>CM053329.1:1250000-2500000 GCA_028583605.1 Dastarcus helophoroides
CTTTAGTCAACAATTGGAGAGTTATGCATAAACACATTTCAGAATTATGTCAAAAAAAGGGTGCGTAGCATTTACAGTGTAATGGTTTTTATAAACCATTTAACGTCAGTGTTTCACACAGAGGATAAATTATCACTATTAAGTAATTATTATATTGTTACAATGGGTTGCAGTATCCAAGAGTGGATTTAAACAAAACAAGACCTGCAGGTGAATTTTTTAATTATGCTTTCCCCTTAGTAAAAAAGCAAAAAGCAGTAATTAACAGAATTGAACAAAATTGATGCAAAAATATATGAAAATAGAGTCTGTGGGTATATGGCCAAAACAGTGCACCAACCAGAAAGAGTAGTCTACAACTAAGCTACAAAAGTGGCCAGTTTTAGGGCTAGTTGTTTTCAAGAGTTAGAAGGTTAGACATAACTATAAGGGTAGAGAATGACGAAAATCTATCCGGAAATTTATTTATGCTTTAAAATAATAATAAATGACGTTTAAGTCGGTCTGAGAGGTCGAAGATGTGTAATGAAAAGAGTGGCTATCTATATACCCGATTTGACTTCCACGGATTTCTTTCCGTTAGTTCTGTTACTTAAAAATAAAAATCTAAGCAACACAACCAACATTTAAAGATAAATTACAGGGAAGAAATATTGGTGAATGTTGAAAATTGACTCCAGGTGTGTTAAGTAATATTAGGGATGCTTTTGAAACTAGATTACATCATTGTATGTAGATAAGCGTAAATCAGTTTAAATACCTAATACTTTTTATCTTTTTAAATAAATTACTGAAGCTGCTGCGATATTTCATTCATTCGATTAATTCTTACTTAATTTAAATTAAAATAGCTGTAGCTTCGGAAATATTCAATATAGACCCTAAGTATTGTACATTTTTGAAATCAAGAGGAATCCAAAGCTTTAAGAAAATATAGGGAATTGTGTTTAAAAAAAAAAAGAGTTGGTCTGAGGGCGCAGGGATGTTAATTACACTCCGTATAAATATGGCAAAATATGTCCCCCTATGTATATTTATTGACATGTTTTTCTGTTTTTCCTAATATTACGGGTGGATAGTTTTCATTGAAATGCACTGTTTATTAAATTAACTTTCCTTCTCCAACTGTTACAAATGCTAAACCTAATAGTGGGATATCAAGTAAAACTTCTCAGTAATGGTCAGTAAAATTTGCATCAAAAGTTGGCCTTGGGAAAGAATACTCAAATACACATCTATAAAACACATGCCACCTCTTCTAGGCATATAAGTATTCAAAATGACAAATATGCAACAATCACTGCTACACACATTTATTTATTAGGAACAATTAATTGTTCTAAATAACTCTTTAAAAATAACATATCAATTATCATATTAATTAAATAGTGATGTACCATTTAACTGCCTAGAAAATATTTGAAGTGCTACTTAAAGTAGTGGTGTGATCATTACTTGCATATGCGAAATCGCAGTCAAATTCTAATTATTTTATGTTGTATTGTTCTAACATTATTTGCTTTATACACGTTTGCAGTTATTTCCTGTAAAGTGTTATTTATTATTTAGTCTGTTACGCAATACACATTAATTATCGTATTATTAAAATATTTTTATTATTGATTATATCTTAAAGTACTGTACTAAAATATTTTCAAAAATGGTTTCGCTGTAGATTAAAATAGCTAGGATAGTCATACTAATATCTATGATTTAAATATTTGTTCTAAACCTTGCATAACACAATATATATTTTCAATCGACTGTTAGGAATGTAGGTGAAATTTAAGTAGAAGTGGTACCAGTTATTGGGTCTCCTCCGCAGACCTTACTACGGGTTTACATTTTACGTTACCACTATGGAATGCCGAGTGTATATAGCAGACAGGTGTCTGTATTCTGTGGATGCTGTTTCACTCTCTACTGCTCTACCGTACTCGTCAAGCCAGTTCTTGGATTGTTTGCTTTTTGGGTGCTTTGTTTGAAAGCAAACCGTAATGCTGGGATAATTATCAGTGATGCAATTTTTAATTTCATTATTGAGCGGAATTGTGTTCAGGAGTTTACATTATATAATGAAAATGAATATCATAATATGGTAACTTCTAATATAACTGGACCCTAGACATTTGACACTACTATAATATAAAAATAACTGAATAAGGGCACTTTGCGTTTGAATTCGTCTCTAAAACGATGTTTTTTTAATACGAGATGAAAAAGATCTACAGAATATATATTTTCTTAAAATTAAGGAAGTAAATTAAAGATATACTTTAATTTTCTTCTAAATAATATTTTTTCTTTAAGTTTAATTATCAATTAGCACTTTTGACCACAGTCTTTAAATTGAGTTAAATAATATCATCCAATTTAGTCTAGTATTTAAGATAACTTATCCTAGTCTACAAATAATAATTATTATTGCTTAGGTGATCCATTACTTTTTGGACAGTCACATACGTTTTTTCAAATTTTTAACAACTAACTAAAATCATGGACAAAATTAACCCACCACTTGATTAAACGAAAATAATTAGTCCAATAAGAAAAAGAAAATGAACTAAATTATAATGAAAGGTTATAAATTGGGTATATAGAATCATTTGAGAACAAAATTGGGGAAACATAACATTATTTTAAACCATTTAACATTTCTTTTGCTAAAAATGCGTTTAATATGAAAACGAACATTAGAATTAAAATCATTTAAAATTCGAAAATAATAGAAATAATTTGATGTTTTTTTAATTAACTTGTAGGTATTCCTTTACTTCTAAGTACCACATCCATACCCCGCGTGTTAGTAATTAAATTTTCACAAGTACCCTCGAAAATATTCTCCTATTTTTCGACCAGTGCATTTGCCAGTTGATTGTGATTGGCACGTGAGGATCTACGACTTCCACAGTTTTTTTTAAAGAAGGTTCCATAAATGTTTCATTCGACTGAGGTGGGTAATGTAAGGTGGCTATTTTATTAACGGAATAGTAATAACATCCAAGCAGTCAATAACCTGTTCAACCAAGTGGGGACGCACATTGTCCAGCAATAATGAAAAAATTAGGAGCACAAAGGAGCAAATGGCATAAGGCATATAAGTCGATGCTTTTTAGATCAATAATTCGTATTCATAGATCTCTCACGTAAAGGACCAACTCTTTATGAGCAACGAAGCCGATGCTCTCCCAAAGCATTTCAGAGCCGCCACCAAACCGGGCTTTTGCAGAATGATGGAGCTTGTAAATCTCTCTCCTCTACTC
Organism: Dastarcus helophoroides; assembly: GCA_028583605.1. Lineage (NCBI taxonomy): Eukaryota > Metazoa > Arthropoda > Insecta > Coleoptera > Bothrideridae > Dastarcus > Dastarcus helophoroides. Next base: position 1,253,264 of record CM053329.1, read on the forward strand.
CCGGTATGCTCAGGTCTTTTAGAAGATTTTAAGCTTAACCTGCTTTTGTCATTGCTCTTCTAATCAGTAACAACAACAATTTTCACGATTTCTGGCAAATTTCAATCTTTGAACTTTGTATTTTTTGGTAAGTAATGACTTCTTTGCTGGTCCTCTGCTCATTAATTTGGTTTTATTTAAACAGCGTGTGATTATTTCAGATGATATTACAACAGTTTTAAGCGCTGATATCTCCTTTTTTAACACATTATTGGTGGTTCTCTGGTTTCTGAGTGCTAACTAGCTCTAAAAAGGGTCATCTCTTTGATTGGTATATTGTTTTTTTTTTCTCTTCTTTTGACCTTCGAATGTGAAATCCTGTTTCGTAAAATTATTTGACCGTGTGATTTATACTGGAATGATTTCTTCCCAAAAGTGACAACGTATGCATGAAGTATCCCTTATCCAGTATGTAATTCCATGCTGCCTTTTTCACCCATAAATTTCGTTGGTGATTCATTTTTTTTGCTTTAAAATATTAATAGCTGAATGTTAAAACATTTATCCGATTCAGCTGTTAAAAAAATGAACCTAATAACAGGTCTTAATTAGCAACTTCTGAGCGAATTTTTAATCATTTGTTGTTAAAGGCGAGTAATTCACGTTTGCGGTTTTAAAATAAAACAACATAGGCTTGAGAAATCAGAAAGGATCTAACTCCTACTTATACGGCACTTTACAGATCTAAATGTTTTTAAGAAACGTCAGTGGTGCGTTAATTTCGTCCAAAAGTTTATTAAATAGAAAATATGACTAACAAAAAAATAACTGTTTAGCTGCAAAATAGTAATGCTGTTAAGATTTAATAATACAATAACTAATAATAGTAAATCAGGAAAGTGATTCATCTGATTGTTTCATAATTGGATTAAATCATGTTTGCAACAACGAGTTCATAAGTATTGTTAAAATTGCTTTTCACCACGAAGTAAAATGTAAGATTTCAATTTTTACTATCTAAAATATTTATGAATCATTAATTTGTTTTTTCGTATTTAGTATGTTTACCGGTTTCCTAGTTTGTACACTAGCATTTCGAAATTTTATAACAGCGCAATATTCATAATTCATAACATGTATTAATAATAAATATTGAAATTCCATTATGTTTAAAATAATCTTATTGTTAAGAAATGCTTTTTAGCATTGGATTCCAAAAAATAAGGCTTCCAAATATTAAACGTCAAGTACTAACTGAAGAAAAGTACATATATAAATACAATCTACAAAGATATAGATAGGTAATCAGATTGACGTAACTTATAACAAGAATGAAAAAAAGGAATGCTAATTTTTAAACAAATACATTTCTCATTAGTGAAAATGTGGTATACTTATAAAACAAACAATCAGCTATGGGAACATATTTAAAAGTTTATTTTATTTACCATTAGCGACCTGGTCCATCGCCGGCTGGGTGGGCAATGTGTTAACTACAATGGGATGTGATTCATTGGAATAAATAAATTGTTTAGTGTAATTTCATTGACAGCGATTTATTTTGACATTTCTCAGTGAATTATATTTTTTGTAATATTTCGTTTTTTAAAGTAATGTTTTGAGAAAAAGGCAGATGGCATTTCGGGAAAACAGTAGAAATTTTAGGATTAGAGCCGAAAATAAAAAATGGTCTACATTGAGATTTAGAGTCAAAATTTTAGAAAAAAAAATAAGGATTCCATTTTTAAACTCGAATGTTTGTAAAGAAACTCAACATTTAAAAAAAATAAATCGTAACTTTCGTAATCAAAAAATTCTGTAAATTTTATATTTATCCTTAAATTTACAAATTTTAACTCAAAATTTTGATATTAAATCGATTATTCGATTTTCTCAAGTCTCGATAATTAAATCTTATATAAAAATTACTATTCTTTAAGTATTTAAAACCTGATGAGGTGTTCCAAGCTGCGTAATGAATATTATGTCTTAAGAAGATAAATGAGTAAGTGGCAACGCTTTCAATTAGACATCGACACCATTATCATTACTATGGGCCGTTATTGTAACACCAAAAAAGTAACAATATATTGGAATACAAATAGAAAACCGTCGTTTTCCCAGAGGTGGCACCAGTATTGAAAATCGCGAGAAAGTCCGATCAGAAACGTCATATAGCAAGCTGGGGCATCGGCCAACAACTCTACATTATCTCGTTTGTCTATTTTTACTGTGCTTTGTTTTGTTCGTATGTGGAAATGGCGACATTCGAGTCGAGCAAGCGTCATTGCAAGAAGTGTTGCTTTTTGCATTTAATTCGAGAAAAAATGCAGCTGAGGCGCGTCGAATGATTGTAGAAACTTATGGTGAGAGTTCTATTAGTGAAAGAACGTGGCGAGGATGGTTTCAAAGGTTTAAAAACGGCGAATATGACGTGAAAGACAATGAGCGTCCCGGACCTGCGAAAAAGTTCAAGGATGCTGAATTGGAAGCTTTGCTGGATGAAGATTCTTGAAGAACGCAACAGGAACTTGCAACTTCATTAGGCGTTACTCAACAAGCCGTTTTCCCATCGCTTGAAATGCTTGGGAATGATCCAGAAACAGGGACATTGGGTGCCGCACGAACTGAAGCCTAGGAACATCGAATCACGTGCGAACAACTCCTCCAACGACAAAAAAGAAAGTGTTTTTTGCATCGCATCGTGACTAGCGATGCAAAGTGAATACACTATGACTACTCAAGGCGGAAAAAATCGTAGAGACTTCCCGGCCATGCATCAACTTTGACAGCGAAACCAAACATTCATGGCTCGAAGCTGATGCTGTGTATTTGGTGGGATCAGCTCGGCGTAGTGTACTATGAGCTATTGCAACCGGGCGAAACCATAACAGGAGCCCTCCATCAGACGCAACTCAATACGTTTAAGCCGAGTGCTGAAAAAAAAACTGCCCACAATACTCGAAAAGGCACGTACAATGTGATACTTCTGCATGACAACTGCTCGGCCACATGATTTCCAAGGTCTGAAAACATACCTAGAAACTTTGAAATGGGACTTCCTACCCCACCCGACGTACTCTCCTGACATCGCCTCTTCTGATTTCTACTTGTTTCGATTGATGACGCATGACCTGGCCGGATAGCACTTTCGTTCTTACAAAGAGGCCAAAAACTGGATCAATTCGTGGATCGCGTCAAAAGAAGTACAGTTTTTTCGCCGAGGAATTCAGAAGCTGCCAGAAAGATGGAAAAAAGTTGTAACTAACGATGGAAAATATTTTGAAGAATGAGTATGTAACGAGTTTTTTACAATAAAGCCCCAAATCGTGAGAAAAAACGGCGGTTTTTCATTTGTACCCCCAATTAACATTAAGTATAACGATATAAAATAATAATACAAAAATTTACCAATTATCCTATCACTGGAGGTGGTCGTAAAACGTTAATATTTCATTTTTTTGTTTTTGAATTGTGGAATCATTTATTTTTGTTTTTGCATTGGAGTACATAGTTATTCCCTAACTTCAATAGAATCCAAAAAAAATCATATTAAATGAAGTGACACTTCCCACCTCACTCGACATTATAACTAGAATCCTCAGTTCATTCTGATCACAGCCCTATGTAGTATTTTATGATTGAAATGACGTGGTCTTGCTAAATAATAATAATAATTGTGTATATCCAAGATGTCCCAAGATATTCTTAAAAAGCGATACCTCAGTTAGTTGAAAAGGTAGAAAGATCAATCAATTAATCCATTATAATGCATTTTCCAAACTATGATAGTTGCTGCCACCCAGAAAAAACAATCCCCTACTTTTTTTTAAATTGCACCCAACACTTTTTTTTTTGTTGAAAATAAATCTTCAGTTTATTCTGAATACAGAAATATGTAGGGGAGCCTGGGGATATTCTGGACCACAAGGAATTGCGGACCAGCTTTATATTTTTTTTTCTCTAGTAGTATTTGACAGCTACAAATAACTGTTGTCAGCTCGCTTCATGTTAAGCTCATTTTACCTTCAGTATTCGACGTGTGTACACGAACCGTTCCCTTGCTTCGATACCAAATAAATATGTGACACTTCGATTTTTTTTTTCACTTTGAGTTTGCTCTAATTTAACCACACTTTTCGAAAACCAACTCAGGTAAATATCTTCATAATATTTAAGGAACCTTAAGTCTTCGACACAAACATTAATATGGTAAGAAAGTACGTTCGGAGAATTGCGGACCACTTTTGTCGAGGAATTATGGATCAGTCGATTTTTTACATTTTACAAGCTAACTTCGGGTATTTGATACATATAAGTGATTATTTATGAAAATTTTTAACAACATTATTTTTCGGCAATTTCTAATAGTTTTTTGGTACGATAATAATTTCGTTTCCAACATTGCCACTTCTCCACTTCGCTTTTCTTAATAAAACTTCTGGCATTTTTAATCAAAAATAAAAGAATTTTCTATTACATTTTTCCATTTGTAATCGATTTAGAAAGTGATCTGTAATTCCCCGAAATTTTTCAAACTCTCAAAAATGCAATTTTTATGCCAACTGATATGTTATATAATTTAATACAATTTAACCAAAGTTCTGCTGCAACTCAAAGAGAGGTTATTAGTTGTACTACAATTTCAGGCTTTGACATTTTTAGCAAAAAATGTTAACCAAAATAAAAAGGCGGTCCACAATACTCAATCTCCCCTAATATTTAACATGCCTGCTTAACGTGACCTGCTAATCCAGTGTTGAAAGCCGTCGAGTAAAAACTGAGGACAGGAAGAAATTTCAGTCTTGAACACAGATCTGAATGATTGACAATCATTGTGAATTAAATGTACATTTCATCATTAACTCATGCCTTTGTGAATACATACCCATTGCTACAACCTTATTTTATACACGCAGGAACTACTACTACTCTAGTAACTATCATCCTTTTCGACATATGACTGTGTTTAGAAAGAACTAAGATTCATTCCCAGTGAAAACAAATATTGGGTGCAATTTGAAAAAAAGGGGAGAGCATGTTTCTTCAGGGTGGCAGCAACTACCAAAATTTTGAGAGCGCATAATAATAGATTAATTGATGTCATTTAAACATTTTTTTGATTCGTGTGTCTATCTTATCAACTAACCGAGATGTCGCCTATTATGGACATCGTGGGATATGCTATACTTCATTGAGTGTATCATTTAACCCTAGAGTGGGCGCGCCATACTTTGTAACACGAAGGGGCGCGCGCGGTCTCACAGACCGCATCTATAAATAATGTTATTTATTAACCTTTTTTGGTTCTATGATGAAATATGGTATCTTGGTATATTTATTAATAAAATTAAATTACAAATCATGCATTGCTTTAACTTATAAACAAAAAATTTAGCCAAATACAAAGGTCAAATTATTGTACGAATTACGGAACTAAATTTCCGATAATATTATATTTAAGGGTTTGGGCCCAAAAATAGGTTTCATTTGGACCATACTAGTTTGGAATTATCCCCTACAGCCTTATTTCCTAGCAAAAGTCAATTTATATCTGGAACTATAATGACAAAACAATTTAACATGCGTGGGCGCGCGCGGTATCACATAATGCAAATAGCTATAACTTCGAGATTTGTCCGCCTATTATGGACATCGTGGGATATGCTATACTTCATTGAGTGTATCATTTAAAAATAGCCTAGAAAATGATCCTCTTAATTGTTTTCCATATGTGAAACTTAATAATTTTACCATTTGTTCGTAACTGCGCAAAATTGTAATTTTGAGTTCCGGTGATATCTCATGTTGGCTTCTTGTAAACAATTACCGAAATTTGTGTTCAGGCTGTTTTTTTTTTATAAATTCTTTTTTATTTTTTGTTTATATTTTCAGTAAAAGCACACGAATATATTATCGATAATATCATTTTTTAAATAATTTGTCTTCAAATTTATTTAATAAATCGTTAGCTTTTCAATTCAATTTTATTTACATATTAATATTAGGATAGCGTCAGTTGTTTTGAAGCATGTTCCAAAATACGCAGTTTTAAAATTTGGGTACATAATTGTCTCACTGAATACATATTATTAATATTTTTGTATTCCAGTGAAAATATGTGTTGCTAAGTGTTAAAAACCTATTTAAATATTGTAATAATTTCGGTGTTTTTAATTCATTTAGTTCATACGGATATAACAACAATATTTTTGATAATTCATCACAGTCAAGTGTAAAATAAATAATTAAAAGTACTATTAAGATAACATTTTTTCAGAAGTTTGTGTTAATTTTGTATTCAAGTTATGAAATAATCGCATGTCTGGTGTCTTGATATTTTATTTTATAATGTTAATATTGACATAACCTTTTGTGCATCGAAAGATAAAATATTTAAATAACGAATCATAGATGGCAAGAGCCATTAACAAGTTTGACACATATTTTATTAATTCTTTCCAGTCTAGCTCTAACTAAATGTGATTTATTTTCACGTAACCTATTAACAGCATTCAGTTATCAATTATGAGGGTAACTCCCAAAAACTGACCCAATTTCCCTTCTATAAATAAAGGTGGCTGGTGAGCTTTAATAATTGATATTTGCGATTAATTTCATCAAAATAATTCTAGAGTAAATTAATTTCCGTTGAAATTGTATATATTTACATACTTATTTGTTTTACCTGAGCTTCAGATCTTGATTCTTTTTTTATTGATTTAGGTCATGTTATAAATGAATAACAGACTGAAGGAATTAAAATCGAGTATAACCCAGCCATGTTCAAGAATTACTCTTTTACGGATACTCTTTGGTTATAATCTATGAAGAGATAAAATTCTTATCCAGGTAGAAAAGTTCTTTCGCCTTTTGTAAGTGGTAAGTGGACCACACAAGTTTAACCACCTTCGGTGTAAATATTTGGTTTAAGGATACCAAAATTAGTCACCTTATCTTATATGTTTACAATATTCATTCTGAATGGTATTAAACATCCTAGTAATTAAAGGAACCAGCTCTTGTAAATAAAATATTCGTTTAATATTCTGTATTCAAACAAAAAAAGTACGAACGTGTACGAAGGTTAAAACTATTTGCAACCACAACCATAGAACGATTTCAGTTTTTCAGCATGTCGTAAATACTTTCAGCTTATCGATGTAAGTTTTCAGTGGGTTTTGAGTGAAAAATTTTTCACTGAACGCTATAAGTTAGCCACATGAATATTCAACTAACATCGTTTCTGTTGAGTAAGGTGTAATTAACTTTCAACTACATCTTACGAGAAACATTTTTGCTACAAGCTAATTGAAGTAATTATTGCCGAGAAAACAACCAGAAGTACAGGGTGAACGAAACTCGAAGTCTCAGTTCTATTATAAGAAAAGGAAAAACGACATAAGAAATTTAAAAAAGGTTCTTAAATTGAATTGAATAAGGTCCATTTTAAGTCAAATTTGCATATTTTTCCAGATTTGGAAACCAAAGTAATGACGTCATTGAACTTTTTTTTCCAAAAACATACCCGTATTTCTGCACATTTAAAAAGAGCTAGTTTTTCTAAACAAATTTTGTAAGTTCGTAAAAAAAATGATATCTTTTTCGGCAAAAAAGTTTGAAGCAATTTTATTGTAAAAAAAGAATATTATCAAAAATTCGTAATTACCACGATTTAAACAAATAGCCTTTCAAAATGCAATAAATCAAAAATTAAGGTATAGTGGCATCTGTCAATAATTGAACCAATGGTTGACAAACATTTTTTTTTGCCATTTGACTAAAAAATGTTCACGTAAATAATATATAGGATGAGTCAGAAAGAATGGGCCAACGCTAAACTAGAGACACAAGATAGCAAAACATTACGATTGAGCTCAACCTACCTTATAGCAATGTGGCTGGTTTAAGAGATACAGGGCGTTCAAAGTTTAAATTTTATTCTGAAATGTTTTAATAATTGAGCAAGTTTTGATGCTATAAATTTAATATTTGGGAATTTTATGTTTTTCGGTGTGAGAATTACGAATTTTGAATTTATGTTGACGTTGCCTCTAGAATGCGCTAGTTTCACATAATCATTTACGTAAATTAATTTAGATGTGGAAAAAATAGGTATTTTTCTGCAGAAAAAAAATTCAATGACATCATTACTTTGGTTTCCAAATCTCTTTTCAGATTTCTTATATCGTTTTTCCTTTTCTTATAATAGCGCCGAGACGTCGAGTTTCGCTCATACTGTACAGGGTGAGGGAAACTCGATATCTCGCGCTATTATAAGAAAAGCAAAGACGATGTAAGAAATCTGAAAAAAAAAAATTCTTACACTGGATTAAATAAGGTCCATTTTAAGCTAAATCTGCATATTCTTCCAGATTTGAAAACCAAAGTAATGACGTCATTGAATTTTTTTCTACAGAAACATACCTATATTTTACCACATTTAAAAAGAACTAATTTTATTAACAAAAAATTTTGGTATCTTTCTTCGTTCAAAAGTTATAAGCAAATTTATTCCAAAAAATGTATTATTAAAAATTCCCAATTGGTACTAATCAAACAACCTTTGGAGACAAATCTATTAAATATTCGTAAGTTTGAAATAACATGTTCGGGGTATTTCAGAGAGTATTCACCTGCTCTTCTAGGGTTCTTTTGAAATTCCCCATAAACTAATAAATAATACAGGGTGAATCAGAAAGAATGGGCCAATGCAAAACTGGAGATACTAAACATTAAAATATTACCATCGAGCTCAACATGCCTTATACTAATGTGACTGGTTTAATAGATACAGAGCCTTTAAAGTTTAAATTTTATTCCTAAACCTCTTAATGATTAAAAAAGTGTTGGTGTTGTAAATTTAATATTCAAAAATCATAAGAAAATACATTGAAACTTTTAAATGAAAATACTCCAAAAACCGTTGGCTTTAGACGACCTCCTTTGTAAAATTGATCGTTCTTTTATATTGTCTACTTGTTTTAAGTACAACTCAACAGGTAAAAAAAATATGTTTTAGTTTACGTAAATGATTACGTGAAAACAGTGCCCTCTGGGAGCAACGTCAATATAAATTCAAAATTCGTAATTCCCACACCAAAAAACATAAAATTTCTAAATATTAAATTTATAGCATTAAAACTTTCTCAATTATTAAAAACTTTCAAAATAAAATTTAAACTTTCAACGCCCAGCCACATTGGTATAAGGCATTTTGAGCTCAATCATAATATTTTGGTGTCTAGTATCTCCAGTTTTGCGTTGGCCCTTTTTTTCTGACTTACCCTGCATATCATTTACGTGAACGTTTTTCAAAATCAAATGGCAACAAAAAATGTTTGTCAGCCATTAGTTCAATTATTGACAGATGCTCTTATACTTTGATTTTTGATTTATTGCATTTCCAAAGCTTACTTGTTTAAATCGTTGTATTTACGAATTTTTGATAATATTCTTTTTTTACAATAAATTTGCTTATAACTTTTTAGCCAAAAAAGATACAAAATTTTGTTGTTAACAAAATTTGTTTAGATAAACTAGTTCTTTTTGAATATGCAAAAACACATTTATGTTTCTGGGATTGCCTAAAACTCTAAACGTAGCCTCTTTGTATGGTGTTTAACTTAAAGTACGTTGATATACTTACCGGAATCAATTAGTCGGAATAATAATTGAAGTAGCTATAGAAGGTTTTTTTTAAGTTTGACTACTTGAAGAGACCTATATCTGACTCTTCTCCCTTGAATTAAATAAATTTAGAATCGTAACAAGGAGTTATTAGCTGCCAGTCCCAAAAATTAGGTAAACGAGACCTTTAACAAAACATTATGTAATTTTTTACTCCCCAGTAGTGGACAGTAATAACTTTTAATTAACATGACTTGCTGTTCCGCTTTACTTTCGTGCTACTTGACTCTGCTCACTCTCTCTCTATCTCTCTCTCTCTATCTCTCTCTCTCTCTCTCTCTCTCTCTCTCTCTCCTCTCTCTCTCTCTCTCTCTCTCTCTCTATCTCTCTCTATCTCTCACTCTATCTCTCTCTCTCTCTCTCTCTCTCTCTCTCTCTATCTCTCTCTATCTCTCTCTATCTCTCTCTCTCTCTCTCTCTTTCTCTCTCTCTTTCTCTCTCTCTCTCTCTCTCTCTCTCTCTCTCTCACACACACACACACACACACAAGGAACATGATAAGAGCAAATTTCAGCTATATTTAAATTGTCAAAAATTTTTTATATTATCATTATTATTTCGTTTTTTTTTAAGTTTAATCCACTCGCAAAGGGTAACCCTATTATGCTTTCAAAGCACTGCGACTAGGATGCGGAAACAAAGATAGATGGCCATAAACCGTCTTCTTAAACAAAGATAGGCTGTAATTTTTGGGGAAAATTCCTTTGGGTAACAAGTTCCATAACTTGGAAGTTCTATAGAAATAAGAGTCTCCGTAGACAGAAGTCCTCACTATGTCAAGCTGGACTGCACAGGAATTTGCTGTCTCCGACTGTCTAGTACGCCTCAAGAATCTTGCCTGCGAGCATCTTCCATGATAGTACTTGTAGAAAAGAGACAAGTCACCAACCATTCGCCTGTGTTCTAGTGTTTTGAGAGAATCGGTCAGACTCTCGTCATCAATTAGACGTTACTACGTTGTAAATGTAAGTTTCTTCACATTCTTTGGAAATTCGTTCGTAGGTAATTGCAGAAAAAATTCCTAAAGTTGCGTCTTCATTAAAAGACAAATTACAAAAATTAGTTCACGAATTCGGAAAAGACATTTTGTCAACAGATGGTGAACTGCTTTTGTGTAAAGTGTGTGAAAAAAGTATTAAAGGAGAAAGAAAAAAAGTTCCATATCACGCACCATTTAAATGGCAAATTTCATAGAGAGGCTGCAATTAAAAAGAAAAATTCCAAATAACCTAAAAAACAAAGCCTTCTGCGGCCGTTTAGGGAGATAAATAATCGCCAGTCTCAGTTTTCCATGGATGTATGTACTGCCTTTGTTGAAGCCGATATCCCTTTATGGAAAGTACAACACAAATCAATAAAAGATTTATTTGAAAAATACACTAAAGAAAAGCTTCTCTGTGAATCTTCTTTGAGAAAGGATTTGGAGAATGCCTATCAAGGAAAATTAGTTCAAATTCGTCAAGGCATTGGTAACAGTAACATTTAAGTATCAATAGACAAAACTACTGGGGAGACATATTGCTAATGTAGTCGGAGATGTATTATTCTAATAATTTTGTCACATTTAAGCAAATTGTGGACAAAACGAACTTCTTCAGCAACAAAGGGTTAAGAATGCTCTCAGTGTTATTGCTTCTAACTACGCTGATTTGTGTGATTCAATAAGAGCTTTGGAAAAAGAAGGTGAAAAATGACAGCTTCAATTAAAGTTGTTGAAAATATAATAAAATAAATTTCTGGAATTCCTGGAGATGAAGGAAATGAGATTTATCAAAAATTGTCACAGGTAATAAGTGCGAATACTAAATCTCAAAGTATTTCAGAAATTCTCTGTGGGAATGAAACTAATGCCGAATTACCAGGGAAAAAACTGTATGTTTTAAATATGAAACTATTATACCTGTAGAAGTAGAAAGAACATTTTCTAAATTAAAATATATTATTTTGGACAAACACCAAAATTTGAGCACGTTACGAAACGTTTTGTCGCATAAAAATTTGATATATCAGTGAAGACGGAGATTTAAAAACTATACAAAAATGCAATAAAAATTACAGCTTCGTATTTAAAATAACTTACTTGATGATGCTACCGAAAAAACGAAACGTCTTATAAAAAAACTATTTAGCCTAGCTTGTGAAGGATAAAAAACGCCAATAAAAACCAGTTTTTAGTTTTTCGTTTACTCTTCGAATAACGCCTAGAAAAAACAAAAAGAAAAATTCAAAATTTTACTTTTTTCAAAAATCTCAAGAGCAGCTAAAGATATTTTCAATTTCTTGAAGGTATATTACTGGTCGCCGAATTTTGCAACTTTCCCCCAAATTAATTGATGCTGTATCTTTTACCGTTTTATAGATCCCTGTAGTGAGAAGCGAATTTATTTCAACCTGTATATTCGTATCTAAAATATTGAATATAATAATATAATTCTGGAAAGAATTATATTATTATTAAAGACTGGATTTTATTGCACTAAAAAATTCCCAAAATTGCGCCATAAATTGCATTAAAAAGTGCCAAAAATTGCAGTAGAAACATTAAAACTTGCACCATAAAATATTTCTAAAAATTAATTAAGATTAACAAAAAATGTATATAATGAAATAACATTATATTTTAGTACAACTGATATAAATATAGGGAATTATAATTTCAATTTCCATTAAATATATTTCTAAATTTTCTTTCACTAAGGATATTTTTTGCCAGGTACATGGCTAAAAATTCTTTTAGCAAATTTGATTTTTTTTTAAAAGTCTTATATATGTAACTCTCAGTAAAATTTGGTTTTTTATCAGACGTTACAGGTAACATTTGTTGGCTTATAGTCTTTGCAGTTTTTTTAATGCTCTTTTGTGTATTTCTGAAAAATTTTGTTCTGTTGTGAATACTGGACAGTAAAATATAACAAAGTTAAGTTACTCGTTTTATTGTCTATCAAGTATTTTTTAGTTGTACCCACAATTTTTCATAGCACGTTTCAATCTCTAATTCACTAATTTTGGTAGAAAGTGATGAAGAGATTTTAGACGTGTTACCATTAAATAGAGGTCCCAACATTATTTTATTATTAAGTTCTTATGAAGCCCTTCTCAATATTTCCCCCAAAAAGTGAATTAAGGGGCAATTAAGTGAAAGTAGAATGAAGTTGCTTCAGAAATGGTAATTTCTGAAGAGGGTAGTAATTAAGGAATTACCAATACTACAACTAATTGGTAATTATTGCTGTTGCTGCTCAACAATTACTACTTATAGGTGGAAATTTTATAAAATTGACAAATAATTGCATTCTTGACTAAAATTGCACAAAAATTGCAGTAACACTAAAAATAGCAAAAATTGCAGTTACCAATAACATCGGGTCTTTTGTAATCATTAATAGGGAAAATTAAGGACAGAAACTTTTGCAGCCAAACAGTTGGTTAGTTTTACCACGATCTATAATAATAATAATAGTAATTCATATTTTCGGTGAATATCCCAAGCGAGCTTTTTACTTTAAAACATTTAAATACTCTCTCTATTATTTGGTTCGTTTGTTCGTTAGGTATACGTTTTGCTTCCATTTAAAACATGTTTGTGTGCTTTCTATTTGGTCGTCATTGCTTTTTTGTTGTGCCTCTACGAAAGTTCTATTTTCATGGCAAACTTTTCGTATTGTCTACATTTCCGTGGTGAATAAATAGCCATTACGAATGAGTCCAAAGGCCTCTCAGTTGCTTCGTTCAATATTAACTAAGAGTTATATCCATAGATATGGGATTTAAATTTAAAGGGTTTAATTTTATTTTAATTCATTATTCATCTTACATATATGGAAAACTGGATTGTCTTTTAAGTCATTTTACATAGATACACGTTGAAAACATTTATGGAGCTTTATTTATGTACACCCACAGCCGCCACCCAAATTTGAATAGTTTTTGGTTGTCATGAACATTTTGTCTAAAGTTAAACGTTGTAAATTAGCTTTTATTCATCAGCGTAACATGAAATAGTATATTGACAGACAGATTACTTTTGAATATTTTCTACTACAATAATATGTACTAATATGTATATCACCTCTGGTGGCTCTCAACTACTTTTTTGGTGGACTAACTATCATTTCCCTCTGAAACACACTGTATCGTATTAAAGCCTTCCTCAAAAAATATTACATTGTGTATCTAGTAGTAAAAACTATAAATTGCGGGACGGTCGTGTAAATTGTGGCCGAGGCATTAGCCGAAGCTGACAAAGATTGAAGTCCGAGAATATGCTTTTACTGGGAGGTACACGTACTATTTTTTCTGAAAAGAATTTTTATAAATTTATGACATTTTTCATTGTCATTTAATTTTCTATGAGATGGTTCCCTTAACAATCACTACTTATTTTTTGTTATCCGGTAAGGGAAAGTTATCTACTCTCTCGGCCTATAGTAGGACGGAAAAAGCTTTCTCATGCTGTTTTGTGATAATTTCTTAGCAACGGACTAAAATACTACGATAGAATAGCGTATCATCGGGCCTGTAATTGCGTCGAGGAAGTAGGCATTCTAGATTGATTTCAGAAAATTGTTTCTTACTTTATTTCACAATTAGCATGTTGTCATAGACAGTTAAAGATTATTATCATTTTAATAAGTCCGTTGCTATTTCTCCAATCGTAAGTACTAGGTTTTTTAGGCAATCACTGTCTCTACATTAATAGCATAACCGCATAATCTTAATAACCGTTAGTATTTGCATTCGAAAGATTAATAAGAAGATCAGAAAATGCAAATAATATTGCATAAATTGTCGCTCTAAGTTCAATTACAGCAAATACTGGTTAATAATTTGATCTGTCTGTTATCAGGGCTGTGCCGTGCTATGATGTAGACAGGCAACTGCATCAGTGGGCATTATAAGGAGGCGGCTTAAGCAGCTCAATCAAAATACAATTGAGGCCTTCAATAATTAAAACAATTTATACATCGCTTTGCTATATCGGTATATATAGAGGGGTTGGGGTCAGTTGCGTCCAAAGTTGCTTAATTACTGTCTGGAGTAGCGTTAGTTGCGTCCTGCGATCTGGTAAGGAGTTAGGTCGATTGCGTCATGTTTACCTGTTCTCTAATGGTTAACTCATTAGGAAATGCCAAATTGCATTAATTGCGCAATTAGGGTAGAGGGTGAAGTGATTCTTATTCGTATACAGAGAGAGTAAGAAGTTAGTAAGGGGTCAGTTGTTTTAAAAACACCAAGCGTGGTACAATGTGGAAATTATTTTAAGTGAAACTGATAGAAATATATTGGTGAAATCGAACGTTCGATTTCATTTGCGATTGGCTTGCTGTACAAAAACGTGTACCTCATTCTTAAAGCCAACAAACATCAAGAAGTTGTACTGAAATCTTCTGCAGACAACCATCCGATGAAAAACAAAATCCGGCGGCAACGGTTAAACAATTGCTTAAAGCGCAAAGCTATGAAGGATATATGTGCAAGACCTACTAAGTTAATTCATTCAACTTTAAAGGAGGGTGATATAGTAGAGTTAACGAAAACTGATTTAGCGCTTGTTAAGGGTAGTATGCAGAAAGCACGAGCTGCTCTCCATGATACACTGCCTAAATCGATGAAAGAAACTGTGGCTACTATAGCAAACATGGACATAAAGACAAATAGTGGTGAGAATTTTGTGATAGTAAATGACAAAGAGAACACTATTTTTGGATTCTCAACGAAGAAAAACTTGCAAGTGTTGTGTCGTGAAAGTAACATTTATGTGGATGGCACCTTTAAAAGTTGCCCAAAGTACTTCTACCAGCTCTTTACCTTTCACCTCATGTACCGCGATTCCTTTGTGCCGCTTGTATGTTTTGTACTTCCCAACAAAACTACAGAAACTTATATAAAATGCTTTCATTATGTGGTGAACAGTTGTTTAAAGGAAGATCTTGCATTTTTGCCAGAAAAACTATTTATGGACTTTGAGAGATCGATCCATATCGCGGCTCAATCAGTTCTCTTAAAAACAAGTATCAGGGGATGTCGTTTCCATTTGGGGCAAATCTGGTACAGAAAAATTCAGTTTCTGGGGCTTTCAAAGGAAAACCGCAGCAAATCAGAGATGGGAAGTTTTTTGAAATGCTTCTTTGGCCTTCCATTTGTTAAATCCGAACAAGTGTCTGAATTTTTTACGGATTATATTATGGCTATTCTCCCTGCAGATGAGAAAGCCTGTTACCTGTTAGAAACGTATCTGTCTGAGGATGCAATTTTTGCTCCTTCAATTTGGGCAGAATTTTCATATTCGACAAACAGAACAACCAACGGCTGTGAGTCGTTTCATGCGAAGTTAAATAGACAATTTAATGCTCCGCATCCAAACATTTTTACCTTTATTGAAGTTTTAAAAGGAATTCAAAGTGAAATGTATGTGCAATTAAGAAGCAATATGAAAAAATTAAAATCCGTAGCGGAGAAAGAATTTTTTTTTACTTGAGGCAATGAACGATTTGTTAAATAAACACTTAACCATATTTGAATTTGTAAGAAAAGTTTCATATAAATTCCTGCCCATTAAGTATTTATTGTGTAATGCATAGATATGTATTTTCTTGTTGTATTTTTTATGTGTATAATTGCTTATGTGTGATTGCAATAAAACCATTTTGTAGATAGTAGTATTTCACTATTTATTAAAGTAAAACGTTGTGAATAGACCTAGCTTTACGCACCCGGACGCAATTGACTTAAGTTAGTTTTCGGACTGGGGCGCAACTGACGGTGGTTCAGGAAGTGGTATGGGACGCAATTGCCGCAGAAATGCGAAATCCGGACGCAACTGACGCTTCTCGATATAGGGGGGGTTGATAAAAAAAATAATAAATTTTCATAGTATATTAAAAGGATGACAACATTTCCATTGAAAAATAATTGCATTCATTATAAAAACTATTTCGAAAAAATCAAAAGTGTGAATTTATTATTTTGAGGAAAAATTAATCATTTCTAAAAAAATACAAACTATTAAGTTTCAAATCGGAATTTTAGAAAAAAACTTGAAAATTGGAGCTAAAAAGTCGGAATTAGTAAAAAGACGAAATTTACAAAAACACTATTTTGAATTTGTTTGTAAAAATTGCTATTATACGCTTTCAATGTGTAGCATTTCCGTAATATTAATAATAATATTGTTTCGAAAAAAAATCTAATTTTATTCTTTCTGGAATCTTTGAAAAAAGATCGGAATTTTAAAGTTAGAATTTAAGGAAAAAAGTCAAATTTTAAATTGCCCGAAGGATGTCTGATTTCAGGGCATTTTGCATAAGATATTAAAGAAATTGATTATTTTAATCGAAACGATTAAATAATTGTTACATATGTGCCGGTAGTTCTGCTTTAACTTTACCGCTGACTTTTGAATTTAATGTTATTTGCACTTTGCGCAGTTTTTTGAACATATTCGTTTTAAAGAAAAAGCTTTTATGGGGCGCTATTTGGAAGAGTTGTTTATACCGAAAAAAATCTACTGCATGACCCTGTCTGATATGGTACTTTAATGCATGTATATAGCATGTCCCACCGGGAATCGCCGTGATCGATATATGACAAAGTACTTATCTAAAAAATTTGAAAATTTAACAACTTAGCGAAGTCAACGAGGCCAACACAACTAAAATATTCACAAAGTTAAAATACTTCCGCTTATACCTGAAGTTGGCACAAACTTCGTTATTTTAAATGAGAACATGATTCCGTAAGTACGTTGTTTGGCAATTTGATTACAGGTCACTAAAAATAACAATAATGACAGAGTACTAAACCAATTCAAGGTAAGTTATTTAAATAGATAACAGTAGGTTCGATTTGTAAAATTTTTCAGCGCTGTGGGAGATAGCTGGTACAGGTCTTACAAATAGGCCCGAACGGTGTACAATTAAAAGGAAAGTCGTTTTAACCCAACACATGATAACGCTTACACCCGGGTACACATTTTAACTTGAAGAACACATGTTTTGTTAAACGAGGAAGGCTGATATTGTCGTGAGCCGGAATCGATCCTGATTCTCCAAAATAGATAACCAGCCATGTACTGCTTACTGCTTGGCTACCGGCCTCCATTTAAAAATTGATCCCCAAAAAATGTGTTTTAACATTTCAACCAAAAATTACTTGTTTTCATGTGACATCAAATATTCATATTTCGATTGTGCCAATAAAGGTGGTGCACTTTGATTAAAACACGTTTTAGAAGTATGTATTCTAAGTTATAATTGATATTAACAGTTTATCTTACTCATTCTTAAATTTTTCGCTTATAGCTTACTTTTATATTAAAATAGTTCTGACTATATTTATATTATTACTACTAAATGCTGCGGAAATGATTACATGTCATCCTGCTTTAATATGTACCGTTAAAATTGGCCGCTTGCAAACTAATGCTGATTGTATTGCACACAATGATCATTACTGATTATAACAATGTAGATAATTGGCAAAATCTCATGGTGATATAACTGTTCACTTAATGACATTGGGTTGCCTTAATTTATGCAGTGAGTTATCGAGCGCTACACAAATTGGTGAGATAATTATGAAAATGGATAAGCTGATGTTAAATACATTTTTGAGATGCTCTGAATTTAATCGAACTTTTTTATAAGATAAGGAAAGCCACTATTGGCATCTCGCATCTCGAAAATGACAAGTTGCAGGTTTGGCTAAATCGGGAAAAAGTTGCGCAATTAAAAGACAAAGAAGATGACATCCTGGAACATTTCATGCAATTTTTATTTTCAAAGATATTTAAAAAAATGCAAGTTATCAGATTTTTATAATAACAACGATAGAACAAATCTCATAAAACTTTATTACTGCAACTTCAAATGAGATTAAATAATACGTCATCAATTTTTTCATTCGACCTTTTGTCTTCGAGTAACCATCATCAATTTCATTTTTTAAACACACTCCTGAGTGTTTTTCTTGCAAATGGAATCCCACTTTATTTTGAATTTAACCGTGTATCACAGATTATAATTTAATTGAATTTTTAGACTTATGTTACTATTATTTAATGAAATAATCGTATGCGGGAGTATTTTGCACAAAATAATTTCAAATTTGTCTCCAAAAAATAATTAGTAAATTATATAAATATTAAAATATGTCAAGAATGTTATGCGAGTTCCTGTTTCCCCTCAACCATGCTTTTGTTGCAATTTCGAATCTAGTGATATTTTGAATAGTAAGTCTTTTCGAAAAATAGATAATAAACACATAAATAATTATATTTATAAGCTTAATTTTGAAGCAGAAGTTCTTCTTGCCGATTCAAAGTCAGAATTACTTAATAAAATTTTGGAGTTCCACATTAAATTAGAAGGTGCTATTTATCTTAGAAAATGACGAAAAATTTTTGAAAAGCCGGTGTAACTGTAATATTTTAAAATTACTTTCATGTTTGTTTTATTGGCATTACTGAATTGTATATTTATTACTACTTATTTTCTGTTATCTAATAATTGTTAGAGGTCTATAATTTAAGCATTTTGAAGTGAATTTTAATAATTTTAACTAAATACATATAAAAAAATCAATTATGTTTATGATGTTTGTGTTTAAAAGCCAAATTTTGAGTAATATAGGGAAGGCATTCATTTTTTTTGTTGATAGATATATATTAAGTCTTAAAACGTAATTAAACCATCATATATTTATAATATACTGTTGAACTCAGAATAAAAACTGTTTCTAAAATTAAATAAAAAGTCAGGACTATATTAAAAAAAATGTTTTGAATGATAGTTGCTCAAAGACGACACCTCGAATAAAGGAACTGGAGGCGAATTATTTAGGCTCTTTTAATTTTGCACTGATAAAGTTTAATCAGATTCGCTCTCTCGTTATTATTAACGCCAGAAATAGAATAATCTTAAAATTTTTGTTTTTATTTTTAAATAAATTTGAAAACAAAAATCGCGTCGAATGTTTCTGGGTGTTATTTTGTTAATCTTTAAATTGCACAACTTTATCTCCACTTAACCGAATCTGCATCTCTTGTCGCTTCCGGATTGCCCATAGTGGCTCTCGTTATTTTGGAGACCCTGTATGCGTTTAAAGTTTAATATATTCTGCCCTTTAGTAATTCCCAACTCTACCGATGAAACATAACCTATGCATTAGCAACAATCTTAATTTGTTTCGGAACTACGAAATTGATTATTATTTGAATCTAAACTTTGACAAGCTGAGAAACTCGAGTGTCGTCTATACAAAAGAGAAATCGATATAGCCATAATCTATTAATATATCTAGAGCTTGGTTGCTATGGAGAAGCTCGCTTAATATATATCAAAAAAACTTTGAAATTCTCCTATATATCTTCTATTCATGGACCAAAAATGATCGGACAAAAGATAGGTTTCATTACATGATTTATTATACTTGGGGTTTAACTCAACATATTCATTCATTAAAGGATTTCTTTTGTGTAGGCGATTTTGGACAATGAGCCGGTTAAGGCTTATTAAACGGAAACAACCCCACATTAAATGAGATTAGACTAAATAATTTGTTACATTTAATATAATTTTAGCACTGTTGAGGCGTTAAGCCAAAACACTTGTTTTGCGCCCCATGGAAAGTAGGTAAAATACTGAATTATATGGATGTACACCATTGAGTACGTCATTATGCACACAACCAACATTTTACTTAGAAGGCACAAAACATTTATCACTTCTTTTCGTTTATCACTAGGTTTTTGTAGACTAGCATTTTTCATCGTTATTTACGTTCATATAGAACCACAAGCAGCAGATATAAATTGTTCTTATCTTTTATACGACGGACATCTAAATGTATTGTATTTAGACGTCAGAATAGGGTGAAATTTATTATTATATGTATTTGTTGAACTGGAAAGTTGAGATAACAGAATGCGGATCCTCAGGGTTAAACTTCGTGCAAAATCGTTTATTTAATAACATCCCTTAGTTAATAACATTTTTTAATTGTGTTCAGTCTCTTTCTGGATCCAACCAATAATGTGCTCAGAAGCCACCGATAATGAGAAGAACCTACTTTTTCCTTTGATAGAACAAACTGTTCCTTGGTTATCTTCAAAAATTGATATACAAATGTTGTTGCCTGAAACCAAGAAAAATTAACAAACACAAAAAAGCTTGCTCTAACGCGTTTCCCTGAAGATGATAGCTTGAAACGTGTTAGATGTTAAATTAAGTGTTGTGTTTTTAAATTTTTCTTGATTTCTGGGGACAACATTTGTGTATCAATAGCATAATAATTAATAAAGTTATTTACAGGTTAGGCGTTACTGAACAGTGGTCTAACTAAAAATAGTTAAACTTACTCTAACTCACTTTTTTCTTAATGTAACACTTATTTTTTATTTGTTATTTATTATTTTAAATATCCATAATCGCTTTATACGTAGTTATTTATTTCAGTTATTTATATATATTTTTTTAATTTCAGTATTAATAATAATTACTTATTATATACGAAAAAACAATAAAATAACATTACTCTGAAAAAAGTGTTTTTCCTTGATGGCAGCTTAAGGATACGAAATGTTTAGCTACATACATCAATGAAGCCGAAATAACGTACTTGTAGATCATAGCGAAAAGACAAAACTTCTAATAAAAAAAATGCTGTCTTGTAAAGGATAAAAAATGCCAATGAAAAAGTGTTTTTAGTTGTTCTATTACTCTTCAAATATTACCAAGAAATACAAAAAAGAAAATTCCAAGTGTTCCTTTTTTTCAAAAATCTTAAGAACAGCGAGAGATATTTTTGATTTATCAGCGGCATATTTCTGATCAGTAAATTGTGCAAGTTTGCCCCAATTGACCCATGCTGTATCTCTTACCGATCCCTACAGCACAGTATAAATATTAGCTTAGGCATACAGTAGCGACAAAGTGTAGATATTTTGTAACTGATTTTGTTGGCACATGCGCCAGTTTGTACTATCCCCATCATGGCGTCAAAGTGTTTTGTGATCTTCAGAAATGTGATCTATGATCAATGGATCATTGAATGTCGCTTCAGTGTTGCCAATTGTGTACAAAAAATGCACACTTGTGCGATTTTCTACCCTTTTGCTATGAAAGGGATTTATCAATAAAATGCGCGATTTTTGTCTTTCTTACGGTAAAATTGAATTGGGAGTAATAGTATCACTGCAGTTTGATTAAGTATCAGATCTGTATTTTGTATAGAAAATAAGAAGTGTACTAATTTTATTCTTTAGGAGGAATTGTTTAAATTGTTCAGCAGTGTTATCTGCTTTTTAAAAAATAACCAAAACCTACCACCTGTTTAACTTATTTAATTTTAGAATATTGGAAATAATATGATTTTTATTTTATATTCGTATGTTTATACATTTATGCATATTCGCGAGAAAATTTAATCGGGTCAATGATTTTCTTTAAAATTGTGGGATTTTTAGGGAGATGTTCGTGATTGATTTTTCGGATATCTGGCAACATTGAGGTAATTTTATTATTGGACTAATAAGATGAAACTAAATAAAAGAAGAATTCACATGTTCTACTTATAAATGTAAAATAGTAATAATAATCTGATAAAAACATTTGTTTAGATTCCGAAACGACACCAATTCAATACATTCATTTTGCATCTATTAATGAAGCTGTATTCTTTACATCAGTAAGGGCAAAATACATATTATTTAAAAAATATAAGACAAGCATTTTTTTCGAGTCTTGATAAAGCAATAATTTGGAATTGAAGTGGTAAAAACTATCGAAATTATTATACGAGATAGTTCTGTTCAATAAGGAAATTTAAATTTTCGCGCGGGTGTACTATCCCCATCATGCCGACTGCATTGAAGGTTAGCGATTTGAAGTACTTCAAGATCAAAGGCACCGTCGTCTGTTGTACTACTCTTAACAATTTATGCTTTTGAATTAGACCATAGGATAGATACTAATATTAAATTGTTAAAAGTAGTAAATAAGAATTATATGTTAAATGCATGTGAAAGCTTAGCCATTCATAAGGCTGGAGACAACTTTATGAATGGTTGCGCTGGGCCTTTAGGCCATTCATCTCTTGATAGATAAGGAATTGTGACACTACGACGTGTATGATTAGATGCGCATGCGCTTTCGGATGCGGTCGATCATGCACGAAGTGAATATTTTTAGTATATAAGGGTAAATTTTAAGATTAGCAGATTAGGTGTTAGTGTCTCTTTGAAGATGACATCTTGGTCAAGTCAGTTTTAAATTTCTTGGTATTTTATATTCATGGTTGTGTAGTTTCTAGCTAGTTTTTATTTATCTCACATTGAATAGCAGCAGTGATTATTTTTGAACGATGAGAGTTCTGAAATAAATAAATTTGATGTGAGCTTTGACACGCTTGTTATAATTTCGTCACCACTTGAACGAAAAGCACTAAATAATGCCTATGAAACAAAACGAAAAATTTTTTCGCGAATTGTTCTCGAAAAAGAAAGCGAATTAAATCTTACTATTTTACACTGTACTTAAGACGATCTTGAAGTTCAATACGTATAGAAATTATAAGAACCTGAGATTCCCACGTTTGATTCCTTTCTAATAGACTATGTCTTTCTTTAATGAAATTTAAACTATTTGACCAATCATTTCCAGAATTATTAGGGTTCAATTTTAAGAAATTCTGAATGCCTAGAAACAAAAACGGCAAAAATCCTTTAAGCTTTCCACCTGTAGTATGGATAACAGATATCCCCACAGTCGGACAGCCATTTTTCAGAGACGAATTTTGGAATTAATCGCAATTTAAACATGTAGCAAATGGTATCATCGTTTATAGTATACTCTCCATACCAATTGATTTGGTACAAAACTACTTGAAATATAATTATTTTTATGACGAAATGTCGCATTTTTGGCGTCTCCAGATATAATAGTGCAATAAACTAATTAAGAAATATCGACATAGGCATCAATATAAAACAAAACTCTTAAACTTCGCGTCGCAGACATAAACACTTATAAAATGAAAATATTATTACGAGTAAAAGAAAGTGAAAAATAATATTTTTAAATAATTTAGGGCAGAATACCTTAATTAAATTACTATCCTTAACAACAATTATTTACTACTTTATTTGAAATATATTATTCATCCCACACGAAATTAACGAATAGTAATTTCAATTATTTATTATAATCAATTCATCAATGCTAATTGAGTGACTACTTCATTGGTTTATTTAACAAACACGTAGCTGATAGATATATCTAACTAGGATAAAACTTATTGACTCATTTACAGGATTTCGTCTTTGTATCCCACACACTACTGGTACCCTACAATTAATCGTTTTTGCTTTCTGCGGTTATTTAAATTACATTTTTTGTATGTTATGTTTTGCAAAATCTAAATGTTGTATGTTAAAAAATTTTTTATATGAAGGGTGTAAAAATGGTGAACACCAAATTTTACTAGGAGGTAGTATGGTATATCTGCATGAAAATGGACGAAAAGGAATAAAAAACCTTATATGGTGTTGGCAACATTAATTCATTTTTTAAATATATCGAATTGCAATATTATGGAATTTTATCACAACTTGGCAGCAATGTAAATCAAATCAGTGCTTAGACCTAAAAAAATACTTTTAGAAAGTAAAAATATCAAAAAATAATAATAATTCTAACATGGTATCACTGCAATTTTGTTACGCTCTTGTTAAACTGCAAAATAAATTTTATTGACTAATAAAAATAAAATAACAATTTTTGTTGATTAATAAAATTAATGAGTTTACTAAAATTAACATTAATGAACTTAAAAAGCTGGTAAACAATGGTCATTATGGTATTTTGTGCACAAAATTAAGCCGATATTCCTTAATTAATCCAAATTTTGTCTATACAGGTTGAACCAAATTTGATTTCCACTATAGGGATCTTGTAAATTATTAGAAATACAAAGAAGCTTAAATGGGCAAGTAGTGCAGAATTTAATGCCTAATATTATTGCGCTGATAAAACAATTGAACCATTCGTTTCGGTTTTATTTAGAAAAAACTGAAAAACGCCAATTTTCAAAAACAGCTGTAACTTGTTTATTTGTAGTGCGATTGAAAAAATTCATTAAGTATAATTGGTTGTTTTTTGAGACCTTTTCATTGGTTTACGTTTTTTTTTTTAATTTATTTGTTTTTGAGAAAATTATGTCAACTTTGTTATTTCTTATGAACGCCATATTGGATTTTATCATTTTCGAGTTTGGCATATTTTTATGATTAATTTTATATATGACATGCCATACTTAAATGTGGCAAATTGGGTTAAATGAACCAATTTTTTATTTTTAAACAAAAAAAATTGTAGTAAGTGATGCCATAACTGTTAGTAATAAAAATACAGTACCTAATTAGGTAACAATAATTGTTAAAAAACTAAAAACATTGTAACAAACTAAGCAATATTTAAACAGTTATTAGTATAATCTTAACGGTGCTTAACGTGCATGCACCATTTTAAATGGCGTAATTCTATGAAAACGTGTAGATATTTTAAAAATTTTGTCGGCAATTTTTACAAAAATTCTTTTAACATTAAATACGTGTAACGTAAAATATCTAACAATCTAACATTAGAAATAACTCTCACATTTATGCACATTATCCGTCTTAAAATATTTAACTTTTAGAGAAGTCTAGAACGCACACTTGCGTATGAGTCATGGGAAAGTCGTCCTTAACAAAGCCCTTAGAATGTTCTGAGCTAAGTAATTTAAAGGGAATCATGAACATTACGATTATTAATAAATATTTCAGTACTATACAGTTTGTTATAATATTTTTGGTTTTTTAATAATAATTATTGCTTTTTTAGAAACTGTATTTTTTATTATTAAAGGTTATGGCATTTTCATTGCCTACTATAATTTTTTTGCTTAAAAATAAAAAATTAGTTCATTAAATCCACTTTACCATATTTAAAATATAGCATGACATACATCAAATTAATCAGAAAAATGTGCCAAATTCTAAAATGATAAAAACGTCCTTAATAACAATGTTGACATAATTTTCTCGGAAACAGTTGAATTTAGAAAAAATGATGTACACCAATGAAAATGACTCAAAAAACAACTAATTACAATTTTTGGTTTTTTTCAATCGGACTTCAAATAAGTTACAGCTGATTTTTAAAAATGACGATTTTTAGTTTTTTCTAAATAAAGTTAAGACGAATTGGAATTCAATCGTTTTCTCAGCGGAATAATATTAGGCATTAAATTATGCACTAATTTTCCCATTTAAGCTTCCTTGTATCTCTAATGGTTTACGAGATCCCTGTAGTGGAAATTAATTTTGGTTCAACTTGTATATTTAAGATTTTGATTATATTTTTCTTGAAAATGGCTGGGTTTAGTATCCAGCTTATCCACGATTTACGCACACACTTTTTATTTTCTCTGGTAGTATTATTAGTGGATAATTTTAATTCAATTTTTACGAAATATACAATATGGCTTAAGCTTTTAGACAATAAAGCCAAAAGTATAGCAATTACAAACAATTTTTTTATAGAAGGATTTCAAAATATTTGTCACTTTGAGTGTTTCACAAAGAAACTAAGTATTTACATAAAAATAAGTTAATTGTGCGTTGAGAAGCCTAACATTTTCTGAGTGTAAAATTGCTTTCCATTTTTAAATACTCTGATTTTCACCAGTTTTATGACAATTTTCTCTAAGTCGTGCACAATGACAAAACAGTGGTCTTTGAAATTAATAACTATCATAACGAACTGTAAAACAATTGTTTTATTGCTATGAGAGCGATACATTTTTTTTGAGAAAAACAAATTGGAGCTAAAAAATTTGTTAAAGAATTTTCCAATAAAAACTGACCTCTATTTCAAGTTTGTAAACAAATTAATCAAAGCTATGGAGATCACCTTATGAAAAGAAGAATTGGATGACCAACATCTGTAAGAATAGAAGGAAATAACGAAATTGTGCGGCAAAATTTGTGAAGTCCACTTAACTTGTCACACTGGAAAAAATCTCCGAGTTACTAAAAACAAGCTTGATAATAAAAGATCGTCCGTTAGATGATGTTTTAATACCAAAAAATAACGGAAGCATTTAAAAGAAATTACAAAATTTACAGTGAAATATTATTAAAATGTCACAACATTTACTAGAATCGGAGCCTTTCAAGAAAATGAGAAAAAAATTTGCACTCAGAAAATTGTAGTCTTTTTAATACATAACTAAATTGTGTATTTGCAAATTCTTAATTTTTTGAGAAACAAAGTGACAAATATTTTTAAGATCCTCTGTGTAAAAATTGGTTGCAATGCAGCACATTTGATTTGACTGCCTAAAAGCAATTACTGTATTTTCAGTAATAACTTGGTAAAAAATAAGCTACTAATAAAAAATAAACCAACCAATTAAAATGTGAAGCTTTTTTTCCCCAGTGTCTATAAGGTTTTTGTTCATTTTCATGTATACTATAACCTATCAAAATTTCAGCAGCATAATCCTTGCGCTCTGTATAAATATTATAAATAATATAATAACTGTTTATAAATAATATAAGTATTAATTTAGTGTGCAACACATGAGGAAAATTTTGGAGAAAAATGGAAAAACCGTAACTATTGATTTCCTACTTTCAATATTTTGTTTAGATTTTTCTTCACAATTTTCTCTACCAGCCCCCTATATGTTGCACATCAGATTAACCAAAAAGACGTAAGCGTTCATATGATGTCATAAAAAAGATTGTTATTCTTTAATAATCTTAGTCCCCTCCTGCCGCCACTGATAAATTTTTTGAGAATTAAACTTCTCTAAAGTGCAGGCCTTCCCCTCAACGGAGCCCTAACTTTTTTGACAGTAAACTTTTCTGATTTTTTATTAATAAACCATATTCCTACCTTTTTTAAATAGAAAAAATATGCGTTATTAATAACGCTAGAGGTCAACGTTTTTGAGAAATTTACAAATCGTATCGATGTGTAAATTACCTTAGTTTCTTAGGCGTTAAATGACGTAATTTGCAAGTTTACAGTTTATAATTTAGTAAGAGAAAAAAATCAGTATTACAACAGCTGTTGAAAGTGGCTACTGCCAACAGTAATACAAGATTCTATCCTCCTCACCAAAGAAAGGCCAGAAGTATTTATTATCGTTTCGTAGGGATCTATTATGCGGTTTCTTAACATTTCCTTTCTCAATTGGGCTAATATAAACCAGGGATCTAAAGTGACCCCAAAGGAAAAAATCGACGGGGTTCCATTTAACGCTTATGGTACTTTGATGCAGAAATTTGTAAAATTCTTCAAAACGTTAATCTTTAGCGTTATTAAAAACGTATACCTTTTTTGCTCAAAAAAAGGCGTAGGAATATAGTTCATTCATAAAAAATCGGAAAAGTTTACTGTTAAAAAAATTAAAAGTAATAATGATAGCATATGTAGCGCCCTCTAAGTACTGCCCAAAAAATATTACCAAGTTAATATATTTTTCACCTGCAAAATTTTGTGCGAAAAATTTATATCTCATAAGTTATTTAAAAAAAATTAACAACAAACTTTTAATTTCAACAGCTTGTATCTCAGAAACGAAGCAATTCCGACCACAGATTTATGAAAACTTTTTTCTTAGAATTAACTCACTTAGCCCACTTAAGAGGTAGCAACTGAAATGGTAAAACCGAGATATAAGATTTCTTGGTCAAAACCGAAATTTAAAGAAAAAATAAATTTAAATCATTTTTGATTTTGAATTCAACGTGGAAATTTTATTTTAGTTATAAACTCGACATGTCAAAAGATATTGAAATTTTAGGATTAAACTTCTAAAATTCGTGCTTAAAGAACAATTGATAAGCAAATTTTTTTGAAGATAACCAGGGACAAGTCCGTTCCACCAAAATCAAAGTACTATTTTAGAAAAAAGGTATAAAACTTTAAGACAGGTTCTTCCTCATATGTTGTCTTTTTTTTAGACATTTTGACTCTTTTATATTTTGAAGGAAGAAAACAAAATGCTGATACGAAAACCTATTGAAAAATTTGTAGCCTATAGAAAAAATAAAAAATTTGAAAGAAAAATATTTCATTATTCAATATCTTTTCCGCTTAATTTAACAGATTTATTACACTAAACCTGCAATACCTCTAAACCTTTCAAAAAATAATTTTTATCTTGCCCTCAAACCAGGCCTACAATGGCTCTACCCTTGCACGGTGCTGGTCAACATTTAGACATTTGGAGATCCATTTTGCACACATTTTTTTCACGTCCTAATCCACATGAATGGAGATATTCATATGAAATATTCAGTCCTATTCGTTTTAACCCAATTCTATCGGCACGGACACAGAAACTGGCCTTCCAGATCGTTCTTTGCCTTTAGTGGAAAATTACCTCTTTTCAAGCTTGCAATCCAATTATTCACGCTTGCATATGGACATTGGTCGCCAAGGCTGTTGAGCACATTTTCGTAAATTTGCTTATCTCTTAACTCATTCAAATACAGATACTTAAGGATGGTTCGATACTCCATTTTTTTAACTGTCACAATTTCGTTCAACATCCTTTTTTTTTCATTTATTTATTCCGCAAACTGGTTTAACTTTTTGACGTTGAACTTTACATTCACATTTCTTATAAGTTATTGTTTGTTGCAATGGTATCGAACTATTTTGTTCATCCATGGAACCGGTCTAGGCAAACCAGATACGTATTAATATTCCCTTATATATTAAAGTTGCAATTATGAGAAAAATATGTGAACACTTCCAATAAAAAGTCAACAATTTTGAATTACATGTCTAAATTTTAGGAAAAACAAAAAAGTCAGGTTTTTCTCACTTAAAATTTTTAATGTTTTCTCGAAATTTCAAAAATAATGTATGGTAAGGATTGTTGTGTCATGTAAGGAGTAATAAAGAGAAAGAACTGAATATGGAAGGATCGAGTAATGACAGTTGTATTGATGAATATGATTGTCAATTTGTGCATTGCAAAAAATATTAATATGTAATAATTTAAAAGCTTAAATTCCAAAGCGCCAAAAATTAAAATACGCCACTAAACGCAGCTATGTATCAATCAAACAACGATATTAATATAAATGGTAATTGGAAAAGTCCTCTTTACGTGAAGGTATATTACATCTTTCTATAAACTTCAACATTATCAAAGATTTCAGGATAATAAATAATTTACCCGCAGAAAATGCCGTCATAAAAATTTCAAGTTTGAAATTAGGTTACAGCAGGAATAATGAAATGTGTGCATGACCTTCTGCCTATGCGTTCTCATCAAGAATTTTACAAGTTCCTTTCATGTTACTTGAAGCTTGAATGGCACATTATATTTATTTCGTTATGAATTTTCGTATTTGAACTTAGGCCTTAAAGTTTCACACCATAATTTGGAGTATAGTTTTTTCCATAAATGAAATTTTTTATTAAGAAGCAAGTATAAATAATTTTGCGAAACGACTTAAACATCATGCACGTTTATTTTTAAAGCGATGGGAAAGTCAAGTTTAAGTACATAAATAAAACTCATGACACATTTCTAGAATCAATATGTTCAAGGGCGCAGCATAGTATTGATTATTTTCAACATAAACAAAAGCTTTTATTTTGAGCAGAAACCTTGATGTCGGCCAATTTCTTAAAAATAAAAATGCTACAAAACGTTTCCCTAATTATCTTCCAGTTTTCTTTCAATAAATTCTAACGAACCCTAATTCTAAGTTATATATTACTCGTACATTAACAGCTTCAGGTTGGAATGCAAAACTTTTCCTTGTTTTAGGGATATTTGTAAAAACTCGGATTTATTGAAAAAAATTACATTTTAGAAACGTGGGAGAAGTATATTCTTAGTTTTACTTTCGACTTTTACTCTCGATTTTGTCTACCCATTTAAGTGATTAACTTATCTTGGAACTTGACAGAAAAACTATACAAATTTCCAAAAAGATTTTAAATCTGTTGAATTGTCTTTGATTTTATTCAAGAATTAGATAAAGTTGATTGCTTTCACATAGCGGTAGGTGGATGTTATCGGTCAAAAATACTTTCATCTTTATAACATTAGCTTGGTTAAAGGTAATATAACTAACTTGTTCAGTTATATACAGCTCTAAAGAGTTCTTCTTTTGATTGAAAACCTTTATATCGCCGCAGTCAAAACCTAACCTATCCTAATATGGGAAAATGTCAAAAATATTTTGTGCATATTTGCATAGGGGTCCCCACAAGTGTAATGCACAGAGCCCTGATCAAGCTTAATCCGCCCCTGTAAACAGTCGCTATAAAATAAATGAAAAGAATGGTTATTTAGTAGGATAATAAAGATTATCCGATAAAATCCAATTTTTTTAAATATTTAAAAAATGTATATTTCTAAATGAACCAACAAATGCAAAAAGATCAAGAGTACGGTTGAACCTATAATTTATGCTCTCAAAATAGATAAGATGAGCAACTGCAATTGAAATTTTAAGCCCTAACAGAATATCAGGTTGTTTCATATGGGTTAGAATTTCTAATTAGCTTTCATTTTAGAGAAGTTAGGATGAATAATGAAATTTCCGAGAAGTTAAGTGAGGTCGAAAACCCAAAGACGAATCGATTTACTTCCATTACAATTAGATTACTCAAACTATAGCAATGCCCGCATCAATTATTCAGCACTGCTTCTGAAATATATTTGTAACAATTTCATCATTAGCATACACGTAGGTAGATACAGGAATATGTAAACAGTGAAGTACTTTTATAAACTGCAAATTTTACTGCATTGTTGTGTTTCTGTTTTATGCTTCCTACAATAAATATGACTTTTGTCGTTATGAGTTTAGCTTTACGAGGTCCTATTTTCTCAGCACGATCCGAGTAAAATGAAATACAACACAGACGTTTTGATCACCTTGGGGCAAAATATCAGGAGCAAGTATTGAGTTAGCTTAAACATTATTTCTTCTTCCTCAAGCTTTATTAATTTATCGATACAACAATTTTAGCAATTTAACAACATCGATTATGTTAAACCTGATATTTTATCATGCGAGTAAATATTTATAAAATGATCGCACTTATGTGCAAAATTACTTTCGATATTTCGTTGTGAACGCAATATTAGGAAAACGAAACACCTGGTCGATTCCATAATGATTTAATTAAAAACTAATGATGTACTTTGCTGATATAGTATAGTAGTTTGCTGAAACTTCCCGTTTGTCCTCTGACTGAAATATACAAGAATCTGATTCACCTGCAGCTTACATAATAGGAATGCGGACGAGTATCCAGTTTTTGAGCTTTGAATTCACTTTCAAATCGTTTCTGCTTTCCATTTAAGGATATTGCCAACATAAAGTAAGAAATGATTAATAATGTTAATTGATTAACCTTACTAATAACATGAATAATCCATGTCTTATAAATTTTAATGTAACTTCTTTGTCTATTTGTTTGTGATTATTATACACTTCAGTTCAAAGTCTTTGACTTCGTTAACATAAGATAATACAAATGGAGATAGTACAAGCTAAATTGACCTTATTCGGGTAATTTTAAGTGCCTTTTTGAAGCGGGCTTCTTAATGCTAAATTATTTTGCTTTTTCTTTCCGTCGTTTTAAGTCGCTCCATTCTTTAGAGCTAGCCAGGTTCGGCCCTAATGGAATAATTTTAAATTTCATTAAGCACGGTCCCTAAGTTCCCTGGATTCATTAAAAGTTGTGCCAAACGAAACACAAAAATCTGCAGATATTTAGACGGAGATTAATTCATTACAAGGGTTTATGCTGGTTGGAAATTAAAACTTCTTTATCTTCAATTACGCAAAGTTCACATTTATTGATTATGGTTTGTTGGGAGGCTCATGAAAAATGTGACGGAAATTTAAATCAAGCATAAAAATAGGAAAGATTTATTTACAAAGTTGTTTCTTTTGCTTGATTTATCGTTCAAACAAACTTTTCGTAAATGTCACAATATTTGGCGCTGTATTGAAAAAACGAGGAGAAACTTAATTTCCGAGACATCTTCCCGCCGACGAAGCTGTCTGATATTGCAGCAGTAAACATAGGAATGAGTATTCTGTGATTGATGTGACTTTCTGTAGAATATGCAAATTGGAAGAACTAAATCGTAACAACATTGACTGTCTCGAATTCTTGCGTTCGCCATGTTTATTTGACATGATTTCGTCGTTTCATATGATGTCATCGCAGTCTAGACTGAAAAGAAATTTGTAGATGCGTGTGATTGTATTGATCTCAAGCCATGTTCATATTTTTTCTGCTGAATTTAAGTTCTGCCCAGGACTACTATATCGACTTGTAGACCCTTTAGATATAACTTTAAAAATATTTGTAAATAAAATATTTGTAATTGTTTTAAATGAAATAGCTTCAGTGTTTATATAAACATTTTGTTTTTACACGTTTAGAATTTTCAGTGAATTTAAAGGTGGAGAACCAGAGACTAAAATATGACTACTAAACTAAACATGCCTTTTATAAATGTTGCTCTTTAAAAAGTACAAGACGTTTAAATCTACAAGTTCATTTCAAAATGTGGCTATAATTTTTAAAATGTTTATGGTTGACATTGCCAACCCTTACTTCGTGGAATTCTTTAATATTCATAATTATTAAAATTTATTAACGATAAAAAAACCTTGTGGAATTTTTAAATTTTGTTGAGTTTTTATCATTAATAAAGTTTAATAGTGATGAATGTTTATGGTATCAACCTGAAACTATGTTTTTGGGTTTACAAATAACTATGCATTTACTACTTATTTTAATCTTGTTATTGAAGGCGACACTGCTTCGGTAAAAGTTGAAGCATATTTTTTTATGAACCAAATGGGTCAAAAATCTGAAAAAAAATTCTTTCTTTTACATAAATAAATGAGGAAGATTCAGAATTCAATATACCTATTTTAATAGCAATCTAATTAAGTTCAGTGTACTTACATTTTACATTTTTTTTGTTAATAGAGAACGGATTTTAGGCACAATCAAATAAAGTAAAAAGATGAGGAAAATATTGTAACAAAATATAATTATAAAATTTAGTTGGGAATTTTCTAGAAAATTTGATAAGGAGAAGCGGCCGCGATAATGAATCAAATGGCAGATAAGCGTTCCACAAATTTAGGCAAACGATAAGTCTTATCTGCTTGTTCCTTCTAGAACCCGAAGCGAGACGAAGTCAATGAATAATTTAGTTAATTAAACAGTGTTAGTGAATTACAGTTGTATGTAGTGTTCCGGAATCAGTTTTGAAATAAAGTGCTTACAATTCACGAAGTGTTAATCATTTGAACCGATAACGCGCCACAATATTAAATTAGGCAAACACGAACAGCTAAAAAAGGCACTTAAAAGGCAAAATACTCTAAAAAAAAGGCATTAAAAGGTCAAGTAAACAAGGTCAGTTAACAAGAAAAACATTTATTGACAATTTTGAACGTTACTTTTTTCCAACTACAAATTAAATGTCTCTCAATATTTTCCATTGTAAAATTTGTACATTTTCACGTCAATAAATCGTAGTAAGTTAAAAAGTTTTTCTCTAAATAGATAGACAATGTTCAAATTATATCATTCGGTAACGAGCTATTGCTTTCACCATTAGCGCGAATCTATCCAGTCTTTAATTATTTCAAAAGATGGACATTTTAAAATAACGTACGTCTTCTCTAATATTACCTATTTTCGGCCTATTTTGACCCACATTTTTATAGGGAAGAAAAGTCTTATTTTTGCTCCAATAAGACGTTCCTAAAACATGTGCAGTGCATTTTAAATCACCCTGTATCCATTTTTATGTTTCTATCCATTTGCATAAAGTTTCCATTGCATATCGTTTTTATGCAATTCTTTATAATTTTATTAAAATACATTTTTGTTATCTTTCCTTAGATAATTTTTTGTAAAGGGTTAGCATATCAATGGAGCGTTTATGAAAAATTCAACCCTTGAAGGCTCTGGTCTACCACAATCTCTGAATTTTATTTGACTGACATATTAACTGGAGGAAGGGCGGGCAAGAAGTATCTCCTAAGGAAAAATAATTAAAAGACATAATAAAATTAGGTCACGTGCAATGAAATCGATTTTAACTCTTTTTTTAATTAATAATCTTAAAACTGGGATAAAAAACAAGGCAATAAACATTTTTCTATTCGATTTAAGGAAAAGTGCAAAAAGTCTAATCAAAATATTGGTAAAAATCAATCAGAGACATTACAACTAACTTATTTACGCTGACGAGAGTGTTGTTGCTGATGGTATAAGTTATGGTGTAAGTACTTTACCAGAAATTGCTCAAAAAAGTAATCACAAGAAAAAGATCCATATCAGTCTTTAATGGGTGAGCTAATATATAATTCTTCACACACAGTGCAATAGAAGTCTTTGTCCTGTTATGTTGGTTTATTACCTTTTTATTTTTATTTATATTTTTTATGTTCCTTCAGTTTAGAGCAAAAGTTGCCCTTTTTTTGTTATATGTTATCTTTTTGTGTGTTAAATTTTTCTTCAATCCAAAGACAGAAAAGGTTAAATTTCTGAGCTATTATCTCGAATGTTTCTTCTTGTTGCGCCTTATTGGTGTAGTGGTCAATATTTCTGAACTTTGTACTATTTCCCTCTCTCCTTTGGTAGAACCGAGTGATCGTGATATAGCCAAGTTGGCTTGAAAGGTGGGTTAAGCCCCAAACAGGCACTTATTATTATTAGTGTTAACAGTTAATAATTAACGATGTAAATATTTTAATAGTTGTAAATTAGCGAAAATTATAGTGATTGGTGTTATTACGCTATATATAGTGAACTAGTGCAAAAACGAAAAGCATGTAACGATGTTTCTTGAAAATAATATTTTATTATTGTCTTTAAATAATAAAATAGAAGTAGGTATGTTACACTTTGTTAAAAAAATATATTACTAAACTAAATTAAAATAAAATAAAAGACATGCAAGACAAAAACGGGGAAATCCAAATAAAAGGCAATCAGATAGTTAAATAAACATTGCAAATGATCAAAAAAGATCAAAGTTATAAATAATAAAAATAACAATAAAAATCTGAGACAAATTGTCTTTTTTGGGCCCCAGCATGTTGGACATCATTCTAGCATAACGTGAATATTAAAAAGTAAGGCGGTGTAACAAATTAGTTGCGTTGCAACACAAAATATAAATAAGAGAGTAAAAATGAGTAAATAATTTTGTCACATTCAATTGAATAAAAATATATCAAAAATACATCCTTTGTTTTAATTTATGTGTGCGGAAAAGTTCACAGAGGTTCTACTAATGTTCATTAAACATCGACAGAAACTATCGATAGTTTTCACTATCGAAAACTGTCAATAGTATCGTTCCATAATATCTATAGTTCTTAACGAACGGTTGTCCAATTAAACTTATTGGATGGTATAAATAAGATGCTACTAACTGTCTACTAAGATATCTTTATAATTAGTTAAAATAAGAGGGTGAGCAGGGGCAATATTATAAAAATAACAGGGGTGGATTTAAAAGTGTGTCATCTACCAAAGTAAATGGTTTCCTTTTTTTTTAATCGTCTAAAATATTTTGGGAATGACAAGGTTTTTTTTTGGTCAGGTTTCTGTTTTGCCACATTTTCAAAGTGAAAAAATCCTTAAAGGCCCACTAGTGAGCTGCGCAGGGCCCCGTATATAAAAATAAAAATATAACCATAACCATTGTAAACTATTTGAGATTTTTTGTTGAACTTTCCCCACTCGTCAAACGATTAGTTCTATATAAATTTTGCTTTACTCAATTATATAAAATTGTTTTTAAAAGTTTATTTTTGAGAAAATTTTATAATTTTCTGGAAATTTCAAATTTGATTTTTAATAGAAGTTTTTGAATTTCGCTGAAAATAGTCACAAAAAATTATGAATTTTCGATATTCAAGTGAAAATATTGTGATTGAAGTGAAAATTTTGAGAATTTTTTCCAGAAAATAAAATGTTTTGCAATTTTTCCAAAGTCTTCGAATTTTAAATGTTGTTTTTTACTTCAAATATTAATTAAGAGAAAACGGTCAATTTTTTTGAAAACGTTGAAATGTAAAGCAAAGTTAAAATTTTGGAAGAAAAATAGAATTATTAAAAAATATATGTATATGAAAATTTAGATTTTATTCCAATATTTCGAGTTTTTTTAGTAATTCTAAATTTTCTTCAGAGAGCTAAATATTCGATATTTTATCGAAAACGTTGGGAAAATTTTTCTTTTCACTTCAGAGATCTCCCCGAAATGTTGATTTTTTTTTCTTGAAATTTTCTGTTACAACTTTAACTACAATTTTCTCGAAATCTGAACTTTTGTTTTAAATTCAAAGTTTAAGCTTGAAATGTTTTTTTGGAAAATTGCTCAATTTTTTAGAAGTTTCATGTTTAAAATTGAAATTTAAAAAACATTGGAAATTTCGAAAAAACCTTATTCTATGTTTAAAAATTTCTTAACATTTGGAGTTTGACTTAAAACCCGAAATTTCGAAAAAACTTTATTCTATATTTAAAAAATTTCTCAAAACTTGGAGTTTGACTTAAAACTAGAAATTTCGAAAAAAACTTCCTTTTTAAATTAGAAATTTTAACTTTAATTTCGAAATTTGTATGAAATCTAGAGAACACAATTTTTTAGTTTTAAATTTTTTTTAACTTAAATAGATTTCGATGCTGAATTCAAAATTTCGGCTATAATTTAGAAATTACTTTTTTGGGAATTTCAAAATTTCTGACAGATATTTTGAGATAATTTTAAAATGTGGAGTTTAAACTCAAACTTTGGAGAAATGTTTTTGTAGAAATTCCATATTGCTTTTGACTCAGTTTCGATGTTTCGATTTTAACCTAATAGATAAAATATAAAGAATATATTTTTTGAACATTCGTAAAATTGTTTTTCCACTAAATTCGAGATTAAATAATTCTAATTCAAAAAAAAAATTAATTGTAGGGGAACAGCCGAAACTTTTAATTCTCAGAACCTTCTAATTTTCAACTTTTTTTATAGAAATTTTGATTATAAAAATAAGGTTTGCAACTTTAAAGCTGAGATTAAAAAAATTAAAATTGAAAACTTAACCTTTTTACAATTTAAAAATATTTTGGGAAAGAAAATAGAAATTCCCTTAAAAAGCTTTACAATCACGAGCAATAATTGAAATAAAACGCAAAAGAAATAAAATGCAAGTGCTAAAAATATTGAAAGTTTGATTTATTTTGAGTCGCAAGAATGATAATGATTACAACTGCCATATTCTAAACTTACGAGAAAAATATGCAGAAAATAGCATCCAGAAAGAATTTATTGTTTCCGATTTGTCAATCTTTAAAGTAGATTAGTTTTAGTTACTTTAATGAGAAAAGTAATGCTAAAGCAGAATGGAACGAAACGATTGCACCATTTATCTTTTGGCAATTTGCTGTTTTATAAATTGTTTATTTCTCAGAAATATGTTTTATATTGTTCACACGATTCTGAAGTCATAACACCTCAATTTTCAGAGATTATTATTGATTTATTCATTTTTCTTTTCCAATAACATTTGCTTAGAGAGTAAGAAATTGATAATTTGTCATTATTTTTTTAATTATTTGCATAAATTATTTTCCAAGAAATAAGCACCTAAAATGCTAACAAAATGGAAAAAGAACAATTCTTTCTTATTAAAGACAGTCCACCTCAGAATTACCATCTAGATTAAAATATCTTACTTTGATATATTTTCTCAAATATTCCAATTCTCAATGTTACTTTTATAGTTTAATGTAATTTCATTTTAATTCACTTTAACAGCCACCTAGTTGAAATTGTACAAGATTAAAGCTACCATTATCATATAAAATGGTTTCGCTTATCGATAGATACATTTATTAGCCAATATCACACACAGTAAGACTATATTACCTATAAATTTCCGATTTATACTGCCTCTAGAAGATGATTGCTTGGGATCTAAGTTATAAAAAGTTCAGTGTTTATATCAGAATATACTTTAGGACGGGCGGTGTTAATATACGTTATAAATTCTAGATTGAGGGTTAGACATATTTTATGGTTTAAAGGGTATCGATTTGTTGCAAAATGACGTAATTATAAGTAAGTGGTTGGGGATTAACGAGCAAGAGAACGGGGAGAAGCGTACAATTTAGCCACCCTGTAATTTGATTATAAATTTAGATTGTTAATATGTAGGGTAAGATACGTTTAAGATAAAGGGTGAATTTATAGACCTGTGTTATAACGAGGATGTCAAGTCTCCCTCTTTCTTCCTCTTTACTACCTTCAAATAAATATTTACAGTTACAAACCCTGCAGAAGTCTTAACCCTTCATGTTTCTTTAATATTTAAATACATATCCATTCGTATCTCAAAACGTTCAAAGTATAAAAACATATAATACATACCGGTTACCCCATTGGTTTAAGAACAGAGAACAGTCTCGCACATAAATCAATTTTTAAATTTTGTTTTATCAGCTCTAAAGATGTGTCATCAGTCATCAGTGCACATTAAAAAAAAATAATTTCATTACATGTTGGAATCGGACTATTGCAGGTAGCGGCTCGCTACTTTTTTTTTGGCTCATAGTGAGCATTTCTCGGTTAATATGTCTTCGCTAGTGCCCATCAGATAATTATCTGGGGTTTTATTGTGTTTTTGGTAAATATTCTTGTCTTATATAAGACAGCTTGACACAATATGGACTTCTGTCTATGGAGACTCTTTTTTTTTATAAATCTTCTATATGCAACAATTAAATAAGAATTAAAACCTATCCTCATTTAAAAGACCGGTTCACCTCCATCTTTCTTCATTTCGGTATTCTACCCGCAGTGCTTCATAAACATAATGTGGTTACTCTATGTGAATGGACTGTACTTAAAAACATATTTTGGAGTTTGATTCAGAGGTGACCAATATTTTTGGTGTTTCATAAAATTCGACCTCCCAAATGGTAGGCTCACCTGCTTATTCACTCCTCATCTAAGGACCTATTTTTCATTATTTCAAGGGTGTTTTTTATTAGTTTTTTTATTTCAATTAATTTTCTTTTTAGAACTATTAGCTTTTTGTTGGATCCTTATCTCTTATTAAAGATAAAGAACTGACCTTAAAAAATATTCAAATACTTACCAGTCCTTTTCACTGTTTTTCAATCTTTTGTGAAGCTGCTTAGATCATTGGAAGACACACTATCTCGATCGTTGATATTGGTCTTTTATGGACGGTTAGACGAATGCCTGAATTATTTGGTGTTGGTGTTTCGAGGTTTCCCAGTAAAGACTGC
Source organism: Dastarcus helophoroides (assembly GCA_028583605.1). Taxonomy (NCBI): domain Eukaryota; kingdom Metazoa; phylum Arthropoda; class Insecta; order Coleoptera; family Bothrideridae; genus Dastarcus; species Dastarcus helophoroides. The sequence goes on from CM053329.1 coordinate 1,293,316, forward strand.
CTGGAGACAAATGGATGGTTACCATAAAGGACTGCGTGAGAGAGTTAATTTTCATATCCACGTCGAGAAAAATTTCCATTCCTATTCAACATCCTGGATTTGGATAAGCATCCCCATAAATCTTTGTATTTATATCGCGAATTTTGTCTCGCTACCAGGAGTGGGTATATCGTCTAGTTTCCTGACTTTTCGGGTTTGTATTTATTTTCGATTTTGAAGTTACGTTCACCATAGACACAGGGAAAAGGGAGGCATAACCGGATAGCGGGGTAAAATCAAATTTCGATGGTATTTAAAAACGGTTTTCTGACGTCCGCCGTTTAATGGATAAAATAAGTCTATTAGGTATAAATGTGTATGTAAAACGAAGATCCACCGTCAGAAAGCAATTTTTTTTAGTAATTTTTGATTGACTCTGATTTAAAGAATCCTAATTTTATTTAGGGTCATTTTTAAAGGTCCAGCACATGATGTTGCTTATAAATGTAGCCTCTATTTTTTTATGCAATGGATAGATTATCTGATAGGTTTCATTTTGTATGCGTTATGATAATCTAATAATATTATCATGCATTTTAATATTGCATATAATCAAACAGTAGGCTTGGGGCACAACCGGATAGGGCAAAACCGTAAACTATCCGGTTGTGTTTCATCATATTTTTAAGTTATTTTGTTGCATATTCTTTAAAATTTTAAAACGCTACCCACGTACTAGAAAAAATTCATTAGGCAAAGATGGGATATGGAAAGAAGGCGTAAAGCAATAGAAACAGTAGAGGAAAAATAATTAGACTTCAAGAAAGCTGGCTGAAGACAAACGTGCAATCGAATTTTTCGGAAAAAGGGCACAAGAGGAAAGTACCCCTTTGTATAAAGAAAATCTGAGTAAGTTTCTTTGTGACCAATGCAATCTTGCTTGAAATGCTTAAACAGCAGCAGTAGTCCGGTTGTTCCCCTGGTATAGTGGCAAAACCGGATTTTCCCAAAAGTCAGACGATATTTTTTTGTTCAAAGGTTTTATTAAAATAAAGATTTATTTTTCTGTTCAAATTTGGTCTGCAGTTGTAGGAACGTGTACCAATATTTATTTTTTCAATAAACAGATTTTTAATATCTTTTCCAGGGTACTGAAGTTAAGTATTCGGTTATGCCTTCCCTTCCCCTAATTTCGAGTTTTTTGTCCCTCGTTTTCTAATCTTTCGGTTAAGTATTTCGTTTTCGGAGAAAAAAACCCAAACTAACCTGGAAGACTAGGCAGCGATATCTGGTACAATTTAGGTATTTGATTCAACTCGTTTGGCTATTACAGATTTATTTAGAGATCCAGCTAACATGAACTCCTATAGTATAATAGCCTAACTTCTATCTTTTGGTAATTTTCAATAATTTTGTCCAAGGAATAAGAGTAATTTAAGATTACCTGGCTCTCTTTTTCCTCGAAGATTTGTATGGCGTAGCGGTTCTTTACCGATATTTTATTTGACATTGGAAAGTTACTTTACCTTTGAAATCTTATAATTTTGCTTTATAGATTATTTGACAGCCACTCAAATTAATTAAGTTACTAGACTGGGTTACCGTAGGGGCCACATTTACCAGCCCATAAGAAATAATATAATTTTGCTCTATTTTTTCCACTGCTAACGACAGTAGAAAAATTTTCACTCCAGCTTAGTGGCACTTGGCGTTATTTTTCACTTCTTAACATCTCAAGGCACTTTATGTTCTAGTGGGTAAATTTGCAGTAATACATACGATACTAAAATACAATAGCTGGACCTCTGTAGGAAATATTTTATTAAAAAAACAAGATATAAATTGACAATATCATCGTTCAAAGTAAGATAGACCGGGGTCAGTTAAAATAGGGTACAGTGCCGAATTCATCACTGAAATAATCTTAATTGGTATGGAATGCTCAATACCCCTCTCCCAAAACAAGTCTGCCTCCAGTAAATCTTGGTTTAGCAAAAAATTTGCCCAGGCTGTCTCCTGCAAAAATCGCGCATATCGTCGTTGGCGAAATAATCCCTCAGTCGAGACTCGGACCACATTTGTAGATGCACGAAATTCTTTTAAACAGGTTATTGACAAGGCAAAAAGTAATTTCTCTCGTAAAATGCGCCAGAGGCTTATCAACTGTCCAAACACTTCCAGGTCCTTTTGGGAATTTGCAAAGTCGATTGGAAAGAATTTTTCATCTTCAAATTTTCCACCTTTACTCGATGAAAATAATAATATTGCAACTACTTTCAAGGAAAAGGCTAACATGCTAGCATTAATGTTTGCTGAAAATTCCAATCTTGATTCTCGAAAACGCAGAACCTCCTATTCTTCCTAAGGTTGGCACTTCGATGCCTGAACGCACAATCGGAAAAATTCTCCTTGAGCTCGACACCTCAAAATCTTCTGGCCTTGATGATTATCCCCGCTATTGTTCTTAAGAAGTGCGCTCCAGAGTTTACCCCTGTCCTAAGCAAATTGTTCACACTCTCTTACAACAAAGGTGTATTTCCTAACATCTGGAACTCTGCTAGGCTGCAGCCTGTCCCTAAAAGGGGAAAAAGAAATCTGGTTAACAACTATGGCCCTATATCTCTGTTGCTCGTTATATCTAAAGTGATGGAAAAAGTTATCAACATCGAGATTCTCAAATATTTGGAGAAAAATAGAATCATCTCGGACGGGCAATATGGTTTCAGGCCACAACGCTCAACTGACGATCTACTGGCATATGTTACTCATATCTTAACTCAGCTGTGGAAAAACATGGTGCAGCTAGGATTGTGGTATTGGATACCTCAAAAGGCTTCGACAGAGTCTGGAATCGATCGTTTGTCGCCAAGTTGACATCCCATGGTCTTCCTCCTGGACTCTGTCATTTGATATCCAATTTTGCCACTGACCAATCTCTTTAAGTGGTCGTCGATGGCATCTCGTCCGACACATTTGCGATTGATGCAGAGATGCCTCCTGTCTGTCCTCTCTCCTACTTTGTTTCTGTTACACATAAACGATCTCTTAGCTTCAACTTCCAATTCTATATACAGCTACGCAGTATCCTTATGTCATCTCGTTCCCCTAACAAACTTTTATCCGTCCCTGCTTCAGATCGACTAAGGGAACAGCAGATACAGATGATTAATCGGGATCTCGAAATCATTCTAGAATGAAGTAAGAAAAATTTAGTTAACTTCAACGCTTGAAAAATTCAGGCCGCGGTTTTCTCTAATAGAACATGAAGGGATAATGCAACAAACATACTAATGGATGGTAAAATCCTTCCAATTACCAAATACTGAATGATGAGTACTGAATGGATGATAATAGATGTGGGTGTATTATATCTGACATCTGCCCCAGAAAATTCCATCTCTAGTATGTTCTAGAATAAAAGAAACACCCGCATATGAGTCACTGCGCGATAACAACACTCTGGGATATTCCATAAGGGAGTCCACAAACTTCACGATTTCCATTATACCAGTTTGTTACACTATAAATTTAACTTTACATAATATGAGCATGTTTTTATGTCTTTTCACAATCGATTGATTTTCATCCCGATTTACATATGTTGCATGTATTTCCAATGTGAAATTATCCAATTACATTAATAAATTGCCAAGTACTGGCTTATATTCTTCATAACTAGCCCTTAACTAAAAATCCAGAGTATCCTAGTCCAGTTTTCGTTTGTTTTGGAGTAAACGTCGCATTTGATAACTATTAAATAACAGTATGGACTTTTATACCGCTACAACATTGGTTATTTTTTTGTTGAAAAGATATTTCAATATAACGACGTCTATAGGGAAGTTGAGAGATGGTAACATCTGTGCCAAAGAAAATATTTCCCAGCTTAGGAACACATTTACCACCGAAAAAGAGGAAAGTGCTATTTAATTCATTTCGCAATATCTTTGACTTTATTCTGCTATTTGTACAGCCATCACGTATGAATACTTTTAAAATTTGCTTTATAACGTTTTAAATTTGTCCTGATAACGTTTTATCTCTTTATGTTCGAAATTCAGCTCATTGAAAAATTACCAGGCCACATATTTGAATAAATGGATTGGTAATGAAGAATATAATAATAAATATGTTGTAAAACAGCCTCATAAGGAAGATGATATTTACATTTTCAATGTCGACAACATTTTGTGCACAACGCAGTTATAATGTTAATACATAACGCCCACTTGAAGCTGCAACTATGATTATACATCTATCTAATTTCCAAATGAGATTCAGACTTGAGAAATGCGTAATTTTTACTAAAACTTTTATTATTCTTGTTACCGAATCACTCAAATATTTTTCAAGAAGGAAACCATAATCGAAAATAACTTTTAATCAAATAAGCATTTCAACAAAAGGTATTTACTGTGCCATTTCGTCCCACTTCAAGGCCTTACTTTATTCTGAAAGCATGGATTTGTTGAAATACTGAACTATAAAATGTCTGAACTCGTCCTGAAAAATAGAGTAACCCGCCTTTGTGGCGAAAGCCCTTTCAGAACGATCCCGAAATGCGTTACATGAATAATACGCCTTGCGAAGTTTTTGACGATATACAGTTTTAAAACGGTCGATGTGGAAACCTAGACATCAAGCTGGATTTGAGTTTGTTCAGGTAAAAGTTCATCCTTCAAAGAGCTGTAGAATTGCAGAAGCGACGCGACGCTTCCTGGCTGAGACATATAATATTGATATCGATTATTATATTAATACTAACTTTTGAATTAGAAAATCACGATTTCTGGTAGTTGGTAATTGTTTGTTTTGATGATAATATTAGCTCTATTTCAGTTGCATTCAGTTATAAATTATATTCTTTAGACATCAGATGCATACATATAAATACATAAAAATTATAAGTAGATATTGAATTTAGAAATCACTAATCAAGATAAAACACTTGCCAAATCTAGCTAATGTTTGGTTGCTCATTTTTAGTGATTTCGAACCTGAAGAAGGCGAACAAATAACATAGGCACTATGTTGCAGGGTTGCTCTTGTTCTTGATTTATTTATTTATTTTTTTATCTTATTAATGATCTATGTATGTACTGAATAACATAAATTTCTTATATATATTTTATTTGTTGCAGGTAAATTTACTATCAACCCACCAATTGAGTTTCAGCTACAATTTGCAATATAAGGTTTGTTAGAAATAATGGTGTTGGCATAATGAAGTGAATTTAGTTCAATCTAATAAGATTTAAATATTTAAATTTATAAAATAAAGGTATAGATTTTAGTCCCTTGAGATAAACCTGTCATTTTAAATATTATGCTTATTTTATAGGACAATGTGGCATTATTTGTAAAATTTCTTATTACGTTATCAGTTTTAAACCAAAGTAGCTTACTTTTACCATTCACTGCTCATTCAAATTCTCTGAAAAGAAAAACTGTTCAACATTTTTAGAAAAGTGACATAATGGGATACTGTTAGGAGTTGAAGTGACGATCCTGTCCGTGAAGGAAATGCTAAGAAATATAGATTTGCGTTACTTTTTGCTATCTTCATGCTAAAATTTTGAAGTAATATATAAAGAAAATAAATGTATGTATATTGCAGTATGTAAAAATTTTTATTGTTCCCAAGATATTACTTATAGGTCAAATAAGTTAATACTAATTGTAAGATACATGTAAAAAGAGCAAATTTAAAATTAGAATATTTTTTTTCTCATAATTAAAAACACTTAAAATTTGTAACTCGGTGTAGTTAGTACAGTTACTAAAAATATTTTTTAAATCACTTACACATTCGCATATGAATAATAATCTTTTCTAAACGAACAGCAATTTTCTATGTAATTAAATGGGGTTCAGTCCTTAAAAAGCAAATAATTTAGCAACATAGGTATTCTAAAATTCCTAAAAAGAGAATAAAATGCACCTTAAACATAGTTTCAGCTGTAGTTAGCTAGTTATCATATAGCTGACACAGATTACACAGGTCTACAAAATAAAAAAATATTTCGTGCGGGCGAGATCTAAACGTTATTTGAACATACAGTGTGTCCAACCAGGAGTCGCCGCGATCGATATCTGACAAAGTAATCATCTAAAAAATTTTAAAATTCAACAACTTAACAAAGTTTACAAGGCCAACCCAGCTAAATATTTGCAAAGTTGTAGTACTTCCGCTTATAGCGGAAGTTGACATCAACTTCGTTATTTCAAATGAGATACCCTATATCTTTTTGCATTTTTGGATTTCATTTGCTAATTTAAGGTCACTTTGAATAACAAACATTGTTCCTAAGATTTATAGTTTTTGAGATGATAGGATTTTTATAAAAAATTTGACAAATGCAAGGTCCCACGAAATACTTTATATCTTTTTCCAGAAATCAGCTATTTATTTCATATTTCGTATGTAAGTAGAATACATATGGGGGTATCTTGCACATCTTTCATATTTTCAAAAACGTTTTATACCGAGTGTTGAATTCAGGTCTGCATATTGTGGTAAATTTAAACAGCCATAACTTTGTTATCTCAAACAGAATACCCTATATTTTTTTAATCTATTTAGTGCAGACATAAATTATCTTTTCAACTGATATAGGTGTTGCAGAAGTTTCTTTTACATTGTAATTTTAACTTTTTTTATTTCACAGTCATTGAATTCTTATTGAGTAGCACATCAATGACATAATGAGTAGAAACAAATGAAATGTACTTAAAAAAAAGAAACAATCGATATCGGCAGTTAAATTATGAAACAATCAGTCAAATTATTTATAGTCGTTCATAGTTTGTAATGAAGCTAAAATTAAAAACGACATAATTGGAAAGGCTATTTCGACATTTTTATTATCAACAACAGATTTTCTTTTATCTGATTTCTGTTTAACGGAGTCGAAATTTGTGGCATTTTTTACCATTCGCTTTACTACATTTCATGAGGGCTTTACCTTATCTGGATATCAAAAAACAAATTTATCACTATCACAGGTTCGTCATATTACTTTGTTACATCGTCAGAGAATAACAAACAATTTAAAATAATTTTCCTTACTGAAAAAGATGGTCAGGCATGTTTTCATTTTAGCTTCAGGACATACCATAAAATAAATTATAAATAACTTGACAAATGGTTCCCTAATAGTTTAGTTGTCGATAGAGATTATTTCTACTCATAACGTCTCTGATATGCGACCCGATAAGAGTCCTTTTAATATGAAATAGGAAAACAAAATTTAAAAACGGCAATTATTTTTAAAAGTTGTAACAACAGCCCTTGGAAAGCTTGCCTTATGTAATAATAGATAATTAAAATCTACATAAGATAGGGTAAAAAAATATAGGATGTTTCATTTAAAATAACAAAGTTATCGCTGTTTGAATTTTTCAAAATGTTGAGACGTGAATTCAACACTCGGTATAATGTTTTTGAACTTACGAAAGTTGTGCAAGATAGCTTTGCATGTTTTCTACTTACGTACTATATATCAAATTAAGAACTGTTTTCTGAAAAAAGATACCAAGAATTTCGTGGATCTGTCATTTTTTTTTTATAAAAATCCAATTATCTCAAAAACTATAAATTTTGCGAACAATGTTTGTTATCCAAAGTGGCCTTATAATATCATATAAAATCCAAAAATGCAAAAATATGTAGGGTGTCTCATTTAAAATAACGAAGTTGGTGTCAACTTCCGGTATAACTGGAAGTACAACAACTTTGCGAATATTTTAGTTTTGTTGGACCCGTCAACTTTGCAAAGTTATTAAATTTTAAATTTTTTTAGATAACTACTTTGTCAGATCTCGATCGCGACGATAAGTGGGACACATTCTATAGTGTGCCACGTCCAGTAATATTAAATTATCAAAAATACGTAGTTTTTAATCTACTTAAATCTTTTCAGTAGCCACTTAACCAATTTGTTTTTGTTATTGGTTCAATTTATTTAAAATGTTAGTCATCAAAATCAGCAAGTTGCTAGCGTCAAGATGGTAGTATTTAATCGACACCTACACTTTTTTGTTACGCTTGTGGCATGTATGATGTAAAAAAGTTTCAAAAACCGATATCGATATTTGGCCGATTTTAATAATCCAACTACTAAGAGGTAAAAAGGGTATCAAAGTTTAAGGGCAAAAAAGCATGCAATAAGTGTTATCTCAAAGGTGCCCCCATCAAAGTGAATGGTTTCCATATTCTTTTTTCTTGGTCAATAAAAATATTTTGGATACAACGAGGTTTTGTCTCCATGTTCGTAGCATAAAAATATGTAGGGACCTTCACCAGTGACTTCTCCAGGGCCTCGATCAAGCTTAACCTGCATGCAGTATGTCGGCATATTTGTCATTAGTAAAATTATTTGCCATAATTATGCCCAAGTTATCCTAAAAAATAAATCTAAATGTTTAATTAAAAAATCTGTGAAAGCATTCGCAACAGAAATTAAATTTAGAGGGACAAAAGAATGAACATTTTACTCCGGTTATTTTTTGCCAAATACGTTTTTTTTAGCTGAAAATTTGCCAGTATCATTTATACCATTTCTTTCAAAAACACCTTGTGTAAAAGAAATAACTAAAAACATTCTTGGTTGATTTTGAGCATTCAAGCATTCAAATCCACGGGGGTAAAATTCAAATACTAATTTAATATTAAAAAGAGAAGATCTGATCGATTGATTAACCGACTCATTTAAGGAAGAAGTGCATTAATAATAAAGCAGAAATACGACATTTAGATTGTATTTAACCTTAATGATCTAGGTATGCAACAACAAAGAATTTTCGAAAATTTGTTTCTTAAGGGAGTAAAAGTCAAATAAAATGGGGTATGAAACTAGTATCGAAAAATTGCTAATAACTCGTTTTGTGACATAAAACTTTTTCTGAAAAATCTATAAAAAAAAATAATTTAACACGTCACACTTTTATAAGAGGGGAATAGAAAAAAGTTTGTATACAAGAAAATTAGCAAAAAAACACACCATTTCTGAAGAATCAGGGTGTCCGCAAATTTCACCGGCAACGCTTGGCAGTAGATCCAAATCGATAAATAAATACGATTTACAAAAAAAATTAAATTCATAAAAAGTTTTTATTTTCCGAGTTGTCCGGAGATAAAATAATTTTTTTTTTAATTCCATCACCCCTTTACCGAAAGTGTCGAAATTTAAAACATAAATTTTAGCTGTTGAGGCTTATTATTTCCCAGCACCTTAGTAAAAGCAATATACTGAATGGTAGTGTTGGAGAAAGCTACCGTGGTAGTTTTCTCCAACCACCTCTCTATTTTACTGATGAAAACTTTTTCCGTAGTGCTATTTTTGTAAAGTGAACAGGAGCAAAAAAAGGCGACTTTACTTTATTCTAAACAAATATTGGTTATTGATAAAATGGCCTACAGATAGCCATTTTTGAGAACAACGACTATTTGTAGGTCTGTTTTTGTCGGTTTCTGTAGTGAATATAGCGAATTATAATGTTTCATTCAGTAGTCTATGAAAACGAACTGTATCGTTATTTCATTTTCATTGTCAATTAATTATTATTAATTGTTGTTGTCAATAATTGGTAATTTTTTAATGAAAAATTGATTCCACTTATTTTAATTTAAACAGATTAGCTATTCGTTTTACAAATATTAGTTTTGCATACATTTAATTGTTTTGCAATATCACAAATATTTTTTGATTTATTTTAACAACATTAAGGCTGCATTACAGAATCCTTGTCTTCTGGGAACTCTCCTAGAGAGCAACCGCTTCGCTAGGTGGCAGTGTTTCAACTGGTGGTAGTTCAGCTACCTATGATTCACTATACAGGCCTGGAGGGCCTCATGAATTTATAGTCTAGATTGCATTCTTCTTGCGTACGACATTGTTGGCGATGGCCATAGTTTCTCTATGGATCAATAGGTGGTAGTACTAAGAGTCACTCGCTTGACGCGTGTGAATGTTTTAGTACTTACTTGTCGGAACATTTGTTAGCATTCGAGTTGGATATACCAAACTGACGAGATTTAACAAGATCGAAACCGGTACTTGGTTTCCAAACTTCGAATAAATGTTCAAACCTATTGGTCTGTACATTACAGAACATTAAGGATTAATTTTTTTTACTTTTAGGTCGCAACTGGCAGAAATCATGTTTTCTAATAAAAATATATTTAAAAACTGGAAAAATTATTTAACATTATAAGGAAAAAAAAGCCTTCAGTCATTTTTTAATTATTTAATAGCATTTTAACACTAAACAACAGTTTGTTTCCATCTTTCATTAAACATAAAGGTCTAAATCCATGGCTTTCACTTCACAAACCCTAACAAAGATACATCAAACAAGCATTTTTCTCAAAAATGGGTATCTAAAGGTAATTTTTTCAGGAGACAAGATTTGCCCGTTTAACCAAAATAGGACCATGGTAAAAGTCCTGATAGGTAAAAGAGGTAGATGGGCGAAAGAAACTACCAGCCAGTATGTCGCTTTCACTAACATTCTGGGAAATGATAAGCTTTAACAGCCTTAATTTATGTTGCGAATATCGACACGATCGGTAAAGAGGTTATGGAGTTATAATTATTTTTTTCTTGAGAATTTTGACAGCCTATAGCTCTAAAACTAAAAACTTTTTATTGAATTTTTTTTCGTAAATCATATTTATTTATTGTTGTAAATCTACGGTCAAGCGTTGTCGGTGAAATTTGTGGACATTCTGTATAAAAGAAATGACTAAAAACGTCGATTTTGAAAGTTCAAGCCGAAAGGGGGTGTTTAACATTTGACTAAATGTTTTCTATAACATTTTTACTACCATTATTAGAACTTAAAACAACCGACAACAAATCAAAATATTTGATGACAGAAGAACACAGAACACCATTAAAAAATATCACAGCGCTGCCACTGATCCATGTCTAAATCTTACTACTTCTTGTTGTTGTCAATAGAAATTCAAAAGTTCAGTGCTTAGACTGATGCACATTTATCTAAAGTGGACTATAAACATAATCCTTATCGAACAATTGATCGAACCGTGATCCATTTCTTTCTTTGTTCTGATTCTGATTTCATAAATTAACTTGTTTCGATGTCAAATTGAAATTTTTAACAATTGAAAATGCTTTTTGCAAGTTAATATAACGTCTGTTAATCACGTTGGTGTCATGAGAGTAAATTAGGTAAGAGATTTTATTATTGCATGTTTTAGTTAGCCTTTAGAGTTTGATTAGCGACTGCTCAAAGCCATTACATTTTGAACCCATTACAAGTATTCTAAAAGAAAAGAATAACGCATACTAAAAAACACTAAAATAAGTTACTTTGAATAAAAATAAACAGGATAATTAATTTATCGCATTTTAGACAAGTGAATCACATCCCATCGTAAATTAAGGCATGGCCCATCCGAGTGAAGCTGGGGCAGGTTCCTAGTTTATATAAAATGATATTTTAATTTACGGCATATATTCATTACATTAACGGTATCATTGAAAATTAGTAACAGTAGTATAGTAAATAATGTTTGGTAACCACCATTTATTTGAAATCATGTTCCAAAGAAACAGTAGCGAAAAGTCAGTGAACAAGGGGTAACATACGTGTAGTAATAATTTAAATAAAACGATAAATATTTTATTTAGCGGGGGACAAGAGTAATAAAGGTTAAAAATTTTAAAAGCAAAATTTAGTTCTTTTTATGTCGTGTCAAAAGAGCTTATAACGAATGTTGTTTTAACGCTATTGCCGTAGATTTTCGTCGCTAATTACACAAAGCAACCACAAAGCACAAACGTAAACTACCCCAGAAAATAGGATATTCAGCTTACCTAACTGCACTTTTATAAAATGTCCCTTTTGCACGGAGAAATGTGAGGTTTAATATTAGTCGAACGTGGAACTTTCCTTAGCATTTAATTTAAAAAACTTTACACATATAACCTTTAGAAATATTTGACTATCTCTTGAAGTATTTCCAAAAAAGGCTTCCACGACCAGAGTCAGTACAGGATATACATCTTCCGGGATTGGACCGTGTCAAAGAACTATTAAAAGTGTTCGGCGTTTCGCCCATCATCGTAGGGGGCTTCTTCAGGAACAAAGAAAAGAAACAATAAATGAAAAGAGAAATATAAGGGAATATGCAAAAATGAAAGAATGAAAAGGCCAATTTCAAAACATCAGAGCACGGTAACTCAGTATGTCCAGCATACCAGAAGCGAAACTCTTCTGAATTAAAAATTGGTACAAAGGATAAGAAAGTTCAGACAGAAGAGCACAGTATGTCAGTGGACATACTGAGTTACCGTGCTCTGATGATTTGAAATTGGCCTTTTCATTTTTGCATATTCCCTTATATTTCCCTTTTCATTTATTATTTCTTTTCTTTGTTCCTGAAGAAGCCCCCTACGATGGTGGACGAAACGTCGAACACTTTTAATAGTTCTTTGACACGGTCCAATCCCGGAAGAAGTACATCCAGAAATCTTAATTGATTGACTGACCGACTCATTAACGCATAACTTTTGAGGCCAAAAACGCGAAATTTGGACGGTAGATTAGTTTCATGGCATGGCATGGAAATGCAAACGTTGTCGAGAAATAGTTAAAAGTACATTTTATAACCATAAACTTTATGTAAAGAATTTGTGAAAGAAGCAACTTTAACCGATCTTGATAGCTTAATTTCTCAGGAGGGAAAAGGGGCATCAAAGATGGTTGCATAAACAAAATATAAAAGGTATAACTAAATACTTAATTTAACGACTTCGAAAAGACAATCCCTAATTACGTAAAAATCAATTATGCCATTTACTTAATTTTTAAAAATACTATAATTCTAAAAAAAAATATTTTTGGTAATAACAATATAACATCATGGTAAAATTGTAAAATTTGCTGCTGGGAAAACATGTTTTGCTCTTAAAATGCATATTTATATTGGAGTAGTAGAATTAACGAATTTTTTATTACCTGTTTATTTTTAAGTGCGGAACTAGTTTTTAAAGGGACTTAACTAGAGCTGCTTCAATTTCGCATGGTAGCTAGTAAATAAAAAGTGTGAAGAGATAGATATAAAATATGTGGCTTTTAAGTCCATTCAACTTGCAGAACTATCAACCAAACGTGAAATGTAACAGCGGAAGGGTGTTGAGATTTATTTAGAAAAATTGCTTGACATCAGCATTAGAAATGCAGAGCGACGTTTTTCCGTGCGAGATAACACTGCCAGGGTTTAAAGCTTCCAGCCCCGCATTAATAAAAGTTAGCCAAAAAGCTTTGATAAGGCATTGTTAGTGCATCTGGAAATGACAAGCTTCATCATTAATCTTGAACCAAAACGAGTCGCTTTTACCTCTGCTTAGAATAAATCACCATAATGTCGCTTCGCTAAATGGAAAATATTCAAAATTGTTGACGATATTTGCTTGTCAGCGCGCTTTTATCAATGTGTTCTTTTGAGAAATAATTTTACGTAATGTATTTTTAACATTTTTAATTTACTTTTGGAACGATATTCGAATTTTGTGATTCAATTCAGTCAACCTAATATTACGTAATATTTAAAAAAAAAGCTAAAAAACAGTCGTTTTGAAGTTTTAATTTTATAAGACGTTTGGAATTTTTTATCAATAAAGACCCATTTCTGATCAGGCTTGCGTTACCTTCGATATTTTCTAATATTTTTATATGTGACCACAACCAGAAGCAGAAAATCAATTGGAGCAGGTCCAAAAACAAATACGCCAAATTTAGTTTCGAGTCAGATGGCACGCCAGCCTGAAGAAGAACAGTATATCGCGAGGTAAGGCCGGTAGAAGCCAAAATTCCCATCTTGGCCTACTTTATATTACACCCTAAAGACTCGAGACTACCGGAAATAAATGTATAAATGTATGATACAGACATAAAGAGGCGAACACAAATGGGTGGAGTATCATATGTAGTTGTGAATAAATCATAATATCGACCCAAATATCTCTGAGCAGCAAATTACACAACGCCAAAGAGCTCCATTGGGAAAATTGCACGCGTTGTTTCTATTCCATCGAGGTTTATCAAATGGACTTAAGAATATACATCGCTCTAACCTACCGTCATCAATTTTTAATGGTTGGAAGAATAAAAGTAATAAATATAAATGTACTTACAAATTAAATAGAAAAAACAAATCAGAGTTACATGAGTTTTAACAGCTTATATTTATACTTACAACATATTAAAAAAATAAAATTGCTAAACCGTTAAAAATTAAATTTTCATTTATTTTTCAACAATCTTCTAACTGCACAAGCGGCTAACTTTGTTTTGGTACTTGCCTTGAGCAATTAAAAGATTAACAAACCGAAGCGGCGCACAGAAATATTAAACAGGATTTTTATTTTCTAAATCCTTTCTAAAAGCACAAATTTTTGAATTTTTTATTTTTCTTTGATGCAATCGTGTCCGGCAGCCTATGTGCAGAAGAATGAAGAGTTGCATCGCAGAGCAGCTTAATTAGATTTAGATGATGAATATTTTGATAATACTCTCCAGGCCCCTAACCAAGGGAGGGGCTAAGGGGCTGCAGATCCCTCCCACAAATTTTTTGGCTTTACACTAGATAGAACTAAATTTTTCAGATGTGCGACATTTTCAAAAACCATTTTGTTTTCGTACTGAAATGCAAGGATGTTCTTTTTTTCAAATGTGGCGCCATTTCTTATTATTAGAGACCTGATTTTAAGCACAATCAAGTAAGGTAAAAAGGTGAGCAAAATGTTAAATTAGGCGAAAACGAAAAGCTAAAGAAGGCACCAAAAAGGTAAAATACGCTAAAAAAGGCATTAACAGGCCAAAACTCACAATTAATAAAAAAACATTTTGATATCTCAGTCGAAATTGAAAAAAAAAATAGATTTTAGGTTTTACCTAGGATATTCAGAAGGAGTATAACATTTTCAAATGGAGAAGTTCTTAAAATTTAGAGTTTATTCTCTAATTTTCGCCCTGCATCTTAAAAGTTTTACCTTAAACTCTTCGAATTTTTTTAAAATATTGACTTTTAAATCTCAGATTTCGTTTCTAGAAAAATTAAAACTTTTCTTGAAATTCCTCTTTTTTTCTTTAAAATTTCAATCTTACGTTTTGAATTTTATTAAAATAATGTTAAATTTTGCAAGTTTTTTAAGGTAAACTCCTCATTTTGAAAAAAATTCAAATTTTGGAAAGAACTGAAATTTTATACAAGCAATTTTCCGAGATTTAACACCAAATTTTGAGAAAAACTTGAATTTTGTAATAACAGTTTTACAGTTTTGAATTTAAAAATTTAACTTTTAATATCGGTTTTTGTACAAAATTTTGAATGTTAGGCCCTTTACTAAAAAATCAAAATCTATTATAAGCTATTATTTTGAGAAGACATTTTTTTATAAGTTATTTTTATGATTTTCTTCTATAATTTTTCTAACATGGCAATTGAACTTTAAAAAAATGTCTAAAATGTCGATTCTTTTATAAATTTCGAGTTTTACACAAAACTTGAGCATTTTTAAGCTGAAAAATTCAGGATTTTTTTTATAACTCTAACCCATCAGCTTAGTTCGTAATTTTTTATTTTTTTAAATAGTTTTACCTTCAAAATAAAAAATTTTGAAATTTTTTGTCATGAAGTTGATTTGTTTATATTTCGATTACGATTTCGAAAATTCGATTTTTTTTCCAAAAAAATATTGAAATTTCTATCTTATTTATCAAATTTCAACTTTAATTAATAACTTTTTTTACTTTTAATCACATTTCAACTGTAAATTTATATTTTTAGAAAAACTTGATTTATAAAATTCCTACAATTTTTTACGATACAACGAGTTTAAAAATGTCAAGATTAAAGTCGAAATTTTGAAAAAAAAAATGAGCTTAATGACATTTTGAGAAAACACTAAAAGGTTCAGGAAATATTAAAGTTTATATTTTGAATTTTGTTTCAAGACAAAATGTTGAGTGTTATTAGTTTTTGTTAATAGATTTTATCTTTTGGAAATTTCAAATCCTTTTTTTTCAAAAATTATAGCTTCTTTTTTTCTTGGGATTTAGAGAGTAATTTTAAATGTCAACTTATTTCTAAAATTTCAAATTTAAAAAACTAAAAATTTCCAATTCGGACAGGTCAATTTGTTAAGAATTAACATATCCTAATTTTACTAGGAAATTCAAATTTTTTTAAAAAGTTAATATTTTCAGAAATGTTTATTGATGAGTTTTGGTTATTTTTAAGTATAAACGCGGTCGTAATTAAACTTTTTCTAGAACGAGTTTGGCCACTTTAAATGTAGATTTTTCTAGACATTTCGAATTAAAATTCCAAATTCAAAAAACTCAAGATTAAGTTCAGAATTTCGATATATGACATTTCTCACAAAAATTTTGGCGAAATTTCCAGGTTTCCAGAAAGAATCGAAGTTTAAAAAAATATGTGTGGCTTTGAAGTAAATACCAAGATTTTTAAACTTTGAATTCTGAGAAAAAAAAGTAAAAGTATTAACATACTTCGCATTTAACAAAAAATCTAATTCAAATTGAAACTTTCCAAAAAAGGTCGAAATTTTGAAATTAAAGCTAAAACTTACAAAAAAAACGATAAATAACTTTATAGCAAAAACTTTTTTTCGAAATTCGGAAGAATCAAATGCATTTCGACATTGCAAATTCAGATAGCAACAATAATTCCCAAAATTACCCAAAATAAAAAACGTAGAAATTGAAGTTGTTGTCAGAAAAAGAGTTGGACGCTAAGAGGAAACTTGAACCTAAAAAAAGCATCTCATCTTCCAGAATTTAGAAAGAAAAATTCTAAATGTTCGGGTGCAAACTTTAAATTTGAGATAAAAGTTAAAATTATGAATTTAATCGAAATTTGAAAAAAATTTAGAAAAAAAGAATTTTCTTCAGCTGACTTCAAACTATGTCTTTAAATAAAGCACTTTCTAGAGGCATTTTTCATACACAAGTGCAAGACAGTTCAAAAATAAGTCTTAAAAATGGAATATCTTTCGAGTAATTTTATTACCTTACCCACACATCTGTTTTTATTTAGAAATTAAATTAAGATAAATAGGCAACATTGTTGTTAAATTACTTTGTCAGAATGTCAGAAGAGTTAGACTCTAGAAATGTTTTTAGTGTATTTTTTTATATCTTATAGTATATTTGTATACAATAACTCCCTTACCTTCTTAGCTCTAACCTAAACGCAAACAAAGACTAGTTTTATCAGAAGGACCCTGGTTACGGGCCTGATACTCTCCTTTAGTTGAACACGATTTCCTTGCAAACTTTTAGTTGTATAAAAAAGCGATAGATCAAAATTTTAAATTTTTTCGCGGTCAACTAGATAATTTTATTAGAATTTGGAGATTTCCAGCAGAATCGCAAAATTTTTCAAAAGAAAGGGGAAACCCCTCTTTTTTCCCCTGAAAGTTGAGTTTACAATAATTTTGAATTAGAAAATAAATAGAGAGTCTAAAAACATGAATTTGGTAATTTTCAGATAATTTGATCAATAACTGTAGTCACAATTTGTCATAATAGATATTTCTTACGCAACTTACGGCTTTGGTTGGGAGGAGCTACATTTGTGTATATAAAGACAAAGTCTTATTTTGATCCCAGAAATACGTTCTTAAAATATATGCATCGAATTTTAAATCACCCTGTATATAAAGTAATTCCAAAAGTAGTACCATAAATTCAGGTTCGTATTTTTGCGCTACAGATTCGGTATTGCAAATGGCATGGATGTCTTGTTTTCATTTCATTTAGTCAAGACAGAAGAGTAATTTATCATCATGAGCAAAACAGTTTACTGTATTTGGGATTTACACCACAATAAGTGCAAAAATTCCCAAAAAAGATTTTTTAATCGATGTGATTAAAGAATAATATTATCCACACCCCTTATTTGATAAATTTACAAATTTCGGCAAATTTTTCGCTATTCATCTTGAAAAAATATGTAATTATGTTCATAAAAATATACTAATTTCTAATAAATATATTTCTTAATAACGATAACCATCACCATACTTAGAAATATTTCACCCTGAATCTCAAAAACAAGATATCTATTTTGTTCCATAGGTATCGTTACCGTACCACGCAGTGCTATTTTATACATATATTCAAATATAGAAAAATAAACTGGGTGTTCCATTTAAAAAAATAAAATTTTATTTGATACACCGTTTTTAAAGTACCCTACATAATACTGAATACATGCAAAAAATAACAAAAAAGAAAATAAAATCGATGGATCCGAGCGGTTTCTCAAAATTATACATTATTTTATGAGCACATTGTATATAATAACAACAGTTAAGTAAACAAACATTATTTAGCATCTCTGGTGTTATACATATTTTGAAACGCTTTCAGATCCAACCTTTGAAATACATACATATACTTTGACTTCAATTCTTCATGGTGGACTCTGATTGGTCGGAAACATTATGTTTATTAACTGTTTTAGAATATTGTTAACAAACAATAAAAATTTAAAAATTTCCAAACTGGGTTGTAGAAATGTTAAGTAAAATTAATAAACATTCGGCTTCAATATTAAGCTTATAACTTAATTCTAGATAGATAACCAACGTTTTTCAAAATACATGCTTAGGTCTTTGTGGAAACGTACTTGAAAGGTACTGTAACTGTATCCATGTAATATACAGCTGCCCCATCCTGCTAAAACCATCAATGACGCACTTCGCTACAAATACATCATTCGGATTAGACGGTATATCTCAGGGGCGATATATCAATAATTGAGGACAATGTAGTTCAGCATCGCCAACCCTTATTTCTTTATCTCAATTTTAAAACGAAAAAAAGAATGAGAATTTTTATGCTTGCAGTCAAAAGCTCGCTTTTTATGAGAAAAACCACTTTTTCTTCACTTAAATGTTGTGGAAAACCAAATCTGGTCCCAATTTTGGAATTTTCATAACATACCATCCCATTTGTTGAAATATATGGGTTCGTTGAACGATTATAAGAGGCGAAATAAATTAAGCAAGTAAAAATTAGTAATTTCTAGAAATTCTATCGAGCTACCTTTGAGGATTTCACAAAGTCGCTCCATTTAATGAACTTTCCAACGGTGTACAACTTGGCGAATGTAAACGAATTTTCAAACGATATCGAGCTTGGCGAGTCAAAATAGGTTAAACCCCTTTGCAGATATACACTTTATTTTTATTATTTTTGCAAAGTAGTGAAGCTGCACACAAATAGTTTTTTTTTGTTACCCAATAAAATCTCTCTATTTAGAGTGCCTCTATGTAGAGATATCATGCATAGAAACCGATATGGTTTAATTCGTATAAAACTCATCTATGTAGTTTACCTTATCAATTTATTTCAAATTGATAAGGTTACAATTTGATTCTAATTGATATCCATTTTACTACGTCCGATTCATTATTATTCAACTTTCCCGAGACCAACTCAGAGCGAACTTTTCCTTTAAAGGTCAATCGTACAAGAGAGCTTTAGGGAGTTTACGCGATTAAATCTTAATTCCAAAATGAAGCTCATATATAGATTAAAATAAAGAAGCCTTGCTTTTTAACTATGGCTATTACCTCAGCTCTCTCGCTAAATCGCAAGATAGATGTTTTGTTCGATATAGTAAATATTTGAAACCATCTTAAAACAATTACCTGCCATTGTACAAGAAATAACACTTCAAATTACATACATGTGTAACCTTGTCTTAAATTCAACTACGAAAAAAACACGACGAGACTCTAATTATAGCAATTGACATCCTAAACAGAACTCTCCAAGTTATTTCTTCTGAGATATTAATTCAAAGATGCCTTTTTTTGTCTCCTACAATTTTTATGTTACATGTAAACGATTTTCAATGCATTAGTTACACAGATAATAGTGGCTTAATGTCATCCTTTTTCTGCAACACATGATTATTCGTCGCTACTTTGACGATCAGTCCGCTGTTTATTTTAAAGAAATTGCCAAACCATTGAATTCAAAACGACCTTATCAATTTTCTAGGGCGACAAGATGCATAAACACACCTTGTTAATTAATACTATATTTATTATACCGGGTGTTTTTTTTAGTTGGCAGGTTACCTTTATATGGAGTACCACTTACTATAAAGACAAACTAATTTTATCAATGGAGCTAATCGGGACTAAACTACCTTTTAAAATATTATCAACTTTCTCTCACTTCCGGTTATACCAGAAGTAGAAATCAACTTCCTTATTTTAAATAGAAACCCCCATATTTTATATTTTATTTGGATTTTGCGTTAAAAAATAAGTTTAGTTTATGTATACATGTTTATTGCTATATTCTATAGTTTTAAAGATATTTTAATTTTTCGAAAAAAAATGAGAGAAAAGAGGGTTATTTTGACTCTTTTTATCTTTTTTACTATTCAAAGTAAAAAATTGAAATTTGGGTTGTAGTCATGGAACATTATGGAAACCATAATAACGTAATCAGATTTTACATTTATTATACAGGGTGACGGAAATTTTATGATAATTATTGTTTTTGTTTTATTCAAAAGAACTCTGTTTTTTAAAATCGGAACTATACTTTTTTTAATCGTTTTTGCATTCTTCACATAAAAAGGAGAAAAAGGTTACATTGCGTATTTTTCAAAATTTTCCACCGTTACAGAGATGTTTCAAATCTCAAATCTCAAAATAAAAGGAATCAAACATCTGTTGTTTTTTTCAAGAATGAAATTAGCTGTAGGTAACAAAAGTTTTAAAAATTAATCATAATAAATAATAGAAAAATAAAATGATTGACAGAAAATTTACATCAAGAACCGCAATGACGGTCTTCTGTTTCAGTAGATTTAAAAGCATATTTTAAAATTTCGAATTGAGCAACATTTTTAAGCACATCCGATTGTTCCCAGCAATATGATTGTCATGCAGTAGTCGTTGAAAAAATATGCTCCTTGACAGTTCCCCACAGAATAATTGTAGTGGTGTTTTATCCTTGGGTGCGGCGACCACGCGTGCGGACCATCGTTTTTAATAAAGTGGGTCTCAAATAAGTAGGCGAGAAAGCCATTGTCTATTTTACCGTTATAAGCTTCATAGTATTAATCAAATGTGCATTTGTATAATTTCCAAATGTGGCTCAATTTCTCATCATCATCATCATTGCAAAATATTTCTGTATACTTTGGCCAAATAATAAATTAGAATTTATTTATGATTAAAAAGGTCATTAACTAATTTTCATTTTGATTTTCATTATAAATTTTAACGCTTACAAATCCTAAGATCTAATCTAATAGCACAACAGTTAAAGGACGGATTTTTTTGAACATTTCTTGTTGATTTTCATCACTGCACAAATGAGAGGTCTATTTAACAAACCGTTTTTACGAAACTTAAATTCGTGGCTCCATAAATATTTTTCAATCAGTATTCTAACAATTAACCAAAAACTTATTTGTCTTGTACGATTATCTTTTAAATGTTATTTAGCCTAAAATTTTTAGACCTTCTAGTTGTGTTTTTTTTTTTTGGAAAATTTTGTTGTCTACTGCCAAGTTCTACTAAAAAAAAAGATACAGGGTGGACCATAAGTAATGGTACATACAGCAAGAGTAGATTTTTCGTATAAAAATAACGTGATTTAACCACATTTGCCTTATACCAAAAGTTGATATTAACAGAGATACAGGCTATCAAAGTTGGAAAAAAAATTGTGATTTTTTTTCGCATACCTGATAAACACATTTCACTATAGACAAGAAATTTGGCATAGGGGGTTTTTTTTGTTCAAAAAATTCTAATTTGCTAACAGATTGTCAGTAAGACATAGGGTGCCCCACCTGCGCTACCCTGTATTATTCTAAAGCATCATAACTTTGTTGTACCTTCATCTACACTTATTTTAAATGGATAGTTTTATTTACCTACATTTTTTACTTAAAAAAGGTATACTTTCTAAATGTTGATACAAGCAATTGTTTTCAAGATATTTGCCTTTGAAATTTGCCGTACGTTTAAACGTGAATTTTTCGCAGTAGGTTTCAAAATAAACCTAATAATAATAATAAAATAAAAGTAATACAACTGACTCTAAAATAGTTTATATTAAATATTACTCTACTGACATTATTATTACACATATTTTTTTAATTTCTAAAGCAAATTTAAATAAAGTACCAAAATAAAATTTATTTTAAAAAATAAGAATATGGGAAATGGCCTTTTCCATGTAAAGGGATTGTAAATAATTAAAAATCTAGCTGTCTTTTCAAAATTCATCTCCAAATATCTGTTTTGACTACCCAGACTATTAAAATTTTCTTGTGCGGACTCAGAGATCATATTTCACATCTCTATGTTAGAAAATAAATTATGTCTTAATTTTTTGGATTTTCTTTATTGAAATTTTCAAAATTTAGGTAATAATATTATCAGCAAAGTAATATTTAACATAAATTACTTTCAAAGCTGTCATATAATTACTTTTTTTCAAGCCTACTTCGAAAATTTAATATCTTAGTAATTTAAAACCAAGGCATGTCGAGATTTAAAGGCAAATATCATGAAACGGTTGCTCGTATCAACTTTTAAAAAGTACACCTTTTTTACGTAAGAAATGTGGGGAAATAAAATAACCCATTCAAAATTAATATACGTGGGTGAATAAAAAAATTATAATGATTTAGATTTATGCAGGATAGCGTAGGTAGCGCCCCCTATCAGGTATTAGTAATATGGTAGCAAATTAGAGTTTGTCGGCTTGGTAAACTTGCTTGGTGCCAAATTTCGTGCTTCTATTACAATTCATTCCATAATTATACTAAAAAATCGAATTTTTTTTTTAACTTTGACACCCTGTATCTCTGTTAATATCAACTTTTCGTATAAGGTAGATGTAGCTAAATCACATTATTTTTGTTCGAAAAATCCACCATTGCTCTGTGTACCATTACTTATGGTCCACCCTGTATATTTTTATTTTTTATTTTGAATTATATCTCTGTAGCGGTGCAGAATTTTAAAAAATTAGTCTTTAAACTTTTTTCTTCTTTTTGTGTGGAGAATTCAAAAATGATTAAAAAGACACATAATTCCCGTTTTTTTGAATAAAGTAAAAACAATAAATATCATAATACTTCCGTTACCCTGTATAATAAATGTAAATTCTGTTTACTTTATTATGATCTCCATAATATTCCATGACTTCAACCCAAATTTCATTTTTTTACTCCGAATAATAGAAAAGATACAAAGAGTCAAAAAACCCCCTTTTCAGTCATTTTTTTGCGAAAAATTAAAATATCTTTAAAACTATAGAAGATAGCAATAAACATGTATACATATACTAAACTTATTTTTTTACGCAAAATCCAAATAAAATATAAAATATGGGGGTTGCTATTTAAAATAAGGAAGTTGATGTCGACTTCTGGTATAACCGGAAGTGGGAGGAAGTTAAAAATATTTTAAAAGGTAGTTTAGTCCCGATTAGCTCCTTTGATAAAATTAGTTTGCCTTTATAGTAAGTGGTACTTCATATAAAGGTGACCTTCCAACTAAAAAAACATCCGGTATAGTACCTAGTAGTCAACTAGGAAACTGAAGATGAGGACATCATAACTAAAATTATAAAACATACTTAGTTTAAATAATTATAAAAAATGCCCGAAAATTAGTCTCATATTTCAATAAAAAGTTGTCAAGATATATGTTATGTGTAACACATACATAAGTTGGTGAGTCAGGCAGGAAAATATTTTATTTTAAGTTACATGAAATCACACGTGACATATTCGCTTTCATTTTTCCGATGTTCATTTTAAATTTCGCTTTGCGAGTTTTCATTCGTCTATAGGAAAAAAAATGGTAATGTATTCAGCATATCCAGTTAACTTTAGTCGATAAAACGCTGTGCCAGAGGGCGTGGCATTCGTGGAAGTTCTGAAAGGTCGTCGGGGTCTCTGTGGACAAATAGTTGGACGTGACTGTTGGAGCTGTTCTAAATCCTGTAGCCCATATTTAAGGACTGATTGAAAGCATGAAACCCAATATGTAACAAACTCGACGAAGGTTTCTAGACCAGACACTGAGACATTAATTGCCTTGTCTATATTTTGCCAGTCAGACAAGTCAAAGCCGCTTGGGTATCATTTATTATGACACGAATCATTATTCTGATACTTCCTAAATTAATTGTATAAGTATTAGCTAGCCACACAAATAAATCCAACATAATATTTATTATAAATATTTCAATAATTAGAAAATATTAGGATATTAGGACTGCTTTGCTGAAGTATAAATTTTGTCAAGCATCATTAAGTACAATACATATACATACTGTATGTCTCAAAAATCATGCGCATTTTATAAACTGTCAGTTTTTGAAAAAATCGTTCGAGCTGGTCAATTCTGTTTGTTTTGAGCATGCTTTTCAATACAAATATTTTGCAAAATTTGATCTTTCTGGATAAAATTTGGAAAATATTTGTTAGGTAAGTACACAACATAAATAAAAAAAATTCAAAAAGAACTTAATTTACTAAAACCAAATCAAAAAATGTTGTGTTTTTTTGAACTGAATTACTGGCAGTAGCTTACAAGCCCTAAAGCAATTTTTGGAAGCCATAAAGTCGCGACGAATTACACTTATGAATCAAGAGTTAATTCTTTTGAATACACTCTGAGACGAAATATTCGTAGCAGCTTATGATCCATACAGATGATTAGCACATCGACGGTGAAAAAAACTACTGATATAGTCCGCCGACGATGCTGAAGAGCGAAACCTGATATAAGCACATCTAATATTTGTTCAAACATCGTGAAATTTTTAATAGAGAGGTTGAACCAAATTTGATTTTCACTACAGGGAACTCAGAAACTGTTGGAGATACAAGGAAGCTTAAATAGGCAAAGTAGTGGAGAATTTAATGTCTAAAAATATTTCACTGAGAAAACAATTGAATTCCAATTCGTCTTGATTTTATTTAGAAAAAACTGCATATCGCCATTTTTAATAATCAACTGTAACTTATTAATTTGAACTTCGATCAAAAAAAAAATCAAAAACCATAGTTAGCTATTTTTTAAGACCTTTTCGTTGGTGTACGTTATTTTTTTCTGAAATAAAATGTTTCCAAGAAAATTGTGTCAACTTTGTTATTTCTTATGGACGCTATATTGAATTTTATCATTTTCGGATTCAGTATATTTTTCCTGATTAGTTTGGATGTGTATGTCATGGCATACTTTGAATGTGGCAAAGTTGGATTAATTAAAGTAATTTATTATAAAAATAAATCATAATAGGCAATACAATTGCTACAACTCCTAATAATGAAAAAATACAGACCCTAAAAAAGCAATAATTATTATTAAAAAACCAAAAATATTCGTAATAATCGTAAAGTGTATGGTATGATTTCCTTTAAATCACATAATTCTCAGAATATTCTAATAATTTTATTGGGGGCGACTTTCCCGTGGCTCATACGAAAGTGTTTTTATTTAAAAATAATAAGTTATTTCATTTAACCCACTTTTGCCACATTTAAAATGTGACATGTCTTATATAAAATTAATCAGAAAAATATACTAAATTCTAAAATGATAAAATTCAATATGGCACCTATAAGAAATAACACAGTTGCTACAATTTTCTCGTAAACAGTTAAATTTATAAAAAATTAACGTGTATTATTAAAAAAGTCTTAAAAAACTACTAAATTCAGTTTTTGAAATTTTTTAATCGGATTTCAAATAAACAAGTTACAGCTGATTTTTAAAAATAGCGATTCGCAGTTTTTTTTAAAATAAAATCCAGACGAATTGGAATTCCATTGTTTCGTCAGCGGAATATTGTTAGGTATCAAATTCTACACTACTTTGCCCATTTAAGCTTCCTTGTATTTCTAATAGTTTACGAGATCCCTGTGGTGGAAATCAAATTTGGTTCAACCTGTATATTGTTAATATATTTATAAGTTATAAATATTGAAGAATTTCACGGAGTAAGGGTTAAAAATATTAATAAATTGCACAGTTTTTTACAATATAGAGACGTTCAAAAACTCTGGAATATTAAATGATATAATTAACTATCTCTCTTTAACACCAATATTTAACATATATCTTTTTAATCTAAAAATTAAAAGATGATTTAAGACACATGTTTAATTTCTATCGCATCAATATTATATATATATATATATATATATATATATATATATATATATATATATATATATATATATATATATATATATAATTAATTAATTAATTTTGTTTTAGGGTAAGTCGATCAGTAAAGGTACAGGTAAAGAATACTTTTTATCTATTTCCAAGCTTTCGAAGCTTTATTTTTGCTTCATCATCAGGGATTAGATTTGAGATTTGAGATTTGACCTTTGTGAAGTGGTATATATCCTACTATATATTACATTACAGTTGGTTTTTTTTTATATGAAGGATAACCATTCCTGTCATTACATTGTCCATTATGTGTTTACTTTGCTACATGCAATTATCTTATTAAAAAAAGGTCCAAATTTCACAAACAATAAAAACTAAGGAAAAACGAACCATCCTATTCCCAAAAGGACCTAAACGTTGGTTAAATTGAAATATTAATAAGATAATTGCATGTAGCAAAGTAAACACATAATGGACAATGTAATGACAGGAATGGTTATCCTTCATATAAAAAAAACCAAATGTAATGTAATATATAGTAGGATGTATACCACTTCACAAAGGTCAAATCTCAAATCTAATCCCTGATGATGAAGCAAAAATAAAGCTTCGAAAGCTTGGAAATAGATAAAGAGTATTCTTTACCTGTACCTTTACTGATCAACTTACCCTAAAACAAAATTAATTAAACTACCTTACGATCATAAACAAATACTAATAATAATAATATATATATATATATATATATATATATATATATATATATATATATATATCTCAGGACAATGATAAATTGAAATTATAACGGTTGCAGTCTATGATATCAATAAATTTAAAAATGGAATCAATACTCAGATGTTTTTGACGCACCTTCGCCATATCCATCGAGCGAGTTTTCATTAAACAGAATGATCTCAGTGATAATCTCTTAAAAGTTTTTTTTTAAATTTGGAAATGTCTTTTACAAATCCTCTTGAACTTTCTTTACTAATGAGTTATCGATTATTACCTTGGATGCAAATTCGGTTAGGGGCTAATTTAAATTCAGAAAATGGCAGGCAAGTATTCACCAAACTTCGTCAATAATGAGTAATCTTAAGAGATCTAGCAGACCCACCCTTCGTAACCCCTGAAATCCTCCTTAATCAACAATTTCCTCAAGGATTTGACGAAGACCTCCATTCCACGCATGAATTGCTGCCTCTAATGTCTTAGATTAGGTTTTCTAGGATAAAACTGGGCTGTCTCTTTTCTGTGCCTTTATTAGTTGGTCCACAAAGGAATTTCAAGGGAACTGATTTTCAATTATTACATTACAATCCATGGTAAATTTTATAACGTATATTTTGTTTAGAGTGATTTTTTAAGATTCCAAACTCGCAATATGTAGAGTTAGATTATATTCGTAATTTCTAGAGATAAAATTAGCTTGGTGTAATACAGTTACTTTTTTTAGCAGTATTATTTTTGTGTTATTTTTCTCGGGTTATTAAGTTTAAATGTACCACCAATTTTATGAAACTCGACACACAAGTTCTGTTAAACCCTCTCGTAAGAGTGATAACACCTTTTTGTAGTTATCCAATTATGTTCGTTATAAGTCATTGTTGAAACTGTGTGGCAAATAAACATGACAAGGGCGGTCTGGGCCATTAGCTATATTGAAGTTTGCCATACCTTGATAATTTATTAATTTCAAACCCATAGCACCATTGCAATTATACAGTCTAACTAATGGTGGTGCCTCTAACAGTTTGGTTTAAAACGATTTCAGTGAGTATAAGAACATATAGATGTGAATAAATTTCATTAACTAATTTAAACCTATTTAGGACGACATTGTACAACTAGCGGTAGCCACAACTTCGTCTGCATCTATTTTCAATGTGAAAACTTTTTACATTTAAATAACCATACGAGTTTATAAAAAAAGTTTAGAAAAATCCTTTCGTCTATTCAGGATGGATTTTTTTCGGAAAATTTATAATAATAAATTTAAAAATGTTTTAACGTTAAAAAGTCAAAATAAATCCTAAAAATCAACACCTTCATTTTTTTCGAAATTTAAAAATTCAATGCATATTTTGAGGAAAGTAGAATTTAGAATTTAAATTTTTGCATTTACTGTATGAAGTTTTAAATCTGTTTGTGACCAAGAGTTTACACATCTGTCTTGGAATTTACGTATTTTAACAGAATTTAATACAATAAATTTAATACTATAAATTTGCCAACAGCGAGTTTAAGGCCCAACAATAAAAACGATACTGAAGTGAAGGAGGAAAAAATAAAACAATAGTACAATTAAATACCCAATAATATTTTTCTACGATGGTCAAGGAGACAGCTATCCAACACAAACGACGCAACAACGTTCAGAAAAGAAGAAAGAAAGGCAAGATAATCTTTATCAGAAATCGGAATTAGATAAGTTTGAAAGATTAATGTTTTTTAAAATGGATTACAGAATTTCACTCACACACAAGTCTAAAAAGTAGAAAATAAATATTTTTTTTTATTTAACACGTTTTTTAAAACGGTCCAAATAGTATAAAATAATTTCTCCTAGTTCCAGACAAATTTATAATCCTATACAGATTCCTAACCTCATACAGGTGGTCCTGAAAATTTGTGATTATGCTGATTATAAATTTTTAATAGCCATGAAAATACCTGTGCAATTTAGAACAAAGAATATGGGGTGCATGCAATTAATAATATGTGATGCACAATTTTACTACGTTCCACGTTTTTTGTTATAGATCTTGCAAGTGTTTTCATAGCTGTTAAAAGTTTATAATCTCAAATTTTCAGGACCTGTTTGGGGTTAAAAATCTCTATCGGATTATAAATCTTTATGAAATTAAAAGAAATTATTTTATATTTTTGGTTCATTTTAAAAAACGTGTTAAATGAAAAGGCTCTTTTTTATTTAATTATTTTAATTTTTTCCATATTCATTTCTTTATCTTAGTAATTTAATTGTTAAAAGCGATCAATATACGTGTCTAATAATTTCTGTGATAGATTATTTACTTAACATTGTGGGTTACAAAGCAGATTTACTTTTATACTGTTGCGCCGTATTGGTTAGAAATGATTATTACGCCGTGAATTATAACCACTTTATTTCCAAACTAAGCTCGGATCACTACAACTGAATAATTAACTCACTTCCTAACTACTAACTCACTAACTAACTACACTGACTTCTATCTGACTCGAGGGAAAGGGGACCGCCTTATATAGTTTTCACTTCCGGATTCTAGAAAAATCCAGCAGATAAGGCCTATCGTTTGCCGAAATTTCTGGAACTCTTATCTGCCGTTTGCATCATTATCGAGGCCGCTTTCCCTTATCAGATCTTTCTAGAAAATTTTCTTACGTACTAAATTCTATAATTTACATTTCGTTACAATACTATACCTGCTAATATTCACACCTCAATTTCGTCATAAGATGAATTTCCAAAAATCTCTTCTATTTTCTTACATTAAATTTGCTTACATTAAAATACTCTCCAAATTTTGTATTTCTGTATATAAAACGTCAAAGGCCCATTTATTTTTAATCAATTATATGTTTATATGTTTTCTAAAATAGTGCATACATATACGTGTAAATGTAATTTAAATAATAATTCATTTTGTTTTAGAAAATTTGGATTTTTCAGTGTTTTTGAAAAAATTTTAGTGTTTAATCTAAACCCAAATTTCGAATTTAAAAATTTTAGCATGTTTAATCCCTTAAGCTAGACTTTTTCTTAAAACTTCGATATAAAATTTGCATCTTTAATATTTTTATGTATCTGTGTATTTTCTATTGTTATAAATTGCCAATATTTGGGAGTTACCAATTATTGTGTTTTTTTTTTTTAATTTGGACCTCATATTCATGTTCATGTTTTTTTTTTCTTAGCTGATTTCTTAAAGTTTCGACTTTATTTTTAAAATTCCGAATGTATGCAGTAAGTTTTTACTTTTTTTTGCAAATTTAGATTTTTTCCTAAAAATCTTGAAACAATTTTTTTAGAAGTTTTGGTTTTTAACTTGACGTTTGGGTAATTTTCAAAATATTGAAAACTTATTCTTAATTAGGACTTTTTTTAAATGTGGCGATTTTTTTATTACAATTCTCTGCTTGCACTTTTCATTTTCATTTTTTCCCTAAGTTTTTTTCTTCAAGTAATAATTTTTGTTTGAATTTAGGGCTTTATTTTAGAATTTTGTTTTTTTTTATATACAGTGTCTTCACGTTTTAAATGCCTTAAATGAAGCAGGTGATGCAAAAAGTAATTTTAAGGAAAAAGTTATCTATGAAAATCTATCCGGAAACTCTTAATAAAAAAGATACAAGGTGTTAAAATTTGAATAAAAAAAAGTTTTTATTGTTTCATTTTCAAGTTTTCAGGAGTTATTTAAACTAAATTTTGCACACATAGTGTGTAGATGAAGGATTATAAAATAAGAGGAAATTAAGTTTCTATCTCAACCAGCGGCGGAGTTGCGGGTAATCTGTGATATTGTTTTGAAAAAAAAGTAGTAGGCCAGTAAACAAAATGAAATAAAATTAAATTTTTGGATAAAGCATTTAATTCTGAAGAAGTTTTTTCTTGGCATTTATTACCTTATATTTTACATAGGAACTGTTCGACTACAATGAATGTGTGCTGGTTTTTAAATAATCACCGGCTAAAACAAAGAGGAGTAAGTTTAAGATGCTACGACACTGGATAAAATAAAATGAATTAACAGTTTTGGATAAAGTTGACTCTTAACGTTCTTTCATATTTGTCACTATTGTGACATAATTTAAATTTTTGGGACTTTCCCTAGTGAAAGTAGGAGTGAGAGTGATGTTTTTTCCAAAACCAACTACATGACGCAACCAGTGGCAAATGCGGAAAAATATCAAGAAATATCTTTTATTCACAATTAAATATTTCACCCGAAACAGGTATTTTATTTCATTTCCCCAGTGGTGTACCGCGTTTTTCCACCATTGGTTGAAATAGAAATTAAGTTATATTTTATTTTGTGATCCTTCATTCATACATCATGTGTAAAAAGTTTGATTTAAATATCTTAGAAAACTTGAATGTAAAAAGGTAAAAATTTTTTTTAATTGAAATTTCAACACCTTGAATCTTTTTATTAAGAGTTTCCGGATACATGTTTATAGGAAACTTTTTGCTTAAAATTGTTTTTTATATCATTTAAGGCACTTAAAACGGGGACACCCTGTATATCCAAAATATTATCAATGTTCTGTTCGTAAATTGCGAGTATTTTCTCGAAATGTCTACTTTTTTATTTCTTAGCTTAACGTTCTAATTTTTGCATTTTCCCTAACATTTAAACTTATGCTTTTTTTTATTTCGAATTTTCTCTTAAAATTTAAGTTTTTTTTCCAAAAACCCGAAATAGGTATATTTTTTGAAATAATTTTTTTTCGAAATGCTCTATAACTTATTTTTTAAAATTTCAAGTTATACTTTCAATTTTCACTTTTTCCCAAAGTTGAGATTTCTAAAAGTATTTTTTTTTGTTTTTTATTTCGAAAAATTGAAACATCAAGTATTTTTTGTTTTATTTTTTTGAAACGGTGGCGTTTTTTAAGATTACATTTGTACATAGTTTTTTATCAACATTGAACTTTTTTTGCAAATACTGGTCCTTTTCTTCAAAGTTTGGGTTTTTTTAAATATCCATGTTGTTTCTTAAAACTTAGGTTATCGAGAATTTTTTTATAAATTTGCCTATTTAATATTCTCGATTTCAACTTTCTTTTCGAAATTCTGACTTATCAAAAAAATTTAATTTTTTTCTATACAAATTTCAAAATCGATTTTTTTCCACTATTTGAGTTTTTTGTTTTCTCCCAACTCCAAGTTTACAGTTTCAGTATTTGCTGTTTTCATCTGAAATTTCTAACCTGTAACTCTGTTTTTTTTAGTCATTCAATATTTTCAATCTGAATTACAACTTTAATTTTCAGATTTTAAGATTTTTTATTAAAATTGCGGATTTTTTTAAAAAAGTTTCAAACATTTTAATTCGTTTTTTTTAATATACAGAGTGAGTAAAAAGTATGGAAAGGTGCTTATATTTTCTCAAATATTCGTTAGTTGTTTAATATAACCAATTTTTTTAAATGGCATGATATGTTTTCTTGCATATTTGGAGTGGCCGTTTATTTCTGGATACATCATATGAAATTTTAGTAGTGTTCCATAAGAAAAAATATTGATAAAACAATAATTAATTTTCGTAAAAATCACTTCACTTGATTAAACCTCCTTGACAGAGTTGTTGTCAAGTAGGTGTAGGTAATAATAGAAAAATGTCAGTGTGTAGGCTTATAAATTTTAAATTTAAAAATTAACTCATTAAATATCTTACATAAAAACTTTTAATAAGGCAAAAATAAAATTATATAACCAACATTTTTCTACCCCACAGAAAAAATCATATGAAATCAAATCGGGAGAGCGAGAGGGTCACTGCATGGAAAACCTTGCACACTTTTTTCACCGTAGTCCAACATCATTAATATTTTTATTTTAATATTCATTCAATTCTACCGCAATAATATGTATTTGCTCATATAAAAAATGTCTGCGTTTTTTGATTTTTAAGTCTTGTTTCTTCATAGTCTTTTGAGTGCTTAAAGCGTTCAAATGACATTAACTTTTTCCATGACTACAAAGAAAAGCGTATCATGCCATTAAAACACCCCTATTGGTTGCCATAGTAATGAACTTTTTATGTGTAAAGATATTGAATTTTGCAAGTTTACGAGAAAAAGAAACCTAAAAACTTTAGTTGAAATTTTTTTTAAAATAACGAATATTCCGGGACATAAAAGCACCCATCAATATTTTTTACTTGCTCTGATATTTCAAGTTTAAACTGAAAATGTCAGTAAAAATGAGGATTAGCTATTAATCGAAATATCAGTTTTTTTTAAACTCCGTTATCAAGGTCGCAATTTTTACTTTTTTTTTAATTTCAACTGTAAACTGACAATTTTTTCATAAGTTTTTAAGCTTCTGGTCAAGAATTTAAAATTATAATATTGAGAATATTGGGCGTTTTTGATGCAGTTTTAACTTTTTGTAATAATTTGAAGTTTAAACCTTTAGCTTTCACGTTTTTCTTAAAATTTCTACTAAATTCAAAATTTTAATTCCTGTACATTTTGACTTTGTCAAAATTCAATGTTAATTTTGATTTATCGAACTTTTTCTTTAAATTTGATTCATCTTTTTTTATTTTGATTGTAATATCAATATTTTGATATTGTTGTTCAATTGTCTATCAATCTATCAAATGAGTTATAATATTGTTGGAGCCTATCAAGCATCATTTAATATTCTAGAAAATCTTTAACTTGTAAAATAAAGTTGCAATGTAATTCATAGTTGATGAAGAATCTTTGAATATTTTTCTAATTTTTTTATATGTTCTTCTTTTTTTATGATTTTATCGCCCCCTTAATTTTACTAGAACTCTCCAATTGCTCTTAAGATAACTATTACCCTCCTAAAATGTAAGCCCCAAGGGACAAAAAGTGATATCGACATTTGTATGTAAAACAAATTAAAAAAACAAACACTTTAAAAAGTACACTGAAAAAAAATGTAACATGTTGGTCGATTCAAACAATGGGGAAAATGAATCGATATTAATATAATAAATAGTCCTGATCGACTATCTGACTCACAATCAGAGCCGCAGTTGCTAAAATTGGAAACTCGAGATTTAGACAGTAAGTTTTTTCAAGATAACATATATCTTGAAAAAAACCTACTGTCCTGGCAAACTGGCATAAATAAGGGGTAAAATGTAATTTTGAAATTAGTATGGAACAAAGTTAATTTTATGAAAACAAGACGCATTTTACGACCCAAGCGAAGACAGCTAGTACTAGCAAAGTGTAATCGTGTTATGCCTTTGGAGCACTGCTAGTAGGATGCGGAAATAAAAATAGATTGCGAAGAACCACCTTTGCAAATAATGATAGGATGTAGTTATTGGGGAAAATTCCGTTCGGTAACGAATTCCATAGTTTGGAAGTCTATAGAAATAAGAGACGCCATAGAGAGAAGTCTTCCTGAACTGAAAAGAAATTTGCTGTATCCGCCTATTTACCTTAAGAGTATTTTCTTTGGGGCGATCAGTATTTCCCAGTCACCAATCATTCACCTATGCTTCAGTGTTTTGAGGGACTTGGTTCAATTCATGTCTTTCTGGTTTTTCAATTGAATCCAAAAGAAGCAAAGTGTGTTTGGTGCTGAACTCCAAAACATGAGAATAGCATTCTAATGTCGGGCCAACTTGAGCTTTATAAAGAATGAGTAGCTGATGAGATGTGAAATACTATTTAATTCGAAAAAGAATTCCCAGCTTCTAAAAGGCGGACTTAACAATGGTGCACACATGGTCGTTCTAAGAAAAGCTAGTGCTTGCATTCACTCCTAGTATCAACGGATTAGATCCCATAGGAAAGACTCTACCATCCATGAGAATGTTGATATTTTCTTAAAGAAAATAGCGACTTGGTGTTTGAGGCATTGAAATGAACCATATTTTTCTTTCTCCGTAGCAAAATGATCTCGAGATCCCGATCAATCATCTATATATGCTGTTCTCTTGGTATATCTAAACCAGCAATGGTTTGTCGGAGAAAAAGAATTACATCAGGCTACTATCATCTGCGTATGTTGGATTAGAAGCTAAGAAATTATGTTTGTGTGACAGAAAACGATTTGGAATAGGAGACAAAACAGTTAATAATAAAGTTCTTTTTACAATATTTCTGTACATGCTTTATTACTCAAAGCAACGTAATATTCTAGAAAAATTGAAATCAAAATAGCGACATATTGCAAAATGAACTAAACAATATTTTAAATTTCGTATTGATGATACTGTGGCATAAATGTTAAGACAGAATATAGAGATTCAGCGAAAATAGAATATACATTTTGAGCCTCACTGCAGCCGTATATACTTTGCCTAAGTAGTTTGTTTGCAGACAACCACTCGAAGATAAGGGCAATCGTAAAAGTTTAAAACAAGTTTTCAACTGGGGCAGAAACAAGAACTTTCGGAACCGAAATGTGGATAATTCTTTCCCATCTAAATGGGAGTTACTTGGTGAATTGCCTAGTCTGCACTTTATCACAGTTTTTAATTAAATGCCTGCGGTCTGATAATTTATCACAAAGAATTTAAAGGCAGCCCTATTTTAACTGGAAATGAAATTGCTACTTAATGACAACAAGCAGCATTTTGCTTAAACTAACTTTATTTTACAGAGCTTATAAATAATACAAAATTGATGAAGCGGAATTTATATATAAAGAAAATCACAGTTCCTGACTGTTTGTTTTGGAATAAAGCTAAACAACTTTTAACTTCGGTAAGCGGTATTAATGTTTTTGCCGCAGTCCTTTGTTTTAATTTATGCGGGTATGAATTTCTTCGGGCTTTTGAGGCTCTAAATAAACTCTTGATTGCAATCTGTCAAATACAGTTTGTGCGTAAATTTAGATGATTTACGAGCCGTTTGTACCAAACTCGTTAAAGCTTTATGTAATCATAAAAGATATGGGCGCCGAAAACCATTATGTGCAAAAATTATCGAAAACTGCCCCCAATACTTTTTGCTTTCATAAAATTATACTACGGTTTTGTAGAAAGTTTAAATTACACGATATATAACAGCAACATTATGTTTATTTGTAGTATCAGGTGCATTTTTTCAACAAATATATTTCAAGGAAACGTTAAGTTATACTATAATAACGTTTTTTCTACAACAAACAATTAAATTAGTGACACATAATTGTTTGGACATTTAATAATTTTCAAACAAAAACTAATAATTAATACGAAGTCACGTCCCCTTTCAAATTAATAACTACCTCGATCCGGTTAGGCATTGAGTTGATTACCGATGAACACATTTCTGGCTAAAATGTTCCCATATCTCAGTGAGTTTATTTCTTAGCTCAGATACGATTCGCTGTTGATCGTTTTTTAACTTTGGTTTCATCCTATGCCATATATCTTCGATAATATGGAGTTCTGGATTGTTAGCAGGCCATGAAAGAACTTGTAGATTATTTCGTGCAAACCACCAGATATAGATTTGACTATATGGCAAGAGCAACTCTTGACAGTCGTTACCGAATAAAAATTTTCCAACCCTCTTGTACGGCTCAAAAATATTGCCTTGTAGAAAAGAGGCAGGTCACCAAGTTTTTTGAGAAAATCGGTCAAACTTTCGTCATCAATTAAGCGAATCGCTCTTCTTTGAATTGAATCCATAAGAGCCAAAGAATGCTTTAGAGCTCAATTCCAAAATGAGAAGAGTATTTTAGTAAAATAATAAGGATTCATTTTAACGTTATTGTGAAAAAATCACAATTAAATTCGAAATTTAAAGAAACAATTTTATTTTGAAACTAAATGGTAATATACAGGGTGATTCAGTTATAATGGTATTAATTTTAACTAGGTGTTCAGAGGGCTTAATAAAGACAGAAAATCAAAAAAAAAATTTTTTACTCGACTTTTTAAAATAGACTAAAATCAACCCATTGACCACCAAAAGCCCGATGCTACTGACCACATTAAATGCTTTACGGCAACAGATGTTTATCACGTTATCATCCACTTATCAGCTGCAATAATAAGCCGGACTGACGAGGGCGAAACATCGCTAATTAAAGGGCAACAAATCTCTATTAGTTATTTTGACGAATAAGTATTTTTATTTTCATACACTTAAAACTTTTTACATTTTTTTGTTTCGTTAATCAATCAGTCTGATGAAACGTAAAACGAAAATTCAAAAAATAAACCAACGCAAACGACTCAAACTAAAATATTAATTCTACAAAATAAATAACGATAGGACGCACTGGCTTATTTAATTTTAAAGCATATTAACGTTGGTTAGCAGTTAGATTGTTGTTTATAAAAAATATGTCAACGATAGCCCACAGTCAGAATAGGCCGAGTGTACTCACATTTATGCTCGAGTGCCTATTTTCTGAACTATTTTTGACCTGTCGGGCGCATAACTAAACATGATTTAAAAAATTTCCATCGCATCACAAAGGGTCACAAAAAATAAAACAACAGAAAATAACTCCCGAGTATTAACCACTTTTAACACTTGCATCCGAAACAACGAAATTAATTCATTACTCGCAGCATTCATATCAACGTTTACATCCATCTCACGATTTTTTTATTTTCGTGTAACTTTCTTCTGCAACTCGTTGTCACCCAATTTTCATAACCTAGCAATGTTTTGTTTAATTGATTCACCCAATTGCGCAGCTGTAAATTCTTCTTCTTTCTATTTATCTCGGCCTTGGAGCTTTGGAGTCAGTGACAGCTCAAAAAGAGGTTTAAATTATGATTTTAAAATATTTTTTTCAGTGTAATTATATCTGAAAAAAATTTTTAATCACGTATTCGTATTATACTTTTTGTTTTTCATCTTTCCTTAAAATTAATGCCATTATGACTGAATCACTCTGTACATGTATATTCCACATTAATTTCAACCTTTTACGAAATTGGGAAATTTCAAGTTTAAAATGTAAAGATTTGCCAAAAATAAGAAGAAATTTTAAATTCCAATGTTATAGATTTTATAATTAAAAGGTGAATAGGACCCTAATTGCATACAACAGTAGTTGGTTATGGTTTGCACTATATTCGGGAAATGCAAAAAACACCATTTTTCGCCATAAAAATGATTATAGTGTATCTAGGTTAATTTTGCACTAAATCAAGTTTTAATATAGCTTTTTGGGTAGAGAAGGGTTTTTCCTAGACGATAATAACATTTGCTACGTTTTTAAATTGCGTCTAATTCTCAAAGTCGTCATTGACAAACGACTATCAATCTAAATGAATGTCTGTTACCACCCTACAGGTCGCAATTCTTAAGTAATATTTGCCGTTCTTATTTCTACTGTTTCGGAATTCCTCATAATGAAACCCTACTGATTTTGGAAGTGGTTGGTCAAATAGTTTACATTTTATTAAAGAAAGCGTAGTTTATTATAGAAAGGTCAAACTCGGGAAACTCATGTTCTTACAACTTTTTATGGTATACATATACGTCGAGTTTCTCTTAAGTTAGTGTAAAAGGTGAGACCTAATTCGCTTTTATTTTCAAAAAAATGTAATTTTTATGTTATAGAAGTTGTGTTGTTCAAACGGCAACAAAGTTGTGACAAGCATGTCAAAGGTGACACGTCAAATTTATCTATTCAGCCCATTCGCTCAAGAGAAATTAACCAGTGTTCAAAGTCAGTTAACTAACAACTACACTGTGGAATAGCAATTTTGTTGTCTTAGATCCAATTTTTAGCCTTTGACTCCAAAACTCACGATTTCTGTCTGTCACGTCAACTTTTTAATCTACAGGGTACCCTCTCCTTGCCTCAAGTCATACAAAATGCGCATATAAAGGAAAATGGAGGTAAAAGATACCAAATATACTGTTCATAAATAACAGTTTTGTTAATTCAAAGACTATACAGGCTAGACCATAAATAATGGTACACAGAACAAATGGTGAATTTTTCGAATAAAAATAATGTGATTTAGCTACATTTACCTTATACCAAAAGTTGATATTAATAGAGATACAGGGTGTCAAAGTTGAACAAAAAATTTCGATTTTTTCGTTTAACTATGGAATGAATTGTAATATAGGCACGAAACTTGGCACAGGGGGGTTTCTTAAGACGACAAACTCTAATTTACTAACATATTACCAATAGCTGATAGGGGGTGCTACCTGCGCTATCCTGCATAATTCTAAATCATTATAACTTTTTTGTGCACCCACGTGTATTAATTTTAAATGGGTTAGTTTATTTCCCCTATCTTTTATGTAAAAAATATGTATTTTCTAAAAGTTGATACGAGCAACCGTTTCCAAGATATTTACTTTAAAACTTGATGTGCCTTGGTTTTAAATTACTAAGATATTAAATTTTCGAAGTAGGCTTGAAAAAAAAGTAATCATAGGATAGCTTTGAAAGTTATTTATATCAAATATTACTTTGCTAATAATATTACTACCTACATTTTGAAATTCTCAATAAAGAATATCCAAAAAATTAAGACGTAATTTATTTTGTAACATGAGATGTGAGATATGATGTCTGAGTCCGCACAAGAAAATTGTAATAGTCTGGGTGGTCAAAGCAGATATTTGGAGATGAATTTTAATAAAAGACAGCCAGATTTTTTATTGTTTACAATCCCTTTAAATGAAAAAAATCATTTCCCACATACTTATTTTTGAAAATAAATTTTGTTTTGGTATTTTATTTAAATTTGCTTTAGAAATTTAAAAATTATGTGTAATAATAATGTCAGTAGAGTAATATTTGATATAAACTATCTTAGAGTCAGTTTTATTACTTTTATTTTGAAACCTACTGCGAAAAATTCACATTTACATAACTTAAAATAAACGTACTGCAAATTTTGAAGGCAAATATGTAACTTAAAAACGGTTGCTTGTATCAACATTTAGAAAGTATACCTTTTTTACGTAAAAAACGTAGGTAAATAAAAATATCTATTTAAAATAAGTGTACATGAAGGCACAAAAAAGTTATGATGCTTTAGAACAATACAAGGTAGCGCAGGTGGCGCCCCCTATGAATTACTGGCAATCTGTTAGCAAATTAGAATTTCTTGACCAAAGAAACCCCCTGTGCCAAATTTCTTTTCTATAGTGAAATGTGTTTATCAGTTATGCGAAAAAAATCACAATTTTTTTTCCAACTTTGACACACTGTATCTCTGTTAATATCAACTTTTGGTATAAGGTAAATGCGGCTAACAAGGAAAGTACTCGAGGTGTACCCCACTAATTTTTTTCATTTTGTGATATGTTATTGTGCATAACAAAATATTGGACACGTATTTTTTTAGATGCTAACTCGGCGATTTAAGTGGTGAAACCAGCCCTTAAAGTTAACCCCAAAAAACAGTTGTTCTTTAATAACTCAAGAATTAATTAGAATCTTTTGATCAAACAAACGCTCTGTTATTTCTCATAAAAAAGCGCTCCTAAAAACATATTAGTTATGTTAAAAAGTTACAACCCCTAATTTTTATGGGGGTAAGTTTCATTTTCTTTCTTAAATATCAACTTTTGAACAACTGAATTTTATCAAATTTAACAACTTTATTAAGAAAACTAAAAAATAAAATTGACCTGTCCCGGGGTTTTGCAAATAAAATCCTTGAAAGGGGTGATTTACCCCTTGAGTTAATTTTTTGTTTGTACAGTGATATGGCAAATAAAACACAACATATGTTTTCAATTTTATTTCTATAATGATTATTTTGACATATATTTTGCATTAAAAGTGAAATAACGTAACACCCCTATTTTTAAGACCCTTGGAGAACCCCATGGATTTGTTCATTATTAGATTGCGAAATATTTCATCAAAATATTGTATCAACAATTTTTTAGATGCTAAATTTGTGATTTAGGTGGTGAACTCCCCACCCCTAATGATAACCCCCAAAAACAGTTTTTCTTTAATATCTCAAGAATAAATTGGAATTTTTCGGTAAAACCATTGTTAATTTATTTCCTATAAGAATGTGCTTCTAATAACGTATCAGTTATGCCAAAGGGTTGCAACCCCTAATTTGTATAGGAGTGGGTTTACTTTTTTCTTCTATACCAACTTTTAAATCTTTGAATTTTACAGAATTTGGCAATATCATTAAGAAAATTAAAAAATAAAATTGACCTGTCTCGGGATTTTACAAAAAAAAAAAGCATTGGAAAGGGTGATTTACCCCTAGAGTCATTTTTTTTTGTAGAATGATATGAATAATTAAACAAACATATGGTTTTCATTTTATTGCTACAATACTTTTTCTGACATGTAATTTGTATTAAAAGTGAAATAATATAAAACTCTTTACCTTTATGAGGGTTGGCGATGGGATTGATCATTATAAGATGCGGCGTAAAACATTCATTTTTTCACCTTCTACTTATTTTATGTCGATATTTTAACAATATAATATGTCAACAACTGAGTTTTAATTTGAAAATACTTATTGTTTAGGGTTTCACCCCTAAAATTTATATTTTCGCTTGAATGGAAAGAAATGTTCTTTACTGAACAAAGTCTCGAAACATTATATTGTGCTGAAAAAAAATCTACATTTACCGATCATTTTAGTCAATACAGCAATATTATTAAGAAAATTAAAAACCAAAGTTGACCTCTTTCGGTTTTATAAAAAAAACCCGTCCGAAGGGGTGATTTACCCCAAGAGTTAATTTTTTATTTGCAGTAATATAGAAAATTAAATGGCAACATATATTTTTAATGTTATTGTTGAAACATTTATTGTGACATACATTTTGCATTAGAGTTAATCATTATTAAATTATGCCTAAATTATTTTTATTGTATTTTTGTATACTTTAGTGTAATGTATCATTTTTCCAGATATGTGCAAAAGAGGCTCTTTTTCTTCTTTCTTCTTGATGGATATTTCTTCACTTGCCTAAAGGAAAAAGAATCATTAATTATGACACAAAATCTATTAGAAAAGACAAATGTGACACATTTGTGGCACATATGCATAGGTTAAAATATGTTTTTATGGATTTTTAATAATTTAAAAACGTTTAAATTTTATTTTCTTGACGAATATTAGCAAAATTCAAAAAAGCCCAAGTCTGCTGAATAGAGAATTAAAAACCATTTTAAATGAGGTATCACACGCATCCTTGTTCAATTTAAAAAGTTTAAAGGGGTAACTCTAACTCCAGGTGGGTTGAAGGGAGAAGAATATAATTATGCCTTAAAGAGTCATTTGATAATCTCAAATTTCGTAGGTAATGAATTTACTTGCGTTACTTTTGGACCTTACGTTATGTATTTAATCCAAAACTGGAAGAGATCAACTTTGGTTTTTAATTTTCTTAATAATACTGCTACATTGACTGAAATGATCGGCAAATGTAGATTTTTTCTGCACAATATAATGTTTTGAGACAGT
Source organism: Dastarcus helophoroides (assembly GCA_028583605.1). NCBI lineage: Eukaryota > Metazoa > Arthropoda > Insecta > Coleoptera > Bothrideridae > Dastarcus > Dastarcus helophoroides. The sequence goes on from CM053329.1 coordinate 1,335,626, forward strand.
AAATAATATTTCTTTACATTCAAGCGAAAATAGAAATTTTAGGGGTGAGACTCTAAACAATAAGTATTTTCAAATTAAAACTTAATTGTTGGCATATTATATTCATGAAATATCGACATAAAATAAGTAGAAGGTGAAAAAATGAATGCTTTGACTCGCAATCTGGTAATGCCCCATCCCATCGCCAACCCTTATAAAAGTAAAAGTTTAATATTATTTCACTTTTACTGCAAAATATATATCAGAAAAAGTATTACGGCAATAAAATTAAAACCATATGTTGTGTTTAATTGTTCATATCATTCTACAGAAAAAAATGACTCTAGGGGTAAATCACCGTGTCCCATGTTTTTTTTTTGTAAAATCTCGAGACAAATCAATTTTATTATTTAATTTTCTTAGTGACATTGCCAAATTCCATAAAATTCAAAGGTTTAAAAGTTGGTATAAAAGAAAAAAATTAAACCCACCCCGATACAAATTAGGAGTTGCAACCCTTTGGCATGACTGATACGTTTTTAGAAGCACATTCTTATGGAAAACTTAACAATGGTTTTACCGAAAAATTCCAATTTATTCTTAAGATATTAAAGAAAAACTGTTTTTGAGGGTTATCTTTAGGAGTTATCACCACCTAAGTCACAAATTTAGCACCTAAAAAAATTGTTGATACATTATTTTGATGAAATATCAATATATAATAAGACAAAGGTGAAAAAATAAATGTTTTGATTCGCAATCTAATAATGAACAAATCCATGGAGTTCTCCAAGGGTCATAAAAATAGGGGTGTTACGTTATTTCACTGTTAACGCAAAATATATGTCAAAATAATCATTATAGAAATAAAATTGAAAACATATGTTGTGTTTTACTTTCCATATCCCTGTACAGAAAAAAAAATAACTCAAGGAGTAAATCACCCCTTTCAAGGATTTTTTTTGCAAAATCCTAAGACAGGTCAATTTAATTTTTTGTTTTCTTAATAAAATTGTTATATTTGATAAAATTCAGTTGTTCAAAAGTTGATATATAAGAAAAAAAATGAAACTGAACCCCATAAAAATTAGGGGTTGCAACTTTTTAACATAACCAATATGTTTTAAGGAGCGCCTTTTTATGAGAAATAACAGAACGTTTGTTTCATGTATGGACATTGTCGTCTCCAACAATAGTAAACCTCATTGTATATTCACCTTTGCATCTCATCTACCTTGATGCTGCGCCTCCATGACGTCAAATCTTGGTGAAATCACTCACCCTGCCCATCACTGGAGCAAAATTTTTTAGTAAGTTAGCAAGATACCTACGTAAAAAATCCAATTTGATACTCATGTTGCAACTGACATTTTGAAACTTCATAAGAGTTGCTGGAAAATTTCGATGTAATTCTGAGCTCGTGTATTGGCAATAAAGTTTTTGATAATGCTTTTAAATTCCAACAAATCTTTCTTTTTAAATTCTGTCTTTCTGTCTTTCGGTCCTTCTGTCGCGATGAAAACAAACACACTGACCTTTATCTTTTCAATGGACAGTCTCGGAAATGCCACAATGGATACTTGGAACAAATTGCTTTACGAGGCCCTGTTTAATATACAGGTAAGGAAATATAACGCTTTTTTCTGTCAAGAAGTTGCTAGTGCAAAATGCTTTAAACAATAGATTTCGTTTCACATTTTGATGGTCAATTTCACTGCTCCCAATGCTTTTCATATATGGGATCATATGAGATCTGTTATTCCATATACACAAAAAATAGGTTTACTTAGTATATCCGCTTTATTGGCCACAAGGAAAACGCAGGAAGGTCAATGCAGATGATCCATTGGTGCATATAACATTGCGACAAATTAGTGACTTTATATTGTTCACGCAAATAATCTGAGTGATCTATTAGAAATTGCCTCAATAAATTTCCCTTGTTAATTAGAACCCACTTCAATTTTTGCTTTGAGTTATCTACACCTATTTAAGGTGTAGAGAAAGAACTAGACGTGATAGAAGAAAATTAATTGCAATTTTGAAATCAGCATGCCTATTTAACCCTAAAGCAGCTCAATAACCGAACTCAACAGAAATTATGTTACAAATTGTTCCCTTGTGCTATTTACAAACTACACAACCATGAATGTGAGAAATGTAGTACTTGGTATATTTATCATAGAAATAGAAGCTACACAAATTAAGCATTGACTTTTAGCTGACAATTTTGTCCTTAAATCCTCACAGTAAGTTTACTAAACAAGATGTTTATTACTAAACAAAACAACGTAACTGGTCATATGAGAATTGCAATGTGCTAGAAATAGTTTTAGAGACAAACGTAGATCTTTATGCGTTGAACTTGAAAGCGAACTTTACTTTTCTGCGAAAATTTAATTGTTAGCTCTAACTCCAATTCCCGCGGTGTGCACTTTTGGTTTTACTAAAGATTTTGTCCTTTTTCTCAAACAAACCGTTGGTAAGAGATCAGAAAAAACATATATCTAAGAAATAACATGTAATAGAAATGCAGACAATATTTGCATGGACAAAGTAAATCCTTCTTATGAGCTTTAACGTTTCTGTTCTACCAAATAGAGTTTCACCTAAACTTAAAAGGTGACCCTCTGAAAACTCAGGCGTGTAGTATCTAGGCTGCAACATTTATTAGATTTAAAGTTCGGGATCTAAGAACCGTTTTCAATCTTATTAGGTCACATCAGTTTGGTATACTCATCCCAAACTAGAAGCGTCTCAAATATAATAGGCGGTAATACGATGATGCAAAGAAGCAATCCCTACCCAACGCCACCTATCAAGCATACGAAACAGTCAATATGCTCGGGCACCGTCAGAAGTAGAACACATTTTAAACTGAAATCGTGCAGCTCTTTATCACTCGTAACTTTTGATTTTATTTATTGGATAAACAAAAGAGCTCAAAAGTTCTTTCTTCATTCTTCTGAAACTTTTTCCAATTTTTGATAAGCTCTTGCCAGGCGGATTCAAAAACCAAATTCTTAGTTTTTCCTTTGAATTAGAATTTTACATTTCGCCGCCCAATTTATGAATCGCCAATAGTTTTATGTATAAAAAACAGGTAATGATGACTAAATCACATGGCCATTAATTTATTACTTAAGTATGTATTTACAGTGCTCACAGTGATGCTTAACTCATAAGGGTAAACTATTTAAACAAATATCTTTAAAGTATTTATGATTACTAAGTTTTGGTGGAACGGACTTGTCCTTAGTTATCTTCAAAAATTGATATATAAAACTTCTCCCTTGAAGCCAAGAAAGATTAAAATATACAACAAAAATTACTCTAACGCGTACCAATACCTAAGCTATCATCTACAGAGAGACAGCGACCAGTACATACAGAAGATGACGTCTTGGCCATCGAAACGTGTTAGAGCAACTTTTGTTGTATTTTTTTAACTTTCTTGATCTCAGGGGAAAATATTTGTATATCGATCAGTAAGTTGGCAAAATCAGTTCGACAAACGAATATTATCCTTCACTGATGATGTTGTAGAGCAAAATCAGTGTGAATATTACGGAATTTGTAATCCTTTTAAAATTGTATTGTACATTTTACTGTTAATGATAATAAGAACGACTTACATCGCTTAAGGGTATTCGGTAAGAGAGGTTTAAAGTAGGAAAAGCTAATTGCCCATATTTAGGTGCTCAAATCGATACACCGAAGAGTCTTTAAAAATTAATTTGGATATGATTAGGCAAGATGTGAATGTGTTAAGATACGTATACAGACAAAGTTTTCGTAATCTCAACAATATATAAACCATTTACAACGGGCTCTAAACTAATTAATACACCAAACGGATAATCCAACTTTTGAATCCTGTATGCTTTCAGACGAATATGCGCTTTTATGTCCTGGTAGCCATGGCAACTGGAAACATTAAGTGCATTCCTCCAGCTGTAATATCTACTGAAAATTCCCGTCGCCCGGTCCCCATTCATTCGCTTCGAAACTCGATCCTTTAATTCCACGTTAAACACAATGCGATCCGTTTTCAGGAAATTTGAACAACCTTTAACATTGTGCGTTTTGGATTGGTAGCCAATGTAGCCCGCCTTAGCAGTTTATTTTAATCGGAAACGCTTTGGTGGGGTGCCTAAGGAATATAATAGGCAATTATCATTGTTGTTTAAGTTTCGTTTTTGCAAAGTTGTAGAGATGACAAAGGAGGGTAAACTTCCTAAAATCAATAATGTAAGTGTAGTATAGCTACGCCAACGCTTTAGTATAAAGTGATTTTTTTAGAGAAAACTTTTACAGGGGCAGGTTTTATAACTTTCGTTTGTGCAGCAAATCAGATTGAGAGAGGAAAAGAAGTTAATAGGACAAGGGAAATAAGGGCAGAAAAGTTGTCAAGTACCTCATAAAGTTTTAGTTCTAGTTACTGGTTAGAAGAAAAAATTGCATTATAAAAGTCATATTTTTTTTATATTCCTCTAGAGTAATATCTTAGAGAGCAACAGCTTCTGTAATGGTTCTAATATCTTACGAAAATTTAAAGACAACCATAAAACTTTTATTGCACCGTAAAAGCAACATGATACCTGTTATCTACATTTATTCTTAATAATAAGGAATCTATACATTGTATTACATCCCGATGAGATGGTATTTTATATAAGATCTAATGAGCGTATTTAGGCAACGTAGTTTAATTATTATATAGAGAATGTAATTAACCATTGCTTTTCTGATTGCTATAAAAGATATGACTTATGAAATCTTTTGAATGGTAAATTAAAATGATATGATATTTTATTAGTAAAATCGATACTTGTTCGTCATAAATGAAACGAATGATCATGAAGTTTTGGCGAAAAAAATTAAATGGGCTGCGGATTTTCTATGATAAAAAATTAATTTTTGTTCCCTACAAAATTGAGAGCAAGTTTGATTTTATTCCGTTTTAGATAAAAACACAAACTAATTGCAAATAGAGTGACTTAATTTTCAAGAGTATTTTGAGTACTATATCATTGTTTGGCGTAAGTAATTACTGGGTTCGTAATAAGCACCTAAACGAAAATAGTTAGAAACAAAATTATGAGGCATTAAATAATTGTTACATAAAAATATTTTTGACCAAAGTTTGGTTCAAACTTTGGGTATTCAATTCTTTTCTTAAATGAAATACCATGTATCGGATGATCAAATGAAAGAATCTAGTTGACTGTGAAAATTTCTCATGTTAAGTATGTTTTAAATGGGTTGACAACTGCGAGGTTTTAATATTTGATTTACTATTGTAAATAATAACAATCCTACGGGTAAAAAAAAAGATTTTATATAAAATCATTCAAAAGGAATTCATTGATTCATGAATTTGTGCATCAACCCATTTTGTTAAAAAAAAAATACCTATCTAAGCGACACTTGACAGATCAACTAAAACAATCAATAAGTGATCGCATGCCTTTTTTGCTATGTCTCCTTGTAACAAAAAATTTCAGCACACTTGATGACTTTTTCATTTTAACACCCCATATACAGGATGATCGAAATTAGGTCTACAGTATTGCTAGCTTTTTTATTATTAAATATACGAAAGTGGTTAAATTAGCAAACTTGTACAGTTTTTGGCATTGATTAAGATAGTATTATAAAAAAAAACAATTGGACATCACGTTTTTAAGATTTTTGACAATTACAATTTTTTAAACAGAATACCCTGTATATCTTATATTTTTATAAAATATAATGAAATTTATAATAAAAATAATTGCTGTAAATGTAATACTAAGATAAATAATAACTAGGAGCTATGAGCTGCTCGACTTCGTTTTAGTCATAAGTATGCCGTGAGAAAAGTTCATTTAAAATATTTCGACTTTTTTTTCGTGAATGATAAAAGATACGTGAAATTTAAGCAAAACATCTTAGACAATAATTTCTTAGATAAAATGGATTTATTCAGCAGACAACATGTCACATTCCACTAGGAGTAAGCTCCTAGTTCGAGAAGAAGTTAATGAAATAAATGGCAAAACCATCTTGAAAATTATTCATTATGTCCTGAAATGAGCCGAGCAATGCATTGAAGAGCGAAGAAATATTTTCAAGCAGCTTCTGAAGGCGAATGAGCAATTTATTTGTTATTTATTTATGAAATAATATTTCCTGTTTGTTAGTACTAACTCTAATATCCTTATTAAACTGTTGAAATTTGGTTGCGTAGTACATTACAATCTACTAGGATAATTTCACATTTATTTTCGATCTCTTATAATGTACGTATAGGTCCTCATAACTCCGTTATTTTTCATCTTAGCAAAAAAATTTTATTCTATATTCAACTAATTTTCGTAAAAACGTGAAATATTCTGTGTCCCATTTAAAATATTGTAACTTTGTCAAATAACGCATCCAAACCCTACCAGTTTGCTAATTTAACCAATTTTGTATCTTTACTAATACCAAAGTTAGCAATGCTGCAGACTTAATTTGGGTCAGTCTGTATTACTATCACTTCTGACAGAGTATTCGATCCATAATGCAGCAGGGTCAAGTTTTTTATCTAAAAAGAATGTTTTATTTTTAATATAAAATTCATATGGCTTTAAAAAGCAGCAATCAAGACTTTATGAATAAAATTGAATAGCATGGAACAAAATGTAGCTAAAATAAATAAACAATTTCTGATAGCTGAGACCCCTAATCTTAAACACTGTGCAAATTTAATTAACCTTGTGAGTGGTTGCTGCTAATGATAAGATCAAGACTAACCAAATTTGTCTTTTATAATGAAATTAAGCGGTCTAGATGGAAAGCCGTAGGCGCGAGCGTGTTAATGCATAATCGGTTTACTCAGAACGTATCAAAAGCGTCAACAGTCATATTTAGAAGACTCCTTTACCATGGTCTTACTCCTGAATGTTTAAAATCACGCTTAGAAGAGAAGAGCCTCATAATAAATTGTATTATCTGTAAGCAACATGACAGCACATATTAATGATGCCTTGATTTATACATACTTGGTTTATACATACAGTGTGAATAAAAGGCATGGAAATATGTAAATAAAATAGCAACCACCGAATTAAAATCAAATCCTCGAATAGGTCGATTTTGACCTTAAAAAAACCCATCCTTAATTGATAATAATTATTATCATCAGTTGATAGTCTTTCGTTTTAGAATTTGATGTCATCGTCATTTCTTTTTATCGAAAATAAATTGTTGTGATTCCAATGATATGTAACTTAATGCCATTTGTCGTTGATATTTCATCAAGTTAATCGGCCAAATTTTTGTAAACTATTTTGTGTATAATTTTACGAAAAATAAAAGGAATAGAATGGGAAAACATCAATGCCAATCTATCTGTTAGACTTTCAAATAATTTGGAACTTTCATCGTCATTGACAAATGCGTTAGTGCGTAGGAGCACCATCCTCTTAGTACTGTAAATTATTGTTTGGTAAATCTGTATCTTCGCAATTTCACTGAAGAACACACGAATCGTAAAATCAAGATATTCCTATACTATTAATGTAGAATGATCCCTATATTCAATAGTCTACATTGCCAGCCTTGTATTTGTGTTTTCCAAATTAATATATTAGTAAAAAAATGACAACAGTTTAGATTTAAAAATTGAAATACAAATCTTGTCCCCTGAAACCAAAAAATATTAGAAAACACAACAAAGGCTGCTCTAACGCTTTTCGATAGCCAAGTTATCATCTTCAGAGAGATACCTAATATTAAAATTAACCCCTATATACTAAGAATATTCACTTGGTGCATGATCGACCGCATTCGAACGCGCATGCGCATCTAATCATACAGGTCGCAGTGTCACAATTCCTTATCTATCAACCTGAACTCTTTTAACAGAGATGAGTGGCCTAAAGGCCCAGCGCAACCATTTATAAGGTTGTCTTCAGCCTTATAGATGGCTAAGCTTTCACATGCATTTAACATATAATTCTTATCTACTACTGTTAAGAATTTAATATAATTATCTATCCTATGATCTAATTCAAAAGCATGTCTAGTTAAACTTGACTTATCAATTCTTCCGTACCTCAAATGCCAAATGCTCCTTCAGTCGGATTTTAAGAGATCGTCTAGTTTGCCCGACATATTTTTGAGGACAATCCTTACATGAAATTTTGTAAATACCGGACTTATCCGTTTGCTCTACTTTATCCTTTAAACTACCCAAAAGCAAATTTAATTTGCCGTTAGAACTATAAACAACCCGAAAACCGTGTTTACGTAAAATTCCACCCAAACCATGCGTAAGGGAGGATTCAAATGGAAGTGAGACGCACTTAAAGTTTTTGTTTTCATCAGCTCGGAAAGTTGTGATATTTACCAATTCATATTTGATTTTTTTCTTATTAATAATTTTATAAAAGCCTTATGGGTGGCTAAGCTTCACATGCATTTAACATAAAATTTTTATTTACTACTCTTAACAGTTTAACCTATCCTATTATCTAATTCAAAAGCATGTTGAGCCACACTTGACTTCTCAGTTCTTTCATACTTCAAATAAGGCAAATGCTCCTTTAGTCGGATTTTAAGAGATCGTCTAGTCTGCCCAACGTACTTTTAAGGACAATCATTACAGGAAATTTGGTAAATAAAATAAAATAAAATTTCAAGAATAACTCAAAATTTTGGCAATCGAGATTTTCAAACGCAAGTGAATATTTCAAGAAGCAGTAGAAATTTCTAATTTTTAAAAAGTCGTAATTTTCCACTAAAAATCGAGTTTGTCAAAAACAGCCAAGATTTTCAATAGGTAAGTATTTTGATATAAGTCGAGATTTTTAATAAAAATTAATATCCCAAAAAATCCGAATTTCAAGCTAAAAATGAAGCTTCGAAAAAAAAATGGAAAATGTAATCTTAAAAGTTGAAGTTAATTGCGAGAGTTTAAAGTCCAAATTTTGAGTCTGAAACCGAAATGTTGGGTTGTTTTGCATGTAAGATTTTATAAAAAAAAAATTAAAAGCCTTATGAAAAAATCGGTTTTGAAACAAACTGAACATTTTTAAAGTGTAGCATTTTTTTATTAGTTTTTTTCCTCTCTTTTTAGACTTAAGGACTTGAAACGTTTAATTAAAATTCGAAATTTTAAAAAACACTTAATGCTTCAAATTTTTCTGTAAATATTCATTTTTTTTTTAAATTTCAGGGTTTACAATTGTAATTTTTAAACTGGGAAACTCGAATTTTTGTACAAATTTCGAGTTTTTTCTGAATGTTGACTCTTCTTCTCTAACTTTCCAATATTAATTAAAAGTTTTTTTTTCTCTTAATTTCGAGTGTTATTTTAAAGTTGCACACGAGTGACTGATGGGTGCCTGGTGGCATTGGTTATTCATTACTATACTACTTGATTTATTATTGCTACTGTCCAGCAGACAATTAAAAGAAACATCTAGAGGCACCTATAACTTCACTTACTCTATTACATTTCTGAAAATTATGTTGGAAAATGAATCTTAGGTCAAAAAATTATTCACGAAATAGGTTATGGTTAGATTCAATGGATTAACCCTTTAAATACATAAAATTCAAATATTAGACTGACATGATGAAAAACTTAATAAATGAAAGAAGTTGATACTTGACATTATTTTTTTAATGATCTTTCAATGAGTGATCTTGAACGTTTAAATAAATACATTTTTAAATACTGGATTAATCTTCTACCCTCGATAAGTAAGTAAAGGCGATATTATTATCTAAAAAATTTTAGAATAATATATAGATAAAGCGGCATTAGTGTATTTACATTTTTCATGAGCAATATTTTAATTTTATTGAAAAATTGTTAGTTTCTGGCATATCGAATGAAAACGTGCTTTGAGGTGGCTACTTAGAGGTGACTTTCCCTCAAAAAAATGGTCAATAGTTTAAAAAGCAGGTAGTCGCCTACAAAAACCAGTAAACTAAATCTACCAAGATCTAATAGCAAGAGAGAATTTTTATTGGTCGCTTTTGATGATCAATTGCTGGGTTGCTACCCTTCCTGATTTTCAAATGTACGAAAATTAAATTATTTATTTATGTATTATGTAATAATGCTGTAATAATTACAAAATCATGCTAAAATGTTTCTAATTTAAGCTGATTTTTAGAATTATTTTTGCTTTGAATTATTTTAATAGATAATTCTTACAACGTAATGAAATACAAGTTCATTTACATCCTTAATTTGATGAATTTAAGCTTATAGCGGTGGAAATGAGATAAATAAAAAAATTTCGTCTCCTTGTTTTATCTTGGAAAGAAGCTATATTTTATTTCGCGACATGCCCTACTTCATTCTTCCATAACTCAAGCAAATTATGCGATAATTTTCTTTAGCAAGCTCTCTCCGCTCATTTAATCAATACGGGAAATTATGGTAAACTTTTCTGCAAGTTTCGGACTTTATAACACTGCAGACATACCCAGGCTGAAACGAAAGAGTCTGGAGTGCTATACCATTTTATTCTCCCTATTGGAATCATCTTGCATATTGCCGGCTTTTAAAACTTTTAAACCCTTACCGCAAAGTGAGGAAAGGTATTAGAAAATCATTTTAAATTTTAATTAAGATTGATGCTTTAAAATGTGCTGAATATTTTCAAGTTAATGCCGTTAAGGAAAAGGTTTTTTGTATGGATTCTAATAATATTACCATGGCGCAACATAATTCATCTTAGCACCCTTCGTTTAACAATGTGATAAATGATCATAACTTTTCATTAAACGGGAAACTATGTATGTGTCTATCCGACAATTTTCCTGTTTTTTCGGTTTCAACGCGAGAACAAAACAGTGCCTATGATAAATGACATCATCCATTTTGTTCTCCGACCAAACACACTAGTTTTCCGGGACAATAATGTTCAGAAACTTCGCTAGCTAAATGTCGGAGAGTATAGGTGTAAAAACTACGGAAGACTCGAAGCAATCTACTTAACAGCAAATCCTCTTGTTGAAACTTTTTGCTCATCAGATTTTTCACGATAAATATAATTCCGATTCCTACAACTGAATCTTCAATTAAAAGAAATTAATCCAATGCCAGTGTCTGCTTTACCATCAGATATTTAGTTAAAATGCTTAGTTTCCAAATATTTATCTGATTGTCATACTTTTAAAACATGAATTTATACTCGCTCGACGCTGTAATTTTTAGTAACATGTCGAACATTTATTAGCATTTGTGTTGGTTACCAACACGAGCTAACAAGAGAACCGTATTGTTTCCACACTTCGACTAATAAATGTTCAGACTATAGGTCGTAAATTATGAATCCTTCGGCATCTTAGACAGCAATTCCTTCGGAAATGTTTCTCTTGTCGGAACATTTATTAGCATTCGAGTTGGATATACCAAACTGACGAGATCTAACAAGATCGAAACCGGTATTTGGTTTCCAAACTTCGAATCTAATAAATGTTCAAACCTATTGGTCTGTGCATTATAGAATCCTTGTCTTCTGGGAACTCTCCTAGAGAGCAACCGCTTCGCTAGGTGGCAGTGTTTCAACTGTTGGTAGTTCAGCTACCTATGATTCACTAATACACGCCTGGAGGGCTGCATGAATTTGTAGTCTAGGTTGCATTCTTCTTGCATACGACATTGTTGGCGATGGCCATAGTTTCTCTATGGACCAATAGGTGGTAGTACTAAAAAGTCACTCGCTCGACGCCTGTGAATGTTTTAGTACTTACTTGTCGGAACATTTATTAGCATTCGAGTTGGATATACCAAACTGACGAGATCTAACAAGATCGAAACCGGTATTTGGTTTCCAAACTTCGAATCTAATAAATGTTCAAACCTATTGGTCTGTGCATTATAGAATCCTTGTCTTCTGGGAACTCTCCTAGAGAGCAACCGCTTCGCTAGGTGGCAGTGTTTCAACTGTTGGTAGTTCAGCTACCTATGATTCACTAATACACGCCTGGAGGGCTGCATGAATTTGTAGTCTAGGTTGCATTCTTCTTGCATATATCATTATAATGTTTATGCAAAAAAAATCACTACAAAAAAAGAGGGGAATTATTGGGGTCGAGCAAGCTTTTAAAAAATGTGCCCCTATTTACATATCACTTTCTATAAACACCAAAATTGGTTTTTCCAAAAATCAAAATAATTGCAATAAAATCGACAATCAATATAATAAAATTTGCTCGTATTCCAATTTAATATCATTAGGATTATAACATTGGAACAATCAAACTGAAATGCTAAAATATGAAATATTATACGTTATTGTAGAATATCAGAATATTCATAACTATTAAACTGTATTAACGATTAAAACAGCAACAGAATATGACAACATTTTACATTCATTTCAACTAGTTAAGTGCATAGTGCTGTTATATAAATTATAGCAATTGTGAACAATATTGATTGGTTTACTCATTTTTAAGGAATTTTCTTTTACATACTGATACGATGGTAATGGAAAACAAAAATGCATTTTGAAAAAGCAGGTTTCCAGTTTTTTGATCGAGGATTATTGGACGTTGAAAATACTGTATCCAAAAAGAAACAATTTTTCGTCATTAAAAGAACTGGAACTTCAGTGATTATATTTTGACTTAGATATACAATTTTACCTACAAACACATGCTCTCTATTATTTATAGAAAATAAATTACGAAGAAAACTGCCCAATAAAATTAAAAGTAGCTCGCGTTTTTGAGATTCCAAATTCTTTCGTTTGAGGTAAGAAATACTTAAAAAGTTTAACCGAACAAATAAAACCGGATTTTGGAAGAAAAAAAATGTAAATAATTAATATGGCAAAACTATTCTGGAAAAAGTATTGCAATGGAATTAAAAAATCACTGCCAAAAAATAAGCAAAATATACTGTGAGATCTTTGCAAAAAATATAGGATGAGTCCATATATCCAACTAATTAAACGCCAATCTAGCACAGAATTGAACTGTGAAACTACTGTGAATTATTTGCTAACCGCAAGGATTCTACATACAAGGATTTAAAAATGATATAAATCATTACAACCAAAACAGAGAAACTAAATTCGACGCTTATCTTAGAAACCCAACTAAACTTGTATTCTCTTCTGAAGATATGACCTACGAAGACTACAAAACTCTTTTGTCTACAGACGAATAATAAGCCAACAATAGAATTTGTTATCCTATCCGCTGAATATATTCCAAAGTAATAATTTCCCTACTCACATGGATCTTTAGTCTAATATGTATTCCTGCAATTTTCACCAGTAAAGAAATGTAGGCAATGATAATTGATTACTATCGTTGACTAGCGTTGGGGGAGAAGCAAAAGCCTCTTATTGTTATAGGCTGGAATTGGTCCACCCCTGTAAAGCTTATAATCACCAACTCTGCGTGATAACAAAAAATAATGATGCAGGAACAAAAGACAAGAAATAATCACTCTAATTGTATCACACCGTATGACCTATCTTATCTTCAAAACCCAGCTAATCCTGGCTTCATGGTCAACCTAGATAAACAACAAATAACATGCCTCAAGAAAAGAAACTCAAAATCTGTGTTACACATCGCAGCATATATTGTTTTAATAATTTAAATTTAAATAACAAATGCAAAACAATCAGAATAGGTAGCATATTTTTCAATTATCTCATAATGTCATAATAATAATATTTTAAAGCCTTTACAAAGAAAAATAATCATTACTAAATTACTTCACAATTTTATAACTTTTTAATATTAAAAATACAAAAGGCTACTTCAGCAAAATACTGAAGAATATAAAATGTGCGATACTTAATACTAACTTCAGTGAAAAGCGGACCGCAGATGGTTCACTGGCGTTTAAAACAAAAGGAGTGGGACGAACCCTTAAATTTAAATTTTAATGTTTGTGAAATCTCTTTGAAAATAATTAACGAACTATCATCATGGAGTCAGAAACTGGTGCATTAGTGAATAGAGAAGTGCGTCAAAACTTGCTAGTATATCGTTGGAGTTTCGAATTAATCCCGACAATCAATTCCTTGTTGTTGTTTAGAATTTAGGACGTGTCGTGATGTATTTTTGGTATATGGCTTGAGGATGTTAGATAAAAAAATCCAACAGAAGAAATAATCGGTACGGTGGAGTGTTCCATCAGAACCCTCCCTAAGGAAACTGCAGATCTTATTTGTTTTGAAACAACAACGTAACTGCTTTCAGGGAATGAGAATGCAGATTTTCTAGTTGGTCTAATTAAAATGTGCCTCACATCGACTTATTTTTGTTTTAATAGTAATTGGTAGTTTTTGCAAAGAACTGCTTGACACTCCAAAGGATTTTCCATTATCCCCAGCCGTAGCAGATATTTTCATGGAATCATTTAAAAATATCTCGCCGGAAACTGAAGATTTAAAACCTAAGATATGGCCTTGTTATGTAGATGACATCATTATTGTAAGGCCACGCGGTAAGGATTCTCTAAATACGTTTTTAGAACACCTAAACAGTTTGAAATCTTTCATTAGCTTTACTATAAAAATAGAATCCAACGGCTCGCTTTCTTTTCTTGATATATACTTACTAGTCGCCCGTTTACCAAACAGTTGCATCTCTCATTCCATTTACCGAAAACCTACCCACACCAATCGTTATTTGCATACACAATCCCATCTTCGGCCTTCCCAAAAACTTTCTTGTAAATTCAATAACTTCACAAGCGGTAGTAACTTCACAGCCAACCAATCATTCAGATTAATTGAACAAAATTTGTTTTAATCTCCGCAACAACGCAACGGTTGCAAATCTCACTACATTAAATCGGTGATCATCAATCATCAAATAACATGTTCACCCCACTCCTCTTCCTTCTCAAAATTTATGTGTTTACTCTAAAGCTTTTCTTTCTTACGTTCACAGAGTAACAGATAGAATAGAAATATTATTGAGAAAAAATAATTTTTCCATCATTGTCAAAAATTTAACATCTTCTACCAAATTTTATCCCTTTGGGTTGAGTTTCGTGATCTCATGGTGCAATATACATCTGAGCATCAAAGATGTTATATGTGTGGTCATTTTCCCAGTGAGCCATTGTGAAACATCAACATGAAATTGGACATAAGGTTCTGCTTGATATTAATATTTCAAATATTTCTAATTACTATAATAGGAAGATACGCGAAGCTACTGAAATTTAAAAGTTTCTGAAAAACATCAATAGAGACGACAATAACATGCTTTCCTTCACCTGAAAACCAACCATCAGTGACCTTCGGAAGTAATCGCTCAAGCAAATGATATATGAGGTTTCCTTTCTTCCTTTCCGATCAAAGAAGTTTCGTCCCTGGTATGGTGGACATACTCAGTGACCGTGCTCTTCTGTCTAAACAATCTTGTATTTGTACCAATTTTTAATTTAGAAGAGTTTCGCCTCTTGTATGTTGAACATACCGAGTTAGCGTGCTCTGCTGTTTTGAATTTGGTTTTTATTTTTTGTGTATTTTCCTTGTAATTTTTATGTTGCTTGTTCCTACAAAAGCCCCCTAAGAGGTCGAAATGGGTCGAAGTCCTTTGACATTTACGCATTCATACCCCCTGAAAATCATAGCAATAATAGTTCTCCTCTAATACCTAAGGACTCTGAACGTCAACTACTCTCGGAGCAGTGGCATTAAAGCTGAGAGTATGTCAAAGATAAATAATAAAATGCACATTGGATAGCCCTGCCACGATGCCTGACGTTATCGTATGGACTGAAATAACAGCCGAAATTTTAGCCAGAGTTCGCCGGTTTCAAGACGTTTAAAAATTAAACGACAAATTGGACATAATTTCGTATAATTAGAATGTATTTATACAATATCTGTCAATTAATCTAATTTTGTGACACTTCTAAATTAATAAAAGGATGTCCAAATTTAAAATTTACTACTTTTATTGAATTTAGACATCAACGAATACTGTATATTGGTTTGCATAAATTGGCATAAATTATATTTAATTGACGGAATGCTGATTAAAATTAAAGCATATAGTAATTTTATTGTTAACCAAAATAATAATCACCGTTAGCTGAATGTTTGTGATTGTAAAGATCGTCAATTTAATTGTCGAAGTGAGGTTAATACTTTTAACAACTTTAACATATTATCACCTTTAACTTCACCGCGGGTGCTGCAGCTGACGCACATTTTACTGAATATTTAATGATAATGAACTGTTTAGAACAAAATTTATTCGATATAAAATTTTTAGAAACAATATAACGCTACCTACCGAACTATTACGAATATCTACATGTTCCTTTAGTCCGTTGATTTAATTACCATTTTATGACCCCTAAAGCGAAATAATAACTGATATTCATTGGTAAACAAATTGAAAAAAAAACGGGCTTGCTATGGCAAAATAATGGTAATGTTTATAGGCTCTGCGGGCAAAAGACGAGATTTGGAAAGGGATTTTCCTTAGCGTTCTACATGGAGAGTTAACCATTTTTCTTATCTGTATAGTATAGGTGAAGATAAGGTCTCGAACACTATTTATCTGTTTTATGTTTATCAGTATTATATACCTTAATGTTTTTTTAAAACATTTTTTGACAAAAATAAGTTTTTTTAAGCTTTTATTATGGGGGCAACGATGTCATTACAAAATTATTTAAATTCCACTTCCATTCTTTTAGAAAACCGAATGCCCTAAAGTTTTTTGAGCACAACGGTACTGATTAGTTTCTGTAAACAGTTTTTAAGATATTTTTTTCCTCTTCGGCTCTTTCCCGTTATGAGTTCGCTGTTTTTTCCCTCTATAGCTCTCTCACATCCCAGTCCCCTGCTCCTCGATCTCTATCTATCATTGCATGTCCAATATAGGTCCCCCATCGTAATGCCGGTCGTCCTCTCCGTCTTCTCCCTGTCGGTTCCCATTCCAATACTCGGTTTGATCATATGTGTTCTGGCATTCTTTGGACGTTTTCGTACCATTGTAGTGCTCTGTTTTCTACAATAGATTTCTTGTTATTTAACATTTTATTCCTATTCGTTGCCATATTTCTTCAGTTTTCACTTGGTTTTTTTTGCTGTTTGTAGACACCGTCTCATAAAGTCTAATTCCACTGATCTTATTTTATTCCTTAGTGTATTTGTTACTAACCATACTTCTGCCCCATACAGATCTTATTTTATTCCTTAGTGTATTTGTTGCTAACCATACTTCTGCCCCATACGGACTAATATGTTGTACTATGCTTTGAAAAATCTATTTTTTGTTCCCTTTAGTAAGAGTGTTGTTCCATATCAATCCGTGAAGTGCTCTTGTAGCTTGCCTTCCTCGTACTATTATATAGATATCTAAAGGTTTGACAGCTCGTGACAGTTTCGTTCTCTAGATTAAGATCTGCAACTTCTTGCCCAATACATAGATATTCAGTTTTGCTTATGTTTATATTAAGTTCCCATAATTCGTATTCTTCTTTCAGTTTCCTTATCATATATTCCATGTCCTCTTTTTCTTCTGCAAAAATAACTTGGTCCTCCGCGAACAGTAGTGAGTGTAATATATTTCTTTATATCGGTATGTCCATCCTTCCACATGTTTTATACCACCTCTGTAGAGCCTGTTCTATAAATATATTAAAGAGTGTGGGTGATAGACCACATCTTTATATTAGGGCTTTCGTTATGTTTATTGGTTTCGTCAATTTGTTGCCTATTTTTATTTGCACTTTTGTGTCTTTGTATAATCTTTGTATTATATTAATCCATTTTTCTTCGACATTCATTCTTCTCATAGCCCTCCATAGTTGTTTTCTGGGCACACTGTCATATACTTTGTCCAAATCTATAAACGTCATATGTGTCTCAATGTTCTTGGCTTTGTTCTTTTCTATGACTTGTCTCATGATAAATATATTATCTAGGCATGATTTACTTTTGCGAAATCATGATTGGTCTTCGCTCAAGTCATTTATATGCTGTCCTATTTTATATTTTGGGATAAGGCTAATGGCTCTATAATTATTTGTTGATTTTTTATTTTCTCTTTTATATATGGAGAATATGTATGACCAGTTCCATTCTCTTGGGATTTTTTCTTCCCTTTCAATTTTGTTGAACAATGCTTCGATGTAAGAGATGAGCTTTCCCCCTCCATATTTCAATAATTCCATTTTTACATTTCCTGGTCCAGGTGCCTTACTGTTTTTGGACTTTTTTAGTGTCTTGTTTATATCGTCTTTTGTTATTTAGACTTCACCCATCCTGCAGGAGCGTTAAGTAGTATACAGTAGACTCCCGCTAAAGTTGCGCTCACCGTACTGGATCGACCGTTAAAGTTGCGAGTCCCCCTAATCTAATCCCTACAATTATCGAAAAATATATATGTTCTATTGCTCCTTGCGTGGTTGAGTGGATTATTCAAAAGTGGCGCTAAAACTCGTTGTTTAAAAATTAGAATCGGGGAATATCCCCGCAACTTTAACGATCGTATCCTGAAAACTTTAACGAGCGTGCAACTTTAACGGGCGCAACTTTAGCGGGAGTCGACTATACTTTCCATTCAGTAGGTGTAATTATTTGTACGATATTTTTATGTTTAATATTGTTTCTGATGTTTTAGATTTTTTTCCACGTTTTCGTTGCACTGTTATAACTAATTGTGTTGTCTATATATTTGCACATTCTTTCCCAATATTCATTTTTTTCTAATATTACTCTTTATTTGACCTGCTGCCTGAGAGTAACATATCCTTTTCTTGTTTCTGTTGTTTTGTCTTTTAGCCATTTCTAAAAGGCATATTTTTTTGTTTTTATCATACCTTCTAATTCTTTGCTAAATGTTTCTATAAACTTCTTTTTGCATTACACTATTACTACTCAAAGTGTCCAGAGATCAACACCAAAATAAAAATGATCTCTGTCTTGTTAAAATTTAATTTTTCTGTTCGCCACACAACAAATTTTTGGATGAAAAGCTGCTCAAAATAATGACATAACTACAAAGTGTAGAAAATTTTTACGCTCTCTAATATTTTAGTATATAACTATATGTTTTAATTTTCAAGCATAAAGCTGCAATTAATTGGTGTTCAAAGAAGTAAGGCACAAAGATGCATCGCCTTATAGTACTAACGCATGCATTTTACCTGGGCCCTGACTATATGCTTTTTGAACCCAATCAGGATTAATTTGAGATTAATACTTGCAGTTATGATAATTTATAATTCCATTTAAGAAAAATTTTATATTTTCAGAAAAAAAAACTATAAAATTTACGGTTTTCAGCACAATATAATATGATCTGGTTGCAAAACGGCATGCAATGATCTAGATCAGCGTTTCCCAAATGATGGGTGACCATCTGATAGCGAGCTACAAATATAAAATACCAGGTCGCAAAATTGTCTCTCTTTTGTTCAGTTATACTCATAAAATTTATGAAAACGAGCCCTAAAATTTTTAAATTTAATTAAACGATTTATAATTAAACAGTCAAACGTGCTAAAATTTTAATACCTTCTGTCATGCTATGTGAAGCAGGGTTTTTAACAAATATTTCCCTGTAAAATAAATATAGAAACCAATTGGGAGTTGAAATGTGGCGTATCCTTCTAATAGAGGAAGCTTATCGGGAAAAGACCAAATCATTTTCAATAAATATAATTATTCTTCTGATTTCAATTGTAATGCAATAAAAAATATTATTTTTTTATATTGCCATAAAATAAAAAACCCAACTACTCCATTTGCTAGTTGTTTGAAATTAAATAAATTCTACTTCATTTTGCAAATTTACGTCCCTACAGCCGAGATACCTAGAAAGTTGAATTTTTATTTTCATAATCAAAATTGAAAAAACATTGAAATTTTAATCGTGAATCTGGCGATTATTTATTTATAAAATATATTTCTTTTCTTTCTAAAAATTCTGCATTACTTTATGGCACTGTATATATTCTTAATGTATTAAAAATATCGTAATTAAAAAATATTGGATATATGCTACAATAGTAGCCTGAAAAGACTATATTTCATAGGCTTAACTTCTGGCGCATCCGCCAGAGAGAGAACAACACCGCAGCAATATTAACTTAAATGCATGTATTTACAATGTCTTAATTGTTTCATTAGCGTCACATGTGGTCTTGCGCTACATGAAACAAAGCTTCATGGTACAATATCCGTATTTTCTAAATGAGTTTGCGGGCGTAGAGTGTATGTGGTCTTATTACACAAATCACCTTCACTTAACGCTACATAATTTAACTTCGCCTTAAACCCCATTATTTTGGACATATAATTATAAGCCCGAACGTACAGCCGAAATTGTCTCGACATTCTGTTATAGTCGAGCCAGATGCAAGGTAAACAACAGTTGAAATGTTTTCAAGCACCGTTTTCGTTATTTCGCCAAGTAAAAGAGGGATTTGTATGCAGACCGAAAAAAGAACTTTTCTTTTCTTTGGGTCATTCAAACAGCGGGTTGCTTCAATAAAACTCAAACCTAATATCTTTCTCCCTTGGTTTCATTAAGGTTTTATTCGTTTTGAGTTTTTGCGCCCCTGATTCAATTAAATCTGATCGAGGGTTATTGGATATTAACTCAAACCTTCTCTGTGGTGAAATTAGAAACTCTTTGATATTAATAAATGAGATAACGATAAAACTGCATTCCAAACTTTTAATCTTATTTTTGATATTTTTGCAAAAGAATGTTTTAACAGAAGCTTGGTTTGCATCTAATTAAGACACAATTATTGCATTTAACGATCGTAAGCGATTTACATACAAAGAATGCTGAGCATTACAGGGGTAATAGCTTACCCAGTTAGACATTTGAACAACGGTTTTGATGAATTAAAACAAAAATGGGAAACATAACTAATATAAGGCACAAAAATGCGAAATTGGAGATTGCAATGGCATTACACTTTATTTCGACAAGATATTTCTAACACATGAATGTTTATTATTAACACCGTAAAAATGTAATGAGAATTTTAATTTTAGACATTGAAAATAAACACAAACTTAAAGCAGTTTGATTTGATAAGTAATCAATTATCCACGTCTACGATACTTTTTCGACAGAAAATAAAACGCTTGTTGCAAATTTATGCTTCGGCAAGAATAAGAGCGCAACAGTATTCTTGAGCAAGAAAAAGAGAAATAATTTAAACTAGTTGACAGTAACAATATTTTTTTGAGTTAAAATGCTTAGTTTGGTGCTCACGCAACAAGTTGATCATGTAACTTTAACCTAATTTTTTTTAAATGAAGAGTCTAGCAGGATAAGCATGCGATATCTCCCAAAGGGAAGTTCGAGTCGATATTTTTACTACAGTTTTATTTCATTAAGCTTAACTATTCTACAAATATTCAGCTCCATGAACAACCTAGTATTCAAAAAAAATTTTTTGGAGCAGATACTCTATGCTTATCCTGCTAAAACCTTTAACTCCTAATTAAAATGACAATTTACTATACGGTCTAATAAAATGGGGACAATATACTTCGTTCAGCAAATACTGAATTTAATCCCAAGTACACCAAAGCACAAATATTTAAAAATAACTGACGAAGAAAAAACCAATAACATATAAATGAAAATAACATACACAGAATATTTAAGTGATATTGAGTGTCCTGGTATGGCGTTGGCTGTAGACATAAAATTAAGGGAAAAATAGATTAATATCAGTATAAAGAAATAAAGATATTTTAAAGAAGATATGCCGGTTTATGATAAAGGCAAATTTTCTAATTAATAACTTTTAGCATATCAATGACCCAAAATATTAGTTGCAACTATTTGTACTAGCGTACCTTCTACAGGTCTCCTTTATTGATCGATCGCAATCGAATTGTAATTTATCAAAATAAGAGGTAGTTAATTTTAAAATTTATTGATTAAGTATTCATTTATTGCTCCTGCTTGACGAGTGTTTTCGGATTTTACTGAATTTTACTGTAATATGCATATCTTTTTACTAAATAAATTATGCTTATGCACTCCTATGCATTTATTTTCAATCTCACTATTTTTGTTTTAGGATGATTCGAAAGCGGCAAAAAGTTCAGAAAAAAAGCGATGGATACATGACCCATCAAGTAAGTAGATATATATTTTAAATAAAAACTGTTTAGCTTTGTCAAGAACTTGCATCAAAACGTATTTAGGATGTCCTTTTTTTGTTGTTGTTTTCAGGTCAGCGTCGTCTACAAACTCGAATTTCACGAATTTTTATGAGAATATGAAAAACGCCCTCTTTTTTGTTCGCAGTTCAGTCGCTTTAATGCTACTAAAAGTGTCACTTCGGACGTGAACTACGACAAAGTTTCAAGCAGATTATGTACACGATAAATGCAGATTTCAGATTCCACGTTTTCAGATAAAAGAAAATCACCTAGCCTTGGGTAGGATTTAAAATATACATGACCCTTTTTGAGGAAAACTATATCCACTTGTAACAGCTTTTAATAAAATGTGTAGAGCTCGGTTCTTTCCGGAAAGTTTCTGTAATCATCACTGCTTTATCAACTTCAGGTTAAAATTACGCCATGACAATTTTTCAGTTGTAATGTTATTGTCTTTCTTTTATTACTTTTTAATTAAAAAATCCGTATTCATTAATCAGCTCCCAAACCGATTTCCTTTATTATTGCTGGATTTTATGTATTTTTATGTTTTTTTTTTCTTTTTTTGAAGAAAAATAGTTCAAATTATATAAATATCGCAGAGTAAATTACTCACACTCGCCAATGAAGTGGCATAAACACGGACTTCCTTATTTCACTGGAGTTACTGGTTAAACAAAAGGTTAAGACGATAGTCCACTTCTTCAAAGAATTATTACCTTGCTTCTTGAGCTCTGATCTGATTATCTGATTAGGAAATCTTAATTCAATATCTTCAAAGTCGAAGAAGAATTGTAAGGATGAATAATTATTAAGAATAGGGTGTTTAACTTTTATTTTAAAATTGTCTCAAAAAGTTCCTACAAAATTTTACTTCCCCAAATAAAATGACTTTTTACAACAAAATGTGTAAAATAGAAATCACCTATTTAAATTGGCGCGGAAACCCGAGCCGCCATGCCCAAACAGATGATGACGTCAAAAATATAATATACTTTTACTTGATATTTAAAGCTTTTTTGGCTTTAAATTACATATAAAACAAGAAAAACAACAGATTACTTTTTGAATAAAATTTTAATATTGGGTAATATCTCCTTTAGCTGCAATAACAGCCTCGGTTCTTCGCGGCATACTTTCTATACACTTTAAAGCATTTTCTTTTAGTTTTTCATCATTGTGCCAAACTTTCATAGATTTTTTATTTAGTTTTTGTTTACTTATTATAATTTCCATCAAAATTTTTCTCTTGGCCAGTTCCTAGAAATGTTCTATCGGGTTGAGGTCAGGGGAGTTTCCGGGCCATAACAAAACACGAATATTTTGGTTTTCTAGGAAGGCTGATATAGATTTTGCCATATGGCAAGATGCTAAATCATGCATAAACCAAAATTTATCGTTTGGAAACCATTCCCCCACTTAAGGTAGCATCCTTGACTTTAAAACTTTAATATATTGGTCCTGGTGCACCGTTCCGTCCACTATATAAAATAGGCCAGTGCCTTGTCATGAAATAATTTACCACATTATTATGCTCAGAGGGTATTTTACTCTTTGAACAGTTTAGTCTTTATGGTAAATTTCTCCTGGGCGCCTTCAAACAATTAAAGATTGGAACGTCATCAGAGAAGCAAGCCTTCACTCGACAAAAATCATATTATTAATTTATTACATTTAATTGTTGAATACTAAATTACCTTCTTCTAATCTTCTGAAGACATATGACGATGATTTTTGACCCACTTAAACCACTTTTTCTTCATAGGTTCGGTTAATCTTGGTTTTTATTGGCCTCAAACAATTAAAACCTTGCTCGTTCAGATGCCTTCTAATGGTTCTCTCAGGCAAAGCCTTTCTGCATCTTCGACCAATTTTGTTAGCATTTTACTGCTTTTGGATCGGTTTTTCAAACAAATATCTCTTATTTTTCTCTCATCTCGTGGTGTTTTTAGACGTTTTCGACCAGAATTCCCAACACGTTTCGCTTGACTACTCTTATTTTTGCTTTGATTCTGATAACTGTTGCAACAGAAACGTGAGTTAAAGCCAATAATTTTCTTTGAGAGTAAGCACTATTCTGCAGAAGGGCCGAAACTTTTAAAAATTTTGCTGGAAGAATATTTTTTGTCTTTTCCATCTGGAAAAAATCATTCTTTTTGAAAAATGGTCTTTAGCCAACTTTTCTACCAGAAAATATATAAATTTATACTTAGTTTTTTATAAACAGACTCTCAATTATCTAGATAACATGAAACAATAATTAAAGTCAATAAAACAACTAAATGTATCACTAAAAAGTCTTTTAAAACATCAATTTTCGCCGCACAATCAAGTTAACACGCGAATTAATGGTCACCAAAAGGTATCCTTTAAGTTCAACAATTGTCAAACTTGCAATTTATTTGAATTTAAGCACCAAAATGTATTATTTAAAATATGGGCAACATATTATCCATCGTTTATTAAATGCGTTACTTTGCATTTTAAATGCATAAAATGTCGGAAAATTCGTGAAATATCGGTTTTTAATAATTTGGCTACTCAGTGTGATGCCGATTTTTTTAATAGTAACCCGTTTTAGTGAGTCATATACAGAATGTCCCAAAATTATCAAAAAAGGTCATAATAATATATGCTTTGCGATATTCTAAAACAAAAACTTTAATACAATTATGTGGAGTTTACAACCGCTCTGGAGCTAGGATTTGTTGAAGTTTCTATAATAGTAGGCGCTGTAAGCATAAATTATGAAGAATTATGATAACCGTACTGAATTTAGTAATATTGAAAGCCTACAAAGTCCTAGTTTTGGAATAATCATTTGCACGCTATTCCTAAATCCACCTCTTAGAAGCCGGGTTTTGTTTTTTTAGCTATAACGTACTTCACACTTTACATCGCGTCAGCTAGTCACTCTCTATATGAAGCGTAACTGCAATACTGTTCTCAGGTTTGTAGTTTGGCCCCAAAACAAACAATGGATCTTATAGCTTAACTGCCTTGTTTTGTTTTTTTCTGCAAGCAGATGTTTACAAGAACTGATAGATTTGATTTCCCAAGGACATTCTTAGGGCATACCTGACAATTTGATTAGGTGAATTCCCTTGTAGTCTATCTTGGCAGACACAATGAAAATTTCTATCTAAGGAAAATCTTCTTATGTGTTTTCAAATTACGAATTTTTTTGCCAAGCATAGTTTTTCCTGATAATTACAATTTGCCTCATTTAAAACGGCAGATCAACACCATCTATCTTAATTATTTCTTCTTGCTCCCAGTGCTTCAAGATTAAGCTTTGCAAGTGGATTGTTACTTAAAAACAAAACAAACATTAGATATCAAAAATGTAGAAAAAACGCGCTGAAAATTGAAATGTTTTTATTCAGAATCACCGACAATCACGAAAAATGGCTAACTCAAAATGTTGAAACTATACTGCTAATTTATTTCAGTTATAAAGGAAGTCACAACACAGCCTCAATCCATCGATACCCATCAATAGGACAGTTGATACCATAAAACTGATTAAATGATGATTTTTCTGACATAAGTGTCAACTATCCTGAGAGAAGCTATCCGAGACTTATCTAAACAGCTGGGAGGAGATACAGTAGACTCCCGCTAAAGTTGCGCTCACCGGACTGGATCGACCGTTACAGTTGCTACTCCCCTACCATCCCTCCCTTTGTCGAAAAAAGTATATGTTGTATTGCTCCTTGTGCGGTTGAGTGGGTTATTCAAAAGTGGCGCTAAAACTCGGAAGTCTAATTCGTCGTTAGAAAATTAGAGAGGGGGAATATCCCCGCAACTTTAGCGATCGTATCTTGTCAACTTTAACGAGCGGACAACTTTAACAGGCGCAACTTTAGCGGGAGTCGACTGTAGTTGAAACTTGTGTCAGAGAGAAATATACCGAATAAAGTTCCTAGTGCAAACTCACCGTAAGAAATAAGAAATTATCGGTTTACTCATAAAAACACGTATTGGTTCATTATTGCAGTTTTGAAATTGCAATACTTTGTTCGGGAACGAATATCACAAGGCGATATTCGCTATGATGGTTTAAGCTGTGACATCATTGTTGGGTATATAACCAACTTTACAAAAATATAATATACTTTTACTTGATATTTTGCAAGCTGTAACCAAATCTCTCTCTTTTTAGTGTCTCCTGGAATTCGTATAAATAATTTCTATTGAGTCCTTACAATTGCATACTTGCAACTTTGCACCAAATGTTGCAGGCGTACGTATATGTTACGATTTTCATATGAAATAATGAGTTTCTGTCGTTATACGTAACATTTAGTGCGAAATTGCAAGTATGCACGTGTAAGGACTGAACAGAAATTACTTATAAGAATTCCAGGTGGCATTAAAAAGAGAGAAACTTGGGTACAGCTTGCAAAATATCAAGTAAAAGTATATTATACTTTTGTAAAGTTGGTTATATACCCAACAATGATGTCACAGCTTAAACCATCATAGCGAATATCGCCTTGTGATATTCGTTCCCGAACAAAGTATTGCAGTTTCAAAACTGCAATAATCAACCAATACGTGTTTTTATGAGTAAACCGATAATTTCTTATTTCTTACGGTGAGTTTGCACTAGGAACTTTATTCGGTATATTTCTCTCTGACACAAGTTTCAACTACAGTCGACTCCCGCTAAAGTTGCGCCTGTTAAAGTTGTCCGCTCGTTAAAGTTGACAAGATACGATCGCTAAAGTTGCGGGGATATTCCCCCTCTCTAATTTTCGAACGACGAATTAGACTTCCGAGTTTTAGCGCCACTTTTGAATAACCCACTCAACCGCACAAGGAGCAATACAACATATACTTTTTTCGACAAAGGGAGGGATGGTAGGGGAGTAGCAACTGTAACGGTCGATCCAGTCCGGTGAGCGCAACTTTAGCGGGAGTCTACTGTATCTCCTCCCAGCTGTTTAGATAAGTCTCGGATAGCTTCTCTCAGGATAGTTGACACTTATGTCAGAAAAATCATCATTTAATCAGTTTTATGGTATCAACTGTCCTATTGATGGGTATCGATGGATTGAGGCTGTGTTGTGACTTCCTTTATAACTGAAATAAATTAGCAGTATAGTTTCAACATTTTGAGTTAGCCATTTTTCGTGATTGTCGGTGATTCTGAATAAAAATATTTCAATTTTCAGCGCGTTTTTTCTACATTTTTGATATCTAATGTTTGTTTTGTTTTTAAGTAACAATCCACTTGCAAAGCTTAATCTTGAAGCACTGGGAGCAAGAAGAAATAATTAAGATAGATGGTGTTGATCTGCCATTTTAAATGAGGCAAATTGTAATTATCAGGAAAAACTATGCTTGGCAAAAAAATTCGTAATTTGAAAACACATAAGAAGATTTTCCTTAGATAGAAATTTTCATTGTGTCTGCCAAGATAGACTACAAGGGAATTCACCTAATCAAATTGTCAGGTATGGCCTAAGAATGTCCTTGGGAAATCAAATCTATCAGTTCTTGTAAACATCTACTTGCAGAAAAAAACAAAACAAGGCAGTTAAGCTATAAGATCCATTGTTTGTTTTGGGGCCAAACTACAAACCTGAGAACAGTATTGCAGTTACGCTTCATATAGAGAGTGACTAGCTGACGCGATGTAAAGTGTGAAGTACGTTATAGCTAAAAAAACAAAACCCGGCTTCTAAGAGGTGGATTTAGGAATAGCGTGCAGATGATTATTCCAAAACTAGGACTTTGTAGGCTTTCAATATTACTAAATTCAGTACGGTTATCATAATTCTTCATAATTTATGCTTACAGCGCCTACTATTATAGAAACTTCAACAAATCCTAGCTCCAGAGCGGTTGTAAACTCCACATAATTGTATTAAAGTTTTTGTTTTAGAATATCGCAAAGCATATATTATTATGACCTTTTTTGATAATTTTGGGACATTCTGTATATGACTCACTAAAACGGGTTACTATTAAAAAAATCGGCATCACACTGAGTAGCCAAATTATTAAAAACCGATATTTCACGAATTTTCCGACATTTTATGCATTTAAAATGCAAAGTAACGCATTTAATAAACGATGTATAATATGTTGCCCATATTTTAAATAATACATTTTGGTGCTTAAATTCAAATAAATTGCAAGTTTGACAATTGTTGAACTTAAAGGATACCTTTTGGTGACCATTAATTCGCGTGTTAACTTGATTGTGCGGCGAAAATTGATGTTTCAAAAGACTTTTTAGTGATACATTTAGTTGTTTTATTGACTTTAATTATTGTTTCATGTTATCTAGATAATTGAGAGTCTGTTTATAGAAAAACTAAGTATAAATTTATATATTTTTCTGGTAGAAAAAGTTGGCTAAAGACCATTTTTCAAAAAGAATGATTTTTTCCAGATGGAAAAGACAAAAAATATCCTTCCAGCAAAATTTTTAAAAGTTTCGGCCCTTCTGCAGAATAGTGCTTACTCTCGAAGAAAATTATTGGCTTTAACCCACGTTTCTGTTGCAACAGTTATCAGAATCAAAGCAAAAATAAGAGTAGTCAAGCGAAACGTGTTGGGAATTCTGGTCGAAAACGTCTAAAAACACCACGAGATGAGAGAAAAATAAGAGATATTTGTTTGAAAAACCGATCCAAAAGCAGTAAAATGCTAACAAAATTGGTCGAAGATGCAGAAAGGCTTTGCCTGAGAGAACCATTAGAAGGCATCTGAACGAGCAAGGTTTTAATTGTTTGAGGCCAATAAAAACCAAGATTAACCGAACCTATGAAGAAAAAGTGGTTTAAGTGGGTCAAAAATCATCGTCATATGTCTTCAGAAGATTATAAGAAGGTAATTTAGTATTCAACAATTAAATGTAATAAATTAATAATATGATTTTTGTCGAGTGAAGGCTTGCTTCTCTGATGACGTTCCAATCTTTAATTGTTCGAAGGCGCCCAGGAGAAATTTACCATAAAGACTAAACTGTTCAAAGAGTAAAATACCCTCTGAGCATAATAATGTGGTAAATTATTTCATGACAAGGCACTGGCCGATTTTATATAGTGGACGGAACGGTGCACCAGGACCAATATATTAAAGTTTTAAAGTCAAGGATGCTACCTTAAGTGGGGGAATGGTTTTCAAACGATAAATTTTGGTTTATGCATGATTCAGCACCTTGTCATATGGCAAAATCTATATCAGCCTTCCTAGAAAACCAAAATATTCGTGTTTTGTTATGGCCCGGAAACTCCCCTGACCTCAACCCGATAGAACATTTCTAGGAACTGGCCAAGAGAAAAATTTTGACGGAAATTATACTAAGTAAACAAAAACTAATTAAAAAATCTATGAAAGTTTGGCACAATAATGAAAAACTAAAAGAAAATGCTTTAAAGTGTATAGAAAGTATGCCGCGAAGAACCGAGGCTGTTATTGCAGCTAAAGGAGATATTACCCAATATTAAAATTTTATTCAAAAAGTAATCTGTTGTTTTTCTTGTTTTATATTTAATTTAAAGCCAAAAAAGCTTTAAATTTAAAGTGTTTCTAATAATATGGCCACCCACTGCACTTCGAAAGTCAATGCAGCTAAATAAACCGATTACTATGAACTTAACTCCAAAAATGCGACGTAAAAAGTCGAGACTAAATTTACTTCTGTTCAGAGGCTCGTTTTAAGTAATTGCATAGAAACTGAATTATTCGTTTCTATTTCATTTTAATAATTTTGTTAAAATTAACCCAGATATACCTATTGCCTCTTTAAAAGGACGCGGTATATGTCTCTACTTATTATTTATTTTAATAATTATGGTAATGATGAAAAAGATGACGTGATAAATCTGTCCTGTCACACGATTGTTCTTGTTAATTCATTATTTTATTTCCAAACATTTCCTTGCTTTTCAAAGTAATCAGCCTTTAAAAAATGTAATTTTTAGATATGGAATATATCCAGGGTATAAGTTTGGATAAGTAAGTAATATATTTGCTCCATAATATATTTTCACATTATGCTTTCATATCAATTATATGTCTTCAATTTACAACCTCTAAATTCTATTGTTTTTTTGCGATGCCTCCCTAATTCAGGGTGTACTTTTAAAAGGACAATCGGCAGACAGGGTAATAATGAATTTATTATGGGGGATGTAACTCTTTATCACCTTCTGGCGTCATTTGAAGAAAATGTTCCAGGAAATGATCATCAAGAATTTAAAATAAATATTATGCCTTTCAGCCTCCCATCAATGCAAATGACGACCTCACTGATGAAGATTTCGGTGACGAAAATACTATGTCGATAAATAATCTGCCATAAAGACAACTAAGGGCAGAAGCTGAAAAAAACATATCATCTGGTAATGGCGAGGACGAGGAAGACAACATACCCCTGGTAATTTTACAACTGGGTTGGAAAAGGTCTCCTAAAAAATATGACTGAAAAAATAATGACTTCATATTACCAGAGGTTAAATGGATTTCAATTCCTGCAGCTAAAAATAATAATTCTCCAGTAAAATTATTTTACTATTTCATGGATCAGGAAATATTAGACATGTTTGTGCACAATAGCAATAGGTACGCAGCAAAGCACAATAAAAATGGAAATGTTACCGAAAGTGAAAAGAGGTCATTTTTTTAGCATATTTTTACTGAGTGGTTATGTGCCATTTCCACGAAGATGAATGTTTTTGGAAAATAGTAAAGACACATACACAATTCTACTGCAGTTAATGCCTTGTCTAAAGACAGATCGAATTTGTTATGACGAATTTGCATTGTTGTGATAACGATACATTGGACAGAACAGATCGTTTTGCAAAAGTTAGATCACTGTTTGCATCAATTCAAAAACAATAAAAATTTTTTTTGTTTTTTTTTCACATTTACATGTTGCTCATATTATCTGGGGTGTCTACATTATCTTTTATTAAAATTTGCAAACTTTATAATTCGCTCATTTTGTTACCTTATATGCCTATTGTTCTTCTAAAAGAACACCGTATTTGGAACATTAAAAAGTTTTGCAAAGCAAAATTTTCTAAATGCCACAAAAAATAGAAAATAAAAAATTCAGGCATATCTGGGTTAACTAAAGAATTCTGGTATCAAATAATATAAAATTTGTTACCTGTAACAAATGAAAATATAAAAAGTAAGCCAAAATTGTTTCTGAAAACCTAATTTTTAGCTTATAAAAGAAAATTTTAGATTTTATTTATTTTTTTTTGTTCTACAATATACAAACTATTTTACTAATCTCTTCATAGAAACTGCATTATTAAAATTGGCCAAATATGTCTTTAACTGTTAATTTTTTTCATGAATTCATTACAAATAGTTTTAGGGTATAAAATGCACATTGAACTTTTTTCGATATTAGTTTCGGAACCCCATTTTATACCCTTTTTACCTCCCTCAAATTTTCGAAAATCTTTTTTCGTTGTGCGTTTAGATTATTAAAGGAACCTATAATCCAAATTTTGTTTTTGTACTTTCAATAGTTACGATTTTGTGTTGACGAGTCAATTAATCAATCGATCAGATCATCTTTCTTTAATATAGATTCAACTCCTTGGACCTCGAATTTTCGGAATCGAGCGTTTAATTATTTCTTTTATATATTTTTACACAGTTGCATAGAATTTTGGGATATGATATGATTTTTTAATTGTTTATTATTAAATTATTTCAATTTAGTTTAGGGGTTGAAAATCGGCCAAATAGATGCTCAATTATTGTATTTATTTACTGGCACAAAATTTTGGTTAGTAAAATGGTTTTTTCCTTACCAACTTTTAATATCCTTTTTTACCCTTCTAAGACGTGAATTGTTAAAATCGGCGAAATACTTGTTTAATTATTTCTTTCATAGATAATTTACACAAAATTTTAATTCATAAATGCATTATTAACTTTGTTCCATACCAAATTCACTCCTTTTATGCCTTTAAGGGTGCAACTGGTAAAATCGGCCAAACACGGGTGCAATCATTTTTTTTCGCAGATGATTACATGAAAGTTCAGGTTATAAAATCTGTTATTAATTCTGTTCCATGCTAATTTTGAAACTTCATTTGACCCCATTTTTTCTTCTTAAAGGACAAATTTTTCAAAATCTTTTCTTGTTGCTCATTTAAACCAAGAACTGAATCTTCGGCTGTGCCTTGGTGATTAGGTTTACCAGTCGATCAGAAGTTCTCCCTTTATAATATTAATATAGATTATCATAATTTAAAATTCTCTAAAGTACTGAACTTAACACTGTGGGCTTATGATTTATTCCATAGAAGGTTTTACCCCTTTACCATATCAACAATTAAACAAACAATTACGTCCTACGTATTTCGCCAGCAGAACTGACATTTTCAAACATACTAATCTTAATTGATTATCAAAAGAAACATTGACGTCATCTGCATTGAGATTAAGATCGATACTGGAGCTCTTTTTACTTCTTTTCTACTTTTAATTGTTTAACTGGTGCATGCAATTTTTACCTGCCACAAATAACTTTCAATAAACTGGAATCGACAATGATCCCTTATCTTCATTTAGGGTGTCTGACCTCTGGTTAATGTAAATTGTTTCGTATGGTTCTAGTTCTCTGTTATTTGCAACCGATCTTAACAATTTAAAATTTTCAATGGTAATTTTGTGTCTTCTACTTATTATATATTGAGCGACGCTTTTTCTTCTCTATTGCATCTTTAACGAGCTATATGTTCTTTAAATCTAGTTTTAATGGATTTCTTGGTCTGTCCTACATAGATGCATGGATGCATACAAAACAATTTACATCAACCAGAGATCAAATATCCTTAATGGAGATAAAGGAACATTTTGGCCTCCAGTTTTTGTAAGTTATTTGTGGCAGATGTGTTAAACAATTAGAAATAATAAAGAAAGCGAAACACTGCCGGTATTGATCTGCATCTCAATGCAGATAATGTCGATGCTTCTTTTGATAATCAGTTAACATTAGAACGCTTGAAAATGTCACTTCTGCTGGCAAATCACATATCGCTTAATTATTTATTTAATTGCCGCTGTGGTAAAGGGGTAAAACCTTTTATAGAATAATTTAAAAATCTCATTCACATTAATAGCAATTTCAAGTCGAAAAAGAACTAGATGTATTTTTAGAAATTTAATTAATGTCAGATAGAAGCAATAGTGTGAAACAAAATTAATTTACGTCTGACACAAAAGTAATTTTATGCAAAGAATACGCGCACAAAAAGGCAATTGCTTTCAGTTGTTAAACATAGTTTGAATACTAATGCCTCTTAGTTGACACTTCTTCTGACGAACATCTGGAGAAATATTGATAAAGAAATTCTCAGCAGGATAAGATATATAACATATGTATAACTGTTCAATTAAAAGATTTAGTTGTTGTCTTTACTACAGGACTACTCCTTTGTCTGTTAGAAAACTAACATCTTTAAAATTTATTTCGATAACTATTTCATGTGTAAAAAATATCAGAAACTTGGCGATTTCTTTATAAAAACACAAACCAATTATTGGTAAAATAATACGTTAAATATAGTTAGTTATAGTAATAGCAATATTATGTAGTACCTAGAATTACAAATTTTAATTATATATGAATTATAATGCCGAAGATATAGTGATTGAGTTTAATAGCATTATTCTCAACTGGCTTGGAAGTAAAAATTTTCATTATCCCGAAAGTTCTTCTTCACACCACATAGGAAGTAAAAATAAAGGGCATGCAGCTTTTTATCCCTTGGTTGGGTAAAGCTGAAGGAGATCGCATAAAATGTTTGAAGTGTGAAGTGTAGATAGAAGAAAGGGGGGATTGCCAAGGGTTGAAATTGTGCCGCGGTTACCTCCTGCCATTGCTCCTATTTGTTGTCTGGCTAAAACGAAACGATCCTTTGTGCTCTCTTATTATCCTTCCGCAACCCAATGTCGCTCATTTTAGATATTTGGCCAGGCAAGATTAACAAACCACTCAAACCGTGACGAATTCCAGAAATCAAATAATGAATATTCGTTGTTTATCATAGTTCTAGATCAAACAAGTGATGCAAATGCGCCCAATTTGCGAACAAATTATTTACTAATTAAATGATCTTAGGGGAAAAGTGGAGGAAGTAGGCACACTTGAGGGGAAATTCCAAATATAATGAAGAAATTTATAATCATATCGTTTAAGAGCAAAAATAAAACCTATTGACTTTACTCGAGCTAATTATTATCAGTTATTCGCTTTCTGTTACGACATAAATCATATAAATACTCTGCCGATGGTGATTGACCATCCGAACATTCTCGTGTGCTCAGTTTGTCGTATTAAAAGTACTTATAGAAGCCAAGCTATATTGAATTTAATCTATCATAAATTTACTTCGTAAGCGACAAAATATTTAAGAATTCATAGCTGGAATGATGAATGAAGTTCTTGGCTTCGCTTATGTTATACACTTATACAGTGCTTCCCAAAAGTAATGGATAAATTCTATAAAACTACAGAGGCATATTTCAGGAAAATGCTTAACATGTATATTTTTATTTTTAAATTGCAATTTCGGCATGTAATTTTCAACTCCCGCCCCTTTACCTTTACAGAATCAGGAGTTCGCAGAATAAACAGTGCTTCCCAAAAGTAATGGATACATTTTATAAAATCGCGGAATAACATATTTCAGAAAAATGCTTAGACACGTAGATATATTTTTATCTTTAAATGTCTTTTTTGACATAGAATTTTCAATTTTCCACCGCTTTATCCTTAAGGGCTAGCAATCCCAACTTCAAAAATTAAAATAGCAAAGGAAGTTTAAACATATGCCAATTTTCGAGCAGGTCTTGTTAAAATAAACATAACAATCATCGGTTAAAACAGTTGCATTTTGTCTTTCTCATTGTGTTTTCTATTGTAACAAAGGATTTTGATAATTTGAGAAACCAATCAATTTTTAATAAATAACAAAACAACAAAAAATTACGAACTAAAGGAAAGATGCTTTGTAGACAATATTTATCCTCCGAATATGTACTATAAATGCTGCATTTTTACACGTATTTTTCTGCAATTATCAGAATATACAGCTATATACCATATTATACCTTTCAAGAATCAAGAGGAGAAAATAAATTTTGCCAAACATTTACGTTTCATTTTTGACCTTTTACATGTTTTTTTGTTAAGTTTTTTGGTCATAACTATTAAACTTTATTAAGGATCAAAAAGCAACAGATATTAAAAATTCCACAATGTTTCGATAAATATTTGCTAACACGGGACCTGGTTTCACATTATTGCATCATCGGCGGTTATACCAGCAATTTTAAAAAGTTCCTGCTATAGCCGCCGATAATGCAGTAATGCGAAACCTGGTCCGATATTAGCAAATATTTATCGAAACATTGTGGAATTTTTAATATCTGTTACTTTTTGATCGTTAATAAAGTTTAATAGTTATGAATATTAAAGAATTCCACTAAGTAAGGGTTGAAAAAGTCAAATTTTTTGTTTTTAATGTGTTAGCATGTGGTTATGTTTTTCATTAGTTAAATCCTCATTGTTGAAACATTGTAAATACGTATTTTTATTTTTGATATCCATGAATTCCATTTAAGATTTTTCCTGTTTAACAAATACATAATTTACACAAGTTCACAAGATATTTTAGAATTTGTGTAAGGTGTAAATTGGGCACAATTTATCTATTCTTCTAAGTCGGCATTATTCATTCTATTCTCAGGCAGAAATTGTCTACTTCCATCTGTAAAATTTACATTATATTGGCTCATGTTCTCGTATGCAAAATGACCTGTCTTAGATCTTACATATCTTTCCATTTCCATGTACAATTTTTCCCTGAAACTGTGAATATTGCGAGCTTGTAAGCTCATTTGTATCCCTCCTGAAATAAAACAACAAAGTCCTTGTTTCCAGCCTTGTATTTTGCGAAATATCCTTTAATTTTACCAAATTGTTTACTGCCAATGTTCAAGCGAAAACGTGGTCCCAAAGGAAAGTAGAGGAAAATCTTGTAATTTAAGATGAAAGGGGGAAATAATTTTTTATTGTAATCTAAAGAAAATATAGCACTAATTTGTTTGCATTAGTGATAGAAAGATTATGTGAATCTACAGAGATTGCGTAGTGGAAAATGAGGATCATATTGATGATTTTCAACTAACAATATTTCAGAAATAGTTGAAATTAAGAGTAGGGTATAAAGTATGTACAGAATTTTCAAAAAAATTCAAAAATTTATAACAATTTTAGGGTTTAATGTTAAAAAAACCAAATTTTATTTTGATTCTGAAAAATCGCAATATTCTGTATATCGCAAACTTATTTCAAATAAAAATTCATAAGATTTCTCGAAAGGTATTTAACATTTTTATATATATTAAATTTCTAAAGTTAATTAGGCTGCGACACACATACATACCAGTATGTCTCAAGAGTCATGCGCATTCCGGAAATTGACAATTTTGAATAAAAACTTTTTTAGGCGCGTTGAGTAACTTTTGACAGGAGAAAAATTTAGGGTCTGGTAGCTATGAGCAAGACGCGAAATAGAGTCAAAAAATCGGTGGCGTGGTTCGAACTCCGACCCACTGCGCAAAGAGTCAACTAAAAAAAACTAAAACTAAAAGACGTTCATTGTTTTCTAAATTGGTTAAAACCGGAATATTGACATGTCTTCTCGTAGGGGTGGAAACCTTCTGGCTTCTGGCGAATTAGCCGCCTTATCATAGCAATATGTTATACAGGGAGATTTTTTGAAAACAATCCACGCTAAATATCTAGAAAACATAAAGGTTATGAGGGGGACACTTACAAGGAAAGGTCGCGAAGTGCCCGGCGCCGATTTTGCTAATTTTTGGATATGTTTTAGAGGACCAAAATCTAAGAGACACGTATATTTTTTTATCGGCTGATAAACGGTTTTAAGTGTAGTCTTATCCCCCTAAAATTGAGGCAAAAAAGGCAGATTTTGCTGTTTCTCACATACCAAAAATGATATTCGAGTCGTTTCTTTTTCCAAAAGTTTTGTTTTGACGAAAAATAAAAAAAAAAAATTTTCTATGTTTTTCCACCCCCGCTCATGGGGGCAAATTACCCCATTTAGAAGTTTTTTTAATCATAAAAATGGTATTACGTCAGCAAAATTTTGAAAAAAATATATGTTATTTTATACACCAAAACTAATTTTACCTGTTTTTGGATTTTGTCGCAAAAAATTTTTTGGGGGTAAACACCACTTACACGAATACGTATATGTTAGGATGTATTTTTATGATTTTATTTTATTTTATGTTCTGAAGCGAAGTATTTCGACGAGAAACTAATAAAATAATTTTTTAAGATTTTTTCGGTAACCCCTCATCCCCACCCTCCACCCTTCCCTTATAGAAGGCTGGGCTACCTACTTAAAAAACCGGAAATATACGGTGTAAGTGGTGTTTACCCTCCAAAAAAATATTTTTCGACAAAATCCAAAAACAGGTAAAATTAGTTTTGGTGTATAAAATAACATATATTTTTTTCAACATTTTGCTGACGTAATTACCATTTTTTTGATTAAAAAACTTCTAAATGGGGTAGTTTGTCTCCATGAGGGGGGGTGGGAAAATTTTGAAAAAATTGTTTTCTTTCATTTCTCGTCAAAGCAAAACGTTTGGAAAAAGAAACGACTCGAATATCATTTGTGGTATTCGAGAAACAGCAAAATCTGCATTTTTTGCCTTAACTGTTTATCAGCCGATAAAAAAAATACGTGTCTCTTAGATTTTGGTCCTTTAAAACATATCCAAAAATTAGCAAAATCGGCGCCGGACACTTCGCGACCTTTCCTTGTTAGTGCAGTTTTAACCTGCAGGTGCACCTCCTTGGCCAGGGCCGCAGCTCATTCAAAAATCCTAAATGAGACACTGGGTTAAAAAGTTTATTGTTTGAAGGATGAATCTAATCTATTTATGGCCATGTAGTAGTTTTTTATTTCTACGATTAGTTTTGACGAAAACGTCACTTTTGTGATAACATTTGTAGGGTAAAATGGTGGATCTTTTTTTGTTGCTATAAAGTATTTTCTGAAATAAAAACTGTTCCGTATGCCTTGACATTGACAATTACCCAGTTTTAAAGTAAATCTGCACACGTTCGGGTGAGTATGCTGCACTCATTTGCTGAAAGATTTGAAATTATTTTTGCTTATGGCTCCCAAAAAAAATGTGCCGGAGCCATAGCAAGGGTGTTTTAATGATAGGCATCTAGATAAGCATTTGAGCAGCAAATACGTTAAGAGCTTGTACAAAAATTCACAGACACGGGATGCTTCTTAAATAAGAAAAGGCATAGTATCAGAGTGGTAAATGAAATGTTTTAAATTGAGGTAACAGGACAAATTTTTGCCATTCCCACTAACTAACTCTTTGTGCCAGACTGTTGAAGCTACTGGGCTTTTATATTCATCAGTTCGTTAAGTGACAAAAATTCATGTTTTATCCTTTAAAATGAAAATTGGAAAAGATGATTACGACAGACGAATAGTTTTGTAAGACGGTGAAACCCAAACTTTGTAAAAAATATCTGCTTTAGTGATGAGTGCAGCTTGACACAATGTGCATTGTTGAAGCCCATTTTGTCAATGAAGGTCATACACTCCCGCAAAAACTTAATGTTTGGGCAGGGATTCTTGGAGATGCTGTCATTGAGTCCATATTCATAAATGAAACATTAACTAGGTACATTTACTTCAATATGTTAGAAAACATCACAGATCCTTTAATAACCATGAAAGTAGAGAACCAGCAAGATTTAGAAGGAAATTGAATTCAAATGTTGGACGAAAACGAGTTTTTCTTTCAACAAGACAGAGCTTCACCACATTATGCCTTAAACGTTTGTAATTGGCTTAACAACCGACTGCCGGACCATTGGATTAGCAGTCGTGGAGCAACTGAGTGGCGAACACGATCACCAGACTTGACAAGTTTGGATTTTTTCTCTGGGACCATTTGAAATCAGTGATATACAAAACACAACCGGTTAATTTAAAGGACTTACGACAAAGGACTGTTGATGGAACAAAACGGTACTCAGTTCGAGCACCTTTTGTAAAATTCGATTGTTTTAAATGATAGGATTTGTATTTATAAAAACATTTTTACTTTTTTTTTCATCACACATAGTGTGTTTCTTTACTTACTAATTGACCTTTAACTAATTACTTGAAGTTAAATTTCAAACAGTGATTCAAACATTAGTTTCATTAAAATATCTGCCTCTTTGATAGTTGACATTCCAAAGCGTGGATTTTACTAATATAGGGCATTTAACAAGAATGTTGTGCAGGAAAAACATGAACGTAGGCTATGCTGCAAAACGAGCGGTTTTCTCAGAAACTAATCGTAGAAATAAAAAACAACTACATAGCCAGAAAGGAGTTAAATGAACGTTTTAAAGAATAAACTTTTTAACCTCCTGTTCCATTTAAGATTTTTGAAGGGGCTGCTGCGCCAGCCTAGGGGGTGCATCTGCAGGTCTCAACCTACACTAGTAAAGTGTCCCCCTCACAACCAAAATTGACCGGTTTTGGCATTTTGCGCATAACATTTTTGTTTTTTAGATGTTTGGGGTGGATCGTTTTCAAAAAATCACCCTGTATAATAGCTCTTGCTTCAATGTGGTTTAAAAAATGTTTCCATTATTTTGTATGTATACATGTTGATTTGTTGCGGGAAAAATTCTATTAGAAAAAACCTGAGAAATGTCGCGCACAATTGCACTGACCCTAGCCATTTAGCCTAATAAATTCCTTATAAAGAGAAGAAGCGTTTGGTAGGGTAGTTCGTGTTCGATTTGAATGTTTCTTATGTTAATCAATGTTAATCATGTTTTCTGTCAACGGTTTGTTGTGTGATAGCGCCTCGTAAAATTTTTCAGCTAGGTTGTCTGTGTAAGTCGTGATAAGGGGTAAGCCTGTCATTTCATGTAGTAGTCTAATAAAGGTATATCTATTGCCATTTGGTCTTAATATTTTGTTTTGGACACTGGCATGGCCTGCCTTTTATAAATGGGTAAGCTGGTCGGAAAAGAAACATCAAATATGCCGTAGGCGAAATTTATTTTTTATTATTACAAAATAAATAAAATTCTGCTTTATTTAATATTAGGAGGAATCTTCTACTTCAATTTGAAAATTTATCAATTACATGTTGTCTAGAAATATTTTGAACCGTTATCGCCAAACTGGAAAGTCTTTCTTGTCCAGTAAAATTTCTAATAAGATTTTTAATCCGTGTTAAGACTGGAAAACTGTGTTCTGTAGTAGCACATGTGGCGAGAATAGTAAAAGGTAATACACTACTTAAGAATCTCGAGAAAAGATTTGTACAGATTTTCAGAGGCCAGCTTGCCACTAAAATTGGATTTATTTTTACCTAAACTATTTGGGGGTTGTATAAATAAAATAACCGCATATTTTCTGAAACCTCTTTATTTTCCCTCTGTTCTTATTGTTGCCCTTACAAAGGATGATCGACGAGGAA
The DNA here is from genome assembly GCA_028583605.1 of Dastarcus helophoroides. NCBI lineage: Eukaryota > Metazoa > Arthropoda > Insecta > Coleoptera > Bothrideridae > Dastarcus > Dastarcus helophoroides. The sequence continues at coordinate 1,376,281 of CM053329.1, forward strand.
GCCTGTTTTTTTTTGACGCGCCCCCTATCTTCGCTTCCGAGGTGGCGACAAAGTCGAATTCAAATTTACTTACAACTACAAGTTTGGAAAACGATAATCAGGATAATCAGAAAATCTATGTTAGTTTATAAATTATTTTCCGTTTTAAACAGAAGGCATACCAACAAATTAAAAGAGATTATGTATTATACATTTTTTATAGCTACTCCGTTTTATTAAATTTGATACTGCAGGAGTTTATCTAGCTTTCAAAATAAGAAGACTTTTTTCTTCAAAATTCAAAGTTTAAAATCCATTTTTCATTAACGTAATTCTGTCTTCCAACCTACTAAATGTGGCCTGAAGTTGCGCCAACCACACTTTTAGCTTATACCCTTTCTGTCCACAGCTTACTCTCGCACAAAATTATCTGAATTATTTTTATCGTCAACGCTATAAAGTGGCACTATTTGTCAAAAAGTCAGTTAATAAGTATTTACTAGTTATTATTTAAAACTTTTGCATTATAATTGGTCTCATAAACAACTTCTGAATAACAAATAACACAAATTCATATCATAAGACACGTTTAGCCGGCGCGAGCACATTTCCCATTGGATCTCAATGAAAGACTGTAATATGGTGTTCCGACAGCTTATCGAGTGTCTTCGATGCGACATATAGTTTCGACAGGTGGCGTGAATTAGTGAAAGCATTGTTTAGGACACTAAATAAATAGTGTTCACAGCCATCACATAGAAAAAGGGTTTAAAAATAAAATTATATTTGAAAATTGAAATACACAACTTGTCCCCTGAAACCAAGAAAGATTAAAAAACACAACAAAGGTTTCTCTAACGCGTTTCGACAGCCATGCTATCATCTTCAGAGAGTATCTCTCTGATGATGATGATTAAAACAAGGAAAATCAACAATTCCTTAAAAATGTTGATTAGAAAAAATCAGAAAATGTTAAATATATATATATATATATATATATATATATATATATAAAATCGATCTCCCTTCTACCTTTCGGTGTCGGCATTAATATTAATAGCTATTTTCTTTTCCTTTACACGTTTTCTAGGTATTTGTTCCATTTTTTTTGATCTTGTGCTAATTGTTTTGTCTCTGTTGTTGTTTGTTTCTTGCTTCTGAGTATTTTTCTATTATGTTGTTCCAGGTCTCTTTCGGTCTGCCTCTATCACTTCTGATGGCTGGCTTTGCCTCCCATACTCTTTTTACCAATCTGCTATCCTCCATTCGTTGTATGTGTCCCCACCATGGCAATTGCCTGTGTTTAACATATTCTAATATTGATCTTGATTCTAGTTCTGCTCTTATGTCCGTGTTCCTTATTTTATCTCCTCTTGTGATTCCTTTGACTGTTCTTAGGTATTTCATTTCTATGGCTTGTATTTTATTTTTCGTTTTTCTCTCCAGTATCCATGTTTCGCTTCCCTACGTGTGTATAGGTCTGAAGATTGAATGGAATATTGTTATTTTGGTTTTATTCGAAATTTCCTTCTTGCTGATAAATCCGTCTTTTAGTAGATGGGTATGTGTTTATGGCTTTTTGTGTTCTCTCCATTATGTTCCCTTCTTGACTTCCACTGCTGTCTATTATTGTGCCAAGATACTTGAATTGTATCACCTGTTCGATATCGTTATCTTGTATCTTTATGTTAATCTTTTCTTGTTTGATTGCTATCAACATTACATTGCTTTTTTGGAGTTTATTTTCATTTAGTTTTTTTCTAATATTCTGTTCCATGTATTTATGTTAATCCTCTTTCTGTATTAGTCTATATTAGTAAGTCGTCTGCAAATGCGCATTGTCTAATTTTTACTGGTTGTAGTTTCCTCATTCCCACGTGCAGTTCTTGCGTGTCTTGTTTACTTTCTTCAATTAGGTGGTCCATGAAAATATTGAACAGCGCGGGGCTTAGAGCATCTCCCTGTCTTAACCCATTTTTTGTTTTAAATGTTTTCGATGTTTTATTCTCTTTAATTACTTGATTTAGGTTCTTCTTGTATATACTTTTTATCGCTTGTATTAATTTTTTATTTATGCCCATTTCTTGTAAGATGTTCCATATTTTCTTACGATTAACCCTATCGAACGCTTTTTCCAGGTCAATAAATGCAAAGTATGCTTTTGGTCGAGGTTTTTCTATTATCTGTTTTATTGTGAATATATGACCATATACGCTTCTTCCTGTTCGAAATCCACTTTGTACTTCGTCTAGGTTTGGTTCTGCATATAATTTTAATTTTTTTTCTAACATTTTTTCATATACTTTCAGAGCTGTGCTTAGTATTGTTATTCCCCTGTAATTAGTGCATTCTCTTGTATCTCCTGTTTTATGAATGGATAATATTAGGCCTTTTTGTCAATCTTCTGGTATTTTTTCTTCTCTCCAGGCGCTATTACATACTTTCAATAATAATTCTGTTGCACTTTCTCCCATATATTTTAACATTTCTGATGTTATTTTGTCGTATCCTGGGGTTTTCCCATTTTTTACGACTAAATTACTTCCGCAATATCTTCCAGTTTAAACTGGAACCTGGAAGATTCTAATTTAAAACTAAAAATGTTGGGGGAAAAGTAGATAATTATTGTACAAAACATTCAACACTTCAAAATCTTTTAATAAGTTTTGAGGTTTTTGCCATTTTAATTATTTTTCTTGAATTTTGCAGTTTTCAATTTTCACTTTTTATGTCAGATTTCCAAAAAAGCTAGAAATTTTGAGCTAAAAATCTGAAACATTTTTGAAATTCCACTCAAATTTAAACTGGAGTGTGTTAAAAAATATTAAAATTTAGAAAAAAACACTCAAAATTAGAAATTTTCTTTGCAATTTTGTGTTTTTTTTTCTGGAACCTCATTCTCGAAAGGTAAATTTCAGATTGTAAATTTTTAATTATTGTTTAAAAATTAATGCAATGTTCAGTTTCCCAGTGTTGTGAAATCAAAAACATTTTAAAAATTAGAAATTTTGAGAAAACACTTAATATTAGAAAATCTCTAGAAATTTCGAACTTTTTCTCGAAATTTTAACTTTTTATCAAAATTGAAGACAAAATATGAAATGTTATCTTTTACTTGAAATGTTGACTTCGGTGTAGTATTTTTCGACCTGTTTCTAAAATTTAAAGTTTTTTTTCAAAAATTCCTTCTTTATTTTCGAATTACAGTTTTATCATTTTAAATTTGTAATTTTTCTTGCTTAAATTTCCAATTTTTTGACTTTAAAGGCAAACTGTATACTCTGTTTCTGAAATTCCTTAAAAAAAACTTTCTTTAGAGTCTGAGTTCAAATAGAATTTTCGAGATTAAATTTGAATTTTTAGGAATAAATCGATTTTTTGAGTTAAAATTCGTAATTTTAAAATTCGCACTTTAAAGTGCAAACAAGATTAAAATCAAGATTTCGAATTGAAATATGAAATTAAAAACAAATATATTACAAGAAAAAGTCTATCTACATTTCAATTTTAGTCACATTTTAAAGAAAGTACCAAAATTTAAAATCCGAATTTCGAGAATAAATTCCAAGTATAGAAAAAAATCAGAAATTGGAAAAACACTCGACATTTTTGGAAATAAAATCATAACTTCGAGAAAAACTTATTGTTTTATTGAAATTGAGAGATTTTTCTGGAATTTTAATTTCTTCTCGAGATTTCAAGTTTAAATTTAAAAATAATTTTTAATGTTTGAATAACAAAGTTTATAAAAACTAAATTTGCAAAATAAGTTCTTGAATTTTGAAATTTAAACTCAGAATTTTGAGAAATGATCGAAAAAATGTTGAAATTTATTTAAAAACTCAAATTTTAAGAGAAAAGTTTAAATCTCAATACAAAAATGAAATTTATTTTGTTAAAATATTTTAGCCATTTATCAGCTCATGTACGGATGATCCTAAATCCTAAAACAGCAGCCATTATAGCATTAATTCAATTTGTGAAGCGCAACTTGTACGCATCTTCTAAAAGGGATAATTTGTTATTTTAATGCAAAAAATGTCCAGCAAACTTTTAAGGAGTGTGGTGTTTTGGCTAATTTTAAGTAAAATTATTAAAATTGAAAGTGCCAAAACTGCAATTGTAACTTATTGTCTTGGAATTAGTAAAAAGGAAAAATAAACTTTGGGATACTTAATTTTTATGTAATGCAGGATAAAAATCGGCATTTCCTGCAATTGCAACAATTATTATGAAGATAATAGTAATTTTTTAACAATAAATTGCTTCAAAAGAATTACCTGTTGTTCAAACACATTAAGTCATTTTTTGGGTAAATTTAAATTACTATTAAAAATGCAGTTTTTCGCCGTATTCTATCAGGTAGTGCTAAAACACACTAATTTTACTTAACCACTGTAGTAAATCTCTGTTATCAGTTTTTAGGAGTAAAGCGCATAAACCCATTAAGTCACTGACTTAAAGCGTTACAAAACTACATCCTTTCTCTGACAGTTGCCCAGGACAAAATAAAAATCATTGTTTTGTAAGATTATATGCAGCCTTGGTTGAAATATATTTGACAACAACGGAAGCTCATTCATCCATCGACGAAAGATCTTTTCTGTTTCCATATTCACTGGAACATCCCAACGTAACTGTTGTTGCCATGTTCTCTGCCAAAGCAATTTAGGTTCTAAAACAGCCGGACAAGTAAAGCCAATTGGGTCAAACACTCGTAAAGTTACGGACAAAATTAATCTCTTCTTACAGTTTCACCTTGAATGTTCAATGTGTCTCTTAAGTTATCTTTATTAAGAGCCAACGTATTATTGGTGGGATTTCAAGATAAACCAATTATAGGTCCCAAAGATGCATCACTTTTAGTAGGTTGACTAAACTCGCACCCTCTTAGGTCAAAACAGGCTTCGGCCATGATCTTGGTAGATTCGTGTATAGATCGCTCTAGAGTCTATATTAGGTAAACTTGTGATACAGTTATCAACGTAGAAGCTCTTGGGCAGTTTCAAGATGGTGTCTCTCGAATAAGATGAACTACGACTTTTCCGATTCCTTGGCCAGATGTTTTGTGATCGTTGCAGTTAACAGAAATGGACTTCAAACAAGTTAGACCAAAACCCACTCTGCAGTGACGATACACCTTCAACGCTCCATCTGTTCCATACCAAAAAAATCTTAGATAGTCTCTGTCGGCTTCACGTAGGTTAACTTGTAAGAAAGCTTTACGTATATCAGGGACAACGCCCAATTTGTTCTCTCTGAACCTTAGCGAAATCGAAGGAATTAGCTCTATAAGATTCATTCCCTTTTCTAAGCGTTGGTTTAAGGACGGTTGATTCTTTTCCCTTGCTGAAGCGTCAAAAACGGTTCTTATTTTTGTTGTTAGACTATTCTCCTTTATAACTAATCTGTGGGGAAGGTAATGGCAGTTGCTTTTCTTTTGGTCCTCTTCAACTTATTCTATAATGTTCTCGTTCAACCATTCTTCAAAAACAAGGCTATATGATTCCAAAAATCCGTTGCCTTTTAATTTCTTTGCAGTAAACTCCATTCTTCGTTTGGCAATGTGACTATGATTAGGTAACGAAAGATGACCTTTTAACCAGGGAAGTCGTCTTTCATACCCCCCATCGTCTTGAATTCTCACCGCCTCTTGAAAAAACTCTTTGGCAGCCAATGCCATTTCATTACGTGACTTTTTTTCAGCGGGATCAGTTATACCCAAAACATCCAGGTTCCAAAGGTCAGTTATGCAGGAATTTTTAACAAAGAGTGACAGTACATACCAAGCTACATTGCTTTTAAGACTGGCAGAACGTACGCGTCCTGATATCGTCCATCCTAAATATGTTTCGACGGCTACAAGTCCACACAGCAAAACATGTCTTTTTCCGATATAGAGTTTTCTAGAGACATCTGCACCTATCAGAAGTTCAACAGTATCCTCGCTACCGGTATCTTCAAATTGGATATTAAATTTTACCAGTGTTCATCCATCCAAGGCCCATAAAATACTGGAGAAACGCCTGCGCATATTACTGGCTGGTCAAGGACTTCAATGGAACAGAAGTAGTTGCCACGACTCAAAACGACTTCATAACAGTTATGTTCCTGCTTCTGTTCCATACCACCAAACAGACAATGCCAAATTATTTCTTTACTTTTTGCAACAAAACCTAATTTTTGAGCGGTTGACTTTAAAACATAAGATTGTTGCGAACCATTATCTATTAAAACTCTCATATAGCGCGAACCACGATCACTATTTAGTTTTACTCGTAATGTTGTTAAAAACACGTGACCATCAGTGGTATTAGTAAGTGACTGTTTTACAATCCCTTTTTTATTCTCAGAACTCTTTTCGCTTAAAGACTGTTCGTTGATATTTTGCTGATACGAAGGCAATTCAGGATACATCAATGTTGTATGATATTTGTTACAAACAACGCACCGTAGATGTCCCCGACACTTTTCAGATTGATGTCCCTTTTTTAAACAGCAAAAACAAGCATTATTCTTTAACAAAATATCTCTTTTTTGCTTTAAACTCAATTTCGATACTTTAAAACAGTCAGTACTGTTGTATCCGCCTTCACAAAAAACACAGCTAACGACAGCGCAATTTACTAAGTCCGCAGCCGTTGATAAGTGTTGTACATTTTTGTGCTTTCTGCTTGATATCTGATCCTTACCTGTACTGGAAACATCAATGCACAACCCAAAATTTTCCGAAGCTAGGCTAATACGCTGTTCATCATTCACCTCATTTTTAAGAAAACACATCAAATGTTTTAAGTGACTCTCAAGCGAGATCTGGAGGCTTTTCTGAAATTGAGAAAAACCCTTCTCTACAACCCATACACTGCCAAACCCTTAGCAAATCTTCTGGTAAACAAGACTCTATTGACGGAAATATAACATCAGAATATTTTTCAGAAGTTACACCCAGAGTTTCAAGAGCCCGTAACTGCGTTTCTAATTTGTCGTACAAAGCCAAAAGGTCCGTCTTATTTTTCGAAGTAGCATTTCTAATTATAAAGCTAAGTAGTTTCCTCACCTGAACTTCAATCTGTAAATCATCCTGACCATGTCTATATTTCAAGGCATTAACAATTTTATCGTAATTTTCATCAATTGCCGGGTACCTTTCTACCAACTGTCTGGCACGACTATTTACCAATGAATGAATGAGGTACTGAATTTTATCTGCCTCATCGAGATCGGATCATCATTTATTTTCCTGAACTGGGCCCAGAATGGTAACCAGTTTCGAATGTCACTACCAAATTTTTTGAACTCTATAATGGGTAATTTAAATTTACGCCTACCTGTTACACCGACTGTGTTACCTGACTCTACATCTAGGTTCTCTACTATTGGCATTGGATTTAGGATCAAACCATTGCAGCGAAGTCTCAAATCTGCAAATCTTTTGTCGTAACTGTCGCATGTCTTCATCTCGAGTAATAAATCGTCTTCATTAAAGTCGGTTCCGAGAAGGGTTTCATAAAGCTCGCCATCCAACTTTTTTAGCTCAGTATGTCTATTTGCTAATACCCCAAAACGCACTTGAATATCTCGTAGACTATCGGCACCAGGCCCTGCCGTTATTAGCAACTAGTCCAGTTCATTTGCGCCTTTGGTAAAGCAGCACGCAGGACCTTCCTGTGCTTCCTTTTGGTTTCCATTTTGCTACGCAAGGTTAGCTACAAACTTGATATTCAAAACCAATTGGCACCCCCAAAGCATTCCTTGCTTCAAATCAAGCCGTTCTTATTCACTTCTAGCCTGCCTCCGACGTCCTGTCACGGTCGCCATTTAACTATGTCGGGTCCAGGAAATAATTCACCATTATCTAGCTCACGATGGTTCGAAATAATTCATTAGAAGCAGCTGTAAGTGAATCTTTATTTTTTCATTATTTTTTTTTGTCTTCTTGATTACACACCTTTTTGTTTTTCATTTGACTGCCACATCATGAGAAACGCCGTGTCCCTAACAATAATAGTAGATTTTTAAAAATGGTGGCTTATGCATTACAAAAAAAAACTGAAGCAGAATTTCCCACAAGGCAAAAAAGTATTATTTTTGATTTCTAAATTACACCATTATACTCATAACATAAATATTCCAGGTCTTATTAGAACCTCTGAGTTTATTAATGGTTGTTTTTGGCAGTCATTTAAAGTTCGTTATCCAAGAAATACAAATTTTCTTAATTTTCCTATATCTTCTGTTTACAAAGTACCTCTTCCAATATACATATAATAATTATCAATTATGGGAAAACAAAGCAGCCCAGGCAGCGTGAGCGACTTGATAAGAAATAAATTTTCTAAATATTGCTATTTGTTATATTATAATATATAGTTTGATACTGATATACCTTAGGTCAATATTTTTTGAGTTATTTTAATAAAGTACATTGTTTATAAATAAATATATTTGCTTAAGTTACGTCTATTTGGACTTCTTTTCTCCTTAAACCACAAAAAGTATAAATAAAAACAGCTCCCTGTTGCCACAGAATGTTCTTTTAATTTACCAAAATTTGTGAAAAATAATTTACTGTGTTTAAGCAACAACTCGTTCAAATATACATGAAAATTGCAGAAGAAATGCAAGTGTGCCTTTCGAAAACTTTATCGGTTAAACCCGCCAGCCAATAACAGCGAATCCGATTCGCCAGTCTTTCCCTTGAGGCTGTCTACTCAAAATTTGCCATTTGAAAAACTGCAATGCTATCATTATCCGAAAGTATTATTATTATTTTTTTTTTTTTTTGGTGAAACAGACTGATCTTTCGCTATTTTCAAAAATTAACATACAAATCTTGTCCCCTGAAACCAAAAGAGATCAAAAAACACAACAACAGTTGCTCTAATGCGTTTCGATAGCCAAGCTATCATCTTTAGAGAGATACTAAAACCTAATTCTAATTTAACCCTTATATACTGAGAACATTCACTTCGTGCATAATCAATGGCATCCGAACACGCATGTACATCTAATCATACACGTCGCAGTGTTACCATTTCTTATCTGTTGACCTTAACTATTATTAACAGGGATGAGTGGCCTAAAAGCCCAGTGCAACCATTCATACGGTCATACTCCATCCTTACAGATGGTTAAGTTTTCACACGCATTCAACACATTCTTATTTACTTCTTTTAACAGTTTAATATTATTATCTATCCTATGGTCTAATTCAAAAACAAGGCGGGCTACACGATTTCTCAGTTCTTCCGTACTTCAAATGAGCCAAATGCTCCTCTGCTGGATTTTAAGAAAACTTTGGTAAATATTCGACTTGTCCGTTTGTTCTACTTTATCTTTCAAACTACCCAAAAGTGATTTTAATTTTTCATTAAAGCTGTAAATAACCCTTAAACCCTATTTTCGTAAAATTCCACTCAAAACATGCGTAAGCGTGGGTTGAAATGGAAGTGAGACGAACTTTAAGTTTCTGTTTTCGTCATCTCGGAAAATCCTATTTACCAATGGCCGTTTAAGTTTTTTCTAATTAATAATTTTATTAATAATATTCGGATCGAACCCCGTTGACTTCAGCTATATGTTTAAATTGATTTAAGGAAAGCAGATTGCTATTCCTCTATTTGTAAGAGAGGACTCGAAATAACCATCACTAAAATACCTTCCATTAATAATACATGATGGGTCCCGAGTCAACTTTCTTATTACAGAAAAGCTCTAGAAATGATAGCCTCCGTTTCAGATCGATATTGATGTTGTTATTAAATCTTACAATAAAAGTTTTTTCCTTTACTGTTGAGAACACATCACAGGCACAGGAAGAAAAACATTATTTTTATATAAATATACTTTAAAAGTGAAGTGTGTATTTTATTAGGTATGGTTTATTAGTTTATTGGTTAGCTTAATAAAAAAAAAAGTTAATGAGAATGATCAAACTAATATTTAACTTACACAAAATACAAACAACACATCGTTGCCTGAATTAAACAAACTAGCATATTAAGGCAATTAAGATGATCCAAATTTCTTATATGAGTTTAAAACGCTACATACTAGGGATGTAACAAATGTTGGTTTTCCCACATTCGCGATGCGAATGCGAATATTCATTTCCAACCTTTGCGAATGCGAATACGAATGCAAATGCGAATGTTGGCACTTAAAGAATTTTAAAGAAAATTTTCAGAATAAATTATTAAAAACAAACCCAGTTTCGAAAAATATTGCTCTTACAATTTTATTTTTATTTAAATTTTAACATGACCTCGAAAATTACAGAAAATATTTTTATCCAAATTCCGTAAAAACATTATTGCCAAAATTTTCATGTTTTTATTAACATTTTAATTCAGTTTTAAAAAAATAAACAAATTTTCAGAAAAAGTCGAATAAAAAGCTCAATTTTAAGTACAAATTTCTAGATAACATAAGACGTTTGTTGAAACTTCCAAAATAAAACGAATTTTGAGAAATAGATTGAAATTTCCGCACTCTCAAAATCTCGAAAAAAATGTCGACATTTTTATGAAATATTTAAAATTTCTAATTTTGGAAAAAAAATGCAATTTTGAGTATAAAGTCGTAATTCAGAAATGGCCAATAATTACAATAAAAAAAATACAGGTATGAGATAAAGTCTGAATTTTCAGAAAATTAAATGTAATATAAAACGTGATCCCTTGGAAAAACTTGATTAATATCGAAATTTCGAGAAAAAGACGATTTTCGAAGTAAAAATCGAAAGTTTCAAAAATCCAAACAACTTTTGAAAAAGATAAATAAATAGAATAGCGACATTTTAGGAAAGTTCTAGAAAAAAACTCATTTTGTAAAAATTCGAATTTTTTCAGAGAAAATCAAAATTTCACAAAAAGGGCGAATTTTGAAAGAAATTTCAGCAAAAAAGTCGAAATTTTAAGTAAAATAGTCAACATTTCTCGACTGAATATTTATTTTTTTAATGACTGTCTGAGTGAAGAACAAGCTTCCTGCCTCCCACTATGATGTCAGAAAATATCGACTATTGAGATAAACGTCGAAATTTTGAAAAACAAGTTGGAATTTTAATTTTTTGGAATTTTTGGCTACTCGAAACATTTTTACTTTTTTCTCAAAGAATGAACCATATTTTAAGAAAAGGCAAAGTTTAATAAAGAAGCCGAAATTTACAAAAAGATGGATTAAAAAAAATTCAGAAAAGGTCGAATTTTGAGAAATGAAAATTTAACATTTTAGGGAAGTCGTATTTTGATAAAGGAACTCTAATTTTAGAATACACTCAAAACTTCAAAAGAAAAAAAGAAATTTTATGAAAAAAGACAGAAAAAAGTCGAATTTTCAAGAAAATGTGTAAATTTCAAGGAAAGAATTAATTTTCAGGAATAAATCGAAATTTTTGAAAAAGGTTCCCGCTGTTGAAAATATAAATTTCAGTTTGAGTTTATAAATCAAGGGAAAGCAAGGGATCCACCTTGCTCTAATGTAGCAAGCTGATAGAAAAAGAAAACAAGGGAATTTAAAAATATTTTTTATTACATGGGATTGCATAAATTACTTTATCAGTTATTATCATAATAAATATTGTTAACTACGGTACCCATGGACCCCCAACACTCTCCTAAGGATCCATGGACCCCAGTTTAAAAAACTCTAACTTAGCTGTTGCATCGTTATTTCATAAATAATTTCCCGTTTTATTGCTAAATCATTCGCAATATATTTCCATAATTTCTTGCGAATACGAATGTGAATATTAAAAAACATGCGAATATTCGCGAATGCAAATGCGAATATTTCTTACATCACTACTACACACCAATCACGGATTACGTGCCTGATCTGATGACAAAATATGTAAATTAAACCGTGGAATGCATCCGGGAAATCTCTGGTCAAATTAGATCCAAATATTTATTTCAAAATGGAAATTGAAGTTAATTAAAGACTATTACCGCTCATCTAACCTGAAATGGGAGACATTGCCATATCCAAGGTCATAAAGGGAGAATTTCCCCAGTACGTGCCATGATAAACTTAATAAATGTGAAGCCAAATGAACATTAAGCGAGAACTTATTGGAGAAATGTTGCCATATCGTAAAACGTATGCAAACTGTGTCTCTTTCCCAAGAAAATTATATTATGTGGCGCTCTGCCTTTGAATTGTTCTTTCATTTAACTTTCATGAAATATACAACAATGTTCTGTTTAAGTACAAATTTTTCACCTTTGAAATTCAGTTTCCTTATCTGTTGTGTTCCTCTTGATTTTATTGCACTTCTTAAATATTATTAGCCATACATATAAATACCGTCTAATTACGCCCTAAGTTTATTTGCTAAAACTCCAATTGTATTAGAAAGTCACATCTCTAGGTTATTTTGTCTGATTTGTCCAATAGAGATATCCGGTTGTCTTTACTATCGTTTTCCAATTTGTTTATTTATTACTTTACGTCTTGCTTATGAAAAAATAGCTGTTTTCGCAGCTTATTAGCTGCTAGCTATTGCTAGGCAAGATTACGCTAGATTTCTGCTCGTGTGGTAGTTTTCACTTTTGAACCGTTAAAATTTCTGAAATTTTCTACGATTCGCTTTACTATATTTCATGAGGGGTCCATTTGATGTGGATATCGAACAGCAGATTGTATTACATGTTCGTGGTATTACTTTGTTACATGGTTCGAAAATAATAAACAAATTAAAACAATTATCATTACTAAAATGAGTAGCAATTTTTTGCAGGGCAAAAAGTGGTGTTTTAAAAATGTGAAATAAGGAATCCCAACGATTTTCTTAAAATGATTAAATAACACCAATATTAATTTTTAAACCTATATATGTAATGTAAACAAACACAGGTGAGACTATTTTATATTTTAAAACATGCTGTTCAGCTCTGCTTGAAGCTAACTTTTACGTTGCTAAATATTTATAAAATGTCAATTTAACAATAAGATGATTATGCATCTCGAAGTTATATCTTTATTATCTAAGAAATTCTGGTCTTAAACATTATCGATATTGTTTGTAATCAAATAGGTAATGTTAAGATTATGAAATTATTATTATTATTGTTATTTTTAAAAATTACTGCTAGAAAATGGTTTCCATTAAAATAAAATGAAATGCTAATATTTATCAATTCCATCCGTACTTAATACTTGCCCGGCTCAAATTTAATTGGTTGGGGAATTTCCTTTCTGCGGGCCCTTCTGAGAGAAATCGGGCTTATTAAAATTAAATCATTCAATACAGTACGCGAGATTGCAAAGTTTGAAAGTCTTGGAACAAACTCTTTTCATTATTAATAAGAAATCTAGCACTCGGAAGTTTTGGGATGATGTTAGGCGTTGATTCAATTTTCATTATCTTTCAAACAAAGATAATCTAATCTGAAATTTTTATAACAGTGGCATATAACAGAATCTTACAATTAGAAATTTAAAATAAAAACTCTGCTCGATGACTCATTTCATTACTATACAGTCAGGATTAATAAAAATCTTGCAAACAACAAAAAACCTATTAAATTTTTATGCGAATACTTCACTTAAGTTAGTTTTTTTTTATACAGGGCGATTCACATAAGAGTACGACCCTTACAAACCCGAAATGCAACCCAATATACAAATTCATGAATAGAAGGGATAATAATAAATTATAATAGAACGTTGGACGGCCCTAACACAGTGCTTGGCAGTAACATGTTTTGTGGCAGTATCGCATGGGCAGAAATAACACTCCTTTTCGCCAGAGTTATTCGTTCAGGAGTCTTCTTGCAAATGAAAGAAGGAAATTTAAACATCTTTTAGCGTAATTTTAATCTTCTTTTACAATAGAGGTCAATTAACTTAATTTTATGACATTTTTTAACAAATAAGGAATGTCTAAAGCTAAAATTTACTACTTTTATTGAATCTAAATTGGGTTGTAATTCGGGCTCGTGAAGGCCATACTCTTAAATGAATCGCCCTGTACATTAGGGTGAGTTGTTATAAATTTTTTATTTTATTTAGGAAGGCCTATAGCGGAAAAAATTGCATATTAGTGCCTAGTTGTCAGACGTAATATTTTATGTAATTTTAAAAATGTTTAACTCCCCCCCCCTGCCGCCAGACCGCTAAATATTTATAAAAATTATAATTTGTAAAATTATACTTTCTGTTCATTAGCCAAGAATAGAACATATTTTTTTTAATTATTAACATATTTAGATATGGTCCCAAATACCCAGACAGCTGTGCAAAAAACTGATTTAGTTTATTCCAAATGCATTAGGAACATGACCATGAGTCCATGAAGTATTATAATTATTTTATCTCTTTATTTTATTCATATTTCAGTCATTTTCATCAAATAATTTAAAAATTTGAATTTAAATATTTTGTGCTAATTCATATGCATAAGGTTATTATTGGTTATATTTATTTGACCTTCTTTACAATTGGTGAACTCGAAATTTGTTGAAAAACAAATAACATTTACATTTTGGTCCCAATCAACTTTAATTTTTAATCTACTTAGTGTAAGTACTCCTTAGCTTTAAAATAATAAAAAATGCCTTACATATATATCACCCATAAAATGTATGCAAAATCTTTCTTCAAATCACTCGTATTACCTTAATTAATGTTTATGTCAATTCAAGTGTAATTTGTGTAAAACAGCAGTAAAACTTTTATACAGAAGCTAAACATTAACTATTATCCATTATTTGCTAGTGATAATAGCAATTATCACAAAATACAATTTTTTTTATCCCATACATAAATCTGATGTTTTGAAATGCCTGAATAATTCATTTAAGCTACCCCAGTATGTTTATCTAGACATTCAAAATGGCCAATTATAATAAATGTATATGCATAAATCAATAATTACCTTGTATAAAATTTATCACCTCGTTAAATTAGCGAATGCTAAACCTCTCAATCGTAAACTACAGTGCAAAATCAATTGCTTGTTTATTCAAGCGCATCGTATTTTAAAATTAAACTCAGTTTTTCTTTTGCAGGTGATCTATGTCGACCTTTGAATTGCAAGAAAAAGGAAATCTGCCTACTTGAGGACGCCTTCACAGCGGTGTGTGTTTCCAGAAAAGAACTGAAAAAAAATGGGTAAGGTAAACTTGATCTTCAACTGCTTATAGCATAAAAATAAATATTTTCAGTGATATTGTGGTACCTTCACAAATCGCTAAATCTTCATCTCAAAAAGATGAAGAAGATGACGACGATGAAGACGTTTTTTATGATACTGAAGATGACCCTGACGATGATTCGGAAGAAGAATTGAGCGATTCCATTGTGTGAGTATTTATAAATGTATAATAAACATGACATACTACATTACTCATTTGAATATTTCAGATGCAAGCCATGTCCTGTGGTCAAGCCTACGTTTCTCTGCGGCTCAGATAATCGCACATATAGCTCTCTGTGTAGACTCGATTATCACAATTGTGTGCATCACACCACCATTCGTTTGGCATGTAAAGGATTTTGTCCTTGCAAAGGTAATTGTAGACAATGTAACAACGCTTGGCTTTATTCTTTAACCCAGATTCCCTCTGGGTATAAGATAACTTAAAAGTAAACAAAACCAATAAACAAAATAATCCTTTCTGAAATTAGGTATATGTATCATTAATTGTAGGACAAGATAGAGAAAAGTATGGTACAAATATTTGATAATTTTTTATGTATATTTACACTGAAAAAATATTATTATATAATTATTATTCTCATATATATGTAAAATCATTTTCGAGCTATCACTGACTCTTAAGCGCCTTCAACATCACTAAATAACAAGAAGAGGTGACGGCTGCACAATTAGGAATCGAAAGAAACAAATAAACAAAACATTGTTAGGTTATGTTTGAAACAGGGCTCCGAACCGTTATTGTTTTCGTCGCGGTCTTTGGTTTTGATTCAGAGAAAAAATTATATGGGTTCGGTTCTGGTTTTCGTTCTGACAAAAATGGCGGTTATTTTAATTTTCCGGGTATCACATATTTTAATGTTTTTATAGTTTTATTTGAAATGAAACTTATCTAAGAATTGTTGTCTTTCTTTTAATATTGCAACATATAAGTATTCTGAGCTTGCTTAAAATTTAAAAGAATTAAAATCCTAATATTCATATAGTCAAACCTTTTTTTTATATGAGGTTTATCCTTTCCATCTGAGATTTTGTTCAAGGCTAAAAATTTTAGAAAAAGACATAATTTTGTAATTAATGCCATAAATTAAAGAAAAGAACACAACGATTCGTGAATGAACTCAAGATTTTGAGTTTTCTTGTTAATAAATCTCTTTTTGAAATTTCAGTCTTAACATTTTTTTTTTAATATTCTCTAATTTTCTCGTTTAAACAATTCAAGCTGAAACTTTGACCTTTGGGTTAATTTTGAATTCAAATTTCAAGAAAAACCTAATATTCATTTAAAAAAATAAATAGGAATATTTGGGTTTAAAAAGTTTAAATTTAAACTCGGTAATTCCATAAAAATTTTAAATTATTTATCCAAGAGTTCAAAACTTATAGAAGATGCGAAATTTAAAGATTAACACCGAAAATCTGAGAGACTTCTTTTTGCATAATTTTGGATTTCTATCGAACATTTGACTTTGACTCGTCTTTTTTGAGAAAAATTATTTGTACTCTTTCGCATTTGTTTTCTAGAATTTCTTGAACAAAATTAAAAAAATTAAGAAAAAGAATCATTTTTAAAATTTATACCTTAATTTAAAAATGTTAACCTCAAACCCAATTATTCGATTTTATTTTTTGAAAAATGGTACTGAAAACTTCAAAATGTTTACCTTTTTCATATTTTAGCATTTTTCTAAAATTTGACCTATGTAGACAGCATTACACTCAGAGTAATTTATCACGTAATTTTTACATTAGGTAGAGCGAGCATCTTGCTGCCTTCAGAAATAAGTATCCAGAAAGATCAAATTTTGCAAAGCATCTATTAGAAACACAACATAAGCTTACATGCGCGAACACAGTAGAAATATTACATATTTGTAATAACACTAAAAGACTTAATTTCTTGGAAGCCATAGAAATTCACAAATATTTACAATGTAGTGAATTTACACTTATGAAAGAGCAGTTTGATCTTCAGAACACACCTCTAATTAAAGCTTTGGACGAGAATTCCAATTATACGGAGTATTCGTAGGAATCTGTGATCCGTGGAGTTTGTTAGCATAACAACGGCTAAACAAATTGCTGCTGTAACCGCCGATGATGCAGTAATGTGAAACCTGGTCCGGTGTTAGCAAATATTTATCGAAACATTGTGGAATTTTCAATATCTGATGCTTTTTAATCGTTAATAAAGTTTAATAGTTATGAATATTAAAGAATTCTACAAAATAAGGGTTGGAAATATCAATTATTAGACGAAATTTCGAAAAGAAATATTTTTAGAAAAAAATCATAAATTTAAGTTTGATGACAAAATTGGAAATCTTATTAGGTATTACTAGGAAAAATATTAAATATGAAAACCCAAAATGTTAAGAAAAAAATTTAAACTAAAGAAAATATTTGAAATTTATTTTAAAAAAATTCTCGATAATTTTGATTTATTTTGATAAATGTCAACCTACCAAAAATGAACATCAATATTTCTGCAAAGTTAAAATTTAACATTTGATACTGAAATTTTTTTTACAATTTTTGTAAGTTCAAATTGGGAGTTTTATGGTTATTAAGGTACCAAGTATGTTGTAAGGGTGATAACGCATCGACAATTTACTTCCCGAGAGCCTCTGGGCCGAGAGATCTACATCGACCGAGAGCATTATTATCATATAACCACCCATGGTGCCTTCAACGTTTAACGTCCGGGAAATCTGTTATTTAATTCGAATTTTGTTTGACATTTCGATTTATTAATTTGACATCCATCACGTTGAAAACGCCATGGCATAGCAATATGGTAACATGGTAACGTGTTATAAAATTATAATGCCCTAGGGGCTTATAGATTTTCATAATGTCGTTCATTTAATATATCTCATCGCTAAATAGCATGCTTATAGGACATTAATAAAAAAATATCATAATTTCAACAGTAACAAAAAAACTACAGAAGACGATCATACAATATAATAATAATAGTAAAGTCATCTTGCAATTCAAGAATTTAAGTTACATCGAAACGGATTATAAAATTTTATTAACGTGACTTTTTGAACCTGCACCGAATCGAAATAACCGATTTTTTATTCCGGTTATGTTGCACAATATTCGTTGTTGTCTACATTCAATAAAACCAGTAAATTTTAATTTTGGACACCCCTTATTGATTTTGGAAGGTCGTATTTATTGCTAAAACAGCATTAGAACTATGCTAAAATAGTATCTTCCTTCTCATTCTTCCTCCTTACTTAATATTAACAAAATTCAGTTCTATGTTTCTACATATTGTTACGTGCTACCGGTTCGATAATTAAAACCCCGTGAATTGTAAACACTTTCTTTCAAACTTATTTTAGAACACAGCAATTATGACTCACTTAAATAAGTGACTATCAAGGGAAAGACGACCGCGTATTTATACCGTCTCAGCCTTCTGCTGTATGATTCATTCTTGCGGCCGGTTCCCATTAAGAAATATTTCCAGAGAGTTCGGTACACTACCCAATCACTGACACAAATTTACAACTACGGTTTGTTACACTGCCACCCCCTTAAGACTGGTCGTCCCGATCAGTTCCAATCAGTCACTTTGCCACTGTACTTGCAGTCTGTTAAGGTGTACCCCTTTCATCTTGGTCCTGGGGTTGCGCTGGATCCTGTTAGATCGATTACAATTCTTTCAAATGGAGATCCCACATTATACTGCTTCAGGGTCCCTGTGGTTCTTGTACGAGGACCCTTGCATGTAGCACAGGTGGCACATTTTCAACACCACCTCTCGACGTCAGTTAACCCGGTAGAACCGTATCCGAACATTCTCCAGGGTCTTGTTCATCCCTAGATGACCACGAGAGGTCCTATTCTGCACCTCCTACACAATCGGTGAAATCTTCTTCTGTAGCACCACCAACTGCAAGTTGACACTCTTTCCATCCGCACTTTTCCATGCCCTCTTTCTGTCGGACACTGTTTGCCATTTAGGTCTATCTCCAGCTTCTCTCCATTCCAATATGGGTCCTCGCTCTTCTGTAGCTTTCAAGAACCTTCAAGAGCCGATCCATCTTCTGGTTGGATAGACATGACCCTTATATCTACCATGTTCTTATGGTCCTCGATTCGTTTGCAGCGTTTGCAATCTCCACAAGGTCTTTGGATAAAGCGTCAGTGTTGTTATCCTGTCGTCCCGTCAGTGATGCACTTGATGAACGATGATACTGTTAGAGCCTTTCTAACCATCTACCGGTCTGCCTCTCTGCTTTCTTCATTCGGAGTAATCAAGAAAGCGCCGAATGGTCTGCCCTGATGAGGAATTCTTGCCCATACAAATACTTGTGGAAGTGTTCCACTGCCATCACTATCGCAAGAAGTTCCTTCCTGGTGATGCAGTAGTTCCTCTCCGGCTTCGTCAGAATCTTGCTGTAATATTCGATGACTCTTTCTTCACCGCCTTGAACTTGGGACAGCACAGCTCCAATGCCGACGATGCTGGCGTCTGTGTCTAACACAAACTTTCCATTCTGCTTAGGCTAAGTAAAGCTGGGACTTGTGCACAAGGCGTACTTCAGTTTTGGGAAAGCGGTATCACAAACTGCATTCTTTCTTCCGTTAGTCTGGGTAACGGCATGGCGATGTTGGCGAAGCCTTTCACAAATCTTCTGTAATAGGTGCATAACTCCAGGAAGCCCCTCAGTTTATGTTTATCTTTGGGTCTTGGCCAGTCATGGATTGCTTGAGTCTTGCTGATATTTATTTCCACTCCTACGTATGATACAGTGTGGCCCAAGAATTCTACTTTTCTTTGGAACAAAGAGCACTTCTTCGGATTCAGCTTTAAGATGGCTTGTTTCAATCTGACGAAATTTTCTAGATGTTCTTCAAAGTTCTTGCCCATCACTATGACGTCATCTAAGTAAACCAGGCAGGTTTTCCAAATGAGTCCTCGAAGTACCAGTTCCATTGGATGTTCGAAGGTAGGGGGTGTGCTGCCTAGTAGAAAGGACGTAACCTTGAACTAATATAATTCACTCCCGATGAAAACGCACTCTTCTCTTTGTCGTCAGGGTCTATGCTCACTTGTCAATATCCACTTTTTGAATCCAAAATTAAAAATCAGGGGGACAAGGTTGTTAGGGTGTCATCAATCCTTGACAAGGGGTAGCTCTTAGTGATGTCATTTAATTTCCGGTAGTCGACACAAAATCTTGTTGACTCGTCATTTTTTGTAACCAAGACTACAGGGGAAGACCATGGACTATTAGACTCCGCGATAACTCTATTCTTCATCATCTTTTTAACTAGTCCTGCGACTTCATCTTGCTTGGCTACAGGTAATCTTCTTGGGGGTTGACGAATAGGTGTTGCATAGGCGGTGTTAATTTTGTCTTGGACTACGTCCGTCCTTCCTAGATATTGGTCTCCATCGGCAAAGGCGTCGTGGTTTTTCGGTAGAAATATTCTAGCCAAAAGTGCTTTTTCCTTGGACAAGTCCACGTCCAACTTGACTTGCCCATTCTCTGTTTCCTGTACTGGAGCGCAATTGTCATCCAAGGAGTTTATTGCGACTACTGGGATACAGACTGCCAGGGTACTACCTTTCTTTATTGAACCTGCTGTTAGGAATACGTTGGCAACTCTCACAAGTACCTCAAGTACCTGCTGAGACAACCCCGTGAATTGTAAACACTTTATTTCAAACTTATTTCAGAACCCAACAATTATGATTCACTTAACTAACTGACTATCTAACTATCGGGGGGAAAGACGACCGCGTATTTATAGGGTTCCAGCCTTCTAGAACAGATCTCGGACAGATCGGTGCGTTGCTCGCGGAAAAGGCCTAGAACGTCTACCTCCCGTATAATTCATTTACAATTTACAACTACAGTTTACTACAATATTTTACACCTTTTGTTGGAGTAAGTTTGCAATAGATGGCCAACATTTGTCACTGAGATCAAAAATCAAAATTTGATCTGTGGGCTATCTCTCCTCAGGATATTTAAGAGTTGACATGATAAGCTAAACACAATAAAATAATTTTGGAGCAAAATAAACCTTTTTATATTTTAAGTTAATATAAAAAAGCCATGTAATTTGTTTAGAAACAACAAATGACTTTCATAAAATAAATCTTATTTCTCTGTTGGCCTTTTAGAGACAAACAGTTGCTTCTTTATTTTTTGATAAATAGAAGCCACAAATAAAATCAGTTTTTTGCAGCCACTACGAAGCTGTAGGCTATTCTCATCTGTGTTAAAAGTGTTTGTTATTTTCACAAATACCACGTTGCACCAATAAAAATCTTTTTTGACTACTATTTGACGAAATGACTGTCTCTACCTTTCTATGTGAATTTCAGTATTTCTGGTGATAACTTAGTGCAGTCAAATATAAAAATCAGACCAATCTTACGCTTTTTGTCGTAGTTTCTTTTCAGTCATTATTCTAATGTTTTTCTCGATATATTAAAACTCTTTGCGGCCATCACGAATGGACATTTCAAATCTAAATCATCCATTCTAAAGAACATATTTTGTAAATGTTTAAAATCTGAAACAACAACATTCGCCAATTTGGCATCACTCCTTAGAAAAAAAATGGGCCAACTCTCCTTTGTATAGAGGTATGATGACCAATCACTAGCTCAGATCCTATGTATTTACTTTTCATGAAATTATTATAGGCGTCATTGCGCACTAGGGCAACTGTAAAAAATACCTACTATCTTACGTATGACCGTCGATTATCTAAAACCCAAGAGATTAAAAATAATCAGTTAGATTATTTGCATGTGACAAAAAATAATTATAAAAATAACTTACCTTTTATAGCACTGTACAATAGAAAAACGTAATGATTTGCTCTTCAACGAGAGTAAATTATGTTATATGAATTTAAAAGCTGTTTACAAAAAAATAAAGGCAATTGATGCCCTAGGTCATCTCTCCCATGGCTATCTCCCCTAAATTGACTCTACTTAATACCAAGTTATTCGAATATTTTGTAAATAATATTGTTTTTAAGCAATTTTTAAAATACTTTATGTGGTTCCAAATTTTTCAAAAAATAGTAAAACAAAATCAGTTCATGAGGAAATATTGCTGTTATCGCCATCAATTTTTCCTAATCGCATTTACAGTTTTATTTACTAAAGATATAAATCTTAAAAAATCATACAATATTAAATTTTCAAAATACGATACTGTAATAAATCTTTTTTTCCAGAGAACGACGCCCATATTCGCAAAAAGCAGCGCCAGGCGGAGAGGCTGAATTCCTTCATGAATAAATACAAAGCCACCCTGGATAAGAATGGAGTAGGAGCTGGAGGGTCCATTAATGGAGGCAAACCGGGGCAACCCTCTAAATCCGATATGTACACCTTTACTCCGCAGGATTTTAAAATTGAAAACAAACATTACAAATACATTAAATATACAAAATATAACAAGGTACGTTGAGATCTTTTGTAGCTATGTTGTATTTTATCCCGGGGTTATAATATCTTAAAGTTCGTTCACACTACCTTAGGACCGAATTAATAATATTCTAGTTTTAACAATTAGAAATTTTAAAATTGATTAGAAAATCCGGAACTATCTAAATAGATAACTTGAAAACTCATTGGGCCACCTTAAAATAACTGCGTGCTTTTTAGTCGTTCTAAGTTTGTTTGTTAATGCCCACGGTATCAGCTTTTTTGCAAATTTTATTTTTAACAGTATTCTTAGGTTATCTTTCTTTTTATTCAGCTGAAAAATGGAGATTAAATAAAATTAAGAGACTAAAGGTGCGTTTAGATTCGACACTTTTTTTCGTACATTTCTCTCTGACATAAGTGTCGGCTATCCCAAGAGAAGATATTTGAAACTTATCTACACAGCTGGGAGAAGATAGCTTCTCACAGGCAGGATAGTTAACACTTACGTCAGAGAGAAAATATATTTTATATCAGAAAGAAATGTACGGAATTAATTGTCTAGTGTAAGCACACCCTAATGTGTTAGCTGAATAAATACTTACAATTAGACTAATGTAAACACTCGCTTATTGCTTATAATCATTGGCGTTGCTTGGAGGGGGCAAGCAGTGTGCAAAACACAAAAGCCTCTGGAAAGGAAGGCCCGTACATCGTTTTTTTTTTAAATCCAATTTAGTGCGTAGATATTCACACATATTAATAAAGGACGAATTTTTTAAAGAAACTTATGCGGAGTGTCCCCGTTTTACGTACCTTAAATGAAACAGGTATAAAAAATAGGTATAAAAAAAATAATTTTAGGCAAAAGTTTCAATGAACAAATATGTTAATGTCAGCGGACATTTCTGAGACTGCAAGTGAAATATTCAAGATATTATTACCTTAGAAATCAAATAGTAAATATGAATTTTGTTGCGATAAATTTATGACGTTTCATTGACATATGGACACTACATAAAATATATTAGAAACTGCAAATGTCACATGAAATAGTAGTTTGTACATTAAGAGCGGATATGATGTCCATATCGCACGAGAATGAAGTTTGAGCACGAGGCCGTAGGCGGAGTGCCTCAATCGTTCGAGTACGATATGGACAATCCGCTCGAGTTGTACAGCGTATTTTTCCTACGACTACGATCTATCAAAGACTAAAATATGATTTAGCAAATTAATCATTTTTCATGTGACATTTACAGTTTCTAATATATTTTATATAGTGTCCATGTGTCAATGAAACGTCATAAATTTATCGTAACAAAATTTATATTTACTTTTGATTTCTAAGGTAATAATATCTTGAATATTTCACTTGCAGCCTCAGAAATGTCCGCTGAGATAAAGTTTACTGATTCTGCACTAAAAGCATTTTAAATAATTTTTTTGGTAAATACCGAAGTCAGTTTGACAGATTCTATGGTATAATTCTTAATCTAAAAATGAAATGACATTCGTCTTTATCGCATGCCATGATTGGTCAATTTCATATCCACACTAGCGCGACTTTCGTTATATCCGTTCACTAGACTGATATGGTCTATTATCCTGCTCGCAAGGTATAAAGAAAACAGTGCATATACGGGTGGGAGTGGGACAAATTATTAATTTGCTAAATCGTATTTTAGGCTTTGATAGATCGTAGTCGTAGGAAAAATACGCTGTACAGCTCGAGCGGATTATCCATATCGAACGATTGAGGTACTCCGCCTACGGCGTCGTGCTCAAACTTCGTTCTCGTGCGATATGGACATCATATCCGCTCTTGTTGTACAAACTACTATTTTCGCATTTTGATCCGTAATGTGCTACTTTGCCACACTCAAAATCGTTTGGTAAAGCGGTACTTTACCGCATAAATACGTCACTTTAATGCATAGCAACCATCACTGTCAATTAAACACAGTTGCACCTAAAATAACTCAAAGACGCTTCTAGAGCAGAATGTAAAATGCCTTAGGAATAGTTTTTACATTTTTGCTTTCAATAACAAGGCTGATTTTTTTATTTATTAATAAGTAATTTTGTGATTAAAACTCAAGTAGACAAAAATGATACTTATCAAATACTGGTTAGTAAATCGACAAGTTGTGAGGTTGCTAGGTTCCGGAAATAATAAACAGATAACTTTTTTAAATTTCTAATTTTGGAATCTTTCATAATTCTATAATTATTTATTGTTAACTATCACAAAATGCTAAAAAATAATATAAACAAACTCGTATAGCTTTACGCTATACTCGTCTAGTAAAACTGTGCTTTTCTACACTTGTTTATTATACTATTTTTTATTTGCTGTTTTATGTAGGGCTCTAGAAACGGGGAAATCTTGTATACTATACAAATTTAATTTCCACTGTAGAGATCTTGGAAATGGTTACAGATACAACAATATTCCGCTGAGAAAGGATTGAATTCCTAGGCATTAAATTCTGCACTACTTTGACCTTTTAAACTTTCCTGTATCTCTATTCGTTTCCAAGGTCACTGTAGAAGAAATGAAGTTTGGTTCAGTTTATATAATTTAAAAGGCAACAATTTAGGACATTTGCTAATACAGGGGGGCTCAAAATTTAATGTATATATTTTAGAACCTAATTTTTGAGTCAAAATAAGGCTTCTCTTTCTACAAACATGTGTCCTAGAGCCGAGTTGCCTGCATCGTAAGTTACACAAAAAAATCCACTTTGTCAAATTATGACTGCAGTTACTGATCAAATCTTCTGAAAATTTGCAAGCCTCTTTTTTAGGCACTATAATTATTTTTTGTCCCGAAAATAATGTTAACGTAATTTTAGGAGGGATGGAAGGGGTTTACAAGAACAACAAACTACGTTTTTGCAAGAAAATCGTAGTCAACAAAGGGGGAATATTATCAAAATAATCAACCTAACAAAATTAATGAATTTAGTGGAGTCTTTTGAAAAGTTTTGAACAAACTCCCCCTGCTAGGGCACACCTCCCAATTCTTTTCCACCTATTCTGTTGAACACGATGACAGAAAATCTGAAGGGGTACATTCTAGGATACAAGTTTATAGAAAGAAAAAGTATTATTTTGACCTCAGAAACGGATTCTTAAAATATGTACATTAAATTTTGTATTATCTTGTATAATTTTTTTTATATTTTTGTTCAAAGTTTAGCTGTCATTTTTCATATAATGAACATTTGCTGAAGAAGATTACTAAGGTGTCCATTTTATAAAGTACATTGTCATCAGATATAACAGGGTGTTTTGGAATAAGATGCTAATACTTAAGGAACATATTGCTTGGGTAATTTAAAGACTAAAAGTTCATATCATTGCAGGATGTTAAAAATCAGAAAAAAGTTGGTTTTTCCTTAAATACTTTGAAACCGTCTGAAATAATTTTTTGAATTTTAATCGATAACAAGTAGGTATAAAAACACAATTGTTGACGAAAAAATATTTGCTCCACTTTCATCAGTAGCGTCTGCGTTAAAATGTCTTTGAATATTTTTAACGAAAAAAATGCTACGCCACTGCTTTTTTTTTAAAAAAAGTCATAATTTCATAAACATCGTTCATTTCTTGATAAAAATACCCTGTTAATTTTTTCGGGTAATAATTGGTTTCACAAAGCTTAAAATTGGAGCTCAAATTGGTATGATTACAAATAAATAACTCATTCTTGAAAATGATTTTAAGGAAGCTATTCTATGAACATATTGCAACCAGAATTGGGCTATGAAGTGTTTCATCATGGAAATGGTGAATCGCACAACTAGCAAGCTCAACTACAGCGAGACCCTTTTTGACCTATCTGCAATAATGCCATTACCACTTTAAATTATTTTTTTCTGTTATTATGATACTTATAAAAACATCATACGAGGGTGCAGATCACTTTGATGATTTTGTTTTGTTTTTGTTTCCTTAAATATTTTTTTTAATTGAACTAATTTAATACATATCGAAGGGACTTCCAATAGGCGGAATGGTTTATGATAAATTGTTCTTTAAAAATCGTAGACCATTTTAAATAGATAGTGTTTTAAACTATGTGTATACAACGTATTGAATGTATATTTCTAAACTAACAGGGTAGATATCTAAAATTTTTTGTGGCAAGTGCTATCAGCGGTTACTTTATTTCGACAATATAATTTTAGGATAACAATAATGTCCTGTACGCAGAGGACAAAGAGAGAATGCGAGGATATAACGAGGTTACCGACAATAAACTGTACAGTAATTCAATTGGATCGTTGGATTCGTCGTCCGCATCGAAACAATGTTCACCCACAGCTCTACAAGCCATGGGTAATAGAATGCTCGATTGGTTCTCTGTCGTAATGGCAGATTCAACAAAACGTAGACGACCACGAAGTAAATCAAAAGGTAAGAGTACTCAATTTTTATATTCTATGTCACAGAACTTAACCATATAAATTTAACCGCTCTATAGGAAAATAATATTTATTTATAATTGTGCCAACAGTTACCATTGTTAATTTGGCAACGATACCCCTAATATTAACATAACAACATTTTATAAAGTTAGCAAGTACAACCACAATCAGCCTATATACGGTATGAGCCAGTTTGCAGGTTCGATGTGTTCGGTATGTTATTCATAAGACATTTTCTTAGTGATAACTAGGTTTACAAATAAATGGCAAATAAATTTTCTGTAATAAATTTTAAGCTTTCCAACTTTTATAAGAAACATTATTTTGTTAGACTAACATTGTGTTAATTGTTGAGAAAGAAGCAAAATTTTCTATCTTTAAATCAATCACATGTCGGGTTGGGGAACGTTCTGTACTTATTTACCCCTTCGTAAATCAAAATCCATTTCAGGTTTTTAATTCTTCTTTCTTTCACTAACATCTGGCATTCCATCCCGTCCATAAACTATTGGACCTTCCCTTTAATTGTCAAAGATGGAAGCTGTTTGTGATTATGTGCCTGCTTCAGTAAAATAATTGTGATGTCTTCAAAATTCATATACAAAAGATCTGCCAAAAACCACAAGTCTTTATATGTTTTCTTTCCATTACTTATGTATTTGCTAGTCCTCATGTTGACCATGTAAATCTCGACAAGATACTTCTTTCACCAGAAATCTCAGAAAAATATTATTCATCTGCAGAGAGAGAAATTAGCAATTTATTTTGCGGGAGGTTTGGATGTACTCTCTAATACTGCCAATCTATTGCGTATAAAAGGGGAAAAAGAAAAACTAAAATATTAACTGATATACCCAAAAGGCCAGATAAAAATTGAAGCGGTGAGGTTAAGAAAAGTATAAGTTCAAAATTTGTCATTTTCAAGTATTATAGCCATTTTATTTTAAATACGAAACTGCATCGAATTAGTATTAGAACAGCAGTAAAACCATTTTCTTAATGCCCTTTTCAGAGCTTGTCGTACCGTACTGAGTTTAAGAATAGTACACGTCCTGGAGTTGTACAGTTCTTATTCTCTACATATAACCTTTTGATATGATTTATGATCACGCTCGGCTGTTTCAGTGTATTTCATGCTGCAAAAAAAATAACCAGAAGATGTGATCATATCTACTTTTCAGAAGAATATGAGGACATTATTGAAATTTTCAGAAAAAAAAACATTTACTATAACTATTACTTTCTTTGGAGATAAGGAAAACCTGCAGAATGTTGCGAATAAAATAAATAAAAATTTTAGAATTTTAAAATAAATTCAGTTTATATATGTTGGTATGGTCGTTATGGTGCATCAATTCCAGGTTATGTTAAATTCTTAAAATTTATTGATGGATTAAAACTTATGCTTTCAAGTTATACTAAAACAAAATCAAAATTCGTACATTTCTACTTTTAAGCCTATTAAAACAGATGATAAAATAATAGGGGAGAATGGGTTATTGAGGACCGCCTTTTTATGTCGGCTAAAAACTGGCAGGAAAATAATTTTTTCTGAAAATTTTAAAGCTTGAATTTATAGTACAACTAATAATCTCTCTTTGGGTTGCAGCAGTTTGGTCAAATTGTATTAAATTATACAACTTATAACAGTTGGCGCAAATATTGCATTTTTGCGATTTTAAAAAATGTCGTGGAATTACGGACCACTTTGCAAAACGAATTAAAATGGAAAAATATAGAAGAAAAACCTTCTTGTTTTTTATTCAGAATGGCAGAAGATTTATTATTAAAGAGAAACAAAGTGAAGTGGAGTAACAAATGGCAATGAAAAAGAGTTTGAAATGAAATTATTATTATACCAAAAAACTATTAAAAATTGCCAAAAAATAATGCTGTGCTAAAAATTTGCATAAATAATCACTTATATGCATCAAATACATGAAATTAACTTGTGAAATGTAAAGAATTGAGCGATTCCTAATTCTACGATAAAAATGGTCCGTAACTCCCCGAAGGGCATTTTTTACAATATGGCAGCATATAAGTAACACAATACAAACTTCATGCAAAACTTCATGTTCCTATCGAGGACTTAAGGTTCCGCGAATATTATGATGATATTTACCTGAGTTGGTTCTAGAAAAGTGGACAAATTAGAGGAAACTAAAGTGAAAAAAAAAAATTTAGAAGTATCCCATTTCTATTTGGTATCGAAGCGAGATAAGGATTCGTGTACATAAGTCGAGTACTGAAGGGAAATTGAGCTTAACATGAGGCGAGCTGACGATGGTTATTTGTAGCTATCAACCACTATTAGAGAAGAAAATATGAAGCTGGTCCGCAATTCCCTGTGGTCCAGAATACCCCAGTCTCCCCTACATTTACATACATAGAAAGAGAAGAGTAAAAGTTTTACTATCACAGAATATATATCCTAGCCAACCATTAATTTGGAGGATAGTGATGACGCCGATAACTAAATTTGATTACTTTTGTTCCATAAAATATGATTTACCATCGTATTCTTTCTTTTTTTTTTTGCAAATTTCGCACACAATTATAATATTTATCGACATTGAGGTTAAGAATAATGTAAGTCCAAATTGGTTTTTTGTCAATATAAAAAAGAATGCATGAACTAATAAATTTAATTTTTTGTTGAAAGCTTTTACTAAAAATTCTCTTTATATACCAAACCCGTAAGAAGCGTAACAAAGAAAATAAACATGTTTTTTTTATTTTCCCAACATTCAAACCTTTGGACTTGTACTGTTCTTAATCTCATCCATTCAATTTACATTCAAGAAAAATGGGAAATATATTTTTGTATTTTGAAATAGAATAGATAGTAGCACGTATTCTAGTAGATTGAAAGCCAATTTCCCAGAACAAAAATCATGCAGTAAAACACAACGCGCAAACATACGTTTGATAAACCTTTATAGGTCATAATAAATCTTATAGAAGCTAAACGACAACTAAGCCACCACAGAAATCCTTTTATAATTTTGCAACTGAGTGCAAAATATTCACTCTTCTTTGCTATAATTATAGCAAAATGTATACGCTCTTGACATAAAAATTAAATATTTCATTATGTAAATAAATAACTTTTTATTACGTCTTATGTAAAAAAGTGTCCATGCCTCTCCTGTCTCACTACACCGTTATAACAAAAAACTACCAGTGTTGACTCCAGGAGATATTCTGTCACCTGTAACCTTTGGTGTCCTTTGTATATACCTAAATTGAATTATCAATCTTACGTATTAAAATTTGCGATTTGAATCTCTGTTAGGAACCAATATAAATTTTTAACATTCTGTACGACCTCTTTAAATATGTGAAGTTATTTATTGCCAGTATCAGTTATCTTAAGCTGGTATCTCTTTTTCTCTGGCTTTAAGATTAAACCTAAAAAACAAACTGCAATTAGTATTAGATTAATGAACTGCCACCTATTGAAAAATTGCAAAGACGAAAAGAGAAAAATTAACTAGGTTCGCGAACAAGTTTCCGAGAGAAAAACGGCTTGACAGTGATTGACTAGCTTAAGACGTTATCGACACGTACATTGCCTAATCTCTTATCGTCATCGGTTTCCTAAAGAGCATGCAGATACAAGAGCATTAACGGTTTGATTGATTTCAGCTCATTTTCCATCAACATGCAAGGGAGAGGTTAGATGGATGTTCCAGCATTTAGACAGCAACGGAGACGCTAAACTCTCCCTTCAAGAACTCTACGATCTGGAACATGATCAGAGCGAAATATGTCTGAAGCCATTCATACAACAGTGCGATTCCGACCGAGACGTCATCGTTACACCAGCTGAATGGTGTCGGTGCTTCCAAAGAACGGAAAGGCCTTGCGCTGCAGTTAAACGCAAAATTACCCCAGATCTTTTAGGTAAGTCATAACTTTAACATTAAATTGATATTTGTTATGATAAAATATCAAAAAATGAAAAACTGGTTTCAAAAAATCCACTTTTCATTAATGTGGAACTATTTAAATCCTGGTCTTGTTATTTACATAATATCAGCGATTGTGTTTTTTTAAAAAGTTAAACATTATTTTACGTCTTTATTATATCAAACTCTCATTTCTGTGTTTTAATGAGCTCCAACCTGATGAAGTTATTGTAAAGATGTTTAATTTTTTTATCATTTTGTTTATGGAATCCCATTAAATGTTTATATAAATAGAGGGCTTCTCTAAAGACAGAAAATTAAGTCATTAAAAAAACAGAGTTGGTTTACTTAACAATGAAGTTATTTAAGTTAAAAAAATGAAATTGACCAATTTGCGGTAAAAAAATAACACTAAAAACTTTTATAAAAATATTTTAATAAATAATAAATATCTCATACTTTTTGCTCACTTGGGTTAGAAAAACACGATATTTAAACTAGGTGTTTTTAGGCGTCTACGTCCCAGACTGTGACAGTCAAGGATACTATCGACCCACACAGTGTCACAGCGCCATCGGCATGTGTTGGTGTGTTGACAAACATGGAGTAGAATTCGCCAACACACGCACACATTCAAAACCAAATTGCGGTAAGTTTACAAAAAATATATCTCAAAAATTATGTTGGTTTCCTCTAATTACTACAATAAGTACTGAAATATAATTATAATTTATTATTTTTCCATAAATACCAAACATATACAGTGGCTTTTAAAAAGTACTTGAAAAAACAACTAGAGAACTATTGGGCTTCTTAAAATGGATCCTATTGCAACACATCCTTTCTAAATCTATCACGGGTACTGCACTCGGTATGACTTGAAAAAATTAATCAACCCTTGTTATGTATGAATTATCGGGAATTCCATAGAATATGTTTGATGGAACGGACTGGTCCTTGGTTATCTTCAAAAATTGAAACACAGAACTTGTCCCCTGAAACCAAGAAAAATTAAAAAACACAACAAAGGTTGCTCTAACGCGTTTCGACAGCCAAGCTGTCATCTTCAGAGAGAAACTAACATCTAAACTTAAAATTAACCTTATATACTAAGAATATTCACTTCGTGCGTGATCGGCGGCACCCGAACGCGCATCCAATCATACACGTCGTTGTGTCACAATTTCTTATCTATCAACCTTAACTATTTTTAACAGAGATGAATGGCCTAAAGGTCCAGCGAACCATTCATAAGGTTGTTTCCAGCCTTATGGATGGCTAAGCTCTCACATGCATTTAACATATAATTCTTATTAACTACTCTTACCAGTTTAATATTATTATCTATCCTATGATCTAATTCAAAAGCATGTCGAGCCACACTTGACTTCTCAGTTCTTCCGTACCTCAAATGAGCCAAATGTTCTTTCAGTCGGATTTTAAGAGATCGTCTAATTTGTCCGACATACTTTTGAGGACAATTGTGACACAACGACGTGTATGATTGGATGCGCGTTCGGGTGTGGCCGATCGCGCACGAAGTGAATATTCTTAGTATATAAGGTTAATTTTAAGATTACATGTTAGTTTCTCTCTGAAGATGACAGCTTGGCTGTCGAAACGCGTTAGAGCAACCTTTGTTGTGTTTTTCAATTTTTCTTGGTTTCAGGGGACAAGTTCTGTGTTTCAATTTTATAGAATATGTACCGGGTGGCCAACTAAGAAAGGATGCCGGCTATATTTCAGCAACGAACAATCCCACAGTTTTGAGAAAAAAAATTCAATAAGAAAAGTGGCCCTGAAAAATCGCTGGAAAATATTTTTGAGGTTCTAAAATGACCGCTAGGTGGCGTAATACGTGAAGCTAAATAGAAAATTAGGATTTTCTCGAAATTTTGCTTAATTAAAGTATATTAAAAATGCATGCATTGTAATCCTAGAGTAGTTTCAATATGTTTTTGTTCTACACTCTTTCTTCTATCTCTTAAAATAAAGTGGGGAGGCATCGAAAAAAAAAATTTTTAAATACCATTTACTTCAGTT
This sequence comes from Dastarcus helophoroides, assembly GCA_028583605.1. Lineage (NCBI taxonomy): Eukaryota > Metazoa > Arthropoda > Insecta > Coleoptera > Bothrideridae > Dastarcus > Dastarcus helophoroides. The sequence goes on from CM053329.1 coordinate 1,409,233, forward strand.
AGCATCAATAAAATTTAACAAATTTAGTCTTTATAGAAAGAGTGTTTTTTCGTCTATCGAAAGCACTTTTATATGTTTTTATTTTAAAATTATTGTCGTTGTTACGGCGCGTTATATAAAATGGTAACACATTTCGTCGATTTTCTAAAAAAAATTAAATAGGAAGATATGTCAATGTTGATATCTTAAACTAAAGAATTGAAAGCCCTAGATATCAGTAAAAATCGCAACTCGATATCTTTTATCTAACCGGAGATATTGGCAAATAAAATTTCAGTAACGTAAAAGCTTGATGACGTTGTTTACCATTTAGAATACGAAATCGGAGAAGGTTTAGCATTTGTCGTACATAATATAAAAATAAGTAATTAACATACTTAATGATCTAATAGTAATAACAGTGAATAATGTAAAAAAATTAACCGAAGAAACAATCTAATATTCAAAAAAGTAAAAAAAGACACTGCATTACATTAAAAATGTTAAATGAATATCCTCTATTGACTGGAGCCCTAGATGTTCAAACTGATTGCAGCCCATCATTTTCATGCAGTGGATCCTCTGACGAATGAACAACACTGCAATTTTAACTTTTACCTTTGACCATTCTACCCCTCTAAATATTGTTTCTTATTCTTTCGATCATGCCCTTTCTTTTGTAGACTTGATGGCAAAAACAAGGTCTTCTATTCGCCTGACAAATAAAAATCAAGGCAAGTCAGATCTGGGGACCTGGATGGTCAAGAAAACTGACTTCTACTTCCTATCTACCTGCCACGTGGGCTTGGTTTTGAACGGTGGTTCAGCATATCCCCAAGTCATTAGCTATTGTTCTAGCACTTAAATGAGGATTAAATTTCACATATTCTAAAACATTTATAATATTTAGCTCGATGCCACCTCTACGTTGTCTTCCGAACATAGCAACATGCACATTTCCTGTGGTGCGTATGCAAGGTATCAGTCGAAGGAAAACTCTTTTACTTTGATTACGTTTTTCGGGATGCTGCGCGCGTAGATTTAGCAGCATCACTTGCATTTTCATGCATTCGAAATAAATGATAAGTTAGCAGGTCAAATGCTTCTTCATTTGTTTAAATCTTTTTAATTTTAAATATTGAAATATAAATCTTGTCCCCTGAAACCAATTTTTTATTTTATAAAGAAATGTAAAAACGAAAATAACAATTCAGTTAGAAGAGCAGGTAGTAAATACATTTGCAACCTTAAAGATTTGCACTTTTTTATTTCATTTTCGCAATTAACTTTTGTCAAGGGCCACTTTACCAGTTTTGTAGACAAACTATGTGATTATTTATAACTTAAACTTTGTTTGTCAATATCTTCGGTTAGACAAAAGATATCGAGTTATGATTTTTACTGGTATTTAAGATATCCAAATTGACATATCATTCTATTTAATTTTTTTTAGAAAAACGGCGAAATTTGTTACCATTTTATATAACGCACTGTAGCAGCGACAATAATTTTAGAATAAAAACACGTGTAACTGCCGTCGATAGACTAAATAGCACTCTTTCTATAAAGACTAAATTTGTTAAATTTCTTTAGGGCTAACTGAAGTAAATGGTATTTAAAAAAAATTTTTTTCGACGTCTCCCCGCCACTTTATTTTTAAAGACAGAACAAAAAGTGTAAAGCAAAACAAATCCATAATATTCTAGAATTACAATGCATGTATTTTCCATATACCTTAATTGGGCAAAATTTCAAGAAAATCCTAATTTTCTATTCAGTCTTACCTATTACGCCACCTAGTGGTCATTTTAGAACTTCAAAAATATTTTCCATCGATTTTTCAGGGCCACTTTTCTTATTGAAATTTTTTCCCCAAAGCTGTAAAGTAATTCGTTGCTGAGATATAGCCGGCGTCCTTTCTTAGTTGGCCACCCGGTACAAGATCCAGAATTTATTCTCAAACTTGGTTGCAGAGAGACGGTAGTGGTAATTTAAAAACTAAAAACGGATTCTTTTATCAAGTCATCAGGAATATTCATCACATCATGTGTCCCTCGCAAAGGCTATGACCTTAAGGCTACGAGATCACTTAAACTATTTTTCCGTATTTTGTTCATCAGTCGGAAAACCAAATTATTGTCAACAAACTTTCATTAAAAAAAATGTCCAAAATAAATCGGTCAACATCGACCAGCGTCCTAGCGATTGCCTAGTCCACGTATACAGATTGTCCGCAGATTTCTGGACGATAAATATTTATGTTTTATGGAAAAAAGTTGAGAAGTTCAATTTCCGAGTTATAACCCTTTAAAAGTGCAGGACAACTATTAGGTCCGGATCCCTTATTGGGTATAATGAATAAAAGTTATTTTACTTTCAAATTGTGCGCGGGCCCCCAAAGTACTTTTTCCAGGCCGCCTGGATGAAAAGGTGGTTCTGTTATTTATCAATTTTTACTTTGGACGACAAGAATCAAACTTTCGTCATTTCTGAAATTCACCAACCATCTCACCGCGCCATCACATAGTCCAACCGCCAATGCTTCTTCATCTCTGGGGACTTGTCAATGACCATTTACTTAACCAGTGGTCTTTTTCTACGATACAGCACATATCAAATAATTTCAAGAATTTTAGAAATCTGCCTGCTTCTTCAATCAAATGTAAATAAAAAACATGTTACACAAGCAACAAGGGAATATACGTCCATCGTTAATCAGATGAGTTCTGACCATCCTTCTCAACTTAGTACAACTTTTAAACATTCTACCCAATGGACCATAAGTAGTGGTACACAAAGCAAGAGTGGATTTCTCTTATTAAAATAATGTGATTTAGCTGGCCTGTATATACTGTACTACTTATTAAGTATTTATTCAAGTTGCTCAGTGTCTGCATAATAAGGAACCACTATTTCCATTGTATACCATCATGTAAATTGCAAACGTAGAAAACTTGTAAATTTACTGAGCATCTTTCGTGCGACAAACATAAAATCTTTTTTACTTTTACAAGTTTCGTAGGAAACTGAGAATTGAGAGATAAATAACTAATTTTAAACACTGTTATTATTCATATTACGCACGCATTATACTAGCTCTAATCATTCGATCCTTAACAAATATACGGTGGGTTGCATTGAAAACTATCCACCCTAAATAAAATTTTGGGTCGTAATTTTTAGAAAAAAAAACACGTCAATAAACATAATCAGTGGGACATTTTTTGTCATATTTAAACTGATTGTGAGTGTTACTGATATCCCTGCACCTCAGTCCGACCCCTCCTATAATTTTTTTGTAATAGGACACCGTATATTTTATAAAAATTTTTAATTCCTTTCAACCAGTATATTTCAAAAATGTATAATATTTGGGGTATCGAGTGAATATTTCTGGAGCTGCAGCTTTTGGAATTTTAAATAAGTAAGGATTAATCGAAAAAATTGAACATCGCATCAGCTTCAGCAATTTTATTGTCATGGAATTAAAATGAAAAAAAGAGTAGTACCTGTTCAAACTGATTTACGTTGACCGATATACGACGATATAATCTAGCTTCAAAGACACCCCTAACATTACTCTTAATAACATATCTTGGGTTAATTTTCGACTTTCATCAATAATTCTTTTCCTAACTTTTATGGATTTTAGTTGTGTTGTATAGATTTTTGTTTTTAAATAGCAGAACTAACAGAAAGAAATCCAAGTAACCTATCATGGCACCTCTTGTACCTGCCTCCCTCCAGATATTCATAAATTTCTTCTTATTGTCTTGCTTTTTCTTGTTTTTGTCTTGTTTCTGTTGCAAGAACAATACAAGAAGTCCTTTTTGTAAGATCAAAATAGCTTGTCAAAAAATTAACAAAAATCAAGATTTTTTGCTTTTTTTCAATATTTTCTTAAAATTAAATTAGTTTCTAGAACAGTGTTTTTAAACTTTTGAATATACAATTCTTTTACAACTAATAAAGTTTGGCTCCCTTCTCAAATTAAAATTTGGAAAAAATTGAAATTTCAGAAAATATCAAACCTAAAAGAAAAAGTTGTTCAGTGTTTTTCTCAAAATGACACAATGTAAAATATCCAAAATTTAAAAAAACATTTGATTTTGCATTTAGATTTTGCTTCTCAGAAATTTTGAACCTTTTTAATTTTATTTTCTAAATTTCAATTTTCAATTCAATATTTCGATTTTTTTTCTCAAAATTAGAATTTTAGCCGCAAAACGCTTACTTTAACTCGGTTTTTTCTAAACGTTTTGACTTTATTCCCAAAATTGTTTCCAGTAAACTCAGGTATCTTAGAGTTCGAATTTGAACTCGAAGTTTCAAAAAGCATTTTTTTAAGGAATTTCGGAAACAAAGTCGAAAGTCTAAATTTAAAGTCCAAAAGGTCGACTCTGGATTCTAATATTAAGTAAAAACATTACACTCATTTAGAATCAAAAATTTGGAATTTGAGAAAAACTTAACATTTTTTGAAAAAACTCGAATTTCCTCAAAATATTGAAATTTCTGATTTCAGCCTAAAATTTTTGATCTTACATTTTTAAATTTTCTTTAAGTGTTTCGAATTTTCCATAATTTGTTATTTTTTCTAATAATCTTAATTTTTTCTCCAAATTTTTCTATTTCAATTGTTTGCGCATACTGCATATACTATCGCAATTTTAGGAATAAAATCTAAAATTTGGGCATAACGTCGAAAATTTCAAATTTAAACTTAAAATTTTAACTGAAATCATCAAATTTGATAAATTAGAAATTCTATGAAAAGTTCAGAATGTCCAAATAAAATGTTTAACGGCTAAGGATTTTCCCAAAATTTGCAATTTTTCGAATCGTTATTAAAAAGTTGAATTTTTCCTAGAAAATCAAATCAACTTGAAATTTTAAGTATAAACTGACATTTTGAGATTTCGCTAATAAAATAGATTTTCCAGGAAAAAAAACACACGAAATTATTTCTAAAACGATGCTTTTAATTTTAAGTAAAAAAGATTATTTTTTAATTTCATATTTTCCCGAAATTTCAATTTTCATTTAAAGTTTTTCATGTTTTTGTAAATTTTGGGTGAGCCAACATTTTTTATCTTCTATTTATTCTTTTTCTTTTGTCTTTACATCTTTTATACATTATGTGGTTTTTAAGCTGATCGTGTCGTACTTAATTTTGAATCTGTGTTGTTGTTGCTCATGGACTCATGCGCAAAACAAAGAAGCCAGCAAAAACAAGAAAATGCAAGATTTGCTAGCAAGTCAACATCAAACCAGCAAGAAATTGGCAAGCCAAGGAGTAAATCAACCTCTTGTCTTGCTCCAACAAATCAAAATTTATGTTCAAAAATAAATATGTGGGAAATTACCTTTTTCGTGTAAAGGGATTGAATTTATCTTCAAATATCTGCTTTGACCACCCAGACTATTAAAATTTCTTTTGCGGACTCGGAGATCATATCTCACATCTCTCTCTATGTTAGAAAATAAATTAAGTCTTAATTTTTTGGATTTTCTTTACTGAGATTTTCAAAATTTAGGTAATAATATTATCAGCAAAGTAATATTTGACGTAAATTAGTTTCAAAGCTGTCTTATGATTACTTTTTTCAAGCTTACTTCGCAAATTTAATATCTTAGTAATTTAAAACAAAGGCACGTCAAGCTTTAAAGGTAAATATCTTGGAAACGGTTGCTCGTATCAACTTTCAGAAAGTACACCTTTTTTACGTAAAACATATGGAGAAATAAAATAACCCATTTAAAATTAATATACGTGGGTACACAAAAAAGTTATGATGATTTAGAATTATGCAGGATAGCGCCGGTAGCGTCCCCTAACAGCTATTGGTAATGTGTGAGCAAATTAGAGTTTGTCGACTTAAGAAACCCCCTTGTGCCAAATTTCGTGCCTACATTAAATTCATTCCATAATTATACGAAAAAATCGATTATTTTTTTCAACTTTGACACCCTGTATCTCGGTTAATATCGACTTTTGGTATAAGGTAAATGTAGCTAAATCACATTATTTTTATTCGAAAAATCCACCACTGCTCTGTGTACCATTACTTATGGTCCATCCTGTAGATAGCAAAAGAAATCTTGTTTTATGCATCACTAGTACTGACCGACTCAAATTTAACTTATCATTCCGAAACGGGTTGTTGCTAGAAGAATTTTGAAATACATTTATCCATACCTCATTGTAGTCCCCAACAGGAATCCAAAACACTAATAAAATACAACGTTTCCTATTTCAGAAAAATAGGAAAGGTTTTTTCTAAAATGACGATCTAAAAAGTTATTTAAAAAGATAATTTTCATTGAATTAAAACCAATTGCATGTCACAAATTTTTATTACACCGCCCAGTATATAAAGAACATTATACATAGTGCCTGGTTAGTTTAATAGTTTGAATAAGTTGTTATCCTATAAATTCTGCCAAATTAAGCTCATTAACTAATTAATACGGAATAATAACCAGATAGCATACATTAAGCACAATATCCAGATTAATTACTTTTTGGTAACATACATACATAGCTTATTTTTTATAGTGGAGTAGAATTTTTATTCATGGAAAATGAAAGCAAATTCATATATTCTATTAAATACTTAAATCTTGCAGATTATACAATATTACAGAGCAATTTTTCAAATTTCACAATCACAATGTAATATTTTAAATTTCAGAGGCAATCACCAACAAAGCCGGTACAACTACAAAGCAACTAAGCAGCAATTCAGTGGGCAGTAGCGACGATGAAGACGATGTAGATCAAGATATTGAAGGTAGCGCAGATCATCCAGAAGACTATTAGTTTGTTAGAAACTTATGTTGCCTCGTCATAAAACACTTCTATTGATTTATAAAGCTTCTACATTTTTTGTACGTATATATCAGATATCTCCAGTCATAATCATGTCAATGTATCATATTTCTTTATTTTGTAAAATTACCTCAAATTCGAGGTAGAAGTGTAGTAGGCAATATCATGTTGTTTTATAATGTGCTTCATATTTTTCCAATATACATTCCAACGTGTGCTGAGGCTTCTCTATTAGGAAGTATTCAGGAAGTACTATTAATTATTCCTTTTAGTTGAGTTTCTTAGAGTTTATTTTTGTAAATATTTATTTTACGTGATTTTAAGCAATTAATTTAGATATGTCTTAAATTGTCTTCTATGCCAATTGAAACTAAGAATAGCATAACTGAGTTAAAGAAAATTTGGGCTGTTTTTGATATTTAGAGGACAATCTAAGCAGATGTATTTAGTATATTAATTATAAGATAAGTGAACGTTTCTTATCGATGGCAGAAATATATCTAAATGAGCTCCTATTATTTTTGTTAATTTATACAATGATTGTAGTCCTCCAATGAATCTTCAAAAATCAAAATTTTCAATTATGTCTAATTTGGAGCTGACAATTTAATCAAATAGGAATATAGAACCTAAGATAGGAGCTTTTTTATATATCCTTAAGATTTTGTTTCAATGAATAAAATGTATAGTCAATATGGTTAATAGAGTGTTTGCTTTTCTCAGCAAACATTTACCTTAATTTTGTTTTATTTTTTATATGTATATTTTTTTGATACTCTAGAAATAGTATTCTGAATGCAATTGCTTCTGAGATAAACTCCCGTAAAACACTTATTATGCATTTATGTATTAGAAATTGTAATGATTGTTAAATTTAGAAATTATTTATGTGATTTTGGTGTCCAGTCTGTTTAGAATAAATAATACTAATAATATATTGTTTTCTGATAATTGTCTATAAAGTATTGTATTGAATAAAAATGAGTCTTTTATATTATAACGGCAATTATGCTTATTTTGAATGTTAGGTTTGGAATTTAACAGAATTATTCCCCTGTGTAATACAATATATGACATCACACAAACTTTAAGCCATGTATATAATTGACATACTATACATTAATACCAAATATTTCACTGATAGTTATTATAATAATCATACTTTCAGATAACTTGTCTTCAAACTTAAGTTATTAAAAGGTCATATACATATAACAGGTGTAATAAGGTTTACTGTGTAAGCATAAAAACATTGTTATTGATTTTTGCATAAAATATTTTCCTTAATTTATCATAATTCTGACAAATACATGATACTGAAATTAGGTAGCAATACCTATTTGCACATATTACAGTTGAATATACTTATTGTATGTTTTTAACATATTTAATAAAAATTAGAGCTTACTGTGTATTTTCACTTTCATCTCCTTTAATTACCAGAAGAAATGTAAAAACCTTCAAATTTTTACACAACGAAAGCAAAACGATAACTTTTAAAATAAGGGTGATTGGAAGGAGGACCCTCCATATTTAAACGAGGTGTAGAGGAAACAAGAGTAAATTAGAAAGTCTAATAAACATATGGTCAAATTTCAAGGGTTACTGAGATAACAAAGAATATATGTATTTTTTTTTGGCTATTTTGTGAGCATGTATTATTAGATATTTTATTTTGTGCAAGCTGCGCACAAGATATTAGTAATTGTTATTTTTATACTAATTATTTGACCCAGTTGTAAAAAATAATTGTCTAGCTCGACGTGGAGATTTTGAATTTTAGAAAAATAATTGCGCAGATTTACTAGACGATTTGCCAATGTATATGCGCAGGGTAGTTTTTAAAACCTGTCATGGGCTAACCCTTTTATTTGAAATTATAGGCTAGTAATTGCAAAGTTGTAGGATATAACTTGACTAAGAAAACTGTATCAATAAAGCTTTTCTATCTTGCCATATTTCTTCGGTACATACTAAAACAACATAGTTTTTTAATGGCAACAAAGCATTTTTAACATAGCTTGATAGTAGAAACCGACCGAAGTTTTAATTTCGGTTCTGCTTTGGGATAGTTTCGACTAAAAACCCGGTTTCGGTCGCAATTTCGGTTTCGGCCCTAAATAGGCCGAGACTTCAGCTTAGCCGAGATTTTAATTTTTCAGTTAATGTGCGGATTTAAAAAATAAAATTTCGAAAAAAAATTCTTTATTTAAAAAAGGAATCTTAGATTTCACCCTATAAGTACTTATTTCGTTTTTAAAGTTGTTATTTTGGTAAAAAAATAATATCACTTTTAAGATCAAAGTAAAAACATTCAGAGAAAAGTTGACATTTTGGAAAAAAATCTAAAAGTTAGTAATAATAATAATATATTCTCAAATTTTTGAGTTTACAATGTTAACACGGAATTTTTAAAAAACTTTTCAGACCACAAAAATTGAAAGCTGTTTCAAACAATTAAATTTCAAAACAAATTTTCCAGAATTACGAGGGTTAATCAAATATCAACCGGAATTTGTTTTTAAAAGTTTATTGGTACAAGATACATATATGAAAGTTATTAATCATTTTTCTACATAATCTCCTGATTTTGTTATGCATTTTTCCCAACGGATTGAGAGTTTTTTAATACCATCATCATAAAACATATGATAAACGCATGGTAATAAGTCAAGACTATAAGGAGCATGTTCTAATGCTTTTCCGCCTAATGCACGTTTTGTTTCATCCAATAGCTAGCAGTGGTAGGCAGAATTAACCGTACGACCTTCGGTCACCTTCCAAAAGGCGTTGAACAGCGTTAATCTTGTCCGCGGTCACATTGGCCAAGGACGACGGGCATGGGGTTCATTTTCAACTTGAGTTCGTCGTTCCAAAAATTGTTTATGCCATTCATACATTTGAATTTTTTCAAACAAGTATCCCCAAACTGTGCTAGAGTCTAGGAAGAATTTTCGGCGGGCTTTTACACCTTCAACGCCAAGAAATTTAATATTAATGCGCTGCGCAGCGTGAGGATGAACCTCTTGCTCACTCATTGTATTTACAACTGACGAACAACGAGAACGGAATTCGTTTGAGCGCAGAAAGTCACGTGATAGCCTCACCTAACATGTTAAGAGTATACGCACACTCCCGATGCCCTCATAGCGACATGGTAGAAATTCCGGTTCATATTTGATTTACCCTCGTAGGTGTTTTAAAGTTTCGAGAAAAAAAGTAAAATTAACTTTAAATTTCTTTTAAAAAAAGTGTAAATTTCGGGTTTTTAGTAGAAGTTTTCGACGAAAATTTAAAAATTTGAAATTTAAACTTGGAATTATGCCAAGAGATTCAAAATTTTGAAAAAATCCTTAAGATTTCGAATTTACGACCAAATTTTCGATTTAATTTCCAAAAATTCGATTTCAAACTCGAATATTTGTTTTTTTTTTTAAGTTCCTATGGTTAAATTCGAGATTTCCTTAGATCTCAAATTTTAGAAAAATCCAATATTTTAAATTTACTCGAATATTCTAGAAAAAAATGAAAAATTTCAAGGTTACACTTGATACTTTAAAAAATAATAATGAATTAATTTTTTCCAGATACTGACTTTTTTCTATCCAAATTTCAACACTAAATTTAAAATTTATAAACAGAACTAGCTACTAACTAAATAATTCTCGGATCATCTTTGTTTGAAGAATTCGATTTTTATTGAAAATTTGGAATTTTTTTGATAACTTTGGACTTTTAAAATATCCACTCTTTCCAAAATATCCACATTTTTTCCTTCGACTCTTAAAATGCCAGCTTTTTCTTGAAATGTTGACTAAACTTTGAAAATTTTAACTTTTTCCGAGATGAATTTTTTTTGAAAATTCCAATTTCTTTGGAATTCTGGGTTTTTGTCTTTGTTAAGTTTTCGAAAATTCAACGTTTTTGAAAATTTCCTTTTTAACGTTTCAAATTTTTTAAACATTTTGACTATCTCAAATTCTTGATTTTTTTGAAAAATTTTAACTTTCTTTACATATTTGACCCTATTTTTGAAAATGTGGGCCTTTTATCAAAATACCCATCTGACTCAAAATTTCACTTTTATTTGAAAATCTGACTTTCTAAATTCGATTTTTTCAAAACATTCCAATTCTTTGTAAAAATTTGAATATTTTAAAATTTCGACTTTTGAAAACATTTACTCCCTTGAAATGTTTATTTTTTTGTAATTTCGGCTTTCCTTAAAATTACGATTTTTTTTAATCTTTCGACTTCATAATTTGAAAATTTAAAATTTCCAATTATCCATTTTTTTTAATTTCCCTTTTTTTTCAAACTTAAATTAATTTTTTTGATTTCAACCCTTTTACAGTTTCGCTTCTCTTTAAGATTTTCATTTCTATTCGAATTTTTTGAAAATTTTTACAAACAAATTTTTTTGAGAATTTAGACAACAAAAATTTCAATTTTTTTCCTAAAGTTTCGATTTAGACTTATTTCTGAAAATTTTCCCTTTTTGAAATATTGGATTTTTTTCCAAGATTTCGATTATTAAACTTTTTTCAGAATTTTCACTTTTTTTTAAATTGAACTTTTCATTATTATACAGTGCGTCCCACCGGGAATTGCCGCGATCGATATCTCACAAAGTACTCAAATAAAAATTTTAAAATTTAACAAATTAGCAAAGTCAACAAGGCCAACACAAATAAAATATTCACAAAGTTTTAGTACTTCCGGTTCTACCGAAAGTTGACACCAACTTTGTTATTTTAAATAAGACACCCTACAGATTTTTGCACTTTGGGGTTTTATTTGATAATTTGAGGCCACTTTGGATAACAAATATTGTTCTTACAATTCATAGTTTTAGAGAAAATGGGATTTTTATAAAAAATTTGACAGATGCAAGATCCCAAAAGATACAAAGAATTTATGCTTTGTATCTTTTTCTAGATATTTATTTCATATTTGGTACGTGAGTAGAACACATACAAAGCCATCTTGCACAATTTTCATAAGTTCAAAAACATTATACCGAATGTTGAATTCACGTCTGAACATTTTGATAAATTCAAAAGCAATAACTTTGTTATTTTAAATAAAATACCCTATTTTTAGCCTATCTTATGTAGATTTTAATAATCTTTCACCTGATATAAGCTTTCTGAGGGTTCCTGTTAAAACTTTTAGAAATAATTGCAATTTTTTACTTTTATTTTCCCATTTCCCAGTAATAAACTCTCTCGACAATGAATTTATCAGGAAACCATTTGTCACATTAATTATAGTTTATTTTATAGTGTGTAATAAAGCTCAAATATAAACATGCCTGACCATCTTTTTTAATAATGAGAATAATTGAAAACTGTTTATTATTTTCTGACGATGTAACAAAATAATATCACAAACATGTGATGCAGTGATAAATTCGTTCGTAAGTTCGATATCCAGATAAGGTAAAGCCCTCATGAAATCTAGTAATGAATTTTAGCTTCAACACACTATGAACTACTATAAATAATTTGACTGGTTGTTTTATTATTTAGTTGTCGATATCGATTGTTTCTTTTTTTAAGTACATTTCATTTGTTTCTACTCATTACGTCAATGATATGCCACTCGATACGAATTCAATAACTGGGAAATAAAAAAAAAAGTCAAAATTACAATTATTTCTAAAAGTTGTCAAAGAAAACCCCACAATGCTTATATCAGTTAAAAGATAATTTAAATCTGCACAAGATAGGGCAAAACAATATAGGCTGTTCCTTTGAGATAACAAAGTTATCGCTGTTTGAATTTACCAAAATGTTTAGACATGAATTCAACACTCGGTATATTGTTTTTGAAATTATGAAAGTTGTGCAAGATAGCTTCCAATGTTTTGTACCCACGTACCAAATATGAAATAAATATCTGGTTTCTGGAAAAATATACAAAGAATTTAGTGACACCTTGCATCTGTCAATTTTTTAATAAAAATCCAATTATCTCAAAAACTATAAATTTTAGGAACAATCTTTGTCATCTAAAATACTAAAATATAAGATTAAATCCAAAAAGACAAAAATATATAGGGTATCTCATTTAAAATAACGAAGTTGGCGTCAACTTCCGGTATAACCGGAAGTACTACAACTTTGCAAATATTTTAGTTGTGTTGGCCTTGCTAACTTTGCCAAGTCGTTTAATTTTTTAATTTTTCGCAGATATCGATCGCGGCGGTTCCCAGTAAGACACACTGTATTTCAAATTTTTGTAAAAATCATGACTATTTTCGGATTTAAAACTTGTTTTCAACATTTCGGCTATTCGTGAACTGACTTTTTTGTGAACTTTTTACAAGTTTTTTGAAAATATTAACCTTTTTCTCGAAACTGTTAAATTTTTTAACTTCGACTTTTTGAAAAATTCCCCCACACCTGAAAATTTTAAGTATTTTTTGGGAGTCTGACTTTCTAAATTTCAAATTTTTAACATTTTGAACGAACTGTATAAAACGAATTCAAGACTGAACTAAAGTTTGATTTTAAAGGAAGAGTATTTTCAAGTTTAAACTGAAAAACTTCAAAAGAAGTCGAAATTTGGAGAAAGTTTCGAGTTTAAAATATAAACAGGAATTTAAAAAAAAAAAAGACGAAACAAAATTTCTATAGAATAGAAGTTCTATAAATAGGGGATTTACGCTTATTATAAGTTTTTAAAGTTGAAGGTAGATGTAATATTTCCTACATTGTGTAAGGAGCTGGGTGCAAAGTTTTGATCATCGGCGGAGGACATCACGATCCATTTGGAACCATAAGCTTTTAATGGAACAATTAAGGCATAAAGAAAACTTTTTCGATGCGCAAAATTTCATTTGATGTTTTAACGTTTTTTTAAGTTAGCCTACTACTAATTCCGAGAAGTGGGCACTCATGCCCACTGCTGACACTTTCGGGGTATTACAAGAATACATTTTTTAATCGCGATTTGTTATGTAAACACGCCCTGTTTTGGTCTTGTTGGATTTTAAGTATGGGAAGCAGTAGTGGGCATGGTATTTTTATCTTCATACTTGCCAAATATTTAATTGTTAATAGGGCGAGAAACCATTATAAATTGCTGAAATATAAGTCGAGCAAGTTTTTGAAGTCCGCTAATATCTTCTTCGTTTATTTGCTTTTTTTATAACACAGATAACATAGAAAAGAGGCCAAAACTTTGCAAGATGTTAAGTAATTTCATCATTCTGGAATAGGGTAAGAAAAATCTGGTCGACTTCAATGTCTCAAAAATTTGGGCCGCGGTTTTCTCTAAGAAAACGTCTGGGTATAATGCAACAAACATGCTTATGGGCGAAAAAGTCCTCCCGATAGGATTTAATCTGTCTATCCTACGAGTGAATGCGAGCACTAACTTCTCTTGTGACGATCATATGCGCACCATTGCCAAGTCCGCCTCTCAAAAGCTAGGCTTTCTTTTTAGAGCTAAAAAGTACTTCACCTCATTCTATACAAAGCTCAAGTTAGGCTAACACTAGAATATTGTTCTCATGTTTGGAGTTCAGCCCCAAAGCTAACTTTAGCTCTTTTGGATTCAATTGAAAGAATAGCGATTCGCCTAATTGATGACGAGAGTTTGACCAATTCTCTCGAAACAGTAGAGCACAGGCGGATGGTTGGTGACTTTTCTATAAATACTTTCATTGGAGATGCTCGCAGAAACTAATAGGATTGATCCCTTCAAGGGTAAGATTTTCAAGTCAGTCGGAGATAGCAAATTCCTGTGCGATCTAGCTTGACACAGTGAGAACTTCTGTCCATGGAAATTATTTTTTCTGTAGAACTTTCAAGCCATGGAATTCGTTACCGAACGGAATTTTCCTTGTTTCCACATCCTACTTGCGGTACTCTGAAAGCATAATGGGGTTGCCCTTTGTGAGTGAATTAAACTTTAAAAAAAATGTTAAACAATTGTTGCTAAAAAATTTCGGGTGTCACGTATTTCATAACAAAAAAAATGATACCGAATTGAGAAAAAAGTGGGACCAACTTCGACACTTGGCGTAGAAGAATAAAGGCGTTTAACGGAATGAATTTTCGCAATGGCATTGGCTGGGTTTCCTGTAACTAAAGCGCAAGTTTCACTAATGGTCATCCTGGTTTAAGGGGTTCTTGAAAATAAATCCATCCATCTCGGAAATGATTGCACAAAACTTAACTATGACTTAACCTTTCGCCACAGAAAGCTGACACGAGCGTCATTCAGGTGCAAGGAGTGCAAGAGCCAATAGCAGATCAGGTAAGTTTGTCAAAGCATGTCAAATACATAGTCCACCATTAACAATGAGCCAAAAACAACAAAAGTCTTTGGAAGTATTTAAGAGAGCGTTGATATGATTGGAGAGCCCAATAAAAAAAGGGTACCAAAGGAAGTGATACCCAGTAAAGTGACATCAAAGACAACGGTAACGGTACCATGTGGACAAAGTTCAAAAGAAAGCATAACTGCAATTGGAAAAATCAGAAAATCTGATATTGGGCTGGAGAAACATGACGAAACAGAACTAGCCTAGAAAAAGAAGTTCCAAGAAAAAAAAGAACCTAGACACAAGAGGAGCAGGAATATATAAAAAATATAAAAAAATTAAAAGCTGCAAATAAAAGCCAACAAGTACGATAATTTGGAAAATGATTTAAAATTAAAAAAGCAAAATAAATGGTTCGTAGCAGATAGCTCAGATGAGTCTCTAGGTCTGAATAGCACTTCTGAAAGGGACTTAGTTAAAGCTTTATTTTTGTTTCGCTGCATTTGCTACTAAAAACTTCTAGGAAAAACTAAAATTCTTGCAAAAATCTCAAAATAGCAAAAAAGTTGTAAATTGCAAATTTTCCTTTGTAAGTAATTTATTAATTAGCGCTATTTCTAAAAAAGTTTAGTGTGTTTGACGCATCGATAATGTCGAAAGTTCATTATAAATAACCTCTTGTATCAGAAAATTGTCAATAATTATTGTTTTTCGATTAAACAAAATGTGCCTACTATCGGAACAAACAAGTGCCCCCTACTGAAAATTCAATCCCCACTACCGATGCGTTTCACGGCATTTAAAAATGACTTTTTTTTTCATTTTATTATAAAAGCGATCGAGTATTTTAACACAAGAATATGAGTAAACAAGGTCAATAAAAGTCAGAAAACTTGAAGTTGCCAAAACAATCTAAAGTTTTAGGAGTTATGCACAAAACACCATGAATTTGTCGTCAAAGTGCCCACTACCAGTGCTTTTACCTCAATGCCATAAATATTCTCCGTATTTTGTTTGCGAAGTATTAGTATTTCTATTAATGTTTTGTGCAAAAAAAGCCCATATGTTTACATCATACCGCGCTTCCCGAAGTATAAGGAATAAATTATATAAAACCGCGAAAAAACATATTTCAGAAAAATGCTCGGACAGGTCGATTTTTATTTCTAAATTACCACTTAACCATGTATTTTTCAACCCTCTTACTCCTTCTTCTCTAAGAGCTAGCAACCCCAACTTTAAAAATTCAAATAGCAAAGTACCCCTTGCCATACCTCGATTAATATATCGAGAGTCCATCGTTTGTATCTAAGAATGCATCTAGTTAAAATTATTTAAAATATGCTTTGAGCAACAGACATAAATAAAATAATAATTGTCGTATCCAGGTAATAATTAACCATTAACCGGCTCATGATGGTTCGAAAATAATTCGTAAGAAGCAGCTGTTAGAGCGAATCTTTATTTTTATCTCTTTGACTTTACACTTTTTTTTTTAACTCGACTACATCTCAGGAAACACAGTGTCCCTAACAATAACAAATACTTACTTTCATTTGTTTTACATTTTATTTTTTTGATAAAATCGGCCCTAAATGTTGGTACAGAGCTGGTTTACTTGTCCCTTAGACTATATTTTTTTAACAACAGAATTATAATTCAAGTAAGGAGAAAGATTTTCTAATGTGACTACTTGAACTTGCAATGGATATTTTTTTGGGCTTCCAGTTCAAAGCCCTGATAATATAAAAACTACAAGTTTGTGCCCAAGAGACCCAAAATATGATTTGTCCCAAACTTATAAATTCCTTCTGTAAAGCTTAGCAACTTATTACACTGGTTAATTTATAAATCTACACTGCATAAGAAAAACAACTTATACGGAATTGATAACAAAAATATTTATTTAAAAAATCAGGTGACAAAAATTTTGTAATAAATAGCGAAAATAACGAAATCTGACTCATTGTAAACCCTGTGGTTAAAGAAATGCTTGGATTTGTCTAAAGAAACATTTTCACAAATGCTCACAGGTACACAGAAAACGACTCCTTTGTACACAGAAAATAAATATATGCTCGAGAAAGCTGGATTTAAAAATTGCTTAAAAAATTAGTATAATCTAAGTATACACTTCTAAACTAGACCATGTGAATTATAAATACCCTACGGAATAATAATAGAGGACAATACTTAATTGGTTAATAATTAGTCTAGTTTCTAGTGAGAAGCACATTGTACTTTTTGTCCACCATGTCCGGTCATATCATCATCCTCATCATAAGCATTACGATGTTGTCGCCTTCTGGACTCTTCCTCTGGATCGAACGGCAACAAGGTGCATTCTTCCGCTTGATCAGGGATCATAATTTCGGTTCGAGGTGGTAGCGCATTTTCGAGAGCAGGAATTATCTCGGCCGGCAAAGAATCGGGGAAAACAACCCAAAACTGAACAATGAGACGTCCTTTTTCGAACGGATTTTTGTACTGAGGCATACCCTCATTTAAAATACATTTAACGTCCCCATGTTTGATAACTTCGCCTGGCAACGAAGTAATAACCAAGTCGCGGTCGTCCAAAGTTCTAATGATTTTCTGGAAACCGCATAACGCTTCTACTAAGAGAATTTCTAAGCGTATTATGAGGTCGCTGCCTGAACGTTTGAAAGTGGGGTGTTCTTTTTCATCTAGGACAATTAGTATGTCGCCAGGTTCCAGTTCTGGTTCTTGGTCACCTTCACCGTTGAAAATTATTTTTTGACCGTCCACCATACCCTTATCAACGTGAACTTCGAGAATTTTGCGATCTCTAATTACTTTTTTACCGTTGCAGTGTTTACATCTGTCCTTTGGATTAATAAGTTTCCCTTGACCCTTACATTCGGAGCATACGGTTTGAATTTGTTGGATCATGCCTGGAACAAAATAGAAATGATAAAACCAAGAAGTTATGTTACATCAAAAATGTTTTAAATGAAAAAATGACAGTTTCAGAAAAGTCATTTTCCTATAAAAAAAATTTAAATTAAAAATAAAAGTAACATTCTCAAATTTTCGAGTTTAAAATGGGAAAACACTCCTACAACAAACCAACTACCTATTAAAACAAATTAAATTTTAGAATGAAATTTCGAAAATACGTTATATACGAGGTATGGCAGAAAACTAATGAGACTGGTAACACTGCAAGCGATCTGGTAACGCTGCGCTGTTGTCCGTGATAAGAGCACGTGTATCACGTCCGGTAACGACAGTAAAATTTGGAGCAACGTTATGTCATTAAATTTTGTGTTAAGCTGGGACAATCGGCAAGTGTGACGTTTTAAAAGTTAAAACAGACCTATGGAAAACATTCTTTATTCCGAGCTCAAGTGTTTCGCTAGCATTTTTGGAAGGCAGAGAACACGTTGAAAATGAACACCGTTTAGGGAGGCCTTCAACTTCGAAAACAGACGACAACATCAAACGGGTGAACACACTTGTGAGATCAGACCGTCGTTTAACAGTAAGAATATTGAGAGAAAAACCAAATTTAAACAGTTTTACCATTCAACAAATTTTGACGGAGCATTTGCACATGCGAAAGGTCTGTGCCAAAATGGTGCCGAAAAACCTGATAATTGAGCAGAAGCACAATCGAAGAAACAAGTGTCTTGACCTTTTTGACAGAATCGCCAATGAGTAAGATTTCTTTACTCGTGTGATCACAGGTGATGAATCCTGAATTTTTGAATATGACCCTGAGGCCAAGAAGGAAAGTCAGGAGTGGCACAGTGCGAACTCTCCTCGACCAAAGACAGCTCGAATGAGCAAATCCAAGATCAAATCAATGCTGATTTGTTTTTTTGACAGAAGGGAAATCGTCCACAAAAAATTTGTTCCTCCCGGACAACCAGTCAACAAAGTTTTTTATTAAGTCGTTCTCGACAGGCTCAGAAAAAGGGTCATGCGCGTGAGACCAGACATTGCAGACACATGGATGCTCCATCATGACAACGCCTTACGTCACACTGTCCTATCCGTCACAGAATTTTTGACCTCCAAAGATATTCCCGTGGTTCCGCAACCGCGCTATTCGCCTGATCTCAGTTTCTGTAACTTTTTTCTTTTTTATTAACTGAAAATGTCCTTAAAGGGCGTCATTTCGGGACTGTCAACAACATCCAACAGAGTGTAACGGATATGCTGAAGACCATACGAGTTAAAGACTTCCAGCGCTGCTACCAAAACTGGGAACAACGTCTTCATCGGTGTATAGCTGCCCAATGGAACTACTTTGAAAGGGATAACATTGATGTTTGCGAACAATAAAAACTTTGGCAAATACAAAACCAATCTCATTACTTTTTTGCCTGCCCTCGTATTTGGAAGCTCGAGAAAGAGATCGGAACTTGGGCATAAGGTGGAAATTTTGAAAAACGAAATTAAAAAATTTTCTGAAGAAAGGCTACATTTCAGGTTTTAAATCGAATTTTTAAGAAAAAAATTAGGTTCTAAAGTATTAACTCAGAATTTTGCGAAGAAACCCAATATTTAATAATTTATTATTGTAAAATGTAATAAGTAATGTAATATGAAATATTTCCAACTGAAATTTCGAATTTCATTCTTATTTTTAAAACAGAGTATTCACTTGAAGCTTACATTTATGAAAAAAAGAAAAACTGAACATGTTGAATTCAAAGTCGAAGAGTCATGGAAAAAACCAAACACAACAAACTTTTATGGAAATTGTACTATTTTACTCTCCAAATTTCCGCATTGAACTTAAAAATTTAGAAAAAAACATAAAATTTTTTAGTAAAAAAATTCAAGCTTTAACAAATTTTAAAAAACGAAATTAAAATTTAAAAATCTACACTTTCGAGGTTCGAGGTTTAGATCGAAATTTTTGAGAAAAATTTAAAGATGCAAGGTTTTAATGAAGAAACTCAACGTTTTGAAAAAACTTGTAGCTTTGGCAGTTTTTTTTTTTATTTTTGAATGTATGCCCAAATGTTTGACTTAATCTCAAAAATTTGAACACTACAACTAAATTCGAGCTTTCATGAATCACCACTTAAAAGTTTCTAGGAAGACCTATAATTCTGAATTTTAAGTCGAAGTTTCGAGAAAAAATCCAACATTTCAAGGTTAAACTGTAAATCTTGAAAAAAAAGGTTGATTTAATTAAACTTTTCCAAAAATTTATATTTTTTACTCTACAAATTTTGACTTTAAAACTTAAAATTTATCATAAAAATGTACAATATTTTAGTTAAGCAATTTTGAGCTTTAAATCTGTGCCTTGAGAAAAAGTTCACTATGTGCAAAAGGCTTAAATTTTATAAAAACAAAATTCAAATTTTAACATGAACTGTTGAGATAAAACCCGAGTTTTTCAGTAAAACTCAATATTTGTAAATAAAGTTTAAAAATCCAAATCTTACATAAACTTGAAATTTTGATAAGATTACGAGTATTCGACTTTTTGCTAAGAAACTTTTGGATTAGTTTCACAACCAAAGAATGAATTGAAAATTTTGAGAAAAATTTTCTTATACAGGTTGTAACAAATTCGCTTCTCACTACAGGGATATCGAAAACGGTAAGGTATACATCATCGGTTAAATTGGGGCAAAGTTGCAGAATTTGACGATAAGAAATATTCCGTTGAGAAATCGAAAATATCTCTTGCTTTCCTTGAGATTTTTGAAAAAAAGTAAAATTTTGGATTTTCGTTATTATTTCTTGGCGTTAGTTGAAGACTAATCGATCGAAAAACTAAAAACACTTTTTCATTGACGTTTTTTATCCCTTTACAAGATAGCATAAATTTCATCTTTTCGCTACCATCATAAGTTCCTTTATTTAAATACGGATCTGTAATTTTTATTGCTTTTTTATATAGCTTTTGAATCTTTGATTTTATGGATATATGTGGTTAAACGTTTCGTAACATTAAATCATCATCAGGGAAAAACACTTTTTTAGATTAAAGTTACTCTATTATTTTTTCATATATAAGTAACTATTGTTAACAATAAATTATCAAAATGCAATGAATTAGTAAGAAAAAAAGGTAATGGCAAAATTAATACATTTTAACCAAAAACAGCAGACCGTAAACAATTGACCATCAAAAATAAAGTAACTATGAATATTTAGAATAACAAATAAAACAATAACTGTCATATTTCGTTTTTCGTATTTTATTGAAAAATTGTAATACACATTTTGTCCCCTGAAACCAAAAAAGATTAAAAATCACAACAAAGGTTGCTCTAACTCGTTTCGATAGCCACCCAAACTGTGGACAACCATCTTCAGAGAGAGATACTAGTAATTAGAGAGGAGAGAAGGAGAGAAGAGAGAGAGGAGGGGAGAGAAGGAGAGAAGAGAGAGGAGAGGAGAGAAGAGAGATGAGAGGAAAGAAGAGAAGAGAAAGGCGACGAGAGGAGAAGATAAGAGAGGAGAAGAGAAAAGAGGAGAAGAGAAGAGAAGAGAGGACAAAAGAGGAGAAGAGAAGAGAGAAGAGAAGAGAGAAGAAGAGAAGAGAGGAAAAAAGAAGAGAGGAAAAGAGAAGAGACGAGAAGAGAGGAGAATAGAAGAGAGGAGAAGAGAAGAGAGAAGAGAAGAGAAGAGAGAAGAAGAGAAGAGAGAAGAAGAGAAAAAGAGAAGAGAGAAGAAGAGAAGAAGAGAAGAGAGGAGAAAAGAAGAGAGGAGAAAAGAAGAGAGAAGAAGAGAAGAGAGAAGAAGAGAATACAGGAGAAAATAAGAAAGGAAAAGAGAAGAGAGAAGAAGAGAAGAGAGGAGAATAGAAGAAAGGAGAAGAGAAGAGAGGAGAAAAGAAGAGAAGAGAGGAGAAGAAAGGAGAGAAGTGAAAGGGGGAGGGGAGAGGAGAGGAGAAAAGAGAAGACGAGAATCTAATAGCTCTCTGAAGATGATAGCTTGACTATCGAAACGCGTTAGAGCAACCTTGTTGTGTTTTTTAATCTTTGTTGGTTTCAGGGGACAAGATTTGTATTTCAATTTTTGAAGATAACCAAGGACCAGTCCCTTCCACCAATATTTTCTTGCATTCTGGTTAACTATTATTCAAAAATACAAAATACCGTTAATCGAAAAAAAATTACAATTACGAAACGTTTAACCATATAAAAGTTTGATATATCATTGAAGTCAGAGATTCAAAAGCTACATAAAGATGCAATAAAATAACGTACTTGATGATGGCAGCGAAAAAACGAAACGTCTAATAAAAAAAAATGTTAACTATCTCGTAAAGAATAAAAAACTCCTACAAAAAAGTGTTTTCTGTTTTTTGATTACTCTTCAAATAACGCCAAGAGAAAATAAAAACAAAAATCCAAAATTTTTTTTTTTTTCAAAAATCTCAAGAGCAGTAAGAGATATTTTCGGTTTCTCGACGACATATTACTCGACGCAAAATTATGCAACTTTGCCTTAATTTAATCTATGCTGTATCTGTCACCGTTCTCGAGATTCCTGTACTGAGAAGCGAAATTGTTACAACCTGTATATCCAACTTTTTTCCAAAATTGTTTTTTGAATCAAAATTTGGACATTTTTAAACAAATTTTGAGAAAGCATTTAAAGAAAACCTCAGGATTTAAATTTAAAAAATTCCAATGCATTTTAATCAAGAAACATTTTAAAATTCTAATTTTCTTCAAAAAAAATTCCAAAACTGGATATATACTTTCTAAAATCTTGACATTAAACTAGAAATGTTTGCCCCTTTTTTAGAAATTAAAATGTTAATTTATAAAATTTCTCCTATTTTAAAAAACATGCAGAATTCAAGTCTAAACTAAAAAAGCTTTGATTAAGAACACGCCTCTGAATATAACACCATCTATTTTGTTATTTAATTAGTTAACTATACTCAGTAAAGCTGTTTAAATTAGCTACTAAACTAGTAGCTGAACATTTAAATTGATGTTGCTTTTACCCTTAAGTGTCCATGATTTACATTAAAAAAAATGAAAGTTAAGTGTCCTTAGAATTTAAATCTTTATCATATCAATGAAAATTTAGTGTCCTTAAAATTAAATCTTTATTGATAATTATTAACCTCATAATATTTAGCAACTTCATAATAACTTAATAGCACATAAAACGTTAGTTACAATTATAATACCTTAGTTACCTATCATAATACCCTAAATACAAATCTCATTTTAGAAGTTTGTTGATTTTTGTATGTCATCGTTGTCAATGATACGATAAAGCTTTTTTTGTTAAACAATCTCGGAAGTGGCCAGGCGATGAGGTGTTAGCAGAGTCAGCTAACGCCTCATCGCCTGGCAACGTCCTCGATGATTATAAATCGCATAAACATCTTGTTACATTAAAAGCTATTATTGATAATTATTAACCTCAATATTTAGCAGCTTCATAATAACTTAGTAGCATATAATACGTTAGTTACAATTATAATTCGGTAGTTACCTTTCATTACACCCTAAATACAAATTTAAATTTAAAAGTTTGTTAATTTTTTTATGTCATCGTTGTCAATGATACGATAAAGCTTTTTTTGTTAAACAATCTCGGAAGTGGCCAGGCGATGAGGCGTTAGCCGAGTCGGCTAACGCCTCATCGCCTGGCAACGTCCTCGATTATTATAAATCGCATAAACATCTCGTTACATTAAAAGCTATTATTGATAATTATTAACCTCATAATATTTAGCAGCTTCATAATAACTTAGTAGCATATAATACGTTAGTTACAATTATAATTCGTTAGTTACCTTTCATAACACCCTAAATACAAATTTAAATTTAAAAGTTTGTTAATTTTTTTATGTCATTGTTGTCAATGATATGACAAAGCTTTAAATGCAACTTGATTATTAGCAATTTAAACAATCTAGGACATGGCCAGATGACTCGGCTAATGCCTTATCATCTGGAAACATCCTCAGTTATTATAAATCGCATAATAATCTCGTTACATCAATAGCTATAAGAATATTGAAATTATAACTCCAATAAAAATACCAAAGTTGAAATTAGTTTAAATCTCTCGGTTTAAAAAGAAATTTTGAATTTAAATATTGATTCCATTATCTGAAAATTTGATTTTTATAACCATCGATTTTCAAATTATAAATTGCGATTGGTTTATGTCCCAAAGCTTTTGATTTTATATAAACCACTGATTCCATTAAGCAAAATTTACTGTTATTTGAATTTTATATCAAAGTTTCGATTTACAAATCCAAGAATTTGCTCAAGGCGGAAATATAGTAGATGTTCCACAATTCCACAACCAATGTGAAATGTATGTAAAATCGAATTCCAAACATAAAATAAAGAATAACTTTTTCTTACTTCAGGTACTTTTGCAAATTGGGTAGACTCCACTTTTCATATACTCACAAAATTTGAATTTTACAGTTGTTGATTAGAAATAAATCAGGACATTTGGGCCTTAATCAGTGGGATGTATCAAAGAGCTGTGACAATCTGACCACCTAGCAACATTACTTGCCAGCTGTACATTTGCCCTGTATAGTTTTATTAACCTTACTAGATTAATAACTACAACTTGCACATACTGACAAAAAGAAACTTACTTGGACCTAATTGCTGAATCTGCACTATCATGCCTCGACCCTGGCAGGTTTGGCACTCCTCAGCAGAGCCCTTCTTGCCACCTCGGCCCTCACACTTTTCACATATCACGTTCTTTTGTAAAGCTAATTTCCTAACAGTCCCTTTGTATAGCTCCTCGAGAGTAACGCTAAGTTGATGAACGACGTCTTTGCCTCTCCTCTCCCTCCTTCTATTTCTACCGCCACCAAATCCACCACCACTGAAGAACATGTCGAACAAATCCATGGGACTGGAGAAGCCTCCCCCAACACCACCCTCTTTGAGGGCTTGTTCGCCCCCTTGGTCATATATTCGCTTTTTCTCTGGATCGGACAACACTTCATACGCTTGTGAAATCTGCTTGAATCTTTCGCCTTCGTTCGGATTTTTGTCAGGGTGATACTTTAAGGCTAATTTTCTGTAGGCCTTTTTTAAATCATCCTGGGAGCATCCGGGTTTAACACCCAGAATATCGTAAAATTTAGTTTCTTTGACCATCGCTGTCAAAAATTACGTTCTAGAAAATTGTTGAAAAATCATTAATTGTCGTTAGTTGAGACACGCAAACTCGATTATTATATTTTAAACAATCCACCTACCTTCAAAATTGAAGTCGATCAATATTGTTAAGTGCAACTGAGTAATCAATACACAATAAATTGCACAATGTCCTCGTTCACCTCCCACAATCTAGATTTTAAATGCCTTAGTTAGAATAAAGAAACGTGGTTTTAAGGACGAAGAACTTCTAGAATGTTCAGACTTTCATGAACATGCTCCCGACCAGATTACACGCAACAGACAGGCGCAGATTCAAGCGTTTAAGGCGATCTGTTTTTAGTGCAAGAGAGACGGAGAGGTTATTCTAGAATTGGAGCATGAGCACAAGCGGTGCAGAGACAGAGAATGTCAATTTTAATTTACCAGAAATATGGATGTTTTAATGTTTTCATGTTTGTTTTTCTTTTTTCCAACCCACGTACTTACATTTATAATAATTTATGAACTTAATTGTTGTAGCTATATATATTATAATGTATATGTATATTATTTATTGCTTCCAATTTTAACTGATACCCAACATAACAATAATACATTTAATTTTTAGTGTGGGCTTATTAATTTGATGTTTCTGCGATTAAGGCGCTTTATTATACTGTGGGGACTGCAATCCCGATATACAGTGAGTGTAAAAAGTATTCGTACACCTAGCCATTTACATAAAAATAACGAATTTTCGAGGTTTAAATATATCTATTTCTTAAAAAAATATAAAGTCGATACCATATAGAAGAAAAAGAAAAACAAACTGAGTGCGAAAAATAAATATTTATTTAAAAGTTATCCAAAAGTCCGCACAAAAAGTATTCGTACATTTCAAAAATTAGCAGATAAATATACAGTGACTCGCAGCTTAAATGATGCAGTGAGCATACAACAGATAAAACTACTGGCACGAACATACAGAAAGAACTAAACAGAAAGAGTTACTAATAGTTATAAACCTCAGGGGCGGCCTTAGCCATTGCGAGGCTCCGGGCGGGTAGATCTTTAAGAGGCCCTCGTCTTTGTGGAATTATTTTTAACATAGACGTAGTCAGAATAGGGTATGGCGCTTGCCCCCCCCCCCCCCCCCAGCTCGTGTGGTTAACGAAAATTTATATTGAACTGAGGAGACTTTCTCTAAAAAATTTCCATTCGACAAAATTCGTCCTTTAAGCTATTGATATTTTCTTGAAATTTCGACTTATTTCACGAAATTCGTCTTTTTTCATAAATTTCTTTGGAAATTTCAAATGTATTCCTAAATTTCGATTTATTTTATCAGAATCCAACTTAACTAAAAATACAACTTGTTTCTCAAAATTTCGACGATTATTTCAATATTGGACATTTTCTGACTCAGGGTAGGGCAGAACAGGGCGCATGTCTGCCTCTGATTCAAGCGCTCAAGAGAAAAATCTAGAAATTACATTTTTCTCAAAATTTGTCCTTTTTCCAAAATTTCGACAAAATTTGACTCTCTCTGAAGAATTTCGAGTGTTTACTAAATTTTGATTTTTTCTCAAAATTTCGATTTTTTTTTGTTTTTCAAGGAAAAAAAATCGAAACTTCCAAAAAAAAACAAATTTAGAAAAATCGAAACTTTAATATTTTTCTCAAAATCCGCCTTTTTTCGCAAATTTAAAATTATCCTGAAATCCCATCCTGAATGTTCCCGGAAAACTGAATATTTTTCTTGGAAATTCGTATCTCTTAAAATTTTGACTTTTTTTTCAAGACTCGTTTTTTCCACAAACGGACGGCTATTCTCAAAGTTGCACTTTTTCTTTAAGTTTGAATTTTTTCTGGAAAATTTTGATCTTTGATGCTTTATTTGGTAGTTTTTTAGAAATGTCGACTGCTTTTCAGAGATTTCGTTTTTTTTAATTCCTTTATTTTTATTAACATCGGGTTTTTCTGAAGATTTTGATCATTTAGAATTTGATTTTTCAGAACAAGTTTCTTAAAATTTGCCTTTTTCCCGATATTTTTATATCAAAATTCGATATTCAACTTTGCTAGAAATTTAGAATTTCTCTTAAAATTAGTTTAATTTCGTATATTCAGAAATTTCGACTTTATTCTCAAAATTCCACTTTTTGGGCTCTTCTTCCGGAAATCATTTTTTCTATCAAAATTAGGCCACTTTTCTGAATATTTGTCTTTTCTTTAAATTATGACTTTTTTAAATTTGACTAGAAATTTCATCTTCATATTTCGCCTTATTTTCGAAATATTGACCTTAATTTCAAAATGCCATGTTTTAGTTTCTGGAACTTTCTGGACTTTTTCCTCGAAATTGGCTTTTCCTTTAAATTTCAGTTTTCTCGAAATACGTCTGTTTTCTCTAAATTAGGTCGGAATATTATCAAAAATTAAAAATGTTGCGAAAAATATTTTTGGGTAATTTCGAGAAAAAGATTTCTTGTACATTCAATTTCTTTATTGAAATTTAAATATTATGTCAAAATTAGAATAAAAAAGTAAACATTTCGAGAAAAGCGTTTTTGGAAATTGCAATTTTTTTCACATTTGGTCTTTGGAAATATTTTGGCATATTTAGAAATTTCGAGTTCTTCTGAAAGGTTGGGTTTTTATTCAATTTCGGTTTTCTAAAAAATCCTTTCCCAAAATAGGGTTTTTTCAAAAAATTTGGTCGCTTTGGAAATTACGACTTTATTCTACATTTTTCTCTCAAAATTGATCTTTCATTTTTTTAATATTTGTTTTTTTTTTGATTTTTCTTCAAATTTAAATTGCCGAAAATTTCATGTTTCTCAAAAGTTGTCTTATTCTGGAAATTTTGACTCGTACTAGAAATAGGGATGTTTTATGCTTCTGAAAATTTCCGTTTACAGTGAAAAATTTTTCTCAAAGTTCCAATTTTTTTTGAAAATTACATCTTTTTTTCACAAAATTCCACCTTTAAAAATATAATTTTTTCGAATTTTCAACAATTTTTGAGATTTTTTGAAAGGTTAGAATTTTATTTTAAACACGAATTTCTAAACATTCCAACTTTTTCCCAAAATTCGTTTTTCCTCGTCTCTTTCAAAATTAAAATTTCTCTTGAAAATGTTCACTTTTCTTTAAGAGATTTCACCCTTTTTCTCGACATTTCGACGGTATTTCTTAAAATCGTTATTTTTTGAAATCTTCGAAATTTGGATAGTTTTTAAAGTTTTCCGAAAGAATCGGTTTTTATTTTATATTTAATTTTCTGACTGTTTTCGCAAAGTTCGACTCAATTTTCAAATTTCTAAGTTAATCTGAAAATTCGATTACTCAATTCATGTAGTTAAATGAAAATATACATATACTTGGAACGTTTTCCGGTTTTCTTTTTTTATTAATTTTTCAAAATGATTCTTGCCCCTCCCTGAATTAAATCCTGCCCACGCTTATGAATTTCAATGATAATGCTTGACTAGAAATGCAAAGTCATAAATAAATATATTTGGACTTTTAAAATTGTTTATTGGAAACTAAGAAAAATTAATAAACACAAAGATTTTTTTTAGTGGAACGGACCGGTCCTTGGGTATCTTCAAGAAAATCCTTCTTGGCTTCAGGGGACAAGTTTTGTCCTTCAATTTTTAAACACAAAGATAACAAATTATTAATCATGATAACTAAGGTGCATTAATGTCTTAAAAGGATCAGGGATTTAGAAATGATGACGACTGCTCTAATATAAAAGCATAATCCGACGACAGTTGACAGCTGAAATGAAACACGGGAATTCCCCGAATCGTAAACACGAAGAAAATTGAGTTCTGTTTAGCCTTTGCAGTTGGCAGCACTTGTGGCACTGGTACAAAATTTCGTCAATGTGAAAGAGAAGGAAAGGAACATTCATTGGAGCGAATGAGACAGATATCAGCGCGATAACTGCCACGCAAGGGAACAGCGAGTCCAATTTTATAATGCGTGGTTCAAGAAGACTATAATATTATAGTCTTCTTGGCGTGGTTAAAGTTCGAAATTCAAATGAACCTTAGAAATCGTGCTATTGCGCGAGGCCCCCTACAAGAGCGAGGCCCCGGGCGGTTGCCCTGCTTGCCACCCCCAAAGGCCGCCCCTGATAAACCTTTGCAAATATAGTTCAAACTTTATTATATGTCAAGCTTTAAAAGTAATGTACCTGACAAAAAAATTCAAACAAAAGGATGCACCTATAAAATAGAGCTCACAGCTAAAATGATGCAGTCATTATACTAACCATAAAATACCATACATTTGTACTTTATCAGTAATCTAAAGGTCTTTCTTTGTTTTCAGTAACTGCCTGTAATCTTTTAGATATTGCCTCTACTAAGATTTGGGTGTATTGAGAATAAATTGCCTTTTGTTCTTCAATGATCATCTTTATCTCATTTTTATTGTTCACATTATGTTTAGCGACTTTTTACTTTTATATAGACCATACATTTTCTATTATATTAATGTTAGATGATAGTGGTGGTGTATTAAGACACGCCGGATAATTTTGAAATAACCATTCTCGTACAGAACACTCTGAAAGTTTTGGGTTGTTGTAAAAAAATTGAAAATTTTGTTGAATGTTTATTTTTCAGCACTATATTGTAGGAACTGTTTTAAAACATTGAAATAGTAATACTAACCCAATGTACCATCACTAAAGTATATTTTGACGACCCTGACAAAAGACATGCAACCCCAAAACATTACGTGTTGACCATCCTGTCAAACTGTAAATTTCAAATTCTTAAATTTTAATCCTTCTTTAGGTTTTCTCTTAAAGTTATCTTCCCATCTGATGAAAAAAGGTTAAATTTCGTTTCATCGGCCAATAATACTGATTTCACGCAGATCATTCATTTATTAAGATGCTTCTGAGTAAATTCCATTCTTAGCTTTCTTTTTAGGGGTACATTCCGAGCTGTTCTCCCGTGTAAATTAACTCCCCTTAAAACAGATCGTATTTTTTTTGTGCAACATTGTTTTTTGATGTCTTATAAACTTCTGTTGTTAACTTTGAAGCCCTTAATTTGAGGTTTTTGGTGCTTGTTCTTAAATCCGCTCCTTGTCGTATTGAGTAAAAATTGTGTTATAAGCTTTTGTTAATTTATTTAAGCCCCGATTTTATTTTGGTATAATGTTTTGTAATATGTTGAACTGTTCCTTGATCTTTTTGACCATTTTAACAATTTTCTATGGTTTACTAATATTTATTATATTATTAAAATGGTTAATCATCATTTGTGACTTCTCAATTGTGGTATGACCGTCCGCACAGCTTTTTTTGTGTCTGTTTTACAAACATTTGGCATAAATAATATGGCACAAAATTAAGATTTACTATTATAAACATCTAATAATTGACGAAGTCGGAAAATTCTTCCGTAATTTTGATAATATGGGCAAGTACTGCAGCCTGCATCTTTTAAGCTGTGATGTTGAATTTACCGGTTTCCACAAATTTTCATTTATATTTTGGTTATTGTCAGTATTGTATTCATATTATTCTAGGGGTAAATGACATATACCTACGCCTATTTACTACAACCAACATTTACACCAGTTTTCACTTGCTTATTTTTATATGCTCTTTTATAATAAAATATGATAACTGCATCATTTAAGCTGTGAGTCACTGTGGGAAACAGTAACAATTAATACTCCGTTGATCTGCCTTTAGCTTTAATACTGGCATGAAATCTTCTTAGGACAGAACTAACTAATTTAGAGGTATAAGAAGAGGGCACCAAGGGCACCTAATATTGAACATGGTAAAGAAAATTTAGTTCCTTCGATAAAACACGGTATTGGATCTGTTTGAGTTTGGGATTGTATGGGTACTAAAGCACCCCTTTAGTACCTAGGAGGCTATCGCTCATTCTAATTAATTCTAATGGACCACTTTAACGCTAAAAAAATCAAATCGCGTGAAAAAGAAAGTATTTCATTCTTTTATCATGGTCTAAAGTTAACAAAAATAGTTTTGATGTCATAACTTCATTTTCTTAAATGGCACCATATTGGTGCTGTGGTACCACCAAAAGGTATAATTAATGGCCAATCTAACCAAATTTGCATTTTTGCTGTGAAATCAATGGAACTGAAGTTACAGCCAAAGGAATTCAAAATATTTGGTTTCAATTTATTTGAAGATTTATTCAATAAGCACATAAGATAGCTGTGGAAAACAAATTTAGAAAAAAGACACTTGCTAAGTTTTCCTAATTTAATTTTCGTGCAGCGCTTATATGGTCACTTAGCGTCATGACCTTCTAGACCGAAAAATAAAATGGCACCAAAAAATGTTTGAATATTTAAAAATCACTAATTTTATGTGTATTGTATCCAAAAAATTGTGCACATTCCAAAAATGTAATAATATGCAGGGTGTTCAATTTAAAAATCAAAAGTTAGTATCAGTTTTAATGAAATGGACAACAGTAGGAATGTCAAATTTTTACATTTGATAAATACATTAAGTGTGACAATTTTATCTTCAGAAATAAAGTAAAAATAGGGGCTGTACCATGATCCTGTTACACCCGGTATATCAAAAGTTAAATATCCAAAAGGATGCGTCTTAGATTGACCACGGTGTACATGGTTAGTCTTATTAAATGGACACCCCCTTTATTTTCTTTATTCTTGACTATTATAAAATTTTCAAAATGCAGTCCTATGTAGTTTTCTCGGAATTTTTTAGTTTTTCTAAAAAAATATTTTGCTGTGTGTATAAGGGTGAATCAATATCAAGTCTGTTTTTTCTTACGGAACACTGTATATTTTTACTTATTTGAATTCTGCTAGTTCTCTAGAATCCAAATATACATAGTTGTTATACATTTCATCCACGAATAGCGATAAAAAAATTAATTAACTATGATAATTTACAACTCTTAGCAACTAATTATTACTAAAAAACCTTAACTATGTCATACTACACTGCATCACAAGTCTTTTTTATAAGGCAATCGTTATTTTCGATGCATTTATTGCACCTTTTCAAAAAATTGTCCCTCACAGCCCCT
Source organism: Dastarcus helophoroides (assembly GCA_028583605.1). Taxonomy (NCBI): domain Eukaryota; kingdom Metazoa; phylum Arthropoda; class Insecta; order Coleoptera; family Bothrideridae; genus Dastarcus; species Dastarcus helophoroides. The sequence goes on from CM053329.1 coordinate 1,441,477, forward strand.
AGTGCAAATTTATTTAAATTTAAAGACTGAATACATTCTGTTATTGCTTCTTTTAATTGCAGCACATTTTCGTAATCCCCATGTTTAAAAATTTTTTGTTTGATGGTACCCCAAAAGTAAAAATCTAGAGGGTAAGATCGGGGCTTCTTGGCGGCCATCGTAATTGCCCAAATGGGCCAATCCAAAGAGGGTAGCGATGATTTAAAAAATTTGTGACAACCCTGGCATTGTGGGGCGGAGCCCCATCTTGTTGCCAGATGATTCTTTTATACTGTGCAACCGGTATATTTTCTAATTGATGCTCAATATTGTGTTGCAAAATATTTAAATAATTATTCCCTGTCAAACTGCCCTCGATAGATATCGGGCCAATAATTGCATCGTTGTGTATCCCACACCAAACATTAAGGCTAGAACGCCCCTGTCTTCTAATTTGCCTGACCGCTAGAGGATTCTCCATTGCCCATTGATGAGTATTTCTTTTATTAAATGCAAAACCACTTGTTGAAAAATTCGATTCGTCGGTCCATAAAATATTTCTTATGAAATTGTTATCTTCGTGATGTCGGCGAATCATTTCCTCACAAAATACTCTGCGGACTTCACAGTCTTGATATAACTTTTGCGCAACCATCAGATGATATGGTTTGTAATGATGTTTATGTAAAACTCTTACCACAATACTTTGTGAAATTTGAAAATATCGGGCAGCTTCGGTTGTCGAGCGACAAGGATCCTCGATGAAAAATAAATTAATATTTAATTCCAGGTGCTCATTTATCTGACGACCTTTTTGTCAGTTTGCATTTCTTTTAGTTGCATCATTAGAAAACTTTTGATAAATCCTGACGAATGTATTTTTTGAGGGAGCCGTTCGATCAGGATATCTTTCAATGTAATGTCGTGCTGCCGCCTTATTTCTTCGACATGAAAGATAGTATCTCCCGTCTCTCAGTCAACGAATTATACATTTTTTACAGTTAAATATAAAATAATGAATTAAAAGTAAACGATGCGTTGACAGATTTTTGATAGGAGTTAACCAATTTGTTTTTCATACCCATTAAAATCAAGTAATATTAAAACTCTAAAAGTAACTCCTTGATCTCAAATAATTCGCTTATTTGTCAATGAAGTATATAACAATTATATAAATTTGGATTCTGGAAAACTAGGAGAATTGAAATATGTAAAAATATTTAGGATGTTCTATAAGAAAAAATCGACTTGGTATTGATCACCCTGTATAAATACATCAAAGAAAATTTTTCAGAAAAATTAAAAAAATTCAGAAGAAAATATGTAGAGCTGCATTTTGAAATTTTCAGAATAATTTAAAATAAAGAAAATAAAGGGGGGTCCATTTAATAAGACCAACCCTGTACATATAAAAAATTGTAATTAAAAAAAGTAAAGATTTATAAAAAAAACTTTTAAAACAGCTCGAAATTTTTTAAGAAAGTTGAAATTTTGAAAAAATGTCAAAATTTGAAAAAATTCCAATTTTTTTAAGTCATAATTTTCTAAGTTCTAGTGTTAAAAAATTGACATTTTAAAAATGGAAAAAAATTTATATTTGAAAACAACCAAATTTTCAAAAAAATGCGAAATTTTTGGAGTCGTACTTATTTAAAAAAGAACAAAGTGTGAAAAAAGTAAAAGCTTTGAAAAAAACTAGTCAAAATTCTGTAATAAAATCGAAATTTTAAGAAAATTAATAAAAAATTCGCTTAGAAAAGTCTATTTAAAACAATATTTGAAAAAATCGAAATTTAAAAAAGATAAAAAACTCCACTTTTTAAAAAACTAAAAAAAAAGAAAATTAAAAAATGTCAAAAAATTCAAATTTCGGAAAAATGCCGAAATTAAAAAAAAATCGATTCATTTAAACACGTTAAAGAAAGTTAGCGGAGTCTGTTGACATCAGCAAGTTTTGAATAAATGCCAGACATTTTAAAAATCGAGATTTTTACAAAAGTTTTAAATTTTGAAGGTCGAAATTAAAAAAAAAAACACAAAAAGTAGAAATTTTAAAAAACAGTTGAAATTACAAAGGATAGTTGCAATGAAAAAAAATTAAAATCTCGAAATTTTCAAATCAAAGTTCAACAAAGGACGAAATTTTCAACAAAAATGGCAAGTTTTTAAAAAAAGGTTTAAACAATTTGAAACTTCTAATAAAGTTTTCAAAAATGTTGAAAATTTGAAAGAATTCGGGATTTTTAAGAGGTAAAATTTAAAAAATTAGCTCCAAAAAAACTCAACATTATCAAAAAAAAGATATTCGCGAAAAAACTGAAACTTTTGAATGAATGTCACAATTATCAAACAAGTCAGTCAGAAATTTTCGAAAAAATTTAAGTCTCAAGTGGAAATTTTCAGTGAAATATAAATTTTCAAGAAAAGCATAATTTTAAAAAGCAGCCTTAAATTTGAAATCATATCGACATTTGGAAAATATGTCAACCTGTCACGAAAAAGATATTTTGAAAAGTTGAAAGAAATAAAAATTTTGAAGAGTTGAAATTCTGAAAACGAAATTTTGAAGTCAAAGTTCTGAAAAAATTCAATCTCAAAAAACTACATTTGCAAAAAATTAATGTTTAGAAAGAAGCCAGAATTTCCAAAAAGTATAATTTTTAAAAATGCTGACTTTCAGAAATCTAAATTTTGAAAAGTGGAAATTTTGAAGAAAAAATTTAAATTTAAAAGGAGTGTCGAATATGCAATGCAACAACGGCAGGAATGCCCCTGATTTCGACTTTTGGAAAATGAAAGTGGTAGGTTGACCCGCTCATCCCATGGCTTTACCTTCTAGGTTTCCCTACTTAAAAAGGGCACAAGGTAAAAACAAAAAACGTCAAAAACTTAAACATATTTATTCAGTTTCTACAACTATTGGAGCATCTTCACCTTCTTCCAAATCTAAGTTGTCAAAATCCCACATGTAGGTGGCTGTCAACAATCTCTGGAATCTCTCAGCTTTTGTTTTTAACTGACCATCAACATTTGATTCTTGTATGTTTCTAAATAAATTTCTTAGCTTAACATACAGAAAATTATTGTTAGATACAATATCTGCCAAAAATTCTTCTGGAATCTCCTTAATTTGATAACCTAGCATTGTAATCAATAAGTCATACAACTTTCTATATTTCTTAATAGCCAGTTTCACAGTTACATAATAAGCTAACTAATTTCTTCCACTGATCAAATGCTTCTAAGCTGTGTCCAACCAAAAAGACCACATAACAAAATTCCATTTCTCCTATTATGTCTGTTGGGCTGAAAAAAAAATGAATTATTAAATCATAATATAATAATTAGAATTAAAATTATAACTTGCTAGCGCCCGAATAGTAGGCCTATTTCCTGGTTTTATTCATTTTTGCCTTTTTATAGTAGCTACTCGCTCTAACGACCACAAGGCTGCGCGGTACTCCTTGTCAAATGAGCGACTTCTGTTTAATGTAAAAGATAAATTACTAAATTAAAGTATGATTTACAACATTGTTAGGTACAAAATAATGATACAGTTGAACTTTTATATCTGAAACTTCGATAATTCGAATTTTTGATAACTCGAACAAAATTCGTTGATCTATATTGCTGGTTTATTTTGCCTTACTATCCGGATTTTAAATGAAGGCTCAAGATCCTTACTTGTCATAACATTTAACCATTTGGTCCAGAACAAAAGTGGAGTCTAATGAATGGTAAGTAATAGCAGATGCACTAGAACCATCTGGATATAATTTTTCTGGAAATTTGGACAATCGAAGCTCAGTGCCCTTTTTGGGTTTTAGTTGAGGTAAAAGGTCGTTATCTCCATCATCTTTAAATAGCTTTGGCTTTTTTCTTTTACTACAACTGGGCTCACTGACATTTCCCCTAGGTCTATCTGCATCTGAACAGGGTTCCAGCTCTAATGCGGACCTAACAATACCTGATGAAGGTATCAAATTTTGGACCAATTCCTCTATAAAAAAAATAAAAATAAAATTAAAAAAACTAAAATAGTTTTAAATATTGAATGCTCACCAGTTATATTTGTAGTTAAGTTTTGCCATTTGCCCAATACATCATAAGGATAAGGGCCCAAAAAATTATCCAAAGCCTGCAAATTATCTTTCAGTCTTACTATTTCCTCTTCCGAAACTTCCTCATTACTGATGTCTTCTGCTTGCTTGTCCCACTTCTTGACAACTAATTCACCTTTTCTAAAGTTATGAAAAAACCCGGATCTGGGAGCCACATCTCCTGTATTACCAACGGCATTGTAAAATATGTAATGTAGGCCCGGAGGTATCATCTTTACACCCCGAAATTTCTCGCCTGTATTCCAAGATTTCATGTCGATCCCAAATTCTGTGCCTTCAGGTACATTTAAAAACACAAACACTGCCCCTTCCTGAAACAATTTTTTCGCTGTTTTTTGATCCATCTTTTCAGGTAAACGTTGATCAACGAGCTAAACAATTGTACACAAAGACAGTATTAAAATTCTACATCGTCAAAACAATCATTTGTTAGGTTATGTTACGGTAGGAGTAGGGATGTCGATCTGAGATCGATTAATCGAAAAAACGATTTTTTCAAGTCTCAAGGTCGATTTCTTAGATCGATCTTAAATACAAGATCGATCTAATGAACGATTCAAAAATCCTAAGAATCAGATCGATTTACCTTACATGCAGGTCACTGTAAATTTAATGACCAAATTTTTTATATAAGTGTATACATATACATATGTCGGTATGTTATTCTTAGGGAGTTCTATAAGAAGAAGATGCATCGGTAACGTAATTTGTCGAATGAAAATGGGATTGATTTCCACCCATTGACATCAGCTGCCTCTGCTGTGTACTACCAGTAAGTATTGTGCGAAAACTGTAAAATGAGGGCTTAAATTGTATCTACGGATGGTGGTAGTCGTAGGTACAATGTATCCAATCGGTCACATCACTGTGCTGTTAATCTTTTCTTGGGCTTTTCCTAGGAAAGCGTGTCTAGAACTTCCTTTATTCATCTTTTAGTCAGGGAGGAGCGTTTACCGTTGAAGTTGAAACTACTTCAATCCATTAGGTGTAGGCACAGTATAGTTAATAGCTTACGCATACAGTAGCGACAAGTGCTAAAATTTTGTCACGTGTCCGGGAAAATCAGCACTTGAGCGAATATGATTTTTCATTTTATGTTCATATGTTATTCATTCATGTTGAAAATGTAAGACAATTTATCTACATTTACGGATGTTCTAGAAATTTGATATGGTCATGGATTTTCATCCGAATTGTGAGATTTTTAAGGAAATTGTTCGCGAATAAGGTTTAGGTCATCTGGCAACACTGGATCAGTTTTATTTAAATGTCAGTCTTGTTATAATTCATTGCGCTAATAAGATGAAACCAAATAAAAGAGAAAAGAGGAGAATTTACAGGTTCTATTTAGAAATATAACTCTAACGGCAATAATAATTTAATAAAATCGGCTTCTTTTTAAGACGGCAAACGGTAATATTCGGTTACACCCAATTTGTTTTATTAACAAAAAACTGTTTTATTATACTCGCATTTGCCAGTTTTATACAAAAAAATAAACAAGTTGTTTTCCGTTAAAATTATTTTGCCGTCAGTTACAATCTGTGTTTAGTTTTTCTTTGTGTATTCTTTATACTTATCAGGTTATTAGTAATTACAAAATACACATTATTTAAAAAATACACGAGAACAAGTATTTTTTGATTATTTGTAAAGTAGTAAATTAGAATGCAAACGGTAAAATTGATAAACTTGATGGTTTTGTTTAATAAATAAATTTAAATCTTCGCGGGCGTGCACAATTCACAACATGGCTGACTCCACTGAAGGTCAACGATTTTAGCTACTTCAAGATCAAAGGTACCGACACTTCTTGTCGCTACTGTATGCGTAAGCTAATATCTATACTGTGCCACTTCTATCTACTTACAATAGCTACGTTAACAAGCCAACAGATGGCAGCATTATCATTTCGTTTCATTCATTAGGTCGTTGACTGAATAGGAAAGATAACTGTGGCGCCATCATACTTTGTTCCACTAGACCTTTGACTATACATATAATATATATATATTTATATTATCTAAGCACTAGACCGTTGATTGAATATAGTATAGATGGCGGAACAGTAGACCGAAAGCGTACGCCATTTTTGGACGCTCAGGAGCTCTGCTTCAGGACGCATCCACCAAAATCAATGATGGTCTTCTCTACATCCTTTTGTTTAATCTTTTCACCAATAGAGGGACACGGTAATTGCAGGTTCCGACAGCCGTCAGTGATGAGCGGCTGGTGGGGTAGTATTTTGAAATCGTTTGAACTCTTAAATAATGGGTCACTTCAGCCTTCAGGCAAAATAAAACCTGTTTTATGACTGGGTAGATGGCAAGTCCGGCATTAGCATTGTTGCTTGAATTAGCCAAAATGCTCTTGTTGGAATAAACAAATCGTTATATTTTTCTTTAACTGAATTCAACTTAAGATTCCCAAAAGAATTTAAAACAAATTTAAATATTAGTTAAGACAATAAACCAGTGTAAAAAGATTATGTATGCGTATTTCTTAAAATTTTTAATAAACTTTTTGTTAAATTAATTTAATTGATATAATTAATATAATCTCGGAATCTCGATTTTTTCCTTAAAACTTGTAGTTCATGTAAATTCGTTTTTTAAGTTTTTGTTGACTTTTTAATTAATTTATTTATAAAAATTATTACTTTTTCGAAAATATTTTTTATTGTTTAGACAGAATTTTTGGCATTTCAGCATTATATATTTTTTTAAACCGGCATGAATTCTGTTTAAGAAAGAAGCCCCAAGTTTTGGATGTTGCGTATTATTTTTTTCTGGCCTTAATATTAAAGACAGCTTTGATAATACCATAATACTGCCATAATAATTACTAGAAACCGGATTTTATGTCATGTCCTTTTTTACATTTTTCGGCGTTTTTCATGCGTCTTTGCCTTAATTTTAATTTCGTTTGTTTGTTTTTGATTTGGACTATTTTCAAAAAGTGTACTGCCTATTTATCCTTTTCTATTGCTCTATTGGTGTTTCCAAGTACAGCGTATTTCTAAAGAATTTAAGCAGAAATATGTACTTAATAAAACAGTATAATTAATAATAATAACAATAACAAACTTGAAGCATAAATTTTCACGAAAAGCAATTTTATAATAATTACTGTTATGACTCGCCCAGCCCCTTTTGAAGTTTTGTCTGCTATTGTGACGCAGGCCAATTGAACTACGTTGTTTATTTATCTTATTTTCTAAGTAAAAACAGATGTTTGGGTAAAATGATAACATTACTGGAAGGGTGTTCCTTTTCTAAAAGTTATATTTAAACTGAGAGTATTTATTGCCATCAAGATGCACAAATTTTACAATGGAAAATATTTATAGATATTTGTAGTTGGGAAAAAAGTAATCTTCAAATTGACCAATATCTGTTTTTCTTGTTAATTATGAGTCTTGGAAAAAAACCGAAATAAAATTCTAATTTTAACACGAAAACACTTTGTTTTGAGAAAATAATTCGCTTTTTATGAGACTTGAAAAAATCGAAATAATATTCAAATTTTAACGCGAAATTTCTAGTAAAAAGCTAAGATTTTGAGAATTCGAAATTTATAAAAACTGTTTAAAATCCAAATGTTAGATAAACTTAAAATTTTGATAAAATTTCGAGTATTCGACTTTTTGCTGAGAAACTTTAAAAAAAGGCAAAATTTCAACATTGGGAAATAAAGTCAAAATTTTGAGAAAAATGTTGAAAATTTGAAAAAAGGAGGAATTTTCAGAACAATTCATTAGATTAAAAAAAACTGATATTGAATGAAAAAACGAAATTTTTAAGATAATTGGTAAAATTTTGAAAAATTTTTAGATTTCTAAAAAAATCTAAACTTTCAAAAATAGATTCATTTGAAAAATGGTCGAAATTTTTTTAAATATTCCGAAATTAAAAAAAAATGAAAATTTGAAAAGCTAAAAATTTGAAAATAATGATAATTTAAAACACTAGTGAAATGACCAAATTGTCATAAAGTTGGAATTTAAAAAAAATTGATAATTTTGAAAAAAGCCGAAATTTTGAAAAATGTAAAAATTTTCATAAAAAGTAAAATTTTCAAAAAAAAATCTTCAAAAAAAAAGTCGAAATTATTCACAAAAAGTCGAAATTACGCAAACAAATCGTGATATAATAGTCACAATATTGACGTCAAAAACTGCAAAAAGGAAAATGTTTAAAATATGCGAAATTTGGAAAAATATCAATTTTCAAAAAAATATCAAAATTGAAAAAACTGGTGCAGTGCAGTTCTTTAAAAAATTATTTTTTTTTAAATCAAAACTAAGTAATTCAAAAATTTTGAATAACATTCAAAATTATCAAAAGCCGAAATATTCAAAGAAAATCAAAAAATGTTTGGAAAAAGTATAAAATTTAAAAGGTCGAAATTTCAATCAATTTTTGGAAAAGATCTTAACTTAAGCTAAGATCTTCAAAAAAAAAGTTGACTTTTTTAAAAAGGTCGAAATTTTAGAAAAATTCGTGATTTTTAAAAAGGTCGAAATTTTGAATAGTTGAAAATTTCAAAGATGGCAAAATTTTGAAAAAAGTGGAAATTTTCATTTCATTTTCATAAAAAGTTAAATTTTGAAAAAAATCAAAATGTTTAAAGAAAGTCTAAATTTTGAATAGTTGGAAAACAAATTTAAAAAAAAGGCAATTGCCAAGTTTTCCTAATTTAATTTTTTTGCAGCGCATATGTTGTCAGTTAGGGTTAATTAGGATGAGTCATGACTTTCTACACCAAAGATAAAATGGGACCAAAAAAATGTCTGATACTCTTGTATCCAGAAAATTGTGCAGATTCCAAAAGTTTAATAATATACAGGGTGTTCTATTTAAAAATCAAAAGTTGGTATCAGTTCTAGCGAAAGTGACAACAATAGGTATGTAAATTTTATGTAACAATTTTACATTTTATAAATACATCAAGTGTAGCAATTTTGAAAAATTTATCTTTATAAATAAAGAAGAAATAAGGGGTGTACCATGATCCTGCTACACCCGGTATATATATATCAAAAACTAAAATAAATCGAAATTGTTTGTTTTGAATTTAGTAGTCAAAATGTGTGTTGTCTAAAGTGTTCGTTCCGTTGCTCCTTCAACTTTTGTGTCAAAAATCGTCTTTTATCTGTTTTCTTAAAAGGTTAAGTTTCTTCACAAACTTATTAGTTGCAGAGCTAAATTTTTTTATAAAACTTCGTTTTGAGATTTAAATTCGTAGAAAACTAAAATTTTGAAAAAATTTCGAGTATTCGCTTTTGCTGAAACTTTAAAAAATTGCAAATTTCAACATGGGAATTAAGTTCAAAATTTTGAGAAAAATGTTGAATAATTTGAAAAAAGGAGGAATTTTTCAGGAACAATTCAGTTAGATTAAAAAAACTGATATTGAAGAACAAAACCGAAATATTTTAAGATAATTGTAAAATTTTGAAGAAATTTTTAGAATTTCTAAGAAAATCTAAACTTGCAAAAATAGATTCTTTGAAAAATGGTCGAAATTTTTTTAAATTTCCGAAATTACAAAAAATGAAATTTGAAAAGCTAAAAATTTGAAAATAATGAAATTTAAAACACTAGTGAAATGACCAAATTGTCATAACAGTTGGAATTTAAGAAAATTGATAATTTTGAAAGCCGATTTTAACAACTGTAAAATTTTCATAAAAGTAAAATTTTCAAACAAATCTTCAAAAAAAAGTCGAATTTATTTCACAAATTGGATCTTAACCATGTGTTGTACAGAGAAAACCAAAGCGCATTTAGGGTGCAATCTAATGTCTTTGTTGTGTAGGGTAGGGTTTCTAACTTTTCAGAGTCAAGTGTTTGCAATAATTTTAAATGCTTTTATTACATGAACAAGTTTTATAACCATTGCCTTTTTGTCCCTATTGACATAATTCTCGTAACTCAACGTGGAGAGGGTCACTTTGGTCTGCTAGCGGAAATTCTCCTTACGGTTGTAAAGATCTAACACTTCTCAGCTAAGAACGTTTTAATATGGCCAAAATATGTTATATAATATGATTTAAATAAATTTCTGTTAAAATTGATTTGTTAAAAGCTCATTAAAGCAAATATATAATAAATACAATTTAATTTTGAATTTGTCACAAAATACAAGGAATATAACATTTAAATTTTGCTAGAAAAAGCCAGGAATCTAATCAAGATTTGTCAGTAATTTCGTATTTTGCAAGCGGTAACATTGATCAGAACAGCAGCCCATCTGTGGCGAATTAGTCGGTCGGTATCGGAATGCAATGATTAAGATAACGGGTATAACCAGGTAAAATATCAAGGGACAATTTGAGTTGAAGAGTAAATACGAAAAAATATAAAATGCTCACGACACGTTTCGAGTTGAAAAGTAAAAAATATTACACTCACGACTTTAATTAAATACCGAAATTTCCAATTTTTTCTTGAAAGTTCGTTCGAAAATACAAAATTTCTAGAAAGTCCTGATTTTGTGATTAAAGCGGAAATATGGAGAGATTATTTACATTCCAAATTTGTAAAATATTTTTATACAATTTGTTAATCGAAGGAAAAAAGTAGCAAGTTCAAGTTGAAATTTTGAAAAGTTTTTTTTATAAATTTATTTTTTTGCTTTAAATTCCCAAAATTCAAACATTAAATTTGCAATAATTGTTCTCTTTTTTCCCTAAAACGTTGACTTTAAATTGAAAATATTTAATTAATAACGAGTTATAAAATAAAATAATAAATTTCGCGAGTTTTTATAAATTTGGAGTTATTTCTTAAAATTTTCTATATTCGTTTAGTAATTTCTAATTTCTAACCCGATTATTCTGATTTATTTTATGTTCTTATAAAGTTAAGGTTTTTCTTAACTTCGTCCCATTCTGAATCTGTAAATTGCCAAGTAGGCGTGAGTGGAAAAATATGAATCAGTACAGTACCCCATCTGTTACGAATTAGTTGGTCGGTATAGGAATGGAATGATTAAGATAACGGCCATAACCAGGTACATAAAATATCAACGGACAATTTGAGTAACAGATTTCTAGAAAGTTCTGATTTCGTGATTAAAGTGGAAATATGAAGAGAAGAATAAACTTGTAAATTCACAATTCTAAATTTTGAGAAAAAGTTATGATTTTAAAAGTAAAAAGAGATTTTCCAATGTCTATAAAATGTTGAAATTACTAGAATAATAAACATTTTGTTAAAAAAATGTCTCGAATTTTCCAATTTAAACGCGAGTTATTGGGAACAATTAAAAAAAAATAAAATTTTGAATCGAAGGAAAAAAGTAGCAAGTTCAACTTGAAATTTTGAAAACATTTTTTTAAATAAATTTATTTTTTTTACTTTAAATTCTAACTTTAAATTTGCAATTCTTGTTTTTTTTTTCTCTAAAATGTTGATATCAAATTGAAAATATTTAATTAATAACGAGTTGTAAATTAAAAGAATAAATTTCACGATTTTTTTAAATTTGGAGTTATTTCTTAAAAGTTACTGTATTCGTTTAGTAATTTCTAATTTTTCTAAAATTTTCGAAATTTTGAACAATATATTCCAAGTTAAAGATGAGAATTTGGCTTAAAAATTCGAAGTTAATAAAATGTCTTAAACTCTATAAAAAAAAGATGTTTCGTCAAAATTTCATAATTTAAAAGTGTATTCATCGAAGTGAAACTTCCCAGCCCATCACGCGGCGACCTTGGACATATCAATAAGAGAAAATAATTATTGTTTGATTTGTGGTGTAGATCTTGGATAAATGACCAAACCGTGAAGAACTCTGTTTTCCCCTGCCAAAGTGTAATAGTTTTACTATTGACCACTAGGTACCAGCACTTCCTTAACAACGTTTTGGAGTATGCATAGAGAAAAGTGGTATACGCATTTTGTGATAAGGTTTGCATATCTAATATGTATTCAATCAACGAGTAGACTGTTATTCTGACAGTTGTCAATGTGTTTGGCATATATATGTATGGCGTGTTTTGTCCCTTTGTTTGTGTCAAAAAGGCACGATGGATATATATGTTTGTCTTTTTCAAGGACAGAGTATATTAACCAATTCCAAAGTTTATCTCAAATATCCCTCTTCTCGTCAGTTGTCATTTATTTATTAGTGATTCCGACCGTCTTGTCATCTGTTCCCGCTATGAATGAATGAATGCTTGTCCTTGAAAGAGTACGACATATACTTTCATTTCACCTTTTGACGAAGCATTTTGCAGTGGCGATTATACACAACACGCCATATAGAAGTATTACATATATAGTGTTTGGTGACACATTTTATTTCTTCGATTGTTAAATGGACGTATTTATTTTAAAATTACACTGAAAATCCATAAAAAACACAAAATCAGAATCGTAAACAATAACCTCAGTTAGTCAACTTGCAGTTATGTACAAAAAACATACATAGAATAAAATAAATGGGTCCAACTGTCAACCACAACTTGGACATAATGGTGGCCATATATGTAATACTTCTATATGGCCAGTTCCTCGTTTCTCATGGGAAAGACTTCTCTTTCTCGCTGACCTTCACACGAATTAATGAGTCGCAATGCGCAGGTGCTACAAATCATCTGTGCATGGTCAAAGTCAGCTGTGCACGGCCAAACATAAACACCCGTTTAACCCGCGCGTAGCGATTGGTTCATTTTGTTCAATTCATGCGCAATACTCGCCATTAATTCATGTTCCATCTTTGTCGAATTTGGTCGGAACAAACTCGTGAAGAGAATAGGGAGCTGGCCATATAGAAGTATTACATATATGATGGTGGCGCCATTTTCTTTAAGCTTTGCGTTGCCTATAAATTACGTAATTTCCCTTTTTGAATGCCTTGTCACAACATTTTAACATTTGTAGCAATTAAAGTTGATATTTTTGATATAGGAGATATGACGGCAATTCACCATTATCATTCAATTTTTCTTTTATTAGAAATCTTTAACAATTTCACCAATAAGGCGTTTAATCGGAAATCGATCTTTCAGCATCCAATTTAATCGGAAATAGATTCTTTTGCGCACGATTTGAATCGATCCAAAAATCGATTATTTTAAAAAGGAATCGACATCCCTAGTTAGTAGATGATCGTGTTGTAAGGGACCACACGATACATCGATGTATCAAAAACCTCGATGTTTTCGTTTCGTTTCGATGTTCGATATTTTTGCATCGATACTCTCGTTCCGATGTATCGACGGTATCGATACATTTTTTCGATGTATCCATTGGTGAAGTAAGTTAAAAAAAATCTTACTTTTTTGACGGTTAAAATTTATCTAAGGACCAGTTAATATGTCACCCGATCCTATTCACTATTTAAATATCACTTTTAAATTTCTGTTTTTTTTAATTTAGTTTTTTTCTGGAATTTCGACTTTTATAATTTCGCCTCTTTTCAAACTTTCGCCTTTTACGAAAATTTCAAATTTTTTCAAAATTTTGCCGGCTCCACTTTACTGAAAATGACTATTTTGTTTTACTGTTATTAAACCTATCTAACCTATCGAATCCTTTTAAAAAATTTGACTTTTTAAACATTTCAATTTTTTTTAGCTTAACATTTCTGAAATTTCAAATTATTTGGAAAAAATCAGAATGTCAAGTATTTTTAATGAATTTTTCTATAATTCCGACTTCATTTCCAAATTTCGAATTTTTTTATCAAAGTTTTACGTTTTTTAAAACTTTCGCTTTAATTTTTTTTTTCACAGAATTTTGAACTATCCAAAATTTCGACTTTTTTCAAAATTTTACTTTTTTGAAAATTTCGACTTCTTTTTAAATCTTTCTCTTTTGAAAATTCTAGATTTTTTCGAAAACTTAACACCGAAGATTTTGTAGTGTCCAATTTTTTGAAAAATTGTATTTTTTAAAATTACGATTGTATTTCAAAATTTAAACTTTCTTACGTAAATTTCGACTTCTTGTCAAAATTTTGGTTTTTTAAGACTGGAGTCTTTCAAAATCTCGACTTTTTTAAAGTTCTCTTTAAAAAAGAATTGTTTTTTTAACTTGGCTTTTAAAAATGCAGGTTTTATTTTCCAAAATTTTAACACTTTTGAAAACCTAAACCTTTTGAAAACTTCGACTTTTTCCCAAATTTTCACTCCTAAAATTCTTACTTTTTTAAAATTTAACCTTTTCTTAAATTTTTTTGACTCTTCCAAAACTTACTTTTTTTTTTGAAACCTTTGTTTTTTTTTGAAAATTTCGACTTTATTTGATTCGAGTTGTTTTGACATTTTGAACTATTTTGCAAAATTTCTAATCTTTTTTTCATACTTTCTCTGGTTTTAAAATTTTCAATTTGTTTTATAAATTTCAACTTAATGAAAGTGTCGAATTTTTACAGCTTTTTTTTAAACAAAAAATTTGACTTTGTAAAAAAATTGGATATTTCTTCAAAATTCCAATCTTTTTGAAAATATTCAAACATTTTGACTTTAAAATAAGACATTTATCTTTTTTTTTTAATTTTAACTAACCAGAATTTTTTTTGTTTATCTGCATTTCTACTCTTCATTTCTAGTTTTTTGAAGTTTAGAATTTTTTTATTTGGGCTCTTCAAAAATTTCGTCTTTTTTTAAAATTTAACTGAAAATGCTTCACTTTTTTAAATCTCCACATTTCTTCAAAATTTTGATTACCTGTTTTCTGAAATTTGGATTATTTTTAAAATTTAACTTTTCTAAAAGTTTTTTTTAAAAATTTCTTTATATTATCAAAATCTTTGAATTTTTTGAAAAGGTCGACTTTAAATAGTATCTTTTCAAAATGTTGACATTATTTTTCAAAAGTTTGATTTTATTTTAAATCCTAATATTCTATGAAAATTTTCGAAAATCAACATTTTTTTCAAAATTTTCCACTTTCTTATTTCGCTTTTATCTAAAAATATGGATTTTTCTAATCGATTATTGTTAAAATTTTGGATTATTTTGCAAAAGTTTTCATTTTTAAAGTTCTTGATGAACTTCGAAATTTTGAACTTTTTTATAATATCGATTTTTCAAAATATTGACTTTTTTGAAAATCTTAACTTTTTTTGAAAACCTCGACATTTTTTTAAATTGAATTTATTTTTGAGATTTGTGACGTTTTACCTTTTTTCTCAAAGTTTTAATTAACAAAAATTTCGAAATTTTTGATAATTTTGAATATTTTTCGGAATTTTGGGCCTTTGGAAAATTAGGTGTTTAGGAGATTTCACTGAAAATCCCGACATTTCTTCACAATATCGAATATTTTTTAAATTTTAGATTATTTTTAAAATTAATTTTTTGTTGTTGAAAATTTGGCCATTTTTTAAAATGTTGGTTTTATTTAAATCCTTAAGCTTTTTTGGAAGTTTTAACTTTCTATGAAAGCTTAAACATTTTTCAAAATTTTGATCTTTTTGGAAATTTTGACTGATTGGATAATTTCCACTTATTTTAAAATTTCGATTTTATTTGAAATTTTTCAAAATTTCTATTTTTTTAAAGATTTGGAATGTTTTTGAAAGATATATTTATATTTAAAACTTCAACATTTCAAGTAAATCTTAAGAAATCGACTTTTTTTTGGCGATTTTGAATTTTTTTTTTAATGGATTCTCTTTTAAAATGTTTAGTTTTTTGAAAGTTATCACTTTTTAAATTTTTATTTTTTTTAATCGGTTTTTTTATTGAAAATTTCGACATTTTTATATATGTAGTAAACTCAAGTGCATGTTTTAGAAAATTAAAAAAATAATGCGAGGTGTTCGAAAAATTCCAAATTTTTGGGAAGGTAAAAATTTTACAGTCAAAATGTTCAAAAAAAGTTAACATGTTGAATAAATCCAACTATTTTGAAAAAATTAAAAATTTTGAAAAAATAATAATTTCCAAGTCAAATTTTCAAAAATATTGGAGTTTTAGAAAAGATTCGTATTTAATTTTTATAAAAGTCGACATATAAAAACAATCAAAAATGTCAAAAAAGTAAAATTTTGAAAAAATTATAACTTTCCAAAACATTCAGTCTTAAAAAATTCATGCAATCTAAAAATATCTAAATTTTTAAAAAACAAAAAACAGAAACATTTTCGGCATTTTGAAAAAGAAATAAATTTACAAAATATGTCATAATTTTGTAAAAAGCCCAATTTTCCAAAAAAGAAACAATTTGAAAAAAAAGTAGAAATCTTTTAAAAAAGCTTTGAGAAATGTCGAAATCTTTAAAAAGTTAAAATTTTCAAAAAAAAATTGGTTGAAATTCTGAAAAAAATTTGTATGAATTTAAAAAATCAAAATATTGAAAAATGGGAGAATTTTCAAAAATATTCGAAATAAAAATGTTTCAAAAAATTTTTTGAAAAAAGGTTTTTCAAAAGAGTAAAATTTTGGAAAAATAGTCAAAATTTTTAAAAATTTCGAAATTTTAATACAGACAAATTGAAATTTTCAAAAAAAGACGAAGGTTTTAAAAAAAATGATAAGCTTCAAAGGTTTGAAAAAATCGAAATTTGCCAAAAACTTGGTGAAAAAAAATTGGAAATTGTAGAAAACAATCGAGAACTTGAAAAAAAATGTCGAAAATATCAATAAAGTTAAGATTTTCAAAAAAAAATCGAATTTTTCGAAAAAACTGAAATATTTGAAATTTCAAAAATGGTCGAAACTTTTGAAAAGATCCAACCTTTCAAAAGTTGAAGTTGGCACTTTACAAAAGTAATAATTTTGAAAAACATCGAAATTTGAGAAAAAGTGCTAATTCTGGAATAAAATCGTAAAAAGTTTCAACTTTTTAAAAAACTCGACATATTCAACAAAATTTAAAGCTTAAAAACTGAAATTTTTAGAAATAGCTGCAATTTTCGAAATTTAATTAAAAAAAAACTGAATATTTAAACTGAAGCGGAAGTTTTTTATTAAATGAATTGAAAAAGTCAAAATTTTTAAAAAAGTCGGGAGTCGAATAAAGAAGCAGGTTTGTTTAGGGATGCAACATGAATCAAAAAAGCATCGATGTTTGAACATCGATATTTTTTTAGTTTTGGGCATAATCAACCTAATTTCATAATCGAATAAATCGAAATAATTAAATGATCATTGGAATGGTCGATTATAAATGAAATCTTCCATTATGTCGGGGGTCTGGTAAATAGCTATGGTAAAAACGATTTGGTTCTGGTTGAGTGGCGTTAGAAGAACAGAGGCGGAAGGGGTTTCGGAGGGGAATTTAGTAAAAAGTTAGGTTTACGTTGTTCGAATTCGTAATTATTCATATCGCCACTTTACCGATATATGATACTGTGTAACTCGGCCAATTTGGATATCTCACGGAAGTGTGTATGTTGCTGATAGCAGTTGGCTTAGTATTCATATTTGTTTGTAAACTTTTAAGTAGAAATTATGACTTGTTTCTTAAAATTAGTATTTTTTTGTCATGTTTTGATAAACAGTTAAAACGGAATTGACAAAAATATTTTTTGTAAATTTCAACTCTTTGATATTTCGATTGTTAAAATTTTAATTAAAAAAAAATGGGTAATTATGGGGACTGGCGACAGAAGTAAAAACTTAAAACTATGATATTAACAAATTTTAAAATATTTCAAAAAAAAACTTTTTCCAATCTTTTAGCGGTTTCTCTCAGTTGAGGAGAAGCACAGCCAATTTTTTATCCGTCCCCAATTTTTCCTTTTTTATATTTTCATGGTGACCCCATTTTTCACCCTTCTCAGTTTTTTCTTAATATTTTCATTTTGCCCACCGCCAATTTTTCTTTTTCATTTTTTCATTTTGCCTTCCCCCCCAATTTTTTAAATTTATTTTAACCTGGATTAGCGGCTGCCGGATTAGCTAGGTGTCGGATTATCCGAGTGTTGGAAAGGTTTTAAGAATTCTCATTAAATATCCGGAGTGGCACTGTCAAGTAGTTCAAATCGCCCTTTTTGGAAACGCAATAAATATATTACATATATGACAATCCCATGCATGTGTTCCCTATCTTTAGTTGCTTAGCGCGACTAAAGAAGTTTTCACTTCAAGAAAAGAAAAACATGGCAATGGCCCTTTCGTACAGATAAGGTATGATTCTCATTATCTTTTGAAACCTGGAGAAACGAATAAGATCAATATTTTTAATTCTATACCTTGCCAAAAATATTAGATATTAAAATGATCAGAAAACGATCTCAGGCGGTACAGAATGTTGACATGGCCGTTAAACGAATGTATGGCACATATCGGGTGTTCAGGTGAAAAAGAGTCATCAAGTTTGCTGTGATTTTTTGTCAGAAGAAGAAGTAGCGAAAAAGGTATGCGATTACTTATTAATTGTTTTGGTTTATCTCTCAAGTCTCACTGAAATTTAACTGATTTTTCAAGACAAAAGAAAATGCTTTAGAAAGTTATTGTTTTAACGAAGTACGATTTGTACTAACAGAGGCAGACAAATTTATAAAATAGAGGGTCCTTCAATGATGTTATATGAAGTTACTAAGTTCAAATTTATTAAAATATTGTAGTTGTCAATCATTCATAATCTATTTAAGACGTACGTCAAGCAAAAGTGATTTAAGTATTTTTTTTCAATCGGATTACAAATAAACAGTTACAGCAGATTTCAGTAAAGGAAATTTTTAACTCTTTTCCTAATAGAATGTAAACAAGCCAATATTCTATTGTTTTCTAAATGCCATGTTGATAGAAATAAAATTGCGCACCCTTTTGCCTACTTAACTTATTTTCTACCTCTAATAATAACAATAATACTCATATTATTCCATCCCCAGTGAGACACTATGTATATTGTAAATTCTCTGTCTTCATTTTATTTCCTATATTACAAAATGCCTAAAAAACTTCACATGTAAAGATTTTTGTAAATAAACAATAACATTATTTTAGTTTAGTCTTCATCTTTTTTAAGAAATATATGCAGTTCTCGAAAAGTACTTCGATTTTTAAAAACACTTGAAAATATCGCAAATAGTCAACAATCATGATGATAAATTTAATTTTCGGAAATCATTATACTCGATTTTTAACATCATTGACCCTTATTTTACTATTGATAAGATTAAACTATCAGATTTGACATAAATAGTAGCTAAGATATATTGCATATATCACTTTAGCATAATCCTTTTTTAAACCCTTTATTTTAAAAATCAATCAGATTGTATATCTTTCATCTCTCGCTAAAAAAAATGTGTCAAGGCAAAAGAGTAATATTATTTCAGTAATATTTCATTCAAAAATGTCGTCCAAATTATTTTTTTGCAATTCCAGCCTACATCTTGGCAGGCGAAGGTTATGATGTCTGAATGGTTAACTCGCGAGGGAACAAACTTTCTCGCAATCACAGCAAAGATGCCGGTGTTTTCTAGAGCTTCACCTGGCACGAAATCGGTTCCACTGACCTACCAACTATGATCGATTATCTCCTAGCCTACACTAACGAAAAAAAAATTACTACAAGGAACCACCAACTTCTTCTTTATGACTAGAGACCGGATTTATATGCAACTTGCATATGCATGCATATTTTGCATATTATTGAGATGCTGGCATATTTTCAATAACTTTGCATATTTCGGCATATTTTTATTGCATTCGGCAAGAAAAAGTCTAAAGTTCAACACTAAAATAAGATGTTGCCTAAATTAGAGTCATTATTTTTTGAAAATATATGCTCTGCAGGTAAATTTTTTATCCAATGAGCATTACAATGGGATTGGTATCAAAGTTACGGCGCCAGCTGGTAGAGATCTAGATCCGGGACTGTTTATATGCAATTAACAAACAATCTAAAGATTTTTAAAATAAACAATGCTTGTTATTAGTAGATTTTTATATTTCTTATCCCGTAATTTTAACACTTGCGTTTTATATTTCATTATATTTAAATCCTGTAGTAGCGTGCAGTGCAAAAATGTTTAGTATCGAAAATAAACACGTGATTTCGGCTATGTAGGTGGTAGACTGGAACTTTCAGTCATCCGAGGTAATACCACCCCACGTATCACTAGGAGGCGGTGAAATGATGCTTACTTCATGTTTCCGTCTCTGACACGTGAGTCGGTTTCTGCTATTCTTCTTTCCTCATCCTGTCCTTTTTCTTATTTCCTTTTTTCATCTACTCTGATTTTTTCTTCTAATTCTAGAAATAAAATTGAAAACATATGTTGTGTTTTACTCCACTGTACAGAAAAAAATTAACTCAAGGGGTAAATCACCCCTTTCAAGGATTTTTTTTTTGCAAAACCCCGAGACAGGTCAATTTTATTTTTTAGTGTTCTTAATAAAATTATTAAATTTGATAAAATTCAGTTGTTCAAAAGTTGATATATAAGAAAAAAAAATGAAACTCACCCCCATAAAAATTAGGGGTAGCAACTTTTTAACATAACCAATATGTTTTAGGAGCGCTTTTTTATTAGAAATAACAAGCGTTTGTTTCATCAACAAATTCTAATTAACTCTCGAGTTATTAAAGAAAAACTGTTTTTTGGGGTTAACTTTAAGGGGTGGTTTCACCACTTAAATTGTCGAGTTAGCATCTAAAAAAAAATATGTGTCTTTGTTATGTACTATAACATATCACAAAATGAAAAAAATCGGTGGGGTACACCTCGGGTAATTTCCTTGTAAGTGTCATCACCAATATCTCAACAAAAGCGACAAGTGCTAATCCTTCTGGTTTGACTACTAACTAACTGGGTAATACATCATAACATAACATTTTCGTCTAATAACTCCAAACTTCTCATTTGGTACTTAGCCTCTTTGGTATTTCCACTATACAATTTTTGCTCAAGAATTTGACCACATTTGAAAATTTCGACTTTTTCCAAAGTTTTGACTTTATTTGAAAAATTGAAGTATTCGACTTTTTTTTCGAAAATTCCCACTTTAAAAAAACAAATTTTTTGCAAAATTTCGACTTTCAAAATTTTTTAATATTTTATTGTCAAATTAAAACTTTTTTCAAGTTGGGACTTTTTCAGAATTGAAACTTTTTTTTAAAAATTTTACTTTTTCCAAAATTTTAACTTTTGCATGGGCGAGTTAGGTCATTCGATGTAGGAAGGTTAAAAAAATGCCCCGGATAACCGTTGGAGTTATTTATATTTTCGTATTTAGAGCAAACAATATTTGTGGCCCAAAAAATTGATCATTAATTTTATTTTTATTTTCTTATTTCGGCCATTCAATTTTTGTCGAACAAAAAGAAAAAAAGTCCTCAAATTTTATTTTCGACCAAGCAGTTGTCGACAAAAAAAATCCTCAATTTATATCCTCATGTTTCGATTAATCAATTTTTGTTGGCGACCAAAAAAGAACCTTCCATTTCTATTTTCCTATTTCTACCAATCAATTTTTGTTGACCAATTATAAAAAAAGATCCTTCTCTATTCCTGCAGAACATTCTGTATCCACCAAAAAATTTATGACTTCATATCTTTTTTGGGGAGATTAACTCGAACTCTTGGGGGGCTATGACCCCCTAGCCGCTACCTAACTTTGTCCGTGACTTTTTGTAAAAGCTTCGAATTTTTGTAACTTCAACTTTTTAAAAAATTCCCCTATTCCTGAAAATTTTAATAAATTTTTTTAAAGAATCTGACATTTTAAATTGAGAATTAAAGATTTTATACTGATTGTATAAAAGAAATTCGAGACTTAACTAAAGTTCGACATCTAAGCTGGTCTTTTAAAAAGAAGTATTTTTTTAAGTCTAAGCCGAAAAGTCTCAAAAAAAGTTAAAATTTCGAAGAATTGTCGAGTTTAAAATCTAAAGAGAAATTTTGCAAAAAAAAGAACACAAGCAAAATTTTGGTTTTAAACTTGAATTACTACAAGTGTTTTTCGAAATTTTAAGTTCAAGGCAAAATAACGAGTCATTTCGAGAAGAAACTTTAAAATGACTAGAAAAATTGAAAACCAAGAAAGAAAAGAAACACAACATAGGTTGCTCTAATGCGTTTCAATAGCCAGGCTATGATCTTCAGAGAGATACTAAGGCTCAAATGGAAGTGATACGAAGTTTAAGTTTTTGTTTTCGTCAGCTCGGAAAGTCGTGGTATTTACCATCTGTCTGAGTATGTATGTATCTCTCTGAAGATGATAGCTTGGCTATCAAAACGCGTTAGAGCAAACTCGGTTGTGTTTTTTAATCTTTCTTGGTTTCAGGGGACAAGATCTGTATTTCATGTATTTCAATTTTTGAAAATAACCATGGACCAGTCCGTTCCACCAAAAAAAATCTAGAAAAATTGTTCATCAAGGTTTTGTTTTAAACATTTCAAACTAAAACAAAAATTTCGAGTTTAAAACTTAAATATTTAGAAGTTTATGTATATAAAAAAGTCTGATTACTTGAAAAAATGTACCGGGTGGCCAACTAAGAAACGACGCCGGTTATATCTCAGCAACGAATGACCTCGCAGCTTTGGGGAAAAAATTTCAATGAGAAAAGTGGCCCAGAAAAATTGCTGGAAAATATTTTTAAAGTTCTTAAATGACCGCTGGGTGGCGTAATACGTAGGACTGAAGAGAAAATTAGGATTTTCGCGAAATGGTAGCAAATTTTGCCTTTTTTCTAAAAAACATTAAATAGAATGATATTTCAATTTTGGCATTTTAAAATAGAAAATTAAAAGCCCTAAATACAAGTGAAAACCGCAAATCCATATCTTTTGACTAACCAAAGATCTTGGCAAACAAAGTTTAAGTTATGAATTATCACATAGTTTGCCTACAAAATTGGTAAAGTGGCCCTTGAAAAAAGTTAACTGCAAAAATGAAATAACAAAATGCAAATATTTAAGCTGGCAATTGTGTTTACTAACTGCTCTTCTAACTGAATTGGTATTTCCGTTTTTATATTCCTTTATAAAATTAAAAAGATTTATACAAATGACATGTTAACCATTTATTTCGAATGCATGAAAATGCAATTGATGCTGCTAAATCTACGGGTGCAGTACCCCGAAAAACGTAATCAAAGTGAAAGAGTTTTCCTCCAACTGATACATTGTATACGCACCACCGGTAATGTGCATGTCACTGTGTTTAGAAGATAACGTGAGGTCGCATCGAGCAAAATATTATAAATGTTTTAGAGTATGTGAAATTTAATCTTCATTTAAGTACCAGAACAATAGCTAATGACTTGGGAATACGCTGAACTACCGTTCAAAGCGAGGCACACGTGACAGGTGGATAGGAAGTGGAAGTCAGTTTTGTTGTCCATCCAGGTTCCCAGATCTGACTTGCCTTGATTTTTATTTGTCAGGCGAATAAAAGACCCTGTTTTTGCCAACAAACCTACAAAAGAAACGATATGATCAAAAGAATAAGAAACACTATTTAGAGTGGTAGAATGAGCAAAAGTTGAAATTGCAGTGTTCATTCGTCAGAGGATTCACTGCATGAAAATGATGGACTGCAGTCAGTTTAAACATCTAGGGCTCGAATCAATGGACGATGTTAATTTAACATTTTTTTTCAGTTAATTTTTTACATAATTCACTGTTATTACTATTAGATCACTAAAGGTATGTTAATTACTTATTGTCACATTATGTAAGAAAAATTCTAAACCTCCTCTGATTTCGTATTCTTAATGGTAAACAACGTCATCAAGCTTTTACGTTACTGAAATTTTATTTGCCAATATCACCGGTTAGACAAAAGATATCGAGTTGCGGTTTTCACTGATATCTAGGGCTTTCAATTCTCTATTTTAAGGTATCGAAATTGACATATCATTCTATTTAATTTTTTTAGGAAAACGGCGAAATTTGTTACCATTTTATATAACGTGCTGTAGAAGCGACAATAATTTTAACATAGAAACATATGAAAGTGTCGTCGATCGACTAAATAACACTCTTTCTATAGAGACTATATTTGTTAAATTTCATTAAGGCTAACTGAAGTAAATGACATTAAAATTTTTTTTTCAACGTCCCCCACCACTTTATTTTTATAGATAGAACAAAAAGTGTAAACAAAAACAAATCAAAATTATTCTAGGATTACACTGCATGTATTTTCAATATACTTTAATTAAGCAACATTTTGAGAAAATCCTAATTTTCAATTCAGTCCTACGTATTACGCCACCTAGCGGTCATTTTAGAACTTCAAAAATATTTTCCAGATATTTTTCAGGGCCACTTTTTTATTAAAATATTTTTCCCAAAGCTGTAAAGTGATTCGTTGCTGAGATATAGCCGGCATCCTTTCTTAGTTGGCCACCCGGTACATAAGTCGTGTGGGGACATATTCCCCAGCTCTCTACGCGTGCAGGAAACTTTAAATACAATCGCGTGTATTAGTAATTGCATACATTTTAAGTGAATTTTAAGACCATTTTTTCCACTTTAGAGGCTAAGTTTTGAAAAATCCCCTTTAGTGTTCTCCTACGTGTTACGGGGAACACCTGTGCAAAATTTCACGTTCTTAGACACATCAGTATAAGCTATGCGTTGTCTTGGACAGTCTGTTAGAGATTTATTAAGTAGATACATCGGCGGACTTAAATATATTGCCTTTTTTATTTAGAAACTAAATTTTCAGTTTTTGATTTAGCTTGATTAATGTTTTTTGAGTAAAATTACTCTAACAGATTCTTAGTTCTTAGACTTTTTTGTAATGGATTTTCCGTCGTAGGATACCTCGGACGTGATTTAGTAAATATAGTAGAAATGGAATAATTTTGTAAATTAAAAAGATTGATTTTGTGTACTGTAATATATTAATACTTTTAAACGATCCTTATAATAAACTTGCTTCTAACAATGGTTTGACTAGACTGTCTATTCTAAATACAATACATACATTTGAGACCCTAATCCTTTTTTTCGCGACGGGGTTTCCGCCTATTCTTTAGTTAGATCTTACAAGTGGCGGAAAGGTCCAACACACAATAAGAATAAGTAATTTGAATGACAGATGTAAAAACTTTGGTATGCAGAAGGATCTGGACCCAAGTGGGTAAGGTTGGTACTTTACATTTTTAACATTTTTCCGAGAGAGATTTTTACGAGTTAAAAATAACTGAAACAGCTCTTCTGATGACAACTTTTTTCTTGTTGATTTTATTTAAAAGTTTCCATCCTTAATATCCTTAAAAGAACATGGAAGAGTATGTAAATGTTCAAAATTTCATCAAACCTTATATTCAATTCAAAAGTATTTTCATCACAAAATACCATTACAATTTAGTTAATGGTTGATTTTTAAATCATAATTTTGGTATGTAAAAAACGAAAATTAAATGAGTAATTAAAACATACCTAATCCTATTAAAATTCGAAACAGAAGTTGCTCTATTTATATTTTTGAAATAGTATAGCACCAAGACATTTATTTCAGTGCAGACGAATTCTTGATAATATCATTATTATATGAAAATAAAATTTCAAGTACTTTTAATTTACAGCAATGAATTTGCATTGGATGATAATTCAGCTTTTTTAAACGGTCATTAAATATTTGTTTTACATCTAACCCAATAATTGTAATTACGATGCATATTTTGTTCAAAATTTGCATATAATATGCGCATATCTTGTGAAAAAAAGCTATTCATAAATCTGCTCTCTAGTTATGACTTCTCAGTTGCCAGAATATAATAAAAAGATTCAAGTGAGCTTGACTCCCATAGCTTTCATGAGCCACTTAACCAGCCCGCTGAGGCACATGATGGCATTCTAGCATAAGCCTTTATCGGTAAGTATGAGTAACAACCACATCCGCACCTAGTGTATGTCTAGGGTCTTTGTTTATAAATGCATCCCCTAGTTAATGTGCCAAATTTAATAGATATAAAAAATTTACATTCTTAACCCTTACTATGTGGAATTCTTCAATATTCATAGTTAATAACAGTAAATACAACAATAAATATAAAAAATTCTGCGATGTTTGGTCAATATTGGATATGTTAGGACCAGATTTTGCTTTTCAGCATCGTTGGCGAGTATACCAGTAATTTCTTTGGCCGTTGTTATGGATACATGGATCTTGTTAGCATAACAGTATACTAAAAAGTTCTATGTTTATTTTCCTAGTTTACTTGTTAGAAGAATTTCGTCTGTTCTAAGATTTTTGATTTTATCGTGAAATCTCGACTTTAAAAATTTCACGATTTTTTCTAGTAATTTCCACTTTTTTTTGAAATTTCGAACGATATTCAAAAATTTGATTTATTTTCTCAGTTTATGCTTTACTTGAAAACTTTGATTTTTGAAAAGAGTTACATTTTTAGAAACTTTTGACCTTATTAAAATATTTACTTTTTATGGAATTTTTTAATTTTTTAAATTCTGAATCTTTCAAGATTAGATTTTTTTCAGAATTTTAACATTTTTTTGCTCAAAATTTCGATTTTTTTCTTCAAAAGGTCATATTTCTCAACAAATTGTAAACATTTTTTCCCGATAAGCTTTTGGAATTTTTTTATTTTTTCAAAATATCGACTGAAAATTTTGTTCTTGTTCACAATTTTGACTTTTATCAAAAATTCCAACCATTTTACAAATTTTCGACAGTTTCTTAAAGTTTCGAGTTTTTTGAAAGTTATTTTCAGGATATCGAATTTTGCTCTAAATTTCTAACAATTTTTTTAACATTGTCCATCTTTAATCTCAACAATGGTAAAGACATTTTTCAAATTTCGATCTTTTTTTGAAATTTCTGGGTTAGTCTCGAAAATGATGAGAATTTTAAAATGTAAACTCAGAATTTTGAGAAACTAAAAAAATAAAAATTTTGAAAAGAAAACTCCACATTTATGCTAAAACTACCAAACTTTTTTTTAGTTTTTTTTTTTGTTTTTCATGAATACCAGATAATCATGGCCCTGGAAATAGGCCTGATTTCGTTTTTTAAAGTGATGGGGAGCTTTAAAATTTGGTTGGAAGACTTAATCGACAAAAAAACTATAATTTACAAGATAATTCATTTAAAAGCTCTGAAAAGAGGAGCACGAATATTTTGGGCTTGAAAACTTATTTAAGTAGTTCGCATAAAATAAAATGTCTACTCAACCTAATTTAGGTTGCAAATATATCTATTTCAGACTAATTTAATTATCTCATCTTCAGCTTATTGTAACTATGATATTTTTAAGTATAAGTATGCGATAACACTTACCTATAAAGTTTGATAGAAACAGTGTCATCTGAAAGAGTTGTAAAAATGAGTTGCACAGTTTTATCGCTAATATTTTTGTTAACGGTATATAGCCTTCAAGCAAAATCAGTTGTTGGTTTACCTGACAACAAAGACATTGGATTGAATATTGTAAGTAATCAAAAATAATTGACCTAGTCAGGTAGCTACTCTACCGTCAGTCAATCAAACTTCTTCTTGCCATCATCATCAGATTAAGTTAAATATGATGACCCAAGCGGTTGATACATAGTTATGAGTTATATCACAAATGAAAAAAAAAGACTTCTGCCTTTGGTATACGGAATTATATTCGAGCAACAAGTCCCAGTAAAGCCTTTTGAACTCATAATAATGAAACATGCAATTTTCTTCATTTGAGAAATCGTTTGAGAAAAATTATTTTTTTAATTTTTAAATCCTTCTAATTATCTATAAGTACTATGTCACTGGACGTTTAATCCACAATCTACATGTTTTATCTTTTCTTTATACTTGTTGCAACTTTATTGGG
Organism: Dastarcus helophoroides; assembly: GCA_028583605.1. Lineage (NCBI taxonomy): Eukaryota > Metazoa > Arthropoda > Insecta > Coleoptera > Bothrideridae > Dastarcus > Dastarcus helophoroides. The sequence goes on from CM053329.1 coordinate 1,469,282, forward strand.
ATTTTAATTAATTGGAGATAATAAAAATTTAAGAAGAAACTAATTGAAATTTCAGTTACCGTTTTGCTGTTGATTAATAAGAGAGATTTATGGTGCTGTGTGTTACCCTAATTCTAATTCTGTGTCAGTTAACTGTAACTCATCAATTTTTCGGTACGACATCTGTTTTGAAGATGACATTTTTTTTTAAAGATGCGTTCTTAATTTGCAAAATTGATTATAGGTTTGATTCCAATTTCCAAATATTTTTAAACTATGTAATAGCCAATATTGTCAAAAATTTAACGAATTGACATTTCTAATCCTTACTTTGTGGAATTCTTCAACATTCATAATTATTAAACTTTATTATCGATTAAAGCAACAACAGATATTAAAAATTCCACGATATTTCCATAAATATTTGCTAAACTAGGTCCGGTTATAGCAAATATTTATCGAAACATCGTGGAATTTTTAATATCTGTTGTTGCTTTAATTCGTTAATAACCTTTAAAAGTTATGAAAAATTTAACGTTTAAAAATAACAAAGTAATAAACCTGCATTATCTGATATAAATATATGAAGATTTTATCTCCTATGACAGGAATGTAATGTTCTTAAAACTTTAGTCAGATATTACGCATTTTTTACAATACATATTTTTTTGTTTATACCTAATTTTTTTCTTCACCAATATAAATATCGATTTTGAAATGTAAATGAACTTATTTGGCAGTCTCATTAATATTTATAGTTTGCTTAGGGTTTCCAACTGTTGCGGAGATTAGATGAAAAATGTATTTTTGATATTCGTCGCTTAGGAAAAAGCGTTGGTCAAAAAAAGCTCATACGATTTCATCCATCTTAAAATATAAGAGTTTGGCTGCTGCAATGTAAAAATTGATTGCTAAAAAAAAGTTTATCACCTTGAAAACAGGAGAGGTGGCAACCCTAAGTTTGCTACATGCTGCAGGACAAGAGTAATTAATGCTTGTGTTATTTATCAAGACAATATTTTTTTATCTTACAAATGATTATGGTGAATAAATAAAAATTTGTTGTCTAGAAATATAGAGATTAATTTAGTAGATAATGTGATAGCAAACAGCAATGAATTTAAAAAAATAAGGCGTAGTTTTTAACCAATCATTTCAAAATATTAATTTTCGAATATTTTATTTTCGTTCTGTGAAAACAATAAATTATTCTATAACGATCTTTATGCTTTTGCATTCAAATTGTTTTCTTTTCGTAATAACTATTATTAAACTAAGCAGATTTGGTTAAAAAGCTTCTCCCGGGAAAAAACCAAAATCAAGAAATCATAAAAAAGCTAAGAAACTCAATATGTCAATCATGCCAGAATCATCGTTCTCCCGAAATGAAAGTGGCACAACATTTTCTGTTATTTTGAAATACTTTTGATTGTTTTGGCCTATATTTCGTTAAGGGGTCAATTTTTGTTTGTGTTTTAATAAACCGTAAGAAAATTAACAAAAATTCAATTAATTTTTAGACAACTTATGTGCCCAAATACGGTTATCCGTTGGAAAGTCATACCATTAAGACGGAAGATGGATACATATTAACATTACATAGAATTCCATTCGGAAGAGGTGGTCCAAAGCAGCAGGAAAATAGACCACCTGTATTGCTAATGCATGGATTCATGTGCAGTTCAATCGATTGGTTAAATAATGGCCCAAACAACAGCTTAGGATTCTTATTAGCTGATCAGGGTTATGATGTCTGGTTGGGAAATCAAAGAGGAAATATGTGGTCCAGAAAACATGTTAATTTGAATCCAGATTTAAAGAAACTGCAATTTTTCGACTTTAGGTTAGTTACCAACTTATTAAATATCACATATTTATTTATTCTACGAATAAATTACAGTTTCCACGAAATTGGTATTTACGATTTACCAGCAAAAATTGATTATATCCTTAATAAGACGAATTATGAAAAGTTATATTATGTTGCCCATTCACAAGGAACAACAGAGTTTTTTATAATGGCTTCCGAGAAGCCGGAATATAATAGTAAAATTCGTTTAATGACCGCCCTGGCTCCTGTTGCTTACATGGATCATTTAACAAGCGCATTGGGTCACTTCTTGGTATTGAACTATCATTCCATAAGGGTAAGTTTACAGATACTGTTGATAACTAAATTTTCCACTACATGTCATTTAGCAACATAATAGCAACGTTTTAAGCCGCAAATCTTAAATTTATAAATGAATCATGGTGAAAAAATTACCCCTTACCGTTAAGATAAATCTTTAGCATAAAAATGTTCACTTTATGATTTCAACCAAACTTTTATTATCTATTTAGCTAAAAAAAAATCAATAATTTTTTTTCATTACTGTTACAAAGTCTGGTTAAAAAAATATTTAATTTGCTAAACCATATCAGAATAATTGACCAAAATTTCTGAAAAAAATGTTTCGTATATCAAACTTTAATTTTGGTTCTGATAGGTTCGTAAGGTTCGCCATTTTCATTTATTTAAATAATTTAAATATTTTTCAAAACAGGACTTTAAGTTAATCGAACTTTGTTTTAGATTTTAGACAAATTTTAGTTAAAGATCTAGCTTAGATTTTGAAATATTTTTATCATATGAAGGGGTTAGAGCAAAAAAGGTATAAATTACATTTTCTTGTTTTTTGAGATATTTGTAAATACCGAAACTTAAGCATGTATTCTTTTTGAGCAAAAATGGTGTAAGTGCATCTAGGCGAGTACTGGCGTCATGTTTGAACCAGTAGATATACCTACTTAGCACTTATCGAAAACCTGTTGGTGCAAAAAGGGTATAAGATCACTTGTACTGGTTTTGCACTTGACAGTGATTTAATATTTTAAAGACAGATGTGTCATACTGAGGTGGTGTTTATATTGATAACGAGTTGTTAACGGGGCTTTAAATTTTTTTACATGTGCTCCAATCAGCTCTATAAACTCAATAAAATTTAGTTTGTATCATTGAAAATTAAGAGCAGAGAGAAGGCAGAATATCAGTAAATGGAAAAGAAATGACAAGAAGAGATTGCGATCAGAAGGGAAATTGTATGTAGGATATACAGGCGTAATGCATTCAAGTAAACACTTAAGAATTTTTAATCATGTGTTTGAAAATTTTTATAAAATACCTAGTGATGATTTGCAGACAGCGTATTTATCATCTTGTATTAAAAAAGAAGTTGCTAGAAGGAAGCAAGGATCACAAAAAGGCCGACACTAAAATAATGTTAATTAATAAGCGTGTAGTAATCAGTTTTTTCTCTGAAAACTAATAGAAGTTTTACTACAGTGTGTGCAAAAACTGAAAAATGCTGAGTATAAATAAAATTGATTAAAATGTTAGAAACTCTGTTATTTCTCATGTAAAGATATTTTCCAAAATACAAGAGTCATTATTAAGCCACCCACCTAAAAGAAGTTAATCATAAGTTTCTGGAGACTGGCCACACATATATGGAGTGCGATAGGGATTTTGCTAGAATTGAAAAGTGCAAAAAAACAGAATCCCCAAGTTTTTACTTGCGAGAATTGAAGAGAAGTGATTGCTGTTTCCTGCAAAAATTTATAGTGCTATAGTATGACCCAAGCAATGTGCTGTTCTTTTGTAAATTTATATAAATTAATAAAAGATCCAAAAAAAGATACGGAAGGAAGACCTATTAAGTTTAGAGAAATAACCCACTTTAGATATGAGCAAGAATTGGAATTTAAACCAGCCTTGGGTGATATTTATTTATTCTTGAAATGTATATCTGGATCAAGTTTTACTGGACGTCCATCTTTTTTTGTTTAATAACACATTTACACTGCTGCATACAAATTTAGTTCCAATTAAATTTGAAAAATGGATACATTTACAGAGCCTTTTAGATTATATACCTCCAGTGTCTCATTTATTTTACACAAACCTGAACCATGAGGAAGATCCCAAAAGTAAAACAACAGGACGAAAACGAACATTGATACCTGAACCCAGCATCACTCGAGAGGATCATGAAGAGTCCGACAACGAAATCGACATCGATGACGATGACATGTGTCTGCTTCACTTACAGAATGCATGTGTGTGCGTGCTGCTCCGACAACTTCATAGTGAATACAAAATTAATTACCTGTAAATATTGTGAAGAAAGTTATTATCCTCACTGTGTTCAATTAAAAGATGCACTGTATAAAACTATAAGCGATTGCGCTAATATATTTTGGTATTGTGATACTTGTGTGGGACGCATTGACGAAAGGCTTAACTTCGTTAAAAGACTGGAAAAACCTGAAAAGGAAACTGCACAATGTAAGGTAAATACTACCGAAATACTGAAAAGTTTAGAAAGTGTAAATGCCACACAGGACAAAAAATGGTCTGATGTTGTTAAAAATAAGTTTCCACCTTTAATAATAAAACCAGAAGAACATAAAACAAGACACCAATACCACAAAAACTGATGTTATACAATCAGTTAATCGAGCTAAGTTATCGATAGCAAAAAAAAAGTGAAACAAGTCAGTCGAGGTAGTGTTGTTATCGAATGTAATGATATGGAATCCCTTAAAACACTACCAAAAAAAAGTTGTCAATGAACTTAGTAGTAGGTGTTCATGACAAATACTTAAGTGCAGAGAATAAATTTATTCATTTTGTAGCACATCAAAATTACCTAGCAAATATTGAAATTATAGAAATGAAAATGATCAGGAAATATATACCAAAAAATAAAAAATCGCACAATGTGGTTTTAGAAGTATCGCCTTAAGCTTTCAAGTGCCTTTTAAACAATAAAAAAGTCTTTATTGGATGGGATAATTTTCCAGTATATGAATACGTTGAAGTATTAAGGTGCTACAAATGCTGGAAATATGGCCATAAAGCCATAAAATGTAGACAAATCAGTGTGGTTTGTCCATTTTGTAATAAAGACCATAAAAGTATCATTCAAATACACCTGAATAAACAAACTGCAAACATGCCTATGAAATGTTAAAGATTCCAAATATTGATTATAAACATATAGTCTTTGACAAAAATTGCATATGTTATCAACCCGCTGTCGACCAATCAAAATTACGGACAAAATACACATAGCAATTAAAATCAGAGGTGAAAAATGGGGAGACGTCGATGCTTAAAGATATCTTAATGGTACATGTAAATATCCAAGGACTTAGAACACACATACATGAAGTGGAACAATTATTATGTCAAAAAGACCCTGCAGTATTGTGTGTAAGCGAATCACATGTTACTCCAGAAATTCAACAGCAAGAATTGAATATACTTGGATATAACACTCTAGTAGGTTATTCGAACAGCAAGCACACAGGTGGAGTAGTTATATTCCTAAAAAATACCTTCAATTTTACAGTATTGTATAATAATTCAATTGAGTATAATTACTAGGCGCTTTTAGTCAAGATTCAAGTCCATAAAGAAGATTTAATAATCGGGGCCTTATATAGATCCCCAAATGCTAGTCATATGAAGTTTTTAGGCTATTTGAAAGAAAAATTAGGCGAAGATATCCTACAAAAAGGAAAAACAGTATTAATGGGTGACCTAAATATCGACCTTTCCAAACATGATGGCAGTAGTAAATAAATTGAGAAAGATTATTGAAGCTGCGGGGTTTACACAAATTGTTGAAAAAGACAAAGGACTACCAGTATCCTCATCTACTTTAATCGATCACATAATTACTAATGACTTTAATGCAAGAAATGTTCCAGCCTTTAGTGACCATGAAATAATAGGTACGTCCCTTAACTTGAAAGTAATATTAAAAAATAATCGATTCATTTATAATAAAGACTAAAGCAGTGGAAAAATTCCAGATATTTTGGAAAACCTAACAGGGAAGATCTGGAATTACACATCAACAAATGTAAATACAATATACGCCGATTTCATAAGAAATATAAATGATTCTGCGGACAAAGTTTCTCCTATAAGAGAACAGAGACTCAAAAGATATCCTTGGATAACAAATCAAGTACAGAAAGCCAGAGATGTCGCTTATAAAAGATTCTGCTACACAAAATTTGAAAATGATTGGGAGGATTATAAGTTAAATAGAAATAAAGCTATATCAGTCATATGTGCCGAAAAAACAAAATACTACAATAAAAATGTTGATGGAAGCAGAGGAGACGGAAAGAAGATGTGGAGAACAATAAAAGAATTGATGGGAGATAAAAAATGATCACCAGATTTCTTAATGATTGATTACGGGACGTACAATAGCCCAGAGAAGAAAATTTTAATAATTTCTATTCGACTAATGAGATCGCCGAAAGCATAGAAAACAGAGTATGGATTTATCAAAATGATGTAGTAAAAAAAGAAATAACAATGTCCCACTTTAAAACTATAAACCTTTCGCAGGTTAGAAAAATTATTTCTGGTTTAAAAAATAAAAGTACTAGTGATAACTCTCTCAGCGTTAAGTTATTTCAGGAGCTTTTTTGTGTAATAGGATATTCACTTTTGTACTTGGTGAATACATCTTTAACAACTGGAAAATTGCCGAGTGAATTAAGGACCAGCGTCATAATTCCCGTTCCTAAAATTTCTAACCCCAAGAGTCCTGCTGAATTTAGACCGATAAACTTGTTACCAGTCGTCGAGGAAATTATTGAAATTATAGTGTGTGACCAGCTAAAATGCTACTTTGAACAAGATAAATTAACATACGTGGGACAATCAGGATTCAGAACAAACCACTCTTGTGAGTCATCACTTCATTATGTTTGTGCCACCTGGAGGAAAGACCTCAGACTATGCTCAGTGTGTTCGTCGATTTAAAGCGTGCTTTTGAAACAATCGATCGAGACATTTTAATTAAAAAATTGGAATCATACGGAATAAAGAATAATGCATTAATATGGATTAAAGATTACTTGCAGAATAGGTATCATAGAACTAGGGTTGATAATAAATTATCAAATAAGAAAAAAAGCAAGTGGGGCGTCCTGCGGGGTACGTTTTGGGTTCATTGATGTTTTTGATTTGTATAAATAATATCTACAAATCTCTGAATAACTCTTTTATTAATTTATTTGCTGATGACACTCTTATCTCTGTATCTGGAAATAGTTTTCATGAAATAACAAATTAAAATTAAATGCGGAAAAAACGAAATGTATGGTAATAAAGGCAACGTCAAACTGTAGAAAATATGCATAATCTGGATTCACCATCAATATTGGTGGCACTACTTTAAATTTTGTTCAAGAAATTAAATATTAAATTTTTTTTAGATCCTCAATTAAAATTTTATAATCAAGTAGATTATTTGTGCAAAAAAGTAGGTAAAAAAATCGGGTATTTTCCTCGCGTGTCACAATTTTTATCACAATGGTCTAAGATACTTGTGTACAATACCATAATATTGCCCCATTTTAATTACTGTTGTTCCTTATTATTATCGTGTACCAAAGAAAGCATAGATCAACTTCAGCGTCAGCAGAATAAAGCGATTGCGAAAAATACTGAAATGTAGTAAAAATACTCCTATTAATAATATGTTGAAGACATTAACTCGGCTATCCATTGAACAGAACATAAGAAAGGCGAATCTAGTTTTAATCTATAAATTGAGTGAAAGTGAAATGGCACCTTATTTAAATATTTTTCCTGACAAAAAGAGCAGACCTTCAACAGTACAATATTCGTTCAAAAAATAATTGCAACATTGAATTTAAAAAAAAAAACAATCTTACAAAAAACTTTATTTTGTGAAGGGCTGCATCTGTTCAATGCTTTACCTGAGGATATAAAAAAACTCAAACAACTTGAGAGTATTTAATAAAAAAGTCTCTAAATATTTACATAGTTGTAGTAGCATTGACTGATGTGATTAGTGTTAATTATCTTTTATATTATGTATAACATGTGAAGTTATTGTACTAGCAAATTGCTAAATAAATCATATTATAAGCTCTGGCTATGAACCAATAGATATTTTTTGGCAGAACTGCATATGTTTTAATGATACAATCATTAAAATAAATAAATACATTAGTGCAAAAAGGGTATGATTTCACTAATAGAATTATACGTTATCTTTTCATACAATTCATTTTACTAAAAATTTGTGCCGTTATTACAAAATTTTAAAAAAGCAATAAACTTTGGGGACCAATTTCTCAAAACTAGATAAGATGTACTTATATCCTTTTTGCTCTAACTCCTTCATCATCTATCATGAAACTGTGGGAATTGTTTTATAAACATAAAATAATATTTATATTTTAAGTTCAATTATGATTAATATTGTTACGGGCTTTATCTGTACGAATTGATTACACGTGATGGATTATACCCACTTTATTATTGAACTCAACTTGGTTCACCACAATTGAACAATTAACTTACTTATTATTGACTTCAACTAACTCATTAATTACACTGACTCTAACTGACTGACTAGAGGGAAAGCTCACCGCCTTTTATAATTTTGGCCTCCGGCTTCTAGAACTTTTTGGCAGATAAGGTTTATCGTTCCCGAAATTTCTGGAATGCTTATCTGCCATTTGTTTCGTTATCTCGGCCGCTTTCCCCTTATCAGATCCTTCTAGAAACTTTTTTTATTTACTAAATTATACAATTCAATTCTTAATTCTATTCCATCTATTTACATTGCGTTACAATATGGATAATCTTGCAGATGAATTTGGATTTGGCACATATTCATGAAATTTTAAGGCATTCTGATTTGGTCTCTAAATTAGCGGCTAAGTCATGTGCTGATGGTTCACCAACTCAAAAATTATGTGCAGCAATTTTCTACATTTTCGGAGGTTACGATCCAGATGAATTAGATAAGGTAATGTTTATTCAATTAAAAGCTTTTACATTTTTCCTAGAGATACAGTTAAAATAATTACCTATATTTTAGTCAAGAATACCGATTTATGCGTCAAATGCACCCGCTGGAGCTTCTACAAAGCAACTATATCATTATATTCAGATATATAAAGCAGGTAAACCTTTTAACAAAGACATCGAATGTTATTTTATTCATTTGGTTATATATTTTTCATATTATTAAAACAATTTAGTTGTATTTACTTAATTTTAATAGCAGATAGAACATCTTCAGCGATTGAATAGCGTCAATGGACTACTGAACGAAGAAGTACATGCACCGTTTACTTCCGACTCTGGCCGTGGGTCCTTCGTAACCTTATTGCTTGATTTTACTTCCCTTTTACAGGCGTAGCTAGAATAAGGTAGGATAGGGCACTTGCCCCCCTCTGGCTCATGCAGCTCAACGAAAATTTATATTCATTGAGGAGGCTTTTTCTAAAATTCGTTTCTTCTGTGAGATATCGAAATTTCGACTTATTTCTCAAAATTCGTCTTTTTTTCACAAATTTCATTTAAAACAAATTTATTCCTAAACTTCGATTTCTTTCATCGGAATCCGACTTTCTTGAAATTTCGAATTTTTATCTTAAAATTCATCGTTTTATTTTCCGAATATTTCAAATTTTCTTCAAATTTTGATTTTCTGTATATTTCGGCTTGTTTATCAAGATTTATCTTTTTTCTCAAAATTTTGTAGATCTTTTGATAAAGAAATAAAATATTTATGTGGAAATTTTGATAATGATTTTTTGGAGATTTTGTAAAGTTTGTACGAAGACAAAAATTCCGAGAAAATTTTTTCTGGAATTATTTATAACTGAAATTCAACTTTCTAAAAATTACAACTTGTTTCCCAAAATTTCCACATTTATCTCAATATTGGACATTTTCTGACTTAAGGGTGGGGTTGATCGGGACGCAGGTCTGCAAGCAGTCAAGAAAAAATGGAAAAAAATTCATTTTTCTGAAAATTCGTCCTTTTTCCAAAATTTCGATAAAATTTAACTCTCTCTGAAAAATGTCGAGTGTTTATTAAATTTCGACAATTTGCTCGAAATTTCGATTCTTTAGTCACAACCTCCAATTTTTATTCTTTAAATTCATTTTTGTTTAAATCGGTCTTTTTTTGAAAATTTGAAATTAATCCAGAAATTTAATCCTGTATGCTCCCGAAAATCAGAATATTGGGCCTCTAAATTTGTCCTTTTCTTAAAATGTTGACTTTTTTTCACGATTTATTTATTTTTCACAAACGACGATATCCAAAATTGTTCCTTTTCACTAAAAATTAACTTTTTCCGGAACACTTCGATCTTTTGCTTCATTTGGTAGTTCTAGAAATTTCGAGTGTTTTTCCGGGATTTTATTTTTTTTTTCAAGAAATTTATTTTTATCAACATGGGAAGACTTTTAGAATTTGATTTTTCAGAAATTTTGACCGGTTTCTTTAAGCTTGCTTTCTTCTGAATATTTTTATTTTAGTCTCAAAATTCGAGTTTAACTTTTCCGAAAATTTACACTTTTTCCCATCAGTTTGAATTCGTCTTTTTTTGACATTTCTGCTTTATTCTCAAAATTCTGTTTTTTGTACTTTTCTTTCAAAAATCATTTTTTTGTCAAAATTCTGCTATTTTACTTAATATTTGTTTTTTATTATTATATTATTATATTATATTTTTATTTCGTCTTGAATTTGACTCCAGAAATTTTAACTTCATATCTCGCTTTATTTTCAAAATCTCGACATTAATTTCAAAATTAATTAAGTTTTAATTTCTGGAAATGTCGACTTTTTCCTCAAAATTGACTGACTCTTTCTTGAAATTTCGTTTTCCTGAAATTCGTCTGTTTTCTCAAAATTAGATCGGAATGTTATCAAAAATTAATGTTGATATGTTGAGAAAAATATTTCGGTAATTTCAAGAAAAAGATTTCTTGTATATTAAATTTTATTATTGAAATTTAAATATTATTTCAAAATTGGAATGAAGAATCAAAAATTTCGAGAAAAATGTTTTTGGAAATACCAAATTTTTTCGCAATATTCGACTTTTGGAAATATTTTGGCATTTTTAGAATTTTCAATATTTTTCGAATTTTTTAGAAAGGTAGGCTTTTTATTCCAAATTTGGTTTTCTACATAAATAGACTTTTTCAAATTTGGTTTTTTTTCTCGAAATCTTCGCTTCCAAAATTACGACTTTACTTTTAAATATCCTACTTTTGAAATTTTTTATAGAAATTTGGACCTTTTTCTTTTAACTTTTCGAAGGTATTTTTCAAGAATCATTATTTTTTTTAAATCCATATTTTTATATTCGGGTTTTTCTGAATTTTAATTTTTTTAATTTAAATTTCCGAAAATTTCATGTTTTTCAAAATGTCTTATTCTCGACATTTTGACTTTTACTTCAAAATGCGATATTTTATGTTTCTGGGGAACTTCAACTAACAGTAGAAAATTTTCTTAAAATTTCATTTTTCATAAAATTGCTTTTTTTTCACAACATTCGACCTTTGGAAATATATTTTTTTCGAATTTTCAACTTTTTTTGAGATTCTTCGAAAGGTTAGTTTTCTATTTTAAATACGATTTTTTAAACAATCCGAGTTTGTTGCAAAATTGTTTTTTTTTTCTCTCGAATATCGTTAATTTTTTCGAAATTCATATTTTTAATATCTGGATTATTTTAAAAATTTCTTCATTTTTAAATTTGGCTTTCCGAAAATTTATTGTTTCTCAAAATTTGTCTTCATCTCGAAATTTTGACAAAATAGGATGTTTCTGAAAATGTATGGAATATTTTCTTAAAATTTCGACTTTTTTTTTTCAAAATTCTTTACTTTTCCAAAATTGGATTGATATTTTTAATAAAAATCTAAATATTCTGAGAATAACGTTTTTAGGAAATCTGAGAAAATGATTTCTTGTGAATTTCAAGATTAGGACCACATTGAAATAAAGTAAAAATTCTGAGAGAAATATTTTTGAGGACTGAATTTTTTTCTCTAAATTAGACTTACAATTACTCTGGTAATTGTCACTTTTTTCACAAAACTCGACTTTAAAATTTCGATTTTTTTTTCTTCGAAATTTCGAAAGTTTTCAAAATTTTGCGATAGATTTGATCCTCCAGTTCATGTAGTTATGTGAAAATATACATATACTTAGCCGGCATTTTCCGGTTTTCTCTTTTTTAAAATTAATTTGATTCTCACCCCTCCCTGAACGAAATCCTGCATATTCTCATGTTCCTTTTCATTTTAATTACAAATGCTAAACGTTGTCTGTGTTTGGTTTTAAGTTTCCGTAATTAAATCAACTAGACATAAACATGATAAACTGGGACAAATAAAAAACAACTAAAGAAATAATATTTGGATTAAGTTGACTTTGGCATTACAAGTTTTAGACAATTTTTAATATTATCACAAACCAAAGGTTGGCAAATCAATATTTTAATCGCGATTTGAAGCAATAATAAACAAGATTAAATCAATTTTCTCGATCAACAAAATATTGGATTATCTTAATATTTAACGCAAAGCTGATGTATTATTTAAAAGAGCTTTTTTATGATTTTCTGTTCGATGCTAAAGATACATATCAAAATGTGTAAGAAATAACCGCCCCCTGATCTCTTAGGGATCTAATAGATTTTAATAGAGTTAGTAGATATTGGGCCATAGATTATTGGAAAACTGCAGGTTTTTCGATATGGTAATAGATGTTAAGAAAAAAACGATATTTTATCAAAAAATAGGTGCTTGCATTCCAAGGCTCTTAGACCATAAAATATTAATTTTTTTCAAAGAAAAAACTTGATTTAGCCGAAGGATGGAATGCAGATCAAATTCGTCTTTTATGTTAATTTATTTAGATGAATATTTACCGAATTATTACAGATTTACTAAATTGTACGCAAAGTAGTAATTGCGGTTGGAATCGAACTTTTGAGTGCGATCGCAGGCGATTCCATAAACTATGTTGGTCATCGACTTATTGCTAATAGCAAATAAATGTCTTTTACCTAAGACATTATCAACACAGTCACCAATTCCTCAAATATTGCCGACGGGTTATAAAACAAGTCTGTATTTGAAAATATACTATTCTTTTTTAATTTTTAATAATAACATAGGATCATTTGGATCCAGCTTCAAATTTATTCACAAATAAAAATGATTGAATTTGGTCTGTGTACTACCCACGGTAGTAAATGGTGTGGAGCCCTAATTGTGCGAGCCTGACTGGCTCTTGGCTGATTTTTTTTTATTTTAGCGGCTTTTCAACAATTTGACTACGGTTACTTCGGAAACCTTCGAAGATATAATTCCTTCCATCCGCCTAAATACCAGATATCTTCCATTACTGCACCTGTTGCTTTACACCATTCTAAAAATGATATATTATGTTCAGTAACGGTTAGTATCTGACAATTACTATTAAAAATATTATAAATTTCGAATCTGCCACATTGGCGTTCCTTTATTGGCGTTAATTGTTATATTACTCTAGGAAACTCAAAAACTAGGTGATGATTATCAACTAGGATAGGTAGATTTGAGTTGAGCACGCTTTGTTCAAATGATTTACAATGTTCCATCAATAAACTTATTAATTTATATTTAATTAAAATCTTTATAAAAATAATAAAGCAGAACCTTACGTAATATAAAACATGGGAATTATTCGAATTTTGAAAAGAATTCTATTTACAGGATGTTGAACGATTAGCCAAGGAACTGCCACACGTTGTTCTGAAGAGAATTGTGCCTTTCGATAAGTTTTCTCATTTGGATTTTCAATGGGGAATACACGCTAAAGATTTAGTTTACAATGAAGTTATTAAAACTATGTCTGAATATTAGGAAAATATTTCTAACAATTAAAATTGACTACAAAATGTGATTAAATAAAATTATTAATCAGTAGATATCTAACTTATTTCAAACTTGGACCCCTTATAAATTATAAATAAAAGTAGCAAGACATGTAAATCAACTTTTCAGCAGACAAAATGACAAGGTCTTTAAACAAACCAATTTTTATTTTAAAGCTAATCAGACGACAATATGATCCTTTTATTAATCAAACCATTATCCTTCGATACTTTAAATAAACTCATGGAATAGCATTAACCATGAATTCGGAATCATTTTTGAATCGACATAAATATTCAGTTAAAAACACAGGATGTTTTTTTTCTAAGAAAACATCTAGGAATAAAGCAGTCAATATTGTCATGGATAGTTAATTTTTTTTTATCCTTGCTATCAGCTTCTCAAAAGTCATTGATGAAGCATTTGAAATAACGTAATACTTGGTTATGTTTCACAGTTTCACAAAAGTTTTATTAATATCTGGGCGGTCTTAGTGATTCTTTTAAGTTATTCATTATTTGTGCTAAAAGAAATAAATTATCTTATTAGCTACCCACTATTTATAAGGCCGAATTAAGGTCTTTTCTCATGTATGGAACTCAGTCCCAAAATATGTTCCACTGTTGTGGTGCCGAGGTGTAGTTATCAGTTGTTTGAAATGGCAAGTAGACTTAGCACCTGTTCTATTTTGTGCCAATTTTATTGATACAAGTCATATAGGTGGTAAATGTGGTGCAGGTAAAACACGTACAGTGCAGCAATAATAACATTTATAAAAATTATGCATAAATAATAATGATGACCATGTGTAGTAGTGACGTCACGAATATTCGCATTCGCATTCGCGAATATTCGCATGTTTTTTGATAATCGCATTCGCATTTGCGAGAAATTATGCGAATATATTGCGAATGTATTTGGCAATAAAAAAACGGGAAATTATTTATGGACTAACAATGCTACTGCTAAGACTTTCTTCCTTCTCGTTTTTTTTTACTTTTTATTCTCGTTAACTAGAATAGAGCACTAGGGCGTTTGCTCTCCCCTGATTCATAAAATCAATTGGAAATTTATATTCTCAACTACGGGGTCCTTTTCCAAAAATTTTCATTTGTTCCTTTCTTTGAAATTTCGACCTTTTTATGAAAATTCGTCTTTTTTCACAAAATTTATTCTTTTCTTTTGAAATTTCGAACTAAAATTCGAGCTCTTTTATTCAAATTGGCTTTTTAAACATTTTAAATTATTATCTCAAAATTCGTAGTTTTCTTCCTTCAAAATTTCGTAATTTTTCAAAATTTCATTTTTTTTTAAATTCGTCCTGCAAATTTCGACTTTACATCAAAATTTGCTTTTTTCTCAAAATTTGATAGATCTATTAATATAAAAGTAAAAATATTTAGAATAATACTTATTTGAAAATTTTGAAAAATATATTTTGAAAGTGTTGAATTTTCCACAAATACAAGAATTCCAGAACAGTTAATATCTCAGAATTTTTAAAATAATCTAAAAAGCGGATATCCTCTGACATTACAGAGTGGCAGAGGGTAGCTGGTCCTTCACTCAGGCAGCCATTAAAAAATAAATATTAAGTCGAGCAATTTTGACCCTTTTTTCTTGAAGTATCGACTTTTTTTGTAAAATTTTCCTCAAAATTCGTCCCTTTTTTGAAATTTCGTCAAAATTTGACTTTGTTTGGGTATTTGGAACTTTCGATTTTTACCTCGAAAATCAGCTTTTCCTCTAAATTTTGATATTTTTAAAATTTTTCTAAATGGCCAAGTTTTTATATTAAATTTATTTCCTGAAAATTCCCAATTTATTAAAAACTTGTTTTTTTAATCAAAATTCGTCTTTTTCTTAATTACGACTATAAAGTAGAATTTTGAGTAAGTAGAATTTTGAGTATAAACTCAAAAATTTTACTTTTTTCTCTCAAAATTGTACTGCACCAAAATTTTTAAATATTTCATACAAATTTCGGTTTTTTTCTCGAAATTTTTACTGCCGGTTTTAACCTATTTCTCAAAATACGTTCTATTATTGAAGTTTCGACTAAATGTTATATGTTTCGGGAATTTTGTATTTGAAATTGGGCTTTTTATTCAAATTTCGACTTTTTAGCAAAATTCATTTATTTTTTTAGAATTGAATTAAAAATTTGCAAAAACACAACAATTTTGAGAATAGTAGTAGAGAAACATTCTTAGAAACAGGATTTTTTTCTCCAAATATGATTTATTTTAAAAATTTCGATCTTTCTCACATTTTCTAAGTGTTAGTGAAGAAGCCAATATTCGCATTCGCATTCGCATTCGAGAATGTTGGAAATGAATATTCGCATTCGCATTCGTAAATGTGGGAAAACCAACGTTCGTTACATCACTAATGTGTAGACATAAAAATTAGTATGTTGCAATTGTGAGCCTGTAAGTTTTGATGATTTACTGTGATATGACACATTGAATCTTGTAATACAATATGAAACAAGATCTTGTGCTGTCGTATAAGTCAATAAATTTCATAATTTCAATTGAATAACAAGTGTTACAGTGGTTAAAGTAAGGTAAAATAGATCATATTTATTTTCAAACCACTTAGCGCGTTGTTTTTAGCTATAAATAAATAAATTATTATTTAATTGTCTTGGGATTAGGCACCTGGAATTAAATTAATAATTTCGAGGAAACAACTAATTTAAGAAGCCGTAAACCAAAAATATTTTATTTTGAGAAATTAATTCAGTGTGTAGAAGTGTTACATTTTTGGTCCAAAAATTGTAATCACAAAACGAATGTAATAATCTGAAAATCCAAAATATCTGGACTAATTGAATTATCTGGCATCCACTTTCTTAAAATTATCATATTTTCAAGGATATTACGATAACGTTTAAATATACCTTTCATTCATTCTAAAATGTCAAGTGACCAAAAATGGATTCAATTCTAGTTTTTTAAATACTCTTTGAAAGATACTTGTTCAAATCCACTGCAACCTTTAGATAAATCAGATATTGGACTAAATATCGTAAGAGAAGTACTAATAAAAAATTATTAATTTAGTTTAAATTAAACCTATATATTACATACAAATAGTTACCCTTTTTAAAAAAATCATAATGGTACTTGCAAAATATGATTACGTTTTACAGATATTTCTTTTTTCCATTAAACAATAACTTAAAAGTAATACATTACCGGTTTAGTAATCATCAATTTAAGCGGCGCAATGTATTCACGAGTCTCTGATCAATGACTACTCTTTTTACAAAGTCGTTCAATGTTTGTGATTGAAAATGTATATTTATATTTTTAGATTTGCCATAGTAGTTAAGCATAAAAAGCAATGCTTTATAACAAATTATTATTACTTTACTAATTAAGGCACATTAAAGCACCAAAATATTTAGATGATTTTCAAAAAAATTTAAGGTTTTATCATTTATTTGCTTGTTTTCATTATCTCGTTAACAATCACGATGAATAATTTTCTATTTGAAGTCCACCCACAAAAAAAAATTTGTGGTATCACTTTTTTTTAGGACTTTGTTGCACCGAATCACTTGATATCCAATGGTGACTACACTTATAGCGAAATACATGATCCATTTTCTATCGCTATAACAAGTATAATAACAAAATTCTTTAAAATGATATATAAAAAAATGGCTAAGAGAAATATAACTTTATGTAATCAACAATCCAAAATTATAAACAGTCTATGAAATTTCATGGTCTGTTAGATTGATTTGTTTTGTTTTAGATATGAACTCGATAACAACCCTTTTATTAAACGAAGTTTTATTTCTGCTAGCTGATCAGCTAAAAAAAAATCCATTTTAAGCAAAAATATTTCTGACTGCGAAGGTTGTCATAAGATAGCACGGCAGATAGCGCAAGGATAGATACAACGCCTCATACTTTCCCATTTATAAAATTAATTTAGGTGGGTGCAATAAAACAAATGGGTCTAAAGTATTATGTAAAATATCCACAGAAAACCAATATTGTATAATCAGCTATCCAAAGTAACAAACAGTATCTAAAATTAAAAAAAAAAAATTGTAATCTCCCGGATTGCAAACTTTACAGCTTAATATTTCTACTTTAAATTCCAGATTTCAAAAAAGAAAGGTGGCAAGTTTGATTTTAAATTCAAAATTTTCACATTTCTCACAGCATTTCAAGTGTTTGCCTACAATATTAAATTCGTCCTCAAAATCTCGACCTATTAATTTTTCTACTAAAATCTCTAAATCTTAATTTGAATTTCAACATTTCTACTTTTTTAAAATCGAGTTTTCAGTAGAAATTTTCAATTCAGGTTTAAGAAAAAAGGATCTTAGAATTGCAACTTTGATTGCAAAGTTTTGTTCTGTATTTCAATTTGGGGAGGAAAGTTGAATTCTTAACTCAAAATGTGTACTTTTTTTTAGAGATTTTGAATTGAAAATTCGAAATTTCGACCTTACTTGGAGATTTTAACTTTAATCTCAAAATAGCTACTTTAAACTAAAAATTTCAGATTTTATCTTTTACTTTCTCCCAAAACAATAAAGTTTAATTTGCAAATATTACTTTTTTCCTAAAATTTTGACTTTTAATTTTAAAATTTGAATTTTGAATTTTTTATTTAGCATTCCAAGTTAAAATTGTGTTTGACCTCTATTATATGTATTAGCTAACTGATTTATAAAAAATATCCAAAGTTTTACCCAAAATTTAGAGAAAAACTTTGAATATTTGAAGGTTGAAATGTTTACTAAAAATGATTTGGTAATTGTGGATTTATAAAATAAACATTTTTTGACATTTTTAACCTTTTAAGATTAAATTTAAACTGAAAAATTTGAAAAAATAGTCGAATAGGTCAACATTTCAAATTTAATTATAAAATTTTTTAAAAAGAAGTCTATATTTTATGAACACAATGAATATTTTGTTATTACATTATTTGATAAATATTCGTGCTTTAAAAATTATATATGTCGGAGACGTTTCAGGTGGCTGCGTGGATGTTTCGATTCTCGCACGTTTACGGGGTGACGCTTTTGATTTATCACTCATAATTGCACAATTTATTGTTGTTGGCACAAATAACAAACTTAACTTAACTTAACTTAAAATGGTCTATAATAATCTAAATGAGAATTGTCAATAATGTAATCGGTAACTCTTAGAATTAATCGATAGAGCTCGGCAGTCCGCAACCCGCACACCGCGTATCGATCTATCCCGTCTCGATCGTCACTGCAATCTGTCTCCTCAAACGCTGTGCTGGTCTCGTTCCGCCCGCCAAGGAAAAAGGTCCCTGGGTGCTCCAGATTCGTTAATTCTCTAAGACCAGTGGCGTATCCGCCGACACGGCCATCCTGACACTGTGCACGTCCTCGTGCACATCATTTTTTCTCTAAAACACAAACAAAAATTAGCATAACTCGTCCATCCTGACTTAAACAGTATAGTATGATGACTATACTTTTGCTGTGCACAAGAATGAGAGACCGGCCACAATGATGTCTCTTCAAACTTGTGCACATTCACAGGAGGGAGACCGACCAACTGATGTCTCCTCTCCTAGGTGGGAGACCGACCACATGATGTCTCCTCACCTTAAACTAACATATACCAGAGGGAGACCGACCACATGATGTCTCCTCTCTATTTCTTACATTGGTGTGGGAGACCGGCCACATGATGTCTCCTCACACCCATACCGGAGGGAGACCGACCACATGATGTCTCCTCTCCCAGGTGGGAGACCGACCAACTGATGTCTCCTCACCTCAACTTAACTACCCTAGAGGGAGACCGACCACATGATGTCTCCTCTCTAGCTTACACCTGTGTGGGAGACCGACTACATGATGTCTCCTCACACTCAAATAACATACTGGAGGGAGACCGACCACATGATGTCTCCTCTCCCAGGTGGGAGACCGACCAACTGATGTCTCCTCACCTCAACTTACATACATTAGAGGGAAACCGACAAAATGATGTCCCCTCCTCGCTTACCCCAATGGTGTCTCCTCACATTCGAATAACATACGAGAGGGAAAACCTATCACATTGACGTCTCCTCCCTCTTTCTCTTTTCTCTCTTTTACCCTTGTGTGGGAGACCGACCAACTGATGTCTCCTCACACTCAGACAACATACGAGAAGAAAACCAATCAAATGATGTCTTCCCTCTTCCTTACTCCTATGTGGGAGACCGACTACATGATGTCTCCTCACACATGAATAACATACGAGGGAAAAACCGATCAAATGATGTCTCCCTTCTCTCTATCTACTTCTCTTTTATCCGTGTGGGAGATCGACCACATGATGTCTCCTCACACTCTAATATACGGTATCTTTCAACTCGTTCACACTCTCGTAAACAATACAACATAATTATCAGTTACCTAAATATTTAGCAAACAGGCTCAGTCTGCTCCTCATTGTCATCATCCAAGACAATTTCACCTTGTCCTTCAGGAACTCTTATCAACTGATCATGAGCAAACTTAAACAACGGGTTTTTGCCCTTACTGGAGACTTTTTCCACTTCGTATCTATCATTATCTAACACTTTTACGATTCTAAATGGACCTCTATACTTTTTATCCAATTTCGTTAACATGCGTTCATTGCATTTACTAAAAACAAATTCGCCTTCCTTAAAAGGTTGAACAATGGCTTTTCCCACATTAAAACGAGATGTATCTTTAGCGGCTGATAAATTGATATTTTTATCTGCTTGTTTCCTAATATCACCTAAGGTGAGCCTGTCCCTGGTTAACATTTCCGAATGAACAATCTTCTGCAAATTTAACGAACGAATCTCGGTTCCAAACAAAACTTCCGCGGGACTAAAACCTGTAACTCGGTGCTTTGTACTGTTCAAAGCCAACTGGACCTCTCCTAAGGAGTCCTGCCAACGTTCATTACTTTCGGATTCAATTGAAGTCAAAGTATTTTTTAGTGTCTGCATAATTCGCTCTACTTGACCATTGGCACGACTTGTGCCGTGTGCTATGACATGCAACGCTATATTGTGAAACGAACAAAAGTTGCGAAATTCACTACTAGTAAAACATTTTCCTTGATCACAAATAATTCGAGTAGGTGCCCCAAATAAATATGCGGATTCCGTTACGCATTGTAAAGCTACATTAGAAGTAAGAGATTTAATATTTCGCAACAACACAAACTTTGAAAAAGCATCTATTATTACAAAGACATATTCTTTTGAATCACTTTTACCAGTTAATTTGCCGGAAATGTCTACATGTATCGTGTGCCAGGGTATAGGGACTTTAGGTATGGGATGCATTCCCATCTGTTTTGGCCCACCCACAATCTTTGAGGATTTGCAGATTAAGCAATTATCTACAAATTTTCTAACAGTGCGTGCCATTTTAGGGAACCAATATAGCTCGTAAATTTTATCAAGTGTCTTCTCCCAACCAAGATGCTTCAAGTCTGTGTGTACATGATTTATTACAGACCAGCTCATCGACCTAGGAACGACAGGTAAATAAAGGGTCCTATTATGGCGTTGTATTTTACGATACAAGAGATTGTTGCGAATGTCGTATGTCTTTGCCATATCTGGGTCCAGCTCGTTAGATTTCAATTTCGTGATGATTTGTAAAAGCTCATTATCACGTTTTTGTTCGACGGAGAGCCAGTTTTTATGCAAGTCTACTAACCGGACACAACGGTCATTTTTAGGGGCTGGAAGTTTATGGACTCCGACACTTTGAAGTTCTGGTATCGGATTTCTTGACAGAAAGTCTGCATGTTTCATGCGTTTGCCTGGGCGATAAATTAGGCTAAAACTGAAAGACTGTAAAAATGCCCACCAGCGATGAACACGTGGGGTCAAATCTTTTTTTGCCTGGGATGCTTTCAGAGAATTGCAATCTGTTACAACGAGGAAGTGTTTGTTGTATAGATAATGACGGAAAAATTTAACAGACTTCACAACGGCTAAGGTTTCAAGTTCATATGAATGATAACGAGACTCAGCTGGGGTGGTCCTCTTACTAAAATACGCAATAACATGAAGCTTAGGGCCTTTCTTTTGAAACAAAATTGCCCCATACCCTTCAGCACTGGCATCTGTATGTAATTCAGTCGGTAATTCAGGGTCAAATATGGAAAGAATTGGCTCTGAAGTTAAAGCACTTAAAAGCTGTTGTCTTGCCGCCTCATGCTGGGATAACCATTTAACAGATTTTGAGGAAGAACTGATTAATTTGTACAGTGGCGTAGCTATTGTCGAAAACTTCGGAATAAATTGACGAAAATAAGACGCTAAACCCAAAAACTGTTGGACTTGTTTCACAGTTTTAGGTATCGGAGTATGTAACAATGCAGAAATTTTACGGGGGTTGGGTCGAATTTCACCTGCCCTTATGACAAACCCAAGATATTCAATTTCAAGCTTAAGAAAGCTACATTTTTTCAAATTGAATGAAAAACCAGCTTCCGTTAAAGTTTGTATAACGGTTTCAAGGCGTTCTAAGCCTTCGACGATTGAACTCGAGGGTATTAAGATATCGTCAACGTAGACAATGGCAAAGGTATTGCGAAGATTACCTAGTGCTTTGTCAATTGTTCTTTGGTACACAGAAGGGGAATTCTTAAGGCCAAATGGCATCGTCAAATATTCGTACTGTCCGTCTGGTGTAACAAAGGCAGTTTTTTCGATAGAATCACTTGCGATGGGTATTTGATGAAAGCCAGAAGCCATGTCTAAAGAAGTGAAATAGCGGGCCCCGTGTAATCGATTGATCTGGTCATTAATTAAAGGCAGGGGGTATTTATCAGAAATTGTATTCTCATTCAGCTCACGAAAATCTACACAGAGTCGATCTGAACCATCTTTCTTTTTAACCAAAATAACAGGACTGGCAAAAGGTGAACAACTGGGTCTGATTATATTAGCGTCCAATAGGTCGTTAATATTAGCTCTGACTATTTCGCGTTCCGCGGGAGCTAACCGATAAGGCCCCCGTTGAACGAATTTTGCAGGATCTTTTAATCTTATTTCCATTTGTCCTGTAGTGACGCGACCAGAAGGAACACCAATAACAAAGTTTTTGTTATATTTCGTTAACAATAATCTAAGGTTTTCTTTGGCTTCGTCGGTCAAATCGGTATTTACAATGGAAAAATCAATTGGCGCAATTTCGCACTGTTGAACATTTAAAGTTCGTTCTAGAATCAGACCAGATGGGCTAAAATGTACTTCAATATTTTGTGCAATTAAATCTCTTCCAATTATAATCTGCTTTGATATAGTCTCATCGGGAACAACATGGAATAACAATTCAATAAACAAATTCTGAATTTCTACTGTTGTTAGAATTTGAGTCGAGCTAAAGGACGAGCCACTTGCAATGCCCTTTAAGGAAACGAAATTATTAAATCTTTTTCCGCTAAAATGAACCGCGAGATTTTCTCGGGCAAGAGAACAGTCGGAGCCTGTGTCAAATAAAAAAGGAAAGGTCTCACCAGTTCTCAGTCGCAGATTTCCTTCAGGCAAGGAAAGAGTATCGCAGACATTAATTATTCTCTCTTGGTGCTGCTTCCGTTGGTTATCCTTGATGGGACAATGGGGGGAAATGTGGCCAGTTTTACCACATTTAAAACAGGTGATGACTGAAGAGCCTGTGTTCCGGTTGGATTGGACTGCAACGGCAGATGATGACTTAAAGGTGCACGTCCTGGATTTATGACCAAACCGAAGGCACTTATGACATCTTCCAGAAAAGGGCAATGGCGTTGATTTTCCTGGATCATGTGGTGACATCGTATGACGCTTCAAACTAGTATGATGACTAGGAGGATATAGCGTCGGGCGTTTGATGAATTTTCCTTCCATTATGTTGCAAAATGTTGGAATGTCTTTGGGCAAGTCTTTTTGGAATCTCCTGCGGGCGTATTCGAATCGATTTGAGGCTTGGAAACATCCGATTAGAACTGCAAGTGCCTCATCACTTTCCCTTTCTCGAATAACTGTTAAAGCTGTCTGGATGCTACTCAATAAATCCTCCATGGTAATGTCTTCAGGTGCGACGTCTGTTCGCCCCAAAATAGCTTTTGAGAGTTGCTCAAGGGGGCTTACTCTTCTTTGGAATACTGCCAAAAATTCTGAACGGAGTGTTGGCCAGGTTTTCTGAGTCGGCTTTGCTGATATTAACCAGTTAGAAGCTTCACCCTCCATTGCTCCAGATATTGCAAGTGCAATCTCAATATTACTTGGATTGTACGTTTCTACCCAAGCGTCGATAAATTCGCACCATGATTCGGCACTTATATTAGCATTTGGGTTACATTTTGGCAGACTCACCTGGCTTGAATTAACTGGTGTGCGTGCGGAAACTGAAGATGGTAGTCTCTGTTCCATCTCTTTTCGCAAACGTTGAATTTCTTTTAGAAGCTCACTATTCTGAGTTTCTAATTGTTCTGATCCCACTTCTGATGTCGGAGACGTTTCAGGTGGCTGCGTGGATGTTTCGATTCTCGCACGTTTACGGGGTGACGCTTTTGATTTATCACTCATAATTGCACAATTTATTGTTGATGGCACAAATAACAAACTTAACTTAACTTAAAATGGTCTATAATAATCTAAATGAGAATTGTCAATAATGTAATCGGTAACTCTTAGAATTAATCGATAGAGCTCGGCAGTCCGCAACCCGCACACCGCGTATCGATCTATCCCGTCTCGATCGTCACTGCAATCCGTCTCCTCAAACGCTGTGCTGGTCTCGTTCCGCCCGCCAAGGAAAAAGGTCCCTGGGTGCTCCAGATTCGTTAATTCTCTAAGACCAGTGGCGTATCCGCCGACATATATATTATACTATCGAAACGCGTTAGAGAAACATTTGTTGTGTTTTTTTAATCTTTTTTGGTTTCAGGGGACAAGATTTGTATTTCAATTTTTGAAGATAATAAGGATCAGTCCGTTATACCAAAATCGTGTTTTAACTTTTATGTCAAAATTTTGCGAAAAAAGCTTTTCAGAATTTAACGAAAAACTTTTTCAGAAGGACGGGTCCGCGGCCTTGCAGTCTTTAGGGTAAGCCACCGTTTGCTTTTCTTTCAGTAAATTAAATATTTTTTGTAGTAATATGTTTATGACATGCTCACTCTTTCGACTCACATGTAGTTTTCTCAGGCCTCTGATGGAGATGTGTCGCCAGGGACCCGTAACACAAACTCACAATTGTAACAAGTCTACAAGTTACAAGCAATTTGCCTGTACCTACAATTCCTACATAATTTGGTAACACAACGCAAATTGCTACGCTTGTAGAAATTCCATGAACCTTGTCTCGTAATATGATAAGAGACAAATATGTGATAAAGAAAACAATACCATCCATACACGTATGTGCTGGCAAAAATGTTGGGAACCCTCAGTTCTTCATTTTTGTATTATAAAACTATAAAAACAAATGTCTTTTATTCTAGAGAGTCAAATGCAACGATTGTATTTACCAAAAAGACAGTCACTGGCACCTTCACTGACAATAAGTTCGTTTTTTGTTTCGAAATTTGAATTATTCGTCATGTTTACTTTGCTTGAATCAATGATATTTGTACAAAATGTCCCAAAATCATCGGAGGAGCTACGGAACGTAATGCAAATTGTACAAATCGTGCAAAACTCTAGGAAATTATCTATACTTGTATTCATTCTGTAACACTACTACATGTGCGGCGTCAGTAATTACAGAAAAAATATCACATATGTAAACGGATTCTGTAATACAACGCCTTCACTTGTATGCATATTTTGCAGTATATTCTACAAGTGTAGGTAATGTTTTACAAGTCTTCAACCTTAGGTAAATAGTACTTTTCTCCAAAACGGCTTTAAAGATTTCAATGAAATTTAGTATATGGGTTATTTTTGCTTTAAAAAGATAATATAGGCACTTGGCTTTTTGGTAAAAATTTGGGATCACTATTTTTCAGGGCCATCTTGATCCTTCAGGCATAATTTTTTTATCTCTCAAACGGCATTGTTGATTTCAATAAAACTTGACAACTAGCAGTTTTTTGGGCCTGAAAGACGATATAAATGGATATCATTTTGATAAACATTCGAAATCAGCATTTTTAAAGGATATTATATATTTTTTGCAATTAACTGATTAAAACATTTGTTTTTCCGCACAAGATCCACTGGAAAACAATATAAAGTGATTGACGTTTTGATCTCTATTGTAGGTAGCTTTTCAAGGAACGGTTTTTTTTAAACAGCTTTTTAATAATATGTTTGAATGTTTGATTAGAGACAAGGAAAGGTTAGCGTGAGATTACAAATATTGGGCAATACATACGTAACTTGCCTAAACTCAAATTATCGGAATATTCTGAATTTTTTAACTAGGCATAAAGAAATAATTTTTGCAACTTTGCTACTTCCATCAGTAGCGTCCGCACTAGCATGGCCTTTTTTAACAAAATAAATGGTTCGACACTGTTTTTTTTCAAAACAGGAACTCATTTCATAAACATGTTTTTTAATTTTATTTATCATTTCTGCGACTTATTAGTGAATGTTG
The DNA here is from genome assembly GCA_028583605.1 of Dastarcus helophoroides. NCBI lineage: Eukaryota > Metazoa > Arthropoda > Insecta > Coleoptera > Bothrideridae > Dastarcus > Dastarcus helophoroides. The sequence continues at coordinate 1,495,630 of CM053329.1, forward strand.
ACAATATTCTAAAACATTATTTGAAATATGACTACTAAATATGATAACTAAATTTATTTAAAACGTCACCTCATGTCAGATGACAAAAATAGGTTAGCTTATTTTACATAGCATTGGAAAAAAAATAAAATATAGAAGACCAAAGTTAGACATGAAAAAAAAAATTGTTTTATAAATTATGAAAATATAAAAACATAAAAAAAGTTTGTAGCACTGGACATCGATGTTTCGCTCTCATTTGAGCTCATCAGCAGTGCCTAAATCGAAAGGGAACAATGAGGAAGAAATACTTATAAATTAAAAATTGAAATATATAAAAAAATAGCTTTTCTTACACTGTTAAAAAAAGTTAATCCTGTGCATACGTATGTACGGGCATATCCAATTTGCGCCGTAATCGCCTATGTCTGATTTTGCAGCCCGAAACCATTAGCGTAAACATCAGTCTCGTTTGCGACCAATAAATTTTGCTTGATATAAATAACATTATTAGTTCCTAAGCAAAATCTAAATCCGATACTGCAATCCTTCGATCCTGAATTAAAAAGATTAAAAATAAATTTAAAAAATCTAACTGAAATCATTTATTGTATTATTATAAAAATATAAACCTTACTAATAATAAAGGATAATAAAAAATATCACTCATATTTTGATTAAATTTGATCACGAAAATGATACCTAAATCGTTTTTCTGGAAATAACAAAATAGTAATAATTGTTTAATATCTAGACATGATTTTCTGAATAAACATTTATTTTCTCTAAAGAAGAAAAATAAATCAACGAAGCTCGCTTTCCCGATGATATAACTTGTTGCATGTGTAGGCTACATATATAAAGAATCGAGGAGTTTCTACAATTGTAGAGAATTGCATTGTGCTACCGAATTATGTAGGACTTGTACGTAGAAGTAATATGATACAAATGTATGAGCTAATCTATAAGAAAACAATGCAGCAGAAGCACGTTGAGAGCGCCGGCAAAAGCATTGGAAAGCTCTGAGTTCTTTATTTTTATAAAATCAAATACCCATTAATATCATTAGGCCACAAAATAAGTAAAATATTATTTATTTGGTGCCTAGTCTGTCAAGATAGCGATTTTGTTTATCACAAGGAGAGCCGTTAACAATTTTGGCAAGATTGTTTTTTGCTTTGAAATTATTTATTCGTCGTATTCACATTGCTTAAATATTAAATGGTATTTATACTGATTCATACATATCTAGCCATAATAAACTATATTTAACAATAAATACATACACGACGACGGCCCTATCTAAAGAATCGAGTTGTCTCCAAAAATTAGTAATCCCAGATGGAATGGCACCTGCCTAAATTGTCCTTTCAATGCGTTAGAGCCGTTTTGGAGAAAAAGAACTCTAAAATAGATAAATATAAACTTTTAAATGTATGCTGTAACATAAAAGTAGAAGAAGTGCTAGCTTTGTGCTGCAAAATTAATTATTGTAATTACTGGCGCCGCATTGATAGTAACAAGTTGCGTTGTGTTAAGGAATAACTACAAGTGTAAAATAATTTCTTACAATTGTAGGACTTGTAAGGTTTGTGTTACAGGCCCCAGGTGGAGAGTCGCTGTAATAACCTGCCAATATGTACTTATCTTAACCTTTCAATTATTTAAATGCATATAAGTTTTTAACGTTATTAATAAGTCATACCATTCCGGGAATTTTAAGTGTGTTGCTTTGACATTCTTGCAGTAAGTTGTACCTACATTGCGTCAAAAGATTTTATTGTTTTGTGAGAAACGATGTGTTATAACAGGTTGTTGTTTTATTGTTTGTCATCAACAATTATTTTGCATGGTTCACATAGTTCATTTTATTTGATAAGAGATGACCTTGCTAATACAGTGTTATCAAGTATTGAACGTGCATTACATTTTATTTATGACAACCATGATAATGTTATTATATTATGTTGACAACTATGAAACTTCAACTTTTGACTGTCATTATGGAGTATTTATGGCTCAAGGTAAATAATTTTAATACATATCACAATATTTATTAAAAAGCATCGGAAAAACATCGATGTATCGCTATCGAATACCGATGTTTCATTAAAAAAATATGAATGTTCAAACATCGATGATTGTTTGAACGATGTTGAATCCTTATAGCTTGTTAATTTTTTCTCTTACTTGTCGAATATGAAACGAACTAGGCAAATTTCTCGTACTCTTATGATGTGGGAAACTCTTACAAACTTCTTTTTACTAGGTGCAGTTGCACAAGAGTGTCTTTAGATCAAATTATCATGTTTCGATATATCAATAGCGCCATCTTAAAATAGTTGATCTAAAATAAGTGAATTTTTTCTTCTTCTTTTCTTAAAAATATATTTAATTTTTCCGAAATAATTATAATTTTTATTTTAGAGTATTTCAAAAGCTTTTTGCAAAATGTCGCCGATGAAAATCACCTATCGAGAATACATGCAGTTACAAACAAAACTAAAGAATTACAGGAAATGATGCTACCGATTCAACCACCAAATTTCAACTGGGTTAAGAACTGGTATCAACACTTGTATCAAATAAAGAATAACTAGGACAATTTTAGTGACAAAACACCTACTCGGAGAAGAAGTATGGGGTGATGTAAATGTTGCATTTGATCGAAAATTAAATTTCAATACAGTACAGCATGCCAATCGAAAACTGACATTCAATTATTCCGAGGAAGAATCTGACAAATACATTCAACAAGCTGTAATGTACGAATCAAAAACTCTACAATTTACAGAATGTATTTTTAGCAAAAAATGTCGAACCTTTATACATATATGGACAAGTTATATCAACTAACACACAGGTTAGAAGAAACAGGAGGTATACTGGGTGTCACCAGTTCGGATGCCTATACTATAAATGGACAAACCGTTTTGTTATATTCAGGGCGGTCCGCTAACTATGGCGGAAACTTTAAAGAGCAATAAATTATCAAAAAATAATTTGACTGTTGTATAAACAATGCTATTAAACGTACCGTTTTCGAGATACAGGGTGTTAAACTCTTCATTTTTTAAACGATTTTATTTTATATTTCTCAAATGAACAGTAATATTTAAAAAATATTTAATGACATAAAATATCTCGTAAAGGGCTAATATTGTCCTATTATAAATGTTAACTAATATCTCCAGTGGCGTAGATCTGGGGTATAGAGTTCCTTTTTCCATCAGAACTTCTACGCCACTGGTCCTAAAAGTGTATCTTGTGATTTTTTCCTTAGATGAATATTTTTGAGTTAATAGCATGTAAAGATAATAATGTTCTTTTTTAATACCAATAATGTTATTAACATTATTCGTATCATTAACAATTTATGTTGATGTTAATTTTAATGTGTGCATTTTACTATTAATCTTTGACCTCAAATTGAAAAAAAAATATTACAATAGTAATTGTACGCAATGCGCTTGTTTCATCTACCTGGACTATTAATAGTAGGAAGGCTTGATTAAGTGTGTGTTTAAGTTTTTTATCGGAGCGCAATAAGAGACATTAGATTAAGACAAGAAATTATCTGTCAAATGCAGGTACAAGTTCTTGTAATTGAGTCTTTTTTAATGAATTTTGTGATAATTTGTGTTGTATTAGTGTTATTGTTTCCTTTATTTATTATTAGTAAACTTCATTATTCTGAAACATGGTTTTTGTAACGAACAATACGCAAATATTCATTTTTGTCACGGATTTTGTAATGGAAATGACGAAGCTGCAATTCGTGAATACCGCAGACGTTATCCAAATAGAAGAATTCCAAATGTTTCATTAGAACACATCAAAATTTTCATAACGTTGGTCTAAGTGTTCAGTATGAACAAATTAGAAACTGTGGAAATAAACGGAATCGTGTTCTTTGTATTTTTAATAATAACCCGAAGCTGAGTTCACGCAGAGCAGCTCAGCAATAACGATTATTCAAGTATTATTCAAATATTACGGACATGACCACAGATATGCATTTCACCTACGGCCCGCTTAAGATTTGTACCCTGGGGATGATGAAAAGCGATTAAGGTTTTGCCAGTGGCTTCAAATTCGATGGAAGAAAATCCCGACTTTTTGCGCAAAATTCTGTGGACAGATGAATCTTCATTTAACAGACGTGGAGTAACCAATTACCATAACATCCATTTTTGGGCACACGGAAAATCTCGAAATCTCGAAAATCTCGATGAATTTGACGTAAATGTTTGGGTGGGAATTATTGACAATAATCTTTGTGGTCCACATTTTCTGCCTCCAAGGTTAAACTCGGAACTATTTCTTGACTTTCTCACTAATAACCTACATGACTATATCGACGATTTACCTTTTAACCTAAGACATGAAAGCTGGATACAACTGGGGGAAGCTCCCCCACATTTTAAAATAGCTGTAAGAGATTGGCTTAATATTAATTATTAGCAACATTGGATTAGCCGGTTAGGGAGGAATGAGATGAATCATGACGTGATTAATGGTATTGGACCAGTGGCCTGCCACCCAGGTCACCAGATCTTAATCCACTGGACTTTAATGTCTGGGGAAATCTCAAAGACAAAGTTTATGCTACAGTTTTAACAAGGAATGACTTAATGTTAAGGATTCAGCAAGCCTGTAATGACATGCGGCAAAATCCACATAAATTATTCGCTGCAGTAAATTCGTTAATTCGCCGGTGTCGAAAATGCGTAGAAGTAGGTGGAACGCATTTCGAACAATTACTTTTTCAAAGTTATTGACTAAATTTTTTTCTTGTTGTTACTCTTTTTGTGGATTTGGCCTATTTGGAATACCTCAAAGAAAGCGCGCCATAATACTTGACCCCATGGTGGTATGGAAATCAGTAAATGAGGAAATTAAATTTGTCGTTATCTTTTGCGATGTTTTTTTTTCATGATTTAACTCAGAAATAAAAACTAAAATGCACACATTAACATTAACATAAATTATTAATCCTAGTAATAACGTTAATAACATGGTTTTTAAAAAGGTATATTAATATTTTTACATGCTATTAACTCGAAAATAGTTCACCTAACGAAAAAATTACAAAATAAACTTTTTATGCAAAAATCATCATAAAATACAAAAAATTATTGAATTAGTATCTAGGACCAGTGGCGTAGAGATTCTGATAGAAAAAGGGTCACTATACCCCAGATCTACGCCACTGGAAATGTTAGCGAACCTTTATAATAAGGCAATATTAGCCCTTTACGAGATATTTTATGTCACTAAATATTTTTTAAATATTATTGTTCATTTGAGATATAAAATAAAATCGTTTAAAAAATGAAGAGTTTAACACCCTGTATCTTAAAAACGCTACGTTTAAGGGGCATTGCTTATAAAACAAAATCACATTATTTTTTGATAATCCACTGTTCCTTAAAGTTTCCGCCATAGTCAGCGGACCACCCTGTACCGATGGTGGCGAACTTAGAAAAGACGCTGGCTATATCTCAGCAACGAATCTCTTAACAGCTTTGAGAAATAAATTTCTGTAAGAAAAGTGGCCCTGATAATTCGCTGGAAAATATTTTGAAGGTTCTAAAATGACCGCTAGGTGGCGTAATACGTAGAGCTAAATAGAAAAGTAGGATTTTATCAAAATTTTGTTTAATTAAGGTATATCCAAAATAAATGCATTGTAATTCTAGAGTAATTTTGATCAGTTTTTGTTTTACACTTTTTGTTCTATTTCTAAAAATAAAGTGGTGAGGAGACGTAGAAAAAAAATTCTTTTAAATGCCATTTACTTCAGTTAGACTTATTGAAATTCAACAAAGTTAGTGTCTATAGAAAGAGTGTTATTTAATCTATCGACATTACTTTCATATCTGTTTATTTTAAAATTATTATCGCTGATACAGCGAGGTAACAAATTTCGCCACTTTTCTAAAAATAATTAAATAGAATAATATGCCAATTTTAACACCTTAAAATAGAGAATTGAAAGCTCTAGATATCGGTGAAAACTGCAATTCGATATCTTTTGTCTAGCCGGAGATATTGGCAAACAAAATTTAAGTAATGTAATAGCTTGATGACTTTGTTTACCATTTAGAATACAAAATCAGAGGATGTTTAGAATTTGTCTTATAAAATATGACAATAAGTAATTAACATACCTTCAATGATCTAATAGTAATAACAGTAAATTATGTAAAAACTTAACCGAAGAAACAAATTAATGTTTAAAAAAGTTAAAAAAAAGATAATACATTACATTAAAAATGTTAAATTAATATCGTCCATTGATTCGAGCCCTAGATGTTCAACTGACTGCAATCCATCATTTTCATGCAGTGAATCCTCTGACGAATGAACAATACTGCAATTTCAACTTCTGCCATTGACCATTGTACCCCTCTAAATGGTGTTTCTTATTCTTTTGATCATGTCGTTTTTTTTGTAGGCTTGTTGGCAAAAGCAAGGTCTTTTATTCGCCTGACAAATAAAAATCAAGGCAAGTCAGATCTGGGAACCTGGATGGACAACAAAACTGACTTCCACTTCCTATCCACCTGTCATGCGTGCCTGGTTTCGAACGGTAGTTCAGCATATTCCCAAGTCATTAGCTATTGTTCTAGTACTTAAATGAGGATTAAATTTCGCATACTCTAAAACGTTTATAATATTTTGCTCGATGCGACCTCACGTTATCTTCAATCATGCACATTTCCTGTGGTGCGTATACGATGTATCAATCGGAGGAAAACTCTTTCACTTTGATTACATTTTTCGGGATACTGCATGAGTAGATTTAGCAGCATCAGTTGCACCTTCATGCATTCGAAATAAATGGCTAACGTGTCAAATGCTTCTTTATTTGTATAAATCTTTTTAACTTCATAAAGGGATATAAAAGTGGAAATACCAATTCAGTTAGAAGAGTAGATACTAACGGCAATTGCAACCCTAAAGATTTGCATTTTTTATTCATTTTCGCAGTTAACTTTTTTCATGGGCCACTTTACCAATTTTGTAGGCAAACTATGTAATAATTCATAACTTAAACTTTGTTTGTCAATATCTTTGGTTAGACAAAATGTATCAATTTGCGGTTTTCACCTGTATTTAGGGCTTTTAATTCTCTATTTTAGAATATCAAAATTGAAATATCATTATATTTAATTTTTTTTTTAGAAAAACGGCAAAGTTTGTTACCATTTTATATAACGCGCTGTAGCAGCAACAATAATTTTAAAATAAAAATATATGAAAGTGCCGTCGATAGACTAAATAACACTCTTCCTGTAGAGACTAAATTTGTTTAATGTCATTAGGGCTAACTGAAGTAAATGGCATTTGCAAAATTTTTTTTCGACGTCTCCCCACCACTTTATTTTTAGAGATAGAACAAAAAGTGTAGAACAAAAACAAGTTGAAATTACTCTAGGATTATAATGCATGTATTTTCAATATACCTTAATTGAGCAAAATTTGCTGATAAATAGCCGGCGTACTTTCTTAGTTGGCCACCCGGTACAATTTGAACGCTATGTATTTTTATACATTAATTTTATTCATTCGAATAATAATTTGTTATAGATACTGTGGTGAGTCGAGTTCTACTAAACTGTTCTATTTCCTCGTTTGTTTTATTCAATTGAATTTTATTCAATATTTTCTTGGAAATATTAAATCCGCGAATACTGTATTATTAAAATTTTTTGTAACAGCGTTTTGCGTGAGAAACAGATTTCTTAGCGTTCACAAATTAGATAAGGGTTATTTGTTAGGCCTGGTTTGTTTCAAGTTTAATTACCTAAACTGAGTAAAATAATTTGTTCGTTTTGAAGGACCGCTGAAAAGTAGAGTAATAAATAAGGGTAACATGTCAATAACGGAGACCGTAGCAAATATCTCGCCAAGACCATGTGGTGGTAGACTGGAGGAATTTGACGTTCAAAAAACACCCTTATAAACACGTATAATTGTAAGTTATTTAAATTTCAATTATCGAAGTAAAACTTGGAAGATAAGGCGATAGCATCATTCAAAATGGGTTTGCAGTTTGATTTTCACTTTAAGAATCCTTTTCAAAATTTATTTAAGGGTTAATTTGGATTAGAAATATTTAAATTAGTAGAAATTCTGCATCCTTATGCCCTCTAGCGAGATGCAGAGGATGTCTTTCGGTCTCCAGAAATTAAGGGTAGGGGAATAAAAAGATAAAACACCAAAGACCAATTTTAAAGTAGTCAAATCCTGAACTTAGATGAAATTAGTTTAGAAATTATGGTCAACTTCCGGACTTATGAAAACGAGTACGGAATACGGGAGTTTAAAAAAATTACTTATGTTTGTGCTAATCAACGTAAATGAACACAATAAAAAACAATTTCTGTTCAACGTAAAGTTCTTGTGCCATTTGTGTGATGTTTGCTACGAAAAAAAAATAGGCAAGTAAAGTTTAAATTGTCCGATGATTTTATTTGATGGTTTTTCGCTCTTATATGATTTAATTAACTTTTCCTAAAATTTGAGAAATACTTGTTCCTAATTTTGATCAATATGGGGTTGGGGGGCGTACACAAAAAAAAAAGAGAAAGGAATTTAAAATTCCGCAACAAACGCAAATGAATGAGAAAGTCGTTGTTAGAAAATTATTATATGACCAAGAACCCTGCCGCTGACTGGTGCAACTACCAGTCTTAGTTTCAAAAAAAAAGGAAAAAAAAAACAAACACAAAGAGAATAGAAAGAAAAGGACGAAAACAAATAAAGCAAATTTGCTTCGAAAACCTTCTATTTTCTTAACGTCGTTCTTCGATGTTCTGCTGTTGGAAACTGAGTTTCCAGGGGTTCAAAAAAATCGATCACACCCATCACCGCAGGCTCGATAACTGACAGCAGGCATCTATATTAGGATTTGCTGATGATGTACTGTAAGTTCTCGAAACGTGAAAAAACAAGGAAAACCGGAACCGATGTTGTAAGAAGGTTGTCTGAAGAACTTTCCAGACATAGACAAAGTCCCAACACATGTGAACCCTTGGGTGTGCTCCGCGGGAACGGACCCCCTATATAGGCCACGGAGAATTACAACACCGCGCGTCGCGATCGGGAAGCTTTTGCAAAATTACTAATCTCTATTCGCATGCCTAGGTTTACTGTCAACATAAATTTACTAATGTAGGCGGACGAGGAGTATCAGCATCAGCTCTCGTTAGGGAAATATCTTGATGAAAGAAATGAGAACTTCTTGCTAGTTTCTAACTTTAATTTCAATGTTTTGTGCTAAGTCAAGCTTAGCCACCTTCTAAGCCAGAAACGCCCCTTTTATTAGACTAGTAGCTATAGAAGTAGATGTAGTGTTGGAAGGGAAATTCTGCTCAGAAAGTTCTACGAAATCTGAACAATATTTCTAGTCGATTTTATGATACTGGTTTAAGTTCGAGTGATTGAGTTTGGTATGAGAAAAACTGAAAAACAAACAAAGGAACAAGTTAACAAAGGAAAGAAAGAAAGAGTGAGAGAACGAGAGATCTGTAAGATTGAATCAACATTTAAAAATTTGATTTATTACGATAAATCACAACTTTATTTCCAAGCTTGAGCTCCATTTTCTCGTAACATTATCCTTTGGATATTGTTAGCTCAAAGCTTTCAACAGAAAACTGTATGCTATGTGACGAATGCTTGAATATAAAAATGACAAAAAACACACAAGAATTGGGGAATAAAAACAGACACCTGAAAATAGTTTGAGAACCTCTGTGTACAAACTTACCAGCGAACACCCACCGATAATCAGGTACAAAGTTAGCTGCATTTGGTTTAAAAACCTTTGAGTACAAACTAAATGGCTCAGCTGGGGAAAATATTGCGATTATTAGGGTTAAGATAAATTTTGGGAAATTAATAACCGACGTACCATATATGAGCGAAAGAGTTAAACAAAGAATGTCAGATTATTTGTGCTTAATGAATTCTCTTAATTTTCTAAAGAAATATTTCTCTCAGATCTGTGTCCAGCAAATTTAAACAAGTTGAAACAAACAGGTTCACTTTTATTTTCATGTATTATGTTTAAGAACACTTAAAAATCACAAACTTGAAATTTTGTTGATTTATTTTTTGACCAATTGTAATAAAACGTTGGGGTCAATTGTTGTTTGATTTTGATAACACTTCCCTGTCGACTCTACGAGCTGGGGTTACAACTTATTGAAATAATAGTTATTTATGATACAAGTGTTAAAAGTGACATTTTATTTTGTGAGTGGGGAGTATTGCGGAACGAGCGTAGCGAGTGGAGCAACCCCACGAACAAAATAAAATCACTTTTAACAAGTGTATCATACAATATTTTTTGTAAAACTGTTAAATTAAAAGACAAAATGCTGTCCCCAGGGTTGAATTTTAGATTTATTCTTTGTGTGTTGAATTACATATTTGACATTTACATCTGACAATCAAGTCAGGTATTGGACAGAGTGTAACTAAGTAAAACAATTGTTGTTTAAGTTGTTTAATGTTTATTAGTAACCACAATTGAACCTGTCCTAAAATATTGTAAATTTTATGGCTAATAAACATACATTTTTGAAGAAAAGATTGGAAATTAAAGCAATTTTATTATTCCACCAGATGTTGAAGAAACAACAAATACATCAACTGAGATTTATTGCTTCAGAAATCGGGACAAAAATATGATGGTATGAAATAAAGAATCTAGCGGATAACTTCACTAAAAATATATTTTTGGTTTACGCCGAAGGAAATTCTAATTTATCAATGAAGCTCTAGACACCAAATATGTAATAAAAAGTTGCGTCAATTTTTGGATTATTTGGAGTATGTCGCCCTGAAGAATTTTGTAAATTAACACTGGATGATATTGAAAAATCTTTGTTTCACATTGTGAAGACTAAAAGCAACATCCGTCCTGGTTTTTACATGGATTACTTAGCATAAATACATCTGCAATTACTTTTCAGGAAACCTAAAATAAGTAAAAGTTCAGATTGTAATAGTAATATTAATATTATAAATAAATAATTTATAACTATTTGAATGTTTTAATGTTTGGAAACAATATTACACAACAATCAAGGACCAGTCCGTTCAACCAAAAAAAAAAATCTTTCTAATTTTACCAATACAGCTTTCTATTTAATATTGCATATGGCTATATATCAGTGTTTCCTAAATAGTGGGTCACAACCCGGCACCGGGCCACAAAAATAAAATACCAGGTTGCAGAATTGTCTTCCTACTCACAAATGATTAGTTCTTATACATTAAAATATAATTAAAACAGCTTTTAGTGGGTCGCGAAGGGAAAAACAACCGGGTCAGGGTAAAAAAAGTTTGGGAAAAAAAAAGTCAATTTTTAGTTCACTTATCAATGAACTAAAAATGTCATTTTTAATGACAGTTTTACAAAAAATAATTTTAAACACTAGTCGGGTGTATCATCCGCCGAGGCGGATGGGTCACTATCTCTAAGTGGATCATTATCTGTAGGTGGATCACGCGCTGCGAGCGGATCCTTCGGTAATTGCGTGGAAACGACGTGCGATCAACTGTTAGCGACGCGATGAGGGAAGTTGTGGGCGTGGCTTAATCGACGTTGTCATAGAATTTTTCGGAGACATAGACTCTTTTTGATCATATGAGAAGAGACGCTCCGTATTTTATCTTATTTTGATGGGACCGGTTGCTAGGGACGCGGTAGGGGAAGTTGTGGGCGTGGCTTGATCGTTGTCATAGCATGTTTTGGAATTATAGACCCGTTAAGAACATAGATTTATATGCGAGAGAAGGGACGCTTCATATTTTATAGGATGTATTTCTAAAAAATTGAACTTGATCTTTTAAGATTAAGCTGAAATTTTAATTTCAGTAAAAATGGACACAAAAATACCATTTTTTAAAATAAAATTAATTAAAAATGAAAATAACAATAATCAATTTAATAAGGTTTATTAAATAAACTAATACAACACATCGATAAAGTTGAAAAAACTAAATGTAATCTAAGGAAACTACTGCATTTAGTATTTTTTCCCAACATTTCAGCAATCGACTTAATCTAAAAATTTCGACTTTATTTTAAAACTCCAAATATCTACAGCTCTTCCGAAATTTCAATTCGATTTTTTTTAATCAAAATTTCAGGATTTTCTTAAAATTTGACTTTCAGCTCAACACTCAACAAGTGCACCTTTACATATAAAAGTATTGCTTAAATTTACAGTTTTTATTTTAAAGTCTCCCTTTTTTCTGTAAATTTCTTCTCTAAGCTTTTTCTAAAGAATTCCAGTAAATTTTAAAATTTGAAGATTATTCATTAAATTTTTTTTTCACGATTTCAAATTTACATGCAAAATTTCGGTTGTTTTCTTTAAACTTTAAACCTTAATTTATTTTATTAAATTTATAGTTGCTTCCTAATTTTGACTCTCCTTGAGTCTAAACCTTAAAGTATTACTATCCTTCTCAAAATTTAAAATTTAAATTAAAAATTTCTAGTTTGTCCCATTTAAATGTTTTAAAAATTTTGAGCTTTTGAAAATTTCAACATTTCAAATTTTCCACTGTTTTTACATTTTGACTTTTTTGTAAAACTTTAAAATTTAGTCTTTTCTTGAAATTTTGACTATCGATTTCAACTTTATTAAAAAATTCCACATTTTCGAATGTCCACTTTCTTAAAATTTACATAATTATCAAAATTTTGACTTTTTCTTAAAACAGTGACTTTAGTATTTTGACTTTGTTAAAAATTTTAACATTTTCTCAAAATCCTTAGTTTTTACAAATTTGTTTTGAGAAATTTTGAAAATTTGGTCTTCTAAAAATGTTTGTTTTAAAATTTTGACCTTTATGGAAATTTAAAATTATTAATTTTTAAAATTTGGGATGTTTTAAAAAACCAGTACTTTTGAAAAGTTTCTCTTTTTCGATTTGTAAATTGCTGTTTTTAATGTCGACTTTTTATATCATTTGCAAATTTTCTCAAAATTTCGCTCCATTTGAAAAATCCGCAATATTTCAAATAACCACTTTTTTAAAAATGTTTTGATCGGTTTGAAGTTGACGTTTAATTGGATAAAAATTTAATTTTTTTTTTTCGAAGAATTAGTTTTTCTTAAACATTTTAGAACATTTCGCTTAAAAATGTCTAAATATGTATTAACAATTTCAACTTATTTTACAGCTACAGTTGAAAAATTTCACTTTTTTCCTTTTCTTACAGAATTTACATCGACTTTTAAACTACCTCTTTCAAAATTCATTTCTTTTTTTAAATTTTACCTATATTTTGTATTTATCAACTCTCTTAGAATTTTCTTGATTTTTTTTGGTCTTTTTTATTTTTTTTTCAAATATTCAAGTTTCTCTAGTTTTAACTTTTTTCGAAATTTTATTATTTTTTTTAATTTTGAAAATTTCGATTTTTTGGTGAAAATTTGGAATCTCTTTATAAAATTAAACTTTTAAATATTCAGCTTTTTCTTGGATTTGTTAACTTTTCTGAAAATTATTTCGACTTTACTGAAAAACCCGGCTTTTTGGCAATTTTATGTTTACAATTATAAATGGTTTTGAGTTTTTGACAATTTTAACTTTTCTAAAATTTCAACATTTCAAAATTATTACTATTTCCAAATTTTTAGCATTTTCTGAAAATGTGGGCATTAAAAGATTAACTATTTCTTGAAATTTGGGCTTTTGGCAATTTCTAATTTCTAAGAAAACTTTGACATTTCGAAATTTGAACTTTTTTGACTTTTTTGAACATACATTTTCAAAAATATCGAATTCTTTTAAATTTTAATTTTCAAAAGTTTACTTTACATTTTGAAAGTTTTAAATATTCTCGAAGTTTCTTATTTAAATATTTTGGATATTTTAAAATTTAATTTTTCTCAAAACTTTCACTTTTATACAATTTTAAAATAGGTCAATTTTTTATGAAACTTTATAATAAAAGTTAAACTTTTTAAATACATATTATTCCGATTTTTCCCAGAAATTCTTGCCGTTCCTAAAAGTTTTTTCATTTTTTTGTTATTGTAATTTTTATTAATTTTCATTTTAGATTAAAAATCTAGTGCTTTATCTAGAAATTACGTTTTTATCAAACAGGATTTAGACTTTTCCTTGAAAATTTTAGCTTTTTTTTTGAAACCTAAATTTTAGCCCAAAAATTAATTTATTTTTTTAACTATTTATTGCGATTTCGAAAATTTAAGTTGAAAATTGAAATAGTTTTTAATTTTGAATTTGTCTACAGACGATGTGATTCAATTTTTTGTTGTTGAAAAGTTTTTGCTTGGATTCTACGATTTTCGAATATACTTTCAAGTTCTCAGCTTCTCCGAGCCCGTTTCGCATTTTGGCGTTTCTGAAAGATTAAATTTTTTGATATATTTATTATTTATATCTTTAACGAATAATAATTAATATTTATTTATGCATATAATTATATTTTTCTAATTTTGAATTTTTTTCCGTATTTTGAACTTTTAGATCACAATTCTACGCCTTTCTGAAAGTTTAATTTTAAACTTGGAATGTTGACTTATTCCTGAAATTTGAAATGTTTTTTTGAAAACCTAAATTTCAATTCCTAAGTTCGATTTTTTTAATTTCGATTTTTATACACAACTTAGTTATTAATAATGCGAGTTTTTTTTTCTTAAAAATTCAGGTTTTGACTATAGAATAATAAGGATTTCTAAATGAAAATCCAGTATTTTGAGTAAAATCGAAAATATAGAGAAAAACCCCGATATTTATAAAAATTACTCAAAATGTTTTAAGTTTGTTTGTTTCTCTTTTTTATAAAGTTCGGGTTCTTTCCTAATATTTCGTCTTTTTCTGGGAAGCTGTGTGTTTAGTTTTTCAAATTTTGTTTTTTAATTTTAACAAAATGTAGTCTTTTTTTTTCTATACTATTTTCGAAATTCATATTTAATTATCCATAGTTTTTCCAAACATTTCGAGCATCTTTTATATTTTTTTATTAATTTTTGCAATGAGTTTTTCAGATAAATAAAAAAAAATGGTATAATGTTCAATTTTATAGTTTTCAAATACTTTTTAGTATTATTCCTTGATATTTGAATATGTCCCTAGTTTCTCCGGATCCGATTTTCTTTTTAGCATTCCCGCCGGATAATGTGCATTTGTTGTAATTATTATTAATATTTTTTATTCTTTTTCCCTTGTTTTTTGGATATTAATCCGTAAATTTAGCGATGGTTCATTTAAGTTTATAAATTATATTTTTTTCTTAATTTTTGAGTCCTTTCTCCGATTTCAAATTTTACTTTTTTCTTAAAAGTTTGACTTAAAATCTAAACTTTTGATTGTTCTAAAAATTTAAAAGGCAATTCCAAAGTGTCTAGCTTGCTGTCGACAATTTTTAAAATATTGTTTACATTTTAATTTCTTCGTTCAATTTAGTCTTTGGCATTACTCCTTTTTTTGAAAGTTTGAGTTTACAAGAAGAATTCTAAAATGGAAATTTACAATTCCCAATTTAAAAATAAATAAAAATTTTGATAAAAACCTGACATTTATAAAAATTATTTTATTATTATTTTCATCCTTTTTTTATAAATTTTGAGTTGGTCTCTAATAATTCGTCTTTTGTAAAATTTTACGTTTACGTTTTTAAATCTTGCTTTATATAATTTTGACATTTCAATTCTTTTATTTTCGATAATGATATTTAATTATACACATAGGTTATATTTTTATTTCTACTTTCATAATGTTAAAAATAAAATTTTGTTTAAGAAATAAAAATGATAATTCAAAACAAAACATTAAATCAAGATTAATCTGTTTAAAGTTATAGAATGTTTGACGAAATATTGGGATAAAGGTCAAAATTTTAACATAAAGTTTGAAATTCAAAGAAATAAATCGTTAAAGACAACTCAAAATTTTATAAACTCGATATTTTAAAAAAGAAGTAAAAATTTCGAAATAAAATCGAAATTTTCAAATTTGACCGAAATATTGATTTCCTAAAAAATAGTAATCTTAACTAAATTTTCGTAGATTTTGCTTCATTAAATGATGGGATTAGATGATGTAGAGTTCGTTTTGCTGATAATTTTCTTGTGTCCCTTTCTGCACCACTTTCACTTCGAATGCTTTGTAGTAGTGGGTTAGCGCCCTCTTTTGATTTAAAATGACTTTTTTCTTTTATTCCTGAAGAAGCCATTTACGATGAGGAAGCAAATTCAAACATTTCAAGTAAGTATGTGATTTCTTGACACGATCCAATCCTAAAAGATAAACATTTTTTATTGATGCTGTCTATGGAAGCCTTTTAACTGTTTTAAGGTAATCTATAGCATGATTTTTTCATTTTCCCTTTTAAATTTTGAGTTTGAACCTAAAATCCCTCTAAACTTTCAATATTTATCTTAACATTTTTTATTTTTCTCATAGCTAAAGGTAAAAACTTGAATCTTTTAGAAACTTTTGTTTTTTTTTTCATTTCACCTTTTCTTAAATTGTTTTTATTTTAAATTTAGAAATTCAAAAATTTTTTTTTCCTAAAAACTTAAAAAGTTTTCCTTTAAAATGGAAACCTTTCTATTTAAAAGTCTGAATCTAAATTTTGAAAATCTTTTGTTTTTTTTTTCTCTTAAAATCTTGACAATATATTTTTTCGTTTAATTTTTTGAAAAATCTAAATTTGATATTGTTGACTCGAATTTCGAATTTATATTTATAATTTGCAAAAAAGAAAGGTATGAATTTCAAGTTAATAGTTCCATTTTTTCTCCGAAATATCAAGATTTTGCATCATTTATATTAAGGTTAAAATTCTGAGAAAAAAAAAACCTTTATTTTTCTTTCTGTCCCTTTTTGTAAAATTTTCATTTTGGAAGAGTTTCGATTTTGGTGGATTAGCGTACTAAGTTTCCGTACTCATTTGAAATTTCTTTTTACCATTATCCCTGAAAAGGGGCACTACGATGGCGATGCAACTTCAACATTTTTACTATTCCCTCGTTACTGTTCAATCCTAAAAAAAATATTCTTTACTGTTCTAGCTGTAAAAGGCTTTATAGCCATTTCAACGTATATTCTGTAAAATGTAATAACATCCGTAAAATGAATTCAATCTTATCTTTAACTTTCTGTCTGCCTTAAAACTGCCTATAAAAACGTGGTATTTTTAATGTTTTTTATTCTTCGAAAGCTATCAATGAAAACAAATTTTTAGGAAATTTTATTTATTATTTATTTATTTAAACATGACACGAAATTTTAAGTGTTTTGGTCTAAATTTAAAATTAAAAAAAAATTGTTTGTTCCAAAAAGTTGAAAATGTTTTTTTATTTTGGGATTGCTCGTCAAAAGTTCTTATCTAAATTTTTTTTTTCTAAAATCTTGAAATTTATCGATTTTCCGATTTATTTATATTTAAATTTCAAAATTCTAGGTTATAAGTTAAAATTCTAAATTTGATGTTTTTTCTTAAAAAAACTCACCTTGGTCTTATGATTCTAAATTTCTTTTCTTTTCATATTCGTAAAAAAACCCGCTAAGAATTGAAAATATTTTGTTACAAATTTAAGCTACATATCTAAATCGAAATACCGTACTTTTGTGACTTCAAGTAACTTTTTCTTTTATTTTTAAAGAAGCCCGCTGCAACGTCGAATATTTAGAGTAATTCTTTGACAATCCAATCTAGCAGTAAATTTTTTACATCTCTGGCGGTGACAACCTTTGTAGCCCATTTCGATATAATCTATGAAGTGAATGAATATTAGTAAAAATATGGGAGTATTCAAAAGGAAATAATTTCAGGAAATTATTATAGCTTCCAATCTATTTGGCAGAAACTTATTCGAAAGGAAACCCAAAAAAATTGACTACTTCTAAATTTTCAAATTTTTTCCACGCTTTTTTACTTTTACGTTAGTTATTGAGTGAAATGGTAAAACCTAATTTTGAAAAATAAATTAACTTTTTATAACAATTTTCAGCTGTCAACTTTACAAAATTTTTAATTTCTATTTAAAATTTTCATCTTTTTATCAAAGTATCTCCTTTAAACATAAAATCTAGATCTTTTTAAGCAATCTTGCGACATTTACAATTTTTCTTTTAAATTTTGAATGTCACTGAAAATTCAATAATTCGTTATTTATCTTAAAAATTTTGTTTTTCTCAAAATTTTGAATTAAATTTTGACTGTTATTTTTCTCTGAAATCGATATTCTTCCTATATGTATATATTTTACAAATTGTCTTTTAAAATTTGGAATAAAAGCATTTATATTTTTAAAAAAATATATCAAGTTTAATTGTATAGTATAAATTTTTTCTCGAAATATCAAGATAAATATTTTGCATCCTTCAAATTAAGGTTGAAATTTTAAAGAAACCATCATTCGTTTTCTTTCTGTCCCATTTTGTACCGCTTGTACATTCATTTTAGAAGGGTTTCATGTATGGTTGGATTAAAGTACTGAATACCTGGGAAATTCCTTTTTCCCTTATTCCCGAAGAAGCCCACTACGATGGCAACCGCAACGTCCAACATTTTTATTATTTTTTTGTCTCTGTCCAATCCTGAAAGAAGTATATTTTTGTAAAAAGCTTTAGAGCAATTGCAAATATACTATAAAAATTAATTAAATTTGTAGAATAAATCTAATTTCCTTTTTTCAATTTCTCGAGATTTCAAGTGTTTTGGTTTTATTTAACATAAAAAATTTTAACAAATATTTTAGAGCCGTTGTGACACAGCTGCAGCAGGTGTAACTACGATGATGTCCTCTATTTTTGGTCAATAAAAATAATTTAAAAATGTTTATCTTATATTTAAATTTGTGGGTCTAGGTTTTAATTTCAATGTTCTCTGTTTGTTTTTTATTTTTTTAAAACTTAAATGTACTTACCTTACTTATGGACCCGCTTAAAGTGAGAATAACTTGCTTTGCTGCTTTTGTCGAATAATATCTATCAAGTTAACTATTATCAAGAAAGTCCTTCGAAAAACGTCAGACAAAACAGACGGGAATGTAGTTACACTAAAAAATGATGAAATTTTAATAAAAACATACTAAATTGTCGATACATACCTGTTGAAAAGACTTAATGATGATGGAGAGAAATCGTGAATCCACGAAAGACCAAAATGCTCAGATTCTTTCGACTGAGACGGTTTTGACACAAATCTCTTTGATCGCTCCTCGTATATGTCGGCAGATAATTTTAAAACTGCGAAAGTCGCCCGCCGCGGTATCCTCCAATAGGAATTTCCATAATCGGCGCTTTAAATTCAAATTTGTACGCAGTATCGTCTACAAATGTACATCAAAATTGGGTTTTTGGGCGATATTAAAAATATATAAGCTATCGGCACACATTTACTCGTTTTAAGATAAATACCTGCTCGTCGTCCATTCTTGCTGAATTATCCAGCTTATTTGTACACATAAAACTTATTTCCACTTGATTTTACGCCTTAACATCATCACATAACCTCCAATAATAAACGATAAACATTTTCAATTTTCAGCGAAAAGTACTGAACTTTAAACTTTCCAACACATTTTACAAACTAATTTGGATCAATTTTTTCACATTTATTCCATTAAACACTATAATTCGACTATACAAAATTGCTGCATTTTCGTAGCCGCAAACGCGTCACTTTTTGACTTTCTAATTTCACATTTTCAACGATTTTTCCGACACTATTGTCATAAATTCCATCCGATTCACCCTTATAAGCATCCTTTAAAGCTTTTTGTAACCTTTCTGGTCCCACATCTTTGCACATTTCGCTTCGAAAATCTCGGCGTCGTCTCAAAATTTCGGTTTGCTGTCAAAAATAAATAATTTTTAGATATTCAATGAGGATCGGCGAGAGCGCGCGGTTGCCGGATTTACCTGAAATTCTCCAAACTCCGTCGGAAAAGTGGAGGCCCCATTCTAACCTTTAAAATTCCGTCCATCACCGCTACATTCGCCGTCGCATTTCTTTATTTTCGACCCGACGAACGTAAATAATCCTCGTTTATCGTAAACGCCGTCTTAAAATATCGTATAAAATTCGTTTTTATAGAAATAAATACACCCGACGCCTTTTGTGACACTTCTTCAAAATTAATATTTTTGACGCCATCGGCCCTTTCCGCCTCCGATCGAAACAATTCTCCTTGCCGTCAATTTTGACGTTTCTCCGTCGGACTCCGCCCCTCGCGATTTTCCCCACAAAAACACGAATATTTTCCAAAATACTCCACTCGGCCCCATAAAAATCCCACGCGGGGCAAAAGACCCCGTCCTCTCGAGCCTGCCGTAACTCGCCGACACCCACCTACCGCGCGGTCGGAGGAGATGTCCGCACAAAATTCCGCCCCACGTGACCCTAATTCTAATTTTTCCATTGGTAAATGTTACACACACATCAACGCTTAATATAATATAGCGACAACGTAGATAAATTGGGTCCGAAAATCGAAAGTAAATTATTCTTCGAAAAATTTTAAAGATGGGCAAAATTCGACAATTTTGAAAAACTAAATACACAATTATGGTCGCTTATCACAATACTTATTTTTAAAGTGTGGAAAAGACAACTGTCCTCAGCTAAAAGAAGGTTTCTTCTTACAAATATCAGAATTGTGTGCCAAAATGGACCAGGCAGCTGAATCGCACATGAACAGCGATATTTCCTTCATTAATTTATTGTATGACTACAGAAAGTAATTAAATACTTAAATATAATCCACAAAGAAAAATAATTTTCATCGCCATGGATTTTCTGCTGCTTGATATACTTTTTAATGCAACATTTTCGTCATTTGACGGCATAAGACCGAATCATGTCTAAATTATTCTTTTTATTTTATAGAGTATTCTAATAAATAAGCCAGTCATTTTACAAAATAACATTGAATTTAAAAAAATCATAAATAGAGAATTTCGTTGTTTTAGTCATAGTTTGTGGAACTAAAGGATATGGAGAGTTTTTTAAATTGAAAGGGTTATATAGCTTTTAGCGACAAACATCCAAATGAATGTTACAGGAGTTATTCCTTAAAATCACTTGCTAATGTGGATCTATCACTGAAACGGAAACAGCGAGAAAGCAGTCTTTTCAAAAATGGATGTAGTGATCATACTACAGGATTAGCTACAACTGCGCTTGCTTTATATTCAAAATATATGTGGTCACTGGAATTAGATTATGAAAATAAGTAATTATAATAATAAATATCTATATCTGTTTCAATCTACTTGCATAATGACATCCCAATTTCTTTCCTGTAAGATTTTTAGCCAAATGTAGATTTCTTATACATATTGTAGCTCAACAAATAAATAAGGGAAAACGTCAAGGCGATACCATAACTAGAAAACTATTTATTCTGGTACCAGAGAACGTCTTTAAATTGCTACAGTGGGAAACTAAAGGCATCAACATCAACGGATCCTGTTTGAATTATCTCCGATTTGCCAACGACATCGTTCTGAAAAGTAGTAATACAGTGCTAGTCTGTAACTTGGAATAAATTCAGTAAATTAAAGACAGTATTTTTTCGGAAATATGCTCGGACACGTCGATTAATATTTTCATTTGCGTTTTTTTTATGTAGTAAAATTTCATACAGAATATCCCAAATTTAAGATATGACGTCATTGACCATTTTTTTAATGGCAACCCAATTTTAAGATCAAAATTGGAATTTTGAAAATAAACAAGTAATTTCGAAAAAAAATGTCAAGGAAAAAACTTGGAAGTCAGATTTTTCAGTAAGTTGTATTAAAAATAAAAATCAAACCTTTCACAGCAGCTCGAAAAATGCCCAAAATTCGTTAAAAGTTAAAATTTTCAATAGTCTAGTTTGTAAAAATGTCGAATTTTGAGAAAAAAATCGCAATTTCCAAAAACATTGTTCTCAAAATTTAAAATTCAGTAAAGACGTTGAACTTATAAGAAATCTTTTTCTCCAAATCCTCAAAAATATTTTGCTCAATATTTTTATTAACATTCCGATCTAATTTTTAAAGAAAACATTTTCAGTACCACAAAACGTCACATTTTTGAGATAAAAGTGGAAATTTGTTGAAAAAGACAAATATTAAGAAAAATTGCGAATTTTCGAAATAAATAAAAGATTTTTGAAACAAAAAATAGAATTTTGATAAAATTGAAATTTCGAAAAAGTCGAATTTTGAGGAAAAGCCAAATTTTAGGAAAAATACTATTTAAGGAGAAAAAGTAAAAATTTTGAAAAACAAGAGAAATTTACCAAGAAAATATTAAACATCGGATATTGAGATAAAATTCAAAATTTCATGAAAAAGAAACCAGTCGAATTTTCCAAAAAATCAGATTCTAATATTTCAGAATTAACTAAATGTTCAGAAAATTTTAGAAATTGCAAAAAAATAAAATATCGAAAGAAAAACCAAAACTTTGAAAAAAAAATCTAAACTCCAAAAAAAAAACGAAATTACGAGAAAATGATCAAAATTTTGCGAAAAAGATCTAAATTTTGAGAAAAAGCGTTTATTCTTGTAGTAAAAATTTGAAATTTACCAGAAAGAGTCAGACTTTATCAAAATTAAGGAAAAAAGCAAAAAAAAGCGAAATTTTAAGAAAATCATGGAAATTTCTTGGATGAATATTTATTTTCTTTGCCTCATGTGGCGTCAGAAAATGTCCAATATTGTGATACACCTAGAAATGTTGACAAATTAAAAGTTCGAAAAAATTTTTTCATAATTTTCTTAAAAAAATTTAAAATTTCAAAAAAATTTACCATTTTTATCTGAACATCGAGCAAATTTGGAAAAAAGGCAAATTTTTAATAAACAAACTCAAATTTTCAGAATTAAAAAAGTTGAAATTTCCAGCAAAAGCAAATTTCCAGAAATGGCGAAATTTTTGAAAAAAGCGACGAACTTTTAAACAAAAAATTGATGTTTGATGAAAGAAGAGGAATTTTATGAATAAATGCAAAATGTCAAAAAAAAGGCAATTTTTTAAAAAAATACAAAATTTGAGAAAAAAACTAGAAATTTCAAAAAAAAAGAAAAAATAAATTTTGAAACTGGAATGACTTGGTCCCCCAGTTGAATACATAAATTTTCGATTTGCTGGATGAACTAGACGCAAGCGCCCCATCCTGCCCTATTCTAGCTACGCCTATAATTAGCTAGGATGTATTCCTTAATATTACGTATAGAAGGTAATAAAACAAAACGGTCTAAAATACTATTTAAAAAATATAAGTAATAGAGATAAAACTTTATGTTATCAGCTATCTAAAGTTACAAAAAGTTCATGCAATGTCATGGTTTGGTAAATTAAAAGAGTTCGATTTGTTTTACATACGAGCTCGATAACAGTACAAACATTATTTTATTTCTGCGAGCTGCTCAGCCAAAACAAAAACAAAAAAAAAACAGGGCCCCGTAAAAGAAATCTAATCGGGCCCCGCACTTATTGGATCCGGGTCTGATTGTACGGTAAGTCCCAGAAAAATTATAAGCATTGGATATTAAGACAAATTAAGGAGAAGTGTTGTATGTTTCGTTGTTCGCTTAATTATTTCGTAATTTCTGTGTGTCCGACTTTGAGTGTGAGACACTGTACATATTTCAGCTATTTAACATGTGAAAGAGCATCATAGGTAATTTTAAGAATAGCTTTTGCCAAATTATATTAGAAATGTTTTATATTGCTTAAAGAATTATTTTGGGAAAAAAATCTGCAACACAAAAGTACAATATAAGAAAAAGATAATATAATTTAAATCGAAATACACATATTGGTACAATGGGGAAAAGAAAATGAATATCTTATTTTTTATAAGCATTTAAAAATACGTGCTCCATTCGCTATATACTTTTGGGCAAAATTCTCGAGCGTAAATTGCGTAAGGCGACTTTGGCCCCACTGATTTTCTCCTTATTTGGGTTATCCTATTCCAAGTATGTAAGGAATAACTATCATTACAAGCCCTCCGGACTTCCTCCAATTTGTCCTCTTCAAAATATTTGTTCCAATCCCAATAACCAATTGGATAAAATATCTTGGTGTCATAAACTCTAAAACCCCGACATTTTTCTGGAGTCATGTCTGAGATGTTTGAGACCTTGCAAAACTCCATTAACGTCCTAAAATAATTTAATGAAAAATTAACTACAATAAAGTACCTGTCTGGGGCATATTGTGTTGACTATGTCGGTCATAAAAGTCACTGGAGACGAAAGGAAGAAATATATTTAAATATCAATAATAATTCAAAAATATATACAGAATTCCATGACTTACTTGGTTAAAGGAATCAGGCCAAGAGCGCCCCATATTTTATGGTCAAATGTAATGCCAGTCATCTTTATTATTGAATCAGCTACTTTGTGTCCAACACCATCACATCGAAAATTCATAACACCGTTCGCAAGATATTCGGAATCCAAGATAGAGACGAAATTCATGGTTAAACTGTCCCAGTTTTTAATCACTATCATATCCAAATCCAAGTAAGTACCACCATATTTCCATAAAATCAACATTCTGAAATTACCAAAGAAATAAATATACAAGTTGAACCAAATTTGATTTCCCCTGTAGGGATCTCGTAAACTATTAGAGATATAAGGAAGCATAAATGGGCAAAGTAGTGCAGAATTTACTGCCTAATATTATTTTGCTGAGAAAACTACTGAATTACAATTCGTCTTCGTTTTATGTAGAAAAAAAACTAAAAATCGCCATTTTTAAAAATCAGCTGTAACTTGTTTATTTAAAGTCCGATTAAAAAATCCAAAAACGGTAATTACTTGTTTTTTAAGATCATTTTACTAATGTACGTTATTTTTTTCTAAATTCAACTGTTTCTAAGAAAATTAGGTCAACTTTGTTATTTCTTATAAACCCCATATTAAATTTTATCATTTTCGAATTAAGCATATTGTTGCGCGTTATCGGTCCGAATGATTAACACGTGAATTATAACCATTTTATTTCTAAACTGAACTCAGAACCCTACAATTGCAATTCAGTAACACTGTTTAATTAACTAACTTATTCATTGACTTCTAACTAACTTCTATTCTGACTAACTTCACTGAGGGAAAAGTGATCGCCTTATATACGGGACCTATATAAGGCGATCACTTTTCCGGGTTCTAGGAGAATTTGGTAGACAATGCTTATCGTTTGCGGAAATCTCAGAAGCGCTTATCTGCCGTTTGATTTATTTTCGGGGCCGCTTCCCCTTATCAAATTTTCTAGAAAATTCCCAACTAAACTTTATAATTACTCTTTTTGTTACAATATTTTTCTGATTAATTTGATATGTGACATGTTATACTTCAAATGTGGCGCAAAGTGGGTTAAATGAACTAATTTATTAATTTCAAACAGAAAAATTAGAGTAGCAAGTGCCATAACTGTTAATAATAAAAATACAGTACCTATTTACGTATTAAAAAATCAAAAATATTGTAACAAACTGTGTAATATTTAAACAGTTATTAGTATAATCCTAACGTGCATGCACTCCTTTAAATGGCGTAATTATATGAAAACCTGTACAACATTTTTTTTTAACATTGAATACTTATTCGTTTAACGTAGAATATCTTACAATCTAACATTAGAAATGACTTTCATATTTATGCACATTATCCGTCTTAAAATATTTAACTTCTAGAGAAGTCTAGAACGCACACTTGCGTATGAGTCATGGGAAAGTCGTCCTTAATAAAGCTCTTGTTCTGAGAATTACGAGATTTAAAGGGAATCATGCACGTTACGATTATTAATCAATATTTCAATACTACACAATTTGTTATAACATTTTTGATTTTTTAATAGTAATTATTGCTTTTTTAGAAATTGTAATTTTTTATAATTAATAGTTATGGCACTTGCATTGCTTGCTATAATTTTTTTGTTTAAAAATAAAAAAATAGTTCATTTAACCCACTATACCAGCTTTTAAAGTATGACATGACATACTCCAAATTAATCAGAAAAATATGCCAAATTCGAAAATGATAAAATCCAATACAGCGTCCTTAAGAAATATCAAAGATTGACATAATTTTCTGGAAATAGTTGAATTTAGAAAAAAATAATGTACACCAATGAAAAGGCCTCAGAAAACAAATGATTGCATTTTTTAAATGTTTGAATCGGACTTCAAATAAACAAGTTACAGCTGATTTTTAAAAATGGCGAGTTTCATTTTTTTTTTTAATGGAACGGACTGGTCCTTGGTTATCTTCAAAAATTGAAATACAGAACTTATCCCCTGAAACAAAGAAAGATTAAAAAACACAACAAAGGTTGCTCCTTTTTTTAAAAATAAAATCAAGACGAATTGAAATTCAATTGTTTTCTCAGCGGAATAATATTAGGCATTAAATTCGGCACTACTTTTCCCATTTAAGCTTCCTTGTATCTCTGATGGTTTACGAGATCCCTGCAGTGGAAATTAAATTTGGTTCAACCTGTATAGAGGATGTCCTGAAAGGTTTTTATCAAGTGATATCTTAGTTATTTGATAAGGTAGAAAACGTTATTGCGTTATTGCCTAAATTTCAATTTCAATTATTATTTTGGATTTTCACACTCGATTTAGACCTATTTTTAAAAAGTTAATGTCTATTTATCTTTTTCTATGGGTTTCCTCGAATACATTTACACTTCTAAAAAATTTAAGCAGAAAGTTGTATATATACTGTTAGCAACTTGGGAAGTAATAAGTTCACCGAGCGGCCACCAGCTAGAGCCACCGTCGCCGTTTGCGATCGCATCGCGAGACACACATCCCTAACCGACTAATGAGCATTAAAGGGCATTAGATATTAAAATTTACATGTGTACGGATTCAAAAATAAACGAGTTAAAAGTTACTGTTTTTATGTTCTACTTTTTTTATTTTTAAACTGACTATTTTATAACATCAGAAGTGGGATCGTTAAAAGGTGTTGTGGTGAAAAAAAAGTGCTACAAAATACGCAAAAACACTTCGCGAAAAAGAAAAGTGTCGCCCGCGTCTGCATCGACTTTAACAGCTACTTTTGGTGCTTTGGATGAAGTTCTAAATTCGATGAAGCGCTTTATGACTTCAATGGAAAAAGTGGCATCGACAGTCGTCAATAGTCTTGAATCTGCCAAAAATTCTACGATCGAGACTCAGGCAAATTCAACACCTACACCTGGTTCCAGCCACGGTCGCGAGGATATTCGACTTTCGTCTTTTGACCCCAAAGAAGACGACGTAAAGGAATGGATCGAAGATGTCGAAAGAGCCAAGGAAATTTATGGATGGGATGAAAACGAAACCATGCACGGGATTCCGTTGTATCTTACTGGAGAGTCTTTGGCCTGGTTTAGGCAATGGTAAGTTTCAGACAGGAAGTGGTCAATTTTCGCTGGAGACTTGCGTTGTTCTTTTCCGAGACGAATTGATTTTGGTATGAGGTTTGAGAAGGCAGCTGAATGTAAGTCTGATTCTTTTCCAACTTATGCTAGTTATTCAGGACAAAATTGGCCTATTTAAATAGTCTTAAAAAGGATTTTACTGACCCCGAATTAATACGTTTAATTTGCAAGGGTATAGTCTGCCAAAGAACGAAGGATGAAGTTAGACAAGCTCAAAAGCAAACTGTTTCAGAATTAATTTCCCTTCTTTGCGAATTCGATGATTCAAATAGGTTGCCCATTACGCAACATGAGGCTAAAAATAGAAACTTCCCCCTTAAAAGTGAAATACTTGTACAATCTGTGGGTGGTAAACGGTGTTTTAACTGCGGTCGTCGTGGCCACTTAAAATTCCAGTGTCCCTCAAGCGTTCATCCTTCTGATTCTTTACCTAGCGAAGGGTCGCCAAATAAGATTAACAGAACTATTAAATCTGAAATATGTTCTTTCTGTAAAAAACCAGGGCATATTGAAACTAAATGTTTCGTCAAACAAAAAAGTCAGGGACGTAAGGAGCAATCTATTAAATTTCTTTGTTCTTCAAAACTTTCAGATTGCGTTACTGTTATAATTAAAGGTATATCTGTAGATGCACTTATAGATACGCAACTTTTACTAATTGGTACGCAAATTGCAGATACAACCCCGCTTGTGTTTAATTCCCGCAAGGACTGTTAATTCAGAGGTAAAAATTACAGAAAAGGTAACATTATTAGTTGAACTTCCAGAATTTACAATTGAATCTAATTTTTATATAATTCCTGAATTAAAAGATGCATCCCTATTAATTGGTACAGATATTTTAGCTAGAGAGTTTGTTTCTTTGCACCGAAATTATAATGGGGAAGTGTCGTTGTACAAAAACAGGTCAGTCAAAACTATACAACTACCAACGGGTCTACTTTGGAGGAATATTTGCCCGAAAATATCCCTGCAGAGCTCATGCAATTAATTTCTCGCTATCGAGCTCTTTTCACAATCGAAACTGCTTCTTCAACCGTCACTATGGCTGAATTAAAAATTCGTCTAAGTACAGACGTTCCTGTGCGGTATCGCTCCTATCGCCTTTCCTATTTTGAAAGACAGAAAGTTCGTGAAATTATCTATAACTTGCTTGAAAAGGGGATACTCCATCCATCTTGCTCTGCTTATGCAAGCCCCATATTTTTGGTTACTAAAAAAGATGGCTCCTATCGAATGTGTGTAGACTTTAGAGCACTTAATCGTATCACTGTTAAAGATAGATATCCATTACCCCGCATAGAAGACCAAATTGGCAGGTTGCAAAGTCACAAGTTGTTCATATCTTTTGATATGGCAAGTAGAGATGGGTAGCGAACCGCGGAACCTAGTTCACTCGCAGAATCCGGTGCACCTATAGTTCCTATTTTAATTAACTAAGTTCGCAGGTTCAGCCGCTCAGTTAAGTTTGAGATTTTATATTAGATGGAATACTAACCCAAAGACTAGACTTATTTGCTGACAGTAATACTGCTGATGTTACCAAACCAAGATACGGAATCTGTAGATGATGACAGCTTGATTCAATTCGTCCTTGGAATCACTGATATACGTTTACAAGTTACAATGTAAAAAGTTCCAGCGTTCCGATCCGACCAAAAGATCAAAGAACTAAAGGAGCCACTAGATCTAAATACCTAATCAGACGCGCAGGTTTTGCACCTGTTGCACCTAGTTTGGTGCACCTAGTTCAAAATAAAAATCGGAGTAGGTGCACCTGTTCCGAAAAAAAGCAGGACCACCCATCTCTAATGGCAAGTGGCTTCCGATCGAAAAGGATTCGATAGAGAAAACCGCTTTCATTACTCCCGATACTCAAATGGAATTTCTCAAAATGCCCTTTGGTTTGGCTAATGCACCTGCGGTGTATTAGCGGGCAATAAATCAAGCACTTCATTCTCTTCTTGTTGACGGTCAAATTTCCTTCTCATACTGTTGCTCAAAATCTTGATCTATTAGGACGCACATTTGAGTTACTTCAACAAAGTGGTTTTCAAGTTAACATAAAAAAGTGTAAATTTCTTCAAACGGAAATTGAGTACTTAGGTTGTTTAATTTCCGAGGAGGGTGTTCAACCCAGTCCTTATAAAATCAAAGCTTTGCTAAGTAGCAGTCCTCCTACAAACGTTAAAGAGGTTCGTCAATTATGAGTTTGACTGGATATTTTCGCAGAAATATAAAAGATTATTGAAGAAAAGTTAAAGTCCTTACTGACTTGTTAAAAAGGGGCACTCCCTTCGAGTGGACTTCCGAACAAGAGGAAATTCGCGTTCTCATCATCGCTTTCTTACTTCGTATCCAATTTTATCCCTGTTTGATCCAATTTTGTATACGGAACTGCACATAGATGCAAATTATATTGGCTATGGAGCAGTTTTACTGCAAAAACACGATGAAAGGCTCAAATCTGTCGCTTACTTCATCAAATTAACTCAAGGTTATGAAACGAAATACCATTCCTATGAGCTAGAAACGTTGGCAGTTGTCAATGCTATCAGACATTTTAGGCATTATTTGCTTGGTGTTAAATTCACTTTGGTTACAGATAACCTTAGTCGAAACGTTCCCAGAATCGCTCTTGTGACTAGTCAAAAACATTCCTGGATAGCTGTGGCACAACAAAAGACATAATCAATCGCTTAAAAAGAGGGGAATTAGATGGGTCATTATATCAAATACAGGGTGATTATCTTTATCGAATAATAACAAACTCAGATGGTACCACGACAAGGCGCTTGTTTCTCCCCTCCCCATTCAGATTACCATTGTTGCAAGTATACCACGACGAGAATTGTCACATTGGCTTTGAAAAAACTTTGAACTTGGTATCAAAACATTTTTGGTTTCCTAAAATAAGAGGATTTGTATCAAAGTACTGTAAAAGATGTTTGACTTGTTTAATTCAGAAACGACCGAGGTTGTCTAATAAGGTTCCTATACATTCAATTCCAAAAGGGGAAGTATCATTTGAAACTTTGCATTGTGATTTTTTGGGGCCACTTAAGCCTTCCAATAAGTTTAGATATGTTTTTGTTGTAATAGATGCATTTTCCAAATATTGCCTTGTCATACCAAATCTACAAATAAATTCAGGAATTTTTAAACAAAATTTAATAAAAGTCATTTCCTTGTTTGGGCTCCCAAAATTCTTATTAGCGATAATGGATCATTCCTTAATAAAGCTGGTAGAAAGCTGTTAGAAGAATGGAGAATTAATCTTCATTTAATCACTTCTCATGTACACAGAGCAAATGGACAAGTCGAACGTTTTATGTCAACAATAGCAGACATGTTGAGACTAGAATGCAGAAACAACTCGCATTCTTGGTCCGACAAGCTTTGGAAAATTCACTTGGTTTTAAATACAGCTATACAGAAGTCTACAGGGTTTTTGCCGTTACAGTTATTGCTTGAAAGGAAAAGTTCTATTCCTGTTGCAGCATCAGTGTTGAACGACTTGGCGATAAAAATACCACCCAACAGAAAAATCGCTCAAGAGGAAGTTAAAGCTCTAACAAAAAATGCAGACAGACAAAATAAGCGTGGAGAATTGTCCAAACCTCGCTTCAGAATTGATGACTTAGTTGTTCTGAAGAGGGTTGCGAATCAGCGCCACAAATTGTCAGCGCCATGTAAGGGCCCATATGAGGTCGTTGGTGAAAAGTCACCTGGAAGGTATCTTTTAAAAGGAGTTTCTCCCTCTTTAAGATATATAGCGTGTTCCCAAGAACATCTCCGAAAATGGTCTACCGAATGGTTTGTGTGAAACTATGTTAAATGGGGAAGGGGACGATGAGGAGGACGACGCACAATAAGTTGATGCGTATGATATGATGTTCGAACCTTGGTGCAACTTATGATTTGACAATACAAATAAAATACTTCGCTTGATAGTCACGTTGGCACAATGATGTCATGTTGACAATAAAACTAGAAATAATTTGTTTAATGGTCACGTTGGCACATTGACGTCATGTTACAATAAAATTAAAAAAATACTTTATAAATATTTCGCTGGCACAATGATGTATTGTTGACAGTAAAATTAAAAAAACTTCGTTGTATGGTCACATTGGCACCACGATGAACTTCTTCTGCAACAAAGTGTTAAGAATGCTCTCAGTTTTATTGCTTTTAACTACTCTTATTTGTGTGTTTCAATAAGAGCTTTGGAAAAACGAGGTGAATTACTAACAGCTTCAATTAAAGTGGTTGAAGATATAATAAAAAAAAATTCTGGAATTCCTGGAGATACAGGAAATAAGATTATTCAAAAATTGCAACAGGTAATAGATGCGAATACTGAATAAAAAACTTTAAAAAATATGTCAAAAATTCTTTGTGGGAATGAAGCTAACGTCGAATTACCAGTTGACAAAATCGTATGTTTTAAGTATGCGCCGATTAAATCTGTAGAGTTAGAAAGAACATTTTCTAAATTAAAATATCTTATTTCGGACAGACGCCAAAATTTTAGCATAGAAAACCTAAAGCGATATTTAGTAATCTCTTGTAATTTAAATGATAATACTTTTGATGATGACCGATGTTAAAAAAATGTATATATGTGTATATATATTATTTGCCAATAAATGCTTCAAATATTGTTTTTAATGCTTAGGATCCCTATTTTTAGTGCTAGTATAAGGGCTTATTTTAAAGATTTTTAGGGCTTAAACTTCTGACCTTTAGTCATAAGTAAAGGCCGGAAGTTTAAGCCCTAAAAATCTTTAAAATAAGCTCTTATATTAGCACTAAAAAATAGGCATGTTAAGCATTGAAAACGATTTTTAAGTATTTATTTCCAAATAATATAAATATGTACATTTTTCTAACATTGGTCATCATCAACATCATTATCATTTATATTGTTGCAGGCTATCGGTGCGAATGATTATTATTAACACTTTATTTCCAAACTAAAGTCGGAACACTACAACTGAATAATTGACTTCTAACTACTATTCACTAATTAACTATACTGACTCTAACTGACTGACTGAGGAAAAAGCAACGCCTTATATAGTTTTCGCTTCCGGGTTCTAGAAAAATCCGGCAGATAAGGCTTACCGTTTGCCGAAATTTTTGGAACGCTTATCTACCGTTTGCTTTATTATCGCGGCCGCTTTCCCTTATCAGATCTTTCTAAAAAATTTTCTTACGTACTAAATTAATTAAATTAATTTACATTTCGTTACAATATTACAAGTGATTACTAAATATCGCTTTAGGTTTTCTATGCTAAAATTTTGGAGTTTGTCTGAAATAGTATATTTTAATTTAGAAAATGTTCTTTGTACCTCTACCGATGTAATAGTTTCATATTTAAAACATACAGTTTTGTCCGCTGAAAATTCGACATTAGCTTCATTCCCACAATGAATTTCTGAAATACTTTTTAAAGTTTGGTATTCAGTATTCGCGCCTATTGCCTGTGGCAATTTTTGAAAAATCTTATTTCCTTTTTCTCCAGGAATTCCAGAAATTTATTTTATTATATTTTCAACAACTTTAACTGAAGCTGTCATTTTTCACCTTGTTTTTCCAAAGCTCTTATTGAATCACACAAATCAGCGTAGATAGAAGCAATAAAACTGAGAGCATTCTTAACACTTTGTTGCTGAAGAAGTTCTTTTTGTCCACAATTTGCTTAAATGTGAAAAAATTATTAGAATAATATATCTCCGACTACATTAGCAATATGTCTTTCCATTGCATTAATAGTTTTGTATATTGATACTTAAATGTTACTGTTGCAAATGCCTTGACGTATTTGAACTAATTTTCCTTGATATGCATTCTTCAAATATCCCTTTCTTAAAGAAGATTCACAGAGAAGCTTTTCTTTAGTGTATTTTTCGAATAAATCTTTTATTGATTTGTGTTGTACTTTCCATAAAGGGACAGGCACGTAGCCAGGATTTTCGTTCGGGGAGGGTCCAACTCCCCCCTTTTTTATGTTAGAGATATAAACTTCTTCGAAATGGGCAATATTGCAAAATTTAAAGAAAAAGTTGAGTTGTTAAATCAATAAACGTCTTGGTCTTTTCCTTGGTGCTCGTTTTTTACTTCTGTGTAAATTTTCCAATCTTAACTTCGAAATTTGAACTATAATTTGAAACTCTCAAGTTCGACTTCAGTCTCGATATTTAAATCTTTCAAATCTAGTCTATCCTCGACATTAAAAAAAAAAAATTAGAATTACCCAGTATGTTTTCAAAATACGTAATTTTTTAACTTGTTAGGACAACTTCAAATTTCAGATCAAAGGCGAAATTAGGAATATTAGGTATCAAAGATGAAATAAAAAAATTTCAATAAAAGCTTCCATTTTAATTTGAAATTTCGATTTTAGTCGAAACTTTAAATTTATTTTAGAAAGGAAAAGTGTTAATCTAAAAATCTTCAGGAAAAGCAGAAATTTGGACGAAAAATTAAAAGGATGAAAAAAGAAAAGGACCTTATCAAACAAAATCCAGGAGCTTCGAAGTTACAGTCAATTTTTTTTAAACTAAAAATGTTGAGTTTACCGAAATATTTAGAAAAAATTTAAATATTGAGAAAAAACCTAAAATTTTCTGATGAAGCAAAGATTTTGGGTTGAAAAAATTAAAGCACACAATTTTTAGTACAAAGCGCAAAATTTAGAAAAGAAGTAAAAAAAACTGAAATTGCAAAATAAAGATCTCTAGAAAAATTTAAAATTTTAAACAAAAAAACACGCAAACATTATAAAAAATATTTCTTTCGATTTTAAAGTCGAAATGGAAAAATAAAAATGTTGATATTTCTAAATTATTTCAAAATGTTAAATAAAATTTAAGTCTTAAAAACATCAAAAGTTGGAATTTCAAATGAAAATTTCGTTTAAATAAAAGGAAAATTAAAAGTTCAAACTTGAATTTAAAAAAAGTTTATATTTTTAAACTAAAATGAATATTTTGAAAATAATGTCAAAATGCGTATAAATGTTTATCAAAAAAGATAAACTCTGAAAAAGTTGAAATGTTGAATTTGAATCAAAAATTAAAAGAAAGTTGAAAGAATTTTACAAAAGAAATTGATATTTTGAAAATTTCTAAAAATAATTGAAATTTAGAAAAATGTTTCAATACATAGAAAATTTATTAATCAAAAGTAAAACATTTTTGAGAAAAAACACCAGAATTCGGCAAAAAATTATTTATACGTCCTTGGAATTTAAAAAATAAATTAATGAAATCGATTATGTGCTAACAGAGACGGAAAATTGAAGAAAATAATTTAGAATTTTAAATTTAAACTCGGAATTTTGTTAAATTATCAAAATTTCTAGAAAATATTCTTCAGAAAATATAAGAAGACATTAGTCTCTTTTATTTTTATTTTTTTTCATTTTGGTAATTAGTAAAAATAAAGAATAAAATCTAGTGACCTTAATATTATATAAATTTGACAAATAAAAACGTGAAACTTGCCGAAGAAAAATTTCCTAATATCCATTTTAAGTTCACGTATTTAACTTATCACCGATCAAGAGTCGACTTCTCGATTAATTCTAAACTCGTACCATAATCATGATTTGTATTGTATTTCTTATTGCAATTTGGCAATATGAAATATAAGCTAATATAATAAAGTAGATTAGGTATAAGAATATGTCCTTTGACTGCAATGCCGCTGCTACACGTACGTGACGATTGAAGCTTTGAGCTCATTGCCAATTTTTCCTAAAATGCCTACATGGCGATTTTGCTTATCATAAACTTAGTAATTAGCAATTTCCGAAATTATTTACGTGCTTAAATATACAATCAACCATTTTTCTATTGATATTTCAATTCGTATCATCCTAAATTTTTTGGCGAATATTTATTTCGGGGGGGTCCGGACCCCTTGGACCCCTCCCCTGGCTACGTGCCTGTAAAGGGATACCTGCTTCAACATACATCCATAGAAAACTGAGACTGGCGATTGTTTATCTCCGTAAACGGCTGCAGAAGCCCTTGTTTTTTAGGTTATGTGGAATTTTTCTTTTTACTTGCAGCCTGCCTATGAAATTTTCCATTTAAATGCTCCTTGATATGGAACGTTTTTTCTCCATTAATACTTTTTTCACGCACTTTACACAAAAGCAGTTCACCATCCGTTGACAAAATGTCTTTTCCGAATTTTTGTAATTTGTCTTTTAATGAAGACGCAATTTCAGACATTGTTTCTAAAATTACGTACGAACAAATTTCCAAAGAACGTGAACCAACTTACATTTTAAACGTAGTAAACACAAAATAATAATGATAAAATAAATATTTTTAAAGAATTTATATATACCTGCAATTACACTGACTGAGATATATTGCATTGTATAGGGCGAGGGCTAATGCGTAGAAGATTTTTTAATTTTAATAAACATTCGGAAGCAAAGAAAATTAGAATGCAATTAGGATGTTATGAGATTGTAAAAAAAAACATTATTAAGTTTCTATAAGCAAATATTTTATATTATAAGCTTTCTAAGACCTCTCAAAATTAGCAAAAATAAGCATTTTAAGCATATTGCTTAAATTTCCGGGGTTTACTTATGACCCACTCAATCCCCAATAAGCTTTGCCTGATATTGAGAAGCAGGAGAATTAAACTACGTTACCTATTTATCTTAATTTTTAAGTAAAAACAAATGTCCAGGAAAAATGATAAAACTACCGGAAGGATATTAGTTTTCTACAATTTAAAAAATTATCTTTGAACTGTCTCCTGTAAAGTGCCGTTGTGTTTGAAAAATGTTTCCAGAAAGACAAAGTTCTCTAATTAAACACAAGCTTGGAGTTAACTAGAGAAATTTTTAGTGTTTTAAACTCTTAATTCTAGGAATAAGTTAACTTTTAGAATTGCTGTCTAAATCTTGAGAAAAAAAGAAGCTATCATTTATGGAAAAAAGGCTTGAAGTCAAAGTTTCCAAAAAAAAAGATAAGCTATAAAAACTGCAAGGCAAATTTAAATTAGGAATTTTAGAAAAAAATGTACAAATTTCCAAACGATGAAATCAATTAAAAACTATTAAAATTTAACATTTTCTAAAAGTTTGGACCAAAATTTAGAGAAGCAATTTTGAGGTTATTTAAAATTTTTAGTCTTCTCCAGTAAAACAAACTGTTTAAAAAAAGTTTAAATGTCGAGAGAGAAAAGTCCAAATATTTAAGAAAAAACTAAATTTTAAGTCACTGCTAATGAGTGGATTTTGGAAAAAAAGCAAAGTTATTAAAACCTATTTTTTAAATTTCAACTTTATTCTTAGCATTTTTAAACTCGAAAAGTTCTAAACATTTTACAAATTAAGCGTTTTTCAAAATATAAGTCCTAATGTTGTGATTAAAAGAAAAAAATCCTAATTAGAGTGGAAA
This sequence comes from Dastarcus helophoroides, assembly GCA_028583605.1. Lineage (NCBI taxonomy): Eukaryota > Metazoa > Arthropoda > Insecta > Coleoptera > Bothrideridae > Dastarcus > Dastarcus helophoroides. The sequence continues at coordinate 1,532,509 of CM053329.1, forward strand.
TTTGATAACTAAGATCAAAATTTCAATGTTGAATTTGAAATGTCAAACTTTTTTCCGAAGTGTTCACTTTGAAGTCGAAATTTTGAGAAAAAAGTCGAATTTTTGGAGGCTCAATCAACCTTGGGGACCAAAGCATTTCGTAAAAACGAGTAGTGGATGAAGCCGCCAATGAGTGATAACAACAAGTGAGCTGATGAGAGATGACGTGACCATCAAAGAAGGTAAAAAGAAGCATATATTCATAATTGCGACAGACGAGAGTGGGACAACTAATAAAGACAAAGCCAATCTTATCGTGAACATGGACAAAGCTTTCAAAATAAGAAATAAACAAAAAGAAGGCAAGCTGATATGCATAGCAACAAAACAGGCTGACGAGAAAACGGTATGGAAAATATTAGAATATGCTTATAGAAATAGAAACTCCGAAGCGGAAGTAGTATGTAACAAAAAAAGACATGTAAGTACAGCAGACGGGATGAAGAATATACGAATAGAAATAGGAGAAATAGGAAACAACAAATGAAGAAACAATAAGTCTAAAACCACAAGAGAGAGCATCATATGTAGATGTACTGAGAAACATGAAAACAGAAAATATATTGGAAAGCATAACTGTGGGTAAAATAAACAAACAAAAAAAGGCAATATACAATTAAAAATCAGAGGAAAGAAGCAAAAAAGCGAAAAGAATTTGCGGAAAGGCTAACAACAAAATTAGAAAAAACAGCCACAGTGGATGTAAGAAGTCGTAAAAAAACAGTAATGATTTTAGATATAGACAAATCAAAAACAGATGAAGAAGCCAAAGAAGTCATAGAAACGGAGATAAATAGAAGCAAAAAGGAACTGGAAGAAATAACAGTGAAAGTATCGGAAAGGGCCAACAGAGAAGGACTCAAACATGCATTTGTCACAAAGTGTCCAGAAACTGCCAGGGAACTGTCATAAGGTAGCACATAAAGCAAAGGAGTGCAAGGCAGATACAAATGAAGAGAGCTGCCATAAGTGCGGTATAATTGGTCATTAAGCCAAAAACTGCAAAAATAAAGCAACGTGTTACTTATGTGACACTAAAAGTTCAAGGCGGAGACTTGGCTATCTTACCAGAGAAATGGCTATCGGGATCAAAAGCTAAAAAAGGGGAAGGATGAACAGCATGCATTAAGAGGTTAGAATGGAGTCCCAGAGCAGTGTATTATAAAAATAATACAACGCAACATAGGCAGAGGTAGGAAGGCTATGGACCTAATATACAAAGTAGCTATAAAAGAAAATACGGGTTATACTTCTGGCAGAAGCGAACAGGGAAAAGCTGAAAAATAAGGGCTGGTTCATCGGAGATAATCTAGACGTGGCAGTAAAAGTATTAAACAAGGAAATCAAGGTACGAAAAAGAAAAGGGTTTCGTGTAGATTGAGCTAGAAGATATAATTATATACGGATGTTACATCTCTCCTAATGTGGAAGGAAGTATCTCAGTTCACCTCATTTCTGAATGGTCTCAGGAACGACATGAAAAGACAAACCAAAGAAATAGTAGTGGGGGTGATTTTAACGCTAAATTGTTTATGTAGGGCTCTAAAACTGAAGATAAGAGATGAGAAATACTAACAGAATGGCTAGGGGGAAGAGAACTATATTATATATAATCGAGGCGAAATACTCACCTCCATGTGAGGCGAGAGTGAATCCTTCATTGATATCACATTTAGCACTAGGAAACTCGCTAATAACATAGAAACTTTAAGGTATTGGAAGAAGAAATCCTTAGTTGCCACAACTATGTTGGCTGTGATATTTATAATAAAACTCAATTACCTACGAAGGAGAAGACGAGAATATAATGAAAGGATAGCACATAAAGACAAGTACTGTAAATAATGCAGTTAGAAAAGTAGGAAGATTATTAAATGACGAGAGAAATAAAAAGACAAATGCGGAAGAATGGAACAAAAGCTTAGAGAAAGCTTGTAATGCCACATTCAAAAAGAAAGGAAATAAAAGAAACAAAGTGTCCGTATATTGGTGATCTGAAAAAATATCGCGGGAAAGAAAATTCTCTATACAAAGTAAAAGAATTATGATAAAAATTAACAAGCAAGGAAATGAAGACCAAAAAACAGAAATAAGACAAATGTACAAGATAAAAAGCCAGGAACTAAAAAAGACGATCATTAATGCCAAAATGGGGACCTAGAAATACGTAATGACTGTAGTTGAGACAGATATATGGGTAAGAGGCTACCAAATTGTTACTGAGAAAATGAAACCCTCAAGTATTAACCTAACTGATCAAAAACAAATGGAAGTAGCAGATAAACTATTATCAAAAGAAAAAGTCACGCAATGGGACAGATTGCAAACCACTCAAGCGGATATTCTGATAATTACGAAGGAAGAACTGTCCAAGTCAATAGATAGGCTTAAGACAAAGAAAGCGCCGGATCCAGATGGTCTCACGATAGAAATTGTCAACCCCGTGATAAAAGCATATCCGGAAGAAGGTCTTACAGTGACGAATGAGGTGTTGCAAACAGGTTCATTTCCAAATATTTGGATAACCGCAAGACTGGTCCTTCTAGAGAAGAGTAAACTAAGCCAAAATGAAAAGATCTACCAGCCAATATGGATCATAAATATAATAAGAAAACTACTGGAAGAAATGCTGTTAGAAAGACTGAAGGGAGAGATAGAAAGACGAGGTCTATTTGAAGAACAATATGGTTTCCGGGAGAAAAGGTCAACAATATGTGCCCTAGAAAGAGTAATCGACATAACAGAAAGTGCTAACGTCAAAGGAAATAGAAAAAGATGTCCTAGTAACTAGGGATATCAAAAATGCATTTAATTCTGCTCTCATGGACGGCATTCTGAAAGAACTCAAGCAAATAGCTCCATACCTTTATAACATGTTGGCAAGTTATCTAAAAGACAAAACTCTATATGCGGAAAGCAATGCAAATATGGAAGTAAGTCGTGAAGTGCCACAAGGCTCGATACTCAAAGCCATCCTATGGAACGTCAAGAGGGGTTAAACTTATAGGATATGCCGACGATCTGGGTATTATTATATTAGAAATAACAAAAGAAATAGTGAAAACAGCAACCAACGCAGCAATACTAAATGTCATAAAATAGATAGAAGAAAAGAAATTAAGTATAGCTCCATAGAAAACGAAGCTTTTAAATCTATCAGGAAGTAGAAACAATGTTAGTGAAGGTAGGAACTACAGAAGTAGAACGTACGGAACACCTTAAGTACCTAGGAATATATCGGGTATAACATGATCATGGTACACCCCCTATTTTTTCTTTATTTATAATGACAAAATTTTGAAAGTTGCTACACTTGATGTATTTATGAAATGGTAAATTTTGACATAAAATTAACATTCCTGCTGCTGCCACTTTTGCTAAAACTAATACCAACTTTTGATTTGTAAATGGAACACTCTATATATTTTAACATTTTTAGAATTTGCAGAAATTTTCGGATAGAATACATATAAAATAAGTGACTTTTAATGGATCTAAAATTTTTTTGGTCCCATTTTATTTTTCAGCCCAGAAGGTCTTGACTCTTGACTAATTAACGCTAACTGACCACATTAGCGCTGCAAAAAAATTAAATTAGAAAAACTGAGGAAGTGTCCTTTTTCTAAATTTATTTTTGACAGCTTATGTTCTTATGTTCTTAAGGAATAAATCTTCAAATAAATTGAAACCGAATATTTTGAATTATTTTGGCTGTAACTTCAGTTCTATTGATGATAGTAAAAACGAAAATATGGTTAGTTTTACCACTAATTATACTTTTTGGTGGTACCACAGTACCAATATGGTGCCAAAATGAAGTTATGACATAAAAACCATTTTTGTTAACTTGATCACATGATAAAAGAATGAAATATTCCTTTGTTTTACGTGATTTAATTTTTTTAGCTTTAATGTGGTACATTAGAGTTAATTTGAATGAGTCATAGCCTTCTAGGTTGAAAAATAAAATGGGACCAAAAATTTTTTCGATCCTTTAAAAATCACTTTTCTTAGAAGAATTCTATTTAAAAATTTGTGCAGCTTTTAAAAATATAATAACATACAGGGTGTTCCATTAAAAACCCAAAAGTTGGTATTAGTTTTAGCGAAAGTGACAGCAGAAGGAATGTCATTTTTATGTTAAAATTTGACATTTCATAAATACATCAAGTGTAGTTAGTTTGAAAATTTCATCCTAATAAATAAAAAAAAAAGGGGATGTACCATGATCCTGTTACACCCGATATATAAGAGAAATCTGAGGATGGGATATCATATCAAAATGACAACAGAAAAATGCACTAAAGCAACCAACAACATAAGTCGGATAATGCCTAACATCAGTGGTCCGAGAGAAAATACTAGGAGAATACTATCCTCAGTCACGCAGTCCATAATGATGTAAGGGTACAGCAAATGGAAGCGTGCGCTGACAAAAAAAGCTTATAAGAACAAATTAGTGTGCAAAGGAAAACCGCTCTAAGAATAATAAGTGGATATAGAACGAACTCCTCAGAAGCAGCCCTACTCTTAGAAAGAATAACATTTGTGGGCCCATTAGTAGAAGAAAGAGATAGGATCAGAAACGTGCCACAGCACATAACATAACAATAGAGTGGATAAAACGATTAATTTCCCATATCATCCCATGGACAACTAGACAATGGGGAGAAGTTAACTACCCAGGTGTTGTCAGGACATGGAAGCTTCCAAACATACTGGAAACGATCTAGGCACAATGACACATCTAGATGCATATACTGCGATAGAAAAGATAATGTGGAACACACAATTTTTGAGTGTGAAAGGTGGGAGGAAGAAAGAGAGGAAGCCCAGAAAATAGTTGAAATACTGACGTCGTAAAATATGGTAATTAAGATGCTACAATACAAAGAATATTGGGATAAAATTGGTTAATTTGTAACCAAGATAATACCAAAAAACGGAAAGACATGAAGCAAAGAAGGTAAAGGAAAGTAAGTAACCATCTAAAGAAGGTCCACTTAAAGCAATACCCCGACGGGTGGTCGGTCCCAAAGAGGAAGCAGTCTCTGGAGAAGAGAGGACAGGTTTTAGTCAATCACATCCCATTCACGTGGGTGGGACCCCATGAAAGTTTCCCCTCCCCGTCGGAAAAAAACTGCTCTGGTAATGAAAATGCTACATTCCAAAGAATACTGGGACGAAATTGGTAAAATTGTAATTAAGATAATACCTAAAAAACGGAAAGATATGGAGCAAAGAAGGTAAAGGGAACGAAGTAATCACCCAAAGAAGGTGCTCTTTGAAATAATAGCCCGACGGGTAGTCCCGAAGAGAAAGCACTAAGAAAGGGGAAGAAATTTCAGTCAGAAGAGTGTCTGACACTTCATGTGGATGGAAGCCAATGAGGGTTCCCGTCTTCATCCAAAAGAACTACTACTACTACCACTACAACTGCTATAGCAACTATTATTTTCTTTAGCGGAATCAGGTCACTAAAATTATTGTCAAGTATTACTTTATTTGGAATGAACTAAACATTCGATATTGCTTTTTGGACGTTTCGAAAGTTGAATTTACCAATACAAGATTTTTCTTCCACTGTAAAATCAAACCAATAAAATATTTTTTTAATGGTAGGTTTGTTTGAGTGTCTGTTTAAGGCAGTGATCAAGTAAAGCACATACAAACATGACAAAAAATAACAGCAGCACGCTAGATGGGAAAAATTTTTGTACACGTGGTATTATGAATTACACTCTGTCAGAATTTCCTAAAACAATTGCAAAAGATACAAAAGGATTATATTCCACTAACCTTAATATATCACTAGCATGAACGATTGGAACACGACTGTCTTCCAGGTTGTGCTTAAATAAATTTTCTACAGGAGTTCCGTACACAAACTTCTTAACATTTACATATCTTAAATAAATATTGCTGTAATTCAATAAGGATTTAAAATATTGATCCGTTTCTTTAACTTCAGTATTACAAGGTGAGGTAAAGAGGACATATATAGATTTGTGTGGATTCATTCTGGCCGCAGATTCTACAGAGCAAGCTTGTTTTCCATTTAGAACATATTTTCCTTTTAAATATGCCCTACACGAAGTTTCTAAGAAAAATATGTTTTCATTGGGAATTATTATCTCGTCGTTTATGTCGGGAAGTGCAGATTTTTCCTCACTGCTATAACATCTTATGTATGCTTCGGTTGCTGGCTCTACTGTCACTGTCCGCCTAGGTTTGATGGTGACTAATTTTGTAAAAACTCCAGTATCTGGCTTACTAAGTAGCCACCAAACACTAGAAAATATCAAGCTGCATACTAAAATAACTAGAAAAAAGATCGCCACTTTCATATTTCTTATTATGCCAATTTTATTGGTGGCCACATTTTTCATGTTTTGAGTAGTTATAACAAGTTGAATATTAAACACGTTATTATAATACTGACGTTTCACATAAAAATTGACATTTTCATACTATCAATAGATACCCGACAGGTACGAATCCTGTTCGTGCAAAAACGGTTCCGCACCGCACCCTATGAATATTGCTACACGTTAAGCTGGATCCACATCAATAAAAATGTGTGTTGAGCGTTGTATTTTGAAATTTAAGAAACACATTTTCTACACAAGGTGAATTATTTTGTGGCGTTGATAATTATTTTGTGTATTATAGCTCTTAATCCGTTTCTCTGCGTCCTGCACTCTTTAAATACAGCACCAAAAGCATAAATATAATCTAATACAGCGATGAGTAAACTTAATAGTGGTATGATCGATATTATTTTTTTATTTATGCTCGATTGACTTTAAACAATGGGATCAATTAAAAGTAAATAAAAATATACTTAAGGTAAAATCGATATTTAGAGCTCTTTTTTTTTAAATTCCTGATCACTGAATTTTTTTGAAGTTTCAATTTTTTTCTAAATATTAATTTTATTTTAATTCCTTTGTCTTCCCTTTTGTGGGGGCTATTATAGGCCATGTCACTTAAATTCAAAATCCTTTGTAACTTCCATAAGTTTGTTCGAGTCTCAGTCAGCATTATACATCCTGGCCTTTACAGTCACTCTCAACATCTGACCTACACTCATTCTATATAGATCTTCTGGACTTAATGTTTCTTTGCCAGTCAGATAATATCTGTATCTGGCAAGGTTTGGACAAGCACACACAATGTGTAAACTCGTGTCCTTTAAAGTTCCCTTGGCCAGTGAGCAGACCTATTACTTTGCTTAGTCTACTTTTATTCATTGCAATAAGTACTTCAGCCCGCGATTGCAACGGTTTATCCATCAGCAGTCTTGTTTGCCTGCAGGTGGTTATGTTCCTCCACCGGTTCAAATGAGGCCGTTCGAAGCTTGTTAATACGATCTGTTTAATGGGAAGTTCTACAGAGCCCCCTCTTCCCAGCTTATCGGCTGCCATGCCCGGGACCCAAACAAGTGTGACCTTGTTGTTTTCTCCCAGTCTATTAAGGATTTGCACACAGTCCCACACTACGGTCGAACTGGTGGTAGGGCATTTATCACTGCACGGGCTATTCGTGCATATCTAAATTGAGCGACAAGGCGTCATGTTGATTTGGAAGTTTGCGCAATTTTGAATGGCCCATACTTCAGTCATAAAGATCATGTTTTTCCAATGGAACACTTTTCCCGTAATTATTGCTTGATCTATAAATCCCAGCTCCATATCTTCCGCCGAGGCCGGATCCGTCTGTAAACCACACGTCATTTCCTTGGCCTCACGGTTTCCAGTTTTTCCCAATCTTTTATGTTCGGAATCAGAATCTTATAGTTCTGTTTCAACCAGAGTTTCCTGGGAGATTTTAATTCTTGATTATTCAACATATTGTTTTGATATTTCAATTTTTTAGTTGAAAATTTCTTCCATGTATACACTTCCGGTTTTTTTTTACAATTTCAACTTTAATGTAATTTTTTTTCAACATTTTAAGTTTAATCTTATATTTTTTCCTATTTTACGAACACTTGGAATTTAAACTCGAGACTTCGTTGCTTTTTAAATATGGCCTTATTAAAAAAAAATGATTTTGTTTTGATAAATTTCTCGACTCTGAGGTTTTTCAAAATTCCGTTTTTTTTAATAAAGATATTTAAATTTGGATATTTTTTCAATATTTTTAACCTTTTAGAATTTTTTTAATTTTAATTTTAAGCTTCATTATTACTTTTATTTATTTATTTTTTTAATTTAATCGTAATTTCAATTTTATAGATTGCAAAATAAAATTCTGAGATAATTTGAGTTAAAAGGAGAATGTTTACATCCATGCAAATTTAATTTTTTTTATAAAAAGTAATTTTAGCTTTAAAGTTGACATTTTATAAAATAATTTATTGTTTAAACTTGTCCGTTTCAAAGTTTGAAGAAAACAATCGAAAATTCTAAGCTTCCTTCCCCTAAATTTTGCAAAAAAAGATAAAAATTTCTTCAACATTGTTCTCGAAATTTACACTTTCATCCATACAAAAAATTCTCGAATTCTGTTTTCTTTCTTGAAGTGTTGACTTTAAAGTAAATATTAAAAAAAAATTAAGTCAAAAGTTTTCAAGTTAAATAAATGTGAAATTTTTGATTTACCCTTTGTGAGTGGATTAAATTTAAAAAAAAAACCGTCATATTTACAATATCGAAACTCATAACGATATCAATAGTTCAGCGTGTCTGGAAAATGGAAAGATTTTAGTGCCAAAGTAGAAAAAAGTCGAAATTTTCAGAAAACGTTTTTAGAAATAGACCAGTATTCGAGTTAAAAATAACAACTTTCCAATAAACACCAAAACACAATTCTCAAAATTTTGACCCGAATTTTCAAATTACAAATTTTTTAGAAGAAGAATTTTTGAGTAAAAAGTCTGATTACGTGTTTCATTCTTTACTCTAAAATTGCATATTTTTGTAATTTTTGATTTTCCTCAACATATCGAATCTTTTTCTAAAATTTTGTATTATACCGAATTTTCAAATTTTATTTTTATAAATTTTAGATTTTCTCAAGAGTTAAAATTTTTCCCAAATTTTGAAGTGTAATCTAGACTTTTATAAACTCCAAACCTAAGTATTTGTTATAAATATTGGATTTATTTTATGTAAATTACGATTTTTTTTAATTCTTTAATATTTTCTACAAAATAGTAGAAATTTCCAAATAAAATATCAACGTTTTTAAAAAAGTCTAATTTTTGTATCCAAAACAGAATACTCAAAATTTTGACCCTAATTTTCAAATGTAGAATATTTGAGAAGTTGTCAATTTTTCAGTAACCATTTACATACCTACTACTATAAATTGGAAATTTTTATCAAAATTACATGCCTAAATTTGAAAATTATATACTCTTCTCTAAATCCAAAATTTTTTGAAAATATCGAATCTGTCCTAAAATTTTTGTATTAAATCAATTATTATTTTTACAAACTTTGTTTTTTGTTTTCAAAATTTGGGATTTCCCCGAATTTGGAGTTTAATCTTGAATTTTTTTCAAAAACTGAAACATTTTTATAAATATTTGAGAATAAATTGAAAATTTTTAAAACTTTGACTTCGAATTTTAAATGTTGAAGTTTCCCTTCAATGCAAGTCTATAATTTTAACTTTTTCAAAAGTTTTATTTCTTTTTCAAAATTTTTCATCTTTTAAAAATGTCGATATTTTCAAAATTTCGTTATTTTTTAAAATTACAAAATTTGTAACTTCCTGAACATTTTACTTTTTATAAAAACTTTTGAAATTTTTTTGAATATTTCGGAATTTTGTTAAATTGTGGATATTTGTTGACAATTTTAATTTATTTCAAAATCTAAGCCTTTTAAAAATTCAAATTTTTTCAAATCACAAAATTCTTTCAACATTCAACAATTTTTAACTATTTTCAAAATTTCGAACCTTTTTCTTACAAATCCTGGCTTTCAGAATAATATTTTTTTAAATTAAATTGAAAAGACCTTTCACAAATGTTGTTTTTTTTTGAAAAACTTGTGTTTTAATGAAAAAAAAAGCTACTTTTTTTTTCAAAATTCAGCACCTTTGGAAATTATTCAATTTTTTTGAAAATTTGACTTTTTTAATTATCGACATTATTTCAAAATGTTGACTATTTTTCATAATTTTGACCTTTTTTTGAAAATTTTTATTTTGTTCAAAATTAAACTTTATTTTTAAATATTCAAAAATTTCGCTTTTTAAAAATTTCCATGTTCTTCAAATCTCTTTCAAAATTTTGCCTTACAATTTTATACTATTTTTCAAAATTGCAACTCATTTTAAAATATGGAATTTTTCAGAATTTCCAGATTTTTGGAAATCTTTATTGAAATATTTTTAATGAAAATGGTGATTTTTGTCTAAATTTCGACTATCAAAATTTTAATTTAAATTCGTCTGTTAAAATTTCAACTTTTTAGAAAATTTGAAATAATTTAAATATTTCGTTTTTCAAAAATATTGAATCCTTTTGAGAAAATTTTTAAAATCCTTTTTTTTTCTAAAACCTAATTTATTTTTTGAGAATTCAAGCTTTTAAAAAGTTTGGCATAATTGCTTTTTTAATAAGGGTTTTATCAATATTACGAGTTTTTTTGAAAAACCAGAATTTATTCGAAAATTTTAATTTTTCATGAAAATTTCAACATATTTCAAAATTTGGTGTTTTTATAATATTTTCGAAGTTTCTCAAAATTTTAATTTCTTTTTTGAAATTCGGACATTTTTAAATATTTTGACAATTTATTCCAAAAATTTGTATTAAACCAAATTTAATATCAATTTAAAAAAAATATTTTATAAAGTTCGAGTTTAAAGGCAAAATTTTGAATTTTTTCTCGAAATTTCGATTTCCATTTTGAAATATCAGCTTGTGTTCTCGAAATTCCAAGATTAAAGTCAAAATGTCGACTTTAATCTCAACATTTCGACCTTTTTCTCGAAATTTCCATTCAAATCTCGCTTCGACTTTAAGTTAGAGAAAAAAGTGAAAATTTTGGAAATTAAAATTGAAATTATTGAACACATCCTACTGTTAACTCCCTAAGAACCACACCTAACCTAACTTAATCACAGGAATCTCGAAATTAACGTCGACATTTCCAATGTTTCCTGAAATTTCAAGGAAAAAGTCGAAGGTTTGAGTTTACCTGCGATCGAAATGTCAATATTACTGTTAAAGTTTTGACGTTAACCTCGGAATTGCTAAAAAAAAGTTAAAATTCCGAGATAAAAGGCGAAATTTCGAGAAAGAAGTCGAATAGTCGAAAAAAGAGTTGAAATTTAAAATTTAATCTCGGAATTTCTGGAAAAAAAGTCGAAATTTTAACATTAACCTCGAAATTTTCAAAAACCATTTCTTTTTTAGTTAATGTCTGCTCTACACCTTCGTGATATTGATTTCTTAAGCCCGCAATTAAATATTTATTTAAAAACATCGGAAGAACATCGTGTTAGGGCGAGACAATCAAAATACCTCCATCTTGTTAAATGAAACAAAAAATAGTTTAGTTGTGTTAGCAACCGTTTTTAAGAGTTGTATGTTATGTATGAAAACGTGAATATATTTTTTCTCCACAAACATTGTTAATCTGTATTGCCATATAACTTAAATAAAGACCATCATTCAAACAGATTATGGGCCCAGAATAACGCGAAGTGTTAATTTAAGTGGGAAGTGGCAAATTAATAACATTTTGAGGAAAAGGTGACAGTGACGTAACGCATTTGTCAAGTGTCAATCATGGAATTCCAAGCAGGAAGCATCTCGCGTATTCCAGTGCTAATGAGAGACAATTATGATACGTGGAAATTACGAATGCAAGCTATAATGACAAAGAATAAAACATGGGCATGCGCCAACAGACAGAAAGTAAAGCCTTCAGCACCTCCGGCAGCGATTAGAGCGTGGCAAAAAGAGGGCGATAAAGCCAAAGCAGATTTGTATTTAGCGATTAATGACGCTGAATTGAAACAAGTCAGAAATTGTGTTACCGCTAGGAAAATTTGGTCGAAATTGGAAGCCATATTTGAATCAAAAGGTCCGGCCCGGAAAGCATCACTTTGGAAGCGTCTCATAACGCAAAGGTTACAAGAAAATGGCGATGTACAACGTCACCTAGAAGAATTTCTCGACATCATCAATAAACTCTCTGAACTATCAATCGAAGTCTGCAGCGAATAACAGTCCATCATCATATTACACAGTCTACCCGAAAATTTCGAAAACTTCAGATGTGCTATTGAATCACGTGACAACTTGCCAGATCCCGAAATTCTCAAGGTGAAAATTTTAGATGAGTCTGCAACAAGGAAGCAGCGCTCTCAAAATGACAACTAAGGCTAAAGACACACGAAGCGGTTTTCGCCGAGTCGGCGGCCGGGTCGGCAGCCGACTCGGCATTTGATTCCATGGGATTTTATGGTAGTGAACACACGCAGCGTCACGCCGAGGCTGTGTCGAGCGTACCCTCGTCCGGACGAGGCGCAGCTAGCGTTTTTATGACTTCAAGCGTACCATCGTCTATACCTGCTTTAGGGTAAAGACACACGAAGCGGTTTTCGCCGAGTCGGCGGCCGAGTCGGCACCAATTTGGAGCAAACACACGACTCGTCTTGAAAGCTGCCAACGCGCGCGGTGTAAGTGAAGATGTTGCCAGTTTTTCCTGAAGCAATGGATTCTGACGATGAATTAATAATTTTAAACCAATTTACGATATTGTCGTTTAAATAATAAAAAAAAGAAACTTCGTATGCGGAAATATCCAGTTGTTCAGAAACGCAAAAAAAAAGTCAATTTTATGTTCTATTTATGAGGACAATTCAAAGCGATGTCGCAAAATTTTTTAATTATTTACGTATGTCTTAAAATTCATTTAATGAATTAATGTGTTTGATAAAAGGGGACATATCTAAGCAAGATACAGTCATGAGACGTTTTCCAACTTGTAATAACCCCACACATTTAGTTATTCTATTGCTTTTTTTTAATTGAGCCTCTTCCCTGCAAAGTGACTATTCGTTATCTAAATTTATGCAGTTACTAAGAAGCACAAGGAATATTTATTTCTCGTGTGAAAAAATCACAAAAATTGCACATAAGCAATATTTGACAACTATGCTTGATATTCACAGCTTAAAAACCGCTTGTCGTGTGAACAGCAGTGAAAGCAGGTATAGACGATGGTACGCTTGAAGTCATAAAAACGCTAGCTGCACCTCGTCCGGACGAGGGTACGCTCGACACAGCCTCGGCGCGACGCTGCGTGTGTTCACTACCATAAAATCCCATGGAATCAGATGCCGAGTCGGCTGCCGAGTCGGCAGCCGACTCGGCGAAAACCGCTTCGTGTGTCTTTAGCCTTACGGTGGTGTTCACACGACAAGCGGTTTTTAAGCTGTGAATATCAAGCGTAGTTGTCAAATATTGCTTATGTGCAATTTTTGTGATTTTTTCACACGAGAAATAAATATTCCTTGTGCTTCTTAGTAACTGCATAAATTTATATATATTTATATATATTTAATAGTCACTTTGCAGGGAAGAGGCTCAATTAAAAAAAAAGCAATAGAATAACTAAATGTGTGGGTTTATTACAAGTTGGAAAACGTCTCATGACTGTATCTTGCTTAGATATGTCCCCTTTTATCAAACACATTAATTCATTAAATGAATTTTAAAACATACGTAAATAATTAAAAAATTTTGCGACATCGCTTTGAATTGTCCTCATAAATAGAACATAAAATTGACTTTTGTTTGCGTTTCTGAACAACTGGATATTTCCGCATGCGAAGTTTCTTTTTTTTATTATTTAAACGACAATATCGTAAATTGGTTTAAAATTATTAATTCATCGTCAGAATCCATTGCTTCAGGAAAAACTGGCAACATCTTCACTAACACCGCGCGCGTTGGCAGCTTTCAAGACGAGTCGTGTGTTTGCTCCAAATTGGTGCCGACTCGGCCGCCGACTCGGCGAAAACCGCTTCGTGTGTCTTTACCCTAAGACGCATTGTTAGCACGAAACTCGTCACATAAACGAAAAGTCCAAGCAAAAAAGGAACCAAACTCAAGCGGGTATTTTAAATTTAAATGTCATCGTTGTAGAAAGGTGGGTCAGAAAGCAACTGAATGTACCCAAAGCGCAGTAAAGAACAATGGAAGGCGTTCAGAACGACTTGAGAAAGCCACCATTGCGGAAGATGTGTCATTTTCTGCATTTACCGCGGAAGAAGTTGCTTACAACGCCGAAAGAAATAACCGCTGGTGTCTAGATAGCGGATGTACTTCACATTTGTGCAATGACGAAGAAATGTTTTTCGAAATTGTAAACTCAGATAGTGGAAAACTGAAATTAGCGAACCACGCGTCAGCCGAAGTTACCGCGAAGGGCACGCTGAGAATTTCTGCTACCTATAAGGTCAAGAATTTCCAGTTGAAAAATATGCTGCACGTACCGGACTTACGAACAAATCTCATGTCAGTTTCGAAAATCGTCGACAACGGAAATATCGTGAACTTCGACAAGAAGCAAGCAATGGTAACAAATTGCGACGGAGAAATATTGCTGGTTGCCTACAGAAAAGGCGACTTATATTGAAGAAACTAATCCAGAAGACGCTTGCGCAATTACGAGTGACAGCACCAAATCAAAATTAACGGAATAGTACGAGAAATTTGGTCATTTAAATCGAAGCGACTTGCTAGAAATGCAACGAAAAGAAGCTGTATTAGGCCTAAATTTGGGAAACGACAAGTCAATACCACCATGCGAAATTTGTCTGGAAAACAAACTTACAGCGCAACCATTTTCAAAACAGAGATAGAGAAGTAGTGAACTTCTGATTATCGTTCACACTGACTTGTGCGGACCATTTCGCACGGAAAGCATGGGAAAAACGAAATATCTTATGACACTCACCGATTATTTCTCACGCTGGAGTAAAGTAAGATTTCTGAAAACGAAGGATGAAGCTCTTCAAGTGTTTAAAAATTACAAAGCTCTCGTAGAAAACCAAACAGGGAAGAAAGTGAAAGCTGTTCAATCTGACAAAGGGGGCGAATTCTGCAGCAACGAATTCAATGCATATTTAAAAAGCCAAGGAATTCATCACCGACCGACAATCAAGCACACGCCACAATAAAACGGGGTCGCGGAACGAAAGAATCGTACTCTGGTCGAAATGAAACGCTGCATGCTGCCTCAATCGGGGCTACCACAGTCATTTTGGGCAGAAGCAATTACAACTGCAAATTACACCAGAAATCGCTGTATCTCGGACGTATTAAACGGAAAAACGCCATTCGAACTGTGGAAGAGTAGGAAACCAAACGTGATACTTCAGAACATTTGGGGAAGAAATCTATACACTCTACAAGAATCCAAAGAAGGGAAAGTTCGATAAGCGCGTTCTGAAGGGCACATTTGTTGGGTACGACGGACAATCCAAGGGATACCGAACCTGGATACCTAGTCTTCAAATGGTAATTGTTGCCCGTAACATAAAATTCACTAATAGTATGTTTAAGGGGGAGAATATTGCAAAACCTGGTGATTCAAATCGAGTTCAACGACCTGAAGAAGCCCAACCAAGGTTCATTGAACTTCTCATCAACTCCGACGAAAAACCAGCGCCTGCCGAACATACACCGAACGAATGTGATATTCAAGAAGAGATCAACGAACTCTCGGTGGTCAATCCCGAACCACAACAAGCTGTCAAATAAAGACCTGGCCGTCCAAAGAAAGTGAAGACAGGTCAACCCGGTCGTCCGAGGAAACAATACAATCTGATGAATTCTGCAAGCCAGGAAGAAACATCGGACATTGAATCAGACGAACACTATTCTAAAAATTCGGCTGATGAAATTGAGAATTTCGAAACGAACTTCGCATATATGACCAAAATCTCATGAAAACACGCAATCAATGGGTCAAACTCAGAAGATTGGAAAAGGCGCCATCGTCGATGAAATAGAATGTCTGATTAAAAACAACACTTGGGACATCGTCAATCGTCCAAGGAACAGAGAAGTCATCGGCTGCAGAACAATACTACGAAACAAGTATAATGCTGATGGAAGCATCCAGAGAAGAAAGGCTCGAGTGGTCGCAAAGGGTTTCACGCAACAAGCCGGCGTAGACTTTCACGAAATATTTGCTCCCGTGGCACGACTAAGTTTCGTCAGATTGTTGTTAACATTTTCAGCCGAATTTAACCTAAAAATTCACCAATTCGACATCACCACAGCATATTTAAATGGAACAATTGATAAAGAAATTTACATGGAGAAACCACAACTCCTTGTTGAATTATTGCAAGAAATTATAAAACGAAACGGAAACAACTACATAGGCGTTCGTGCAAAGAAGATGTTAAACGAAATTACAAAAGGCGATAAAGTCTGTCAAATTAAAAAAGCACTGTATGGACTCAAGCAAGCTGGTCATCAGTGGAACAAACGATTTGACGAAAAACTGCAAACTATGGAGCTGAAACCAACCAACGCCGATCCATGTGTGTATTATATGAAACAAGGGGACGAATTGATAATCGTCTTAATCTACGTTGACAATGTATTCGTTGCATATAATAAAACATCGAATCTGAACTTCATTAAGAACGAACTAATGCAAGATTTCGAATTAAAAGATCTGGGCGACGTAAAGTATTGTTTAGGAATCGAGATCTTGATAGAAAATTGCATAACAATGTCGCAATGCAGATATATTCGAGAGATATTACATCGATTTGGAATGGGAGTCATGGGAGTCAACTCCCATGAAACCTAATAAGAAACTTGCAAAAGAAGAAAACTCAGAAGAATGCGATGTTAAGAAACCATATCGTGAATTAATTGGAGCACTAAACTACTTAGCGGTCGCTACCAGGCCTCATATCTCTTATGCGGTGAGCTACCTAAGCCAGTTTAACACATGTTACGGAGAAGAACACTGGAAAGCTGCAAAGCGAATCCTACGACACCTGAAGGGAACCATCGACTACAGCATCGTTTACAGAAGAGGTCCTGGAATCCTGAAAGGTTTCGTAGATGCAGATTGGGCTAGTTGTCAAATCGGCAGAAGGTCCTATACAGGTTTCGCATTTACAAAGAACAATGCCGCAGCGTGCTGGGAATCAAGAAAGCAAAGAACAGTTGCACTGTCCTCAACTGAATCCGAATACATGAGTCTAACAGAAGCTGCGCGCGAGGCCTTGTATCTAAGAAGATTCTTATCAGAAATCGGGTTCAAACAAACCGACAACAGATGGGCTCAACTACTAGCACGAAACCCAGTATTCCACGGAAGATCGAAACATATTGATGTAAGACATCATGACGTGCGAGAAATCTTGAAAAGTGGACACATCGAGCTGGAGTATGACAGCCGACATCTTCTCGAAAGCACTCCCAAAGAAAAAACACCATAAATGCATGGAGTTATTGGGAATATTGAAGGTCGACATCGACATCACAACGTAGAGGCATTTCATTCGAGGGGAAGTGTTAGAGCGAGACAATCAAAATACCTCCACCTTATTAAATGAAACAAAAAATAGTTTAGTTGTGTTAGCAACCGTTTTAGAGAGTTGTATGTTATGTATAAAAACGTGAATATATTTTTTCTCCACAAAGACCCTCGTTCGAATATCGATGTTTAAGACATTGATGTTTCATTAAAAAAATATCGATATTTAAACATCGATGCTTTTTTAAACGATGTTTAGGGATGCAAACGATAGTTCAATGTTTTGAAAACTTCGATGTACCGTTTGTCAACATCGATGGCAAAGCATAATAAATATCGATACACCGTTCAGTTTATAAACGATGTTAGGAAAATCGATGTATCGTATCGCGATGGAATTAGCGCTATCTGTTGCCTAGAAAAAATAATGATGAAACAAATAACCACATGAGTTTGTAACTAATCGCTTGACGGCAGCAGTGTATATATAACAAATTGATCCTCAATTTATTTGCCGCAGGTATACAAACAATAAAATTATCTGAAAATTCACAGTTTAGATATTTTTACATGGCAATCTATAGAAAAGCCCAAATTGTAAATGAAAAATGAGAAATTTTAGAAGAGTTTTTCAAGTATTGATTTGAAAAGTCGAAAACATAAACTGAATTTTCACAATTATTTCTTATTTATGTAATATTTATTATTTTAAATTTTGGGTCAAACAGAAAATTCTTATTTTTATCAAGATTTCTAGTTTAAACTTCAAATTTTTCGTTCCTTTCTTTATAACGGGATATCAAAAATTATCTTGGTCAAGGGTGGTTGTGGAATGTAAAACGTGTGTCTTACTTTACGTTTGAAATAATTATGTCACTGTCACACTGATATCATCAATAACCTACAAATTTCATAGCCATTTATTTCAGTTGTAAAACAATAATGAACTACAAATTATGAAATAACGGTTTTAGTAACAAGAAAAACTAAATTACAGTAATTGTTGGAAATGTCCCCCGTTTTGTTCGACGCACAAGTTGACGCGCCTCCTCCATGCTGTGAAAAGCATTTTGCAGCATTTCTGGCGTTATGGTTGCACATTGCTGAAAAATTCTTTGTTGCAGTTCTTGCAAATTATTTACCAGAGTTGCGAAAATCTTGTTTTTTAAGTAAGGAAATATAAAACAGTCCATAATTGTCAAACAAGGTGATCTCGGAGGACACTCAACTTCTGTATGCAAACTTATCAGCCGGTCATCAAAAAACTCGCGGAGGAAAGCAATATTTTCTCGTGTAGTATGTGCTGTTGCACCGTCGTGCTGGAAATAACCGTACCGAAGTTCATCATCGTTTAAAATTTCTACCTTTTTCGAAATTTTGAAGTTATTTGGAGCTATATTTTCAGAAAATCATTTTTTTTTCATAAAATTTACTTTTTTGAAAAAATCTTTAATTTTTTAAACATTAGATTTCTAAAAATTTTTATTATTTTTTTTGAAAATTTTGATATTTTCAAAATTTTTATTGTTTGAAAAGGTTTATCTACCTTTTTCTCAAATAAGATCTTTTTCAAAGTTTTAGTTTTTTAACAAAGCTTTGATATTTTTCGAAAGTTTCTTATTTTTTTGGAAAATTTGAATTTTCTTAAAAATTTCATTAAAAAAAGAATGCGTCATTTTGATTGTCTCTTCTCTTTGAAAATCTGAATGTCTTTGGAAATTTCTGTTTGTTTTATTATGTTGGCTTATTTAAAATTTTTGGGAGGAAGTTTCTTTAAAACTTCCAACTTTTTTTTAGGATTTCAATTTTTCTTAATGTTTTGATCTTTTGTAAACCTTTTTTTAGAAATTTAACTTCTTTTAAAATTGTCGACTTCAGTTTTCATTTCTTTCAAAAATTTCGATTCTTGAAAATATCGACTTTTTTAAAATTTTCGATTATTTCAAAGTCTCTACTTTTGTCAAAATTAATTTCTTGAAAATTTTGACTTTCGGAATTCTGATCTTTTGAACATTTTAGAAACCTTCCTCCTTTTTTTTTAAATTGTCCACTTTTCCTAAATTTTGTTCTTGAAAATTTTGACTTTTTTCAAAATGTATAATTTTTTTTAAATTTTTAGTTTCTAGTAAATGTCGACGTTATTAAGAAATTTTGTAGTATTTTAGAACGCTTCGAATTTCCAAAATTTTGTCTTTTACAAAGGCTTGTTTTTTTTGAAAAATTCAGAGTTCACCTTTTTTAAAAATGTCCATGTTTTTGAAAATTTTGACTTTTGAAACTTACCACCTTAAAAAAAAAAGATAAACATTTAGAGTTTAAAATTTAAACTTTCAATTCAATTTTTTTAGCAATTCAAAATTCAAAGTAGCAATTATTAATTCTTGAAAATTTTGATTTTAAAGTGGATAATAAAGTAGAAATGTTCTCTTCTAAATTTTGATATTATAAAATCGAAACCTCGAGAAAAAAATCAAAATTTTAAGTTAAATTCGAAATGCTTTGATTTTAGAGCTAAAATTTCGACAAAAAAGTTGAGACAAGTTTGGAATTGAACGAATTTTGTTTATTGCAACCTCCATTTTTATTAATTAAAAAAAAGTAAAAATTCAATATTTCCGTATTTTTATAAAAGATTTTTTTACAGGATATCGATATTAAACATGAAATGTTGAATTATTTTTAAGAAATTGTGACTTTAAAATCGAAAATTCAAAACTATATTCGAAATTTGAAAAAAAGAGGAAAAATTATGGGAATTAAAAAATTATTCTCGAAATTTCTAATTTAAAACCGAAAATTTACTTTTAAAATTATTGTCGAATGGAAGCCAAACATTCGAATTTAATGTCGAACTGTATTCATTTCGAGTTTTTAGAAAAGTTATCCTTAAAATTTGGTTTAAGGTTGAAATTTGGAATATAAGTAAAAAACTTTTAAGCTTAATGTTTGTTTCAATTTCGGTATAACAATCCTAATTTCTTTTCAATCTCATATTTCTATAGAAATTTTGACTTTTACCTGAACCTTTGGATTTACTCTTAGAATTTACAAAATAAATTTTCTAATTTAAACAATTTAAGATTAAACTCCGAATCCAAAATAAAAATTCAAATGGCAAAAAATTCAGAATTTTTAAAAACGAAATTTGCATTTTACCAGGATACTAAGGAAAAAAAATCAAAATTTCCATAAAATGTTGACATTTATCAAAAACATTTTAAACAGTGGAGTTTAAAAATTTTGTTTGAACTGGGAATTTGATACTATATTATTCAACTCTTAAATTTATACGTAATAATGGCCACATTTATTATAAAATTTGGTTGGGGCACGACAGCCGACAGCGATGAAAACTAGTGTGCAATATTTTGAAATCGTTTGAACTTCAAACCAGATATCATTTCCTTAATGGTTTTGGTTTCCTTTCGACTCCGAAATCTATCATATCCTTTGCGATACAAGTGTGAATTGCTAATGCGAGTTGCACATTTTTTGTACTAATATTAAGAATTATTTTATAATTTCCTTTAGTAGAAATTAATTTTTGATTAATTATATGTATATTATATTTTTAAATTGGTACTTGTCAAGTAGGTGGATAGTGTTAAATATCTTATTTATATTTGAAATAAGTTGATTTGAAACCTTTTGAATATGAGTGGAGTGCGTTGTCAAGTTTGTGCATTTTATATCAATTAAATTCATTTACAAAAAGTTTATCAGAAAATGAAAAAAATATACATAGGGTTAGGTGGGGCGGAATGGGGTACGATTCTATTTGGTAATATATCTGGATAAATTTTCAAAAAAATTAAGAAAATGGTCAAATAAACTTTAATATAGACATTTGAGAACACAATAAACGCAAAAAATATATAAAAAATTAATTAATTGTATAACAAAAAAATACCTAAACAACACCGTCTTTTTTCCCGTTCTGTCCCCACTATGCGGGGCAGAACGGAATACATTTATTTGAGGTCGGAATTACAAATAATACTGCGTACAAAATTCGCAAATTAACACGGATTCATCGTCACCGCTGTCTAAACCAGCACATGAAATATGGGCCCATTTTTTACAACTATAACATGAACACCAGCCCTCACTCGATTTCGAATATAATTCGTTGCAGTAAAGACAAGCGGTGTCCTCTTCTGTCTCGTTCTCAGAATCTTTTTCGTTCTTCTTTTCCTTATTTTTAGTTTTTATCTTTTTCTTTTTGCATTTTTTCCCATTTGCTCTAGTTGTCATCTTCCTTAACCTTCTCAATTTGATTCTTGCCTTTCTTTCAAGTTTCATATGTTTTGATTTTGCTATCTTCTCGGCGGCCATTTCTATTTCAGCTTTATGTGGAGATGCTGTCAAAATTGCTGTTTTATCTCTTTTCCTTGTTGTTCTTTTCTGTCCTGATTGAACTTTAGGCAATGGAAGCACGTCTTCTGGGGAGACACAAATAAAAGATGTTTTAGGCTTTTCTGTATTTCTTATGGGACTATCATGCATCCAAGAACAACCAGGTTTTGGCTCAATATTAGACGTGCTTTGAGCATTTGTGTAGATTTCGGAGACGTCCTCAAGAGGCACGGCAACGTTTTTGGAAACAAGAGGTGGATTTTTCTTCGCCATTTGTGCAGTGTTTAGATTATTGTCCTTTTTTATATTATTTTTTTTTGGGTGTTGGTGTAGTTGCTAACTCAATATCTGTTATCCTAGATGGTAAAAAATCTGTATCTGAAAAAACACTTGGGTTAGCAGGCCAGATACCCGGTTTTTCGAATCCATTCAGTGCAGTTCTCATATTGGCAGAATTGAGAAAAGCTTGTCCAAACAATTTTGAGATTTCAAATAGGGTAACCACTTTTACTGGATTTGTTTTCAACCTTTTTCTTACTTCTTCTTCATAATGAAGACTTAATGGTTTCATAAACGCTACATCTAGGGGCTGGAGTCGATGAGAACAATGCGGAGGAAAACATATAATAACGCCATTGTTTCGTGCTAGGTCAATAACTTGCAGATTTTTCGTATGAGAGGCACGTCCATCTAAGATAAGAAGGACAGGATTATCCTTTTTTGCGTTAGAAAATTCAATAAATTTTAAAAACCATTTTTCAAATATTGCTGCAGTCTTCCTAACCAGAATCGTGAACTTCAGCCCATCCTCCTGGAGGTAAACCCACTTCGAATTCCTTTTGTTTCTTTTTACGAGGAAATATTAACATAGGTGGCATATAAACATAATCTTTTTCCACCGATTCATTGTTGGATTTATCCCTTAACACATATTTAATTTTTTTTCAAATCCTTTTGGGTATGTTTATTAATTTTGTTTAACATTTCTACGACCCAGTTTGGAAATATTTAAATGTTTATTAATGTTTGTTGACAATATTAGAATATTGTCAACAAACATTAATAAAAATTTAAATATTTCCAAACTGGGTCGTAGAAATGTTAAATAAAATTAATAAACATAATGTTTCTGACCAATAAAAGTCCACCATGAAGAATTTTTGGGGATGTTTAATTGAATTCAGTTAAACACAAATACAGCGATATATTTAGCCAACATTTTAGCTAATTCAAACAACAATGGTAATGCCGGACTTGCCATTTACCCAGTCATAAAACAGGTTTTATTTTGTTTGGTGCTGGAGGCTGGAGTGACCCATTATTTAAGGGTTTCATTCATTGACACGTTCTTTGAAGAATTGACTCACATTTGAGAAATGTTGGATATTTCTTTAGGGTAAAGACACACGAAGCGGTTTTCACACGACTCGTCTTGAAAGCTGCCAACGCGCCCGGTGTAAGTGAAGATGTTGCCAGTTTTTCCTGAAGCAATGGATTCTGACGATGAATTAATAATTTTAAACCAATTTAAGATATTGTCGTTTAAATAATAAAAAAAGAAACTTCGTATGCGGAAATATCCAGTTGTTCAGAAAAGCAAAAAAAGTCAATTTTATGTTCTATTTATGAGGACAATTCAAAGCGATGTAGCAAAATTTTTTAATTATTTACGTATGTCTTAAAATTCATTTAATGAATTAATGTGTTTGATAAAAGGGGACATATCTAAGCAAGATACAGTCATGAGACGTTTTCCAACTTGTAATAACCCCACACATTTAGTTATTCTATTGCTTTTTTTTACTTGAGCCTCTTCCCTGCAAAGTGACTATTCGTTATCTAAATTTATGCTGTTACTAAGAAGCACAAGGAATATTTATTTCTCGTGTGAAAAAAATCACAAAAATTGCACATAAGCAATATTTGACAACTATGCTTGATATTCACAGCTTAAAAACCGCTTGTCGTGTGAACACCACCGTAAAGCAGGTATAGACGATGGTACGCTTGAAGTCATAAAAACGCTAGCTGCGCCTCGTCCGGACGAGGGTACGCTCGACACAGCCTCGGCGTGA
Source organism: Dastarcus helophoroides (assembly GCA_028583605.1). Taxonomy (NCBI): domain Eukaryota; kingdom Metazoa; phylum Arthropoda; class Insecta; order Coleoptera; family Bothrideridae; genus Dastarcus; species Dastarcus helophoroides. The sequence goes on from CM053329.1 coordinate 1,556,462, forward strand.
CGCTGCGTGTGTTCACTACCATAAAATCCCATGGAATCAAATGCCAAGTCGGCGAAAACCGCTTCCTGTGTCTTTAGCCTTAGAGTAATATAATAATAGGATAAGTACTATTTAATGTTGACCCCAGTAATTGGAGGCAAATAGGAGCTAGCTCATTGGAAATTCCCAAAGTAAACTAAGTGCTTCATTCCATGATATTGATATTATGAACATATTGATAAGATTTATACGTAATCACAACTGAATCATTAAATGATCCTTTTCGAGGAGTAGACCGTTTTGATTTGCTTGGGACAAAACAAGAGTAACTTATTTTCATCATATACAGATTGAACCAAATTTCCACTACAGGGATCTCGTCAGGATCCAGAAATAATTTTCGGGGGGGGGGGAGGGTCTGAAATTTGATTTTGAAATAAACATTTTACAATACATAATACATTAATCGTATATTACATGGTATTACCTTTTGCATATATGTGCCGAAACCAAAAGATAAAATGGGACCAAAAAAATGTTTCATACTTTAAAAATTACTCTTGTATCCAGAAAATTGTGCAGATTCCAAAAGTGTAATAATATACAGGGTGTTCTATTTAAAAATCAAAAGTTGGTATCAGTTCTAGCGAAAGTGACAACAATAGGAATGTAAATTTTATGTAAACATTTTACATTTTATAAATATATCAAGTGTGGCAATTTTGAAAATTTATTTTTATAAATAAAGAAGAAATAAGGGGTGTACCATGATCCTGTTACACCCGGTATATATATCAAAAACTAAAATAAATCGAAATTGTTTGTTTTGAATTTAGTAGTCAAAATTGTTTGTTGTCTAAAGTGTTCGTTCCGTTGCTCCTTGAACTTTTGTGTCAAAAATCGTCTTTTATCTGTTTTCTTAAAAGGTTAAGTTTCTTCACAAATTTATTAGTTACAGAGCTAAAAATTTTTATAAAACTTCGTTTTTAAGATTTAAATTTCGTTTTGTTTTTGATCTTGAAATTTTAATTTTGCCGTAGAAAATTTGAATTTAGAAATTGAAATACATTTTTTATGAAATTTTTGACTTCCATAGAAAACCAAAATTATGAAAAAAAAAATCTCTCATATTTTTCAATTTAATTGTCAAATTTCGCATATTTTCAGTTTTCAAACATTGGATAAATATTTTAAATCAATATTTTTGTGAAAATTCCGAGTTTAAATTTAATATTTCTAAACCCAATTATTTCGTTTTACTTTATGTTCTTATAAAGTTAAGGTTTTTCTTAACTTTGTCTCATACTGAATCTGTAAATTGCCAGGTAGGAGTGAGTGGAAAAATATGAATCAGTACTAGGGTTGCCGTTTTGCCAGTAAATACTGGTATTAGCCAGGAATATAAGGTCCTGCCAGTAAACTTGCCAGTATTGACGATTTTTACACACTACATATTTTGCAATTTTTACACGCTGGCCCCCTTGACAGCGATTCTCTTGTAATATTGGATCTTAGACATGTATTGTACAGAGAAAACCAAAGCGCATTTAGGGTGCAATTCAATGTCTTTGTTGTGTAGGGTAGGGTTTCTAACTTTTCAGAGTCAAGTGTTTTCAATAATTTTAACTGCATTTATTACATAAACAAGTTTTATGGCCATTGCTTTTTTGTCCCTATTGTCATAATTTTCGTAACTCAACGTGGAGAGGGTCACTTTGGTCTGCCAGCGGAAATTCTCCTTACGGTTGTAAAGATCTAACACTTCTCAGCTAAAAACGTTTTAATATGACAAAAATATTTCATATAACATGATTTAAATAAATTTCTGTTAAAATTGATTTGTTAAAAGCTCATTAAAGCAAATATATAATAAATACAATTTAATTTTGAATTTGTCACGAAGTACAAGGAATATAACATTTACATTTTGCTAGAAAAAGCCAGGAATCTAATCAAGATTTGTCAGTAATTTCGTATTTTGCAAGCGGTAACACTGATCAGAACAGCAGCCCATCTGTTGCGAATTAGTCGGTCGGTATCGGAATGCAATGATTAAGATAACGTGCATAACCAGGTTAAATATCAAGGGATAATTTGAGTTGAAGAGTAAAAAAGAAAAAATATAAAATGCTAACGACACGTTTCGAGAAGTACAAAATATCACACTCACGACTTTAATTAAATACCGAAATATCCAATTTTTTTTTGAAAGTTCGTTCGAAAATACAAAATTTCTAGAAAGTCCTGATTTCGTGATTAAAGCGGAAATATGAAGAGAAGAACAAATTTGTAAATTTACAATTCGAAATTTTGAGAAAAAGTGAGATTTTCCACTTGTTGGAATTACTAGAATAATAAATATTTAGTTAAAAAAATGTCTCCAATTTTCCAATTTAAAGGAAATTATTGGAAAACATTTTAAAAAAATAAAATTTTGAATCGAAGGAAAAAAATAGCAAGTTCAAGTTGAAATTTTGAAAAGTTTTTTTTTAATTTATTTTTTTGCTTTAAATTCTTAAAATTCAAACTTTAAATTTGCAATTGTTGTTCTCTTTTTTCCCTAAAATGTTGACTTCAAATTGGAAATATTTAATTCATAACGAGTTATAAAATAAAATTCGCAATTTTTTATAAATTTGGAGTTATTTCTTAAAATTTTCTATATTCGTTTAGTGATTTCTAATTTCTGACCCGATTATTCTGCTTTATTTTATGTTCTTATAAAGTTAAAGTTTTTCTTAACTTCATCCCATACTGAATCTGTAAATTGCCAGGTAGGCGTGAGTGGAAAAATATGAATCAGTACAGCACCCCATCTGTTGTGAATTAGTCGGTGTAGGAATGGAATGATTAAGGTAACGGGAATAACCAGGTAAAATATCAACAGACAATTTGAGTAAAAGAGTAAAAAAGCAAAAATATAAAATGCTCACGACACGTTTTAAGTTGAAGGAGTAAAAAATATAACGGTCACGACTTTAAATACCGAAATTTCCAATTTTTTCTTAAGAGTTCGTTCGAAAATACCATAATTCTAGAAAAATCCGATTTCGTGATTAAAGTGGAAATACGCAGAGAAGAATAAACTTGTAAATTTACAATGTTGAGAAAAAGTTATGATTTTAAGGACAAAAAGAGTTTTTTCACACGTCTATAAAAAGTTGAAATTACTAGAATAATAAACATTTTGTTAAAAAATGTCCCGAATTTTCCAATTTAAACGCGAGTTATTGGGAACAATTTAAAAAAAATAAAATTTTGAATCTAAGGAAAAAAAGTAGCAAGTTCAACTTGAAAGTTTGAAAACATTTTTGTAAATAAACTTAATTTTTTTACTTTAAATTCTAACTTTAAATTAGCAATTATTATTATTTCTCTTTTCCCTAAAATGTTGACTTCAAATTGAAAATATTTAATTAATAACGAGTTGTAAATTAAAAGGATAAATTTCACGATTTTTTTTTATATTTGGAGTTATTTCTTAAAAGTTACTGCCTTCGTTTAGTAATTTCTAATTATTCTAAAAATTTGGAAATTTTGAACAATATATTCCAAGTAAAAGATGAGAATTTGGCTTCAAAATTCGAAGTTAATAAAATGTCTTAAACTCTATAAAAAAAGGTGTTTTGTTAAAGTTTCATAATTTAAAAGTGTATTCATCGAAGTGAAACTTAAGAAACCTGGATATAAAAATCAGTGTAATTGCCATCCCATCACGCGGCGACCTTGGACATATCAATAAGAGAAAATAATTATTGTTTGACTTGTGGTGTAGATCTTGGATAAATGACCAAGACCGTAAAGAACTCTGTTTTCCCCTGCCAAAGTGTAATAGTTTTACTATTGACCACTAGGTACGACCACTTCCTTAACAACGTTTTGGAGTATGCATAGAGAAAAGTGGCATACGAATTTTGTCATTGAGTTTGCCTATCTAATATGTATTCAATCAACGATATTTTATATATGTGTAACATATTTTAAAAGTACAATTTATTCTATGCAATACTTGAAAAAGTTCCCGCATTCTCAAAAAAAGCTACAGTTTCCTGTAACACTGACATTGACAGATAACATATAGGGAGAAGAGATTCCTATAGATGGCGGTCAAAACAGTATCTTATTTCTTTCTAAAGGAGTAAGACATATTGTTTGATCTTGTCTTTGCCCGGCATCTAACGTTTCTTCTTGTCTGTCTGGTCTTGTCTTTGTCTTCTTGTATTTATTTGGCTTTGTACGAAGTTTACAACAAAGGCTAAACACGCCATTTTGAAAGAAGCCAAGTCTTGTCTTTGGAATCCAAAACGTACGGAACTACGAGTGTATGGTTTGTGATTTTGTGTAGGAGCATAGGTAAATATCATTTTATGCCACTGATATAATCCGTCGATGATGCTGTATTCTTGAATACAGTTTAAACTCTAAATTATGAAATTGAACAGCCAATGTTAAGGTAAGTTTGCTTTTTAAACTTGTTTAGTTATTCTACTTCCTATTGCTTAATATATTTGAATAATTGGAGCATTAGGACTGGACGATCCAGATGCCTTATCTAACTCTTAAGATAAAATGTAAACAAATATCACGTCATCTATTGTTTTCAGTTAACTTACATAAGAAATTAAGCCTGGGAACCTTCTGTTCATAATTTGTAAACCTTTTTTCACATTTTATTTCTTATTTGTTTTATACATTTTTTTGTACAGCATAATTATCTTTGGATTATCTAAGTTGAGCTCTAAATATCTTGATATACAGAAGCTTAAACTTTTTGAAATTTAGACATTTCAAAATTTACATTATTTCTAAATTTTGACTTTTTAGTAAACATTTTGGTTTCAAGTTTTCGCTTTTTATCAGAATTTTGACTCTTTTATGAATATCGGTTTAGTAAAAAATTTGACAAAAAAATTTTCACTTTTTTCTAATGTCCATTTTTATCAACTTTTCTACTTTTTCTCAAATTGTTTTTTTTTTGTTAATTAGGCTTTAAACTCGACATTTCAAAATGTTGTCTAAATACGACAGAGAATTTTGACTGTTTTTTTTTTGTACATTTTGCTTTTCTCGAAATTTACTTTTTTACAATTGTGGACTTAAAAAAAGTTCCTTTTTTAATTTCGTCTCTTTTGTACATTATTAATTTTCTTTTGGAAAATTCGGCTTTTTTTGAAAAATTTGACTCGGAATTGAGCGTTTCTCAAATTCCAATTTTTTCTGAAAATTTTGTCTTGGAAAATTTTGGCATTTTAAAATATCTACTTTTATTGTCAACATTTTCACCTTTTTTTAAATTGCTGCTCTTTTTCAAAATTTCGACTGATTTTAAATATTTAGATTTTTTTTATCAAATTTCGACTTTTTTAACAGTATAATTTATATCGAGGATTTCCACTTTTTTTTCGAAATTTTGACTTCTTTTAATAAGTAGATATTTGTTTTTTGAAAATTTTCAATTTTTTTTCTCAAATTTGCTTATTTAAAGTTCCAGAAACTGAAAATTGAATTTGAAGTAATACTGGATTATGGATTTATAATAAAAAAGTTAAAATCCACTTTTAAACTGGTATTTTGGAATCTCCATTTTTAACCAGAGATCGAGTTTTGTAATTAAAATGGAAATTTTGAGAGAAAAGGTAAACAATTCTAGAAAAAAAAAACCCAATTTTAACTTCTACTTCCTAAATTTCAAAAACAAGTCCTTCCTTATGTCGATATCCTAGGATTAAAAAATTCCCAATTTTCACTAAAAGTTTGTAAAAAAATTTTAATGTTGAGAACAATTCTGGCAAAAATTGGCTTTAGGAAAAAGACTGGTTTAGGTTTAGATCGGAAATTTCGAAAAAGAGATAATTTATCTTTTTTTCGAAATTTGTTGACAAATAATCTAGAAAAAAGCTTACGATTTCTAAGAAATTTCTTCAGAAAAAGTTGAAATAAAAAAGAAACGAAAGTTGAAGTTAAGCATCAAAATGTGGTCGACATTTTGCGAAGAAAAACGAAGTTTTAAGATAGTTAAAAAATCGGGTTGTGACGAAAAAAGTTTGGGAAACGCTGGTATAGACGGTTAAAAAACTATTATTATTATTATTATTATTAGTATTATTATTATTATTATTATTATTATTATTATTATTATTATTATTATTTATCGTTAAATCTGATCTTCGCTTGTAATTACTTTTGTCCTTTAAAGTTATCTATAAGTGACACAACTGCATTTTTTTTTATATAAAAAAACAATTAGCTGGGATGTCTTATATTTTGCAAATCCATCTTGCAATTAGTCAAAATTATGACCTTAAAATAAAATTTTCAACACAAAAGTAAAAGTTTCAGTTTTATAGCCAAAATGTTTAGAAAAAATTTAGATTTTTAATGTTAATCTTTAGAAAAGTAGTCTAAAATAGGAAAAGTTGCCCTAAATTTATTGAAAAAAAGTTCAAATTTACAAATGAATTTCAAAATTTTGAAAAGACAATGGTAATTTATAAAAAAGACTGTTAACATTTTAATTTATGAATTTAAACTTCAATATTAGAATATATTTTTTTCCAAGTTTCAAATATACCTCAAGCATAAAATGTCCTCCAAATGTCGAAACCAATTTTAGGGATTTTTAATCCTTTCGGGACCACCTGCGATATATGTCTTATGAGATTTTGATGTGCTCTGTTGGGTCAATTTTAACCCAAAATAGTGTGTAAATTGTTTATAGTGATCTTTTTCGAACATATGTCCTAAGAAATAACAATTTCGGGTTAAAATTCACCCAAGAGAGTACATCAAAATCTCATGGCACATATATGGCCCAGCATTTTCATTTTTTCATTTTTACTAAAAATTTCGAGGTTTATTATTCAAAATTTTTAATCTCGAAAATTCGAATTATTTGTTTTTAATCTAAAAACTAAAATCGTAAATTTAATTTTTAAATTAAAAACAAAAAATTAGAATTTTCGAGATTAAAAATTTCAAGCTTAAACTCTATATTTTGAAAAAAAAAAATTTTTTTTCAATTTTCTGTGAACATGCAATTTGCGAATTCCTGAAAATAAAAATTTGCTGTTTAAAATTTCACGTTTCAGCTCTTTAAGTTTTCATAAAATTTTCAACTTTTTTTCTCAGAAATTCAAAACTTCTGGAAACATGGAAATTTCCAAACTGAAGTGAGAAACTGAAAATGTATAAAAATTATATTGTTTTTGAAGAAATAAAAACCAAAACAAAATTTCGTAAAAAAATTCAGATTTACTAAAATAAAATAAAAATTTTCCGGTTCAAAAATTTCACCTCTTAGCTCGTAAATGTGATTAAATTTCGAATATTCGAATTTTTGGTCAGAAATTTTACACTTTGAAAAAATTAGAATTTCAAAAGAAAACTAATTTACGTAATAAAATTGAGATTTCTGTAAGTTCTAATGTGAAATTTAGACTTTTTTTTTTAAATCCAACTTTGAACCCTGGATTTCCAGAAAAAATATAAGTCGGAAGAAAACTTCTAAATTTCTTCTCTAAATTGCTCAAAATACGGGGTCATCCATAAATTACGCCACACAAATTTTATGACTTTTTGGAAGCCCCTCGTCCTTTTTCGGATGGTCACATTTGTATGAACTCCTCCTGGTGTGGCGTTACGCATTTCGCAATTTTCAATTTAGAAATTATTAAATTAAAACAGCACCTTAAACATTATTTTGTTTTTCTATTAAAAATCTTTTTCCATAAAATCAAGAACATTTTAGAAATTCCGCAAACCATAGTAAATCAAATGAACTATACAAATTGAATCATCTTCTGTTCATGGATTTTAAACCCATTCCTTTATTTTATTTATGACTAGCACTTTGTTTTCGATTTAGATAATGTTAGGAACATTCCATGTGTTGGTAATATTTTAAAGTTTTTCGTTAGATTTCGAGTGAAGAAAAATTTATTTATGCACTAGTTGATACCCGCGTCTTCATCTACATGAAAAAAAAGAAAGGATTCTTGGGTAATTTTTCTGAAAATTCGGGCTTCTTTGAAGAATTTAATTTTTATTGAAAATTTCGACATTTTAAAATATTTAGTTTTTTCACGAAGTTGATCTTTTCTCGTTTGATTTCTAAAATTTCATTTTTTTCTCGAAATTGTGACTTGATTTTGAAAATTTCGACTTTTTAAAAAATGTTGACATTTTTAAAATTCCACCTTATTTGGGTATTTCTTGATTTCTTTTTGGAACTTTTTAGTTGTTTTTGTAACTTGTCCTGATCCATTTTATTTTTTGAAAATTTCAACTTTTTTTGAAATTCACTTTTCAAAACATCCATTTTTTTTTGAATATTTTGAATTTATGTCGAAGTTTTGCAGTTTTTCGAAAATTTCGGCTGTTTTCAAATGTTTAACCTTATTTTTGAAAATGTTGCCCTCTCTTTATAGTTCTACTCGAAATTTAAGTTTTTTTGCAGATTGACTGTGTTTAAATTCGATTTTTGATAGTTTGAAATTTTAAAAGTTTTATCTTTTGTAAAGATCGATTCTCTCAAGTTTTTTTAATTCGACCTTTTTAAAAATTTTGACTTTCTCAAAATTTTGACTTTTTTCCAAAATTTTTACCTTTTCTCAAAATTTTGGCTTTCTAAAAATGATGACTTGTTTAAAAAGTCTGCCTTCAATTTGCATTGAAAATTCCTAAACATTTTTCGATATTTTTTTAAGCATTTTATCTTTATATTCTGAAAACTTTGAAATTCGACCTTTCTCATTTTGTTTAGTTTCCACTTTTTTTCAGAAGTTTATTAATCCAAGTCTTTTTCAGTTTTGCCTCGCATTTTGATTTATTTTCTGAATTCTGATTTTTTTAGGAATGTTTACGCAGAATTTCGATCTTTTTAAAGTAGTGATTTTTTTTTTAATTTTGACATTCTATAAATTTGCTCATGTTGAAAAACAGACTTTTAAAAACGGCTATTTTTTTTAAAGAATTGCCACCTTGGCCCAACTTTTGACAATTTCTCGAAGTTTTGACCTTTTTTTGAAAATTGCTACTTTTTTTCGAGGTCTCAACTTGTATGTAGTAAATTGAACTTTATTTGAAAAATTCTGTTTTTTCTTATTTTCACTGTTTTGAACAATTTAATTTTGGTTTTTTATAAATATGATTATGTTAATTTTTTTAATTTTAAACCTTTACCTTTTTTAAAAATACACTCATTCCTCGATTTGCACGCTAGGTACGTTCTTGGAAAAATCGTGCAAAACGAAATCGTGTAAAACGTGACACAGAGTTCATACAAAGTAGACGGATATGTTCAATTAACATGAAAACGGTGTAATCGATCTAAATAAGACAAAGAAAAGTCTAAGATATTGTGGTGAGTCGAGTTCTACTAAACTGTTCTATTTCCTCGTTAGTTTATTTAATTGAATTTTATTCAATATTTTCTTGGAAATATTAAATCTACAAATATTGTACTATATAAAATTTTTTTTGTAACATAACGTTTTGCGTGAGAAACAGATTTCTTAGCGTTCACAAATTAGATAAGGGTTATTTGTTAGGCCTGGTTTGTTTCAAGCACAGATACCTAAACTGAGTAAAATATCATGTTAGTTTTGAAAGACCGCTGAAAAGTAGAGTAATAAATAAGGGTAAAAGTGCCGATAACGTAGCAAATACCTCGGCAAGACTATGTGGACTGGAGGAATTTGACGTTCAAAAAACGCCCTTATAAACACGTACAATTGTAAGTTATTTAAATTTCAATTATCGAAGTAAAACTTGCAAGATAAAAGGACGACAGCATTCAAAAGGGGTTTGCAGTTTGATATGCACTTTAAGAATCCTTTTCAAAATTGATTTAAGGGCTAATTTGGATTAGAAATATTTAAATTAGTAGAAATTCTGCATTCTCATGCCCTCTAGCGAGATACAGAGGATGTCTTTCGGTCCCCAGAAGTTAAGGGTAGGGGGTGTGAACATAAAACACGAAAGACCAATTTTAAAATAGTCCGGTACTACCCTTCGAGGAAATTAGTTTAAAAATTACAGTCAAGAACTAAACTTCGATGAAATTAGTTTAAAAATTCTAGTCAAGAACTCAACTTCGATGAAATTGGTTTAAAAATTCTGGTCAAGTGCCAAACTTCGATGAAATTAGTTTAAAAATTATAGTCAAACACGGTACTTCGATGAAACTAGTTAGGCAAACGAGTACGAAATACGGGAGTTTAAAAATAAAAAAATTACTTCTGTTTGTGCTAATTAACGTGAATGAACACAAAAAAAAAGAAACAACTTCTATTTCTGTTCAACGTGAAGTTCTTGTGCCATATGTGTGATGTTTGCTACGGGATAAATAGGCAAGTAAATTTAAATTGTCCCATGATTTTATTTGATGGTTTTTCGCTCTTATATGATTTAATTAACTTTTCCTAAAATTTGAGAAATACTTGTTCCTAATTCTGATCAATATGGGGTTGGGGGGCGTACAAAAAAAAAAGAGAAAGGAATTTAAAACTTCCACAACAAACCGAATGAATGAGAAAGTCGTTGTTAGAAAATTGTTATTGGGCCAAAAACCCTACCGCTGACTGGTGCAACTACCAGTCTCAGTTACAAAAAAAAGAGAGAAAAAAAAAACAAAAACAAAGAGAGTAGAAAGAAAAAAAAAAGACGAAAACAAATAAAGCAAATTTGCTTCAAAAATCTTCTATTTTCTTAAGGTCGTTCTTCGATGTTCTGCTGTTGGAAGCTGAGTTTCCAGGGGTTCAAAAAATCGATAACACCCATCACCGCAGGCTCGGTAACTGACAGCAGACATCTATATTAGGATTTGCTGATGATGTACTGTAAGTTCTCGAAACGTGAAAAACAAGGAAAACCGGAACCGGTGTTGTAAGAAGGTTGTCTGAAGAACTTTCCAGACATAGACAAAGTCCCAACACATGTGAACCCCTGGGTGTGCTCCGCGGGAACGTACGCGTTAACACCCTAGAAGGAGTAGTAACCTCTTCTGGTTCTTGTTCTGGTGTACTCGCCCGGTCTGCCTTATCCGTGGGTCCCCTCATTGGTTACACGTCCAAAAAAAAGGACCCCCTATATAGGCCACGGAGAATTACAACACCGCGCGTCGCGATCGGGAAGCTTTTGAAAAATTACTAATTTATAGTCGCATGCCTAGATTTACTGTCAACATAAATTTACTAACGTAGGCGGACGAGCAGTATCAGCATCAGCTCTCGTTAGGGAGATGTTTGACGAAAGAAAGGAGAACTTCTTGCCAGTTTCTAACTTTAATTTCAATCTTTTTTACTAAGTCAAACTTAGCCATTTTCTTAGCCAGAAAACGCCCTTTTATTAGACTAGTAGCTGTAGAAATAGATGTAGTGTTAAAAGGGAAAATTCTGCTCAGGAAGTTTCTACGAAATCTGAACAATATTTCTAGTCTATTTTATGACACTGGTTTGAGTTCGAGTGATTGAGTTTGGTATGAGAAAAACAGAAAAACAAACAAAGGAACAAGTTAACAAAGGAAAGAAAGAAAGAGGAGAGAACAAGAGATCTGAAAGATTGAATCAACATTTATAAATTTGATTTATTACGATAAATCCCCATTTCATTTCCAAGCTTGAGCTCCATTTTCTCGTAGCATTATCCTTTGGATATTGTTAGCTCAAAGCTTTAACAGGAAACTGTATGCTATGTGAAGTATGCTTGCATTAAGAAACGACAAAAACAAAAGAATTGGGGAATAAAACAGACACCTGAAAATAGTTTGAGAACCTCTGTGTACAAACTTACCAGCGAACACCCACCGATAATCAGGTACAAAGTTAGCTGCATTTGGTTTGAAAACCTTCGAGTACAAACTAAATGGCCCAGCTGGGGAAAGCATTGCGATTATTACGGTTAAAATAAATTTTGGGAAATTTATAACCGACGCACCATATACGAGCGAAAGAGTTAGACAAATAATGTCAGATTATTTGTGCTTAATGAATTCTCTTAATTTTTCTAAAGAAATATTTCTCTCAGATCTGTGTCCAGCAAATTTAAACAAGTTGAAACAAACAGGTTCACTTTTATTTTGTTGTATTATGTTTAAGAACACTTGAAAATCACAAACTTGAAATTTTGTTGATTTATTTGTTGACCTATTGTAATAAAACGTTGAGGTCAATTGTTGTTTGAATTTGATAACACTTCCCTGTCGACTCTACGAGCTGGGGTTACAATTTATTGGAATAAAATAATTTTAAACACAACGTAGACAAATTGGGTCCGAAAATCAAACGTAAATTATTCTTCGAAAAATTTTGAAAATGAGCAAAATTCGACAATTTTGAAAAACTATATACAATCACTGGTTATGGTCAAAAACGGTTTCGGCTGCTCATCACAATATGTTCATTATAATCGTGTAAAATGAGATAAGGATTGAATAATAAAAGGGGCATTGGTTTATTCAATTTAATTTATTTTTGAACATTAAGAACGAAAACATTAATTAACAATATTCCTTTTAAATAAAAACAATAAAAAACATAAAAAAATTAACAATATTCTGTACAAATAAAAACAACAGACTTCAAACATAAATAACCTTCATAACAACTACAACTTAAAAACCAGAAATCAAAATCAGCCTTTACCTTTCTTGTAAACTTTGTTAAGCTAGAATTGGCTAGAATTGACTTTAAAGTTTCTTCTTCTTCACGCACAATACCACATTTCAAACTTTTAAATGAGTACGTTCATCAATATAATAATGATAAATGGCATAATGCAAAACTATCAGAATAAGACCTAACCAAAATTTATTGTTGTTGTGATTAAAAAATCATGTAAAAGCAAAATTGTGTAAATCGAGTACCGTGCAAATCGAGGAACTGGTGAATTCACTTTTTTTTGTTGTTGAAAATTTCCACTTTTTTCAAACTGTTTATTTACTATTTCTCGAAGTTTTAACTTTTTTTTTGAAAATTCAGACTATTCGAAAAATTTTCACTTTTTTTGAAAAATTGATTATTTTTAAAATTGCGACCATATAAAATTATGAAATTCTCGAATTTTTTTCGGAATTTTCTACTTTCTTAAAATTTCAACTTTTTATCATAAACATTTCGGAGTTATGGCTTTTTTAGAATTTGAAGTTTTTTCGATATTTCTATTTTTTTTTCAGAAGTTCGACTTTTTGTGAAAATTTCGACATTTTTTGTTGTGAAAATGTTAATCGTTTTCTCTAAACTTCCAATTTTTGTAGTATTAACCTTTTGAAAAATTTGCCTGTTCCAGAAATTTTTTAAATATTTTTGAGAAATTTAATATTCCAAATTAGGAATTTTTAAACTTTGAACGAATTGTATAAAATAAATTCAAGATTTAACTAAATTTCGATTTTACAGCTACCATTTTAAAAAGGAGCATTTTTCAAGTTTAAACTGAAAAGTTTCAAAAAAAGTTTCTTCTCAAAATGTCGACATTATTTCCAAATTTTGATTTTGAATTAGAAATGTTGAGAAAGTCTTGTAGAAATTCAAAATTTCTTTGACCTTAATTCCTGCATTACAACTTTAGTCTAGAAATTTTAACTTTAGATATGAAATTTCAACTTTAAATAAAAAAAAAAATCATGAAAAGGCAAAATATGCACTGCTGATGATCGGCAAAAATTTAGATAATTTTGTGTACACACATTGATCAACGATAGCAGCTCTCGACACTCATAGGCAGCTTTAAAAGCAATCTTATGTATTATTCATTACATAAAAATTGCCTATCCGTTAATGCCCATTTATTACTATTTTAGAGGTTGAATTATGAGAAATCCTTTTTCCCACTCCCACCCGTATATGCACTGTTTTCTTTATACCTTGCGAGCAGGATAGCTAGACCATATCAGTCTAGTGAACGGATATAACGAAAGTCGCGCCTGATTGCGCGCGTGATTGGTCGATTTCATATCCACACTAGTGTGGATATGAAATTGACCAATCATGGCATGCGATAAAGACGAATGTCATTTTTAGATTAAGAATTATACCATAGAATCTGTCAAACTGACTTCGGTATTTACCAAAAAAGATATTTAAAATGAGTGCTTTTAGTGATGAATCAGTAAACTTTATTCCAGCGGACATTTCTGAGGCTGCAAGTGAAATATTCAAGCTATTATTAGCTTAGAAATCAAAAGTAAATATAAATTTTGTTACGATAAATTTATGACCTTTCATTGACACATGGAAACTATATAAAATATATTAGAAACTGCAAATGTCACATGAAATAGTAGTTTGTACAACAAGAGCGGATATGATGTCAATTTCAATGTCAATTTCATATCCACACTAGTGTGGATATGAAATCGACCAATCACGTCGCGATTTTGGTTATATCCGTTCACTAGACTGATATGGTCTATCTATCCTGCTCGCAAGGTATAAAGAAAACAGTGCATATACTGGTGGGAGAGGGAAAAATTATTAATTTGCTAAATCATATTTTAGTCTTTGATAGATCGTAGTCGTAGGAAAAATACGCTGTACAACTTGAGCGGATTGTCCATATCGCACTCGAACTTCGTTCTCGTGCGATATGGCCATCATATCCGCTCTTGTTGTACAAACTACTATTTTAGTCTATAATGCACAGACCAATAGGTTTGAACATTTATTAGATTCGAAGTTTGGAAACCAAATACCGGTTTCGATCTTGTTAGATCTCGTCAGTTTGGTATATCCAACTCGAATGCTAATAAATGTTCCGACAAGTAAGTACTAAAACATTCACAGGCGTCGAGCGAGTGACTTTTTAGTACTACCACCTATTGGTCCATAGAGAAACTATGGCCATCGCCAACAATGTCGTATGCAAGAAGAATGCAACCTAGACTACAAATTCATGCAGCCCTCCAGGCGTGTATAGTGAATCATAGGTAGCTGAACTACCAACAGTTGAAACACTGCCCACCTAGCGAAGCGGTTGCTCTCTAGGAGCATATAGAATCCTTGTCTTCTGGGAACTCTCCTAGAGAGCAACCGCTTCGCTAGGTGGCAGTGTTTCAACTGTTGGTAGTTCAGCTACCTATGATTCACTATACACGCCTGGAGGGCTGCATGAATTTGTAGTCTAGGTTGCATTCTTCTTGCATACTATTTTAGTGCTTACCTTCCCATCAACGCATAGCAATTCCATGCAAGTGTTGCCCGTCAGTCGGAGATTTATTAAGTACTAGATGTGACGTCACGAATCTTATGAATCATCTCTCCCTTTGTAACACTTTGTTGACGCCCTTCCTCCTTCTTAATGTGTGATGTAATTCATGGATGGCCCCCGATGCAATAAACATGAAATTTTGAGAAAACTTTTGATTCTTATTCAAAACATGGACATTTTTCTTAAAATTGCTAATTTAAAGTAATTTTTATAGATCTATTCTATTATTTCTATTTCGATCTAGAAATCGCCGTTGTGTTAAAAATTATTGAAACTTTTATCTTTATCTCCAAACTTTGATGTTTTTCTCAGATTTCCTATATACAAGGTCTGATGTATGTATGCAACTTTGGATAATTGTTTGCCACTTTCTGCTGATCTTGATTTTTTCGTTGCTTTTGTTTCATTGTTACGGTAATTAACTTTGTATTTTCAAATTACTTCAGTTTTTTTTTTTAAAAATTGCTTTCTTCCGTCTGCATTTGATAACATCAAATCTAAAAGGGTTAGATATGGAGAATTTCGAGAAATAATAAGTTCAACTTTTCGCTATTTCAATCTTTAATTTTTTAAGGCAATTTTTAAACATCTTTCAGCAGCTAACGTGAATTTGTTACCAGAAATAAACATAGCCATACTGGCAAAAACTTCATTTTAATTACTTAAGTATATTTAAAACTAACAATACAATATTAAGAAAAAGAATCGGTAAAATTATGAAAATAATATTATTTCTTGACAAGATTTGATATCGCCGAATGCAAAAAGGCATGTTGATTCCAAAAAAGCAAATGAAAACTACGAATATCATTTGAAAATTCAAATTTGGTTATCATAGCAACAAAACAAAAGCAACGAAAAAAATGAAGATCATCGGAAAGTGGCAAACAAACAAATTTCAAAATTTTCGTCTACAATTTTTATTTAAAAAATTACAATCGATGTTTCATACATACGTTGGACCCTGTATAATCGAAATTTAAAACTGAAAATTGTAAGTTTCAAATGCAAGATTTATAAAAACTTCGCCGTTTAGCTTAAATAGTAGACGTTAAAATTTTTTGCAATAGAAACTCGAATATTAGTCTTTTTTTGGGAAATTGTGACCTTTTTCTTGAACATTTAACATTTTTTCTAAATTTTTACATTTATCTTAAATTTCCAGAATAAAATTGAACTTTAAAACTGAAATTACCGGCTTCAAATGAAAATTAAAAAAAAAATCAATATTTGTCATTTTGCTAAAATGTTCAATATTTCTACAAATATTTGAAATTTTGTGATTAAAGTGAAAATTTTAAGAAATGCTGTAACAGTTCATATTTTTCGAAAAAATAGTAACAATTTAAAAAAAATCTCCAAGCTTATTAATATGCTCGAAATTTTTAGAAAAAAGATGAATTTAAAAAAGTTTTTGTTAGTAGATTGGATTGTCGTTCGTAACTTAAACACTTCTCTCAGATGTAATTCTTATAGTTTTTTCAATTTTTTTTCTACTTCAAACTCGAAATTTTCGTTGAAATTTAGAATTTGTCTCTAAATTTAGACCTTACCAAATTTTCAATAAAAAATCGAGGTTGAATCGAACTGAAAATTGGAAATTTTTAAAAAAACTCACGTATTCGCTGTTTTGCTCCAATACTCATCATTTCTAGGCAAATTTGAAATTTTGAGATTAAGAAATCTTTAAGAAAATTTAAAGAAATCTTAGTCAACGAATGTAGTTTTTTTTTTTTTTGAGGAAACTGTCAAAATTCGATGAACCTTTAAATTTATTTATGGCCCAAAATTTTTAGATAAAAGGTGAATAGTTGGAAAAGTCTTTGTTTACATTTGATATTTGTTCGACAGGCCAACATTTTTCTCAAAAGAAATTCTTGTCAGAAAATTTCTGCTATAAACTCGAAATTTGTTTTTTTTTATACAAATAATTACTCTTTTCTTAAAAATGAGACTTATTTCCAAATTTCGATGTTTTTATTGAGTTTTCAGTATAAAATCGGACATTAATACTGGAAATTGTAAATTTCAAATAGACTTTTTATAAAAACTTGAATATTTGTCGTTTTGCTCGAGTATTGGAGTATTCAACATTTCTAGAAAAAAAATGAAATTTTGAAATTCAGTGGAAATTTGAAATAAATAACTTTTTTTTTTGAGAACATAGTAAAAATGACGAAAGAACATTAAATTTTCTTAAATTTGTTCGAAATTTCTAGAAAAAGAAATGTTAAACAAGTTTTTGTTTTTGTGTTTTTGATTTGAGCTTCGAAACTTGTAGATATTTTTCTATAAATAGCTAATTGAAATTCGTTTTTCTAGTTCCATCATGAGTGGTTTCTCCACTTCTACTAAAAGAAGGGGTATTTTCAGTGGACCTATATAATATCTGGAGCAGATTACCATCAAATTCATCCGTATGATGTCCATGAGTCCACAATCCATAGTGCTCGTTTGTTTTAATCATCTCTTCAGCAAGTATATTAACAGCAGCATTGTAAGACATCTGTAGCGAGTACGAAAACATTTTTGGAATCTTAACTCGGAGCTTCTGTTTCTTCACAACTAGTTGCCGTGTATGATATCCTGTTTCATCTACTCTTTTGAATGTACAAATATTGCATTATTTACTGTATCAGTATGACTACATTTTAAAATTTAAATTAAGAAAAATATAAGTAATTGGGTAATTGCTGCAGAAGCAGAGTCAAAATTTTATTTTGGCTAATAATTATCCCTGTCTTCATTTATTTTACAATATGAGGTAAGGTACCGTCTTTAACTCCAAGGATGCGACCGGGGTTGCACTGTAGATTCCCGAGTTATTGATAGATATTGAAACACTCTGCCACCAACTGTTATGGTTCACTACAACTACCTGTTCATGTAGCGCAGTGGTTTCCAGATTTTATTTTACCACGGCTTCCTTAAACATATTTGATCATATGGCGCCTCTCTTCCATTTTATAAAATGCAACAATCACAAAAAAATTTTAGCACTAAAAAATTTATTAAGATACACTCTTATATAGAAGAAAAAAACGAATAACAAAATTTTATTATTGTCGCTTAATGAGATGGATGTGCTTGCCTATTAGCGCAAAGTTTATCAAATCTCTGTGTCATTGATGAGATAGCTATACGAAGCTTCTTTTCTACAACCAAACCATATTTCGATTTTATTTCAGCTAATGCTGCAAATCCTATTTCGCATAAATAAGACGTTGCGAACGGCAGAAATACTTTTTCCCACTCCCACCCGTATATTCAACGTATTTAACGAAAAAAATATTTGTTAAATCGTATTTTTATTTTTGAGGGATCGTGGTCGTGGGAAAAATTCGCGGTACAACTCGAGCGGATTGCCATATCGCACTCAAACTTCGTTCTCGTGCGATATGGACATCATATCCGCTCTTGTTGCACAAACTACTATTAAAGGTTTATTTGACGAAATATTATATTCACTCTTAATATCTAGCCAAAATTTAGTCAGAGATATATTCCGAATTTTTTGTTTGAAAGAAGTTTGATCACAAGATCATTCAGTCAAGTTTTCTTTCTCAATACTTGTTAATTCAAATTCGTCATCTTCTTCGTCGATAAATGGATTCTGTATCCACGCATATTTTGTAAAATCTGGATCATCAAAATAAGTCGAAAAATGAATTAACAAACCATCCAAGTGTTCAACAAATAGGTTTTTGTTGGCTTCTATATTAACTTAGGCTCATAAATTTTAAAGTGGAAACATCTCAAGCCTATCTTTCCAAATTTGTCTTCCATGTCTCCATTTTTTAATGAATGCTTTTACTTTATCTTTTTGAATCAATAAATGCATTTGTGGCCCTTCAAAACACTCAATTTCCCAAAAAATTTCACCAAGTAGATACGCTTAATAATAAAATTATCATTCCTAAACATGTTTGCTTCCTCATTATTATTTTCTTCTAAAAAAATTGCAATTTCTTTTTTGAGTTCAAGTACCCTCTGAATTACTTTTGCATGGGAAAGCCAGTGCACTTCACAATAGTACAAAAGTGAGGTGTAAGCAGCTCCCATATCTTCACATAGCTTTGCAAATAGCCTAACGTTTAATAGACTGTTTTTTTTTATGTAGTTTACAACTTTCGTTACTTTTGAAAAAACGGAGTTAAGTTCCTCATCAGGTGTTTTCCTTTTAATTAGTGCTTGAAGGCCAGTTTTGTGTCCTGACCACAGAGTACTACCCAGAGGCGACACTCTTGATGCCGCCTTTGATGTTTCATTGGCAAATCTGAGTGACCTTCGCTATCTTTTTTGTTGGTTTTTTTTGGCTCCAAATTGAAAATCGCATCAACTGAAATTGTGTCAACTATGACGCGAAAACAATGGTTATTTGAATGTTCTGTAATGTGGCAGGTAAATAATTCAACAAAATATACAACAATAAATTTTAATTAACATTTTAAAATACACATACCTAATGGAAATTAAATACAACAATCTTAAAAGACAGTGTAGTTCATTGAAAAATCATATTAAGTAGCACAGTAAGTGTACCAAAATTAATAATTTTCTCAAATCTAAAAAGGTTATTTTAATAGAGTAAGCCTTAAACGCAGAAACTATTTCCTAATTTTGGGGTTCAATTAACAAAGTGGTATTGGGAACTAAATTTGCATATTGCATGTCTACTGAATTACTTGATCTAGGAGCAACAGCATTGTAAGCTCAATTTTTTCCTGGTAAATAAATTTTATTTCAAAAAAATCTCCATTTAAAAATCACATAAATTAAATACCATTCAGATTGACGGGTAGGTCTATAAATAATGTAAACCTTTATCTTGGGGAAATCGAAATAATATAATGTATTTGTTCACCCTTCTACTAAAGCAACCCCGAACTGCACACAACGTGCCACCTTTCCTTTTACGGCTCATAATCGTAAACTAATAAGCAATTGTCTTAGAATTCTTACAACTAAACACTTTAAAATATGTGACATGATGTGAAACACGGGAATAAAGTTCAAATCACGAATGGAAGGCACGAAATAATCCACCACAACAATATAAACATAAACACTAATGGAATGCCACATGTGACTCATATGATCGAAAAACCTACGAAATAATGGCGAACTTGCACATGCGCACTCGGATTTGGAATTGGCAGGAAGCTAGATTGTCTCCTCTGGGTAGTACTTTGTGGTCTTGACATTGACTGTGCACCGTCTGTACAAAGCCCAATGCAATTACTTCACATTATGCCATACCTATCAAAAAATTGTCGATTATATTAAAAATTTCACTGGATGTGGCTTTGCCAGGAATGGGTTTGCATATAATATATCTTCAATTATATTATTCTCTTCATCAAATCGAACATATGCAGTTAAATGTGCGTCTTTTGCTACATCGGTTGCTTCATCTACTTGTAAGGCGAATTTTGAAGTGCGCATGTGAGAAACTAATTGATGGCAAAGATCGTCAGATATATCATCGACTCTTCTGCCAACAGTGTTATCAGCAAGCGGTATTTGTCGCAACTGTTTCCATATGATTCGCCAAACACCGTTTTGACTATATCAATAGTTGCTGGCAAAATTAAAGTTTCTTCTATTGTGTGTGGTTTTTTACACTTCGCGATTCTGTAAGATACTCAGTACGACGATGCTAGTAACGCATTTGATGGAATATGAACTATTTTTTAGATCTTTAGCTTTTGTTAGTGACCTCATCCAATTTTCTTTTAAAACATTTGTGGTACTGGCCAACGTACTGAGAATGCATAGTTTCAATCTAAACTTTCGAACAAAACAAACACAATGGTTTTTCTACATTATCAGTAATAACACTCTAAATCCGAACGATAAGGAAGATAATTCGTATTTTCTTGTCTTGGAAGTTCTTCCTTCCTGATTCCTACTACTTAGGCCAACATCAGTTTCTTCATTATTAGACGATTTTCTCTTATAACCAGTCAAGAACTTATCCATTTCTCTAAAATTATTAGGATAATTAATTTACTCTTAAAATTAAACTTAATTATTATTTTGATCAGTGAGTAATTTGGTATGTCAAAGTAAAATAAGAAACACAATCTAACACTGCTGAGCTAAACTGAAGTCGATGTGGTCTGGATTTTTGGAGAGTTACTGGTCGGCAAAGTTACGTATCATACCGCTGGAGGTTTATTCTTGCAATGAGTGGATACCGTAGGTAAGAAACTGAGATTTTTTAACAACATGCCTGAATATTTACGCAGTAATACGCAGCTGTCAAGTCTTTTCGCGTATGCGCATAGACAATATAATCCCTACGGTGCAGATATATTTCTGACCCGCAATGTCTGCTATGGGGTAAGGGTACCATCAGCAGCATAGTAGTTAATATGTACCTATATGTTACGTATTGTATTAGCTGCAAGTGCACTTTTTTTTTGTCAATCCTGGCTAATATTCGCGCCTCCCCTTAGATTAGTCCACGACTCCTTAGGGAGGCGCGCCTCCCAGGTTGGAAAACGCTGGTGTAGAGCTTAAGTGGAAGTTTTTTTTTGGAAATTTGGGACCAGGGAGACTACACCACTTCCGGTCAGTTTTAAGTGTTATTTATCTATTCCTGTGGTTATAAAAATATAAAATAAATTAAATGATTATGTATAATTGCTGCACAAGCAGAGTCAAATGTACATTTTGACCAATAACACAGGTATGCAAAACTGACCTTTTTGAAAATTGTTTGTTTGAAAGGTATCTATATTAGGTAATTTTGGGGCGTTGAATTTGAATATGCTATTGATATTTTTATCACGTAAAGTTTTTCTGATATATGAAATATAAAAAAAATGCTTCAAAATAATCTTTTATTTAAATAAATAAAAAACACAAAAGCCATTTTTAGATTTTCATAACGTTTATCACTAAACTGATTCAGAAAATAAACTGTTATAAATCCTTATACCTTTTTCGCTTGTCACTGAAGCTTCTTTTCAAAGATTTTCGCTTGTGTTCAGTCTTCTCAATGTCCCGCTGCAATATCCAGCAATAGTCTGCAATTGTGTTAACATTCCATCTTCCTTGATAATGTTTCTCCTTAGCCTTTAGATCTTGATGGAATCTCTCTCCGTGTTCTTCACTGAAATCCTCGAGATTTTCTGAAAAAAAGTCCAGGTGAGATTTTAGGAAATGGACTTTTAAGCTCATGTTGCATCCCAATTTCCTGAAATTATCTGACATGTTTTCCACTAATTAGACTTAATCTGAACTTTTCTTAATGCCCAGAAAATTTCTAACATAATGGATTTTTTTCATTATTTTTTCGTTAAATAGCACCTCAAAATCTATAAGAAACCATCATTCGATTTCAGTCAATTTTACCCATGCATACCTGTGTAATTATACCTACATTTGTGTATATTGTAATTAGTAATGCAACAGAAGTGTTAGAAACAGACATTGAGATTTTTTTTAGCGAAGACTATTAATAAAAACCTTTATTGTTATTTTAAACACAATTTGCAAAAAGAAGAATGAACAAAAATAAATTATGTAGCTTTGGTTTGTTTTTTCAGCTTTATTTCAGTTCTGCTATTTTTATTAAAAATTTCACTTTCCTTGCGTTTTCTTTCTCTGAGTCTTGGTCTTTGAATATCTCTAGTGGCGGCGGAAGATCTAAACATAATGTGGGCAAGGTACATTTCGGGAGGTCCTATGATTGTGCGAGAAGAAGGGAATTAAAATAAAAAATCACTTGAAATTAAACAGTTTTTTAATTCATTAAAAAACAAAACAAAATTTTTACTTATACTTCTTTGCAACATTAAACAAAAATGAAAAAAAAAATAAAGAAAAAATGAAAGAAACAGAAATGTTCTACTTTTGGTTTTACTGAACTAATTAATGATTGATTCGTAATTTATCTTAGATGCTATATCTGCTTCAATTGATAAAACTGCTAAAGCTGAAAGTCTTTCTTGACCCATAATATTTCTTAAATAATTTTTAATTAGTTTTAATTTTGAAAAGCTCCTTTTAGCGGAAGCAGTACTTACAGGTATTGTTAACAAAATTCTAATGACAATGTAAACATTTGGGTAAATTTCTTTCAAATCGTTCTCTATGATATATTGGAGCAGATATTTCAAGTCCCCAATAGAGTTGGGTAAATTTGGAATCATATTTTGTAACTCCTCATACAACTAATAAAGGTTGGAAGTCACTGCTCTCGCCTACTTACAGGACTGTGTGTAAATCCTGACAGTTTTTCAGAATTTGTTCTTTTGGAATTTTTTTAAACTTTAAGTCATAGAGAAAACCAAAATTTTCAAAATGTTGATTTAAAGTCATAAATCTCGATCCCATGTTACTTATCACAGAATAAATTATGGTATTAAAAAATCCGTTTCATACCGGCTTTTAGCAGACTTAATAGGTTGATCGCTGCCTTCATAATCAAACGTTCTTTTCTTTTTGGCTACTCTTTTATTTTTAAAATCTTTTGGCAAATGATAACTGTTTTTCTCAATAAACTGACGAGCGTCAGACAAGCATTTTTCGAATCCAGTGTGTCGATATTCTTTGATCCAGTCGCAAAATGTACAAGAGTAATGCTTAAAAGGACTTGTAGATTGCCATAATTTGCTTATGGTATTGACACGCGTTAATAACTCATACCATATATGTAATGATATGATAAAATTCCAAACTGTACATTTCGTTTAAAAAGGAATGGCAATCACTAAGTGTGTCCGATTGTTACGTTTGGCGTATTGAGTTTCCTATGCATTCAACAACATTATCAAATTGCAATAATACGGCCTTCACCTCCTGGATTCTGCTTTCCCACCTTGTGTCTGATAAAGGCTTCATAGTAAGCTTTAATTTATCTTTAATTATTTTCCAGCGTTTGCTGGAACTTGAAAATAGCAAAAAAATCTTCTGACTAATTGTGCCGCTATAATTGTAGTGTCTAAAAACGACCGTTTCTCTTGGAACGTCATGCCACATAGTGAACTTCGCTTTGAGGGCTATAGACGCAAGTGTCCGTCAACTGTTAATAAAATACAAATAAAAATTTTCAGTACTAATTTCTGTACGACCTCTTTAAGTAACCACTCTAAAATCCAAGTGGTGCAACATGTCAAAAAAATTAAATATGTCTACGCATAACCTCTGCGCCTACTGCCTTCTATATCGGAAGTAAATGGGGAAGGTCGGGTAGCCATGGACACATAAGCAAAACTCCTAAAAAATATAAAATCCACAGAATTAGACTTTAATTTTGAACGTAAACAATAATTCTAACTTATTTAAAGTAGTTTAATTAACATAACAGTTCGATAATTTCACAAAGTTAGCTTAAATCAAGTCTCACAATCAGTCTTTAATTTTCGTCAAAAAAGATTTTGACTGGTAGCTCCGGCCACACCTATTAATGATGACCAAGTCTTTCTTTTTCAGGCATATGTCGCACTAATAGTAAGATTGCGTTCCATCGATGTATACACAGTTTTCGTGCGCCCAGTCTTTAAATTTATTGCACTTTCTACCGTATATACATCTTTTTGACGACGCTTAACGGTAGAAAAAAATCGCTAGGCAGAAATTGAAGTGTTCACCAAAGTGATAAATTAATTACACTCCGATACAGGATATTTGTCGTCTTAAGTGCTTTTCCTTTTCATGTAAATGCAATTAGGATGGACAAAGGGTGAGTAATGTCGAGCCTCTGATAATTGCTAAAAGCTTTTGTCCTCGGGTCCATTACAGCCCGGATGTTTAGTAGATGTTTACCATCAACTGTCCTAATTGCGTTTCATTTTAATGGAACTGCAACTGAGATAGACAAGCCGATAATTGCATTCCTTCTAAGAATAGAATTTGTTGGGGTGGTAAA
Organism: Dastarcus helophoroides; assembly: GCA_028583605.1. Classification (NCBI taxonomy): domain Eukaryota; kingdom Metazoa; phylum Arthropoda; class Insecta; order Coleoptera; family Bothrideridae; genus Dastarcus; species Dastarcus helophoroides. The sequence continues at coordinate 1,581,525 of CM053329.1, forward strand.
TTGAACCATAATGACAATCGCTTCCCAATAAAAGGCCTCGGTGGACAAACAAGAGGCAGTCCCGTGTCAGACACAAAAGGCCTAGCCTTTCCCGACAGTTTTGCCTAGTGATTTTTAAACCGACGGAGAAACAGCAGTGCTATAGACTTTCAGACTAAAAACTTATTTCGATTTTTTTTGCTTTTTTTTACCAAATTTACGTGGCTCCGGTATCACACTGTATCCAGTTTTCTTCAAAGGTTTCTCCGCAAATAATGCACTCGATCTCTTCGTCTCTTGTTAAATTTTGAATGTTCCGTTTTGTTTTCATTATTTTCTTCAGTGCTGGTTTCTTTTTATTGAACGCAGTTGTCGTTGCAATTGTAATCTTCTTTTTTACGCCTTTTGCAGTTGCAGTCTTCTTTTTTGTGTCTTTGGCTTTCTCTACCAATGTGTTTTTGCATGGCGAAGAAGTGAGAATTTCGCTTCTTTGATTTTTTCGTGAACGCGTCAGAATGCGTTTTTTAGATGCATCAGGTCGAGGTGACAACTGTTTTAGTAGCTGATATGAACTATTGGGATTTACGTCTGTCTGCTTATGGTGATTAGTTGAAGGCTGAGATGAATCAGTGGTGGCTGAAGCTGACTGCTGGTTGCGGCTAGTGATGGGCAATCTGGATCTTTTTCGAGAGTCGGATCATCATATCTAAATCAATACAGGGATCCTGCTCACTGAACCAAATCTCGTATCGGTCAGATCCCAAATAATTTTCGCGCATCTGATCGAGCCGTATTCCCTGTTTCCGCTCATGGACATGCGATCCGGGTACCGAGTAAGTCAAAGAAAGGACTAAAAGTTAAAGGTTCCTCTACTTACTGAGAGATGGGGACAGCGGTACCGATGGCGTATAATTTATTCGGAGATTCTTCAGTTTATTTTAAAATTGAAAACCCTTGTTTAACATTAGTCGTTTTCTTCGTTTGTTGGTGTGTGATTAATCCGATTAAGTAAATTCCTTTGTTAATTATAAATTGCGTTTTGTTATATTATAAAAATGACGTCAAGAAAAAAAAGTGAAATATGGACACATTTTGATTTTGATGAAGAAAATAATAAAGCAAAATGCTATTATTGTTCTGCTTTAATTAATACCTCAAAGGGCTCCACTGGAAATCTTACCAGACATATGCGTACAAACATATTGGTAAATAATTTATTTATAAACACGTTTAAAAGCTCTTGATTGAATGTTCATTTTAGAAATAGCCAATTATAAGAAAAAAATATATCCCGGACCTGTGGTATTAGACAGAAACTTAAGTAAGCAACATGATTTAGAAGAATCTAGATATAATCAGCCAGGGCCATTCAATTTTAATGTTCCTTTTGCACCAAAAATTCCAGACAAGAATGTATGGATAATTTTGTAATGATTGTCAACCCAGTACCAATCAATAAAACAAAACAGTTTAATGAGCAGTTGCTGCGTGTGATAGTAAAGGAATATCAGCCTTTTTCGATTGTTAAGGATATTGAATTTAAAAAATTAATTTAAAAAATTCGTTACCTAGTCGCCAGACTGTCGCAGATACATTATTGCCCCAAATATATAATATAATTAGAACTAGTATTATAGAAAAGATTACTCCTACCTGTGCAGTATGCATTACTACAAATAGTTGGACATCAATAAATAATGAAAATTTTATAGCAATAACGGCACATTGGTTTGATGCCACAGAAAAAGACGAACTCAAATTTTGCTCCAATTTACTAGACTGCATTGTTTACGAAGAAAGGCACACAGCTCAAAATTTATCTGACTTTTTGCAAATGAAAGTTGAAGAATGGGGTATTCAAAATAAAGTTGTGACTGCAGTTAGCGATAATGCTGCTAATATTGTCGCCACAATCAGGACCGCTAATTGGCCACACATAGATGGTTTGGCTCACACAATTAATCCTGTTGTTAAAATGGGCCTCAAAATTATTGAACCAACAGTTACGAAAGTCGAAAAATTGTAGAATTTTTAAAAAAAAGTTCTCGTGCTTTAGCAAAGCTCAATCAAAAATACAAAAAGTATAGATCATAGAATAATTATAATTAACAATAATTTGTACTTTGTAATTCTTTAAGTCATAAAATTCATAAATAACCCCAAAATACAATCAACTAAATCGTTTGCCTGAGCGCATAAGGTCAAAGTTTCCGCTCCTGTTCCTGGATCTTGGATCAGTTGAAAGTCTGCTCGGTCTGCTCGAATCTTATAAACCGCTGCTCCGGTAAGTGAGGAAGACCCGTTCGGAGATTCGGTCTGTAATCTCGCTAATTCATATTCGAGATCCGACTGTAAAAGATTTGAGATTCGAATCAGTCAACTCTTCAAAGATCCGGCTCATTGAACCGGATCAGATCCGATCCGCTCATCACTAGTTGCGACTAGTTGATGGCTGGGATGTTGCAGCAGTGGACTGTTGGTCAGAATTTTTATTGCTAGTTGGATGCATGATGACCGGAGCAGACAGCTGGTTGCTGCTAGTTAATGGCTGGGATGTTGCAGCAGCGGACTGTTGGTTAAAAATTTCATTGCTGGTTGAATACGTGGTCACTGAAGCACTGGTTACAGCGGTTAGTTGGTAGCTGGGATGTTGCAGCAGTGGTGTTGCAAGGTAGATTCTCAGTCAATACTGGATCCTTTTCCACGTTTGTCATTTGGGATGGCAAAAAATCCAATTCAGTAAAGATTTACCGATTAAAAGGATAAATTCCTGAGCATTTGAATCCACTTTGAACAATGTCTAATCTAGCTGCCTTAGAAAATGCAAAATTGACTAAAGCAGCGATGTCAAAGTCAGTGATCCTTGCACCTGGATTGCTTCTCATGCACACTGCGCTTGCTGAAGCAAAAGCAGATTTGAATGGCTTGCAAAATATTCAGTCGAGCGGTTGCAACTTAGGAGTAGTGTGTGGTGGTGTGCTGAGCATATGGATGTTATTTGCACGAGCATACTCTATTACTGCCAATTCTTTGTGACTTTCATGACCGTCTAAAATCAAAAGTACAGGGTGTTCCTTCGAAGGCTGCGCATGCTGTTTGAAATGCTGTAACCACTGTAAAAATACCTCGCCGTTCATCCAGCCACTTTCGTGTGGTATAGCAATGCTTTCGGGTGGAGCCTCAATCATCAAACGGCCATTTTTATCCATCCTTTTTCTGGGGAAAATAAATAGAGGGGGTACAAAATGGCCAGTTACACTCATTGCAAACATCAGTTTGATATTTTGTCCCCACTCAACCGATGTCAACTTGCCAACTTGCTTTTTGCCTTTTATAGAAATAACTTTTTCATTTCTATGGACAGTTGAAACCCCAGTTTCATCTGCGTTGTAAATTTTCGAGGAAGGAAATTTATATTCTTGTTGTAATTGGTTTAGCTGATCATAAAAACGATCGACTTGAGGCTTGTTGAATCCAACCGTTTTTGCAATGCTGGTCGATTCTGGGGTTCTTAGAACAATATCTGGATATTTCTTCGAGAAACAGTAAAAAAATCTCTGCCAGCCATTTTCTTTTCTTTGTTAAACCTGTGCGCAATTTTTAATTTTTCAGCGAATTGAAAAGTTAATTCCCAAAATTCAACTTAAGTTAGCAGCATCAAGCGGTTATCGAGATCCTTAATATCATATGATTCTATAACTGTTGTGAGTGTTCTTCTGTAAATGTGTTATCAAATCTCCTCAGTTTAGCCTGTAATTTTACCTCTTGTCCACTATTGATAGCTTTCAGCCTGTCCTGAAGGGTGCTTCTGGGCACTTCGTATTTATCAGCCGCTTCTCTTATCGCCATTTTCTTTTCTTTGACGTATACAGTAGCCTGTTTCATTACATTTTCGTCCCAATCACCCCTTCTTGTAACTTTTTCTTTAAATTTCGGCATTTACGAGTGACCTCAGAATCAAAAAACTATTTTGTATACATATACAAATAAACTGTTAAATAAGTTAAATTCACTCATACTCGTCACCCAAAAAGTGGACGACAGACGATTTTTTCTTCAATTTTTACCGCCCTGTATATCGAAAATGAAGCGTTTCCGGACCTATGTTAATATGAAAATTTTGTCTTAAAATTGCCCAAGGAATATCCCCCTGCCGGTTCAGCATGTAATTATGAAACACCCTGTATAGCGGACTCAGTTAATTTGACATAGCCTCATTTTCAAACGATTTTTTTAAATTCAAACAAAATTGATGAGTTTATAAGGTTTTCAAGGTAAAATAAAAATAAAATAGTAGTTTGTGCAACAAGAGCGGATATAATGTCCATATCGCACGAGAACGAGGTTTGAGCACGACGCCGAAGGCGGAGTGCCTCAATTGTTCGAGTGCGATATGGACAATCCGCTCGAGTTGTACAGCGAATTTTTCCCACGACTACGATCCATCAAAAACAAAAATACGATTTAATAAATATTTTTTTCGTTAAATACGTCAACTTGACAAATTCTATGGTATAATTTTGAACCTAAAAATGACATTCGTTCTTATCGCATGGTCGTGATTGGTCAATTTCATATCCACACTAGTGTGGGTATGAAATCGACCAATCACTTCGCGACTTACGTTATATCCGTTCACTAGAATGATATGGCCTATCTATCCTGCTCGCAAGTTATAAAGAAAACACTGAATATACGAATGGGAGTGGGTAAAATCATTTTCCCACTCCCACCCGTATATTCACTGTTTTCTTTATAACTTGCGAGCAGGATAGATAGGCCATATCAGTCTAGTGAACAGATATAACATAAGTCGCGTAGTGATTGGTCGATTTCATATCCACACTAGTGTGGATATGAAATTGACCAATCATGACCATGCGATATGAACGAATGTCATTTTTAGGTTCAAAATTATACCATAGAATTTGTCAAGTTGACGTATTTAACGAAAAAAATATTTGTTAAATCGTATTTTTGTTTTTTCAGGGATCGTAGTCGTGGGAAAAATTCGCTGTACAACTCGAGCGGATTGTCCATATCGCACTCGAACGATTGAGGCACTCCGCCTTCGGCGTCGTGCTCAAACTTCGTTCTCGTGCGATATGGACATCATATCCGCTCTTGTTGCACAAACTACTATTATGACACAACTTTTAATATATATTTTATTCAATATTTGTGATACAACTCACTAAATATCTTTTGTGCAACATTTTTGTGATTTTTTTTGAAAACAGTCGATACAAATTGGTATTTTGCGTTTTTCACAAATTGTATTAATTTTTTTGGCATTCTTACGAGCATATGCAGATCCTTTTGTAATGGACATTTGTTTGTAGCAAAGACGGCCTGGTTTTCTTGTCTGCCTTTTTTGGCCTTCAATTTCTTTCAAGATGTGTACAGTAGACGTTGAGAGAGTTGCAATTGTCGGTAATGAATCTGTAATTGTCATTGCAGATACAAGAAGTTCTTTGAATTTGGTCAGTTGCATCTTCTTACCACTAACTTTTTTATACAAATAATGAGCATTCACTACAGTTGTAGCAGTAATAATATGGAATACCGGTCGTTTATACCATTTTATAGTTTTTCGTAATAATGTGACCCACAATCAGTACACCTTCATTCAGAGGTTTATTTACTTGTGCGTCGGGGTACGTTAACAATCCATTTCCAAGAAGCAATTATCAAAGAAAGGAAGAAATATGGCGGGAGATAGCAGAACACATAGGAGAAACAACGAAGTACACACATTAAAATTATTTCGGTACTGCGAAAAATGCAGTTATAAAAAAAGATAAATAACTCACCCAATTGTTCCGGTTTGTCATGGAAAAGGAAAGGGTAAAAAGGGAAAACCACAGCAAACACCAAATAAAAAACAATCGAAAGTTTATTACTGCCGTCTTTCGCCGCCAGATATTTGTCTCATGCACGTTCTTTCTCTTATCATCTGCTACCACCAACCGTCTTTTAAAATATGACGCCAACAAAAATTTTATTTCTTTTTTTATAATCATCATCATGGATCTGGTGGTTTAGCGCGGCTGCAAAACTTTTGTTCTCAGTCTACTTTCCTTCGGTGCGAGCAATCTGTCATGCTCCGTGTTATGTTTGCTAGCGAGAAATCGGTCAACGAGCGGAAGCTACTCTGTCCACCTCAGCCGATAAGCGATTTTCGGTTGCTTGTTCTCGCACCAGCTGGAGGCTACTCAATCCACCTCCAATAGTGTAACGGTAACAACAGTGTTTATCTTTAGTCTCTGTTCATCCTTCGTAGGACTTGTCGGGGTCTCTGTAAATACATATAATATTGTTTATATAAATCACACAACATTACGCCGTCCACCTCGAACTTCTTGTAATTGCCACTCACAGCGCCTTTCGGAGAAGTGAAATAATTTTTGAATTGTTCCCTTACTATTATCTTTGACGAGTATTTCCACATAATCGACTAGTCGCGAGTTTTGTCGCAGTCATGCCATCCCAGTTTTGAAATGAAATTAATTCGTCGACTTTATGTACTCAGTCGCAAACACTCATATTTTTAAAACTTGGGTCAAAGATAGGGATGATCGTCTTGCCCACTACAATTCTGTACGACGGCATGGCAATAGAATGTGTTTGCGTACTTACTTTCCTTTGGAGTTGGCTTACTTGATGCTGTAACTCTTTGATCATTCGCTTTAAATGTCTTTGCTTACTAGGGGTTGTTTGCGACATGGTCTCCGACGACGTCGAATTTCTTCCTCATCACATATTTGGCATATTTCTTTAGAAGGTGAACATACCGGACATTTAACATTGTCCTACTTTAACTTTACTTTTACTTAACCTAACTTTTTAACAAATGGCCGACACTCTTACAGCCGCCACAATACAAAACTGACTTCATTTGATAATAAGGCACTCGTCCGATTAGCTATATTCTAATATGGTTAGAAACAGCAGCCACATTCTCAAATAATGTGAAACAAACAACGATTTTGTAATGTGGCCCCGTTTCATGTAGAAAGTAAATAAGTTCTGCTTTTTTGTTGGAGAGGTTGTTGGCATTCCAGTAGGAAATTTTTAATTACGGCATTGAAGAAGAACTGGAACATGTATAGTTCTCTTTCAGGTGGAGTATTGCAAGATTGTAGTCCTGATAGTAATTTTTGACATTTGTTTAGGAATGATTTTATATCTACTAATTTGTTTATTTCATTAAGTACATGTTCCAGTTGCCTTATGTTACCTGGATTGTTGTCGTTGTTTGCCAAAGTTGTTGGTTAGTTGCTTAGTTGTGGTTGGTCTTTTTGGTTTGGTTGGGTGGTTGTTCTTGGGGTGGTTGTTGCTGGTGGGATTATTGTTGTTGAGCTATATTCTGGGGTTTGGTTGCTGGGGATACTTCGGGTTTCCCAATAGTTTGTACGGCGCGCAGGGGCAGGAATATATTCTTGTCCTGGAGGCTTGGTTGGAGTTTCTTTTGTTCTTCAGTTTTTCTACCAGGTTTCGATAGATGGGGCACTCGGTACTGTTGCTCGTGAGTTGTCCCGTGCAGTTGTCACATATTGCGGGGGTGTTTTGTGGCTTAGGGCAGTCTCTGGTTAGATGTTCCTCTGCGCATCTTAGGCAGTTAGGAGCAGCGAAGCAGTTAAATGTTGCGTGGCTCCACTGCTGGCAGAGGTGGCACTTTGCTAAGATTTTTTGGTTTCTATGGTGTTCTCAGTACACTTTCATTTGGTTTACAAAGTTTCCTAGCTTTTTTACCGATTCTAGGGTTGTGTTGTTATCGGTGACGACCAAGTATGCTGGTCGTGTAGTGCCGCGCATTTTATAGATATTTTTAACCTTGATTTTATTTTCGTTTTGTAGGATAAGTTTAAGACCTTGGGGATCTGGATTGCTGCCGTCCACCCAGCACAAAAGGATGTTTTTTTTTTGTTTTTCTGTGTAAGTACGGAATGGAATTTTTGTGTGGATAAAGGTGTTTTCTGTTGAAGTCCAATCGTTGGAGTCTTCAAGCATGATTGTTGTTTAGTTTTTAGTGAATTTGATTTGATGTTGTTTAATACATGTCCTTGAAGAAGAACTACGAGTTGGTTGTGTTTCTCCAATTTGACGTGAATTTTTATTGGCGAAGGTGTGGTGTTTTTTTTAGTTTTGGTGGCTCTTTCGGTTTCATATTCTAGCTGCATGTCTGATACTGATTCAATTATTAAAATGTTATTTGTACAATATTTTGATTATCGAAGTTAAGCTTTCCCAGTACGCGCTGCTCGATGTCAGAGTGCACTTGGAAAGTGTTACAATCTCTGTTTGAGCGCGGCAGTTCCTGGTTGCGGATACTAATGTTGAAAGTCCCTTTTGGGTTAAAATTATTTAGTGGTTTATTTAAGATCGGAGAGTTATGAAAAAGAAGGTGGTGTTTGAAAATTAACGCGGTGCTTTATTTAGATAATATTGAGGTATTATGAATCCGAAGGTAGAAATAATTGTGTGTACGTCGTTATTACGCTTCTAAATTAATTTTCTACCGCAGCTGTACTTTGAATATATTTTCAATAATTTTTAAAATGTTAGTAATATTATTCTGTTGTTATCGCTGTAGGTAAATGGGTAAAAAAAATATTAATCGTGAGTCATAATAAATTATTAAGTGAAGCAGGAGAAATTACAATTAATCAACGCATCTGTTAATACTATCGGCCAACAGAGGGCATCGCGGTCTCTAATACGTGTATATTTCTTGGTTCTGTTTTTCTGTTCTAAAGTTATAATTAAGGTTTTCGTAATCATTCGGATATATTCAGTTACATTACGAAAACTTAAATTCGGATGTTATGCGAGGGAATTTAAAAAAAAAAACTCCGGCTAATTCAAATGGAAATATTTTTTATTTCACACTCTCTCAATATTATTATAATTACTTACTTGATTTATATATTTGATTTATGATTCGAATCAGTAAAATGATGGGAAATAAATTCACTTACCCAAAATTTAAGTTAGGTTACGTAAAGACTACATAGGAAATCCACATCACCAAGTGACAACTTTATAACTTAATTATATCAATTATAAACTGTATTTACTTATTCTCACATCATAAACCACCTCTCCTGCTACTGCATCTTGGTCCACCCTGAGCGATTTAAGATCAGATCAATATAATGAATAGGAATTAAGTTACCTACCCGGAAATTATGTTATGTTAAGTAAGGATGACATGAAGTGACATCTTAGTTAAATCATATTTAATTTGTACTTACTTGTCCTCATATAAAAAACCTAACAATCGATAAATTAAAATGAATGACAAGTGACATCTTCATTAAATCAAATGCGATTTCTACTTATTTTTTCTCTCATGACAAACCACTTCCGCATCTTGGTATTTATCTCATTGATATTATGATTACTTTTTTTGAGCGATTTAAGCTTTAGATCGATATAAAGAATAAAAATGAATTTACTTACTCGGAAATTTTGTTAGGTTCAGTAAGGGCGACGACAACAAATGACATCTTAGATAAATTATATGTTAATTGTAGCTACCAGTTCTCACATAAGAAACCACCACCATATGTTAATTGTACCTACCAGTTCTCACTTCAGCTTTAACTTGGCAAATATCTCTTCATTATTAAAATTACTTACTTAGAATCGATAATTTAAATTAAAATAAATATATTTACAAACAATTTAGAAATTGTATATAATACTTACCCTCGGATATTTTAATAAAAAATCTTAATAAATTATAATTTCTGACCTTGGGCCATTTTGTAAATATTAATAAAAATAACCACAATAAGTTAAAGTGATGAAACGCTGTTGTGTCGATATTGAGAAAATTCTCCAGAAGGGGTTTACAATGTTTTAAATTATGTTTATGAATGCAACTCCTAATCTAGCGATTGTATTTGCAGGTTCTCGTCCGAATTTTGCACGTGGTGCTTAAAGTACTTAATTGTTAATATATAAATCGTTTCTTAATCTAGAAGTGCGCAGTTTTTATTACTTAATTTAAGCTAGGCCTAATCAAAATAATGAATGTTAAACTAGAGTTAACTTAGTTGCTATCTTAGTCTATTTATGTTATTATAGTTTTTTTACTCTAGTTTATACTAGGTGTCCTTATTCTAGATTATTGCTAGGGTGGTGTGTTTTTGAATGTCCTTGAGGCTTAATTCTCAGGGGCAATCATTGTCAGTTTTGGTCCAGGTCTCTGTTGAAAATGGGAAGATGTTGGTTGGGTAATTTGTGTTTAAGGGTGATTGTATTGTTATTTCTTCTTATTTTTGTTATGTTTCTGTTAAGTTGCGTGTTGTTTAATTGGGTGCTGTAAAAGGTCTCAGATATTCGGTCTATGTGTGGTTTGATATATTCAAGTTCGGTTTCATCGTGTAGATCCGTAATTCTGGTGTATCTGTCCCTGTTCGTTATAAGTCGTAGTATTTTGTTTTGAAAAACTTGAAGTTCCTTTAGTGCTAGCTTAGAGGCGTTACACCAGGCTGGTGCCGCGTAGGTCAGTATAGGTCGAATTATTGCTGTATAGATTAGTCGTTTGTTTTTTCTATCTAGTTTACTGTTATTTGCTAGTAGGGGAAAGAGTTTGTTGGTGGTTGCGTAAGCCTTTGCTAGAGTTTGTTTATTGGGCTTGTTGTATGTTAATCTTTTATCCAAGGTAACCCCTAAGTATTTTACCTCAGGTTTGGATTCTATGGGATCATAGTTGATAGTAATTGGTGTAATTATTCTATTTTGACTAAAACGTTTAGTAAAAACGATGGTTTCAGATTTTTGTTCGTTGATTTGTATCTTGTTTTTCTTGTAGTAGCTAGTTATCCGATGGGTATGGGCCTTAAGGAGCATTGCTGCTGCCTGGGCGCTGTGGGAGTGGCAGTAGATCCCGCGTCGTCAGCATATAGGGTGAGATTAGTATTTGGCATGGAGGGAAAGTCATGTGTATATACGTTGAAGAGCTGGGGGCCTAAGACTGAGCCTTGTGGCACTCCAGCTCGAACTTGTTTTAGGGTTGATTTCTTTCCATTTAGTTTAACATAAATGTTTCTGTTTTGCATGTAGAAGTATATTAGTCTAGTGAGGTATTTGGGAAAGGGAAGATTATCTAATTTATGTATTACGCCTTCGATCCAGACCCTGCCAAAGGCTTTTTGGATATCGAGGAGAAGCATGACTGTGTTTTTATTTTTGTTGTAATTAGTGGTAATATCCGTAGTTATTCTTGCAATCTGTTGGGTTGTATTGTGTGCCTTTTTGAATCCATATTGGTATTCGTTTCCTAAGTTGTGTTCTATTTCGTAGTGTTGGATTCGGGTTAGTATAATTTTTTCGCAGACTTTGCTGAGGGTTGTTAGGAGGTTGATTGGTCTGTAGCTGGCTGGTTGGGTATCATTTTTGTTTGGTTTCAGGATCGGAAAAATTTCTGCTGTTTTCCATTGGATGGGAAAATATTGTAATTCAAGGATTTTGTTGAAAATAAATTTGAGGTGTTCTATTGCTTTGTCAGGTAAGTTTTTTAAGAGTCTGTTGTCAATGTTGTCTGGTCCTGGTGCTTTATTGTTTTTTAGGTACCTGATAATCGTTTTAATTTCTTGTTCTGTCACGGTAAGTATGTTTTCTTCCTCCTGGAGAATTCTTTGTTTTAGGCGGTATTTGTCTTTTATTCTTTGTTCTATTTCTTGTTTGTTCTTGGTTGTTGTTGTCCTTAAGATGGATTTGTCTGAACGTTTCAGCGAGGATTTCTGCTTCTTAAAATGTTGTGTAGGGGATCACGAGGGGAGAACGAATCAGGACTTCTTCCACTGCAGAGAGATAAATATACCACTTTCAATATTTAAATATAATCGAAATATAAAAATAACAAAAAATATAAAGTAATTGCATTAATTCCAAGTTGGTCTGATGGCCCTTCTCCTTGGCGGCGGCTCCCTCGCGCTCCTATCCTAGAAAAACCCATTGTGAGTATAACACACCCCGTTTTAATTAGAATAGTAATTCGATTTAACTGACTGAAGCTAAAAACAACAGCCGACTACTGCTGCAGTACTAATTGTTAGTACATAAATCATGGATAAAAATCTTTCTCAGTAGCCTCCCTATCTAAACTACTTCGAACGGACTATCACTAACATGATAGCCGACTACTGCTTAAAGGATGGAAACATCCATAACAATAATCCTCAGTAGCCTCCCTAACTATAATTAGTTTCGAACTGACTATCACTAGCATGATAGCCGACTACTGCTTCAAAAAGGATGAAAATATCCATAACAACAATCCTCAGTAGCCTCCCTAACTACAATTAGAGACGGTGCGTAAAACACACGTCCACCACAGCTTCTCGGATAAATAAATAACGGACCGCAGTCCCTGCAGCACAAAGTGCATCTGTGGCGTCCCTATTACTGATCAGTAAGACCTAATATCATCTCACATTATCTAATAATTATTTAAGTAAAACAGCAATGATCTCTCGCATTATCTCCAATTAAAAGTAACTATAAATAAACGACACGTCAATTAATCCAATCTCTCTCTATCTCTAGCTAATAAGGCATGCAAATACTCAGTGATTACTCACCAATAGGTAATTTCTAACAACTGCACTGACACCTTTTAAAATAACCCTGTTGCACACGTTAGAAACACATACTGGAATGAAATATAAAAGTGTCGCATTCAGAATTCGATATCAGCCAACAATATAAACATCCTGACCCGCAAGAATATTTAAGAAAATAAACGATCGTGCCGAACTTAATCTGAATAAGCCGCGCTGTTCAAGCATTCGTCATCCTTCAGCATCAATCCTCGCATACACCGATTTATTTCTATAATTAGGTACTAATAATAATGCTTTGTATATATATTCCCTTACAGTCGGCCATCCTGCAAGTCATCGTCCTCGAGAATCCTATCTTCCTCTTCCGATTCACTTGAATTACTCAAGACGACACCATCTTCCCCACTATCTTCATCAGTTGAATCGGATAGATCACTACTGTTACCCCACGGCTTCATCTTATTGACCGCTATCACCCGTTCATACTTGGCCTTCTTGTGTGTTCTATGACTATCGTCCATATCAGTGACAAGATACCTATCATTAGGAAGCACCACCTTAACAACCATTGGCCCACTATATTTCTGAACTAATTTGCGACTTCGACCCTCTGGTAATTCCACTTTTTCAATCATTACTAGATCACCAACCTTATACGTTTTTGCTTTCTTGCGCTTTTTGTCATAGCGTTGCTCCTGTTTTTGCTGTTCCATTCTCAATTTATTAGCAACTTCCAGTCTCATGTGTGTAATATCTTCTATCATTCTTGGAATTTCAGCTACTTCCTGTTCTAAATAAGGATCGGCGGTTTTTCGAGGTTGGTACCCAAATAAGAGTTCAAAAGGTGTCTTTCCCGTTGCCTTACTCACCGATGTATTAACCGCAAATTGAATTTTTGACACTTGCTCATCCCATTTGCTCTCTTCAAGTATTGATGTAAGGAAAGCGCTTAAAATCGTCCTGTTGAACCGCTCATTCTGCCCATTGGCTCCAGGAGTAGTCACTAGGAGTAGTCCTTGCAAAATTTTTGTAGACTTTTAGCCATTAACGAAGATCCTTGGTCGGCCATCATAATTACCGGCATCCCATAATTGTGAAATACTTCCTTCAGAAATCTAATCACAAATCTTGTAGCCGTTGAACGTACTGGCTTCATCACCAAAAACTTTGTAAACCCGTCTACCAACGTAATTAAGTATTCATTCCTTTTCTTAGTCTTTGGGAATGGTCCAAGATGGTCAATATGTACCATATGGAAAGGTCTTGATACTTTTTCGATGGGGTGAAGATATCCTTCGCATTTTCCACCAGGGTTCTTATGGTACAGGCATGGAATACAACACGAAATGTACCGTTCTACATACTGTCGCTTGCGAGGAAACCAATAGTATCTACACAGTCGTTGGGGCGTCTTCTCCACCTCAAAATGCCCCATTTCGTCATGCACAGCACGTAAAACCCGTTGTCTTATACCCCTTGGAATCACCCAAAGCAACCCTCTTGCTGTTATTTTATATACCCGGCCATTTCTCAATGCATACTCCTTATAAACATGTCTTTCATAATCAGTCTCTGGTGGCTTAGTCAATACCTCTCGTATTCGACCAATCTTCTCGTCAGTCAATTGACCACTTAAAACCCAATCCGCTTGTTCAATTCGTAAGACTACTTCTTCGGGTGGTTGTATACTTGTCGAGGGATTCCGACTCAAAGAGTCTACGTGTTTCATCCGTGTACCCGACCGATAATCGATGGTAAAGGAAAATTCTTGCAGCTGTAACCACCATTTGGCTATCCGAGAAATAAGCTACTTCTTGTTTTTTGTCGCCTTAATTGCATTACAATCAGTGACGACCTTAAACTCGTTGCTTAGCAAATAACCCTGAATTTTCGAAGAGTTTCCACTACGGCGAGTGTTTCCAACTCGTAGGAGTGGTATTTCTGCTCTCCCTCAGTCGTCTGCCTACTGTAATAAGCAACTGGGTGCAACTTTCTATCTGGTTGCATTTGCAGCAAAATTCCTGCCACTCCTCATTTACACGCATCAGTATGTACCTCGGTCTCTGCCTTCGGATTGTATAAGGCTAATATTGGTTTTGAGATCAAGGCCTGTTTTAATACATCGAATGCCTTTTGATCCTCTTGCTCCCAAGTCCATCGAATGCCTTTTGATCCTATTGCTCCCAAGTCCAAACAACACCCTTTTTAAGCTTATTTGTTAGGGGTTTAGCTACCATGGCATAATCACGAATGAACTGGCGAAAATAACCGGTAAGTCCCAGAATTTGGCGCACTTGATGAACACTAGTAGGAATGGAAAACTCTACTACCGCTCGTATCTTAGCCTCCCTTGGCTGAAGACCCTTGAAACTAATATGAAATCCCAGGTAGGTTATGCTATTCATCAGAAAAGCGCATTTTTTCAAATTCAACGTCAATCCTGTTTCTTGAAGAATTTTCAACACAGTTTCTAGTCTCTCCAATCCGTCAGTTATTGTCTCAGATGGTATGAGTATATCGCCTAAAAATACTTCCACGATACCCCTCTCTGGCAAAAAGATTTTCCTCATCAATCTCTGGAAAATCGCGGGAGCATTAGTGAGTCCAAACGGCATACGATTGAACTCTTAGCTTCCTTCAGATGTCATAAATGCCGTCAAATGTTTACTATCTTCCGCTACCGAAATCTGATGGTATCCAGCACGTAGGTCTAAGCTGGTAAAATAGTTACATCCGTGCAATCTCTCCAATCTTTCATCTATACGTGCCATCGGATATATTTCTTTTACAGTGATGCTGTTAAGTTTTCTGTAGTCGACACACATTCGATCCGTCCCGTCTTTCTTTTTAACCAGCAATAAAGGTGATGAATAACTTGAATTGGAGTCCCGTATAATTCCATTCTCTAGCAGTTCTGTAACAATTCCTTTGATTTTTTCTTTTTCGCTCGCCGTCATTCGATATGGTCTATAAGTGAACGGTTTATGGTCGTTTAACATGATTTTCATAGCATCTCCAATTTTAACACAACCCAGATCTTCCATGCCTACAGAAAAACACCCACGGTATCTCCTGATAAGTTCATACAACCTATTTTTGATCTTTTCGTCGCATGGCCCAATCGTTACTTTTGTTAAGTCTAATTCAGGCAAAGACTTAGTGTTTGTTTGAAGTATCTTTTCGTTTGGAATCGGTTCCGGTGTACATGGCCAACCTCATGCCACAGTTCGTCCAGCCTTAATCACTAAATCTTGCTCCGATAAATTCACCATTGGTAAATACCCGTCAACGTCATGTGAAATACTCATAATTGTGCGAGGCATGCAGCATTTTTTTCCTTCTTCAGACCATAAGCCAGCATCAACAAACAAATCACCTTCGTATGCTCCCCTCATCCCCACCTTGATGTTACCAATGTAGTTCGGTGGAATAACGGTCGTATTCTTGGCCCATACAGGTACTTTACAAGCAGTTTCTTCAGTAACCTGAACTGCTAGAATTCCTTCGAGGAATCGCAAACATTCTTTATCTTTCATAGAGGTAATTCTGTGAAAGTTCTTCCTACCAAGACGGGTATTTCTTGGAATATATTCGGCACAACGTGTGCATTTAGTGTTCCTTCGACATCATCAATTTTTAACGTAATCGAGGTAGTGCTGGTAGTCAGAACTCTCCCATTGTCAAATCCCACAGTCCCCACACAGACATTTTTGTCAATAATCAAGTTCAAATTCTCTGCATCTGCCTGACGAATCGCAGTACAAGAACTGCCTAAGTCTATATAAGCTTTTGTAGAAATATTATTAATAAGCACATCTTTAAAAAACTTTTGATTAGGGTCGTATTTTTCGCAATCGTCGTATAGTCACAAGGTTGTAGGTTGTGACGGTTTTGATCGAGTTTTCTTAAAACACGTCTCCTCCAGGTGACCCCTTTTCTTGCAGTAGCTGCAGATTTTCTCCCATTTTACCCGGCATTGGTGAGCCTTATGGCCTTGTTTGGCACATTTGAAGCATTTAGCCGTGTCACGACCGGCCGTATCACGATCACGTGTCTTAGTATGAGGTGTTAGCTCTGAACGTCGTCT
This sequence comes from Dastarcus helophoroides, assembly GCA_028583605.1. NCBI lineage: Eukaryota > Metazoa > Arthropoda > Insecta > Coleoptera > Bothrideridae > Dastarcus > Dastarcus helophoroides. Next base: position 1,598,169 of record CM053329.1, read on the forward strand.
GTTGCTTCAAGATTTCCTGAACCATTCGGAAGTTTCACTAATGGAACTTAAATACATGAATAATGCTTCAGGTTCCTTGTAATTTCCAGCACGTGCAGCAGTTCTGACATGTACTTCCTGAATCCCCTTTACAATACAGGAAACATCATCAGCCCCTGTAATCTTGCAAGAATTTAACAAGGATAATTTTTCGTAATAGTATCGCGTATAAGTCTCATTGGGCAATTTTCTTCTTTTAACCATTTGTTCAATTCGATCTGCAAATTCCCTTTGTGATGGAAACGCTCTCTCCAGTTTGATCTTCCACTCCTGCCAGGAAAATTTCATACTTTAATGCTGTTAGTATCTTTAAGATTTTGAGGAAGAAGATTGTACTGATTGATACCTTTATAAAACAAGCTATTCATTGTGGCATTTTTTAGAGTTGGTGGAATATAAAAGTTAAGGGCCGACCTAGATGGATAGAGGTGTCTTTCATTTACTACAGTTAACTGATTTTTTTAAATATTCCGGTAATGCATCGTTTTTCATTTTATGAATAAATATCATTGTTTGGACAAAATAATACTTTTCAATCTTAATTCAGTTCAACAAATTTAGCATAGTCTGAATACTAGTGTATCTATTGCATTTTAATATTATTCTCATTGCTTTATTTTGTAACTTGTGTAATCTATCAAAATTTGTGCAAGTAACATATAATACAGAGCAGCAATAAGTAAAGTGAGGCAATATCAAAGTATTGTAAACCATTAATCTAGTCGAAGTTGTTAGATAGGGAGCTACTCGGCCTAGAAATCCAATTTTTTTGCCAATTTTCTTTGAAATATAATCTATATAACTTGTAAACTTTAGTTCCTTGTCAATTGTAAAACCTAGATATTTATTTTTACTGCAATAGATGATAGAAAATTCTATTAAATGGGCTACGTGTGTGCCCAACTGGATTATATTTATATATCTAGGAACCTAACATAATTCAATTTTTTAAACTTTAAATACGCCTGTACCTATATCTTAAAAGCGAGGCGGCTGTTAATAAAAAGTTACACCACAAATAATCATAGATAGGTACTATTTTATTGTTTTCTAGGAAACTGAAATAGGTATCTACCCCATATGTTTTTGAAAATATAGGTAGGTATTAGGTACACGTATTCCGATTTTCCCCAAATAAACCTTACTTGATGACCATTGCACCTTACCTCTAAGACTCCAACTCCAGTGCGAGGCCCTAATTTGTATTTCTCCATATGTTGTGTCAGTGTTGCACAGTCCTACATTTTGGATTAATAACTGCGTTTGCCAGTTCTCTACTATCGGGACCAAATTTAAATTCCAATTTCGACTCATGAATATCTCATGACTCCTTAATGCCCATACCATTATTGAAATAACCAATAAAATCTGCTTGAACGTTACTAGAAGGCCTCAAAAATGAAAGACTTTCAGCTGATTTCAAATTGTGATTATGAGCATCAAGAATTTTGATATCGCCTGGAAGCCCTTCCTTAAAACAATAAAAGCCTTATGACTTATATGTTTTGTAAAAATATGGAACATACCTTAACATATTTATCTCTTTTTATTGTATCTTTTGTCTTATGTTTAGCAGAAATTTTTGTTTTGGCTTCACAATTACAATTCTTAGATTTCCCTTTTTTGTTGCATTTCTATCTACCCTCTGGTAGCTCTAGTGGTGGCAAATAAACGTTTTGCTAGAATAAACATACTCGTAGGAGTATTGCGAACTTAACGACGTATCTATATTCAATAATTTTCTTACCTGCACACAAAATGGGGAGTGTTCCTTTTTGTCAATATTGATCTCCAATGTGATAATATAATAATTTTGTATTCATCCATCCACTTATTAATATCTTCTTCATTGCATATGTTTGCCCTGTAATGGTTTTGAGATACCAGCACATGTGTAAAACTTTTTGGTAGATTCATTTTTTCACATTATCCACATTACACACTAATAATTATAATTATCATATACCTAATTGAAACGATACAATATAGGTATAAGAATGCTTTAAAATTCATTAGCAATCCATGCTCTTAAATCCTATAGATACCCAAATAGGCGCCTAACAAAGGCAAGGCGAACTTGTCATTGCATATACGGATTTCGCACTGAATAACATTCCATGTATCATTTTCACACCTCCATATCTATTGGTTCTAACAAGGTCGCGTGATACCACCGGCTAATAGGAACGACACGGGTGCGAAATGCATATACGGAATGTTTAAATGCCTCCGGTTTTCCGTGTAAAATTATTGGCAGTGGTAGGGTCTGTTTTTTGTTAAAAAGGCAATATTAGACCATGTTTGGAAAAATCTAGTAAGGCATGGGCTTTCCATTCTTGATCAAGTTCTTGATCAAGAATGAGTTAATAATTAACTTTTTTAAAGACTCTGATGCCTGAATACCTAAATATGTTTTCTCATTTTCTACGAAATTATGGGGGCATTCATGATTTAGTTCAAAAATACTTTTTGATGCTTTGATTACTGAAAATTTCATATAGTTTGAGCACAAAGTTTTCAACAGAATCTCTGTTTCAGGTTTTAATCTGTATAACAAGGGGCTCTCTGATTAAAACAATGTATTGAAGTTATTAAGAAGTCCTAAGACATAAGACATAAACTCCAAATAAATGAGGGTAAATTTATTTTTTATCGTCGAAAGCATATCTTCTGTTGTTCTTGAGGGATCACTGAACACCGATTCCGTAAGATAAGCTTCCAGAGCATCAAACTGCTCTAACACTCTATCTACACATCCCTGCATTGATGCCCACCTAGTGTTTGATAGAAATTTGATTTTATGAATTTTTAACTGAAAGAACTCCTGAAATTCTTGAAATTTATCGATTCGGCTAGCACTTCTACTAAAATGAGCACCAAGATTCCTTAAAAGATCTTCTACCGACTTGGGTAATTTTAAACATGCTTTTGATGATGCCCAAATGAATAAGATGGCACGAACATTTAATACAGCAAACAGCGGGATTATCAGCTTTTAAACGTGACACAACCGAGTTAAACTCTTCGAACATTACATTCGCAGTATCTGATGAGAATTCTACTAAATTTGACATTGGGATGTTGTTTTTAAAAATAAGCTCTTTGAGCGTATTATAAAGTATCTCAGCATTTCCAATGGGAAGCTCAACCATGTCAAAAAACCTGGTTTGCACCTTTTCATCAAAATAAATTACCGTAAAAGCACACTGCTTAGATGTGCTTTTATCAGTTGTTTCATCCATTACCATTGAAAAGAAACAACCTGGTTCCTTAAGTATTGAACAAAGTCGTTTTTCAAAATTTTTTTCCAAAGCTTCCTTTGTGCAAGCTGTAGCCTTGCTTCTTTTCAAACTCATATCCTTCGCAATTTGGGAATCCATTAATAAAAATGACAAGTTGTTGACCGCTAATAATCCGCACAATTTAATTTCATCAGTGATATTTGAGGCAATTTGACGAATATTTTTTTAATGTTTTTGTGACAACTGATGTCTATACAAATCCTTTTTGTGAGCGATTAGAGACATATTGCAAGCCTTACAAAAAGCATATTCGTTTTGATTGTCATTTTTATCATTTTTCGCAAGCCAATCTTTAAACAGTGGGTCAAGTAGCCATAAATTATTGAATTTATAAAATCGCTTTTCTTCGGTTTTTGTTCTTTTAGCAGGACGATTTTCTTCTCGATTTACTTCCTCTTCCTAAAATGAATAAACAATAATTACATCCCAACTGAATTTTACTTTTTTTCTAATTCTTACGCCTTTCTCAGTTTGTTTTGATGACTCTCCAATTATTTCATCATTGTCAGACTGCGTTAAAATGTCTGTAGTTTCTTCTGAGGTTGGTTCTTCATTTGTGGTCTAAAATATATTTATTTCTTGTGTAAAATGTAAAGTAAAAAAGATAACCACAAATTATTAACCTCCACCACTTCTATATCTTTTGGAATACTATGACCAAGAATATGATTACTAGGCGATTTTAATTTTCTTATAAGCCATTTGTCCATGGTAATAAAACAATAGAGAATCCTACTGTATTAAATACTGTGCATCTTTACTCAAGCCTTTACCATTTACCTTCAAAATTAAAATAGAAAACTCACAACCAAATAAACAATACACATCCCACAATTAATTCAAGAAAAACAAGACAAAGAAAACATGCAAGATCGAAAAATAGCAAGCGCATTTAAATTAATCATATTACTTACCTATGGTTCCAGATTTCACTAGAGTAAGGTTGGAAGGTAGATTTACTTTGCTTAGATCGTACTTTGTACGCTTACTTTTTTTACACATCCAAGCCGTTTGCCGCCACCGCCAAGTTTGCAATTTGCAAAATTGAATTAAATTCACTTTGTTCACTACTATTAAATGCAGGGGCTTCATTTAGCATTTTTCTAGAAACTGAATAAAAGCCCAAATCCCCACAAAATTCCCATAAAATTAATTCCCCACAGTCGATGAAAATCCCCACCTTTTGGGGAATTACCCCACAGATTGGCAACGCTGATCAGATATATACAAATTTTATTTATTACTATTGATCTAACCGAAGTTAAGCCTTCCAAGTACAGACTGCTCTAGGTGTCAGTGTGTACTTGGAGGGTGTTTCAATTGTGTCAGGGTAGTGGGTGGGTGCTGTTGGGTATTGTATGTGTGTGTGTTATTAATTGAGTGTGTTGTATTGAAAAGTGTGTTGCCGTTTGTGTTATTTCTGTTGAAGTTCCAGATGTGGTGTTTAGCATTGAAATCTCCAGCAATAATGACCTTACTTCCTGTGAGAAGGATGTTGAGAAGACATTGATTACTGAATTTGTTGGTTGATGTGTTGTATATAAATGATAGGATTTGGTTGTTTTGGAGTTTTATTGTGATATTTAAGATGGATGAGTCTTGGACTATGCATTGTTTGAATGGTATGTTTGTTTTAATGAGGACTGCTAAGCCTCCGTCGTTTGTGTTTTTTAGTGTTGTGAAGCCTTTTATTTTTAATTTATCAGTTTCTTTTAATTTTGATTCCCCTATTCCGATCACGTCAATCTTGTTTTTTCTTATGAAATAGGGTAGTTCTGATTTTTTGTTTAAGACATTATTTGCGTTTCAGTACGCTACTCTGATTTGAGAGATTTAAAGAAAGAATTGAAGCATTTGTAATTCTCTTTTTTTCTGGATGTTACATTGTTTGAGAAGGTTTAGGAGGTTTGTACATTTTTGGAGGAAGTCAGTTATGTTAATTAATTCATTTATTTGTACGATTACTTTTTCTAGTTCTAGTAGCTCAGTACGCTTACCTTCAGGAGGAGGCGTCTGTTGGTTTGTCTGTGTTGTGTGAGAAGTGGCTGATGTTGTTGGGCTGGCCTGAGCTGCGGGAGTTGTTTTTCGTATTCTTTTTGGTTTAATTCTTCGGTTGTCGTTTGGCTTTTGATCCAGGGGTTTGTTGTTGGGGGTGGAGCTGGAATGTATCTGTTGTTGGTGGTGGGCCTAGGGGTCTCTCTGAGGGTACCTCTTCTTTGTTTTAGTTTTTCAATTAGGCTTTTGTATACGGGACAATCCGTGGTGTTAGCTTTGTGCGCACCGCTGCAGTTTGCTCATTTAGGCGGTGTGCTGATGCTCTTTTGACATTCTTTTGTTGGGTGTTCTTGTGCGCATTTAAGGCAGTAGGGTGTAGAGTAACAATTCGAAGTAGTATGCCCCCATTTTTGGCAGAGATGGCACTGTGTAATTAACTTGCTGTTGCGATGTCTCTCCCAAAAGGTTTTAACTCTATTAACAAACTCGCACTTTCGTTTGATTAGATCCAGTGTTACGCTCTTGTCTATTACTACGAGATAAGCTGGCCTTGTGCCTCGCATTTTATATATGTTGTGGATTTGATTTGGTTTTCTTTTTCGATAGTTTGCTTTAGGTCCTGGGGGTCTGGGTTTTGTTATTGTTTGGTGTGTATGTATGGAACGGCATTCTTTTTTGTATTAGTGTGTTTTTTGTGGCGGTCCAGTCATCTTCGCTGTTAAGCATATGAGTGGTTTGGTGCATGGTAAATTTTATTCGGTATTGTTTTGAGCAGGCGTTGTTTAGAAGTGTAGTGAATGCGTTAAATTGCTCAGGTTTCCCGTGAATTATGATTAGGGGGGGGCAGGTTTGGCTTTTTAGAATTTATTGTTTCGGGTTCAGGTTCGTTGTCGCTTTCTATTTCTATTTCATCGTCTGTTTCCAGCTCTAAGAGTGAATCATAGTTATTTGATAGTGTTAGTGGGGGCGATGCAGGTGTTGGTTTTCTCTTTGATGTAGGATGTGTAAAAGTATTATTAAGCTCGTCTACCGCTCTTTTTTTGTTGCGCTTAGTTTGCTTGTCGTTCTCGATTGCGGGCATTTGATTCGTGTTTGCCGTTTCCGAGCTATTTGTAGTGGTGTTTCCATTTTCTAGTGTGGTGGTGCTCACTGCTGGCATACATGGCATTGCGTAATTATTTTTGAATTTCGGTGTCTCTCCCAGTACACCTTTACTCGGTAGATTTCTTTCAGGTCCTTTTTTAAGTGATCAAGAGTAATCTCTTGATCTGTAACAAAAAGATATGAGGGCCATTTAGTTCCTCTCATTCGGTAAATTGCCCTTGCTTTAAGTTTAGATTCGACTTCGATAGTTTTAGCTAGATCCTCGGGTTCCGGATTATTATCTAATCCCCTGAGGACAAACGCGTGTGTTTTATTATCGGTGTCGGTGTAAGAATGGAAAGCTGTTTTATTTTTTATGAAGGTATGCTTCGTCGCTGTGATTTTCGAAGCTTATAGTAGTTTGGTTTTTTGTATATTTGACTCCAAAGTTGTGAATACAACTTTTTTTAATTGCTCTATTAATGTATTGTGCGAGTTTGTTGGTTTGCCATGTAGTATTATTGGCGGAGGAGTTTTTTGTTTTTGTTTGGTTTTGCATTAAGTTCATATTCGCTCTCACTGTCAGCCTCAATTATTTCCTCGTCGGAGTGATTTTCCGAGAGCCTGTCATATTTGTTCTGAGTCGGGGTCGGTGATATTTTCGTTGTCGCTATTTTCATTGTTGTTGGGTGCATGTATTTTTCATTTTCCTCATCCATGGTACGCCTTTTGTTTCTGCTTTGTTGTCTCCGGTCTGTGAGACTGATTGTTTTGTTTAAGATATCTTCTACGGTCGTTATTTTGGGTGTCGGCCTAACTTAACCTAATCTAATGTTCCTCCTCCTTCCACCTACTCCACTTCCATTTACCCACGCACTGGAGAATTTAAAGATAAATACAAAAAGAAATGAGTTAATATAAAGAAATAAAAATGAGTGAAAATAAAGTAAATAAAATAAAACAAAATAAAAGAAAAGAGAGCAAAACGAAGCAAACCAAATTAACAAATTAAAGCAAAAATAAAGTTTCTCCAGCGGTGGGTTTACAATGTTTTAAATTTGACTCTATATAATGCAACTCCTAACCTATTGGTTTTATTTGCAGTTCTCGTCCGATTATGCGCTTAAGATAATTGAAACTTATACCGTACTTGGTATAAATTATTAAAAATAAAATAAAATAAAACGCGTAAATAAAGCGTGGCGAGTGAATGGAAGATAAGGAAAGGAACAAGCGGGTATACGAAGATAACCACAGCTAAAACTCGCTCCACACACACACACAATAATTAGAAATGCTTATTGGCAACACTGTCCAACAGGGAAATCGCAAATGTCACTAACGGAGTGTTGGTATCATAGACAAGACAAGTGACAGATGGAATTGTGTCTATGAACGCGAGATTGCGCCAGAGAAATGTCAAGTAGTGTACTGCGTGTCAACCAATAGATGGTAGCACTGCGTGTCAGCCACAGAAAGCGCACTGCGTGTCGACCACAGAAGACATTGTCACTGATAAATACTAGAAAATGGCGTCTAACGGGTTTCTACACGTGCAACTAAACAAACAAAATGAAATAAAAGGGGCGTCAAGTCGCCGACTCTCGAGTTAGCTATTAAGGCGTTTGCACGCGGTTAGGAAATCTTCCAGGAGCGATTACAATCGAGGAAATATAAAATATTACTCGACAAGAGAATAAGAATTAATTCTTCGGACGAAACTCGAATAAAATTCGAATTTCACCTAGAACTTGCTCGTTTTTAACAAGCACGTGGTCGTGTTAGGTCCACAGGACGAAAATAAACAATTCACAACAATTGGACAATGCAGCACGATACAAATATATAATTCGGACAAATGGATAAAAAGAAATGCGCAGACTTACAGTTTTAGCTGGAGTTTTCGCCGTGGCACTATTAGATTAATCGGGTAAATAATCTTAAAGCAAATTAACGGTCGAAGCACTAGGCACGTGTTCTCGGAATTCTCGGGTAGGTGTTCTCCGTTCGGTGGTGGAACTCAGAGAGAGTGAGTCAAGCAAGGGCGGTTAACGACCAACCCTCCTTGTGTTGTTTTCCGTTGGTCGGGGACGATCGTGAATCGTCGGGGATGGAAATGTATTGGTCAATGCCTAGTGCTTGGATCCATCTAGCGCCTTCAGAGTGAGAGTAAGAGCGGGAAACTTGAATTATTCCTGCTCCGGTATCAATACAATATAGAACATTTTAACACCTCCAAGTATATCATTACTTGCTACGGACTATCGGTTCGAATTAATTATTAAACACGTGCTGAATAATACACACTTTATTATTAAACTTAACTCTGATCACCAAAACTGAACAATTAACTCACTTATTATTGATTTCTACTAACTCACTACTACACAAACTCCCTCAAGGGAAAGGCGACCGCCTTATATAGTTTTGGCTTCCAGTCTCTAGAAAAATCTCGCAGATAAGGCCTATCGTTTGCCGACATTTCTGGAACGCTTATTTGCCGTTTGCTTCATTATCGCGGCCGCTTTCCCCTTATCAGATTTTTCGTTACATTATTATTGCTCCTATTAAGCTAGGCTTATCTAAACAATTTATGGTACCTTATATCCTATCTAAAATTAATATTAGCTACTACTTAATTCTAGCTTAGTTTAACTAGCCTAATGTCTTAGTTTAAGCTTATTCTAAGTTGGCATGATTTGTCAAAGCAAATAAAATCTTGTTAAGGTGCATTATTTCGATGCAACTTTTGTCAGTTTTGTCCTATGACTCTGTCAAATATTGGTAGGTGTTGGTATGGCAATTTGTGTTTGACATTTAGTGTATTGTTGTTTCTTCTAATTCTAGTAATGTTTCTGTTTAGTTGAGTGTTACTAAGTTGTGTGCTCTAAAATGTTTCTGCTATTCTGTCTATGTGTGTTTTAACGTATTCAATGTCGTGTAAGTCAGTAATTCTATTGTATCTGTCTCTGCCTGTAATTAATCTGAGCATTTTGTTCTGGAAAACTTGAAGTCGATTTAATGCTGTTTTAGAGGCGCTGCACCAGACGGGTGCCGCGTATGTGAAAATTGGTCGGATTAACGAGGTGTATATAAGTTTTTTGTTTTTACTATTGAGTTTACTATTGTTAGCTAATAATGGGAAAAGTTTGTTTGCCGTTGAGTAAGCTTTAGTAATTGTCTCTTTGAAGTGAGCGTTTTAAGTCAATCTTTTGTCCATAGTTACACCTAAGTATTTCACCTTATCTTTGGTCTCGATCGGGTGGTTTTTTATGGTAATTGGGGTGATGATCCTGTTCTGAGTGAACCTTTTCCCGAAGACGATCGCCTCGGTTTTCTGGGCGTTAACTTTTATCTTGTTGACATCGTAGTCTTTTATGATCCTCTGTACGTGCGCTTTCAGTAGCATTGATTGCGCGTCGTCTGCGTACAGAGCCAGATTACTGTTCGGGAATGTGGGATTGTCATTAAGTTAAAGAGCTGAGTGCCGAGGACAGAGCCCTGAGACACTCCGGCTTGAATCCGCTTTAGCGTTAATTTCTTCCCGTTGACTTTGACGAAAAGGTTCCTATTTGTCATATAAGAATAGATAAGTTTGTTGATATATTTAAGGAGGGGTAGCTTGTCGAGTTTACTGATCAGTCGCTCAATCCAAACTCTATCAAAGGCCTTTTGAATATCCAACAGGAGCATAACTGTATTTTTGTTCTTATTGAAATTTACCATGATATCAGTGGCTATTCTCGCTATTTGCTGCGTTGTGCTATGCCCTTTTTTGAAACCGTACTGTTGTTCGTTGTTGATGTTGTTTTCCGTTTCATAATATTGGATTCTATTTAGAATGATTTTTTCGCATAGTTTGCTTATTGTTGATAACAGACTGATCGGTCGATAGCTGGAAGATTTTGTGTCGTTTTTGTCTTGTTTAAGTATTGGGAATATTTCCGCCGTTTTCCATTGTGTCGGGAAGTATTGGAGTTCAAGGATTTTATTAAATATTAGTTTCATTTGTTCGACGGCTTTTTCTGGCAGGTTTTTTTTAACAATCTGTTATCTATTTCGTCAGGGCCTTGGGCCTGGCCTTGTTATTTTTCAGGTAATTAATGATTTTCTTTATTTGTTCTACCGATGTTTCGAGAAGATCTTGTTCCTCCGGTAAGATTGTCTGTTTGTGTTGGTATTTTTCCCCAATCCTGTTATCTAATTCTTCCTGTTCAGGTGTGTTGTCGACCTTGAGGTGAAGTTTTTCATAGGTTTCCGCGAGAATCTCCGCTTTTTCTTTATTCGTCGCGTACATTACGCCGTTTTTTTCTAGGGGCGGCATCGGTTTGAACGATTTTTTTATACTTTTAGTGTCTTTATACAATGAGTTATCCTGCGGATTTAGTTTTTTTTTGTTCCAGACCTCGTTGGTGTGCTTATTTAACTCTCTCTTTTTTTACTCTTGCCGTAAGTTGCTTCATATTCACGTTGTCCGCGTTGATGTTAGTTCTTTGCCATCTTTTTCTTGCTTGGTTTCTCTTATTAATTAGGTTCTTTATTTCCTGTGTTATGTGTGGTTTAAAGTCATCTATTTTAGTCTCTTGCGAGTACTTTCTTTTTGCCCTTCCTTATTAATTCCGTCAGGTTTTCGACTTCTGCGTCCATGTCTTCCTCTGTTGTTATGTTTCTGTTTAATCTTAGTTCGTCATTAATACATCTCCTATATTCTCCCCAGTTCGTGTTTTTATAGTTTGTGACTGTCCGTGTGTATTTGTGGTGTTTAAAGTCGTTAGGTGTTATGAAAATTGGGTAATGGTCAGAGTTAAGCTCTTCAATTACTAAAGGATCTGTTAAGGTACTAATGTTTTTGTTAATTACTATGTCAAGTGTGGAAGGTGTGTATTATTGTCCGGGTGAAAAGTGTGTGAGTTTGGGTATTGAATTTGTGTGTTATTAAGTCCGTTAATGTAATTGAAAAGGGTGTTACCGTTAGTATTGTTTCGTGCGCAATTTCATGTATAGTGTCTGGCATTTAGGTCACCTAAAATCAACGTTTTATTCCCAACTTTTAATAAGTTTTTAATACAATTATCACTAAACTTATTTACATGCCTATTATAAACTCCCACTATGTAAATGTTATTTTCCAGCTTGATTATGATGTTTTCAATACATGAGTTCGTCGAGTTTAACGCTTGGTAACTAAGATTATTTTTAATGAATATTACAAGTCCTCCCCCTCCTTGATCATCTCTGTCCTTTCTCACTGTTTGATATCCTTTACATCTGATCTTATTGTTTTCCTTAAGCTTTGTTTCCCCTATTACCATCATGTCTACTGCGTGCCTCTGTAAAACATATTTCAGCTCTTCTTTTTTATTTAATAGGTTATTTGCATTCCAATACACAATATTTATCTTCTTCATAATTAATGAAGAATTGGATTGTGGCAATCTCCTTCTCTCTTTCGTTGTTACAATTCCTTAACGTACGGTTTAGGGCTTGTATTTTTTCTAAAATTTTTTTTATGTTTACATTTTGTTTAAGTTCTTTCATTGCTTCATCTAGGTGCTTTATATTATCAATTAACTCGTCCTTTTTTTTTTCTGATCAATTAACTCGTCCTGGTTTTTTTTTTCTGTTATTCTTACAATCGGTTCTTTATTCATTGTCATAGAGATTTCTCGGGTTGTTGCAATATTACTTTGTGTCTCTTGTTTTTCTTTTTGTGCCCTCGTAATTCTCAGTTGCGGGAATTCGATGGTATTGTTGGCCGGAATTGGTTGCTGGGTCCTTCTTTGTTCCCATACATTTTTCTCTGGTAAAGGCGGCGGGATATACTCTTTAGTTCTCCTTTCTTCACCTACCGATCTCTTGTCTAGTACTCTGCGAATGCAGAGCTTGGTATATGGGGCAGTTCGTACTGCCGGAGATATGCTCTTCTTCGCAGTTTGCGCATTTCGGTGTCGATGTCCTATCTTTGTCGCACTTTCGCGTTTCGTGGGCGCTGTCGCACTTTCGCGTTTCGTGGGCGCTGCTGCACTTCAAGCAAGCAGGTTCCGCGAAACAATTTGCTGTGGCATGTCCCCAATTCTGGCAGTTGTGGCATTGCGATTTTATTTTTGAATTGTAATGTTTCTCCCAGAAACCTTATGCGTGATTTATTAAGATTTTTTGGATATCTCTCAAAGTCTATTCATTGTTTGTGATTACCAGAAATGCGGGCCATTTAGTCCCTCTCATTCGGTATACTGCTTTTATATTTATTTTATTTTCCTCTTCTAGGGCTAATTTGACGTCGGGACGGGGATCATGGTCTAAGCCTGTTAGGATGAATGCGTGAGTTTTATTCTCTTTGTGTGTAAGTGTGATATTTAATGTTGCAATCTAAAAAGATGTTGTTCGTCTTTTCCCAGTCTTCTTTTGTTTCAAAGTTGACTGTAGTTTGATCCCGTGTGTATTTTATATTGAAGTTGTTTTTGCAACCTTTTTTATTAAATCGACTAATTTTTGGTGTTCTTTTGTCTTGCAGTGCAATATAGTTGGGGGTGGCTTGAATTGTCTTTTTTTATTCTGTTTTACCGTAGTTTCTTTCCTTTTCCTTGGTGGTTCATTGTCGCTAGTCACGGTCATTTATTTCATTTACGTCGATTTCGTATTCCGAAATGTCCGTGTCGTCATCGTAAGTGAGTTGATTATATTTATTATTAATTTTCAGCTGCGGCAAGGGAGTATTCCTATGTTAATGGGATGCGTTATCCATCCGTTCACGTCGTCTTGCGCGCGTCTTCTTATTTCACTTGTTGGAATAAAGCAGGGGTTTGTCTATTTCGTTGGTTGTTGTGCAGTTATTTGCACGCTGGGGATTTTTGTTGGAAGCAGGGATGCTTTCTGGTTCTAAATGATCTGGACGAATCACAGGCGTTTGCGTCCGTGACGTAAACGGCGCCGTTTGACCACGCGCAACCGAAGATGGAGCGGATCGTTAATCAACCATGTTGGCGTTGTCCGCCATTATTACATTTTTGCCTACAATATTTGTTTCTAAGCTAATACTATGTTTGCGTGCTTGCGTGTTACTATTATTTGAAAAATTAATTGTACTCACCTGATCCTTGTTCTTCGTCTCCGAGGGGTGTCTGCTATTCATTTCTGGCGCATAAGCGTCCATTAGCGCAGTTTTACAGCTGCTTTACCGTTAAAAGCACTACGTCTGTTCGCTGCTACGGTTACTCGGAAAGTCGGACGAGAACAACGTGGTATGACCGTTGCCGACTGTAGAACTCTTATTAAAGGTATAAAAGGCTGTTACATAAACGCAAACATCATCACATAACTATAACTGTCAGTTTATTCTTCTTCATCGCCAACATCATCATAGTTGGAGCAGCGAACATCATCACTGTCACTGTCACTTTATACTTCTTCATTGCTAATATCATCATAGTTGGAGCAGCGAGCATCATCACTATCTCTATCACCGTCACTGTATTCTTCTTCATCGCCACTATCGTCATAGTTGGAGCAGCGAACATCATCACTATCATTATCACTATCACTATCACTTTATTCTTCATCGTCAATATCTTCATAGTTGGAGCAGCAGCACCTTCACAAAATATCCCGAGTTCCCACGAACATTCACAAACAGTTGAATAGATCCGAAATGCCTAATTTTTTTATCATCAACATCGTCGTCGTCGTCATAATCTTCACCATCTTCATCATCAACGTAACGAAATGTCACGAACTATCATGAACCTTCAGGAACAGTTGAGTAGGTTCAAAAACGCCAAATTTTTTTCGAACATCAATATCGTCGTCATAATCATCATCACCGTCATCATCATCATCATTCATCATTATCATCATTATCATCATCATCATCATCATTATCCTCTTTATTATTTTCATCATCATCGTCATCATTCCATCGGAGATCTTCAACTGAACAGTGGACCAAATAAACCTGAAATGGTTTGTAATTTTTATATTTCGTTAACGAGAACATAAAGAACATATTAAAAAAAAGCTTTTAACTGTCTAATGGTGAATTTAACGACTAATAATTATCGATGGTGCACCCGGCCACAGTAAAATATAATCAAATCCTATCATTCGGGAAAAACACACCCATTCTACAAATAGTCATCTATTGTTAATTTTACTATATTTGCTAACAGATTGCCAGGGGGTGCCACCTGCGCTACCTTGTATTATTCTAAAGCATCATATCTTTTTTGTGCCTTTATGTACACTTATTTTAAATAGATATTTTCATTTACCTACATTTTCTACGTAAAAAAGGTATACTTCCTAAATGTTGATACAAGCAACCGTTTTCAAGATATTTGCAGAACGTTTAAGTTATGTAAATGTGAATTTTTCGCAGTAGGTTTCAAAATAAAAATAATAAAACTGACTCTAAAATAGTTTATATCAAATATTACTCTACTGACATTATTATTACACATATGTTTTAAATTTCTAAAGTAAATTTAAATAAAATATCAAAACAAAACTTATTTCTAAAAATAAGTATGTGGGAAATGACATTTTTCATGTAAAGGTATTGTAAACAATTATAAATCTGGCTGTCTTATTGAAATTCATCTCCAAATATCTGCTTTGACCACTCAGACTATTAAAATTTTCGTGTGCGGACTCACACATCACATCTCACATCTCTATATTAGAAAATAAATTACGTCTTAATTTTTTGGATTTTCTTTATTGACATTTTTAAAATTTAGGTAATAATATTATCAGCAAAGTAATATTTGACATAAATTAGTTTCAAAGCTGTCTTATGATTACTTTTTTTTCAAGTCTACTTCGAAAATTTAATATCTTAGTAATTTAAAACCAAGGCACGTCAAGCTTTAAAGGAAAAGATCTTGGAAACGGTTGCTCGTGTCAACTTTTAAAAGGTACACCTTTTTTACGTAAACAATAATATAATCCATAAAATCCACAATATAATATAATATAATATAATCCACAATAAAATAATCCATTTAAAATTAATATACTTGGTAAACAAAAAAGTTATGATGATTTAGAATTATGCAGGATAGCGCAGGTAGCGCTCCCTATCAGCTATTAGTAATATGTTAGCAAATTAGAGTTTGTCGACTTAAGAAACCGCCTTGTGCCAAATTTCGTGCCTATATTACAATTCATTCCATAATTATACGCAGAAATCGAAATTTTTTTTTTCAACTTTGACACCCTATATCTCTGTTAATATCAACTTTGGGTATGAGGTCAATGTAGCTAACTCACATTATTTTTATTCGAAAAATCCACCATTGCTCTGTGTACCATTACTTATGGTGCAGCTTGTACACTATATTTCTTCGACCCAGTTTGGAAATATTTAAGTTTTTATTGTTTGTTGGCAATATTCTAAAAGCAGTTTTTGAAACATGACTACGTGATATCTAAATTTATTTAAACGTCACCTCATGACAGTTGACAAAAAATAGGTTAGTATAGAAGAGGAAAAAAATAAAAAATAGAACCAAAATTAGTTATGAAAAAATTTGTTTTTTTGATAAATTATGAAAATATAAAAAATATATAAGAAAAGGTTGTAGCACTGGACATCGATGTTTCACCCTCATTTGAGCTTCGTTAGCAGTGCATAACATGGAAGGGAAACAATGAGGAAGAAATACATAAATAGACGTTTCCATCAATAGTTTACGGTGTTAAAAATTTAAATATTTAAAGCCCGATCAATAATTTTCAAATATTTAAATTCGCAACTCTTAATTGTCTTCTTAATTATGCCGTACATATTGGTCCAATAAAATATCCGCTTCTTGACCATGTAAATTTTTGTCGCACCAAAGTGTCCTATACAAAACGTGATAATAGTCTAATAGCTCCAGACGAGTTTCTTTACTAGGTATAGGGCATTATACTAAAATTCCGCGCTGAAGTGCAAAGTTTCTACTGACCTTCGCCATACGATCACTGGCTGCTGTATTCCGCGCACCTGATAACAGCGACATGATTCCACCGAGTTCAGGATCATCTCGCTGATAGTCCTTGAGCCCTCCTAGAAATTGAACCATCCGCGGCGTTTTGGCAACCTCAAATAAAGCTAAGACTGGTTCATCCCTAGGGTATTCATACAGGTTACCACCTTCATACGGAAACCGCGATAAGGTGTCGGCAACGGTATTCTCCTTACCCTTCACTAATTCAATTTATACTCATACTGCTCTAAAAGCAAAGTCCATCTACTCAAACGCTCGGAGAGCACACGGCATTTTCGCAGAAAATTTAACGCTTGGTGATTATGATTAATTTCTCGCCGTGCACGTAAGTCCGGAATTTTTCCAGAGCAAACACAGCACCTGGAAATTCCTTTTCGGTCGTATAGTTCAAATGCGACGAATTTAAAGACTTACTTGCGAACGCAATCACTCCTCGCGAACCGTTTTCTTTGACCTGGTAAAGTACAGCATCCACGGCGTAACCGGAACTGTCGGTTTGCATATAATACGGTCGCGTTGGATCGGGATGCACCAGCAACACACTGTCGAGAAATAAGTCTTTCACGCTATCAAATACCAACTGTTTATCGCGACCCCATTTCCACGAAGCATTTTTCTTTAAAAGTCTCAATAAGGGCTGTGCCGCTGCACTATACTTGTCACAGAATATCCGATAGTAGTTGCACAACTCTAAAAATGCCCGCAAATGTTTCGCCTTGTGTGGAATCGGAAACTGTTGAATCGCAGCTACCATTTCGAGGTCTGGCTTAATTCCTCCGCTGTTAATAATATGTCCTAAGAATTTGACTTCCGATTGGAGAAATGAAGTTTTTTCCAAGTTAACAGTCATATTTGCTTCAGCCAGTTTCCCGAATGCTAATTTTAAATGTTGGTAATGTTCTAAACTGACAGATGCAACCAACAAATCGTCTATATTATTTGCGGTAAATTCTCTCACTTCGGGACCCAGTACAGTATCCATGGCCCGACTAAATGAACCTATCACCGTTTTTAATTCAAACGGGAACACCTTAAAGGTATAACTTCTTCCATTGTATAAAAAGGTTGTATGTTTACGGCTCTCTGATGTCAAAGGAATTTGCCAATATGACGATCGAAGATCGATGGTAGACATATATCGAACCCCTTGAAGTCATCTTAATAATTCAGACGCGATCTGCCACCATGAGTGCATTAATCCCTCTAGCATCGATACAGATTCTTACGGAGCCATCTTTCTTCTTTACCACCGTAATTGGGCCGGCATAGGGCGAAGCTTCTCTTTTTTTTATCCCTAGTTCTTCCATTTCCTGGATGGCAAGTTCCATAGCTGGTCTCAAAGTGATTGGGACGGGATACGGGCGTCGTGTAAAAGGTTCCTCACGATGCATCTTGATTTCATCTTCGTATTTATTCGTTAACCCGGGAATTTTGGAAAACATCCCGTACGTCCCTAGAAGCGGTTTTACGTTGTTCCACCTCTTCCTCGGAAGACAGTAGCGACTGCTAGCGTGTGTGACGTTGTAGGCGGAATATCTCGTGCCCTAAAGACGTTCTGACGCTTCCGGAATGTGCGCTTCCTGGTGGCCGATGTACTAGCATTAACATCACTTGAGCCATCGCAGGCGCATTCTTCTTTGATGAGGAATTCGGCAGCACTTCGTAAGTCGCCTTTCTCCTGCATGGCCCACAGGGATCTGATAGTCCTAGGCATAGATTTGACACTATGGATGAAGCGTTTCCTATGCCAGCAAATACAAATTCGTGAAGTAAACTCAAAGAGAGGAATAGTTCTATACTAAGAGTCGCAAGAGGAACTGAGAAGTATGGAAGGTTTGCCACGTAACCCTTGGTAAAAGCCTGCAGTATTAACGTGCAGTTATATGGACATTGCTTGAATTTAAACTGTAAATCAATTATTTTCTTGTGTTTTTTTCACTATTTTATTAAACGTAGACTGCATTGTTTTATCTACAAAATTAAATACTTCATTATATAATTTTATTGTCACAGATTTTAACAAGATTTTGCAGTTAAATATTATTTAATCTTATACCAGTAATATCCGAAACGGCTCTATTGATCTCACTAAAATTTGATAATTATAATTTTGTTAGGACCAATAACACAATCATTATATATACTTTTATATTTAATTAAATAAATTACAAAGTTTCTATCGGCATATATGTATCACTATATTACTAAAGATATGTATTCACAAATTCATGTTTGATATCCTTACTTGTACATATTTACTTATTTTTACTATAATATTTTGAACTTATTTGCTTTTTATATTTTATTTACCTTATTTATAATATATTTCACCTTATAAATCTACTCCTACTGCACACCACGACTGTTGGCTCTATTATTGGGAAAGACCAACAAAATACAACGTTTCGCCATAAAAATGCTCGAGTAATTTTGCACCAAATCAGTTGTAATATAGCTGTTTGTTTAGAAGAGAGCTTTCTCTATTAATAATACCTTTTGTTATACTTTAAAGTTGGGATTGTCAGTCTGTGTGAATGTCTCTTATCACGCTGCAGCTCGCAGTTCTTAACCGATTATTGCTATTCTGGTTTGTACCAATTCGAATTTACTTAGAATAAAGCACTATTGATTTTGGAAATGATTGGTCAAATAGTTTAAATTTTATTAAAAAAAAACATGGTTTATTGGAAAAGTCAAATTTAAGAATCTCGGATTCTTATAATTTTTTAAACATTGTAGGCCATGTTTCTCCCCAGTATAATGGAAAAAGGTAAGGCGTCATTCTCTCTTATTCTCGAGAAAACTTTGTTTAGCGAAAAAATGTTTCTGTTCATTTCATCGAAGCTGTTTTGCGCACGTAAAAGTTATTTATTTCAAACTGACATTTCGCACCCTTACTTTGTGAAACTGTTCAATATTTATAACTATTAAATTTTATTAGCAATTAAACGAAAAACAAAAATTCCACAATATTTCTTTAAATATTTGCCCTTTACAATAGTGTTAGAAATATAAAAGAAAACACACGCGTACGGATATCAAACTATATTTCGCTTCAATAACTAATGAAATATCGCCAAATAACAAATAACGGCGTGTTATCCGAGAGCCTCGAATTGAATGACAACATCAACGTTTTAATCTGCTTGCAAAAAAGGTTCCAAAGGTACGCGTCAGCGATAACCTTGTTGTCCGCTTCAATTCAGGCGACCGGCGGCGGCTCTAGCAACACAAACAAATGAAAACACAAACATCCGATAACGAAACTGTTATAATCGGCTCTTTTCTAACAATAGCATAGTAGCCTAGAAAGGTCAGTTTATTGCCAAGGATCACGTGCTCTTTTATATACATCTCTCTCAGGGTGCGTCTAACACAGTTCTCTCTTTTCGATTCATCCATAGTGTGAGATCTATGGTCCTAGGGTAGTGCTGCATTATGTCTTGCACCTGGGATGGGGCTTGTCAATTGCTTGGCCATGTCGACATATTTAGAGAAATGTGCCAACATGGTAACCCATTTTCGTGGGATGACATATCCAGTACTTATTTGTTGATGGATCTCTCGTTGTCGGTTCGCCGACAAGAAGCTGCTAAGGAAGTCCTTTTTAAATTCTTCGATAGTTAGCCACCACTCTTGGAATACTTCGGCCTATGACTTTGCTTCATCTTGCAGGCAGGTCTTTGCAATGGTCAGAAGAGGGACTCCAGAAATGCCCAGACTGACCATAGGCTTCCAATGCCTTCAGGAACTTTGGAGAGCTTTCCCCGAGTGTTCCTCGAAAGGTCGACTTTTCGGTAGACATAGTACGGTCGACGATTTGCCTTAATACGTTAAAGCGTTCAAAATATCTAAGGTAGTCAGGTGTATTCGCTAAAGTGGCACCAGAGCCCTCGTTTTGGTTAGCTCTACAGACTTCGTCGATTTCTCTGGGTAGGCTAGCCGTTTTTTCAGTCGTTACATTGCTGCTGCTCGTAGCGGCTACACTGATGTCGCTGAAACGTTCTGATTCCTGGGCATTCGGCCTCGCAACAGCAATCTGCTGAAGAATATCCTCGATCATTTCCTGCTGTTCTAGGAGTAGTCTTGCCCAAGAAGGTAGCTTGTCGGAGTTGTTCTCGTTTCTCTCTCCATGGTTTTGGCGTTTACTGATCCGTTTTCCCCTTTTACCGATAGATGCCATTTTATCCACAACCTGTTACAGGTGCGCGAGGCAAAATTCAAAAAAAAAAAATTGCAGCTGCTACACAATGTAGGTTTTAAAACAAAAAAGTTTACAGGCTATTTTATTTTATATGTTGAGATATTTCTTTGTTGTACAATATTTGTTTAAAATTTTTTTTCTTTAATTTAATCGTCCAACACAATCCTGTGCGGTTTTTCCTCTAAATTCTGGTTCGAAGCATCCAATGTAATGCCTAAACCTGTCAATCTCGTCGGGATCAATCAATTCCAGCCAGAATCAATCTGTTCTAGTCGAATCACTCTTGTCTGGTTAAATCACTCCTGGTCACGGCATCAAATGTGATGAGCGGCCAAAACTATATGTAATTTCTTAAAATTGTCAAATTTTGCTCATTTTTTAAATTTCTCGAAGAAAAATTTATCTTTCGCCTTTCGAACCCAATTTGTCCACGTTGTGTCTAAAATGATTTTAACCCAATAAATTGTAACTTTCCTATTGTAGTTGATTCCAATGGGAATTCAGTATTAGTTAATAGCGAAATCAATATTAATTTGATCTAGATCGATTATTTTAATCCTTTAATTTAAGAACTGAAACTATGTAACTTTACAATTGTAGGTGTTAACGAAGTGCTTAGGATTAACTTTTGACAGAGCTGTACTTTTCCCGCCATATAGTTTGCTAAGCCGAATTCCTACTTTCTATACACAAGTGTTCTCGTTATCGACACATTGCCCTAATTTATTACTTTACTTTTGGTGGTCGAAACCGAAAATGTTCTTTTAATCTCATATTCGTGCACGTGTGTGCTTAAGTGTATATTTTGAAACAAACGAGGTCTAATAAAATGACCCTTATCTAATCTGTGAATGCTTGAAACCTTCGTTTCTCACGCTAAATTTTATGTTACAAGAAAAAGAATAAAAATATCTTACAATACAATATGTGTAGATCTAAATTGTAGACAAAAATTGAATAACCACATTACCGATAATATGAACTTAATTAATTACAGATTACTATTAACTGCACTCACCACAGACCTATCTACTTACCTGCTTGAATTTATCAATCATTTTGTTGTAGGAAATATTTTTTTTATTCCGATCTGATTACCCTTTGCTTGTAACTTTCCACAAACTTAGTATAGATTTATAAAGTTCAATAAATTCAGCAATAAATTGCTTTGAATATCCCCGAACGATCCGACATGACTGTTTGAGTTCAGTCTGCCCGAGCTACTATTCGTTAACCAGAACCAAAATTGAAGTAACAAATGATCTACTGCTCTCCCGTGAACTTGAGTCACTTACCTGTCATAGAATTATTTTCTAACCACCAAACGGTCATTTGTAAAGGATATCACAATAAACAAGCAATGCCAAATTTAAATCAAACTACGGATAAAAAGCAGATCACCACAAAAATAAAACAGATAGATACTGTAAGCGAATTATCTCTTTATATTACCAGATGCACGTGTAAATCGAATTTCAACAATTTTATTAATTCTTGGCTTAAATGTAAATAAAGTTGAAGACTACTAAATTTAAGCTAAATTCGGAAATAATTTTAGGAAGGCGACTCTTGCAAACAAATCCAAGTAGTTGAAAAATGCACTTTTTTCACAGTGGTTCATACAGGTGGGGCGTTCTTAAAACTACTTCCTTTCCTAAATCCTTGGTGAAATCAAAAACTTAAAATATTGTTAAAATTCAGCAATGACTTAAAGGTTTTGACATAGTGTCGAAAATTTAACAAAACAATAATAATAAATCTAAATTAAATGAGGAAGGTGGAAGGCGTTTCCCCAGCTGCTAAAGCGTTCTTAAGAAAGCCACATCAGCCGAACCCCGAGGTCGCCCACAGAATTCCACCACGTGAGGAAGCCCGCTGATGGATGTATAAATTGCGCCGGTGCTAGCCTCACGTACAAAGTGGAGAACCCCAAGACAACAACGAGTATCGACCAATGCAACTTCCAAGATTACAACCCATCAGCCGATTCAAAATCCTCCGAAGGCATGACCTTCCCCCTGAAATGACTATTAAACTAACAAACAAATTAATTAAAAAGCTGCATGAAGGGCAGCTAACTGCAATAAATTTTATTTAATATACTAATCAAACCAAAAGAGAACAAAACAGGAAATTCTAAACACAAATAAACTCACAATTAAATTGCCCTAAAGGTAAACCAAGACTTATCTTGAATGCTGCTGCCCTGAAGCCAATTGCATGTCCTTCGCTTCGCTTCGCCCGAAAGGTGTGTAACGAGGGATAAAGTCTGCAGCTTTCCTGGAAGTAGCAACTCAAGATAAGAAAAATCTGACCCTAACAATTTTGGAATATAAATTTGGACGTAATTTTAAACCCTAAATTTAGGAAGTTAAGTCGTAGGTGATAGTCCCTAAATATTTTTATGCTATGTACGGTAAAGGTAACAAAACCTTGTATCCAAAATATTTTAACGACTATTAAAAATTAAGGAGGTTATTCACTCTGTTCAGGGCACCTATGCTATGCATTTATTGCACATTGTTAAACCCGTATCTGTAGACAAGTACTGAATGTCAAAAAGCTGTTCTGCAATAAAAACAGCGACATCCAAATCATCCTCATGACGGAAACTATCATGAAAGCTGTCTTACAATTAAGTCTAGTTTATGCACCCAAAATTTAAACGTAACGATACGGGACACCCTGTATATTGGGAATAATTTTTTCAGTCATGTAAGTACGACCAGATATTTTGTATTAGGGTACTGCCTGTTCCATAGGCCTGTTAAAGCCGGCTTGTTCAATCGAGTGTTGACTTCCACGCTTAAGTGGGAGCTGAAATTGTCTTGAATAATGATATTCCGAACTTCTTGTCGCTTAAGTATTTAAAGAAGTAAATTCAGGAACCAATCCTAATTTGAAAGTTAAACTATCCAGAATTCGTACGGTTATAACGGGCATTTGGTGGCCGATTCTCCATCTAAGTGAACCAGAGGTTTCGATATTTATAATTTACATAAACGGGAACGAGCTATCCCTCTGCATTGTCCACATATCATCAAAGACGCGCAGACAGATATTTGGTTCTTTTTTTTTGTTATTTTCGACTAACCTTGGTCACCTATGAGATTAGACACACATTAGAAACATTGGATGAGGATACAGCTTCCAGCTGAACTTCTAGATAATTAAAAAAATTACTAACGATATTGCACATCAAGACCGTTGGTTGTGTTTTGCTGTATTATTGGGAAATACCAAAAGAAACATGATTTTTTGTCATAAAAATAATTATATATCCATTAATTTTGCACCAAATGAAGTTAGGTTTTTGGATAGAGAAGAGCTTTCTGTAGACGACAAAACCGTTTACTATATTTTAAAATTGTGGTTTACTCCAAAATTTGTCATAGAAAAACGACTGTCGGCCTACGTAAATACCTTTTATTACGCTGCAGGTCGCAGTTCTTAACTGATTTTTACTATTCTGATTTCTATCGATTGGGCATTTTTCAGAATAGAACCCTACTAATTTCGGAAATGATGGTACAGATAGTTCAAACTTTATTAAACAAAAACATAGTTTTTTAGAGAAAAATCAAAACTGGGAATCTCAGGTTTTTATAACTATTTTACATATTGTAGGTCAAGATCCTCTCAAGTACCGTGTAAAAGAATTAAGACATAATTCGCTTTCATTTTTGAGAAAATTTAATTTGACGAAATGATGTTCCGTAATTTTATAGAAATTGTTTTGTACTCTTTGTTCAAATGTTGTCGACATTATGGCAAGGGTGTCGAAGGTGACAGGTTAAATTTATTTATATCGGAACTGTCTTTGTCCAAGAATTATAATTACTGTTGACATTGTAACATTTTATTATAGAATTTAGTAAGGAATTTTTCTATAAAAATTTGATAAGGGGAAGCGGCCGCGATAATGAATCTCTCTTAGATGTTGGTTTTTGGCATCGGCGCTGGTAGATATGTTTTAGTGCGTTTTTCTTCTCTTGCTGATTTTTTGTCGAGTACTCTGGGCTGCTTATACTGGACATTTATGCTACTGGGGGTGTGTTCCCCGTCACAGTTCACGCACTTGGGAGTAGAAGTTCTGATTTTATCACATTTCCTGCTCTCGTGGCCTTCGCCACATTTTACATAGGCAAGATCTGCGTAAAAATTCGCCGTTGCGTGCCTCCATTGATGGCAATTGTGTGATTGTTTTGGTGTTGTAGTGTTTCTCCCAGTATTCTTTTGAGTGATTTATTCTTTTAATTTTTTGTATGTCTCTTAATGTCCATCCGTTGTTAGTAATAACCAGGTATGCTGGCCATTTCGTACCTCCCATTCTATAAACGGTTTTCAGTAAGATTCTGTTTTCGCGTTGTATATCTCTACATCGTCCGGGTTGGGTCCATAATCGAGTCCACGGAGGACAAATGCACGGGTTTTTCCTCTTTGTGAGTGTATGTGTAAAATTTAATGTTGCATTCTGTGAATATTCTGTTTGGTTTCAAAATTTATTGTTGTTTGGTTTCTTGTGTATTTGATGTTGAAGTTATTTTTACAGCATTTTTTAATTAAATTTACTAACTTCTGGTGTTCGTTGGTTTTGCAGTATAGGATTGTTGGGGAGCGCCCGACTTATCTGTTTCCGTTTTTATTTGTAACTGTTGTTTGCCTGTTGCCTTGTTTTTTGAGCTTGGACGAGTTTATGTTTGTCTCGCTGTCAGAGTCGCTTTCGATAACATTCATTTCATACTCTGAAATGTTAGTATCTCGTCATATTTTAGCTTGTCGTATTTATTGTTTGTTGTTATTTGTGGTGAGGGAGTGTTTCTGTGTTTGCGTTTTGTTGCTGGGTGGGTCATTTTTTCATTGATTTCATCGTGAGCTCACCTTTTGTTTCTTTTGTTTGTAAATAATATTGGGGTATCATATCCGTCTATAGGTGATTGGTTATTAGTAGTGTGTGTTTCGTTTAGGTTTTGTTGGGATAAGTTCAAGTTTTTATTTTCGGTTTTCGTGGCCGCGCCAAAGTGTTCGATGTGGTGGCGTTCATAACTTATTTCTAAGGAGGTAGTCGGGTTGTTGCGCAGCTGGCTTGTCAAGCCGGCTGGGGATTTCAGAGGGGATTCCTCTTGCGTAGGTAGAGAAGTTAAGGTCGCTTCCTGACGGGCCTGCATGGCATCTGCACGATATTGATAGGGCAAGGGCTCCATATGTTGAAACAATGTTATTAACTAATTAATTCTGACACAAATGACTGACACATATATGGTTCCAACTAAGCTGAGACAATTCCCACGTAATAATATGAAAAAGGGGTACTTAAGTGATCGTCGCGAAGGGTCCCAGGTCGACGTGGATGCTTGTACTTCGTGCGGCCACTGAGTAGGTTCACAAGAACTCACTTCACCCAAGTCCTCGAGGCCCACACTTGGAGGTTTCCACGAGACGGTGACTACTCCTTTGGAACTCCTCTTGTCTCTACACAGGTCGTGATTGAAAGATCAGAGATGGATCCAAAATAATGTTGGCAAGGATCTCAAAATAAAGCTGATAAGGGTCCCAAAATCAAAACTGACAAACCCAACCGAAAAAGAGCCTATAAAGATTAAGAAAATAGGATTAACCCTCCAAATACCGAGGGTTGAGGGGCACATGCTCATACCTTGGTTATTGGTCGGCTCTGCCGCGTGCTTGGGGAGCACCTCCCTGCTTATTCCGGAAAAACCGGAACCATCTGATTGTTTAGTTCTGACACAGTAACATACGAAATACAATAGCCCCAGACGGTCCGAAGATGGGTCACAGTAAATCCCTTAAGGGAAAGACACCCAGGATCCACTTGGATAAACCTGCAACCGCACCTTTTGAAGGATGACACCCAAGTGAACGACAAGAGAGAAGATGGCCGATTTCCCCCAGACCAAGACTGACAGAAGATATGCCAGCACTTACAAAACCAACAGCTGTATGTTTGGTGGCCTAGCCACAAGCACATCTCTACTGAAAATTTAAACCGTAACACACTATATATTTGAATTACCGTCTCCTTATGGGTCTGCCCAACCCGGTACTGATGGAATATGCGGTCAACATGTAGACTATCCGCAGATTTCAAAGCCTGCAGAGGACATTTGCTGCGTGACATTGTATTATTCCTTGGGTTTCTGCATAAAGTTGTGATTTAATTATGTCTAGTGAAATTAAGTTAGTGATGGAAATAAAATATGATTGTTTGTATAATTACAAATTAGCTGAATATTCTCGAAAAGATGTAACCGAAAGAACATGGGGGGAAGTGGCGAAAAAACCAACCAACCAGGTAAAGACTATACTTTTATTTTCAAAGTTTTATTTATATACAATAATTATACTGCCAAGGAAGGGATGCACTAGGTTTTATAAAATAATTGGCCAAGTAGTCACGTACGGTGTGTGGACTTGATTCAGAATTTATAACAATATTTTCTTCTTGTAAATCTAAATTTTGTAAACCGTTCTCTTGTTGACGTTCATATTCAGGTACCAGTAATGTATACCATCTTTGATACGAACGAAATTATGTAAGACACAAACAGATTTTATTACATTTGTAACTGTCGTATAATTTAAGCATCGAATTGGAGTTAAAAGTATTTGAAACTTTTGAGTCATCATGCCAAAAGTACATTCTATTGTTTTTCGGTATCTGCTCAATCAGATAACGTTTTAAAGGAAAGGCATTATCGCCCACAAAAAAGTAGGGTACTTTTTGTCCACTTTAATCATGTGGCAAACAAGCAGCTGAAGGTAAATTAAACTCCTCTCTTTCTAATCAATGGCTTAAATTAGAGGCTCGAAATATTACACCATCATTGTTTCGACCAGCGTAACCAGTCTCTATAACAGTGAACAGTCCATCGGCGTTACAAGCTGCCAGTAGAACAATTGAATGGTATTGCTTATAATTTTAATTGGTTGTGTATTTATCATCAATTGCTCCCAAACAGTTTGGTATGTTCCACAGTTCTTTGAATCGATTAGCTGTATCTTTCCATTGGTTTGTGGAAGGTATTGCCCTATATTGGTTATTTAAAGTATCCCAGATTGCAAATGTTGTTTCCTCGCGCAAAATACACGACCAAGGAGGTAAATTTGTAACCCGTGGCAAGATATCTGAAATAAAATCAACAGATGAACTAAATACAAGCGGCTAGCCGACACTGTTTTGATATTGCAATGGCGAAATGTCGCGAGCGAAATCGGAGTAACACGAACAAACCACATATACGTTTGCGTGCATTTCTGCCATATAAGTATTACATATATGATTTCTGCACAACTGCCATTTCAAAATTCAAAATAGTTTAGGGTAGTTCTTTTAAAATGTCTGGAAGTCAGACTAAGTGTTCTGTGTGCGGAAAACAATATAAATTTACGTATAATTTGGCAGTGCATGCACAGAAACATCACACTCTCCATGTAACAACTGTCAATGATTTCGTTTTTATAATATTTTTCCGGCATTCTTCCTAACCCCTGCGCGGTAGAAAAAATTCCGATATTTGAGAATGAAAGTATTATTTTAATAGCAAGAGAATTCAACTTTCAACCCAAAATATTCAGTTACTCTAAAATTCATACTTTCTAAAAAATTCTTTGTTAAACTTGCCGATCTTTATTTTTAAATTTTTAGTTTTCCAATTTTTACCCCAAAACTTGAAATGGTTTAAAATTTATAAAAATATATATTTTATGAGTTTACCGTTTCAAAATATTGAAATTTTTCTTAAAGTTTATATTTTTAATTTTCCATTTAAAGATTTTGATCGAAGTTTTGATATTAATTTATTTAGAAAAATTTGATAAATATGATGAAAAAGAGAAAATTCCATACGACGTTTATAAGAAAAATAAATTTGCCATAATTTTCTCAGAAATTATTCAACAAGAAAAATAACTAATTAACCTCGCCTAAAGCTTTTAGGAAACCAAGCAAAAATGATTTTAAATTTTTTTCAATCGAACTACAAATAAAAAAGTTACAGCAGATATTAAAAAATGATATTGTTCACTTTTTTCTTAGGTAAGTCATAAAAATGCTAATATTATATTTTATCCACACTAACTTTGCATGTTTTCCGTTGATTTTTTTTTTAAATTACATTTGTTCTCACTAATTGCTGATGCACTGCAGCTGTAAAATTAATGTTTGTTTCTGCTTCTACAAAAAATGTTAGCACGGAATGTCGTGATTGCATAACATCAACGCCAAATTAGACGCAGAGGAAAGGCGTCGAATTATTGAATGTAAATAAGATTAAGAAAATACTGTAAATAATATAATTTTTTATTTGGGTATTGTAATTGACACACAGAATTATTATATTGAGACTTATTTTATATAAATATAAAAAATATTCATTGGTTTGCTTAAATATTACTGATTTATAAATTTATAGAATATAGTAATACTATAAAAAATATGATACAATTCTAACATGACAGTAGATTATATTTTTTTTCATTTTTATAAATATGTATGGTTATTTAATTATAGCCCATTAAATTTGTCAAAATTTTAGATATTTTTGTTTTTTTGTATAGAGTCGAGCCGTCTCTATACAAAAGTGTTCTAGTGCTCTAAATAAACTGAAACATGTGACATTTTTATTCTAAATTGTCCGTAAACGGTTGTAGTATAGTGTTCTTGCACGATTTAGAGCACAGATACAAACACATTTTGAACATCGCCTGCATTAGAATCTGCTTTTACAAACCTTTTTCTTAAAACAAGATAGTGCACTTCAATCCTCTTGAACGAAGGATGACAAGACATACCATTTTATTTAATAAAACTTAGTAAGCTATAACCATAATCGACCTGTTTCAGGAATCTTGCCGGAAAAATTTTGGTTAAATTTTATTGAATTTATTCCAATTAAAGTCACCAACCTATAGTGAAATACATACAAATTCATAGGTATGCTTTAAAAATATACAGCTCTTTTATATTTTTAACAAACTTTATTCATAACAAACAACCTATAAACTATAACAAACATTAAGCACAAAAAGTAAAACTTAGTGAAAGAAATGTCCCAAGAGCCCTGCATGACCTAAGATTTAGACAGAGCTTTCATGGAAATTACTTGCATTTCCTCATTGGTTGGTTTAACTAAAGCCACTGCCTTTAATCGCTTTCTCTTGGTGGAACGTAAATTACCTCGTTGAGGAGTAATTTTTTTATTACTAGGACTAGAGGAACTGGCGAACATGGAACTAGGACATGGTTGTCCTAGATGCTCTTTAGTTGCTATTGCCTCTAGTGTTGGTCCTAGACAAATGCACATTTTTTCCACCGCATCGAGTTGTGCCATGCTAGTTACACTTTGGACCGTCTGAATGAAATTGTCAATCGCTTTTTGTTTTCTTTTGGCCAAATCCTGGTCAACGTCATTGGCATTTGTGACTTCATTTGTAGTAAGGCCACTTACAATTTCGGACACTTCAGAGATATTGGGATCTTCAGCGATGTGTAAATTACATTCATCTAGATTCAAAAAAGTTAGGTTTTAAGAAGTAGTAGTGACAGTAGCACATAATTCTTGAAGTACTGACATTACGATCAGTAACACGCATTAATTAATTAATTAATTAACTATGCCATCACCGCTCTCACCATTAGCAAATTCCTACCTCACACTAAAGCAGTCAGCATCTATTGAAATTTCAGTACATTGTATTATATTCTACTGCCACCGCCAAACCCTAGCATTTTAAGTCTTTACCCTTTCAATAAAATGTACCTGTTCAAATCGAATCCAAAAACATTGGTGGTGTAAAACAGACGAATCACTGTGAAATCAGTAACATTTCTTTCGACTATTAAATTAATAAAATAGTATCAACTGTATGTTTAAAAAATTAAAAAAGTAATCAAAAGATTCAATAGAAATATGAAAAGGGTGTTACCAGAAACTTGTATTTCCGAAATTTGGCTGATACTCTGTTGGTTAAGGTGTCTACACAAGAGATGTATATGTTTGCACATATTAAATTTTATGCAAGAATCAATGCAGGTGCAAGTGTATTTATGAATGCAAGCATTGCATTCGGTGCAGAACAACTTGCAGTTACTATCGCAAACTACATCCCGTTTTTCAAGGGCATACACCTCAGAGGTACTACTTGAGGCAATTTCCCATGCAGCACCATTTTCAACAAGTAATACAGTTGAAAGCTTCTGGCTAGTATTATGACGTGAACGGAGTTCCTTTAGCTTATGCGACAATTTTCCTTTAAATAAGACTCTCAGACGGTTAAATAACCGATCCCTTATAAATTTTTCCAATTCGTTTAAGGCCTTGTCTAGGTGTTTAACCTTCCGTCCTCCAAAATATATGTATTTGATGGTCCTGTGCATCCTCTCTACGTGCATATTAGTGTTCAGCCCGACGTGAGAACGGTAACAGTATGCCCAGCAGCATTGATTGTTCACGTAGTTACCTCCAAAGTAGTCAGAAAATTCACTTGTGTCTGGGTCATCCGTTACACTCTCAATGAAGTCATTCAACATGGCTGAGAAAGCGTTTACGTCACTCTCCTGCAGTAAAGTTCTCAGGTACTTGTAAACTATGACCTGATAATATTCAAAGAAAATACTGTAGTCCTTCAGATTTTTTAGTGCAAATTATACCTGTTTTTCTTTAGTTCTTATTTTAGAAATATTTTTGCGCCAACTCCGATCCACATGCCACGTGCAAAAAAGCCTGTTACAAGCACTTTAAATTAGCTTCTAATCTAAACGATAATTGAAAAATTATTATTACGTAGTATTTACTAACCTATACTGCGCGGGCCCCATTGTCAACTTCCAAGCATTGTAATACGCTTCTGCCATGTCTGACATGAAAACTTTACAATTCACCTGGAAGCCGATTCTTTCTTTTATGTGGTGAAAAAAAAGCTTTAAAACGACTTCATCCGAGCGATTGGAAATTAGAAATGCACACGGGAATCCTTCCCGTACATCATCGATTATTAGCAAGGTATGCATTTCAAAATCGTACTGATTTAATCCGTGGGTGCCATCCACACAAATACAGTCCGAGGCATATTTTTTCAAAACTGCTTCTTGGCCCTGGTTCATAATAATTAGGACAAAATCCTCTTTTCGCAATTCGGGGTGAATTTCACTATCAATATCTTAAAATATAAATATATGTTGTATACAATATCTTAAATAATAATACAGTAGAGCTCCGTTAATCCAACCTCGGATAGTTCGATTTGCTGGAAAATCCGATCTTCATTTTGGCACTACATAAAATTAATACTGTTAATTTGTAGATGAAACAGCCGATGAGCCTCAGTTCACAGAAATTCACGCTGCGCCACTGATTATAAAGTACTTTAATAAGGTGTCGATTAGAAACCCCCGCCAGTGATAATTTTCAAGGAAAATGCAAAAAAGAATTCGGTACTTTTATCATCAATGTACCAATTTTTTTTTCCAAATAAGTTGGAGCCCACTAGTGGGCATTTAAAGCTTGTTGGAAGGCGATAAGAATTTTAAAGTCAGCACTGGTAATCGTAAGAGTAGGTAGGTTTTTTTTCCGTCTTTTCGTTGTCAGGTTACGTTCAAATTCACAATTCAGAATTTAAAATACAAAATACGAAAATTCAAACTTCAGAACCCAAACTTCAAAATTTTGCTTCGAATTTCAAAATATTTAATTTTCTACGCTTTCAAATACTCACTAGACTCTCACAGACACGACGTGTCAGTCACGATGACGCTGCGCGACTGTTTTGATGTTGTTAAACTGCTGATACGAGTTCGCTCGTGTGAGACACGTGACTGACAGAATGACTGACACGGCGCGACGCGTATTTTTTTTCCGTTGGCGCTTTGTCAGTCACATGTGACTGACACATAAAAATCCTCATAATTTCCCACAAAAATGCATCAAAGTAAATTATATAATCATATCTCTACATAATTTATTAAATATAACTTAAAAACAAAGAATTTTTTTTTTACATTTTGTGAAAAAACTTTTTGGCGGAGAATGTGTTAACTATCTGGCTAACTGACCAACCAACTAACTCATTGACCAACTGAGGGAAGGACGGCCGCGTATTTATAGGTACCGTTCCGGTTTCTAGAACGGACGTACAGAGAAGACTTGTCGCTTACGGAAACGTCTAGAGCACTTATCTGTCGTATGAACGCATTCTCGCGGCCGTTTCTCATTATCAAATGTTTCTAGAGAATTCCTTACTAATATAAATTTTATAACTACATTTTGTTACAATATTTCCAATGCCTATGAAACTTCTTAAAATGTTGTTTATACAATAGTTTGATCAGAGAAGTTAAGCTCTCCAAGTACGAGCTGCTCAGTGTCAGAGCGCACTTGGAGAGCGTCACAAAGTGTATGGACGCGGCAGCTCCTGGCTGATGCCTTTTCTTCGGGTATTATTTACTTAATTCCTGTTGGATTTTGATATTGGAAATAGAGAGTTGAAAGTGATAACGAAGGCTTCCACGGCCAGAGTCAGTACAGGATATACTTCTTCCGGGATTGGACCGTGTCAAAGAACTACTAAAAGTGTTCGACGTTTCGCCCACCATCGTAGGGGGCTTCTTCAGGAACAAAGAAAGAAAAAATAGATGAAATGAGGGAATATGCAAAAAAGAAAAATAAAAAATAAAAAGGCTAATTTTAAAACATCAGAGCACGGTAACTCAGTATGTCCACCATACCAGAGGCGAAACTCTTCTGAATTGAAAATTGGTACAAAGGATAAGAAAGTTTAGACAGAAGAGCACGGTAACTCAGTATGTCCACCATACCAGAGGCGAAACTCTTCTGAATTGAAACTTGGTACAAAAGAAAGTTTAGGCAGAAGAGCACGGTAACTCAGTATGTCCACCATACCAGAGGCGAAACTCTTCTGACAGGAAAGAGGGAAAGGGAAACTTTATACACCACGCGTCTGTGCGATCACTTCCGAAGATTTCCGATGGTTGGTTTCCAAATGGAGGAAAACATGTAACCTTCGTCTCTGTTGATGAAGCTCCCTACGATGGTGGGCGAAACGTCGAACACTTTTAGTAGTTCTTTGACACGGTCCAATCCCGGAAGAAGTATATCCTGTAGAGAGTTGAAAGCTTTGGTATGCATTAAAAATTTTGAAAAGTTTTAGTAGCACAAAGTGCTATAACGGTAGGTTCAAAAGGGATTGTTCATGTTGGGAAAATAATTATTTATTGTTCTTTGCCATTTTTTTTGTGGTTGTATAAAGACCTTTTTTTTGAATGGCTTAGATTCAATTTATATTTTTATTTGTTTTATTTGTAACGTGCTATTCTAATGTCCTTAGTACTACTTTTCTAGTTGGTAATTCATTCACAATAATATTATCGTTGCAGGTTCATCATCATGGTTCTTTGGTAGTTTAACGCGGTTCCGAAACTTTCGTTCCTTTGACCGCCGTCTTTTAGTGAACATTACTGTGGTGATAATTTTGTGAGCTGCGGAGACCGCCGATCGAAAGCTACTCAATTCACCTCCGATGGCAGGCGTCCGTAATCGACAGCAGTCGACCTAAAGAAGGCTACTCGGTCCACCTTCTTTAGCGCGCGCCGTCGACCGCGCTTGTGTTGTTAGGTGCGCTAGCGAGAGATCTTTTACCGGGCGAAAGTTACTCAATTCACCTTCGTCGATTAGATGATCATCTTGCTTGGCAGGGCAGAATACCGTTTATTGTGATTTTTTCTTCTGTGCAATGTTTCATTAAAAATCTCTTTGCTAAATAGATTATATTCTTGAATGTTATGGTGAATGATTGTTATTTTACTATAATTAATTTGTAGAACTGTGATAATTGAATTCATTCTTGTCTAAAAATGTACATGACGAACTTGGATCTTAAAAAAGTTAAAATTTTTAAGTTATCAGGGTATTATAAAATAAAACATTTTTATTTTATTTCTTTACTACAATTTTACTTTACAGTTTTTCCTAGTGATACATATCTATCTTTTTTGTTGTAAAAATTGTGAATCAAATATACTGAAAGTCCTAGCTAAGAATTTTTAGGAAAAGTTTTAAATTTTCAGTCTGAACATTTAGGAAAAAAATATCAAAACTGAAAGTTAAAGTTGAAATTTTGACAAAAACAATTATTTATTACTACCAGCATCACTTTGAAACGATTAAAACCTGTAAGAAAAAAAAATCAAAATTTCAGTAATGAGAAATTTCGAAGTCGCAGTTTAGAAGAAGCAAAGAAAGGAAAAATTTAAAAAAAAAAGTAGAAATTTCAAGTGTAAGTCAAAATTTAATCCCCCTAAGGGCAACATTCTTGAAGTATAGAGGACAATCAAAGAGAGCAAATTCCGAATCTAGGTTAATTCACCGAAAAACAATTGACCTACTACAATTGCCCGAATACAATTCATCGAAATCACAATTCTTGGTTTTTCCGAATTTGCAACCTTGAAAAGCGAATGCGTTTGTTACTTCAGAATTTGGGAAAAAAGCTTTTGCTATAAATTTTCTGTTTTTTTTTAGTTTTAACTTTAATCTCAAAATATCAACCTTTTTTATGAAATTTTAGGTTTGAATTAGATTTTATTTTAAAGTCCCAGTTTGAGATTTCGTTTTTCACTTTTTACCTGAATTTTTAATTTTAAGCTTAACAAATTTCGACATGCTGCCATTTAAAATATTTTTTCGAAAATTTTACTTTACTTTGGAAATTTAGACCAGTTCCACGAAAATTCGAGTTTAAATTAGAGATTTGGGAATATTGTATAATAAATTTCCAGTGTGTTTTTAGCAATTTCAACGTTTTTCTTAAAATTTCTAACTTATAGGTACTATGTTTAGCAGTGGCGTAGCGTGCCTTAAACGGGCCCTGTATCTAAATTTGTTGGGTAGGGCCAAATGAAGGGTAAAGATTTTTCACAGCAGCAATAAAAACACTCGCATTGAATTAAAATTATTAAATACTGACTAGCGAATGTCACCCGACTTATTACTTATTATTATTATATTATTACTTTTTTATCGTGTATAGATTTTTATTTCGATAATTTCAATTGTTTTTTAAATTTTTATAATTTTAACTTTCCCTTTTTACCAAAATTTCGATTTTTGTTTGAAATTTGAAATATTTTAAATTTCGAATTTTTTGAATATGTCGAGTTTTTTAAATGGTTTACTTTTTCTCAAAATTTCGACTTTTTGATCAATATCAAATTAATATTTAACCGAGTAAAAGGTAAAAACTTATTTAAAAAGCTTGACTTTTTTTAAATGTTTGACTTTTTTTTTAAATTTCAACTATCCAAAATTTCAACAGTTTTCAAAAATTGTAACCTTTTTCAAAATTTTGACTTCCTTGGAATTCTTCCTTCCTTGAAATTTTTGACCTTTCTGATAATTTCGACTATTTTTAAAATTTTTCTTTTCGAATAATTAACATTTTTTTAAAAACTTGACTAAAAAAGTTTTGGAAAGATCAAATTTTTTTAAAGGTTTGATTTGTAAAAATTTCGATTTTATTTAAAAATTTAGATTTAAACTTGAACTTTTTAAGACTTAAATATTTCAGTTTTTTTCAAAATATCTACTTTTTTGAAAACTTGGATTTTTTAACTTCCTACTTTTCAGAAAATTTTTATTTGTTTTGAAAATGTCAATTTTTTTAAATTTTAACTTTTCTAAAGATTTTGGCATTTCTTCAATATTTACACGCTTAAAAATTTAGGCTTTCTTTAAAAATTTTAAAATAATTGAATTCTTTTTAATTTGGACATTTTTGTAATATTTTGACCAAGTTTGGAAATTTTAGACTATTTCTCAAGTTTTCATTTTTTTAAATTAAATTTCGTATAATTTTGAATAATTTTAACATTTTTTCAAATTTCATAGCAAATTTCTACTTGTTTTAAATCTCGAAGATTTTTTAATTTTTTTTTATTCATACTTAAAATTTTTTACGTGTTTTCAAATTTCTTGACTTTCTTCAAAATTCTAATATTTTTGCAAATTTCAACCCTAAAATGTGGACTGAAAATTTCAGCAACTATTTTTCAAAATTTCAAATTGTATTGGGACAACGTAATTTGTTTTTAAATTTTGTTTTTTTTCAAAATTTCATAATTTTCGCAAACTTCCATTTTTTTTTGAAAATTTAGGTTTTCTTTGAAATTTTGTCTTTTTTGGACTTTTTGAATATTTTGTAATATTTTGAATTTTTGTAAAATTTTTAAAATTTTAGCCAAATTTGGACTTTTTTCAAAAATTTTAATTTTTCATAAAAGTTTCCATCCTAAAATTTTGGCGAATAGGTCGTAATTCTTTGAAAGTTTTGCCTATTTCTAAATTTTTGGTTTTTTTTGTCAAAGGGTCATTTTTGCAAAATTTCGACGGAACATTTCGACTCTTTTTTAAAATAACAATTTTTCTTTAATATTTCGTTTTGTTCAAAATTTTGTTATTTTTGTAAAATTTCGATTTGTTTTGACTATTATTTTACATTTCAGCATTTCTTCAAAATTTTTAACTTTATAAAAATTATCGTTCAAAAATGTTAACTTTTTTGAAAATTTTGACTTTTCTATTATTTTTGACGTTTTTTCAGTATATTTAAAAGTTTCAAAAACTTTGAAGATTTGACCAAAAATATCTCAATTTTTTTTAAATTTCGCCCTTTCAAAAAGAATTTGAATTGTTTTTAAAAATGTCGATAATTTTTCCAAACTCTTGAATTTTTTGAAAATGTCAACATTTCCAACATGATAACAATTTTTTGACCTATTTTTAAAAATCGTTATATTCTTTTTTGGAAATTTTAACTGTCTATGACATTTCAGACATTTTTAAAAATTTCGACTTTTTTTCAGTAATTTGGGCCTTTCAATTTTTGACTTAAAATTCAAACTTTTCTTGAAAATTTTGTCAATTTTCAAATTTTAGTCTCCTGAAAATTTGGAATTTTTAGAACTTTCTGCCTTGGTTTCAAATTTTTTGAAAATTTCATTTGTTCCGAAATTTTAGCATTCTCCAAAGTTTCAACTTTTTAGAAGGTTTAAAAGACCATCTTTTAAAATGTCGACATTTGTCAAAAATTTCACTAAAATGTTAGAAAAATGTATTTAGAGCTATAAATTATTTACAATTTTTTTAGATCACTAAATGTGCTGAGTATGTGGAGATGACACGATGAAAACACAAAGAAAATTGGGACAATACAGGTACACCATCCAGGCGAGGAGTAATAATATTTTAACTGAGATTTTCCCAACAAAACCCGAGTATACTGTAATTAATAAAATATTAATTATTGGTATCACAGTTAATGTAAATAAATAAATAAAAGATGTTTCAGGTTTTCGATTTATTTCCTTTAATTTACGAAAGCAGTAGCGACATGGGCCTTCCTACTAATTTTATATTGCGTCCCAAACTAAAAAGAGGCTAAATTTTAAATCGGCCAAATTTACAATCGATAAAACTGCTGAAATGAATTTTCCAAATTTCAGGTCTGCGAAGTCGATAGTTAAAATTAGTATAATTACTCTAAGAGGCTAAGCGAGTTTCAAGCCCTTCCAACATCCCAAATAGATAACAGGAATTTGGTAGAATAGGATTAATTTTTGGAAAGCTATAACTTAAATCCTTTCCCAAATTTTTAAACTTTGCATTTTGACCTTTTTTGGATCTTTGAATTTTTTTCATATTTTGAAGCAAAATTCTTAAAAAATCGAAGAATTCGACAGGTCAAACAAATCTCACCTCCCATTTATACTTCTTTTGAAAGTCTGGAATATTCTTCGAAATGCACCTTTTTCAAAATTTTGATTTTTAATCTTTTTGAAAATATGTTTTTGTAAAAGGCTATTATTTTTTCCAAATCTAGATTATATTTCAAAATTTAGAGAGCTTTTCAAAATTTGATCCTTCCCTGAAAATTTCCACTTTCCAGAATTTAGTTGTTTTCAAAAATTTCGATTTGTCTGATAATTTCCACATTTCCTCAAAATTTCCAATCTATCAAAATTCCTTTTTTTTAATATCAACCTGCAAAATAATTTCGACATTTTTGGAAATTTTGACTTTTTTAAGAGTTGAATTTTTATAAATTTTAGGCTAAAAATTTCGAAATTTTCTGGAAATTTTGATATTTTTTAAACAGTTCGCCTATGCTTTATAATTTCCACATTATTTTAAATTTTAACTATTTTTTAAAATTGCTACTTTTTGCAAAATTTAAATTTTTTAATTTCTAAAATATTGAAATCTTTTTTTAAAATTTATTTTTTTTTAATTTGGACTTTTATGAAAAATGGTTTTTTTTTAATGTTGCTAAAGATTCCGATTTTGTTTCAAAATTTCGACTTTTTTTATCAAAATTTTTACTGCGGTCAAAGTTTAGCCTTTTAATAAAATTCTATTTAAAAAAAAATCACTAGTTCTTCAAAATTTGGACTCTTTTGAAAATCTCTGAAGTTTTTATCAAAATTTCAATTTTTATTTTGAAAATTAGTACGAGTTCAGAGATTTCTATTTTTCTTTTGAACATTTCGATGTTTTAGAAATTAACTTTTTGAATTACAATTTTTTATACATGTTTGGATATTTTTTGACATTTTGACTTTTTTAAAAGTTTTGATTTTCATTTTTTTTAATTAGCGCTACTTTGGATTGTTCGCCTTTTTTTGAAAATTTCCATCACTTTTCAAATCTAGATATTTCTTGAAATGTTTGTTTTTTTAATTTCAGACTATTTTGCAAAATTTCAACTTTTTAAAATTTCCAATTTTTGATAAGAATTTAAATTATTACAAATCTTTAATTCTTTAAAATTTCGCAATTCCATAAAATTTTTAAAAATTTTGCATTTCCTATGAAAATTTCGATGTTTTTCAAAATTTTTAGTTTTTTCCAAAATTTGAACCATTTTTTTTTTCAAATTTCTCCTTTTTTAAAATGCACATAATGTACACTTTGCAGATAAATTTCATGCCTTTTTTTAATTTCAAGCTCTTTCTTAGCATGAAAATAAAAAATAAATAAATAAAAAGGACATGAAAAAGAACTGCATCTGTTTTCTATTTTATTTTAAAGCAGCTTTTTACATTGTTACATTATTTCATACAGTAAAATGTAACACAAAAAATGAATGAGAGGAAACAGGTTAACATTTAGAAAGATTAAAAATGCTTCAAATATGACACCTCATTCAGTCCATTTTGATTGTTGCTAATTTCCACAAATCCTTCTTTAATGCTTTGCTGAAATGTGGTGTTTGAAAGATTTTAACTTTTAGGAGTAGCCAGGTATTTCAGTATTTTTACTTATTAGTCAGTAGTACTGTACCTGGCTTTCAATGGGTCCTGTGAAAAATATTAAATTTAGGCCTCGCGAAAAAACAATAATTTCATACATACCACCTGAACATAATTTCGACAATTAAAAAAAGGTTATCATCGTCATAAACACTTTTGTGTCCTATTCTTATCTTGACCCTGTACATTTGCACCTGCCTCTCTACAGCCCTGTTAATCAATGAACAAAATAGTTCCTTAAAAACTTCATTGTTTCTGGTCTGTGATGTAAAGTTGCACATTTTGTTGAAAATATCCTTCTCTAATTTCATTATTCTGAAGTTGGTAAATTACTGAAGAATTTCAGTGTGATATCTTTGCAGATTTACAATACCTAGTTTAAAAATATATTAAAAATTGTTTTGATTTTATGATTTATGTGTTACCTTGAAAAATGTTTGGTGCTATGAGATTTCGATGTACATCTGTCCTATTCTTTTGGATATAATGCTTTTTACTCTCACATTTTGTGAATTATGTATCCCGTTGATTCAAACCAGTGTTCAACTGAGATGACTTTAATTGTGTTCAGGGATGTACAAGTAGATGCAACTAAAATACAAAGTTGCTGCTGAACACTTATCACATGAATGTTCTTGGTGAACTTTCCATTATTGCTTCAGCCCCTGCATCAGCATTGTTTGTGCATTTTCCTTGTGCTCCAGCAGACTCTCAGTTTTCCTAAAGTGCAGGAAATCTCCAACAAAATTAAGAAAATTACTCTGCAAATATCTCATGCTCAAGCGAGCTTGTGCAGTAGTTTCCTCTGTGCCCCACCCTACCAACTTTTTGCGGCACAATCTGCTTCACTAAACAAATTTGTAAATATCCATAGTTTTTAGATAGTGCACAAAATCCACAAAAAAGTTATGGCATTTAGTCCCCAAGTCCTCGATGCAATTCCACACGAAATAAACCCACTTTCGACCACCATTCACTTTTTGATCAGTTCGAGATCGTTCCATAAGAACCACTGCTACAAACATTTTTTGTTTCAAATGAAAACCATCGTAAAGAAAGAACAAACACCGGCAGAACTATTTCACCACGGTATTCGTTTAAAGAGCAGGTTTGAAACCTCCATAATGAAAAGCAGAGCATGATAAACAAAACCACAAAAA
This sequence comes from Dastarcus helophoroides, assembly GCA_028583605.1. Classification (NCBI taxonomy): domain Eukaryota; kingdom Metazoa; phylum Arthropoda; class Insecta; order Coleoptera; family Bothrideridae; genus Dastarcus; species Dastarcus helophoroides. The sequence continues at coordinate 1,639,280 of CM053329.1, forward strand.
TTGACACTAGTGACAGTTGACAATGACAGGTGACCATTGAACTACTTTTACTTCATAACAATATGTAATAAGAAATCGCCTGCCTTTTTCTTTTTCGTTACTTGCTCTTACTTTTGTTTGCTATAACCTCTTCTAATAAGGCATTAGACAATCAAAGCACATTGGATGACTTTTTTACTTAAACACTGAATAGTTCATTCTGCAGCCGCCACCCGGATTTTGTTCGTATTACATCAAACATTAAATTCTTCTATCTATTATAATTATTATGCATTCCTGCAATTTGCATTAGATATGTTAAATGATTTTAAATCTATTTATCATGTCTAACAGGGTTGATTCAATCAACGCTAACAGTATAACGAAAATATTTTAAAATTTTGCCAACGCCGCATCCAAGCTGACAGAGGTCAATTTGGATATGTCATAACATATACTTAATAAGTACAGGGTCTTCATTAATGTCCGAGTCCCACGTGACCGCATCGCTTCTCTGTCCTAGTGATTTTAATTTCTATAGGTTTGGTGCGAGAATATGACAGGACAATCTAGTGACTAAAAATTCTGACAGTTCATGGGCGTTTTGTGCTTATAATTCATGCCAAATTTTACATTATATAATTATAATTTGTGTAAAATAAAGAAAAAGTTTTTATCAAAACTTTGGGTAAGTTATAAGTACAGCTATTTTAAGGTTGTGCTTAATATTTTATGGGTTTTCTAAACATGCCTTTTACGCCAGAACAAGACGCCTTTATTTTGATGGCGCATTTTCGCAGTGGTACACGGAATCCAAATGAAAGCTGGTCTTACTCATTGCAGTCCTGTATTGAACAATTCAACGAAAGGTTTCCAGATGCTGACATTCCATATGATATTTTTAAGAACCACAGATTAGTGCTCATTAAACGTTATGAGGAGAAACATTGCATTTGCAGGGGCAATTCTACAGGTAGACGACCAATTTTAACAGAAAATGTTGTTGAAAATATTCAACAGCGCATGCAACAAAGTCCTAAAAAATCTATTTCACAGTTATTTATCCAGACAGGTAGGTATTATAAATATTGATTCAATTATTGATAACTTTAAAAGCACATACACATTTTTTGTAAGCAATAAGATTTTCATGAAGAAATGTTATGCTGCAACTAAAATTTATTTTCTAATTTTTTTTATAGGTCTGTCAATTGGAACTTGTCACAAAGCATTAACAAAGCAGTTACATATGCATCCCTATAAAATGACTGTCGTTCAAGAGTTAAAACCACCAGATTATAATCAACGAGTTCAGTATCGTCATTGGTTTCATGAACATTTAAACAATAATGATATATTAAACTTGATTTTTTTTCCGATGAAGCCTGGGTACATTTGTCTGGCTATGTGAATAGTCAAAACTATAGAATTTGGGGTACAGAAAATCCACATAATTTTATTGAAACACCTTACACCTCCAGAAGATTGGTGTACGGGTAGCAATTTCAAGAAGAAGGATAATAGGACCATTTTTTTTTCGAGACACAATAAATGGAGAACGATACCGGGCCATTTTACAACAAGCTCTGGAGATTATGCATAATGATGAACTGCAACTTGGATACTTCCAACAAGATGGAGCTACAGCACATACTTCGGCACAAAGGTTAAGATATTTGAGAGAATTTTATGATGATTGTTTAATCGGTAGAGGCTTATGGTCTGCACGAAGTCCTGATCTAACACCCTTAGATTTTTATCTGTTCGGTCGCTTAAACATAATGTATTTAAAAATCATTTGCACACAATTGAAGAACTAGAAGTTGCAGTTCAGCATAAAATAGACTCTATATCACCAGTTGAACTGCAACATGTTTTTGATTGCATGAAACGTAGAGTAAATTTATGTTTACAAAATGAAGGTGGACACTTTGAACATCTTCTTTAATTTAAAAGAGCCTCTTTCATCAGTAGATAATTGTTGGTTGATAATTATTTAAATGTTGTATAGTATATAATTGAAAATGCATATTTCTCTAGAGTAGACACTGTTTTTTTAACTTTGTTTCTGTTTGGTTTTCTTACGTGTAATTGACTCCTTGAAATAAATGAAATGCTAAAATCATTACTGTCTTTTTTTATTTCCAAACTTTTTTCATATTTTATGTAATGGGCAATTAAGTTGCTGGAACTTTTATTCGTACGTAAACACAATTTGAGTTTTTTGTGTCCTGTTCTTGATTATCAGGAAAAGAAACCCGAAAACAGATAATTTATTTAATTGTTTAGGACAAGCAGCTGCTCAATCACTTTTTGTTCGATCTAATAAAACGAACTACTCTCTCATTTGACCAAAATTGAAAACTGAAATTGTTATTCCACGTCTTTCCCCTTGTTTTCAATTTTTTTTTGTTCATAAAAGATTTTAATAAGTGGCAACTTGTGAGTTCCGTCAATTTTTAATTTTTGGTAGGTTTAATTATAGCGTTCAATTTTAAATCAAATAACTATCGATTGGGCAGCTGTGAAACTAGGCAATTTCATAAATTGTCTACTTTCAGACTTTTTCCTAGTAATTAAGAACAAACTGCAAAAAACTCGATTAAATTGTGCAGCAACGAACATTCAAAAGTTATGTATTTCTACAATTTGTAACCATTGAAGAAGAGTAGTAATGCATTATTTGAAACATTAACAGTATTTGCAGTTTTTAAAACAATATTAAACTATTTAATACCAAATAATATTAAAACTATTTTTCAATATAGCGCAAAAGTTCTTTCACCCTTCTACTAAAATTTTCTGAATTTCGAAACAAGAGTTTGCAGTCAAAAATCTAAAATTAGTATTCAAAAGACATTAAAAGATGTTACTATGAAATATTTTAACAGTTTCAACCTAAAGATGTCCTGCTAGGCCTATCAGAAACAATATTCATTTTAGTAAAGTGAATATTTTATGTCTACTAACCAATAATCTTAAAGGCCACGTTTAAATATATCTTTATTTAATCCCAGTGCCCCCAAGAATGAAACGCCACTGGCAGGCAGGGAATATTGAATACCTGATAGTTAGGGATTTTATTATTTATTTTGTGCATAAGTGTATGTGTGGTTGCCTACAAGATCGAGTCACGTGGGACTCGGACATTAATGAAGACCCTGTATATGTATCATAAGAAACTACATAACCGCCAGTGGCAGCCTGAAAAGGGGTTTTAATTATGATTTGAAATGATTTTTTTTTCGGCGAAAATTTATTATAAACATATATTTTTAATAGCTGATTCGTATCATACTCATTTTTCTCTACCTTCTGTTAAAATTAATGACATTATGACTGAATCACCCTGTATATCAAAAACCGGAAAACAATATTTAGGTTTTATATGGTGAAATTCTATCTATAACTAGAAAGTTCAAAGCTGTATATGTACTCACCGGTCTTTCCCAACAAACACTGAAACAAACGCACTTCAAAAATGCAATATTTTATAAGAAAGACCGCAAAAACTCAGTTACCCTTGTCTCGCCTGATTAACTGAACAACAGTCAGCGAAACTAGCAGGAAGTATTTTATACCTTATTAAAACACTAAGATTAGGCCACTGGTTGATAGATGACGCCTCATGTCCAAGAAAAACAGGGTGGGCTGTATTTTCGCCCGGGCCTTATTACCCTAAGATACCTTATATAAAATAAACAATTTTCATGAAATTTCATTCGAATTTATTTTTATATAATGTCAGTTATAAAATTCAAAAAATCTAGATGCTTACCAAACTTAATATTACATATATCTAAATTTATTTATATCGAAAACAAGTAAAATTAAGCTTCAGTACATTGTTTACAAATTATTTTAGTTTGAAATGTGCATTTGCCGCACACATATTTCTTGCGCTTCGAACAGATTTTGGTAGTTTTATAAGCTGTGCAACATTTTATTTGGCAAGTTTTTCGTATTAGCGGATCTAAAGCAGTGGATGATGTTAATAAAAGCTTTTCTTCCCGTTATTTGCAGGAATAAAAATTCCTGCCTCGAAGTATTTTCGCCTGTGGTTTCTTTATACAAAACGCAGGCATTTATTTCAGCTAGGTCCAAAATGTTAAAAAATATCTGAAGTGGCCACCTACAACTTTTTGACTTTATTTACACTATATTTCCTTGCCATCTGATCTGCCACATCTACACCAAATTTTTTAGTGTTATAGAATCTAATAGTTTCCGGTATACGTTTGCTACTTTTATTTACTTCTATTGATTTATGTATAGAACTTAGGATAATCACTTTCTTTTTTGGTGTACTTTTATACACTGTAAGAGTAACATGATTTGATCTATAGAATTTGCTTGAAAATCTAGTCATTTTATCTTTTTTTTCTTTGGCCAACTTGTGCAAATCTCTTTTATTTCCATGGATTGTTCCTACAATTGTGGTCTTTTTGGCAAGTAGCTTTTTGGCTAATGATACACTCGTAAAAAAGTTATGTGTTGTAACGTTCCTTCCGCATCCTGTGAACGGTTCCATCAGTTTTAGAACAACGAACTCCCCAAGTGGAATTGAACAGTCTCTTCTTTCATCCTTTCCCAAATAGGGACACCCATTTATTATATATTTACTATAGACGTCACACGCCAACCTGAATTTTATTCCAAATTTGTCTGGTTTGTTGGGCATATATTGCGTAAATCTACATCTGGTCTTCGACGGAAACAACTGTTCATCAATAGTAATGTATGCATCAGGTTTATAACAATTTTGTGAATTCTCAATAAATCGGTCCCATATTGTCGATATCATAACAATTTCATTGGTTTGTAAATTCTGACTTCTTTCGCTCTTCTTATCAAATCGTATAAACTTCATAATTTGAGTAAAGTCGTTTCTGCTCATTGCTTTTGAAAAAAAGGCTGGTCCCCAATTTCTATTCCACAAATATGAGAATCTACATTTTTTGCTTCATATGTGCCGCGGGCATATAGTAAAGCAATAATTGCATCAAGTTTTGCAGGACTTAACTCTCACTTAGTCCCTAACATCCTAAATGCTTCTTTTTCTGTACATTTTATATTGTGATCCATTATGCGACGATCAATAATAAGAGAAAATGCCGTCTTTACTTGTCCTTTCATTATATGACGTTTAGCATATCCTGTTGGGCCTGACGTATCCCTAAATATATTATGCACTTGTGCCCTGCCAGGTTTGGTACTTCCGTCTATTTCTTCCCAAACTGTCCCATCAACCGCAGTTTCGATGCGTTGATAATCTGTATCTGTCTCACTTTCGGATGTCAATAAAACTCTCTTTCTTTTCTGCCCTGGACGCTTATTTATAATATTCTCCTCTTCATTATCGCTCTCTGACTCTAATTCACTTGTCGTAAGTAGCTCTTTATCTGTTTTCATGTTTTTCGCAATTCCAGAAATTTCCTGTTCATCACATACTGAACACTCTTCTTCTAAGTCCGTTATTTTTTCCAAGTACCTTGAAATTTTGAAACGCCTTGACATTTTAGGGCAGATATCCACCGCACAATATTACTATTACACTATTTAATTAAAACCCACTCTGGGATAACCGTTAATTCGTACAAATTATCTAAATTTATACAGCTATATTTACCGGTCAAATTGACCGACCGCGGTAGGTAGGGCAAACAATAAATTTTTCTTGGAAAATAAAAAAAATTAGAAATCAAAACTGTAAAATACATTATTAGTGTATTTTAAGAAAAGTCATATAGTCTGAAAGCATTATTATAACGATTAATAATCGTAAATTTTACAAAAGTTTTACAAAAGGTCAATTTGACTGCTGTTGGTAAGTTTAGTGTTAAATCCCTGACCAGTACCTAAACTTTGAGCTGTAGCAATCTAACGGAGCGATATTTCTACATCCGGTACTCCTTCGATTTTGATTAATTTTTGTTCGGAGACTGAACTGGGATCGGGAATATAATTGTTTTATGCGGCCGTTTCTTGTGCCCAATCGGAAAAATCCTTCTTCGGTTATTTTTATGATGATAGCTAAACGGTAAACCCCACAGAGGCTTCACAATGAGATGATTTATCCAACATTAATTTTATCTTTTTCGTTTGAATTTCTGAACATTTTTTAGTTTCCTCTTTCTCTTTGAACATTAAGTTCATTAAAACACAATTTGCAGATTTTCTGCCCAACTTCATCTTCTGAAACATAATATATGAACAGGCTCCATACATTTGAAGCAAACTATATCTTTACTGCATTCTTTTAAACAGACAACACATACTTTCGTAATGGGATTATTTAACACTGTTTGTTCAACTACTTTTTCATTATCAGGTTGAGAAGAAACATTCATTGCAGTCAAAGTATTTTGTAATTGATCTTCGTCAACCAACGAATTAAGTGCTTCCTTCGGAATGGCAGTTGTTGACAGTCCAACTCTAGCTGCGCAACTAAACATAGCCTCGTAGGGGGACCTTTTAATACCAGAATGGAACGCTCTGTTCTTCATAAACTGGATAAATTTTAACCCGTTACTCCACGAAGTTGACTGGTTGTCTTGCATCCAAGTCGTCAACATATTTTCTATGTCCTGATTGGCTCTCTCAACACTGCCTTGGCTTTGGCTATGTCTTGGTTTGCCATGCACGATCTTAACCGCTGGCCAAGTTACTTTTAAGTCATCAATAAGTTTGTTACAAAATTTTCTTCCATTGTCCGACTGCAATATACATGGGGCTCCAAACAACAGGAATATATCAAGCAACTGTCCTGCAACTTCTTCTGCTCTCTTTGTTTGAAAATGTCTTAAAACCACAAATTTTGTAAGGTGATCCTGATAAACTAAAATAAATTTATAGTTTCCATCAGGTTGTGATTGAAAATCTATGAGGTCAACCTGACATCTTGAATTCATATGTGAAAAAATCATGGGCTTAACAACAACACCTTTTCTGCCCGCTTTGTGTTTTTGTTGACAAGATTCACAAAAATTCAGGAAAATCTTAATATCATTTTGCGTAATATTTTTGTAACTACGATTAAGTTCTTTTATCATTCGGTCTCTACCACCGTGCCCAATAGATAAATGAGTTTCGTACAAAATGTCAAACAAAGAATCACTTGAGCAATAAAACATTACATCTGGTGTTGCATTTGTTACTGGGACTATTAATTTTTCTACTCCTTGAACTTCAAGGACATCGTAATGTTGAAGTAACCAATAATCACGTGACACTTTCTTATCTGATGTTTTAGATTTCTTTACATCAGCTATCAAACATAATAATTTTTCATGGCTGAGCAAAGAACTATTCTCTTTCATATCACGCTTATTTAGTAAAGATTCAAACTTTTCCTTCATTGCAGTTTTTTTTTCGTTATCACTTAAAGAATTCATGGTTCAAGGCAATTTAAGGTCTTAAAAATAATTGCACTTTAACGTAAGCAAACTAAATTAACGTAATAACAAATGACTAAATTATAAAACTTAAAAAAATAATTGATCTCAATACCTGATACGTCAGAACAGTATTTGACGAACAGCAGCCCGTAGTGTACGTGCAAGCAATCAATTAACCGGAAGGAACTGGCGCCAACACGCTAAACAAATTTTCTCCCTATGGCCTGGAATAGTTCATAAATGCAGTAGGGGTGGAAGGTAAATGTATTTGTCGTTGACATTTTGAGAGTATGGCGAAAAATTATTCCCGTTGTTTTATGCTTTGGTATTTTTGCCGTCCTTCAAAAATTATTTTTATTTGAATTTGAAATTAATGTTTTTTTTCCCGCTACTTTCCCACGCAAACTTTATGTTACAAAGAATTTTTTATAATACAGTATTTGTAGATTTAATATTTTCAAGAAAAATTGAATAAAATTCAATTAAATAAAAACGATGAAATAGAACAGGTTAGTAGAACTCGACTCACCACAGTACCAATATGGTGCCATTTAAGAAAATGAAGTTATGATATAAACCATTTTAGTTAACTTTACCACCCGATAAAGAATAAAATAATCCTTTTTTCACGTGATTTGATTATTGTAGCGTTAATGTGATCCATTAGAATTAATTACGAGTCATAACCTTCTAGGTTAAAAAAATAAAATCAAACCGAAAAAAGTTTTGATCCTTTAAAAATTACTTATTTTATATTTATTATACGAGCTGACAGAAACTTTATCATCCATCAAAAAATTCAGTGTCTTGGTCCTAAATATTATCTTCTGATATGGGCTTAATTTATTTATAGTGGGCTGTTATATTCCGGTGAATATCTTAAATAATTGTAATTGGGAAAGTGTAATTGAAACACGCGAGGTAACCAAAACGACTCTATTCATTGACCGGTACAGTATGATACTGATTTCTTATCATTCTCTGTCATATTGTCCCACTACAAGCATATGCGAAATGCAACATCTTAACTATACATTACAACCTCCACCACTTAATTAATACTTATATTATAGAAAAACAAAATATTTACAAATAATTACAATTGCAAACGATCCGGGGGTTTTACATTCCTCCTCGGTCGTTCAGAAGCCAAAGTGCAACTAGAACTAGCTGAAGATGACAGTTGATCAGTCACTGGTTGTTGCACTGTAGCCTCCAGAACATTTTGTTCATCCATAGCTACACCTTGATCTCTGATAGATACTTGTTGAGGTGCTAGCATGGAGTTTGTATTAACATCATAGATAGATAATTTGATTCGCATGTCTGGTCCACACTATCACTGTCACACAATACCATCTTATACATATTTTTGGATATTTTGTGCATGATTTTAGCAGATGACCTTATTGGTTTCCCTGGTCTATAATCTTTAACTCTTACCGTTTGCCCAATAGCAAAATCCACAGTGCCTCCTCCCTTTAAAATAATACTTCTGAATTTCTTGATTGTTTTTAATTGCCTTTTTCACCTTATAATGTTCAACATTTTTGTCGATTTTTGTATTTGGTTTAATTAAATCTAATCTCATTCTTAAAGAACGATTTAACATAATTTGGGCAGGGGATTTTCCCGTGGTGCAATGTGGTGTGTTACGATAAGTTAACAAAAACTTACTAATGGATCTATTAAAATCTAACTTTGGAATTTTACAAATTTCTTTTTTTATTTTCGGCGGCTCCATTTGAGACAGGATGATAACGTGGGCTGGTTAAATGGGTTATACCATTTAATTGAAAAAAATCCTTAATGTCTTTTGACACAAAATAAGTTGCATTATCTGATACGACTACGCGAGATATTCCATAACGTGCAAAAGATTCTCTTAATTTTCCAATGGTCAATTTACTAGATGTCGAGGGCATAACAAAAATTTCAGGCCATTTTGGAAAACTATCTATGATTACTAAAATCGTTTTACCATGAAATGGGCCTAAAAAATCTAAATGAATTCTCTCCCAGGATTCATCCGTGATGGGCCAAGGGTTCAATGGTATTTCAGGAGGATTTAGCTTTATGATTGCACAACTATGGCAACTTTTACAAATATTTTCTATTTGAATGTTTAAAGAAGGCCACCATACGTAGCTTCTAGCTAAGGCTTTCATTTTAACGATACCTAGGTGTATTTTATGTAATTCTTTTAAAATATTTGCCCTTAATTTTTCAAGTACAATTACAGATATCCCCATAGTAATACATTGTTTTCTACATTTGTTTAACTTTTTTTTAGTAAAATATGGTTTTAAATTATCATTCTTTACTTGTGTAGACCACCCTGTACTACAGTATTTATAAATGATTGATAATATCGGATCCGATTGTGTAGCACGCACTTTGGATGATAATTTAAATAAGTATATTCATTATCTGAATTTTCAATATATTTTAAAGGAAGTCTGAATAAAAAATCAGCAATGTTACTTGTAGATTCTACGTACTCTATTTTAAAATCATAACAAGACAAAAAGTAAGCATATCGCTGTAAACGATTAGCCGACATTATAGGAATTCCTTTTTTTGGACGAAAAATACCAACTAAAGGTTGATTATTTGTTTGCAGAGTAAAATTTCTACGCCAAATTCTATCGCGGCTGCTTCCTTATTTGACTATAACTCTTTTCAGGCTCTGTCGGCGTTTTAGGTGCAAAAGCTATAGGCCTCTCTGATTTATTTGGATATCCCTGAGATAAAATTGCGCCTAATGCATAGTCGGATGCATTTACAGTTAAAATTAATTATAAACTAGGGTTATAATGTGCCAAAACTTGAGAAAAACACATGAATTCCTTTGTTTTTTTATTTGCCTTTATACAGTCCTCCGTCCATGACCATCGAGTGTCTTTCTTTAACAAATCATATAAAGGATGTAAAATATGAGACATATTTGGAATGAACTTATGATAATAGTTTATGGTTCCTATAAAACTCTTAAGTTGGGTAATGTTTTGAGGTATATGTGCCTTTTTTATTGCCAAAACTGTATCGTCGCACTTGTGTAATTCTATTTTAGATATACGGTAACGTAAATATGTAACTGAATCTTGAAAAAAACATTTGTCTTTTTTATAGTTAAAACACTTTCCTGTAATTTATTTAAAATTTGTCTTAAATTATGTAAATGTTCTGTTTCATTTTTTTCGGTTACTAAGATGTCATCCAGAAAAACTACAACTCCGTTTAAAGCGCCTAATAAATTTTCCATTTTTCGCTGAAAAATTGATGTAGCCGCTGTTATTCCATATGGCAATCTCGTATATTGAATCAACCCCTTATGAGTAGTAATGGTAGTTAATTTACGTGCTTTCTCCGATAATAATAACTACTGATACGCATTTTCAAATCTAGCTTAGAAAATTGTTTACCATTTTGCAATTTACTAAAAATATCCTCTATCCTAATCAAAGGGTATCTATCATTTTCTATCACCGGATTTATAGTTATCTTGTAATCGCCGCAAATACGTATCGCATTATCATTTTTTAAAATTGGAACGATCGGAGTAGCCGAATTTGAATTTTGAACCGGAATCAAAACACCTATTTTAACTAGCCTTTCTAATTCGGATTCAACCCGTTCCTTTAAAGCGAACGGCAATGAAAGATGTTTACAAAATTTGGGTATTGCATCTTTATTTACTTTTAATGAAACCTCAAAATTTTTATAAGTACTGTGATGAGCGACCAGGACCAGTTTTTCAAAATTGTTGAATTTTGCTCGTCTTTAAAAATTTTCGAAGAATAATTTACCTTTGATTTTGGGACCCAATTTGTCTACGTTGTGTTTAAAATTATTTATTCTACTAAATTGTAACGCCAGTTCGTAGAGTCGACAGGGAAGTGTTATCAAATTCAAACAACAATTGACCTCAACTTTTTATTACATTAGGTTAAAAAATAAATCAACAAAATTTCAAGTTTGTGATTTTCAAGTATTCTTAGACATAATACAACAACATAAAAGTGAACCTGTTTGTTTCAACTTGTTTAAATTTGCTGGACACAGATCTGAGAGAAATATTTCTTTAGAAAATTAGGAGAATTCATTAAGCACAAATAATCTGACATTCTTTGTTTAACTCTTTCGCTCATATATGGTACGTTGGTTATTAATTTCCCAAAGTTTATCTTAACCCTAATAATCTCAAGGTTTCTCCCCAACTTGCCATTTAGCTTGTACTCAAAGGTTTTCAAACCAAACTCAGCTAACTTTGTACCTGATTATCGGTGGGTGTTCGCTGGTTAGTTTGTACACAGAGGTTCTCAAACTATTTTCAGGGGTCTGTTTTTTATTCCCCAATTCTTGTGTTTTTGTCGCTTCTTAATTCAAGCACACTTCACATAGCATACAGTTTCCTGTTAAAGCTTTGAGCTAACAATATCCAAAGGATAATGCTACGAGAAAATGGAGCTCAAGATGGAAATAAAGTTGTGATTTATCGTAATAAATCAAATTTATAAATGTTGATTCAATCTTATAGATCTCTCGTTCTCTCACTCTTTTTTTCTTTCCGTTGTTAACTTGTTCCTTTGTTTGTTTTTTTTTTGTTTTTCTCATACCAAACTCAATCAATCGAACTCAAACCAGTGTCATTAAATAAACTAAAATATGGTTCAGATTTCGTAGAAACTTTCTGAACAGAATTTTCCCTTCCAGAACTATATCTACTTCTACGGCTACTGTTCTAATAGAAGGGGCGTTTTCTAGCTCAGAAAGTGGCCCAGATTGACTTAGCGCAAAAAAACCTTTAAATTAAAATTAGAAACTGGCAAGAAGTTCCCATTTATTTCGTCAAAACATCTCCCTAACGAGAGCTGATGCTGTTACTGCTCGTTCACCTACGTTAGTACTCCCCATTTGTCAACAGATCTATAAGTCTCTTTTTTTGGCCAGGTTGTCTTGTCCTATATTTTTGGGATTCAAGACGAAGAAGAATCTGCGAATGAGGTAGCGCTAGGTGAATACACCAAAACAAGAACTAGGTAAGAGCTCATTGTGGCTTATGCTTCTAGGATGTTAAGGTATACAGTTCCCACGTTTCTAGAACTTTTAGAACGTCATCAGTAAAACCCCAAATATATGTGTCTGCTGCCAGTTACCGGACCTTTGTGGTGATGGGTATACATTATTTTGGAACCCTTGGAAACTCAGCTTCCAACAGCAGAACACACTAAAATCGACCTTAAGGAAATGAAAATGTATGAAACGAATGTGCTTTATTTCCTTATCTGTTTCTTGTCTTTCTATTCTGATTTTGCTTTACTGAGACTGATAGTTGCACCAGTCAGCGGTAGGGTTCTTGGCCCTATAATAATTTTCTAACAATGACTTTCTCATTCATTCGGTTTGTTGTGGAAGTTTTAAATTCCTTTCATCTTTTTTTTTGTGTACGCCCCCCAACCCCATATTAATCAAAATTAGGAACAAGTATTTCTCAAATTTTGGGAAAAGTTAATTAAATCATATAAGAGCGAAAAACCATCAAATAAAATCATCGGACAATTTAAAATTTACTTGCCTATTTTTTTCCGTAGCAAACATCACACAAATGGCACAAGAACTTCACGTTGAACAGAAATTGTTTTTTTTTTGTGTTCATTCACGTTAATTAGCACAAACAGAAGCAGTTTTTTTTAAACTCCCGTATTTCGTACTCGTTTTTATAAGTCCGGAAGTTGACCATAATTTCTAAACTAATTTCATCGAAGTTCAGTATTTGACTACCCTGTAAATTTCTTTACGGTGTTTTATCTTTTTATTCCCCTACCCTTAATTTCTGGGGACCGAAAGATATCATCTGCATCTCGCTGGAGGGCATGAGGATGCAGAATTTCTACTAATTTAAGTGTCTACCACCACATGGTCTTGCCGAGCGATTTGCTACGGTCTCCTTTATTGACATGTTACCCTTATTTATTACTCTACTTTTCAGCGGTCCTTCAAAACTAACATGTTATTTTACTCAGTTTAGGTAATTAAACTTGAAAGAAATCAGGCCTAACAAATACCCCTTATCTAATTTGTGAACGCTAAGAAATATGTTTCTCACGCAAAACGCTGTTTCAAAAAATTTTAGTAGTACAGTATTTGTAGATTTAATATTTCCAAGAAAATTAAAAAAAAAATTCAATAAAATAAAATAAACGAGGAAGTAGAACAGTTTAGTAAAACTCGACTCACCACAATACCTAATTTTTCTGAAAATACTAAAGGAAATTCTTTTACTAGTATTTAACGCGCCATATACATAGTACAATACTAAAGATATGCATAAAATTTCGCCTTAATAAAATTGGACCTTCATTTCTAACAACAGAAAAATCTACTTGACGTTTATTTTTTCATTATATTCTAGTTCCAAATTTATTTTGCCAATAGGTATAATCTTGTCACCTACGTAGTTAACTAAATTTAAATCACATTTCAATAATGGAACGTCTTTGAAAAATTCTAAAAAAAATTTATCTTAACAAACACTAGTGCCAGCTCCACTATCTAGTTCACATTTACTATAAACATTATTGGTTCATAATTTCCTGACCCCAAATGGAACAAACCATAATTATTTACATCATAAACAACTTCATCATCCAGTCCAGTCTTCATCTTTGGAAATGCCTTCGCCTTTCAAGTGCGTTAACACTTCTGTTTCAAAATTTGTCATATCAAATTAAATATGTTTTCTTTTGAATTTTGTCACTGTTGTGGCAGATTCAGAGGTTGCAGTGGATATTTCTGGTGTCTCTTCATCTTCTATAGTAGAAGTGGCTCTTGGGATTTTCTATAGATGTATTTGAATCGCCTTCCCTTCCTAGGATTATATTTTAAGTTTCAGACCCAAATGATTCTCCTATATTCTTAAAAAGATCCAGGGAGGTTATCTTATCGTCGTAGATGTAAGTTTTTTCTTTTTTTGCCTCCTCGTCAAGATTTTTTATTTTTCAAAGCTAATTTAGATTTCAGATAACAATCTCGTACGGTCTTCCAACCTTGCAAATTTTGTTATGCAATAATATATATAAAGTAAATAGTAATTAATAATGTTGCGGGCTATCGGTTCGAATGATTATTACGCCGTGAATTATAAAACACTTTATTTCCAAACTGAACTCGGAACACTACAACTGAATAATTAACTCACTTCTAACTACTAACTCACAAATTAACTACACTGACTTCTGATTGACTGAGGGAAAGCCAACCGGACCCCCTTTATATAGATCTCTACATCGGGTTCTAGAAGTTTTCGGCAGATAAGGCTTATCGTTTGCCGAAATTTCTGGAACGCTTATCTGCCGTTTGCTTCATTATCGCGGCCGCTTTCCCTTATCAGATCCTTCTAGAAAATATTCTTACGTACTAAATTCTACAATTTACATTTCGTTACAATAAGAAAATCCATATTTTCTCTTTCAGTTACTTAGTATTTGATAACTTTCGCAGATATGAACTACAGTATCAAATTGAGATAACAACCATAAGTAGTATTATGAAGCAAATATGTCAAACAATATGGACAGTGCTTAATGAACAAGGCATGCCGAAGTTAATTCCTAGACTCGAAGAAATTGCTAATAGCCTTTTTAGCAAAAACACATTTTCCTAATTATATTGGTGTTATTGACGGAAAACGTGTCCACATTATCAGACCTTCAATACAGCGGTTCCCTAAATTATCACTACATACATTTCTGTTCAATAGTGTTGCCGATGTGTAATGCCAACTTTTGCTTCACATATATTAATTTGGGTTCTCAAAGGAGAGAATCTGATTCAAAAATAGTAAATTTTATGAAGAACTGAAACCCAATTTATTAATACTACCGAATCCCAAAATTTTGCCTAATATTGAGAGCAACATTTAAGTAACAGCTACAAGTATTGAACCGGTACCACATGTCATTGTCGGAGATGAAGCGACCATATAGTATAAACTATCTGACATATAAGAAAAGTTTCGACTATAGTTTAAGCAGAACTCGTAGACTTATTAAATGATAAACAGGGTGAGTTAGGAAGAATGGGCCAGCGCAAAACTGGAAATACTAGTCACCAAAATATTACGATTGAGCTCAACATGCCTTATACTAATGTGACTGGTTTAAGAGATACAGAAGGTTCAATGTTCAAATTTTGTTCTGAAATTTCTCAGTAATTGGGAAAGTTTTTGTGCTATAAATTTAATATTTTAGCTTTAGACGGCTTAAGCATTATTTTAGCTTTACTTTACCTTACTTTAGCTTTAGACCACTTAAACAAGAGTACCTTTTCTTTGTAGAATTGATCGTTCTTTTATACTGTCTACTTATTTTAAGTATAACTCAACAGATAAAAAAAATGTTTTAATTTACGTAAATGATTATGTGAAACTAGCACCCTGTAGGGGCAACGTCAATATAAATTCAAAATTCGTAATTCTCACACCGAAAAACATAAAATTCCCAAATATTAAATTTACAGCATTAAAACTTTCTCAATTATTAAAACATTTCAGAATAAAATTTACACTTTGAACGCCCTGTATCTCTTAAACCAGCCACATTGGTATAAGGTATGTTGACCTCAATCGTAATATTTTGATTTCATCATCTCCAGTTTAGCATTTGCCCGTTCTTTCTGACTCACCCTGTATATCATTTACGTGAACATTTTTCCAAATCAAATGGCAACACAAAAAGGTTTGTTAACCATTAATTCAGTTATTGACAGATGCCGCTATACTTTTATTTTTAATTTATTGCATTTGCAGGAGCTATTTGCCTAAATCGTAGTAATTACGAATTTTTGATAATATTCTTTTTTTACAATAAAATTGCATATAACAATTTAAATAAAGAACAGTTTGAAAGCGTACATAAAAATGTCGCTAAACAAAGACATGCTCAAGCATCTATTGCAGATGTTACTTGTATTACAGCAGGGACAAGCACTCAGATTCCAGATAAATGTTGCTGGCGTAAGTAATATTTAGAAATTTTACTTTATTTGTTTATACAAATTATACATTAATTATAATAAATGAAATAATTAAATAAAAAAATGAGTTTAAATTGTAAATTTATTTTATTAATTAAATTTTGTCTCAAAAGTTATGAATTAATATAAATTACTTAATAATTTAGTACATAAATGTTTTATCTTTCAATATTTGCAGAAAAGCTTATGTACGATATCAGCCGAATAAAGAAAATCTATTTGAGCCTGAACAAAAATGAAGACTTGCCGAATGGAAATAATGAAATAGATTTTTAATTCCAAATTGAATCTAAAAGAGATTTGGAGAATTTAGAAGAAAAATTGAAAACAAATAAAACAAATTCAGCAGTAATTCAATATGTAATTTCTTTGGAATATTAACTTTAAAATTAACTTGACACTGATGAGAATGATTTATGTGAATTTTTCCTTTTGTACACTTTTGTATTGTTTTTAGTACCATAAACTGGAACTACTATAACATGTGGGGTTTCTTTGTCAGCAATAGTTACATTTCAATTATTATTAGTTTATGTTGTTTTATTTTCTTTTCGATTTGAAAGTAGTAGTTAAAAAATAATGTTAAGTTGTAGAAAAAGTGCTGAGTATCGATGCAAACTTCATAGTAGAATCTGTGGAAAAAGCACGTGCTGATATTAGGAAGCGCGTAAGTCAGGCCAAAACCAATTGGCGCAAAATTCGACCTAGAATACTTCACCACAGACTAATTGGTCAGCGTCTAGTAATCTAGTAGATCTCTCAAAGTCCTGCAGATGAGTAGACAATTACTCACCAACATCTTATGATTTTGCTGAGTTTATCATTAGCATGAAAAAATAATTATCTCAAATTATTCGAAAACCTTTACAAAGTAGTCCGGGTTTCCGTTATTTCTTTCTTTTGTATTTATATTTCATCTGTATTTCTTTCATGTAGAAACAAGTAGTAAAACAAATTGGTGGAGGATCATTTAATCACACACGTAGGGCACTAGGATTAATATTTTCAGATGTTATGACTTACCGAATGTCGTGAACCGGCGCCAAAAATTCAATTATAATAAAAGAAAAAAATTACATAACATTGCCAATGGTATGTTTTATTCAGTAGTTATATTTTACTTAGTTAATTAAAATTTATTCATTAAACCCATAAAATGCTGCAGCGTAGATAAAATAAAACTTCAAAATCCTTGCTTTCATCGTGAACTAAAATAAATAAATATTTTTCATTAACACAATAAGCAATCTTCACATTTTTAAGAATTTTCTATTTGCGACCATTCAAAAATTTCTCTATATAAAAATATTTGACAGTATTATGTTTGATTTTCAGAAGTCATTATGCAAGGATGGGGTGCTAGCAGAGCTTCGGTTGAAACGGTTACCAAATCGTGGTTTCAACATGCGGAGGACAGGATTAAGCAAGATATGATGAGAAAATAGTTTTTTTTTATACCTTAAAAAATTTAGAAAAAAGGGTTAAGCATGTTCTTATTTTTTAGTGTAAGGATTTATGTATTTATATTTTAAAAATTGTAATATATATGCTTAAATAAATAAATTTTGTTTATGAGATGTCGTTTAGATGTCATAAGAAAGTTATCTTTATGATATTAGTTTTCAGAGAACTTTGAGATATCACAAAACGGAGCATGAGAGATTTTTATGTCAAAATAATGTTAACTTTCTGGCAATATTTACCGATGTCAGTCTCTAAAAAATGTTATCTCTAAGAGAACTTTCAGAGAACTTAATGCTGGGCGGGTTTTCATTTCAAATGTCCTAAAATTGTATTTTCATTACCCCCAACTTGACAAATTATTACCTGCATAGCAATAGCACTACAATGTTTGTTAATTTTTTTCTTGTTAAAAAAAATTAAGTATCAAATTCTAATGTTCTAAAACACATATGAACTTGTGATTTTTAAAAGGATTTTTATTAATGCATGGTAATTTACTGCAATTTTCGGATTAAAAAAAATACTAAATGTTTGATAAAAAATTTAAAAATGCTATATAAAATGTTAGGAAATGCCTTGATATTGATTAAAAGTACAACATAAAGTATTCTTGCGTATTATCGGTTCGATAATTAAAACTTCGTGAATTGTAACACTTTATTTCCAAACCTATTTCGGAACACTACAATTATGATTCACCTAACTATCAGACTATCTATCTGATTATCTGGCTAACTAACTAACTGACTTACAAGGAAAGTACTCGAGGTGTACCCCACCGATTTTTTTCATTTTGTGATATGTTATAGTACATAACAAAATATTGGACACGTATTTTTTTTTAGATGCTAACTCGGCGATTTAAGTAGTGAAACCACCCCTTAAAGTTAACCCCAAAAAACAGTTTTTCTTTAATAACTCAAGAGTTAATTAGAATTTTTTGATGAAACAAACGCTCTGTTATTTCTCATAAAACAGCGCTCCGAAAAACATATTGGTTATGTTAAAAAGTTACTACCCCTATTTTTATGGGGGTGAGTTTCATTTATTTTCTTATATATCAACTTTTGAACAACTGAATTTTATCAAATTTAATAATTTTGCTAAGAACACTAAAAAATAAAATTGACCTGTCTCGGGGTTTTGCAAAAAAAAATCCTTGAAAGGAGTGATTTACCCCTTGAGTTAATTTTTTTCTGTACAGTGTTATGGAAAGTAAAACACAACATATGTTTTCAATTTTATTTCTATGATGATTATTTTGACATATATTTTGCATTTACAGTGAAATAACGTAACACCCCCATTTTTATGACCCTTGGAGAACCCCATGGATTTGTTCATTATTAGATTGCGAATCAAAACATTTATTTTTTCACCTTTAACTTATTGATATTTCATCAAAATAATGTATCAATAATTTTTTTTTAGATGCTAAATTTGTGATTTAGGTGGTGAACACCCCACCCCCCTAAAGATAACCCCCAAAAAGAGTTTTTCTTTAATATCTGAAAAATAAATTGGAATTTTTCGGTAAAACCATTATTACGTTATTTCCTATAAGAATGTGCTTCTAAAAACGTATCAGTTATGCCAAAGGGTTGCAACCCCTAATTTGTATAGGGGTGGGTTTAATTTTTTTCTTTTATACCAACTTTTAAATCCTTGAATTTTATGGAATTTGGCAATATCATTAAGAAAATTAAAAAATAAAATTGACTTGTCTCCTGATTTTACAAAAAAAAGCATTGGAAAGGGTGATTTACCCCTGGAGTCATTTTTTTCTGTAGCATGATATGAATGATTAAACACAACATATGGTTTCAATTTTACTGCTATAATGCTTTTTCTGACATATATTTTGCAGTGAAAGTGAAATAATATTAAACTTTTTCCTTTATAAGGGTTGGTGATGGGATTGATCATTATCGAATTGCGGGGTAAAACATTCACTTTTTCACCTTCTACTTATTTTATGTCGAGATTTCAACAATATAATATGTCAACAATTCAGTTTTAATTTGAAAATACTTATTGTTTAGGATCTCACCCCTAAAATTTTTATTTTCGCTTGAATGTAAAGAAATATTATTTCCTGAAGAAAGTCTTGAAACATTATATTGTGCAGAAAAAATCTACATTTACCGATCATTTCAGTCAATCTAGCAATATTATTAAGAAAATTAAAAACCAAAGTTAACCTCTTTCGGTTTTGTAAAAAAACTCATCCGAAGGGGTGATTTACCCCAAGAGTTAATTTTTGGTTTGGAAATCCCGTGCAGTTAATCATTATTAAATTATGCCTAAATTATTATTATTGCATTTTTATATATTTTATTGTGATGTATCATTTTTCCAGATATGTGCAAAAACAAATTTTCTTTCTTCTTTCTTCTTGTTGGATATTTCTTCACTTGCGTAAAGGAAAAAAATAAATAATTATGACAAAAAAATCTATTAGAAAAGACAATGACAGATTTGTGGCACATATACATAGGTTAAAATATATTTGATTTTATGGATTTTAAATATATTTAAAAATGTTTATATTTTATTTTCTTGACGAATATTAGCAAAATTCAAAAAAGCCCAAGTCTGCTGAATAGAGAATTAAAAACCATTTTAAATGAGGTATCACACGCATCCTTGTTCAATTTAAAAATTGTAAAGGGGTATCTGTAACTCCAGGTGGGTTGAAGGGAGAGGAATAAAATTATGCCTTAAAAGTGTCATTTGATAATCTCAAATTTCGTAGATAATGAATTTACTTGCGTTACTTTTGGACCTCACGTTATCCAAAACTGGAAGAGATCAACTTTGGTTTTTAATTTTCTTAATAATACTGCTACATTGTCTGAAATGATCGGCGGATATAGATTTTTTGTGAACAATATAATGTTCGAGACTTTCTTCAGGAAGTAATATTTCTTTACATTCAAGCGAAAATCGAAATTTTAGGGGTGATACTCTAAACAACAAGTATTTTCAAATTAAATCTTAATTATTGGCATATTATATTGATGAAATATCGGCATAAAATAAGTAGAAGGTGAAAAAGTGAAAGTTTTACCTCGCAATTTGATAATGATCAATCCCATCACCAACCCTTATAAAGGTAAAAGTTTAATATTATTTCACTTTCACTGCAAAATATATGTCAGAAAAACCATTATAGCAGTAAAATTGAAATCATATGTTGTGTTTAATTATTCATATCATTCTACAGAAAAAATGACCTTAGGTGTAAATCACCCTTTCCAATGCTTTTTTTGTAAAATCCAGAGACAAGTCAATTTTATTTTTTAATTTTCTTAATGACATTGCCAAATTCCATAAAATTCAAGGATTTAAAAGTTTTTATAAAAGAAAAAAATTAAACCCACCCCTATACAAATTAGGGGTTGCAACCCTTTGGCATAACTGATACGTTTTTAGAAGCACATTCTTATAGGAAATAACGTAATAATGGTTTTACCGAAAAATTCCAATTTATTTTTGAGATATTAAAGGGAAACTGTTTTTGGGGGTTATCTTTAGGGGGTGGGGAATTCACTACCTAAATCACAAATTTAGCATCTAAAAAAAATTGTTAATACATTATTTTGATGAAATATCAACATATAATAAGTTAAAGGTGAAAAAATAAATGTTTGATTCGCAATCTAATAATAAACAAATCCATGGGGTTCTCCAAGGGTCATAAAAATGGGGGTGTTACGTTATTTCACTGTAAATGCAAAATATATGTCAAAATAATCATTAAAGAAATAAAATTGAAGACATATGTTGTATTTTACTTTCCATATCACTGTACAGAAAAAAATTAACTCAAGGGGTAAATCACCCCTTTCAAGGATTTTTTCGTAAAACCCCGAGACAGGTCAATATTATTTTTAGTGTTCCTAACAAAATTATTAAATTTGATAAAATTCAGTTGTTCAAAAGTTGATATATAAGAAAAAAAAATGAAACTCACCCCCATAAAAATTAGGGGTAGCAACTTTTTAACATAACCAATATGTTTTTAGGAGCGCTGTTTTATGAGAAATAACAGAGCGTTTGTTTCATCAAAAAATTCTAATTAACTCTTGAGTTATTAAAGAAAAACTGTTTTTTGGGGTTAACTTTAAGGGGTGGTTTCACTACTTAAATCGCCGAGTTAGCATCTAAAAAAAAATACGTGTCCAATATTTTGTTATGTACTATAACATATCACAAAATGAAAAAAATCGGTGGGGTACACCTCGGGTACTTTCCTTGTTAGTGAGGGAAAGCCGACCGCGTATTTATATCGTTCCGGTTTCTAGAATGGATCTCCGTACAGATAAGACTATCGCTTGAGGTAACGTCTAAAGCGTCTTATCTGCTGTATAATTCATTCTCGCGGCCGCTTCCTATTATCTAATGTTTCCAGAGAGTTCCTTGCACTACACAATCACTAATAGAAATCATATAACTACGTTTTGTTACAATATACACTTTGCACGGGAAGTTTTGGTTGGTATTTTAATCAAATATGCTCTCAATAAAAATATATATGCTCAATAAATTCATATTTGCTATTTAATGAAATTTTGCCATTTATGCTAATGCACTCTATAAAAATATAAATACTCGATAAGTAATGTTCACTATTAAATCAAATTTGAAGTAATATGTATGTCCTATCCCAAATACAGAGTGTTTCAGTATAAACTTCCCACCTGAAAAATGTTGGAACTATTAGAAAAACAAAAAAAAAAACAGAGGGACATTTTCTTTTCCAGGAAGACAAATGGTGGGAAAGGTTCTGGTGTTTTAAAGCTATCCATTAGGCAGTGGATAAAATACCCTTAAATTTTAAATGGCACCCTATGTTAAGGGACACCGCATTTTAAAGTTTTTTCAATTATGCTCATGACAATATGCGACTTTTTCAATTTAGTCAAACTAAATATTAAATAATGTAGGGAGTATTAGAATTTGCCACTGGATATTTTTTAAATTAATGAAGCATCTAAATGTTTTACAAAATTTTTATTAATGTAAGAAAAAATTGAATTTGTTTATCAAGCTTAAAGTTATTATTTTTATTGAATATTTATTAACTTTCGAACCACAAGAATTTCATACAAAGCAATTATTTTATTTATCGAGCGTCTATATTTTTTGTCGAAACATTGTTATTTTAACAAGTATTTAAATATTATATCGAGCATTCGTTACATTTATCGAGCCTTTATTATTTTTATCTTATGGTGCTTTCCGATAAGTTAACTGGAAAATGTAACATGCATTGAAAATAAAATATTGTGCGTTACTTTGTTCCTTGTGATAAAAAGCTGTTGCAAGCCACAATCAATGATGTAACCTAGAGGGCAGTATGCAGCCCTCTAAATGTGTGTAGTGGATCATGGGTAACTGAACTATCAACAGTTGAGCCACATGCATTAAGGAAGCGGAAAAAACCCAGAAGACTTGATTGTAATGCACATACCAATAAGTTTGAACGTTTATCAGATTTAGGGCCGGTTTATTCACCTTCTGACAAACTTGCTGGTAACAATCTATAAGGTAAATTTACCAGGCAGCAGATACGAATTTCCGTTGTTTCATTTAAATTTATTTGACAGTTAACAATCTGACGTAACCAATGTTTTTACACTGATAGTACACCAGCAGATAGAGGAAAAAAGATGGATATATGCAAAATTTAACGAGTAAGATAAAGATAGATTAATTCCTATTGCTCATGTCTGTTTTCTGTTTTCATTATTGTTTTTACATTGCGGTTGTGCGTTTCACATTTTTATTTGGTTTGTGTTTAAGTTGGAAATGAACAAAGAAGGGCATGAACTAAAAATGAAAATACTGAAAAAAAATACGATAATTCATAATTATATAAGTATGCTTTAGGGTTTGGATGTTTATTTATTTATTTTTTATATATGCTATGTTTATTATAATTGTTTAATGTTTGTTTATTTTTTTGTATTTGTCAAACCAAGATTTATTTTTGAAATAAAACATTAATTTTTTTTGTAGATTCCTTTTATCTTCGTTAACTTTAAAACCTAAAAAAACAACACCAATGCAATTAATTAAACAATTTTAATTTACAAATTTATTTATTAAGTAAAAGTACACAATAACTATTAATAATAATCAAATTTTATTCTCAGTCTCGAGTTTTCAAAGATATTTGAATCATGAGATGATCTTGGCCACCTTGCCACAATACTTAGACGAAACCTTCTTACAAATTCTATATCAGCCAGTTTATTGAAATGATCTACATGTCTTTTTATTCTATTTCTTGTATTATACGGCTTTCGATTATTAAGATGTTTAAACAAATTTAATTCTTCTGCAATAAACACATCCTCAAAATCTTCAATTAACTCCATAACTATTGATACAAAATTACACAAAATAAATATTGAGGTTATAACCTCTCTGACAAATCAGTTATTTGACGAATAAAGTAGCGGACAAATTTATCTCTCTGATAAGCAATATATCCGAGGGATTTTATTTATCGGAGGGTGAATCAACGCTTTTCTGTCAGATTGTGTTGTTATCTGTTAGATTGCGCTACCAGCAACTTTATCAGAAGGTGAATAAACCGGCCCTTAGAGTTTAGAAACCGGTTTACATCTTATTAGATCGCGTTTGTTTGGTATAGCCAACTGGAATACTGACAAATGTTCCGATAAGTTTACATTTAAAAAACAACGGATTAAGTCCATGTAATAAACATGAACTTTAAATTTTGAAAAAAAAACTCATTACTGTAGAAAGTAAACCAACTCCTGCATTACTATACATGGTGATTCCTTAAGAATGAGCAACTTCTGAACTGGAGATACTACACACTAAAATATGATGATTGAACTTAACATGCCTTATACAGGTTTACGAGGTGTTCAAAGTTGGAATTTTAATTTGAAACTTCTTAATAATTTTGTGATTTTAAGCAGTATCGTCTAGAAAATTGGCAACTTTATGTTTTTTGTCATGAGAATTACAAATTTAATGCTGAATTTCGCTTTATTTATACAGGGCACCCTGTTACCTAAGTAAATTACAACAAATTTTTTTTGCCTAATGAGTTAAGGCTAAAATGACTAGAAAATCTAAAAGGCAGCCTCAATTTTGAATAAAAAAAGGTACTCTTCTTTATTTCATCAACTCTATCAGTTCCAACTTTGACCACCCTGTACCTCTTAAACCTGCAACATTTCTATAAGGCATGTTAGGCTCTGTCACCATATTTTGGTGTGTAATATCTCCAGTTCAGAGATTGCCCATTGTTAATGAATCACCCTGTATTTAAAATAACACAGAACAAATTACATATTAGGCGTTTCCAATCCGAAAACCATGAATATGAATACCTCAAAAGGTGTTTAATACAAAATCTTTTTAATTTTTTTGGTCATATGGCTTGTTTTCAACAGAAATTAATTAATGAATATAAGCAGATTTTCCGATTATCCTGATTATTTCCATTTTCCTACATTACGATACGATCTAAACTTGATGTACAACACATTTGTAGGTATAAATAGGACTCATTTAGTGGAAAACTGGCATGTGGAAATATATTCTAAAATGTGGTCCGGACACGAAAGATTTTTCAGCTCAGCGATATGATATCCATATAAAAAGAAGTTCTTTTTGGACAACAAAAATTTCAGTATGATGTAATTTTAAATAAAAAAGTGGAAGAATTTCCCACAATTTTCAGTAAAATAGGAATTTGGGTATGTTGCAATATCAAAAAATATAATTGGTCCCGTGACGTACTTGTTGCTTTTTTCCTGATCATCTTCCTCATTTATAAAAGGCATTTCATAATGTATAGGATGTCCAAAAAACATTAAATTTAACAAAGTTGTCTTTTTGAAATGGAAGGTCCTATGTATTTTTACATTTTTGAATTCCAAGATCAAAATAAAAGCCAGTTTCATAAAGATTTACCTTATGTAAGTCTGAAATATTTTGAATTTTGCGAAAATGTAGTAACAATTTCAGCGTTTACATCTATTGCAATCAAATGTATATTGACTTCTACTGACTTATTAAATTTTGTGTCACACATGTAAAACATTGACTAGTATATACGGGATCGCCAAAAATTGTGACCAAATGAGGACAAGTTTTAAGCGTCTAATAATTTATTTATTGTAAATGAAACATGTTCAATTTCATTATCTATCAAATACAAAGATTATTACACTTCCTCACAGCTAATACTTTTGCGTTTTCTTGAAAAACGCACATTTCATAATGAACATTTTAAGTTTTAAATAGTATGGATTACTTAAAGTTACCAAATAAAAGAATGCTGGAAATACATCAAATAATAGTGGCTTAGAAGTTTTGAAAATGCCGATTGCCCGACTCTCAGTACAAATACCGTATCTTTTCAATGCCTTTATCACTTTCTTTGAACGCTTGTATATTGCATACGTCTGACGGAGGGCAATAAAATGCAATTAAGAAGACTTTTAAACACATTTGGCAATACGATATCTTTCTTGCGATAAAGCGAAGCATTTTTGTCAGATCATGCCAGTAATAAGTAAATAACAATAAAATATATGTCAGTCGGCGCGATTCAATTAGTAATCGATGTTTATTATGTATTATGATTTTTTGATTGTTTTGTATTTCGGTCGCTATGGCTTACACAAATATTGAATATGGGGAAATGATGCTGTTACATGGTGAGTTTTTGCGAAACGCAAATGCTGCTGCAATCGAATTTCAGAGGCGCTTACCAGATAGTCTATTTCCTACTCCTAGAACTTTTTTGTGAAACAGGGTCGGTAATGCCAATAGGCCAACTCGTAGGACATCGCCGAAGTGACTTGAATGTGTTAGAAAATGTTTTGAATCGAAGAGCAACCAAGTCTTTCAACGAGAGCTATTGCAAGGCATTTGCGAATATCCCAAAATAAGGTTTGGAGGATATTACGGAAAAATTCGCTTAATCCATACTCAATATTCAAAAAGTTCAAGCGTTAGAACCCAGTGATTTCCCCTGTTGGCTAGAATTTTGTAATTGGTTTCAAAATGAAAGTGCTGCTGATCCGATCTTTTTTAACAAAGTGCTGTGCTGTGCTGTGCTGGCCTTTTAAACGGGCAACCTAAATCCACTGCTTTTTAAAAACCAAACTTTACAATCAATATTGAAAGGTGAAAAGCTTTTCTGCTTCTTACCCAAATAGTGTTGGTTTTTATACCACTATTTCTGTAATTAAATGTAAATGTTTAATTATTTTTCCGTTGAAGTTTTGTACATTAAATATGTTTTAAATTTAAACAAATAATGTCTTTGTAGTCACAACAGATGAAAATTCGCACGCTACCCGTAAAATTAGTTTTCAAAGAAGATTTATTCTTAATGCTCTCTCTCTCTTTTGTCTTATTTTCGGCTCCAAAACACGATCCTGAATTTATGGCAGGGCTTCGAACCGCTATATTTTTTGTTCCGGTTTTCATTTCGGCAAAAAAATTATATCGGTTCAGTTCCGGTTTTCGTTCCGGCAAAAATGGCGGTTTTTTTCCGGTCTTAGGTTCAGTTCCGGGTAACTCATTTTTGATTTTTAAAAATTTTTCGAATTTAAAATTGATTTTCGAACATAATTTAGAAAATGTGATGTCTTTTTTTTCGTTAATATTCCAACACGTAACTACCCTGAAACTGAAGGAAAATATTTTCTATTTTAAAAATTTCATGCTTAAACTCAGAATTTTAAGGTCAATTTGAGTTCAAATTTCAACAAAAACCTAAACTTTATAAAAAATTGAATCGGAATTTCGGGTTTAGATATTTTCAAATTTAAACTCAAAATTTTTATAAAAGTCTTAAATTAAATACCCTAGAGTTGAAAACTTCTAGAATATACGAACTTTGACGATTAAAATCGAAAATTTGAAAGACTTTTCTGTTTTCTGTCATAATTTTGGTTGACTCGCTGTTTCCAATAAAATTGATTTTTACTGTTTCGACTTTGTTTTCTAAAACTTCCGATTAAAAAGATCAAATTAAAAAAAATAAATGAAAATAAAAAAGACCAAATATTATAAAAAGTTTTGTATTAAGATTTTGCGGGACAGTCACAATTTCAAAAGAAGAACTTCAAATTTATTTTTAAAAAAGGGTTTTCGAAATTTCTACCATAACTTAGAAGTCTTGACTTTAAACAGAAATTGAAGTATTCACCAAAGTGATAAGATCATTACACTCCGATGAATAACAGGATGTTTGTCAAAAATACAAAAAGACATTGACGAACGGTTTGGCTTCAGACAAAGACACAACACAACTCTGCAGATGAATGGAATCACAAATTACATCTGCAGAAAATTCAACAAAGACAAGGTGACAGTAATGACACTACTTGACTTTCAAAAAGCATTCGAGAAAGTTTGGGCGGACTCTCTAATAGCCAAACTAACAGAAGAAAAATTTCCAAAATACCTGATCAAGACAATAGACTCATACTTAACGAACCGAAAATTCACAGTAAAAATCAGCCATCAAAATTCGGAGACTAAGCTGGTAAGGGCAGGGGTTCCCCAAGGTTGAATATTAGGCTCAAAACTCTTCATTCTAATTACAAACGACGTAGCAAAATTCGACAAGGCGCACTTAGCACTATATGCGGGCGACATGGCCATCTACAGCAGCTCATTCAGCGCTGTAATGGCCAGTAAACAAAACCAGATACACGCGAACACCTTGCAAAAATATAATGACACCTGGAAAATACAGCTAAACACGGACAAGACAGACACAATAATATGCAGTAAAAAATTCACTAACATTAAAATATTTGACAAATTGACAATACAAGAACAAAAAATTGAACCACAAAAAGAGTAATATTGAATACCAGGCTGACCTACAAACTTCTTTTTTATGTCCGCTATGTGTAGCGGACATAAAAATGAAATTCTATGCAGCCACAAACAGTGTTTACGCGCTACTATCTCCAAACAGTAAATGCAATTACACAAACAAAAGATTAATTTACACACAAATTCTCAGACCTGTGCTGACTTACGCAACACCAGCTTGGGTGGGTGCATCAAACACAACCAAAAAGACCCTCCAGGTACTCCAGAACAAAATATTAAGACTTATGACAAATAGTAATAGATACACCCCGATACAACGACCACACGAGATGCCAGACCTACCGGTCATAATGACCCACATAGACGATCTCTCACAAAAATGTTGAGACCTTGTCATACAACAACCCACTGGCGGAAAACATGACAAGCATTAGAAACATAAGAACTAAACATAAACTTCCTTACCAATCGCTCCCTATGTTTTGAAAAAATTTACCAGATTAAAAGGCTAGTGCCAGTACAAATGGGCGCGACGTGAAAGTGCGACGTTGTGAATAGTGTAGTGTTAGGATGTAAATAGTAGGCTAAGTTAGAATTAGGAAGAGACAATGCTAGGTTAAGCAACTGTGAACAGGTTTTTTTTTCAAAAATTTTTTCTGTAAAAAAGAGCATACTAAAATACTAAAATAATAGGTTTGTTCCAACCGAACATCAAACCAGTTTCCAACCGTCCGGCGCATGTGCAATTAAAATTTAGCGTTCCAATCAAGTGCAAACTCCGACCCAACTGGTAATCCGGTGTTACAACACTGTTCTGACTGATCCGTGAATTGGTTTGTGATCAATCAGAACAGTCAGCAGTCGGGAACTTGTACTGGCAGTTTGGAACATGCGCAATAAATAACTTTTCAGTTGTTCATTTGTTATTTCGACTGCAGATCTTGCCGAGGGCAAAAGTGATTTGTGTTTAAAATTTTAATTTCAATTTTTCATCCACTATTCTGAAAAATAATAGTTATGGATTTCGTGGAGTAATTTGTCTGTGACGAATAATTATTTTTGCCTCTTTCGAGTGATGAGACTGATAGTGAAGACGAGCGGTTTTCCGTGAGAAATGAAAATTACTTAGGTAAGTTGTGAACATCTGTTAAATATTCAAAAGTTTATTAAAACGTAGTTACAAATAAAATGGACTGTAACAAAGGTTCATAAATTAAAATATGCTAAAAATTAATTTTGTTTACAGAGCATACTGTAAATAATTATTCCGATGAAGAATATAGGCAGCATTTTCGGATGAGCAGGACTCTCGTTGAATACATTTCTGAAAAATACAGACGCTGTGAGTACTGCAAGGAGGGAAGTGGACAATATGGAAAAATATCTTCAATTTACCAGGTTTGTCTCCAAACAAAGAAAATAGAGAGTCCATTAAACAAAATATAAGCTTAGATTTTTGATGTTGATCTGCTTATTTTACCGTAGGTTTTAATTTTTCTTTGGTTCGCTGGCCATCAAACTGCCAGTTTTCGGGATGTTGCTGATAGGTTTGATATAACTATTAGCTTACTTCACCGAATTATCCGGAAGGTTTCTTTATTTCTAAGTAATATGTCCCCAGAGGTTATTAAATGGCCTGATGATCAGCAAAAATTGGAATCTGAAAAACATTTCCGAAAAAATGGATTTCCTAATGTGATAGGAGCAATTGACGGAACACATATTAAAATTGATCGACCAGAAATGGACCCGGACTCTTACATCAATAGGAAAGGGTACTTTTCTATACAGGTAAATATATTTTTGCAATGTTGTTCGTTAGGAAACAGTTTTTTTTATTACAGATGCAAGCCATATGTGACAACAAACGTAGATTTATTGCTGTGTTTATTGGTTATCCAGGTTCCGAAAATGACAGTAGGGTGTTAAGAAATTCACCTCTGTTCGAAACATTAGGGGAAAAATGTGGTCCATTTTTTATTTTGGGGGATAGTGGATATCCTCTAATGAGGAATTTGTTAACACCCTACAAGGATAGAGGCCAATTAAACAGGACGCAAATAAACTATAATTTGAAGTTATCAGCCAATAGATACATCATTGAGCACACATTTGG
The DNA here is from genome assembly GCA_028583605.1 of Dastarcus helophoroides. NCBI lineage: Eukaryota > Metazoa > Arthropoda > Insecta > Coleoptera > Bothrideridae > Dastarcus > Dastarcus helophoroides. Next base: position 1,670,123 of record CM053329.1, read on the forward strand.
TATTTTAAAACAAAAATTTCGGCAGTTGTTTCATGTCAAACTTCATGACATACTTTATATTGTACACTTTATTAGAGCATGTTGTGTTCTTCACAATTTATGTATAGATGACGTTAATTTGGATGTAAATTTAGAAGAACTAGAGAACGCAGCACAAGAAATTTTAGATGTAAATATATAGAAATTACTTAGAAAATAAGATATTTAGGTTGTAAAATATTTTGTAAATTGTTTACATACTTAGGCTCAAACTATTTATAATTCTTATTATAATTAAAAATTTCTGTTTACTCTTTGTGCTTAAGTGTTTTTTTCCCATTATTCAGGACTGCCAAACTATTTTAGCATTACCATTTTAAATTACAACTTCAACATTGTATTTTTCATAAAGTATTTTTTTCGAAATTTTTCACTTTTTTTTTAAATCTTAATCATAAACTTAAAATTCTGAGGAAAAAAATATTTTATGTTTCTTCTTTCATTTCGAATGTACAGGGTGGGCGAAACTCGATGTCTCTGCTCTATTATAAGAAAAGAAAAAATTATATAAAAAAACCATAAAAGAGGTTCCTAAATGGGATTGAGTAAGGTCCATTTTAAGTCAAATTTTTATATTTTTCCATATTTGGAAACCAAAGTAATGACATTAAATTTTTTCTAGAAACATACATATATTTTTGCACATTTAAAAAGAACTAATTTTTGTACAAAAAATATGGTATCTTTTTTCGTTAAACTTGTAAGCAAATTTATTTTACTTTGGTTTCCAAATATGAAAATTTGGCTTCAACCTTACTCAATCCCATTTTTAAGTTTTTTTACATCTTCTTTTCTTATAATAGAGCCGAGACATCGCACCTTGTACTTAATTGATGTTTTTTTTACAAGATTCTTTTTTTAATGAGTTTTTAATTTTTTCTCAATATTTCGAGATGTAACTAATTCTTTTTCTTTTTACTTTATGGTTTGAAATTTGGACTTTAAAAATATCAATTTAAATATGGATTCCTTAGGAAAACTACAATTATTCATTTATATATTATATTATACATAATTTATATAAAAATAAATTAGTCTTTAATAAAATTATCATTTAAATATTGATATGTCTTCCTCATTGCCACCTCTGCAGACAGTACAATTATTACTTTTCTTTTTTTGTAGTTTGATGTACTGTTCCAGGAGTTCATTTCGCTTAACATATGCAGTCAGCTTTCGTTCTTCTAGAGCGAGTTTTTCTTTTTGTAAAGTAAATTTTTCTTTTCTAATTTTTTGTGAATTGTTCATTCGCTTCCTTTTCTTACTGGTAGTGGCCTTGCAATTTGATCGATTGTCTACAATAAAACAGAAATTATCAAGTTATGTTTAAATAAAGAATGTTATTTTAAATTACCGTCACTGTCGTTGATCACAATTGGGGATGACGACCCTGGCAACGACACGTCATTTACTGAATATGTTCCTGGAGCGGACATTTCTTCACTGCAAGTATTACCTTGTGGACATGATTTTTCCTCTGCAGACAGTACAAGAATAGGTGTCATAGATTCCTTTTCTCCTAATATTTCTTCCATTTCATTAGCATATTCAAAATATTTCCTTCCCGCCCCCGTGCTATTTTTTTTATCTTTAAATTTTTTATAATTCCTTTCAAGGACCCTCCATCTATTCTCGCAGTTAATAGCAGATAGATTGCAATTGTTAATGTGGTTCAGCTCTGTAGCAATTTTTTCCCACATTGCTTTAATTGTGCGAATTTTAAATGTTCCCACATTTTGGCGATGCATTTTGTAGTGGTATATTAGTAGCTTGGTAGCATTGGTGGTCCAAAAGAATTTTTCACTGTCTTCTTCATGACCATTGTTTTTGGCCATGCATATCAACCCTGAAGGATCTAAAAAAGTACACATTACCTAGGGCATTTAGTTAGCAAAAATGAATAACACTTTAAAATCGCGGCTTTTTATAATTTGACTATTTATTTTGAAGGCAAATAAACATACATACCCAAACATATTTAAAGAATATTATATTAATTTGTTTTTTAAAAAAGTTTACACCGCCATTTTAAAGTTTTTCTAGAATATTATATTTATTAATTGCAACATTCAAAATTTAACTTCTTTAGATCAATATAATGATTTTGCACCTACCTATAAATACGCCTTCCATATTTTCCGATTACACTATAAATTTTAAAAGTTCAAACCTTTTAGCGAAACAAGTAGTATTTACAAACGACTACAAATGACACCCACCGATCAGACGAAATAATGAAGCGTTCCAACGCGTACAATCCCATTAATTCGTTCATGAGTTAATCGGAAACTAGTCAGAAATGTTCGGTTGGAACAAACCTAATACACCAAACGATAAATAAATTCACAACGAAAGAAGCGAAAGCTGTAACAATTCAACAGGCTAGGATAAGGTGGCAGTGCCACCAGGTGCCAGCAGGGTTTCCGATATGTTAAAAAATTTTGTGTACACTCATATGATATATCAATAAACGTCTTTATTGTTGTTGTTGTGATGGGTTCTGGTCAGGTAAGTATTAGGTTCGAACTCCGACGGCGGCAAGCCTTTTTTCTCAGTCTGATGACGTCACTTACTTAGACTTCAATCTGAGTCAACTCCTCATCACATTTTCGAATGAGCCAGACGCCCTAGGTGGGAAATGGGTTGTAATTTAGTAGCCCTCTTATACCTTTAGCATTGAGCTAGAATGCCCTTCACCTAGAAATGCCACATTTTCAGACTGGATCTGGATTAAAATTTGATGGTGGTGGTGAGCCAAAACCGGCATATCTGTACTAAATTCAAATATTAAATTTACTGCAGAAATTGAAAATAAAATAAATTTTCTGGATTTAACAATATTAAGAAACTCAGATGAATTGAATTTTTAATTTATAGAAAACCTACGCATACAGATGTTACAGTTCCAAATGATTCCTTACATCCAAGGCTCGGATTTCATGCAAATGCATATAATTTGCATATTTTGCATATTTTATCAACTTAGTGCATATAACTGAATGAAGTGCATATGCCGGCATATTTTTGTAAAATTTTAAGTTTCTATATTTCATTCTAAAAATATTTCCCCCAAAACTACCTCTATTTGCTAGTGGTTGTTTTGGGTAGTGTTATTAATGACCTGTAATTATTGAAGCTGTTTTGGACATTCTCCGGACTTTAGATCGTTTTATTACCTCTTTAAAATTTGAATTAACACCTAGATAATAAATTCCAAGAAAAATAAATGTCTGCGAGAGCTCTCAGTTCTTGGAAATTGTCAGTATTTTTCCTCAAATGTTGAAAGCAAGAACTTTTACCGTAGTTTATTGTAATTTTTTGACTCTATCGGTTGTATGTGCAAATTTTGTGACTTTTAAGTATTGTTTGAGTAACAACGCACGTTAAAGAGACCTAAAGTCAGTAGTCTTCCCCAACTGCGGATAAAAGAATTTCCCAAACTTACATTGGATCAGGAAAAAATACTTGGCAAAGTTTGCAGCAAAATGGTAAGTAGTAACCCTTTTTTTTTCATTATGAAACTTATTGTTTGATATATTTTTTTAATTTTCTCTAAGATTCCGACTGAAAAGGAATTTTAGATTAAGCAACACATTAAAACTACTTTGCATCAAAACAAACTACAGAATTCAAAAGTTAACAAAAAACTACAAATGTCACTGCTTCAGACAATTGTTTCATCGTCTAGAAGCAATAAAGAGGACAAATCTAATGTGGATTTATGCAATGCATTAATTTCTGCCAATATATCCTTAGCTAAGTTGACCAATTTCAGTTTCAAAACATTTTTGACAAAATACACCAATAAGCAAATACCTGATTACGAAAAAATTATGATAATAAAATTTACAAAAAACCATGCGAGACATCCGTGAAATAATAGCGGACAACTATATTTAATTTTCAGTGGATGAAACTACGGACAGTTGTGGACGATGTATCGCAAATTTAATTATTGGAATTTTAAATGCAGACAAATTTGGTGCAGGTTATTTAGTAAGTGCAAAAGGACTTGACAAAACCAATAACGCAACAATGTGTAGGTTTATAAACGAGGGATTTACAAATTTTTTTCTTGCAGCTGCTTGTCGATTTGAAAAAGTAGAATTGATGCTAACAAATACTGCCCCTTACATGATTAAAGCAGGTCAAAATCTTAAAATTTTTTACCCCAATTTAATACACAACTCACCTTTGGCTGACGGTACGAAAAGAGTTGCGGAAGAGATCAGAAACAATTTTCCAATTGTAAATGTACTTATGACCAACGTTGAAAAATATTTCTAAAAGCACCATTCAAAGTGAAATGTAAAGAAAAACTGCCGGATGTTGCCGTTCCGCCAAAACACGCTGGGGTACGTGGCCTTATTTTATTGCAACCACTTTAATAAAATGCTTAAGTAATTTGGAATTTTGAAGATTCTTTAATTGCAGTTAGAGATTCAAAGATATTTTTAAAAAACCCAGAATTGCGTAAGCACTTAGCCTTTATTAAAGCCAACTATTTATTTGTAAGTCCCACCTTACAGAAATTGCAAACTAAAGGAAGACCACTACAAAATTCGATTGAATTAATCGAACATTTTCAAACATCTGTAATTTCAGTTAAGTGCCATGTAGGTAAACTTGTGTCTTGGAAGCTAGACACAGTACTGAATAAAAACGGAAGAATTTAAACTTCTAGCCAATATTGACTGAAACAGGAAATTTTAACAATGACGCTAATATAGATTGCGATATTATGTCCAATTTAAAATATGCATTAATCACTTCAGTTGATGTCGAGAGAAGTTTTTAGATATATAAAAATATTTTGAGTAATAAAAGAAATCATTTTCTGTAGATAACTTAGAAAACCATCTTGTCATTACTTGTTTTAAAAATATTGATGAGTAAAGTTAATGTGTATATTATTATTGAGGTATGTTTGTCATTTAGTTATATAATAAATTTGAAATTTGTAATGTTTATTTAATAAAGAATATTTACATAATGTGAAAATGTTGTATTTTTGTGTCTTTGTTAATAAAGTCTTTACGCAACTATTTGAAATACAGATTTTTCAAATTAAAAATATTTTTTTATATTACATACATATCATGCATCATACATATATGCATATCATGCATATAATAGTGCATATTTTTTGTGAATTATCTGCATATAATGGATATTTGAGGTGCATATATATGAGCATATTTTGATATGTTTTTGTGCATATAAATCCAAGCCTATCTTACATCCAATTCCACACAAATTGGCAGCATATAAATCAATGATAAATAGAGCTTATATGGTACCGATGAAAGAAGAAAATTTTAATCGAGAAATTAACATAATTAAACAAATAGTTTGTAGCAACGCATATTCTGAAAACACAATTAATAGATTAATATCTATAAAAGAAAAATTAGCTATTAATTATATTTTTCCTAAACAGCCAAAAAAAAAACAGACTATTTTGCTATTACATATTTTGGAAATATCTCGAAAAAGATAAGTAACATAATTTCTCGTACATCCCAAGCGACACCTAGCTTTAAGTCATATAATTCTTTAAGTAACCTGATTTTTAATGCAAAAGAAAAAACTCTACGACTTAGTAAATTTGATGTTTATAAATTGAATTGCTCTGAATGCAATGTGTATACATAGGACAAACATCACGTAATTTTCATATTAGGTACAGCGAACATCTTGCTGTTTTCAGAAATTAACATCCAGAAAAATCAAATTTTGCAAAGCATCTATTAGAAGCACAACATAAATTTACATGCGCTAACTCAGTAGAAGTATTACATAATTTTAATAACACTAAAAAACTTAATTTCTTGGAAACCATAAAAATTTACAAATATTTACAATTTAGTCAATCTACACTTATGAACGAGCAGCTTGATCTTCTCACCACATCTCTAATTGAAGCTTTGGACGAGAATTTGAATTGGACGGAATATTCGTAGGAGTCTGTGATCCATGGAGTTTGTTAGCATAACAAATTGTTGGTATGACCGCCGATGATGCAGTAATGCGAAACCTGGTCCGGCGTTAGCAAATATTGATCGAAAACCTTGTGGAATTTTTAAATTTCGTTGTGTTGTTATTGTTAATAAAGTTTAATAGTTATGAATTCTAAGGTTTAATTAAATAATCAAACACCTGTGTCAAAAGTCAGTTATGAGTAAGCAACAAGTCGTGGAGGAACTCCATAAACCTATATGAAAAAATTTATTTAGAAGAACAGTTATCAAAGGTTTAAGGGACCTTTGGCAAATTGATTTAGGTGAATTTGTTGAATATGCGAAGCACAATAGAGGATACAAGTATATTCTTGTTGCAATTGATTGTTTTTCCAAGTCCATTTGGGTACAAGCAATCAAAAGTAAATCAGGCGATCAAGTAACTGAGACAATAAGTCAAACAATCAAACAAAACAATGATCGTGTCCCAAGAATTTACAAAGCGACCAAGGCAATGAAATTTATAATAACCTTTTTAATAAATTGACAAAAAAAGTACTGCATTTATCATTTATGTCCATTTAGTGTGCAGAAAGCTGCAATAGTTGAAAGAGTTATTAAAAAGTTAGAGGAAAAGTGGGACAAGCTCTTTATCTTACATGGGAAACATAAATGAATTGATTATTTAAACGATGTCGTTGAAGAATATAACAATACGAAACATAGAACTATTGGAATGAAACCATCCGAAGTAAATAAAGATAATGAAGAACAATTACTTAATACAAAGTACAGCAATATAAAAATAGCAGGGATATAAAAGTTTAAAGTTGGAAATATTGTTCGAATAAGCAAAGCTAAACATGAATTTGCTAAGGGATATACGACTAATTGGACTACTGAATTATTTAAAATGCGACAATTTCGAATAACATATCCTACGACATATTTGCTTGAAGATATGAGAGGTCATCCGATTAGTGGAGGTTTATATATTGAAGAATTACAAAAACCTCAACAACCCGACGTTTACTTAGTGGAAAAAGTTCTACGTAGAAATGGATAAAAACTCTATATCAAATGGTTTATTAGGTTTGGATAAGTCTTATAATAGTTGGGTTAATTCAAAGGAGATATTTCTTAAATAAATAATTTTGTTGGTAATGAGTAGAGCTCAGTTGCATTCAGAATGGCTTCAGAGTTGGACGTGGTTTTGAAATACGAAGAAGGTAAACTCGTAAAGTAATTTACTTTGGAAGAATTATGGTTATTTCCTTACAAGTATTTATTGGCCCATGTTCAATCTTTAGATTTGGCAAGTGTATGGAAAAATTTATCAATAAATTTTCAAAGTTCTTCAAGTCTTACACGAAGATTACCTTGCATGGGCCATTACAACAAACATGAGGATGTAACACACATCGATGGACTCCCATCATCCAAACTTAAATGTCTAGAATGTAAGAGAAAAAGAAAAAAAAAATAAATTGATATGTATTCTGATGATGAATTATTTAAATTAAAAAGGTTCTTAATATTATTATTGTTATCAACCATGGCAACCGAGGGTACTCGCACAAGGTCAACGATCTCAGGAGTGCGACAGGAATGCTGAGGGAAAAAGTGCTTGCGATGAACCGAAATGCGGCGGCTGGGTTGAGGCATTCATTCGGGGTGATTCATGGGAGACGTATGGGCGCGGCTAGTTAACGTTAACATGGATGGTTAAATGTATAGATTTTACTTTGTCTTTTCAAATGTTAGTTTGATATTTTTGTAATAAACGGTTATTTACATCAGAAGTGGGATAGTATTGGTGTGTTTTTAAGTTTTTAGTGAAAAAGGTGCAAAAATATACCAGAGAACGCGCTCCAAAGTAAAAGAAGTACTGAGGATTCGGCATGAATCCAGAAGACATCGCCGATGGCAGGGGAGCTCACGAGAGAGCTGAGGAAGCCATAAACAGAGGTGAAGACAGGAGGGTATAAGGTCAAGTTATACATCCCCAAGAACCTCAAGTGTGGTAATAATCGCCAGCAGGGTGCAGGAGAGTAGTGAGTCGAAAAACAAATTAAATGCTTTAGTAATGTTCTGCGTTGCGTCAGATGATTGATAAAATTGTAAATGCAAAAAAAAAATCCAAAGTTATTAAATTTAACAGTCAATCACAAATAATCTAAACGTAAACGAAGTAAGCATACAAAGAAACGCATGCTCCTCTTAATAAAGGTATTTGTGACTCAACTTTACCCATACACGAGTACGTGACCGTCGAAATAATGCTAACGGAGTAAAAGAGTAGAGCTCCATCATAAACAAGAGCTTTACGAACGTTGAAAATCTCTTAGAACTTTAGGACTTAAATTAAATGATTATTATAAAAAAGTAGACGGGTTATTGCGTTTTGACGATTACTCGACAAAGGGTTTTAAATTTAAGGAAACAAATCCAAACATTGATATTAATAAAATAGAACAGCGATTCAAATACTTTTACAACCTTTAAATCTGTATAAAGGGTTATTCGCAAAAAAAAGGTTTGATATCGAACTTGTAACGAACTAATGAACATACAAATAATATCAAAACAATTCATCTTTTATTGAAGAAAAAGGAATGACATTTGGGTGATGGCATAGTCAGCTATCAGGTTACGGAACAATCTGCTAAAGATCTGAGTTATGATGTTTACAATTGCGACATAAACAGAACATTGATATTATTTTAAGAGAGCGGACCGAGAGTTATGGCCATTATGGGTTTTTAAGGTAATTAGTTTGATCTGAAAAGCCATTAGGTATTTACATTTATTTTTATGAGAACTGTTAGATTTTGGGTCCATAAATTAATTTGCTATAAATGGTCCGATTCGTCCATTTTATCAATAGGTGTACCTTTATTATGATATTGCTTAGTAATTATTGGTATTATTTTAAAGAATTAATTCCTACAATAAACATAATCTAACTCTCACATTATTGAAGTATATAGATTTGAAGTGGTAACTTTTGCGAACCAAGGTTGAAATATGGGAGTATGAGGTATCTGATTCGACAATAAAAGGGATAAATTATTAGCAGTATTTTAAAAAAATGTACACCCTGTTATTCAGAACAAAGTAAACCATAAAGTGTATTGTTTCACAAAAAATATTATGTTGATATGGAGAGTTCATTCCTTTGAATTAGAAACTGTAGCAATTGTGTTATTAGTTACTAGATTTCGGCAGTACTTAGTCGGAAGGCCCTTCACAGTGATTACTGATTGTGCTGCAGTAACAAATACTTCCAAAAAGGTAGAATTAAATCAGAGAATCGGCTGGTGGGTTTGGAATTGAGTGAATACCATTAATATGGTATTAGACATACACCTGTCAGCAAATGCGTCCTGTTGATGCTAACAGTGTTACAAGCGACTACACCCATAATGTATGAATTGAAGGGTAGAGAGGTAAAAAAAAAAATAAAAAAAAAAAATCACAAATCATGGTTCTCACTGGCTTGTATTTAAACGAGCCCGTTTTCAAATTGTTCAACTAAATCTTGAAGATCTTGGTCTTTTTGCAACAGGTAAAATTTATGATCAGGTGGCTCATAATTATTGGTTTCTGCGCTGCGACGTTTGGTAGAGAAATACATGAAAAACTTGTATATTGTTGTATATTTTAAATCTGCAGAAAGCATCGAATCCCATAATCTTGTTAGAAAATATCCAGGTCCTTTTATAAAATTCTCACCGATCATTTAGGGACCTTAATAAAAACGATATGAGGTAATACTTAAGTATTCTTCGTTGTGGATGCGTTTACAAGGTTTGATTTAATTTACTCTTCACCTAATGCAAGGTCAAGACATGTACTCACTGTAATGATAGACTTCTTCGTAAGGCGTTTTGGTGCACCATTTCAAACTATTAACAGTGACAAGGTAAACCATTTACGTCTAGTAATTTTGAAATATTTCGCAAAAATAAAAATACGGTATCACTCACTACTTGAATGCAGCTGGGCGACCAAGAGGAAATGGACAAGTTGAAAGTTACAATAGAACCATCCTCGATTCATTGTCTACTATGGGAGCAGAAATAAATGATGAAAAATTGAATAAAAACATTAACAAACTCCAGATAGGATTAACTGGTACCATAAATCAGACATTAGGAGCATCTCCAAGTGAGGATCTGATGGAGTTTCGTGTAATAGGGCAGGTGACCTTATTACTAGCTGAAATGTAGCAGAGTATTGATGTTACAGCGGTACTACAACAAATAATTGAAAATGCATCTATTTGCCAGTCCAAACAAAAATGCATATTTCGATCCAAAGCGTTGTTTCCGATTAGCTCAAGCAAATGATTAATTTTCCTTAAAACAAATTCTTTCTTTTACAGCACAGGTACAAGTCAAATTATTACCAAAATAAAAAGGTCTTTAAGGTCACAACAACAGGAACACTGAAGGATAGAGTAAGGGAGGTTAGGTTCTTGGAGTAGGGTTACTACTCAGACAAGAACAGCTGGATAAGCAGATACCCAGGAAGCTCTTCAGTGCGGTGAAAGGAGATGGAATGGTGGTCAACTATTCAGAAGCGTTCCTTTCAGGTTCAATTTAACAAAATGGTTGGGTAAGTTAAGGACACTGATGAGTAGAGTAGGGGGATTCGGTTCTTGGAGTAGGGTTACTACTCAGACAAGAACAGCTGGATAACCAAATACTCAGGGTGCTCTTAAGTGTGGCGAAGGGAGATGGAATGGTGGTTAACTGTTCAGAATCATCATACTTTCGCGTGGGATTAGCCCATAAAGTTAGCATTTAAGTAGGAGTTTAAGTTTTAAAAATATAAGCTGCCTCTCACTAACCAGGGTACTAATATTCTTCAAAAATAAATAGAAAAGTAAATATACATGTTCTTATAAACTTTGTTGCACAGATCTATCACTGGAGTGAGGACACTCCAGCTGTCAGGAAGGGCCGAATGTTATCAACCATGGCAACCGAGGGTACTCGCACAAGGTCAACGATCTCAGGAGTGCGACAGGAATGCTGAGGGAAAAAGTGCTTGCGATGAACCGAAATGCGGCGGCTGGGTTGAGGCATTCATTCGGGGTGATTCATGGGAGACGTATGGGCGCGGCTAGTTAACGTTAACATGGATGGTTAAATGTATAGATTTTACTTTGTCTTTTCAAATGTTAGTTTGATATTTTTGTAATAAACGGTTGTTTACATTATTAATATTATTTCTCCACCCTAAGAATAAATATTGTAAAAAAATAAATTTGCATGCATCAAATAAAATACAACAGTTATTAAATACATTTATTAAATATAATGTCAGAATAAGATTTAATAAGCTTTTAAAAAGCGCATATGGTTTATGTCAAATTCCCGACTCTCGGTCGCCGGGGTAGATAGAGGGAAAGGTTCAGAGTGTGTGTGGCCCGAGGGTCAGGGAATAACGAGACCAACCTTCCATGTACGAAGAAGTGTAGAAAATATAATTTCGAGTTGACGTGAGTTTTGATTTTAACGCCCACGACGATCGATTTATACATCGATCTAACAATAGATATTAAAGCAATAAATATCATACTACAAAGCCATTTCCTTAAGAAGTTTCTATCTGTTGCTTATTCTTATATCAATCAGGCGACGCTTATCATCATATGGACTCAGAGCTATCTTTGTTTGTTCTACGTTAAAAACTTTATGCTTTAAAGAATAAATAAATCTTTGGGTTGTGAATTTTTTCTTGTTTTCTTTTACACAATCTACGTAATCTTGAAATGTGATTACGTTCTTTACCACATTAGACTTTACTAGCTTGGACTTTTTAACGCATTTTGTTCCACTTTCTACCAAATATGAATACATCTTTGATTGGAGTCCAGCAAAATGCGTCATAATTCTACAGTTGTTTTCGTCTTTTATTCTGCCAGGTACTTTTTCCCTTGCAGAATTATTCCGTAGGAATTTTGAGGAGCATAGTCAGATGTATCATTTTCTCTAAATTTTGCTTAATAATTTTATCATATAAATCATCACACTGAAGTCCATATACGAAACTGTCTATCGGTGTAAAGCAATTTTCATTTGTTTGGATTAAGAGTCTTAAGCATAAAATCATAATGGAAATTTGGTGGAACGGACTGGTCCTTGGTTATCTTCAAGAATTGAAATACGGAACTTGTCCCCTGAAACCAAAAAAGATTAAAAACAAAACAAACGTTGCTCTAACGCGTTTTGACAGCCAAGCTGTCATCTTGAGAGAGATACAATATCTCTCTCATACAAACTTTCGAAATATCTAATATTACCATTTCGAGGTATAGAGTCTTTTTCATTTCGATACCTATAAGATCACCACCAAAGATCGTTCTATTGTAGAAATTTGAACTTGCAGTAAGATTTTTCGCTCCATATTTTCCCAGTCATTCAGATACTATTTTTACTATGCGGTGTTTTTTTATGTTTTCCACCGTCTTGCTAAGACCGGCATTGCTTGCAATTTTATTCAGGTTTTTTCCAAATTCTGTTGTACCTGCAGCCTTAATTTTAGAATTTAGTTCAATATAAGTCTTCAACCACGCAGACTGTTTTAATTTTAAGGCTTTAATTAATCTTAGTTATTTGTAAACCGTGTCTTAATGCCTGTTTTAAAGCTCGAGAATGGATAACATAAGATTTTTTATCGTAAAGAGTATTTAAAAGGGTGGGTAGATTTGATCTCTTAGGTATTTGATGCTCAGCGCAGAAAGAAGAATATTTATGCAAGTCATGTAAATGTTCTGAATATTCCAAATCAACATCTAAATAGTAGCCTATAGGCTCATTGTCAGGTAGGGTAGTTACATCAAAATTTGTAAGATTATTAAACCATTCAAATCCATCATATGGTAAAGGTTGACATATTGCCAACCATATAAATTATATATAATTAATTATATAACATCAAAATACATTAAATATTTGGATGGATTTGAAGGCTCATAATTCCCCCTTTAATACCTCTTTCGATAAACATAATCATATCAACATCATCTAATATCTGTAGGTCACATTTAGTATATTTCAGCATAGATGTCCACGTATAGCCCGGCACAGTGTACGACCATGCTGGATCTAAGCATACGTGTCATGCATAATTGTCCTTAAATTTTCAAAGACATCAGCCAAAAGAAAACGTCTGTTTTTAAATATAAATCTGAATATTTCCCCAAATTTTCAATTCCGAAATTGATTCAAAACTTTCGTGTATGTTCGTAATTTTCTTCTGTAATATTGAAGTCATTTAACTTACTATAAAACATTTCCCGTGGGCGTATTGGATTTGCCTCTGGACTACAGAACCGGGAAAGATACAAGCGTTCCAATTGGTCGGTTCTGACATCATAATCGTGTGTTTGGCTATTTCGTACGCAAGCGCATTCGCAGTAAAATACAATTGACAGTTGAGACAACACATTACTATTGATATACGTATTATTAATAATATTTTAGTTTTGTTACTAATGTTTTGTAGTTGTTTAGACCGTAATTATTTGCATGTCGGGCCCAACTTTCTGATTGTTAGTTTAAATAGCTGTTATTGAAAGACATTTTAAATAGGGCTTTCTGTAAACTTTTCGTTTGTTAAATGCCAGATTTAAGAAACTGGAATTGGATTATTAAAAGTGGTCTTTAAAATCCTCGTACGTTTTTATTTTAATTATTGTTCAAGTGAAAACTGCTTTAAGTGCGTTGAGCGATTTTGATAGGAAAAAAATAATGGTTTGCGTTACCATAAGGCTAATTCTCGTAGGCGACACGTTCCGATGTTTACAGTTTATTTACGGAGTTAGTTTTCTAAATGGATACCCCTCCCCTTTTTTAGCTTTATTTTTGACAAATTCAAAAAATTAAAAAGCTGCATTGATTTAATTTTTTTATAAAATAAATTTACATTGTTTTATTCATTTTTCTGCCGTATAAATAACATTTTTCATTTACCCTTTGCCACACCTAAGGAAAAAAAGCAATATTAAAAAACCATACCAGAAGTTTTATGATACAGACGCATCATATGAAAAGTATAAAAATTAAATACCACTATTTTATAGTGATATTGAAGCTACAATTTCTTCCAATAAGATAACTACTACACAACGCAGTTGTCAAAACTGCAATATTTACATGCAACTAGAAATTTTGTACGGTCGAGAATATGTAAGAAATGGGCGTAAATTAACACTCAATCATGACGTCAAAACCTACCAATTGGAACGCGTGTTTCTTGCCCGGTTCTGTAGTCCAGAGGCAAATCCAATACGCTTCCCGTGGTGGTAACCTCTTTTCATTTAGTCGGTTTGTCGAGTCTACATAGTCATATCAAAAAATCCCTTTTCTGCATAACAATTTCAATTTATTATCATTAATTCACTTTGCAAAATTTTCAAGTCCGATTAATCAAGAGCTGATGCTAATTCATCCAAACAGGTGCTTAAAAACCTGAAGCTATCTATATACCTAAATTTGATTTCGTTTTCCTTATTATGTTGAGTGAATAAAATGTATTTTTCTTCATTTATAGGCAGTAATGATATTTTTCCCAATTTTGGTAAGTCGCCAATTATAAAGTGTCTATCATACTCAGATAAATAATGAAAAGCTATAAGTACAACGAAGGATTTTTGATAGTTAAGATTGCATCCTTGGAGTGCTCAATCTCGAAACTGACTAGTAAAATGATCATGGTCTCCTACGACAATATTTTTTTCTATGAAATCTTTTTCAAAGATATGACATATTGTAGCGCCAATCACATCTGGTTTTTCAGTCACTGGAATTATATCCCTAACCTTGCTCTTAACAAATTTGGATAGTTCAAGCTTTTCGTTTGCAAACCATTGCATACAGTCTTCTCCTCTGTAACTATTGAAAAGAGAAAAACTATTATCATAACTGCATTTAAAACACTATCCAACACTATAAGCTTTATGCTTTTGATACTTTGCTGTTTTTATTTCTTCTGCTACGGTATCTTGGAATGGCAAAAGCAGCGATTCAAAATCTATACATATGACGAAGGGTGCATTTTTTTGTAAACGAAATTTTTAAACTTTAGTGCCAGATTTATAGGTAAGGATACGCGACATTCGTTTACTTTTTCACATAATTCTAAATGCTCGGTTAATTTTGATTTTACCTAGAAATAATTTAGACATCTGTCGCAAATGAATTTTTATATTGGTTTTTATTTACTTGCCGCCCTGTTAATTTAGAAAGACTTAATCCACACAGAATGGTACTTTATTTCAACATGACTAGCTTCATCATTTGGTGGTAATGGATAAAAATCTTGTGGCTTTGCAAAATATTCATTTTGAATTAAAAGATTGACATGTTTTTCCAATCTAAATTTAGTTAATCGAACGGGCACAGTTTGAAAATAACTTGAATTATCTTTTGAGATATATTCCAACACTCACACGTTTATCAAAATAGAATTTTGTTGTTCAAATTTAGAAATGTCTTGTAAATACACAGGTATTTCTATGCTTTCAATATTTGAAACTTGAGCGTTATGTAATTTAATGTGGATATGATTAAACTCTATCAACGTGATTATTAACGGGATGAAGAACACTGACTATGCTCCAAAAGAAATACGCATCATCCTCATTTTTTACATTTACACAGTCTTTCTTTCGAGCAACGGCTTCGGGAAGTTTAATATAGGAAGACCCACCCGTTCATATTCAAATTTATTTATATTTACTTCCAAAATAATAACTTTGTTTAGTGCTTACCCAGAAGCACGCTCCCGTAATTCACTTAACATGCATAAACCAATTTTGTAAATATGTCCTCCTATCAATTACTTCATTTCTTGTATTAAAACAATTTAGATCCCTGATTTCCTGCTCTTTTTCTTGCTTAATAGATTCATCACCAAAAGTTGTATTCACTTTAAGCATAGGGAATTGCTTTAAAACGTTATTTATTCTGCTGTTAAACGTATCAAAACAATCCACCAAAAATAGTCCCAAGTACCTACTTATGCACTATGTTAATTATAATACGAGTTCCTACTATAGATTTAAAGGCAGATTTAACATCCTCCCAATGCACCCTATCACGAAGATTTTTAGTACCAGCTCCAATATTCTATTTCAAACCTATGGCTCTTACTGCTCTATAGGTATATTAATCAGAAATAGGCAGCTAGTATTAATAGGTACTTACATCAAAATGATCTTCACACACATATTTAGTGCTTTTAGGTTCAATTAAGTCACGCCTCATTAGTTTACACCAATTCTTCCCTTTATTCATATCATTTGGTAGACGAAAAAAGGTTTTATTGGGGTTTTTAACTGTCATGCTTTTACACATAGGGACAATACAATATTTGTAGGCTTTTTTTTAACCTCAGCCATTGTGTAATAAAAAGAAAACATGACACGAACGGCGCAAGTGACTACACACTAATGAATTTGTAAGTACTCAGGGACTACAAGCCGCGTCTAAGTCAAGTGACGTCACAGGCGTAACGAAATTTATTCTTTCAAGCGCAACTTCAAAGTCCCTTAACTGTTTTATTTTTAGAGATATTTTAATAATTCACTTTTTCACATCACTACTTAAATTTCTATTATTAATCAAAAACAAAAAAGGGTAAACTTCTCCGTTGTTTTTTTTTTGGTATCATCAAAATAATCAATGTTAAAAAATACATAACTTTACTAATTTAATCGAAGTTGTATCTTTAATAATAAGGAAATTAGCAACAGTGCCGAGTTCATTTTGAACATCCGGTAAACAGGTTGTATCAAATTCGCTTCTCACTAGTGCGATGTCGAAACCTGTGAGAATTGCAGCATAGATTAAATTAAGGCAAAGTTGTCTAAATTAATGCAAAGTTGCCTATTTTGGTTACGGGTAATAGGACGTCGAAAGGTCAAAAATATTTCTTGCTGCTCTTGAGATTCAAAACAAGAGTAAAATTTTGGATTTTTGTGTTTATTTTTTCTTGGCTTTAGTTGAAGAGTAAAGGAATACTAAAAACACTTTTTCATTGGCGTTTTTCATCCTTTACAAAATAGCCTGAATTTTTTTTTTATTGTTATATGTAATTTTTATTGCATCTTTGTGCTTTTGAATCTCAGACGTCACTGATATATCAAATTTTTATTTGAGTAAACTGTCAGCAACAAAAAGCCTTTTTCAGATTAACGTAGTTTGTATTTTTGATTAACAGTTGACCAGAATGTAATAAAATATGACAAACGAAATGTGACAATTATTGTTTTATTTGTTATTTGTCATTCTAAATATACGCAGTTGCTTTGTCCGTAGTTACTAGTCATTATTTTTGGTGGTCAGTTGTTTACAATTAGGTCTGCTGGTTTTTTTATTGTTTTGTTAAAATTTAACAATTTGATTTTACTTTTTTCTTACCAGTTAATTACATTTTTATAATTTTATTGTTAATAATAATTACTTATTATTTATGAAAAAAAAATTAAGTTGAGTTAACCTAAAAAAAGTCTTTTTGCCTTGATGATGGTTTGAAGTAACGAAACGTTTATCCACATACATCAATAAAGTCGGAGATTCAAAAGCTACACAAAGATGCAATGCAAAGGTCCGTATTTAAAAGAACGAACTTGATGATGGAGGCAAAAAGCGAAACGTGTAATAAAAAAACTTATACTATGTTGTAAAACACAAAAATCGTTAATGAATAAGTGTTTTTAATTTTTCGATTACTGATCAAATAACGATCAGAAATAATACGAAAGAAAATCCAAAATTTTACTTTTTTCAAAAATCTCAACGACATCAAGAGATATTTTCGATTTCTCAACGAAATATTCGTGATGGCCAAATTATGCAACTTTACTCCAATTTAACCGATGCTGTATCTTTTATCGTTTTCGAGGTCCCTGTGGTAAGAGGCGAATTTGTCAGAAGTTGAATATAAAAAAGTCGTCGAGTAACAGAATAACTATTGGAACATTCGCAAAACTTTTTTTAATAAGGAATCAGTGTACAAGCACCATCTCTGATTCATAAGAGGAACATGACAGAAACTTATCGTAGCCTACACTGTACACTCGGTAACGGGTACATGGCTTTGTTGCTTCGCGAGTATATGTGAGCGTATTAAATATTTTCATTCTGAGGCGACACGAAGTTGGCCGAGCCATCTAGTTTCAAATAAAACATCCAAGGGTGTTCATCTAGAAAGCTTTTGTAAAATATAATGTATCTATCTATATCTATTTTGAACGATTATTTAATTAAGGTCTATTAAATTTGCGAAAAATTACTATTTTATTTTTTTGGTATAAAGACATCTAGTGTGCTCTGAACTACTAGTTGCGAGGACATTATTATACAATTATTTGCGGACCATTTAAAATTAAGATGCCACATGTTTCAGTTCGTTTAGAGCACATTAGCGACTTTTTTTCACAGGTTTAATTGCCTTTCATTACTTTAAATAAACATCAAGTAAACATGTATCTTCGTGGCGAAAAAATACGTGTTTTCATTAAAAAAAAGTAATACTTTGTCGTATTACTCCGAAATAAGTCACCTTGTATATGAAAGAATATTCTCAAATTATAGGCCACCATGGGCCATATAATGGCCATGTAACGTTTTTTTTATGAGATCTACTTCATAAGGGTTCGTTAGTACACCGCTTCAGTCTGTTATAGCGCGTAAAGAACAAAAACGTTATTACAATTCTGTAAGGGAAGATAAAGATGGGTATAATTTACACTGGTTCGATATGTTCTATTATAGCTCCACAGATGCGCTTGTCAAATTATAACCATGCATTCAGCTGCAAACTGCAGACCGGCCAGTACTCAATACTTTATCGGAGCTTGATAAGAGAGTGCTGCATTAAATAGGAAATAGGAGAAGGCGGGGTAAAACCTGATAGCGGGTTATAACCGGATTTCGGTGATCTAAAGGTAACTAATCTAATTTAAGGTCATAGTTAGTTTCTAATATTTTGTGCAATGGATATATTATCTTATAAATTTCACCTTTTATGCTTTATTATACTCTAACAAAATTACCACGCATTTTACTATTGCACGAAACCAAATAGTAGGCTTGGGGCACAATCGGACAAGTTAAAACCGTATGTTATCTCGCTGTGGTCCATCATATTTTCAGGTTATTTGGTCGCATATTCTCTAAAATTGCAAAATACCACTCACGTACCAGAGAAAATTCATTAGGCAAATATGGGATACGGAAAGCAAGCGTAAGGCAAGAGAAACAGTAGAGGAAAAATAAATGAGCTTCAGGAAAGATGGCTAGAGCCAAAAGTGCAATCGAATTTTTTGGATAAAGGGAACAAGAGGGAAGTACCCGTAAGAAAATCTGAATGAAGTTCTTTCTGACAAATTCAGTCTTCTTTGTAATGCTTAAACAACAGCAGTAGTCAGAAAATCCGGTTTTGCCCCCTATACCCGGGGCACAACCAGATTTTTCCAAATTTTAGAAAATAATTTTTTATTGAAATATCAATCTTGGTTTCAGGGGACAAGATTTGTATTTCAATTTTTGAAAATAACCAAGGACCAGGCCCTTCGACCAAAAACATACTTTTTTTGTTGAAATGTTTTAATAAAGTAAAGGTTATTTTTTAATTGTAATTTGGTATACAGTTGTAAGAACATGTAACAATATTCATTTTCTCAATAAACAGTTTTTTAATATATTTTCCAGGGTATTAAAATTAAGTGTCCGGTTAAGATCCCCCTTCCCCTACATCTTTACGTATTAATTGGTGCTATTATTTTCATACCCTGAAAATAATTGCACATATTTTACGATTTTGTTTTCTTTAATCGACAGGTCTGACAAAAAATGAAACAAAAACCCAAAAAAATAAATGATCGTACAAACGTATATAAAAATAATCCCCGTGTGATGAAAAGTATTTATTTTAATCTCGGAATTTTAATTTTCATCCTGCTATTACCACATTTTTCTCTAAATTTGGATCTAAAAACTTATAGATAAGGTTTTGACTTTAGTTTTAAAATTTAGAATTTCTAGTCAAAATTTGGTTCTATAAAATTGTTTGTAGATTTTTCTCAATCTGAATTTTTTTCTTAAAATTTCTATCCTTTAGTCATGAAATTTTCAATTTAAACTGAAAATGTTAATTTTTATGTAAAAATTTGAACACTGGTCTAATTTATTGTGAAAACTTTGACTTACAATTTGGAAGTTTGAATTGAAGGTCGAAATTTGTTAAAGAATTTCATAAACAAAATTAACAGCTTGTGACGGATGGGCCACCAGGCGATATTTTATTTAATACAGATTCGGTGGTTTGGTCGTAAGTTCATGTAGAAATAATGCCAATCGGTGTCAGGTGGCATGTGTGCTGCACATGTAGCGTTTTCTTTTTTCTACTTGTTGAATCTAATAAGATATGAAGCGATCTATTACCTTCATAATGAAGGAGATACACATAAATAAATTCCAATTTGGCATCTATGCCGATTTAGTTTGTCTTTCCCTTTTGCATCACTCAAGAGTTTGCTTTGTCGTTCTTATTTGTAAGCTGGACCGAAATAGTGTACTAGTCACGCCGGTAGGTGAGCTTCTCATATTGTTACAAGAATGTCGTTTTGTCAAATTTTCGTTTTTAATTTTTTGTATTTAAAAAGATGTCCGGATTAGTTACATTTGAAATTTTAAAGTGGGCGTTGATAGGGATTAGGTGGATGAACATATCAAGTTAGCTTGAAGGTCAAAAATAGTTCCAATAAGAAAATAAATCGACGGGTCTTGGCGAATTCTAAAATATTTTTCGGTTTTCTAATTATAGGGGGGAATCAAGTTCTCGTTGGGAGACCCTGTATATTATCTGGCATGTCCTTGTATTTACATTAGGTTGTCCGTTATTTACCTAGTTCCCTTTGTTATCTTGGGTATCCTTTAGATTATTTCTTTGCGGTCTAAAAACAATCTTAGAAAAGAAACAAAAAATTCGATGCCGTTTAACCCTTCCTAAATGACGATACTTTTCCCATTTAATTAACATTGGGTTTTGCACTTTTTGGAAAATAATTTTTTTCTTACTTATTGTATTTAATAACCTACCAGATGTTGTTACTTTTGCTTCTATTATGGTCTCTTTATATGAGACAGTTTTTTAAAGTGGAGTCCAAAATTTATTTTATAAATTTAGGGGGGTATAATTAATTTGTTGGTAAGTTGGTATTTGCCGAACTTTGACGATCGATACTGGCTAAACGGCTGAATCAATTTCAACATTTAAGTAAGTTATTTGATGTGAAATTTAATGCTCTTTAATTTGGGTTGCGATAAGTTTTTCTACAGGAACTTCCGCTTTATAAGTAAAAAACAGAAATAGGTGCCAAAAACCGCGGTTTTTTTTAAATCTAAAATTTAAGCGACTCTCAGTATCCATCGCAAACGCTTACATCGGATACCTAGATTAAACTTTAAAGGTTTTTTGCTTTGGTACATTTTTTTAGGAAGCAAAATGTTAATTTGCCTGTGCTAGAGATCGAATTTTCGAAATTTATTTTTCCGTTTTTTCGGTATTTTTAAATATTATATTTTAGTTTATGCTCCGATCGAAGAGTTTTGCCTTTAATATTGGTTGACATATTGAATTACCGTGATCATTCTGCCTTTCCTATCTTGTCATTTTGGGTCATTTTTATTTCTGAAAAGTTTCACCTCTGGTAGGTGGACATAATGAGCTACCGTACTTCTTCTTTATTGAATTGAGTATTCACGTGTTCTTAAAAAAGTCTTCTATGATGGAAGATGAAACGTCAAACATTTATTAGTTCATGGAGTCGATTCAATCCCGGAAAAGTATTTTTTTTTTATTTAAAATTTGTCGTACCATAACTAGAATAATTTTGTAGGAGAAAATTATTTTTGAAAACACACAATGGCAGTACGTATAAGTTTAAACATTCAACCATGTAAAAATACTTCTTGTTTGAAAGATTACTTTTCGACAGCTAAATTGTTTTAAGGTATCTTAGTTATAGAAAATTTAAAATAAATTCTTAATTAAAATCTTTATTAAATTATTGCTAAGGGTCGAAAATAAAAGATATATCATCTTAGTAGAGAAATGTCACGAAATAGCTGTCAAATTAAAAAATAACCTAAATATTGGAAAAAGCGGTAAAAATAAATTTGGAAATTTTAACCCTCGTTAAAGTTATAAGATAAATTTTTGACTTCAATATGAAAACTTTTTCATGTAAAGAAATTATAAGAGAAGCAGAATCAACAACAGGTAGTGATTTTTTAGGAAAGAAAGCAAGAAAAAAATTATTTTCCAAAAAGTGCAATAACCCCATATATATTAAATGGGAAAAGTATCGTCATTTACGCAGGGTTGAACGGCATCAGAAAAACTTTTTTCTTTTCTAACATTGTTTTTAGACTGCAAAGAAATAATTTAGAGGATACTTAACTTAAAAAAGCCAACTTGGTAAATAACGGCACCCTAATTTGCATAGGCAATGGAGTTCGTAAGATGTCATTACATTTTCTACGATTACAGCTGCATAGCCACCATCAGATCCTTAAAAAATAAAATTAATAGAAAAATATAAAATTAAAAAAAAGTTTCTTAACATGTTTTTCTTTCTTTTCCTCTAATAGCTTTATTTAATAAAAATATACTTAAAATGTCGGTTTTTTAATACGAAATAATCCAAGTTAAAAAAATTATATGAATAAACTATAGATATTTATAACAAACTAGAAATTGAAACTTTGAGATTGTGGACATTTTTAGGGAAAAAAATAGTTTCCCTATCTATTAAAAGTTGCAAACTTCCATATCTCTATTAAAAAATAAATGAACAGATGAAGTAGTAAGCAATAAATTAATGTATTTGCCAGTCTCGAATCTTACAAAAGTCAGAGAAAAACATATAGGATACAAGTGTTAATCCTTAGAAAGTTTAAATTTTACAATCGGTAGAGAATATCAGTCTATAAAGATAAGAATCGCTGCACTATAAGCCTTCCCATTTTTGCAGGTATCAGTACGAAAGATAATTAGAGCCTTCCGGCCTTACGATGCGTTTACACTAGACACATATTTCTCTCTGACATAAAATATATTTTCTTTCTGACATAAGTGTCAATTATCCTGAGAAAAGCTATCTCATCCCAGCTGTGTAGATAAGTCTCGGATGTCTTCTCTCAGGATAGTTGACACTTATGTCAAAGAATCTAGTGTCTAATTTGAACGCACCCTTACTTTCAACAAAACTATTTAGGTTGGAGCCCCGGGACTTTTGCCTCCTCTCTCGGTGAGCCTGATCAACCTTCTTTTTACAATCATCCTAGAATAAATATTTAGGACATGCCATTTTTTTAAAATATTTGAGTCAGAAAAGAGTTTCACTTCGATAGCCTAATTATTTTCCAAATAAAATTTTATTTAACCCTTGTGGTCTGTTCGAATTTGGTATGCACTTGGTTCGTTCGGGTCAATAAGACCCGACTCATTATTAAGAGACGTTAATATCGTTTACATGTTTATTTGTAAACATTATACAATTAAAAGAAGATAAGTTTCAAATGTTGTGATAAAGTAATAATATATGCTATCTACAATGGAGCTGCACACGTTGGGCAAAGATAAGTTGCATGAGCCTTACAAATTTTACAAATGTTGCACAATAGGCTTGTTTAGTTATCATTGTTTGAAGAACAATACTTACAACGAGCACGGCTTACGTTTTTCTGACGGCGTTACCGAAATGCTTTGTGATGTTGAAGGCTCAGTTTTTAATTTTTTAACTATGTTTTGAGCTTTTTCTGTTCTTGTGTGGCTGCGTTCTTGATTCAATATGTTCCCTTGCAAGTGATTTTTCAAGCTCTTCTAGAAATAGTCTTCGTTTTATTCGTTTATTTTTGTTCCAGTTTGGATTTATTGATATTCACAAAACATAGGCGTTATAGGCAGATACATCAAGCATGTTGTAGAAAATAATCAGTGGCCACCGACTGGTTTTTCTTTTGCAAGTGTATGTTCCAATTAGATAGTCAAAAGTGTTAACAGCACCTTTAGTTGCATTGTAATCTAAAATCATTTGTGGTTTGCGATCCTCTCTCTCACCTATTTTATTGTCGTGATGCACTCATGAGGACAACATTTTTGTTTTTCTTTGGTACATAATTTACCACCGTAGTATCAGCAGTAAAAAAGAACAAAGAACTATGTACTTCTATATTGTTTATGGAGTGTGGAAATTCTGGCTTATTCTTTCTTAGTGTTTCCAGCTTGGCTGGTTTTCTCTTTAGAAGTAGTTGTCCCAAATTATATGAAGTACAAAAAATTATCACCAGTTACATTATGTCCATTGATTTCATAGGACGTCGCAAACAACACACATCCCTTGATTTTTTTCTGGAGCTGCTCCTAGCTCTTTGCCTGTGTAAACTTGCGTTTTCAAAACGTAACAACTCCTAGTGTCACATAGAGTCCAGATCTTTATATCATATTTGGCGGGCTTGTTTGGAATATGCTGCTTGAACGGACAGCAGCCCTGAAAAGCCACTAATTGTTCTTGGACGGTAGCATTTTTATTAGAATTGTATAATTTGGGAAGAATTTCAACCCATTTTAATTTGTCTGTACTTTCGAAACGAATTACACAGGATATCATAGAGGAAGTTTCAGGGGACATAACCGCCCTAAAAATATGTCTGCCAATTTCTTTATTTTACAAGCTTTTTGTTGACTCCCCATGAGACCGATAGACCCCAGCAAGTAACAAGACACCAATATATGCCCGAAATGGGGAATTTTCTAATTTGTTCCACTTCTCTTCATAAACTAGTTATCCCTAAATATTTGTCATTTTAATAACTTCATTTTTAATTTGAGGGTGAAATACAGAAAGAAAGGAACTTTTTATATCTGTAATTCTCGAAGTAGCATACCAAGTAACTCCAGGAGTATTACGTATGGCGTTACAGGCAGATAAACAACTACTTTGTGGTGGCGACAGTAAACTCCACTGCAAGACTTTGTTTCTCGAAGGTATTACTGTATTATTTGCAACATTTTGATCACTGTCGGCATCATCTTCACTATCACTTTCCGACACATTGCTTGTGTGATCTTCAACCTCAGATACGGACTCGTCACTAGCAGAGATATCTTTTGCAAGGGCTTGGAACTGCTTCAGTAAGGACTAACCTTGTCATTATAAAGTAATAGGTAGCACTAAATGCTGAATTACTTTGCACCGATCCTATAGATTATGAGCACAGGACGGGAATAATAACTTGCTATCGAAGTGAAATGCACTTGCGCGCGCTATTCTACAGGATGTAAATTGCACAAGCAGCAAAGGTGTAAATAGGCTTTGTAGATACTGTACCTACAAAAATAGCTTTTTTCGTATATGATGCGACATATTTATTACGAAATTCATAATCACAAAAATTGAGTTACCCAAACATCACGCGTTACCAAACATCACCAAGTCAAAGTCAGAATCTAGTAAAAAGGGCGAAGAAAGTGTTTGGCACCATACATATAGTACCCTAACAAATAAAGTCAGAAAATACAGTGAATCAGAATTAATAAATAGCTATATTACAGAAACAACAAGACGCGTTTCGGGTCATGTTGACCTGAACAGACCACAAGGGTTAACGAGAAGGTACTGACTTATATTAATGGGATTCTTGCACAACTATTTAAATTTATTCTTTTTGAATTTTTGCTAATAGCTTGAGAATTCAGTGCTACAGCTGAAGGTAGGTTTATTCAAATAGTAGACGACGAACTCAGACTAGTTGTATGTTCTTTATTTTATAATATATACACATCAGCTTTTTTTATGTTGAATCCATTTACAAGCCGATTCTTATGTTTTATTTTTTACTAAACGATTTAATTTCAGTACAGTTTTAGATAAAAGGATTTACCCTAGAGTTTAATCTCTTTATAATTAAATATGCTTTTTAACAATAGTATTTCAACAAATATTATTCGCTGCTGACATTCAAATGTACATACTACCGTTGTTACATGATAGTATTGTTACTGATTACAAAATTTAACTACACATAATTTTCGGACGAAATTTTGGTTGGGTGTGCTTAGAATTAGCTGACCTTTCCAAATTCATTCAGCATTCGTTACTTTCACAATTTTCATTTTTCCATAGCAAGTGAATAAGTATTTCTTTTGTTGATAATACTATCATATCACTATACAGTGTGTCCGATTGAATGTAGGATGACTTAGGTACATTCATTATTAATGAACATAAAAAATTGATGAAACGAGCAAAGGAGTGCTGGATTTTATTTCCATTAACAGAACGTTGACAAAACCACTGAACATCAGTTTAGGTTATATTATATAATATATTAAAGGTGATTTTAATCACCATATTAACCAACAAATTTCAAACTTTTAAACAAAAACAGTTTACTGTTTTTGTTTAAAAGTTTGAAATTTGTTGGTTAATATATGGATATTTTTTTTTAGTGCTGAAAATCATATTCCATATTATTATGGTCATAACTTATGACTCGTAAGGATAGATGATCCAAATAGGAAAATTAATTTTGGTGAAAAATATTAATAAACCGTATTTTTTAAAGAGATGTATTTCCTGGAATCATTCAGATCCCAGCTCACCAGTTAAGGTAAACCCCTGTCACCTAACCAACTATATATATATATATATATATATATATATATATATATATATATATATATATATATATATATATATATATATATAATCAATTCCCTTATACCGTAAGGTGTCGGGATACCTAACCAACTAAAGATCAAATATTAATAACCATACTTGCATAATATCATGCATCACATTAATACTTTTTTTTTGTCATAATTGTCTTTATGTGACCTTACCGAAAAAGATACATAAGTGTTATTTCATGGACATATTAAGTTATTTAGAAAATTTTAATGAATTCGAAAATGAGAAGATTCAATACGGAGTATATTAGAAAAAAATTTGGCATTAGTTTCTCAACAATTTTTCAACAATAAAAATAAGCTAGTCACTCTAAAGTCGTCGAAGAAAACCGCGAGAATATTTTGAGGTTTTTTTAGATCCAAGTACAAATCAAGAAGTTGCATCAGATTTTGGTAAATCATTTTTTCCATTTTTTCTTAACAAGCAGGTATTTAATTGTTTTCTCAACAATATGTTCACATAAAATTCATCACTGCTTTACTTATATTCCGTGTCAAGATACCTGTGTTATCCCACATCCCGTGGCACTGCAGATATATGGAATATTGTACAATCTTTCATGGAAGCTTAAAAATTACTGGATAAGTAGACCTAATTACACAGAGCTTAGATTAAATGCACGAGTTTTCGACATTAAAAATAAGATAAATAAATAAATAATTTAAAACTCAAAAATCCATGTAATCAAAAAATCTGAAAACTATTCTACTTATTGTGTTAACTTCAGGAAATAGTTGTTGTCACATAAAATGCACATTTTTAAAATGTTGTATCCTCTACATTACCATTAGCGGTTTTTTAAAGTAACTGATTAGTTTTATGAATTCTAAAATAATATATTTTCAGTCTTTGTGTTTCAGTTGCAAATGACAGAAGAAGTACTTAAACAGTTGTAGGGATTTGAAAAATTGCAAGTAAGCTTTAATGATTCTTTGCACATTTTATAGAACATGACAGTAAAATAATTCAAAATATTTTGCCACTGTCTTCAAATAATTAATTAAACGCATTGCGATGCATTTTTGAAATTATATATCAAAGCTTGGTCCTTATACAAGGTACTGTCATTAGTAGTAGCGCAAACGATAAATCTGCAGCTGAAAAGGACACATTTGGCAAAAAAAGTGCTTAGTAAAATCTTTACCCCTTAGGAGATACTTCCCTTCAAACTGCCTAAAAAATATGGAATAGCACTCAAATGTTCCAGAAAAATTCTACTTAAGCAACTTTTTAACAATTTTTCAAAAACTTGTGCCCCTTGGAGGGGTTTAGATTATCATCCTTTAAGTTATATTTTGCTACTATTTTTATGTTTGACAAAAATTGAATATTCAAAAATATGTATCTGATTGTCTGTTTTATTTTAAAACTTTTACATCTCTTGAATTTTTATCTTAAGTCTAAACGTATATTAAGAAAAAAATCAAACTCATTTTCCTATGGATTAGAACTTGCACATTTGCCACTCGGTAATATGTGAGTAGGCGGTTAAAATAGTAATTTATGTTGCAACTGCTTCTATAAATTTACCAGTTAGAGTTAATTTTAATTTTTACGATAACTTGGCAGAATTGTGCCAAATAATTTTATTAATGATGAATATGCTGACATGCTGCAAGCAGGATTACTGGTGAATATCTCTAAATATTTTTATGTTTGTAAATGTGACAAAACCTTGTTGTTGTTTGCCCACTTTGTTGGGGGCATCTGCGCTATAGCAGTTATTGTACACTCTTATATCTGCCCGTATCGGTAAGTATTCTTTAAATGTCGAAAAAACTGTGCCAAAAAGAATGTACCACCAAACAGAAGTTTGCATGACAACCACCTAATTAAATATTTGTTGTTGCAATGGTGCGGGTTGTAATGCGAATGATAAGGAGTTTAATATTTTATAAACGGTTAGTCTTCTAACAAAAAAGTAAAATGGGCAGCAGTGTTAAAATAAACCGGGCAATCTGATACGTATTTTTGAATTTTCAATTTTTGTCAAACCAGTGAGTTGTAGCAAAAAATATCTTAGTGGCTACTTATTTTAACCTCCTCCAAGGGGCAGAAGTTTTTCCAAAATTATTATTCTATGTGTGTATATTAGTAGAAAATCTGTGTAAAATTTGATTTTTTCACTTTTCTTGGTTTTTAAATTACGGCTGCTACACCATATTTTTTTGGAAACTTTGAAGGGCTGCATTTTCTAAGAGATGAATATTTTAATAAGATCATTTCATGTTTTTTTTAGGTGTATATGTAGTGGTATTTTTTGTGCTACTTCTTTTGAAAACACCAAGTATATAACAAAAACAAAGTTACTTGTAAAATCATTTAATGAATTTATTAATTTCTTACTTTTAGTTAGTTTGAATAATGCTAGATCCATTAAATATTTCCATTCTTTCATTAGGTGGTGTCTGGCATATAAATTCTAAATATGTTTTGTGCTTGTTTGAAAAGAGAAGGATTACTTCTAATGGTAGCTCCATATTGGAAGTGCATTGATTGGGTTAGAACTCTATGCATTCATCATATTAACTATATGCCATTCAGTAAAATATACATATTTTTCTAATAGGTACATATATTATTGTAATAGGCATAGGACTATATTTTAAGATATGGTATACGTATATTATCTATGTTAAATAAAATAGTAATTTATATATTCTTTATCATAAAATATATTTTATTAAATAATAATTAGTTTAATGAAAAAAGCGCACTTTATCTTTGTCGCTTTCTTATTAAACAATTTACGAAAATTAAACAACGTTGGATGTGTTACTTAAGAATTTTTGTATTTTCCGAGCCCAATAGGAATATGTGATATTTTATCTTTCTCCAGTTGCTGCAATTGATTATTTCCAATATTTTCTCCTTTGTAGGAATTAACTATACTTCGATCACCAATTTTGTTACCCGAAGTCTGAATAAGTATTTGGCGAAGATAGTTTTGTTTGTCAGCATTATTATACGACGCAGTTTCCACATTTTCCATAGGTGGAGAGAGTAAGTGAGGGTGTTGAGAAAGAGTGTCGGTCAACGAAGCAATAAGTACATCTGAAAGTTTCAAAATGAATTAGTTTATATAATTATCCTATTGGTTGACTAACCTAATACTTTCTTTTCAAGAGCCCTTGATATGTGACCTTGGTCTGCTTCGGTTTCCAAAAAATCGGTAAATTTTTGCAAGGCTTGCTGTGCTTCTGTACTGCCACGAGTTAAGGATTGAGTAAACATTACTTTAGCAAGTTGATAAATTACTTCTTCCAGTGAATATTCCGTATAAAGGAAGTCAGCGACGCGCAATCTCTCTAGCAGTTCGTCGTAATCCTCATCTTGAATTCTGTCAGTTTCTGAAAAAAAAAGAAAGTACTTCAATGTAGAAAACTTAAATGTTGAGATATGTAACGAACAAAATCTATTTAAATTTCGAAGCGATATAGTTTTCAGTGGTTAACCTGGCTATTAAAAATAACCAAACTTTTTAATGTATTTATGGCAGGGCTTATAAGTAAAGGCCATTTATTGTTTAAAACAACAATTTTCTGTTAAATTATTTTACGCAATTATTCCAAATTACCTGTTCTTTCATATTAAGCTAGCTTCTAAGAAAACCCGCAAAAATTTTAGGTTGCTAGGAAACCATCTAATATTAACCTGTTTTCCATTTTACATTTCATAACAATTATTATTTAAAAATTTAATAACAGACACATTATAAGCTGACCCAACTTGGTGCCGTATAATTTCGTTATATTGCAAAATTGAAAGGTATTCCGAATTTAAAGGTATTCCGAATTTAAAGAGCATTAGGAATCTAATGCACAGATAACATCTTTAAATCAAAAAATATGTTGTTCTATCAAAGCATGTACTGGAAGAATCTTAAAAGAGCGTTATCTATACACGTCTAGTCAAATTAAGCGTATTAAGCAGTATGTCTAGGGCATCTATAATATAAAAATGAATCGCAAAATGTGTTGGTAAGCGCATAACTCAACAACGCCTGGACCAATTTGGCCAAATCTTTTTTTAAAATGTTCGTTGAAGTTCAAGGATGGCTTTTACAGCGAGAAAAATTAGAATTATTGCTGGAAAAACCGGGAAAATGAAGATAATCACATATTGAAATGTCGGCGATTATATCACAAATATGTTGTTGACATGTATGTTAAAATTGAAACGCAGAGATTAACATCCATCAGGTTGAATCAAACCAAACTCCGATCTGAAGAGTATATTCACCTTCGAGATGCGATTAATACTGATGGAAATGCACAGAATGTCGGTCGGATGCACGATAAACTTACAACGGTATGTCAGGGCGCATGCACCTCCCCGCCCCGTACGATTGTGACGTAGGTTGGGAGAGACGAGAAGTGAATCTCCGCAGAACTACGGCAAATTAAATGGGAAAATCCTGAACTTTTAATAATTTTTTTCTCCGAAATGACTCTACCGATTTCGATTAAACTTGGTAACTGGGATACTTTTGGGCCAGAAAAATGATCTACATAAGTGCCGTATCGGTAAAACTAAGGGATCATCTGTTTTTGGGGACATTTTTGTCCACCATAAATAAATTTTTTCTCCAAAACAGTTCCACCGATTTCGCTGAAAATACGTAACTTTCAATTAATAATAGTAATTTTTGGGACAAGAAAACGATATACATATATTGGTGCTATTTGGGAAAAATTCATGACCAACACACTTTAGGGATATCCTAAAATTTTTAAAGTTGCATGAACCTGTATAAAAAAAAAATTATTGCCACGGGACTTGTGATACATATGTAGCGGGTTACAAAATATAATTGATCAATCAAAATATGTACAATTAGTGAAAAAAGAAATTTTTTATAGTTAACTAAAAGATAAATTATTACTCTTTACGTGTCAAGTTTGCATAATTTGTAAAATAAAATATTTTTCTCCAAAACGATTCTAATTATTTCGATGATACTTTGTAACAATGGGATTCTTGAGACAAAAAAATTTTGTTGGGTGTCATTTTGTTCAAAATTTGGAATCAGCAGAAAGCAAATAAAGTTCTATAAGAAATATGTAAAATTATGGAGTTATAAAAAAAAACCACATTATAAGAGGCTAATTATTCTAAATTGAAAGGCATAATTGTTTCAAAGTATAATTTCAAATTTTATTTTTAAAAAAACAGGCATTAATGTTTTTAATTATACATTAAACATAATGAAAGATATGTATTATTAAACATAACAGTAATAGTAAACATTTTAAGACGAAAATCGCAACTTATATTATTACCAACAGTTTTTGGGTAACATGCATCATGTATATCAGTTATTAATTAATTTAAAAATGAATTTTTGTCTCGGTCAAAAGTTAAAATACTGCGCAAAAATCTACTTCCAGTTGCGGAAAAACATACAAACAAGTGCATGTTTCTCTATCGCCAGTGTAGGTAGGCACATATCGTTAAATATTTTTGAATCTTTAACATTATAAAGGTACAGAATACAATAAATTTAACTATAATGGCTGGAATATGTCTAATTCCTTATTTTATAAACAAAATCTTTGTTCTATGAAGCAAAATTTAACCAGGAGCGTTAAAATATAAAGCTTTCAAGTGGTATTTGCATGACTTCCCGCCATAACTTTCTCGCAGCCTGCGAGAAGCGCAGTAGCGACGTATTTTGGTCCACCGGACTGACACCCGTTGGTCGGATGACTATTCTTCCAGCAACATACATCGGAAGCCCTCGGCATATGCACGAATATGCTCAAGATGCCATGTCGTATGTTCGTCATTATGGTACAGCAGATTTGTTCATCACATTTACATGCAATCCGCAATGGATAGAAATCAAGCAGGAGTTATTCCCTCGGCAATCACCCATTGATCGTCATGATATTACAGCCAGAGTCTTTAGACAAAAGTTGAAATCTTTAATGGATTTCATCGTAAAACATAATGTGTTTGGTGAGACACGCTGCTGGATGTATTCTGTGGAGTGGCAGAAACGAGGATTGCCACATGCACACATTTTGATTTGGTTACAAATCTTTTTGACAGGACGAAGTCTGTCGGGTCAGTTATCTATATATATAAAAATGAAACCCGTTTTCCGTTGTCACGACATCACATAAAAACGGCTTGACCGATTTGGCTAATTTTGGTCTTGAATTATTCGTGGAAGTCCAGGGGAGGTTCTTACGGAGAGATAATTTTAAAAAAATCTTGATAAAGTGTAAAATCAACATCTTTATACTCCCATATACAAACAGTTTGTACTAATACTTAAAAGCCAATTTGAACCTTAATACCATACAGTAAAGTTCAAGTAGGTATTAGTGAAGAGATTTCGGGACGGCAAAACAATCGAAGACAAACAAAGTGACCTTAGTTCTGTCAAACACATTCAATGTCATCATATGTCATTTCATTTTAGCAGCGATAATTATTCTGTTTAAATAAGTTTAAAATCCCCGGTCGAAGACGGGGCAAGCAGCTAGTTTAAGATAAAATAATCAAGGAAAAGGGAACATGGAGTTGTTGACTACTAGGATAAAACACCATTTTTTTTGAAGGAACTTTTTGTATATTTTTCTTTTTTCTGATAGAATCTTAAATTGTGAACCAAAATCTTATCATGAATGTTCATCTGAATTCAAAAATAATGTTAATTCTTTTTTCCAATTCAAATTATTAGCAGTAAAATTAGCAGAAATTTAATGATACTGTGATAATTGATAAATGGCGATCCATCTAAAAGGTTTTGGAAAAGAGTTTATACCTCTTTCTGTCAAATAACGTGAGAGAGAGAGAGAGAGAGAGAGAGAGAGAGAGAGAGAGAGAGAGAGAGAGATCAACATTTTTAAAAGAATTCGAAATTTTGAAAAAAATCGACACTTTCAAAAAAATTCGAAATGTCCAGGAAAAACAAAATTTCGAAAAAAAAAATCGAAATCTCGAAAAAATCCGAAATTATATAAAAGTCGTATCACTATTCCTATACAGAAGTTCTACTTCATAAGAAAATATTTTTCTAAATGCTTCCTTTCAAAGTATACAAGCTATGACAAATTCGCGATCTCGATAACGTTAAGACGTACAACATTGGTTGAATTGGGGAAAAGTGGCAAATTTTTTATTAGATGTTTTGACTTTTCGCTACTACCGTCAAGTACGTTATTTTAAACACCGACCTCTACCTTATATTGCAGATTTGTGTAGCTTTTGAACCTGCCTGTATATCCAAAGTAAAAAATGTAAATTAAGCTTCAAATGCAAGAAAAAAACATTAATTTTAAAAAACGAATTGGCATCTCGTATTACAGTTTTACTGTCACAGAAGTTTGGAAAAACTAAACATTTTTAGTTTTAACTTGCAATATGCAGTTGTATATATTTTCAGGATAAAAGTATTTCTCTATTTCATGGGGGAGTTTGTAATAGCAATCCCAGTTCTAAAGCTCGTCAAATCGAAATGTTTACTTTTATTTTCATGAATAATAAATCCCGGCAAAAATGCAGGGTTTATTGATCGAAGAGTTTGTTATTTAAAAATTTTATGCTGTAAATGGTAAGCCACGATTTTACTTAACGAAATATAGTGACATATTGTGTAATTAGATTTTGTTGGTATTCAAGTGGGAAACTGAAACACGAATTTCGCGACACCCACATCAGTTATGTGTCGCTTCAATTCTGTGAGAATCTTGCCCGTCAAGTAATATTACGTGTCATCGGCGTGTTTCTGAGGCTATATATTACATGATGGCAGAAATACGACAAAGCTGGATGAAGTGATATGGAAACAACATGAACTTTTGTCTCGAAATAGGAATTTCAGTTTCAGTTCTCTCGAATAATGGTTTTTCTATAAAGATATATATATATATATATGATAACTCAACGGAGTTGTCATTTTGTTATATTTATTACATAGGTTTATACTGTTATTTGCAAGTTTTCTCATAATATTGAGCTTTAATAAAACAGTCTTATTTTCAACCTTAGAATTTTACCCACACCTACAACATACTAAACGAATTTTCAAAAAATGTTTGTTTTATTTTTATAATCTATTATTATAACAAATGATACGATTTACTTATGTTCTGCTAATGTTAGTTCTGCCATCCTGTTGTTACACATAACTTTAACCATAAGTTTTCTGGTATTTGGTGGACGGTATAACATTGAAATCTTTTGTTGTAAAATTTTGTGGAAATGTAGAACTTCTAAACAAATTATTTAGTTTTCTATATCAAAATAATTCATTTTTAGCGCGCAATTGACTCACCATTTCGTTTTTATTTTGTTTTAACAAAACATAAATGTGATATAAACCTTAATATACTTTTAATTTCTTAAACTTGCGATGAGAAGAATAATTAAGGACACTCAGCATCGCAAAATAATAATTTATTATACAATGAATGAATAGTTTGTACAAGTGCCTGAAAAATAGAATATGATTTTAGATCTCTACGTTCGGGAATCTTTTCATCTTACTTTTCTTATTGAATATGGGTATAAAGAAAGTGATAAATCGCGGTTTTTTTCCGAATAATCGATTCCTCCAGAGGTTGGTCTAGGATATCTGTAACAGCCACATATTCTAATCTCTTTGAAACGTACTCGTGCGTGGCCGTTAGCGGAAAAGGTCATATTTACACTTCTTTGCACCAACAGACGATTGATTATATTTTATAACGTCCTAGGGCGTTTGAATAGAATAAGAAACATAACAGTTTGTCAACGAAAGGAATTTAATTTCAGAGAGCTTACTCTGCAGAAAAACAACATGTTGAGGGTGGTGAACATATAGCAATGCGGATTCGAATTTCTAGTTCAATCTCTACCCTCGCTTTTCTCCCTTTAGTTTGCCTTTCGTCTAAGTTATTCTACTCTGTTTAATTTGTCCGTATTCGATAATTTATTGTGACTTCCCAGTGCACTTTGTTATATATCTAATGAATGCCAAGATTTGGAAAACTTTTAAATAATTTGAATTCTACTATATATATGATCGGGCGTATGTGTGAAACATGGGCTATAAGTTTTTTAAAACGGCTTTTAGAAAAATATGTTTTTAATAAAACCTTTTTCGTTAACTCCTCCCCCCCCCCGCCTGGGTTTAATATGTGAAGACAAGAGTTAAATAATAGGTTACTTCGATAAGAAGACATGATTGTACATTTTATATTTCATTTGGTCCACGTATTTTTCCGGTATGGTAAAAAATGTTTAAAAATATACTTTTTCAAAGTCGATATTTAAAAAAAAATTGTTTTCAGAACTTGACAAAAAAACTCAAAATTTTGACCAAAATAGCAAATTCCGAAAGAAGTCAACATTTAAAAAAAAATAATATTCTGACACGAGTAGAGAGAAATTGTGAGTAGGAAATTTTCAAGAAAATTAAAATTTAGTCTTCAAGTATCTCCAAAGAAAGTAGTCTAAAATACTTAGTCATGGAAGAGAACCCGCAATCTTTTAGGACCGTTGGTACCGACTCAGGAGTGTACCCAGACGGGGAGGCTGCTACAAATTCTAATAAATAATAACATACAGTTAAAGCCTTTTATTTGCGAAAATTATGTTCTATAAATACACCATGAATAAAAATCAGTGAATACGGAATGGAAAAACTTATTAGAATATTGAAATAAATAAATATTTTCTAAATTCACAAAGTTCCAAAATGCTTTTCATTGCAGTGTGCCAAAGTTTGATTTTAAACTCGAAAGTTTGAGTTTTTTTCTCGAAATTTTAACTTTTAACCCAAATGTTCTGAAAGGTTTTTCATCCCCTGATTTCGAATTTAAACAAAAACAGTTTTCCCGAATTTTCGACTTTTAGCTCGAAGTTGTGTAGGTTTTTTTTAATCAAAATATCGAATTTAATTTTGAAATTTCAGTTTTTTTCCCAGAATTTTCAACTTTGACACAAATGTTCCTAAAATTCTTTGATCTCGAAAATTTGACTTCAAATTCGAAATTTCGACATAAATCTTTCTTATAAACTCTGGATTTTCCACTCATAAGTGTTGAGTTTTTTCCCAATCATTTTTGACATATTTTTTTCAACACTTAATTTTCACATTCCAACTTTAAAATTAAATTTTCAGTTTTTATTTGAAGTGAAAACATCGTTAGGTGCGCTAAGCGTCTAAAGATAGGGGAAAAATGGATAGAATTGCCACATACGTAATCCACATATAGCGGCATGGCGTTACCAAAAAACGCTCTTTGAACTACTAGTCGATTGCTCTACCACTGCGCCCCTGAATTTAAATTGTTTAATTTGTGATTTAATTTAATTACAATTATTTCTAATAAATAAGCGAAAATTGTCTATATTAGAAAAGAAAAAATGCTGGCAAAATTCTGGTAGGCCAATTCGAAATGCGTCGTGCGAGACAACGGCACTAAAGGCAAGAAAGACGAACCTACAATCTAACGGCTCTACTCATCTTTCTGCTAGTGACCTACTACTTTTTACCTACTCTACTACTAATTCATTAATTTTTTTGTTTATATTTTTGATCTGTTAATTTTGGAGGTTATTTTTTCTTCTATAAAATTGCCTTATCTTTGAGATTGGAATCTCGTGCAGGTGACAATTACAAAGAAATGATCTAGATTATAGATTATAGAGAAAGTAATTAAAATCTAATTAATTAGGAAATTCAAGAAGGCAATTGTGGAGCCGTTACGAACGTTTTTAAGAATGGTCGAAAAATATTTTAAACATTTACCTAGAAGGAGATATCCTAAAATGGCATTAAGTTTAGGAGAGTTAATGACAGTTTCAAGATTTTTTTATTCTTTTTATTATGATCAAAGTTTAATGTATCCTTTTCATGTTGCTGAGTAAACTATTCCTTTATTCTGGTGATAGAAACATAAAGGTAACATTGCGTTAATATATTTAAATTTTTAAAGTTAAGTTATTATACATATTTTGCATATCGACTCATCCAACAAATACTGCAGTATTGAGATACCTCAAACTAAAGTGTTTACATAATCGCGATAAATCAGTACATTAAAAACATAGTTTTTTGAAATACCTTGAAATTTGCTATGCAAATATAAAATGTAGACAGTGTGTCAGCTTTTTTAATATGCAGTAACTTAAAATAGACAAGATCAAAATCTAGATCGTATGCAGATATAAAATATATAAAAACTAGAAATAATAATTTTAATTTACAAAATATGAAATTTCTATTTTTGATATTACAATTTAAAAATTTAAATAATAACGCTGCTATAGCATAGTTTTAAGTTTTTACTTCTATCGGCAGTTCTCATAACTGCCCTTTTTTTAACTTTAAAGATTTTTAAACATTAATTTCCACGTTTCACTTTAAAGTAGTATGAAGCTTATCCAAAATTTTTGCTTCTAGTTCGTCGTCACTTTACCTATCGAGCCACGTTGGCAGTTATCAACATTTTTAAGCTTTTTACATTGCTGAACCCACTTGGCGACGAACGATTTTACTTTTCCATGTATTTGGCAGCTGCTGCATATGATATTTTTGTCCTTTGGGGTGGGAACAAAGGAATACAGCCTAGTGGCGATAAACGTATTCCTCGGGCAAGAATGCGATGCAAAATGAGTTTTTTGACAAGGCATTTACTACAAATATATCCTCTATCGGCTCACAAAAGAACTAATGCAATATTTAGAGACAACTACCATTTATGCCGTATCCCCTTTTACTTTACGGAAGTTTCAATTGTATCTCCAATCTCGATAAAAAATAATTGGATTGAGATAACGTTGAAAAACTGAAATAATGAAATAATATTTCTAAAATATTCTAAACATTTTTAGACATTAAAATAAAAAAGGCAAAACGTAATTGTTTATATGTATTTCAGATTTTTATCAAAAAATTGTACCGGCTAGCCAACTAAGAGGGGACGCCGGCTATATCTCAGCAACGAATCATCCCACAGCTTTGAGAAAAAAATTTCATTAAGAGAAGTGGCCCTAAAAAATAGCTGGAAAATATTTTTGGGGCCGCTAGGTGGCGAAATACGTAGAGCTAAATAGAAAATTTAGATTTTTTCAAAATTTTGCTTAATTAGGGTATATCAAAAATACATGCATTGTAATCTTTGAGTAATTTCGACTTGTTTTTCTTTTACACATTTTGTGCTATCTCCAAAAATAAGGTGGTGGGGGGACATCCAAAAAAAATTTTTTAAATACCATTTACTTCAGTTAGCCTTAATGAAATTTAACAAAATTTAGTCCCTATATAAAGAGTGTTATTTAGTCTATCGAAGGCACTTTCACATGTTTTTATTTTAAAATTATTGCCGCTGCTACAGCGCGTTATATAAAATGGTAACTAATTTTGCCGTTTTTCTAAAAAAAATAAATATAATGATATGTCAATTTTGATATATCAAAGTAGAGAATTGTAAACCCTAGATATCAGTAAAAACCACAACTCAATATCTTTTCAATAACCAGAGATATTGGCAAATAAAATTGCAGTAATGTAAAACTTTGATAACGTTGTTTACCATTTAGAATGCGAAATCAGAGGATGTTTAGAATTCGTCTTACCCAATATAACAATAAGTAATTAACATACTTACAATGGTGTAATGGTAATAACAGTGAATAATGTAAAAAATTAACCGAAGAAATCAATTAGTGTTTAAAAAGTAAAAAAAAGGGATACATTACATTAAAGATCTTAAATTATTATCGTCTATTCATTTTGAATTTTTCTGCATCAATCTGCCCTACTTTCCCCTACTTTGTTAAAATTTAAAATAATTTTCAAAATATTTCTTATACAAATTAAATAAATGCAAAATTTAGAATTTGTACCTACGATTTAAACTTTTTTCTGCCAAGTTTTTTTGTAAAAACTAAAAGTCTAATTTAGATAATGAAGTTAAAACATTCTAAAAAACTTGATAACAATGAAGACGAGGAAGGTCAAGCGGGAGACCGTTTTGTGGAATCCCGAACTTTCTCGTCTAAAGGCAGAAACACGAAAGAAATATAACCAGGCAAAAAGGACGGGACGTTGGAAGGAATATAAAACCCCAAAATGAGAATATGTAAGTGCCATTAAAAATGGCGAAAGAGAATTACTGGAGGAAGTACTGTGAGCGGATCGAAAAATTTCCAGAATGCGCTAGACTCCAGAAGGCATTGCAAAAGAACAACCAGAATATACTGGGATGTTTTCAAACACCACAGGAAGAATACACGCATTCCAAGGAGGGAACCTTGAAAATTTTACTTCAGGTGCACTTCCCGGGATTGGCACCCCTTCCTGCACAACAAGACAGCCAAGACACCGATGTATCGCAAAATCGGGGATCAAGTCAAAGCTGGAGAATAGCTAATAAACTATTTGAGATTACTAGAATTATATGGGCGAAAAACGGTTTCAAACCATATAAATCACCAGGCCCAGACGGAGTATTACCAATAATGTTACAACAAGGAGTTGAAGCACTATCGTCACCCACAATATTCAGGGCCTGTGTGGCCACAGGATACGTGCCTCAGGACTGGAGAAGGACGAGAGTGGCTTTTATACCCAAACCAGGGCGAAATTCGTACGCCCAGGCAAAGTCTTTCAGGCCAATCAGCTTGACATCATTCATGCTCAAGACAATGGCAAAGCTTGTCGATAGGTATATTAGAGACCATGCGATGAGGCGGTTCCCTCCCCTTGCATCGACATCAATACGCCTACCAAGCAGATAAATCTTGCCACCTGAGCCTGTATGAACTCACACGCAGGATCGAGGAAGCCCTTATAAGCAAGGAAA
Source organism: Dastarcus helophoroides (assembly GCA_028583605.1). Lineage (NCBI taxonomy): Eukaryota > Metazoa > Arthropoda > Insecta > Coleoptera > Bothrideridae > Dastarcus > Dastarcus helophoroides. The sequence goes on from CM053329.1 coordinate 1,710,703, forward strand.
TTGCCTTGGAAGCCTTCTTAGACATTGAAGGTGCTTTTAACAACACGTCATACGCTTCTATCAAAAGAGCCTTAGAAAGGCGTGGAGTCGATCCGGCAGTAACTCGCTAAATAGACTTTATGCTCCAAAACAGCAGAATAACAACATCACTAGGCAAAGTATCGATAGCGGTATCTGCAGCCCGGAGCTGTTCGCAGGGTGAGGTATTGTCACCACTTCTGTGGAACCTTGTGGTGGATGATCTACTAAGGGTACTAGAACCAGAAGGATCTTATGCGCAATGATACGCAGATAACCTAACCTTATTAATTAGAGGTAAATTTCGAGGACCCGTATCAGCATTAATGCAACGGGCACTGAATATTAGGTGGTGTTCAGCAGAGGGACTAACAGTGAACCCTGCGAAGACCACAATAGTCGCATTTATTAAAAAAAGAAATCTTAAAGACGCCTAGTTTAGGAGGACAAGAAATTCCTCTTAGTAGGGAAGTTAAATATTTGGGACTTACCCTAGATACCAAACTCAGCTTCGGTGCTCATGTGAAAAAAGTTACTGCCAAAGTTACTAAGGCCCTATGGGCCTGCAGAGGCATGATAGGAAAGCAATGGGGACTCAGACCATTGGATATATTTCATAGTAATATACGGTTCTTTAATCTGGTGGCATAAAGCCAGAAAAAAAGAAAGTGTTATCAGACTAAGCAAGGCATAACGGTTAGTTTGCTTAGGAATAACAGGGACTGTAGCCATGGAAGCACTGCTAGGTCTGCCTCCACTTCATTTGGTGGTGGAGTCGGAGGCCCTGTCAGCAGCTTACAGGCTAAAAACAAATGGGTATGGAATGGAATCACCTAGATCAACATTTTTTTTTGTTTAATGGAACGGACTGGTCCTTGGTTATCTTCAAAAATTGAAACACAGAACTTGTCCCCTGAAACCAAGAAAGATTAAAAAACACAACAAAGGTTGCTCTAACGCGTTTCGACAGCCAAGCTGTCATCTTCAGAGAGAAACTGTTTCTCTGTTATCTCTGAAGATGATAGCTTGGCTGTCGAAACGCGTTAGAGCAACCTTTGTTGTGTTTTTTAATCTTTCTTGGTTTCAGGGGACAAGTTCTGTGTTTCAATTTCTAGATCAACATGCCATACAAAAATATTCAAGCAGATCTGTGCGAACCATACGCGAAGTATTCCATCGGACAGAACAAAGAGTATCTCCAACTTTCACAAACCCTATCGGGTGGTAATACCGTAAAGGGGAGTTCAGTTAGCAGAACCAAAAAGAGAGAATGGATCAATCTGGTTCACAGATGGATCCAAAACGAAGATAAGTTCCGGTGGGGGAATAACCAGCAAAGAACCAGGGAATATTTTTTACATAAGCCTGGGATCTTTGACAACCGTATTTCAGGCAGAAGTTACTGCAATTACAGCCTGTGCTGAAGCAATGATCAGGAGGTCTTGTAAAAATAAAAGAATCGTGATCTATAGCGACAGCCCAGCAACACTAAATGCGCTGAGAGCTTATGAAATAAACTCTAGGACGGTCAAAGATTGCGTTGATAAGCTAAGCAACTTGGCACAGCACAATACAGTTATACTTCGATGGGTTGAGGCCCATCGGGGAATTAAAGGAAAAGAAAGAGCAGACCTTCTAGCCAAAAGGGGAGTCGAGTTTCCTCTAGTAGGAGCGGAACCTACTTGTCCGCTTGCTTACAAAGCGGCAAAAGAGGTTATAAAGGAACTACTGAGGAAAGAATACAGCACTCACTGGAGGCATGTCAACTGTCTGAGGCAATCGCGGACGTTCATTGACGCATCATCAGAAAAGAGAGCCAGAGAACTATTACAGTTAAGCAAAAATCAGCTCATATGGACAGTTGGACTATTTACGGAACACTGTGCCCTAATGAAAAATCTTACAACAATTGGCGTAAAGGAAAATTCTACTTGTAGAATGTGTGGAGAGGAAGAAGAAACTCCTTTACACATATTATGTGAATGTCCGGCTCTGGCAAGAGATAGACATTCCAGTTTTTTGAATGCACTGACTGAACCAAAGACAATATTAGAGACACCCATAAAGAAGATTCTGGAATTTTTCAAAAGAACGCCTATTATGAAATACTCGTGGGGGCACAATAAGCAAAAGCTTCAGTGCTGCAGGGATAACGGACCCCATAGGAATAATAATATTTAATTTAAATATCTTAAAAAAATATTTTCTTTTTTTCCCATAATATCTATTTTCTTATAGAGTTTCGATTTAAAAAATGAAGCGATGCTCTTGATGAAATTTCGAGTTTAAAATCAAAATTTCAGAGATAAGGGCAAATTTTATCAAATAAGTCGAAAGATTAAAAAAATAATTTCTTTTCTTAAACTGAGATTTCCGAAATTATAAAAAATGTTTTTTAAACGAAAATTTTAGTTGATTTCTCACAATTTCGACTTTCGAATTAGAGAACCAGATCTCTAAGATTTGTTTTGGAAATTTTGTGTTACGTATCCAATTTTCGATTTAAAAATACGAAATTTCCAGAACATATCCTTTTCTATTTTATAGTTTTCTGACATACTTTTTTCTTCTAAAATTTAATTTTTTTCTTGTAATGTGAAATATTTTGGAAGAAGGTCGAATCAGAAGTCTATTTTTCAATACTCAAAGGTTCAACTTTGGAAAAAAGATCAAAAACAATACTAGTTTTTTAATAAAATTTTAAAACTCCAATTTTAAAGTTATAGAACAAATATTGGTTTAACCGTTTTTTTTTTAATGCCGCGAATTTTACAAAATTTTTACGGCCAAAGTAAGAATCACGAGATTAAAATTAAAATTTATAGAAAAAAATGTCGCAACTTCGACTTTACAGATACATTGCAGAAGAGTTAGTTTAAAAATGTTTAGTAAAAAATAAGTTGTTCTCGAGAAATTAATCAAACTATTTTAAGTAAATCCGGAAAGTTCAAATTTTAAAAGAAGCTGGAAATTTATAAAATAAAATCGAGGTGTTAACTCGAAACAATTGATCAACGAATGTTTTGCCATAAACTAAATTTTTTTAATAAAAAGCAACGTTGGCACAGCCTCATGTTTATTTTTTGTGAAGATCGGATTTAATGACTTTCAGGGGTAATGTAAAACCGGTCATAATTATCAGACGTCATAAAAGGTAAATATTATATTTTTCTGAATTAAACTTTTTTATTACAAATATAATTGCATAATATATTCTTAATATATAAAAAACATCATGAACATATAGAATGTACTGTATACTATAAAAATAAAAATATTATGAAAATGTGTAAGACGTAAATGATAACAGGATACATAATGCCTAGTCCAGTCATTATAACATTATAACAACATTCATCCAAAATTACATCCATGTAAGCGACATGGTCACAATAAACAATACGCATAGCCATTAAAAACAGACTCAAGTTAATGTAAGTTTATATCAAATCAAATGCTTTACTACGGTTGCGCCAAACAAACCAGTTGATCATTACAAGCAGTCATAATAAACGGATTACACTGTATTCATTTTAGTATAATTTACATTGACTTGCGCACATTGATTTGTATGAATAAAATCTAAAAATGGTATACAATTTTCAACAGAGAAATCAACTCATTTTTCATAGGAAAAACTATAAAAAATACGCCACATGATGCATGAGCCAATTCCCTCATCAGGAATAAATTTCCCCAAAATAACCTGAATTAAATAGATTGTGAGACTATCTCACAGTGTTACTTATTATTATTAACATGTGCAGTTTTTGAAAATATCCGGCGAGAATTATAAAATCATTTTTTTCTATTGCTTAGAAGAAAATGGTCAGCACTGTGACATTTGAAAAATGTTTATTTTAAAATATTCATTTATCAATTATTTTCTTTGAAAATTTTGTCTTATGTTGTTAGTTCATTTAACAAGTCTCACTAAAATTTTTATAGGTTGGAGTTGAGAGGCTAATATTTTAACACAGCAAGTCTACTTCCCCCACAGTACTTTAGATTTTTCCTTTTTTTCTGAAGGTAGAAGTTTCCAATGTTACACCCTGTATATTTTTTGTGTAAAACTATCACTGGGGATAGATCAAAAGAAACTTTATTTGCAGCTATAACACTTCGGATGTTGCGACGAAGGGAGCTGTCATTATTTCGGAAAAAATCTGAAACATTTTCAGTGACTAACGAAAAAAATTGTTACGTGTTGAGAAAAATGTGTTAGCCGCAACAGCGACTATTATGAAAAATATTTTATGATTTTGCAGCTCTAAAATTGTTCTTTCATGTGTTTTTGCCCGATCTTGCTATTTATATTTGTTCGTATTCTACAATCAATTACTTTTCAGCCTACGCTCGTAGTTTCGCAGAAAATTCATAAAGAATTAGATATTTTTTTTAATTACATTTAAATTTTTGTTAATATTAAAGAATATGCAGAGTTTATTGCTAAGAATAATATTAAGAATTAAATAACATCATTTTTAGTTGCTGAGACTCTTAAACATCTAATGAGCTGATAATAAGGGCAACCCTTTGCCTATTCTATGAATTATTGTTTAACCTTTGCCGAAACCTTAAAATGCTTCCTTATTTACCAAGTATTTAAGGTAATTGTTTGCCTTTGGATACAAATATTTAATGATTCTTGGGGAATTCCGGAATCCCCGCACTGGCTATTTGTAAATTACTAATACGGGCCTTACCTGAACTTTTTTCACTGTTAATGTTAGAGAACCGTCCGCCGGAATCCCTGGTCTTAAGGATTTGTTGCGGAAATTCTTTCATTTCAAAACCGTTTTGAATTTCGGGCTTTTGTGAACGTCTCTGTACCGTTTCAGCGTCCAGAAATTTAGATGTTTCTTTTTCCTGTGAAATAAATACAATTTAGTTATGAAGAAATAGCAAGTACGAGAAATTGTGTCTAACATTTGCCAAATATATTTCATATCCAACAAACATGATAATTGCCATGTCGTCGGGGGTAGAGTTAAAAATAAAAAGTTCATTGACATTCTTTCATGTTTCGTTTCAATGGCAATTTTCTGGAACAGTTAGTCGCCTGGCTACGAGGCACTTGAATCCGCCGTATCACAGAAATAAGTGGCTTTGTTAATAAAATCCCTAGTAGGCTTTGATTTAATGACATTTCCATGCTAGCTAGGATTAATCTGAGGGCGAATTGTATCCCCCACAATTGGTACTTGCCTTTGGGCTCCGTTGTTGCTGTTGTTTACGGGAATTTAAACCAAGCTGCGTGTAATGGTTTTTTAAGTAGTCCAAATTGTACTTTATTTCCTGCAAGAATGAAATTGCTTCCTCACGGCTCATCTGAAAAGCAGAAAAAGGAAATATCAGACGTATAATGCAATGGTTTGCATTATTTTAAATTACTCTCAGCTGATTAATTTATTTATGTTCTTTTAAATGTAATGTAATACAAAACAAAAAAATATTATTTTGTTGTGGAATTACCTGTAATAAAAAATTGATTATTCTAAAATTAATTGAAGGTATCTGTAACTTTCGCGTTTGTCTAATCGTTTTAATTTATACAATGCCTGCGACCATTCGATCTGAATAACGATGTCAAAATAAGTATAAGTGTGATAGAGTAATTAACAAATCAGACGGTAGATTGCTGCGAGAGCGAGGTTAGTCAGCAAAAGTGGTCTTATTTTTAAAATGCCCCTTATATGAAGTATTTACAGTATTTATAAACGTATTCATAGGGAAGCTCTTCTCGATTAATGATGTTCATTAGCATTTAGAGGGATTAAAAAGTGTTTTTCTTAATAATATTTTTACAAATTATATTCTTAGTCAATTTGAAAAAATATCAACTTTATACTTGAATTATTAAATATTTTAGTCTAAGAAAAAAAGAATAAAATAGTAAAATTCTGCAATATGTAACAAATTGTTGTTGCTAATGCTTGGAGTTAATTTTTCTGATGTGATATGTGTTTATTTTGTATTTTTTCCAATTTTGAAGCAAAAAGGTTTAAAGTTATACATTTTTTTATTCATAGGTACTATGTTCACTACAGAACAGTGTTTTTGCTTCTGTACGATTTGATGCATATCACATGATGTTTATTAATTTTATCTAACATTTCTGCGACCCAATTTGGAAACATCGAAATTCTTTTTAATGAATGTTGACAATATTCTTATTTAGTAAATTTAAGTACAATTTTCGATTAATTTTTCGGTATTAATCTTGAAAACTGTACAATTACGTTCTCAAATAGTTTATCAAAAATATACGGATACTTAATAAATATATATAACTTTTACCAAATACCTAAAAACAGGTACTTAAAGATGTTTCACCCCGTATCTCAAAAACAGGACCTAATAGGATGAGGAAATATTTACTGCGTATGTGCTGTACCTAATAGCAATATATTATAGCTATCTGTTTCATAGGTGCCGATACCGTGACACGCATTGTTAACTAAATTGTCAAAAATTCTTATGATAAGTGACAAATAACTCAAAAACTCTTCTCACGTCAATCTGGATTAGAATAATTATAACCCTGAAGAATAAGAGGGTGTTTACCATCAATAAACGTAAAGGTATTTTCCGAGCAAAATTCAGTGAACATGTACAAAGGGGGGTACTTAAGCATTGGAACAACAATTATGTCATTGACGAATATACAGCTCTACCGTCTTCCCACACACCTACGCACTACCTAAGTTACCTGTTGACCTAAATTAGAAAAAACTCCCAGTCCAAATCAAAAAAAATATAGCAAAATTTTCAAATTATTAAATTCCTTTATAACTAAAAGATACAATATATAAATTTTTTGTTTTTTATTTCAAGAAATGTGGCTAAAAAATCACAACTGCTTACACGAACAATTTTTGGCATATTAAAAGCCTTATTTGCCTAAATGTCTAAAGTTGTAATTTGACACATGAATCAGATATTAATTCAACCGCCGTTTTGGTTTAGCTTTTTGTAAGACAGAAACATTCTTTTTAACCCCTAACTTTTTAACAGTGCTTCCATAACATATTTTCATATTCTGTAAAGTGAGACACAAACATAATTTAAGGAGCTTACCAAACCTTCTTGGAGGAATTCCTCAATGGCCAATGCTACTCCCTTTTCATCCCCAGTCCAAAAAACGTATTCTGCCATATCTAACGGTGTATACTGTGATCCTGCCACTTCGTTATCCACCTAAGACAAAACAGCAAATATGAATATGAGTTTGTAACTGGAAAACAAAACATTACTATGTTTTAGTATCACTTGGGTATATTTAGAAAAGTTACTGCAGCTTCGATATTTGTACTAGCCGTGTTCTGAATGAGATTACCATCGGCAAACGCTGATATCTCAGCAACAATCCGACTTTTCTCATATTAAGTTTCTAACTTCATAAAGGACATACATCCCAGACAAAATTTATCTAGAATTTGACCTATTAGGAGAACAATTTTACAAGACTTTCTATACCGTTGATTGTGGTTTGCTTTATTATCAGGAAATGCCAATATATTTTTAAATTGTGAATAACTCCAAAATTCGTCATTGACAAGCGACTGTCAGCCTACGTAAATGTCTCTTATCACGCTACAGGTCGCAATTCTTACCCAATTTTTGCTAATCTTATTTTTAATTATTCGAAATTTCTCAGAGAATAGAACTTTATTGATTTTGGAAATGATTGGTCAAATAATTTTATTAGAGAAAAACGTAGTTTTTAGGGAAAAATCAAGATTCTGCATCTCAGATTCTTAGAAATTTTAATCCTATTGTAGGTCAAGTTTTCCTTAAGTACAGTGTAGAACGGTAAGGCGTAATTCACTTTCGTTTGTTTTCGAGAAAAATAAATTTTAGGAATATTTTTTTTATTTTGTAGACATTGTTTTGTGCTCTTTTTTTCAAATAATGACGAAATTATAAGCGTGTGCCACAGATAACATGTCAAGTTTATTCATTTTTTAACTTCAGAGCGCCCAAGAATAATAATTATTGCTGATATTCAGTGTCACATAGCTGAAAACTATCAAGAAACTACATACCCATAAATACAAGATACAGAAATAAACGGTAGTATCATTGTCATTGAAATAGAAGCTGCACAAATTCCACACTGGTTTTTAGTAACATTTTGTCTTTAAATCATTGCAGTAAGTTTACTGAATATATGCTTATTACCGGACTGCACATTTTCATTTACAACCACTGTAACGGGTGATATATAAATTACATGATGAGTATTTTTTTAATCGCCTGGGCCATAAAACTAATCTTAAAAGATTATTTTTATGTGTTAAGCTTAAAAAGAAATTTTTTGCTTTTTTGCGAAAATCCATCTGTAAGCTATAAAACTAATTCCCGTGGTGTGCACTTTTGGTTTTTACCAATGAATTCTAACTTCAAGAATAATAAACTTCAAAATACATTTTCATCCAATATTTAACAATCTTAAGGGATGAATGTTCAAAAATTCTTTCACAGTGCTTATCTACGTTATATAAGAAACTCTAATGGAAATTTTCTTCTTTTTTTGTTTCTTTTTTTTTTTTTCTAGACTCACCGGTTTAGGCTGTGGGTTATCTGCCAATAAATCGGTGTGTTAAGGTTATGGAATGAATTTTTAAAAACTCCGAGAAAACTGACTTTTATCAATAAACATTAACCTAAATATAACATTATTTTCCACATTTATAACTTCAAAAATAGCGAACTTCCGTTCAACTTTTCATCTACTACCTTTCATCCACCAACTCTAAAAAATGCCACAATGAATAGCTTGTTTTATAATGGTATCAATCAGTACAACCTTCTTCTTCAAAATCTTAAAGATATTAACAGCATTTAAAGTATTTGGAAAAAAATATGAGAGACATAGAGCATATTTTGCACCAGCATTCTATAATGCCTTCAGGTAGTTTTAATTATCCTTTTAAACAGATTATTTGTAAGTTAGATGTTAAGTTTTAATGCGCCCTTTATATTTTATTGTTATGTACAATGTTTTTTTTTAGGGTAATTATTTAATTATAAATTTGTAGACAATGAGCATGTAAAATTATTGTTTGATATAATTCAATTCATGGGTAAGGCATTAGATTATTTACTAAATAAAATATTTGCTTACTTACTACTGTTTATTATTTATACATAGGGGGGGGGGGATTTTCAAAAATATTTTCTTATTGCTTCTGCTTCTCGGCTTACCTATGTATATGAAAAACTCATGGGCAAAAGTGCAGGCTCCTAGACTCACTGATTTATGTTGCATTTTATCCGTCAGTCAGCGTTTAGTTTTATTAAGTAGATTCCTATTCCTTTACGCAAAATATCGAGCACGAGAAATGCACAATTAAAATTTGATTCAATTGTAACGCTTTGAATTGGAATCGCGAGATTTTATTGTCCTCAATTCCCATTCATATAGTCGTTTGATATTTATGAAAAGTTATGAATGCATCAATAATTAGTAATGTGGTTGTAATTATGGTTAACAATTTTAGTAATAAATAAGCGATATTGTGAACTGCCAAGATAAATTTTCCGCCTTTATTACTTATAATGAACATTTAATGGTAATACCACCCCCGTTTAATAGCAATAATAATAAATTGTTATTTTATAACAGATTTATTCATTAAATAGACTCTGGTGCCAAAGGAAAAGTATAAAAACTGAAATAAAACAAAATAACACTATGAAAAGAAACATTAATACACAAATGCATTTATTGCATTTTAGCAACATTTATATTTATTTCATCGTTAAGTTAATGAAGCAAATGTTTATAAAAAAACCATTCATTTATCAATATAGAACATTATAAATCACTAAATAAAAATGCTTTTAATTAATTTTATACCGGGTTATTCACGACATACGACATGGAAAATTATGCCTAAAAAAGTTTTGTTTTAGGGATGAATAGTGACTCATTGCCGGTACATTTTAGAATTAGTTTCATAATCTATAAGGTGTCCGAAAAGCCCACAACATATTAAGTTTTATTTTTCTAAATGGAACACTATGTATTTTTATATTTTTAGATTCTACGGTCAAAATAACAGCAAGTTTTGTTAAGGTTTACCTCATTTAAACTTTAAGGATTTAGAGATATTTTGTATTTTGTCAAAATGTAGTAGAATTTTAATGTTTAAATTCTCAACACTTATTTTAGCTAACAAAACTACATATCAGTAGAGTTTTACTAATTGGTTAAATTTTGTGTCGCACGTATAAAAAACTGATTAGGTTATACAGGGCATTCGAAAATTATAACTAAATGAGCAGAAGTCTTAAACGCTAATAACTTGTATTTTATGCCAATGTCAGTTAAAGGATTTAATTTTCTATCGAATACTGTTAGGCTTTCCTATAGCTCAACTGTTCGCTCTTTCGTGGAAAACGCCCGTTTTAAAAATGGAAACCGATTTTAACAAATTTAATATTTATCAGGTCAATTGTGACATTTTCAAAAATTATATCTACACTTGAAGGATAGTAATTAAAAAAATATTGGAAATACAACAAACAATTCTGGCGTATTACAAGGGTTTAAAATAACGAACGGTCGACTCTAAAGAAAAACACAACCTCTTTTCAAAAGGTGTAGCAATTTATGTCAGCATTTCTGGGCATTTTTTTCGCAAATCTTCTCTGGTGGTGGTATATTTATATTCAGGTGTAATAAGATTGGAAATGAATTGTCACAAATATAAAAAGTTTTCCATTTAAATTTTAAACAAAATGGGGATCGCTTGAAATGCCCTTTTTTTTAGGAAAGTATGTAAAATGAATTGTTTCTAACACATTTCCAAATACTAGATAAAATGAAGAAAGCATCGGAGGAGTTTCATGAAATAAATGCCCAGAAATGTTGACCAATGTTGGTGAAGGTCTTATAAAGAGGTTATATTTTGATTTAGAGTCAGAGGGTCGTCATTTTAAACCAAAGAAGTTAAAATATGTACTTGTTTTAAACACTTTTAATATAAAAATATTGTATTTGTAATGTCATATCCCAAAATGGCATTTATTAACAGATTCCATGAATCTCAACAATGTCATTAATGGCAAGTGTAAACCAAAGGAAAAAGTGTGAAATAATAGCTATTAATCCAACGAGATTATTATGCGATTTATAATAATCGAGAACGTTGCCAGGCGACTAGGGGTCAGCCGAGTCGTCTGGCCACGTCCGAGATTGTTCAAATGGCTAATACAGTAGACTCCCGCTAAAGTTGCGCTCACCGTACTGGATCAACCGTTAAAGTTGCTATTCCCCGTTATCCCTACCATTGTCGAAAAATATGTATGTTTTATTGCTCCTTGAGCGGTTGATTGGGTTATTCAAAAGTGGCGCTAAAACTCGGAAGTCCAATTCGTCGTTCAAAAATTAGAATGGGGGGGCAACTTTAACTATCGTAACCTGACAACTTTCATGAGCGGACAACTTTGTTGCATTCAAAGCTTTATCGTATCATTGACAACGATGACATAAAAAATCAAAAACTTTTGAAATGAAATTTGTAAGTATTGTATTATGATAGATAACAAACGTATTATAAATTGTAACTAATGTATTATGTGTTACTAAGTTATTATAAAGCTGCTATAATATGATGAGGTTAACAATTATCAATAAAGATATAACTTAAAGCACACTTAATTTCCAATGATAACATAAAAGATTTAATTTATCAGTTCATGCATTCTTTAAATATCCACACAAAACAAATCAGAAGTTGTACTGTTCCTAATCTCAATATTGGCAGTTATTAGAATTTTACACAAAATTTGCGTGAAAAAAAGAATACATAGCACATTTTTTCAACGAAAATAATTGGATTTAGTTACCAGCATCATCACCATTCTCCAAATTAGTGGTTCTTCGGGATATTAGAGGATAAGAAAACTCTTACTGTTCTCCCTCTATATATTTCATTATAATAGGTTTTATATCATTTAATTTCTTCTTGTTAATTTTCACTGGTTCAAAACAGGCTTTAATGGTAGAAATATACGGCCTTTGATTTTTTTTTTTGGTAACTTTAAGGTATATGAATTATTTATTTAATTTTAAGGATTTAACACATCTTGGAAATAATGCACCCTAAACGAATTGCATGTATTTCAAATTTGTAAAACTTTTCTTTATTTTATTGGCTACTATTCTGCACATTTTTAGTTAGTTTGGAGGCCACAATTCTTAAAATCAAGTAGAGGGGTCTATATGAAGTGATAGTTATTGGAAATGTTTTTATTTTTGGAATTTTCAGTCACTGCGTCATATTTATTTGGAAGGTAAATAAGGTCACATCTTCTGATTAATTTTTTTAAGCATGACTCAATGCAGTGTGAAGAACTATGGAAAGGGCATTAAGAAGGTGACTTTATTACTGTTTTTCCACTGATTCAATGCAGCTTCCTATTCAAAACAAAATGGCCATAATAGATGTATTTGCCAAATTTTGGGCTTGTATTGCTCCTAATCTCACTGATTTAATTATGCAGGTACTGAATTTTACATTGGCACTGACTATTGCCGCGGAATGTCTCTTATACATATATTTCTGCTCTTCGTTCAATTGGTTCTGTCGGTATAGGGGAATACAAGATCCGTCTGTCTATCCCACCGACACGCTCTCAATGTTAAATCTTTCATTATATTCTTCCCATGGGCAGTTAAAAAATTTCCTTATGTGTAATTCATATTTTTCAGAAATAAAAAGCACCGCTTTCCAGCGCTATGGGAGATGGCAGGGTGGTCAGCACTGCGCTTCTGCCGCCCATTATTATCTCGACTCACACCCGAGTATTCGTTTCATCGTAACACTGACCACTCACCTACGGGCGGCCTGTCGGTTTTGGCCTGATAGTCCAGGACTGTAGATCAATTTTTAACATACAGGTTGCCTGCAAGTTTCAACCTGCAGGCCTCACAATTTGCGGGAAAACTGCAAGTGTGTGTTGAAATATCTTCAGTTCTCATCAAAGGCGAGATATTTAGCAAAGTTTAAAAATTTCTGTCAGTTATTGAGATTTCATGGTAAATATCACGGATATATACCAAATTCACTGAACAATAATTCATCAATATGCTGAGCCATTTAATAAAAACTTACCCCTTCATAATAGAGAACCAAAAAATGTTTCAGAGTTGGTCAAAACCTGTCGGTTTATTTTCTTGGGGAAAGCATTTCTAAAGCTAATACAAGTCAACCTTACGTGTTCATCCCCTGAGCCCTAGCAACATCCACTTTAAAATTATAAGTGGAATTGCTCTATTTGGTGTGTATTCTTTTAAATCTCTTTTCATTAGTACCATCACGAAAGATGCTCGCGGGAACTAATAGGATTGATCACCCCAAGGACAAGATTTTTGAGGCATACAAGACAATCGGAGGCAGCAAATTCCTGTACGGTCCAGCTTGACACAGTAACGGGCTTCTGTCTACGAAGTCTCTTTTTTCTATTGAACTTTCAAGCTATGGAACTCGTTACCGAAAGAAATTTACCCCAATAATTACAACTTATCCTTGTTTAAGAAGGCGGTTCATCGCTATCGATCCTTATTTCCGCATCCTAATCGCAGTGCTTTTCAAGGCATAATGCGGTTACCCTTTGCGAGTAAATTAATTTAAAAAGAAAAATAGGATCATAAAAAAACACTGGTGCAACATTTTTGGGAATTTGGCTAAGATTTTTGAATCATATTCTAAAGAAGACTGTTCTACTTGCTATTTATCAGGCATATATGTAGTACGTTCAGATTTGAAACAAATTTAAACCTTATTATGTCGTACGTTTACTCGCTATTTTTCTTTTTTGAAATTTTCTGTGTTGCAAGTACCGTGATTCAGTGAAGACAAGCCTGTATAATAGAACTACAGAATCGAACTGCTAGTGCGTGTCGAAATTTCAGGCCACCGTCAGGCCGAGACTGTTTAGGCAGCGCCTGAATATTTTACCTCAAATGTAAACTGAATAGTGTGGTCTTTTGAGGTGTAACCTGCAGTTATGGACTGCTAGGCCAAATCCGACAGGCCGCCTGTAGGTGAGTGGTCACTATAAGGCTTGGGAACCAGAGTGTTTCTTAAAAACGCGCGTAGGATGAGGCTACCAGCGGGAATCGAACCCAGCTCTCTTAGGTTTTAGTCTCAGCGCCTATACCACTGCACCTCCGTCCCTTATTTTTTTTTTGTTACATAACTCAAAAATACTTTTAAGCAATAACTTAAAAAAGTCTTTGAACATTAAAATTTATGTGGCAGAAATTGCGAACTGCAGCTATCGAAAACTTCCAGACATTTTGGTCATTGGGTTTATGAAGGACTGCGTTATTTTTGTTCTGTAAGTATTTCTTATTTATATATTTACGCACGTGCAATTAAAATTTCCTTGTTTTAGAAGGATTTTTTTGAATGTAAACACTTCTTGACTCAAAATGGATATTGCATCAGTAATGGAAACTGTTAAACGGTCTACAGTAGTGTACTGCATACACATTATAAAAGATTATTTTTTGATAAAATAACCATTTAACTGCCCTGGTAAATAAAATGGATTCAAAGATCAAAATAAAAAGAATTAAGGGCTCCCATAATACTGTTATATTTAATTGGGTTGATACCGTACTAAAACAAGGAAACGTGTATAGAATAATGACTCAGCTCGAACAAATAAATGATTTAGTATTTGAAGTGCAGATAAATGAATGTCAGATAGTTACAGTGTTTGCCGTGTCCTGTGCAGAGTCCAAATTAGCCGTTCTCCTGTTTCCGTTCTTTGTTTGTTTTTCATAGTCCGAAGGGACCTCGTGCATAACACTCTTGTGTATTCCTTGCGATGGGATATCAAGGTTTGTCGTGACTTTCGATACGGGTTTGCCGTCTGGTTCTTTGAAGTCGGTGTCGATTTGTTGCCCTAATTTGGCTACCAATTTCCCGTCTTCTTTCACTGCAACAAAGGATATATTTAGAGAATAAATAATCCCAAAATAATCTGAGAGGTTTAGTGTAAAAAAAAGTCTTATTCAAGCGGTTTTCTTTGGAAAATGTTGTGAAAACTTGCCGGCATTCCGTTTATCTCAGGTGTTGGAGCCTTTATTACGCCAAACCGTACAATTACGGAAGGATAACAGGTAATTCTATAAAATGAGATGTACGTGTTGGCATCTAAAGGGGTCATCAGTGGCATCCTAATGGAAAAGTACTGAGAACACGTAGAAAATGAAAAAGAGGCAATCACGTTTACCAACGGATTTTTAGGCGAGGTTAGCATATTTTTAGGAATGTTATAAGAAATGTTTAGATATTTAAATGATTAAAATATTTATTACACAATATTACCGACAAGCAGCAGTTACATAAATTGTATAAATGTAGAATTTTGTCCTTTTAAGAGTTTTTTCAAATACTAACTCTGTGGATCACCCATTTATTTTAAGATTTAAGTAATAGTACAACGATCTTTTTTTCAAAACCGGTAAAAAATGCCTACTTTTTCGGCCATAATTTCAAGCCTTAAAATAAGTTATTCCTGTATTTTAGTCCGTTGCCAAAGAATCATCACAAAACAGTCCTAAAATAGTATATTGTGTAGCTAGTAGTAAAAGTAATAAGATTCCCGAATGACTATGTAATTGTGGCCGATGCTAACAAACATCGAAGTCCGGTAATGTGCTTTTACTACGAAGTACACATTATTATTTCTTCCAAAATTGAAATAAATTTTACTTAAATTAAGGAATTTTTATAAATTTATGATATCTCTCATTCTCATTGTAATTGTAAAAGTTACCTACTCTCTCGGCCTAGGTCGGAAATAACTTTGGACTGTTTTGTGTTGATTCCTTACAAACGGTCAAAAATACTGAAACAACATCGAATTGCGCCGAGAAAGTAGGTATTCTTGACCGATTTCAGAAAAAGTTAATTTTTCCGTCCTAGGCCGAGAAAGTAGGTAACTTCCTTTAGCGGATTGCAAGGAATGAATAGTGATTGTCAAGGAGTAAATGTCGTAGAAAATTAAATATCAATGAAAATGTCATGATTTTATAAACCGTGCTTAATTTAAGTAATATTAATAGATCCATCATTTGTTGGAGTCTTCTATTCGAATCATTTTTTAAGAGTTCATAACGATGAAATTTTTGCATTTTTGGGATTCTTGCAACTGAAGACTAGCTAATTTCGAGTTCCATACCTATCTGATTAGTAGGGACATGAGGCTTTCTTCGACAGAGAGAAGTACATTAATTTTGACATCTTCATTAAGCACATTCTGACGGGGATTACTTGTTTTTCTTAAACACCTATTTTCTCGAAACTGTTTTTCAATCTCGTTTACGGTACTTTGCGATGGGGTGGTAAATCAAGATCCTTTTCTCTGAATAAACGAATAACTTTATTTTGTGTTCTTGTTCTATCTTTGTAGCCAATCATTATTAAAATTTCAATTTGGAGGGTTTCAGTCAAGTACCGCGTTTTGGTCGATCAATACAATACTACTCTCCTTATTTGTTTTTATTAACTCGTTTTATAAGATTGTGATAACACGTCAACCCAGTTTGACGAAAAATGTCAAACGAATACCTTCTGATACGCGATTTTTAAACTTTATGAAAATGTTATTGAATTGAATCAGATTACTTGATTTTTCGAATTAGTTAATAAATTTGGCAATATCTTTTAAATGACAAGGAATAAATAATTGAAATTTGTTACGCATGTGTAACTTGATATACTCTTTAAGAATAGTCAAGAAAAAAATAGTGTTTTCATTAAAAAAAATTATTGCTGACGTCATATCTTAAATTAGGGACATCAAAAAGAGCGCACATTAAAATATTAATTGACGTTTCCGAACATATTTCTGAAAGGGAAACTGTCTTTGATTTACTGAAATTATTCAAATTTGCAGACTAGCACTGTATAGGTAATACTGTAGTAATTACTACTATACGTGGTGATTCACGGCGGATGGAGTGTTAGAAGTATATTGGGATTAGATCAACCAATCGTTTGCAAATTATCATCTATGTAGGTTGAATCCCAATATTTATAAGCGGTGCAAAACTAAGCAAAAAGTCTTATGAATATATACAGTTATTTGAGAATTTATTTAGCGGTCAATTGTCGACGAAGAAAATAGTGAGACTGTCGAATAATTACCCTAATATCTAGTTATCTAAAACAGAGATGCATTGAAGGTTGATAACTTCATCAGCAATGTCATTTTTAATACGTATTACCACACTTCTACTAGCGTTGTCTCTTATTGTTGCGAAGCCTCTTACCTTAAACTTATAAGAGAATTTCAATTGTTTACGTCTCCCTGGGAGCGATCACATATATGGTGAACTTATTTAATTCAATCCGGCTGTTTTATTACAAATATTTTTCGCCTTCCAATAAGCTGCAGTAATTATGGATATTGGAAAAGCACTGGAACATGTGCATTTGCCTTTCAGATTATGTGTTGCATTATTCTAGTTCAGAAAGGAATTTCTTTCATCTATTAAAAGAATTGATACTTATTAATTGATTAATTTCACTTTGCCCATGTTCCAGTTCTTTTAAGTAAGATATTGAAATTTTGCGGTGTTTGCGGTGCATTCAGTTGAATATTTTGGGGCTGCTTTTGCTGGTACCTGTTGGTAATAGTGCTGTTTTTTTAAATACAAGGAATAGCTTTTCATATTTCGTTTGATTTAAATAGTTTTGGTTAAATTTTTTTTGTTCTTTTCAAACGTTTCGTTATGAAGCTGGAGCGGAAGTGTATTTATGTGACCTACTTGAACTTCAGTTTGAACAACAGAAATATGTTAATATGATGGACATTCTGTATTATTAGAAGCTTGGGAGTCGTCTAAGTACATCTAAAGGGTTGTGTTGGTTTATCTTTGCAGTCGCGGGTGAGATGAATTTCCGCGTATTTTAAGAATCTAGGCTCAGCGAAACCATTCGACATTGCGTGCCCCTACATCTGGCAGACGTGGCATTGGGATATGATTTTATTTTTTATTACGCTCCCAGAACACCTTAATTATCTTCGGATGGCTTTTCCTTAATTTGGTCTCTCCGTAACGATATACCGCCTTAGGTGTAAATTTATTTTTAATTTTCATCGTGTGACCAAGATTTGAGGACAGGGATTGTTATTCAATCGTCGTAGTACAAACCGTATGTTTTATTATCATTGTCCTTGTGAGTGTGAAATGACGTCTTATTTTTTAAATGTGTTTGGTTAACATCCAGTCTGATTTGCCACTGAAATTTATAGTTGGTTGATTCTTAGCAATATTTGTTGTTTTGAAATAGTGAAAGTATGTTCTTTCAAGAAGTATTATTAATTGCAACGCATCAGATGGCTTTGCGCGTAGCATTTTATATTTTATTTTATTGACCTCTTCTCTGTATATAGGTTATAACAAATTCGCGTCTCACTACAGGGATCTCGAAAACGGGAAGAGGGCAAAGTTGCATAATTTGGTGACCAGTAATATTCTGTTGAGAAATCGAAAATATATTTTTTATTGTTCCTAAGATTTTTGAAAAGAAGTAAAATTTTGAATTTTTTTTCTAGTGTTTCTTGGCCTTATTTGAAGAGTAATCGAAAAACTAAAAACACTTGTTTATTGAGGTTTTTAATCTTTACAAGATAGCATAAGAAGTTTTTTTTTTATTTTTTTTATTTTGTCTTTTCGCTACCGTTATCAAGTACATTATTTTAAATATGGACCTGTAATTTTTATTGCATGTTTGTGTAGCTTTTGAATCTTTGACTTCATTAATGTACCACACTTCTATGTGACCAAACGTTTTGTAACATTAAATTATCATCAAGGAAAAAAACTTTTTTTCAGACTAAAGTATTTTGTGTTTTTGAATAATGGTTAACCATGATGTAATAAAATGCTGCAACCGAAATGTGACAGTTATTATCTTATTTGTTATTCTAAATATCCAGAGTTACTTTGTCTGTAGTTATTAGTCATTATTTTTGATCGATCGTCAATTATTTATGATTATGTCTGTTATTCTGTGTTAAACATTATTTATTTACCACAACCTTTGTTTTTACCAATTACAATATAATCATTTTATTGCGAATAAACATTATATATTAAAAAATTGAAACACAGAACTTGTCCCCTGAAACCAAGAAAGATTAAAAAACACAACAGAGGTTGCTCTAACGCGTTTCGACAGCCAAGCTGTCACCTTCAGAGAGAAACTAACATCTAGTTTAAAATTAACCCTTATATACTAAGAATATTCACTTCGTGCGTGATCGGCCGCACCCGAACGCGCATCCAATCATATACGTCGTTGTGTCACAATTTCTTATTTATCGACCTTAACTATTTTTAACAGAGATGAATGGCCTAAAGGTCCAGCGCAACCACTCATAAGGTTGTTTCCAGCCTTATGGATGGCTAAGCTCTCACATGCATTTAACAAATAACTCTTATTAACTACTCTTAACAATTTAATATTATTATCTATCCTATGATCTAATTCAAAAGCATGTCGAGCCACACTTGACTTCTCAGTTCTTCCGTACCTCAAATGAGCCAAATGTTCTTTCAGTCGCATTTTAAGAGATCGTCTAGTTTGCTCGACATACTTTTGAGGACAATCCCTACATGAAATTTGATAAATACCAGACTTATCTGTTTGCTCTACTTTATCCTTTAAACTTTCCAAAAGCGAATTTAATTTTCCGTTAGAAGTATAAATAACCCGAAAGCCCTGGTTTCGTAAAATTCCACCCAAACCCTGCGTGAGCGAGGGTTCAAATGGAAGTGAGACGAATTTAAAGTTTATGTTTTCATCACCTCGGAAAGTTGTAGCATTCACCAATTCACATTTGATTTTTTTCTTATTAATAATTTTATAAATAATATTTGGATCGAATCCATTAACTTCAGCTATATGTTTAATTGCCTTCAACTCCTTTCTGAATCTTTCCCTACTAAGAGGAAGACTCAGAAGGCGATGGGCAAGGAAGTTGAAGCTTGCTATTTTGTGCTGTATGCAATGGTTAGAATCGGAAGTTATATAGCGGAAGGTACTGGAATCTTTCCTATATACATCAAATTCTAATCTATTTTTATTCCTAATAACTAAAGTGTCTAAAAATGGTAAAGCTGCTTCTTTCTCTAATTCTACGGTGAATTTAACTGTTGGAAAACGTGAATTTAACAGATCAATGAAATTTTAAATTTTACATTTTTCAAAAACCTTAAAAACAGGAGACATTTTTGATTTCTCAACGGAATATTCCTAATGCCAACAATATTTTAGCGTTTTCTAGATCCTTGTAGTGAGAAACGAATTTGTTACTACCTGTATATTTCTTATGGTAAATTCAATGGGATTACGACCAAAGGAAAAGTTGATCTAAAATCACGGAATCCGTGCTATTGTGGAAATTTTTGTTAATAATAATGTTGCTTGTTGATTGAGTGGAGCTTTTTGGGGGCAAATGTATGGATTAATTAGATGTTTAATTATATTAAATAAAATATTGTCATTCGTGTTGCTTCTGGTGCATTCCCAAGTCTTGTGTCTGGCACTAAACTCTCCAGCAATTAAAAGTTTGCTGTTTTGTCCTTAAATATCTGCTAAACATTTGCTAGAAATTTTGTGGGCTGTTATATATACCGGGTTATTTACGACATACGACACAGAATATTATGCCAATGCTACTTGGTTTTAAACATGTTTTGTTTTATGGATAAATAAGGGCTCTTTGGAGATATACTTTAAGATTAGTTTTGTAATGTACAGGGTGTCCCGAAAACACAAAAACCTCAAAGTGTTATTTTTTTTAAATAGAACACCCTATATATTTTTACATTTTCGGATTATAAGGTCAAACTGAAAGCGATTTAGTCAGATTTGTACTAGCTAAATCTGAAGGACATTTTAATTTATGTGAAAATGTAGTCATATTTTAACGTTTAAATTCTCAACAAGTATATTGGCTTTGTCAACATCATCCATTCTCTATTAAATAATACCAAACATTTCTGTAGCTGTTTCCGTTTTTCTGTAAAACACAATTTTAAACTGGAGACTCATTTTCGCAAATTTAATATTTACCTAGTCACCTGAGGCATTTTTGAAAAATCTGAACTATACTTGAAATAAACAACACATTGAAGGGAGACATTTGATAATCATGACTTAAAAACTCAAATATTATGGATTAATTTAAAGGAGAAAAATAAAAAAGTTCCAAACACCATAAAAAATATGTATGTGTTAAAAAGTATTTAAAACAAGGAGAAATTGTAACCTCTTTGGTTTGAAATGGCGACCCTGTGATTGCAAATGAAAACATAACATCTTTTCAAGACCTTCACAACATTTCTGGGTATTTATTTGATGAAATTCCTCCGATGCTTTTCTTCATGTTAGTTTTTGTTGGAGATGTGTTACAAACAATTCATTTTGCATATTCCCCTAAACAAGCAAATGAATTCAAATTAAAACAATCCCCATTTGGCGGAAAATTTAAATGGAACACTTTTTACAATTTTTGATGAAACATTTTCAACATTTTTACACTAGAGCATAAGGAAAATGATGTGGTTTAAATTGAATGGAACTCTATAATGTTTCCATCCCAAGGTCGGAGGATTTTCAAATGTTTATCTTTCATAAACCCTAAACCTGAATGAATGTGTTTCAAAATTGACCCCTACGATCACCAAATTTAAATTCATTGATTTTTCATAAGGATATGTAAAAGATTTTTTTTTATGTACTTCCAATAAACTGGAGGAAGGCATCGCAGAAGAAGACTTGAAAAAAATGCCCAGAAATGCTGACAAATATTACTGCGGGTCTTGAAAACAGGGTATGGCTTTCTATAGAGTCTAGCGGTTGTTATTTTAAACCCTAAAGATTGTTTATTGTATTTCCAACATCTTTTTTTATTTTTCGCCTCCAATGATACCATAATATCTAAAATTTTAAGTGATGATTGTCAAATGTTTTTCTTTTAAATCTGCTATTTATTTTAAGGAGTTCTGATTAAAAAAGTCATAGTTGGTTTGTTAAATATTAAACTTTTTAAAATCGGTTTCCATTTTGAAATGTGAATTTTTCCTGAAAACGCAAATTGTAGGCGATAGAAAAGTCTAATAGTATTCGATAGAAAACTAAATTTTTCAACTGACGTTGACACTTAATATGGGGTGTTCTATTTAAAATAAAGAAATTATTAGCGTTTCAAGCTGCTACTTATTTAGCTGTAATTTTCCGATACCCCGTATAACCTATCAATTTTTTACATGTGCAACACAAAACCTAAATAATTACTAGAACTCAGCCTAAATTTGGTTTTGATAACTAAAATAACTGTTAAAAATTTAAGCGTCAACATTTCTATTACATTTTGACAAAATACAAAATATCTCCAAATCCTTAAGGTTTAAGTAAGGTAAGCCTTAATAAAACTTGCTTTTATTTTGACTGTAGAATCTAAAAAGATAAAAATATATAGGGTGTTCTAATTAAAATTCAAAACTATTATATGTTTTATGCTCTTTGGATACCCTGTAGATTATGAAACTAATTTAAAAATGTACCGCCAACTGGTCCCTATCCGCCCCCACAACTAAAATTTTTTTAATCAAGTAATGTACACATAATCTTCCGTGTCATATATGTCGCGATTAACCCACTATATGTACAGGGTAAGTTAAAAAAATGGGCCAACGCTAAACTGGAAATACTAGATACGAAAATATTACGATTAAGCTCAATATGCCTTATACCAATGTCGCTGGTTTCAAAGATACAGGGCGTTAAAAGTTTAAATTTTATTCCGAAATTTCTTAATAACTGAGATAGTTTTGATGCGATTAATTTAATATTTGGGAATTTTATATTTTTAGGTATAAGAACTATATGGGTTAATTTGGACCTTACCCTCAGAGGGCTCTAGGTTCACATTATTATATAAGTAAATTAAAACATTATTTTTTCACAGTTGAGTTATGTTTACAACAAGAAAAGAATATTAAAGAACCACCAATTCTACAACGAACAGGTAGTCTTGTTAAGGTCGTCTAAATATATTGGTTCTCAAGTTATTTTCATTTAAAAAGTTTAATGTATTTTGTTATGATTTTTTTTCTTAAAATTTGCGAAGATACGGAAGTTATCAATTTAACTTAATGAATTTAGTTTTAAAAAAAATATTTTAACTTTAAAATTATACAAGTGAAAAGCAAAATAATCCTCGTCGCAGCGTAATCTAAGATGCTGCAACTCCGCAAATGTTACCGAAGCTATAAAAGAAGTGAGAAATAGTTTTTAGTTAGTCTGACAATTTGTTCTTGTACCATAAAAATAGTTGATACACAAAGAAATCCCTCTATATAATTTTAAAGTAAAAATACAATTTTTAAAAACTAATTTCAATAAGTGAAATTAATAACTTACAGAGAGATTTCTGTGTCAGACTAACTAAAAACTATTTCTCGCTTCTTTCATAGCTTCTTTTTTAACACTTGCAAACGGTAACATCGCGTAAATCTATTACTTTGCTAGGTTCACCTAAATGACTAGTGATTTGGTGATTCGCTTAAATCTAACTTTGCACTAAAATCATCTAAGGAATTGGTAACAGGGGCGTCTGACATACAAACACGACAGCACTAAGAGTTCGCCTACTTGCATCTTTCGGGTCGTCGTTCGTGCCGGGGACCCTCTGTTGGTCCTTTGCGGAACCCACAAATTTTAAATTCGATTTAACGTTTAAAAACGAAGACGGTTCTTTTCACGGAACTCTGTCGCGTATTTACTTATTGCGCCAGATATTCATTTCACCTAATGAAATTAGTTTCTAAACATTTTATTTTCACTTTAAAATTATACAGAGAGATTTCTATGTGGATCGGACTATTATTATTTATGGTACAAGAACAAACTGTCAAATTGACTAAAAACTATTTCTGGCTTCGCTTATAGCTTTAGCAATACTTGCGGAGTTGCAGCGTCTTAGATTACGCTGCGACGAGGATTTTCTTGCTGTTCACTCGGAGAAGCAGTCGAAGCAACAGTAAATCACAATAATAATTATTGGTAATAGAAACACTGACAAACTTCAAATCTAATGTTGGAAGTATCTACCACCACTTTCAACAAATTTTAAATTTCAATTTCTTAAATATCAAAAAAAATTAATTTTAAATTATTTACCTGCAACTTCTAGAGAAAATTTAATCTTTCCTGATAAACTAAATTCTTTAAATTTGAAAAAATATAGTAGTGATCTTCGCCTTAAAAAAACCATAAAATATTACATTAACATTTTTAAATTCAAATATCTTAAAAACCGATAGATTTAGACGACTTAAAACAGAATACCTTTTCGGTGTAAAATTGATTTTTCTTTAACATTCTCTACTTGTTTTGAGGTTAACTCAACACAAAGAAAAATATATTTTCATTTCCATAGATGGTATGGCAAATATAGCACCTTCTAGAAGAAAGGTCAAAATAAGCTTAAAATTCGTAATTATTACACCAAAAAACATAAGGCTTGTAATTTATAGATTTCTAGCATCCAAAATTTTTCAGTTATTGAGCAATTTTGGAATAAAATTTAAACTTTGAACGTCCCGCATCTCGTAAACTAGCGACATTGGTAGAACGCATGTTGAGCCTAATCGTAATATTTTCATGTCTACTATTTCCAGTTAAGCGTTAGCCCATTCTGACTCACCCTTTAGATAAAATATTTTTTCGCCTGTTATGCAATTTAAGGATTATAATTAAAATCGAAGGGTTAAAGATTTCAAGTAGACTATTCCTTTAACTAATATTGCTACTCCTCTAAAAGCGCCATCTTTTATTATACAAGCAACTTAGATTCGGTTTACTTTTTAATAATAGCTTGATTTCTTAAAATAATATGACATTTTAAGATCTTACTCGAGAACCTCATATGTTTTTGTCGTCCCTTAAGATAAAGATCATATGCAGTTTGGACAAATTTGTGAAATATAAAAAATTGAAATTGCACTCTTCTTATAAAATTATTAAGAGCTACACATAACCAAACTTGGGAATCGTAAAGTTTTCTTGCAGTGCAAAGGTGCCATAAAAGTCGTCTTATGTTAGACAACTAATCTCTATGCTTTGTTTCCAAGGTGTATTTCAGTTGTACACGACACATTTATAAAAGTCGCCCATATAAAGGATACCTGGCACAATAATGGTTTCTTTGAATTTTATTCAGAAAAGAAGGAACTTCATAATTCGCATGAGAATTATATAGGGTTCCAAATTCTCTTGTGAAATAAAGTAAAGCAATATATTTTCTGGTTAAAACCTTAATTACCTATTTTCAATGATAAAATTAAAAAATTAATAATGCAGACAAGTTCAGTGCAATTATTGAAGTTAAAAATGAAAAAAAATCGAATTCTCGATGTAAATAATTGAAGTGGAAATGTGTAGCTCCTAAAAATGGTTTCTAGAATAGGCGTTCCAGTTTAATTTACAAAAGCGAATGAATATTTCTGTTGACCGCATCAAGAGAACGATTGCACGTTTCTGATACTTCTTGCAACGACTGATTCTTTTTCGCTAAATTTTGTGCACAAAAAATGAATCAATGTAGTAAATACTCTAGTTAAGTCGAACGTATCAAGCTGTATTGTTTTCATCCCACAATTCAGGTCTCTCGTCGTATTCACCTATTAATGTTAAAGTTTTATCCGTTGACCAATTAAATATATTTATTTGAACAAATATTAATA
This sequence comes from Dastarcus helophoroides, assembly GCA_028583605.1. Classification (NCBI taxonomy): domain Eukaryota; kingdom Metazoa; phylum Arthropoda; class Insecta; order Coleoptera; family Bothrideridae; genus Dastarcus; species Dastarcus helophoroides. The sequence goes on from CM053329.1 coordinate 1,736,513, forward strand.
GTTGCACTGGAACAAATATTACGAAACAAATGTTTTCGTTTCCCGTGAAACATGTAGGCAACAAGAAAAAACGTGTTTACTTAATTTTGTAGCCCAGAGATCACCCATGTGGAATAGGTCTTCTTAAGAAGCTAATGGTGAGTACGCTCAAGATCAAAAAAAATGCAAATGACCAGCATGGGAAAATCTTTACTCCAAATAAGGTGAAATGGGCAAGCGCTGATACAATTTTTTCTGTTCAACTTTAACAGGGAATTGAAGAACTCGTGCCATTACTTTCTGACCAGTTACATTTGTAGACATATTCCAAAATTATGGAAAGAGGTTAAGGTGATTTTCATTCCCAAAATGGGAAGACCTGAGGCGGTGAAATCATACCGCATCATTAGCCTTACATCCCAACGAATTCAAGTATTTCTTGGAATCAAGTCTCCTCTCTCCCCTTGTAATTAGAAAACCGATAAATATTTTAGAAACAAACCGACATTCGTGTAACAGTGTGAGACGCCAAGAGCTCAGCTATTTTTCTGTGCTATAAAGTCGATGCAGAGTAATTTTTTTAATTTCCAACTATTTGTGAATCTTCTGGGCTTGCCTAGCGCACATAAATCCTGCTAATGGAACAATTTCTGCTCTTATTTATAAAAATTACTCAAAGTGACCACCAATATGGAAATGCCAAGGCTATTTATTTTCTTTTATTTCAATGCCAGCTATGTGTTATATCCGATCTTTTTGGGCGAGCATTTTTTATGTAAAGAGATATACTAATAAGATTAGTAGTAATAGTTTTAGGGTAGTTTATATGTTTATTACGAAACTGGGACAAAATTGCACACAAGATAAATAAACTACATTTTAAGTACAACCTTCTCTAGATATATCAGCCACTGGTTAAGTTGTGTAAATTAATTTTTAGACTTTTGGAAAGGAAATGAATAGGTATGGAGTTATGCCAAATTTCATTTAATTGTCTATTACCCGTTTCGCAAATAATAATTAACAGATATAATCAGAACCTAACCTTTCAGACCCATTAACTTGGAAACGAAGCATTTTACGACGTATGGTTATACAGATTGTGTCGATTAGTACGGTAAAGCTTTGCAGCTCCTACAGATTTTTCTCTAACAACAATATTTTTGGTACGAAGGCACATTAGCATAAGGCGCACATTCTAAAATTATTTTTTACGATACAGGATGAACATACACAGTGTGGTGCACTAAAGTTGCCTTTTATTAAATAAAACATCCTATAAATTTTAACATATTTGAATCTCTTACAAAATGCTGATTTAATAAGATGAAATAATAGGGGTCTGTGATTAACAGTTTCCGACATATTTAGAAAAATAATGAACACTTAGTCTAAACTGCAAGCTCGCCTGAAAGGCGGGAAACATCCATCTAAATGATTTGATTTTTGGTGCTGATTATTTCAAAATATCCATTTCTTAGAAAATGATGGAATTTTGATTATCAAACGCGAAATTATTTTTTTTTCAAAAATTCAAATGGTTCACCCTGTATAATATTTTCTATTTTTGTTAAGCAACAATTAGGCTTTGATTTAATGTAAGAATTTGTGGGTCTAGCTCTCATCGAAAAAAGTTCAATATGGCGTCCATAACAAATAATAAAGTTGACATAATTTTCTCGGAAGCAGTTGACTTTAGAAAAAAATAGCGTATACCAGAAAAAAGGCTTTGAAAAAAATTGAATAGTGGTTTTTTTATCGAACTTCAGATAAACAAATTACAGCTGATTAATAAAAATGGCAATTTTCAGTTTTCTACTAAATAAAACCAAGAACATTTGAAATTCAATTGTTTTCTCAGCAGTATATTGTAAAGCATTAAATTCTGCAATATTTGGCTCATTTAAGTTTCCTTGTATCTATAACCGTTTCCGATATCCCTATTTGATTCAATCTGTATACTTTCAATCAGAAAAATATGAGGACTTCACAAAAGGAATAATATTATAATATATAGAATGTTTCTTTTGTTCGGAAAAAAAAACGTAGGTGGAATTCTATTATTTTGCGACGGTCTAGTTTTGTTTGGTTGACAGATTAAAAAAATTTCAGAAAAACCCTGCAAGTTTTTGTAAGATATGTTGTGTATTTTTTAAAAATGAACCCTGTAGAGGAGGGGCAAATTATATGAGAAAACCCTGTACATCCCACACACTAATGTAATATGAACACAATCTGGCACTGGTGCTATCTTCGTAACTCGTTGAAGCGAAACACGGCTTCGTTAAGCGCGTCATTTGTTTACAATTTATTTGGCTAATTAAGGGAATTTTTTGCTATGTGGGGTGCTCATTAAGCGACATGTCATTACATTTTTAATGTATAGGTTGTTTAAAAAACAAAACATCTAATTTCTATAAAATAGAATTGTTAAAAACTCATTTTTTTAATGTGTTCATGTCGCAGGCATTTAGAATAACGCGGTTTTTAGCTAAAAGTCTAGGCAATTTGGTAAACACCGGCAAAAAACATAGTAATAAAATATTTTTTTATTTGATTGGCTCAAACTAGTCATTTACCTAAAAGACACTATGTATCAGGCGAATAAGTGAATCAGACGTTATTTTCCTATATGACTCAGATAACTTAATATGTTACTCAAACGACAAATTCGCTTCAGGTGTTCAGCAAAAGCTAAGAAGTCATAAAAGAAAAAGGTGTACAAAATATTTAGGGTCAAAAGGGAGGTGCTAAAAAAATGTTTGGAAATTTTAATAAAAAAATTAAAAAAGGATACCTCTGAGCTAAAAAAGACAAGATATTGTTCATGTTATTCTAAAAAAAATGGTTATTTCGAAATGCCATTTCAATGCAATTTCATCTATTTGCAGAATTACTTACTGAAGTTTCCGACGATATTATTTACACTAAATTTAAAGAACAGGGTTTTAATAAATGTCTGGGCAACTTATTAAAAATGCAGTATTCCACAAAAAAATTGCCATTGCGCAAATTCAATATCACAGTTCATCATCTTGTTGCAATTACATATTTTTATGTTTTGTGTGTTTATTCCGTTCGCAGATAGATAGTTTTCAATTGAGACATTCTTGAAATATCCTTTTCTACAGTTTACAATTACGCCATTGGCTCGCGTTACACTCTAAATAGAACATGACTTTGCAGAAATAAATAAGGCGGCGTTAAGTCCGGGGATTAAGGTGGCCAATCTACTGCAATTCACATGCTATTTAAGATTATTTAGATCTGCTGGATGGGGATAAAAGAGAAACGGTTCGCTTCCATGTTATCAAAATGCTTTCGAGAGATTTTTGATATTATTTGTTTTCTTTCTAAGGACTGTTCTTAAAATAAATGTCTTTTATGATTTTTTGTTTGGTTAGTACATATTTACCATTTTTATTAACGACAACAGCGAACAGAGTTTGAAATATTTTTCTAAAAGGCTAAAACAAACCCATCATTTGAATAAAATACTAATTTGATAACGAAGTCTTCCACGGCCAGAGTCAGTACAGGATATACTTCTTCCGGGATTGGACCGTGTCAAAGAACTACTAAAAGTGTTCGACGTTTCGCCCACCCTCGTAGGGGGCTTCTTCAGGAACAAAGAAAAGAAACAATAAATGAAAAGAGGAATATGAGGGAATATGCAAAAATGAAAGAATGAAAAGGCCACTTTCAAAATATCAGAGCACGGTAACTTAGTATGTCCACCATACCAGAGGCGAAACTCTTCTGAATTAAAAATTGGTACAAAGGATAAGAAAGTTTAGACAGAAGAGCACGGTAACTCAGTATGTCCAACATACTAGAGGCGAAACTGTTCTTCTCAATTGGCCTTTTCCTTCTTTTGTTTTTGCATATTCCCTCATATTCCTTGTTTTATTTATTGTTTCTCTTCTTTGTTCCTGAAGAAGCCCCCTACGATGGTGGGCGAAAGGTCGAACACTTTTAGTAGTTCTTTGACACGGTCCAATCCCGGAAGAAGTATATCCTGCACTAAAATTTTAATTTATATCAGTCATGTAGAAAAATAATTGTTAGTTTACTTACTCGCCTTATGAGCAGTGTCTTTTAGGTACACGACTAATTTCTTCCAGTCAAATAGCAAAATATGTGATGATTTCTTCATTTGCCGGTGTTTACCAAATTTTAAATGCCTGCGACTTGACACTGATTTAATTAGTGTATTCGAAAAACAATATTATATGCAATAGACACTATAGAGTATAGACCTATATTACATTATATAGGAGAAAAATTTTAAACAAATCTAAAATTATTTGGTAACTAAGCTTACCAAACAATTACTTGCCTTAATTTTTTCGATGGTCCACATGTCAAATAATTTCCAAATTCTTGATAATCAGACTGGTTCCTGAATCAAATCTAAATAAATAAAGGAACCTCTAGAGATAGGTATGGAAATATGTAATTCAAATTGATAGCATGTTATATTGTTCGCGGAATATTTTAATGAGATCATTACATAAAAAAATGAGTTATTGCCAATTCATCAATATTCAAATTTGGTGTTATTTTTGAACAGCCTGTATATTAGAAGTTCTTATTTACTATTTGATCAGATTGCCCCGTGGAACCGTGATAAAAAATCACAATTTTATTAGGTACTGTGATGAGTAGCCGTCGTGATTAAATCCAGGTCAAGTTGATTAAATGTGATGCGCGACCAAAACCAGTGATTGTATCTAGTTTTTCAAAATTGTCGAATTTTGCTCATCTTTAAAAATTTTCGAAGAATAATTTACTTTCGATTTTCGGACCCAATTTGTCTACGTTGTGTTTAAAATTATTTTATTCCAATAAATTGTAACCCCAGCTCGTAGAGTCGACAGGGAAGTGTTATCAAATTCAAACAACAATTGACCTCAACGTTTTATTACAATTGGTCAAAAAATAAATAAACAAAATTTCAAGCTTGTGATTTTCAAGTGTTCTTAAACATAATACAACAAAATAAAAGTGAACCTGTTTGTTTCAACTTGTTTAAATTTGCTGGACACAGATCTGAGAGAAATATTTCTTTAGAAAATTAAGAGAATTCATTAAGCACAAATAATCTGACATTCTTTGTCTAACTCTTTCGCTCGTATATGGTGCGTCGGTTATTAATTTCCCAAAGTTTATTTTAACCCTAATAATCGCAATATTTTCCCCAGCTGGGCCATTTAGTTTGTACTCAAAGGTTTTCAAACCAAATGCAATTAACTTTGTACCTGATTATGGGTGGGTGTTCGCTGGTTAATTTGTACACAGAGGTTCTCAAACTATTTTCAGGTGTCTGCTTTTATTCCCCAATTCTTGTAAGTTTTGTCGCTTCTTTATTCAAGCATTCGTCACATAGCATAGAGTTTTTTGTCGAAGCTTTGAGCTAACAATATCCAAAGGATAATGCTACGAGAAAATGGAGCTCAAGCTTGGAAATGAAGTTGTGATTTATCGTCATAAATCAAATTTTTTTCAATGTTGATTCAATCTTACTCATTCCTCGTTCTCTCACTCTTTCTTTCTTTCCTTTGTTAACTTGTTCCTTTGTTTGTTTTTCTGTTTTTCTCATTCCAAACTCAATCATTCGTACTCAAACCAGTGTCATAAAATAGACTAGAAATATTGTTCAGGTTTCGTAGAACTTTCTGAGCAGAATTTTCCCTTCCAACACTACATCTACTTCTACGGCTACTAGTCTAATAGAAGGGGCGTTTTTCTGGCTTAGAAAGTAGTTTGACTTAGCACAAAAAAAAACATTTAAATTAAAATTAGAAACTGGCAATAAGTTCTCATTTCTTTCGTCAAAACGTCTCCCTAACGAGAGCTGATGCTGATACTGCTCCTTCACCGACGTTAGTACTCCCCATTTATCAACAGATCTATAAGGCTCTCTTTGGGCCAGGTTGTCTTGTCCTATATTTTTGGGATTCAAGCAACCTACGAAGGAGAATCTGCGAATGAGGTAGCACTAGGTGAATACACCAAAACAAGAACTAGGTAAGAGCTCACTGTGGCTTATGCCCACGTTTCTAAAACTTGCAGAACATCATCAGTAAAACCCAAATATATGTGTCTGCTGCCAGTTGCCGGACGTTTGTGGTGAAGGGTATAAATTATTTTGGAACCCCTGGAAACTCAGCTTCCAACAGCAGAACACTAACATCGACCTTAAGGAAATGAAAATGTTTGTATGAAGCGAATGCGCTTTATTTCCTTTTCGTTTTCTTGTCTTTGTATTTTTTTTTATTTTGTTTTATTTTTGTTTCCTTTTTTTTTGAAACTGAGACTTGTAGTAGTTGCACCAATCAGCGGTAGGGTTCTTGGCCCTATAATTATTTTCTAACAACGACTTTCTCATTCATTTGGTTTGTTGTGGAATTTTTTAAATTCCTTTCTCTTTTTTTTTGTATGCCCCACAACCCCATATTGATCAAAATTTGGAACAAGTATTTTTCTCAAATTTTAGGAAAAGTTAATTGAATCATATAAGAGCGAAAAACCAACAAATAAGATCATCGGTCAATTTAAAATTTACTTGCCTATTTTTTTTTTTCGTAGCAAACATCACACAAATGGCACAAGAACTTCACGTTGAACAGAAATTGTTTTTTTTTGTGTTTATTTACGTTAATTAGCACAAACCAAAGCATTTTTTTTTAAGCTCCCGCATTTCGTACTCGTTTTTATAAGTTCGGAAGTTGACCATAATTTTTAAACTAATTTCATCGAAGTTTAGTACTTGACTACCCTGTAAATTTCTTTACATCTTTACGGAGTTTTATCTTTTTATTCCCCTACCCTTAACTTCTGGGGACCGAAAGACATCCTCTGCATCTCGCTAGAGGGCATGAGGATGCAGAATTTCTACTAATTTAAATATTTCTAATCCAAATTAGCCCTTAAATAAATTTTGAAAAGGATTCTTAAAGTGAAAATCAAACTGCAAACCCATTTTAAATGATACCATCCCCTTATCTTACAAGTTTTACTTCGATAACTGAAATTTAAATAACTTACAATTGTACATGTTTATAAGGGCCTTTTTCGAACGTCAAATTCCTCTAGTCTACCACCACATGGTCTTGTCGAGATATTTGCTACGGTCTCCGTTATTAATACTTTACCCTTATTTATTACTCTACTTTTCAGCGGTCCTTCAAAACTAACATGTTATTTTACTCAGTTTAGGTATCTGTGCTTGAAACAAACCAGGCCTAACAAATAACCCTTATCTAATTTGTGAACGCTAAGAAATCTGTTTCTCACGCAAAACGTTATGTTACAAAGAATTTTTGTAATAAGTTGGAGATTTAATATTTCCAAGAAAAATTGAATAAAATTCAATTAAATAAAACAAACGAGGAAATAGAACAATTTAGTAGAACTCGACTCACCACAGTACCTTGTATTTCTAGAGCATATTAAGATTTTATTGGAAGTGTGAAAAAAGAACATTTTTCAAGAAAATTGCAATGATCTCAAAAACGGTTATAGATAAAGACAAAGTCTATTTAAAATTTCATAACAAATTTAAAACACAGTCTATTTAAAATTGCATAACAAATTTTAAAACAAAATAATATAGAGGGTGTACCATTCAAAATTACAAAGTTTGGGTCCACTTTCGATATAACCAGGAGTGCTACAAAGTTGATATTATATTATTTATAGAGGTTACGTGTCGAAATACCAATATCCAAATATTCAAAATTTAAATCAGGGTAGTTTTTAAAACAATTTTAATGAACGATGAGGGTAGGCACCCTGCAGAAAAAACTGCCTAATCATTGATTATTTTGTTACAATAAGTTGCTTTTAGTGGCTATGATTTTTCATAGAAGTGCTTTTTAAAAATTTGACGAAATTTGATGAAAGAGTAATCTTTAGTTTTTTAGCGGGTTAGATTTAGGGTCTCCACCTTTTAATTCAACAAATAATGTATATTTGTTGTTAAGGATACAGAAAATAAACAGATTGTTTCAAAATAAAATATTTTATATTTTTACTTCATTATTTTGCTTAAGCACAGTTGTTATTATTTTTACAAATATTCAACAAATAATTGTTACCGTTAAACATTCTTGATGTTTTGTTATATTAATTTTATTTTGTCATTTAGAAGTCAAAATGATAAAACGTCAAGATACAGTTAAAGCTTTAAAGAAGTTGGGCATTTTCGTAATTTATAATTATAAGTTAAGATGAATGATTAATTTATTTTTTTATCAAATTCAGAGTTGCATGTTTCCTTTATCCCGCCACTTAAAATTCATTGCAGAAAACAACTATTTCTGTAAACGGCCAAGCGGCGGGAATCAGCAACAAAAAGGAAATTATTTTGAAGACATTTTGAAAATCATTGTTTGCCTCATGAAATATTTGCTTCCTTTACCCTGCTTATATAAAATTACGATTAACTACGTAATCCTAGAAAAATCAACCTGTGTAAAATTCAATTATTTTCGCGAACTTTATTGTTCTCATAAAGTATAAAGTAGAATTGTCAAAAATGACATACAACACTTAACTGCAAAGTCTAAGTCTAAATAGATTTTTAGAACTTTTATAAGGAATATAAAACCATTGATACCGTACTACCGACTGCTTGAAAACTAACTCCATATTCGTAAACAAGGAAAACTTGGAGTTATTTTCGCACCTATCAAGTGCCTTCTAACTTTCTTATGAACCGAGCCAGTTCTTTAAAAACTCCTTTGCCACTTGCACATTGCGAATGTATCGTCTTAAAGTGAAGTAATATATGCTCATTGAATACAGAAGAACCGCAAACGCAGAAACTTCTTTTGTTCTCTTTGTTATTCCTTGTTCGCTCGTGCTACTTAAATTATACAGCATATGCCTGCTTTGAGTAAAATAAACATTTACGTGAAACGCTGAAAAGGTCTTCCATGCGCTTCAGTTTGGAAGTGGTTTCCTCGTGCTCTGAAAATGCGAAATTTGATTTGGAGAATCCGAAGAGATTGTTTCATATTCTAAGAACATAACATTCATTTCATATAGAAACTTGACCATACCGTTTTGTTAAATACTTTAAACTTATTTACAATCTATTTAAAATGATCCCTATTAAACGCAACTAATTTTTTTTTACCGTAGTTTTTATAACAACAAATACCTAAACATCAGAGCGTTCCCTTTCTTTAACATAGTTGTAGTTGATAAGATTTATTAAATTTTCTGAGCCGAATGCAGAACTTGATAATTTAACATTTTGAAGGCTTAATTCGGATCCCTTTTGTTTGTGAAAGCCACGATGAAATAGGAAGCCTTAAAGAAGCTTAGAGACGGACTAATTAAATTATGCAAATCGTATTTGCGTATTAATCTTAAATACTACTGAAAGATTTGTGTTTGTTTTGTGTGGAAATTAAGGAAGGGGTTTTGAAACGATTATTTACCTTCTTCTTTCATAGTAGAATGGGTTTCCTTTTGCCCGTTTAGATCAGTGTATACAGTTGACTGCGACTTCATCATAGCCAGAGTTTTTCCTGAAAAATAAACAGCATAAAATCAGATACTAAAATTCACTGAACACATTGCTGTTTTAGATTTTTGTGAATACATAATTATAACAGTGAACAATGAGTTTACGTTAATAACTAATAAACTTTGTTAAAAATAAATATTATTTAATTTATTTGTTAGGTATAAACATAAATTTATTAAAAATTTGTTCTTTCTTTACCATTTTATGTGGAAAATTTGAAAATGCTATTTATTTTTTATCAATAATTCCTATAAGCACAAGCTTTAATTGAGAGAGAATCGGACGGTAGGATAACAGATCGTTTAAGAAAGTTAAAACGCACAAAAGAAGAAGAAATTTCTTTTTTAGAAGGCCGATATTTGACGAAAATGTTGCGAATAAAAATGTCAGTGGTGATTTTGGACAAAGGAAGAGACGTTACACCGGTATGGAAGTAAAAATTTTTCCTAAAGAATACTTATAATTACCATTCATTTCACAATCTAAGTCTAAAGCACAGTACCGGAAATTTTGTCATGTAGAACACTTGGAAATATCTTAAATTTATTGAAGATCATATTAAGATTAACGCATTCTAAGTATCAAAGAAAATCCAACGGCTCTTTTACGTGACGTTGCTCCGGGCAATAGTACCAGAATCAATTACCTTAAAGCGCGTTAAAAAGAAAAAGTTTTATCTTTATCAATTTTTATACTTTCAACAATTAATGGGGTATTATCCAGTCCGTTGTAAACTAATACATGGGTATAAGATACACATGTTTTGCCCTTTTTTTGTTTTTTTTAATTACATTTATTTTAAGTGGAGAATCAACCCTAAAATTTGTATAAACTTTCACGCAAAGCGCAACAATTACACCCAACACTTCCAGACAGCTAACGTTTGAAGAAGAGGTAAACTCAAGGTGTGAAATTTATATTTTAAGCTTATTTTACTCAATGATTGAAACTTCTCAGAGATTAGTTTGTTTCATCTTTTTAATCCAAATCAAAAAGATTCTAATAACACCATCTGGTTCTAACAGAATTGAGCACGTTCAGTTTGCGATAATTTTTCTCCCAGTAGAATAGGTATTGGAAGACAAGGTTTTCTAGAATGGGCATTCATATTTCCAGATTTAACCATATTCCACACCACGACAGTTGGTCGTGGTTTGCTCTATTGTAGAAAAATTACAAAAAACACGACTGTTCGCCAAATACGAGATAACTTATAGTTCGTGTCTCATTTTTTACCAGGTATTTCGTAAAACAACAATTATTTTTATAAGCCTTCTGTGGTCAATTTCTCTAAAATGAATGCTACTGGTCGTGTTATCCTTCCCCGAAGGGATTAAAAAAAGTGTGGCTTTTTGAAAAAAAAAATATTTATATTATCTTTTAAAAAATTAACATTCATTTTTAAGAGAATACATAATATATAACATATGTGACAAGTTAATTTTTCAACAGTTTTTGACGCCATTCGGAGAACATTCTATTTATTCTATCTGCAAATGCATTTTATTTACATTAAAGAAATGCCCAAATTCTTAAGGGATCGTTTTAGTTTATTTTTTATATTGTAAAAATAATGAAAAACTAATAATATAGTGGTAGTTTCATGATGGCGAAGCAAAACTTAACAAATTTGGTTTGTAACCAACGCTACTTAATGATACTATACAACTTTTAACGCAAAAATAATAATCTCAAACTCCTAAATACGAGTTGACTTGCAGGGAAAAGCCACAAATTGTGTGTAGCAGCAAATGTGTTAAACAATGTTCTTGTTTTTACTGCAACGAATTTTTTCAGAATAGTTTCCAATTGATTTCGGAAATGCTTGATCAAATAGTTTAAATTTTTTAAATTAAAACGCAGTTTATTAAAAAGAAATCAAAGTTGGGAATCGCAGATTCTTATGTTTTATACATATTACAGGTGAACTTCCTCTTAAATACAGTGTAAAAGAGTAAGACTTAGTTCATTTACATTTTCGAGAAAAATTAATTTAACCAAAAGTTTCTTCTTTTCATTTCATATAAATTAATTTGTGTTCTTTGTTTAAATGATCACGAACGTTTCAAAGGACATGTCAGCTGACAATTTTGTCTTTAAATTACACTGAAGTTGCAACGTGATGAAGAATATTTTTTTGAAGCGCCTGTGGCATAAGGTATGTTCAAGTTATAAATAGTTTTGGAGACAAAAGTAGATTTTTATATGTTGAGCTTGAAAACGAACCTTGGTGCTTTTTGCGAAAATTAACTGTAAATTATAAAACCAGTTTACGTGGCGTACACTTTTTGTTTTATCAGAGACTATTTAAAGATAAACTTTTAAAATAAAGCCCAATAATAACTTTGATCATATAAAATATTGTAATATAGTTTTTATTTTTTTTCTTGTTTTTTAAAAAAGTGATTTTATTTCCCGAAAAACATATCTATGTGTATATTTTTCAAAATCGTTAAATGTAGAATCCATCGTTGAACAGTCGTTAGAAAAAGGTTGGCAGCTCTTTCCGCGAAGACAAACGTACCAAAATTGTCAGCCTTTTTCGCACCCCAGAAGAAGGCAAGCTTGCAACGAAAGCATCCACGCAACGAGCTAATTTGTGCTTTTTAATGAAAAACTTAGGTACTTCTGTAATATTGTTCTTACGTAGTCAAATTATTTACACTTCCGTAGTAACTCCTTTTGTTTGTTTAGAAATAACGTTGCACTTTAATTATTGTTGTTTCTTTTTAATATAACGTAAAACATCAAAAAGTGAGGAATATACTGTTTTTCTATGTACTACATCTTTATTTTATGTGTACTTATCTGCTCATAAAGTGTCAACTGGGCTGTTCACACTCTGTTAATCTTTTTTTATATTATATGAATATTTCACTTAAGGTAACTATCATAAAATTAGGTTATCTGGCCAAGTTTTCTGGTGTAAGCATGCACACGCAGCCCTTACTCTCGATTGCAATATTTCACTATGAACTAAAGGCTCATTCAATCGCTCATAACAGGTTTATTGTAAAACTACCTCTTTAGTGGTTCACTGTACAGTGCTAGTCTCTAACTTGGAATAAATTCAGTTAACCAAAGACAGTTTTTTTTTCGGAAATATGCTCGGACACGTCGGTTAATATTTTAATTTGCGCTCTTTTTGATGTAGGAAAATTTTATGCAGAATGTCCCAAATTTAAGATATGACATCGACAATTTTTTTGAAGGGCAAGCCTATTTTTTTCTTGACTATTCTTAAAGTATATATCAATTTACACATACGTACCAAACCTTAATTTTTTATTTCTTGTCATTTAGAAGATTTTTAACCCTTTGCAGTCATGTATATGTTCTTTTGTGATTACACTGTACTCGGACTATTATTTTATCTACTTATCTATCTACTCGCTTTTTTTTACATGGGAATTTTTGAAAAATGCGCTAAAATTGCGTAGTAGATACACTTAGTGTAAAACAAAATAAAAATATGGAAAATTCATTATTGTTTTTGAAAAAAAAGCAAAAATCGCCTAGTCATAAACTATGGGATGTGTTTTAAAAAATAATATTTTTTGCACAGATACTTATTCAAATTAAACACAATAATTTATTACCATTACAACAGGAAAAATAACTAAATAAAAAAACTTGAAAGGCACTAAATAAAAAAATAAAAGTTTATAAAAATAATAATAAATAAATAAATCTTGAGGAGGAAGAAATACAAATAAAACCTAACATTATCATAATCACTACCATTATTATTAAATAAATTTACACACACACGTTTTATAATGTTGTAGTGTATGGTACCATTCGAAGTTACCAATATCTAGTTCAGGCTTACGGGTGCAATCGTCACAAATGTACCTAGTTTCCCACCTGCCGCCTTGTACTTTGCGGTTAGAACATACCGCACAGTCTTTTTTCTTCCCATCATTTTGGTGTAAAATATGTAGTTTACCATTTATCCACTCTTCTGTATCTACCGATGATGGCCTGGCAGAAGTTTTGAACCCCTGTTGAAAGTTTTTTATCAGCTCGTCAACCAATTCCCGAACAAACTTTATATGTGTCATTGGTTTTTGTTTTGGCCTCGTTGTGAAATTTTAGATAATAAATAAGCCTTGACACTGGAGATTTCGAGTCTCCAGAAAAATAGCTTTCGCCGCTATTTTAATGACTTCCTCAGGAAATAGTATGACGCTGAATAAGAGTCTGCGCGGTCGACACCTCCCATAGATTTATTGTAATTGACCAATACATTGGCTTATTTAAAACTTGTAAGTTACCCTCATGTACTCTTCTGTTGATAGGGTGTGTTCCTGAGATATCCCACGAAGTAAGTGTAGTAACGACCCTTTTATCTTTCCATGCCAATAACATCAAATTATCTGACCTGCATGCAAAGGTGTTATCTTCGGCAAATTTTGTTTTTTTTTATTAAATCAGGTATAAACTTGCAGTTGATTTGAATAGTGCCTGTCAAATGAACATTTAGTTTTAACAACTCTTCTTCAAGAGGCAAGCTTGTATAGTATCTATCGGTGTAACAATGATATCGTTTAAATCCTGGGGTATTGCTTAATAAATTTTGACAAAGAATTAATACAATTCTTGTACTTACAGATAGGTCAAGTCTCACTAAATCTTCTGAAGTCAAGCCGTAGTACAGCAAAATTGAATAAGAAAGCAATTTAGAAATATTAAAAATGGGCTTAGGGGATGACAGACCGGCCACCCGCTGTAATAATAAGACATGGTGTGTAGCCTATACGGCGACATGCGAGTGCAAAGAGTAAACGTATTGTGGCAACTATACGGCGGCATAAGAGCGTAACGGTAAAACGCATCTTGCCGCTCCTACGGCGACATACAAGTGCAAAGGGTTAACTAATATAATATAATTTGAAAAATCAAGGAATCTGATTCAACTCAATAATCTGAGGCTTTCTGGATTATCGCAATTAGATGAGGAACCCACAAGAATTTCTGATGTAGATACCCATCAACCTAATCTATTTAACTTTTTTCTTAGAAATTCTCCAAATTTGTATACAATCTCTGACATCACCGCTTGGAAATTCGGATCACATGCTTGTAGCAGCCTCTCGCTCGCTTCATATACCATCTCCTTCTCAGACACAGACCCGTAGGGTTCGGCACTCAACTCTGATAAATGGGAAGAATTAAGAGATTTCTTTGCATCTTTTTCATGGCCGCTTTAACTCAGACAACCCTTCCTCAGTCACCGGATACATCACAGAAACTATTATGATTGGTATGGAATGCCTAATTCTCCACTCCCAAAAGAAGTCTGCCTCCAGTAAATTTTGGTTCAGCAAAAAATGTGCTCGGGCTGCCTCCTGCAAAAATCGCGCATATCGTCGTTGGCAAAATAATACCTTAGTCCAGACTCGGACCACATTTGTAGATGCACAACATTCTTGTAAACAGGTTATTGACAAGGCAAAAAGTGATTTCGATCGTAAAATGCGCCAGAGGCTTATCAACGGTCCGAACGATTCCAGGTCCTTTTGGGGATTTGCAAAGTCGATTGGAAAGAATTTTACATCTTCAAATTTTTCACCTTTACTCGATGAAAATTACAATATAGCCACTACTTCCAAGGAAAAGACTGACATGGTAGCCTTAATGTTTGCTGAAAATGCCAATCTTGATTCCCGCAGAACCTCTTATTCTTCCTAAGGGTAATACTTCGATGCCTGAAGTTGTTTTCAGACAACGCACAATCAGGTAGATTCTTCTTCAGCTCTACACCTCGAAAGCTTCTGGCCTTGACTGTATCCCCACTATTGTTCTTAAGAAGTACTCCCCAGAGTTGACTCCTGTCCTAAGCAAATTGTTCACCCTCCCTTACAACAAAGGTGTATTCCCTAATATCTGGAAATCTGCTAGGGTGCAGCCTGTCCCTAAAAAGGGTAAAAGGAATCTGGCTAACATCTAGCGCCCTATATCTTTGTTGCCAGTTATATCTAAAATGATAAAAAAGGTTATTAACATCGAGATTCTTAAATATCTATACACTATACAAAGCTCAAGCAAGAATATTAAGTTTTTTGGTGTTATTTTAAATATGTAATACTTCTACTGTGTTTGCGCATGTACAACTTAATTTTTTGGATGCCACAGATATTCACAAATATTTACAATCTTGTCAACATACACTTATGAACGAGAAGCTTAATCTTTTGAAAACACCTATAATTAAAGCTTTGGACGAGAATTTGGATTAGACGGAATAATGTAGGAGTCTGTGATCCATGGAGCTTGTTAGCATAACAATGGCTAAACACATTGCTGGTATGACCGCCGATAATGCAGTAATGCGAAACCTGGTCCGGTGTTAGCAAATATTGATCGAAACATTTTGAAATTTTTAATTTCTGTTGTGCT
This sequence comes from Dastarcus helophoroides, assembly GCA_028583605.1. Taxonomy (NCBI): domain Eukaryota; kingdom Metazoa; phylum Arthropoda; class Insecta; order Coleoptera; family Bothrideridae; genus Dastarcus; species Dastarcus helophoroides. The sequence goes on from CM053329.1 coordinate 1,752,435, forward strand.
TTTATTGTTAATAGAGTTTAATAGTTTTGATTATTAAGTAACTTTACAAAGTAAGGGTTGGGAATGTCAATTATCTTTATTGAGCGCATTCTGACGGGGATTACTTGTTTTTCTTGAAGGCCCATTTTCCCAAAACTGTTTTTCAATCTTGCCTACGGTACTTTGCGATATGGGTGGTAAATCAGGATGCTTCTTTTTGAATAACCAAATAACGGATTTATGTTCTTGTTCTGTCTCCGTAGCCAATTATTATTTAAATTTCAATCTTCTGGGTCTCGGTTAAGTACTGCCTTTGGTCGATGTTTTAATAAATGGTGTTTCTCACTAAACGACAAACTAATAGCCTCTTTGATCAATACGGTACTACTCCTCTTATTTGTTTTTATCAATTTTTTTTATAAGATTGTGATAAGATGTCAACTCAGTTTGACAAAAAATGTCAAACGAATACCTTCTGATGCGCGATTTTTAAACTTCATGCAAATTGTATTGACAAGGAATAAAAAATTAAAATTTGGTTCCCATGTGATATACCCTTTAAAAATAGTCAAGTAAAAAAATAGGGTTGCCATTTAAAAAAATTGTCGATGACGTCATATCTTAAATTTGGGACATGCTGTATAAAATTTTCCTACATCAAAAAGAGCGCAAACTAAAATATTTGTCGATGTGTCCGAGCGTATTTCCGAAAAACAACTGTCTTTGATTTACTGAATTTATCTCAAGTTACAGACTAGCACTGCATAGTAATTGTGTACCTTCCGTCCACATTGGACCTTTTTGCATATTGTGAAAACGTATATTAACTATTCTATCGCCTTTGAGCCTCAAATATTTTTAAAGTACAATCGACTCGCAAATAGAATACTATAATGCCTTTGGAGTACTGCGAGTAGGATGGGAAATAAAAATAGATGGCCAAGAATCGCCTTTTTAAACTCCGCTCGGCAATAAATTCCAACCTTTGAACCATGAAAGTACTTATAGAAAAGAGACAAGTCACCAAGCAGCCGCCTGTGCTCCAGTGTTTTGATTGATATAAAGGATAAAAAATCAGATACATAGCGAGTCATTTGGCCAAAATAATTTAGCATCCAACTGAAATATGAACGTCCGCATTTTTTGTGGTTCACTGCTGCCCACCATACCCTTGTACATGGAAGAAACTTATATCATTCTATTACAAAAGAATATAAATATGATATCATAACCCAAGAATGGGTAAGGTCATAGGGAATATAAGTTACTAAAAGAAGTAAAGTAATAACGGTGAATATTCCTCTATGTTTGGCGTCATGTAGTAAAAATAAATGTAATGTTTCTCTTCAGTCTCTACCTTGCCTTAATGAGACTCAGGCATATTTAACTATTTTGCACCATTTTCACTCAGTTCCATTTATTCTATATAGGTTGAACCAAATTTGATTACCACTACAAGAAACTCTTAAACTTTTAGGGATACAAGGAAGCTTAAATAGGCAAAGTAGGGCAGAATTTAATGCTTAATAATATTTCATTGAGAAAACAATTCAATTCCAACTCGTCTTGATTTTATTTATAAAAACTTGAAAATGGTCATTTTTAAAAATCATCTGTAATTTGTTTATTTAAAGTCTGATTAAAAAACTTCGAAAACTATTTTTAGTTGTTTTTCAAAATCTTTAAATTTATGTTTGATTAATTTTATATATGACATGCCATACTTTAAATGGGGAAAAGTGAGTTAAATGAAGTAATTTATTATTTTTAAACCAAAACATTATAGTAGGCGATGCAAGTGCTATAACTTTTAATAATAAAAATAAGGTACCCAATTACCTAACAATAATTATTGAAAAACTAAAAATATTGTTACAAACTGTGCAATATTAGAACAGTTATTACTATAATCGTAACATGCATACACCCCTTTAAATTTCATAATTCTATGAAAACGTGTAGATGTTCTAAAAATGTTGTCGGCAATTTTAAACAAAATTCTTCTAACCTTAAATACTTACTCAATATATCGTGATATCCAACAAACTAATATTAGAAATAGCTCTCATATTTATGGAGATTATCCGCCTTAGAATACTTAACTTTTGGAGAAGTCTAGAACACACACTTGGGTATAGGTCATGAGAAAGTCACTCCTAAAAAATTCTTAGAATGTTCTAAGAATTACGTCGTTTAGGGAATCATGCACATTGCGAGTATTAATAAATATTATACAGTTAGTTACAATATTTTTGGGTTTTTAATAATAAATATTGCTTTTTAAGGGTCTGCGTTTTTTATTATAGCCATTGCATTATCTACTAAGATTTACTATTTTTAAATAATAAACTACTTTATTTAACCCACTTTGCCACATTTGAAGTATGCCATCACATACATCAAATTAATCAGAAAAATATGCTAAATCAGAAAATGAATAACTTCAATATGGCTTCCCTAAGAAATAACAAAGTTGGATTTAAAAAAAATCAACGTACACCAATTATAGGCCCTAAAAAACAACTAGTTACAGTTTTTGATTTTAGGACTTCAAATAAACAAGTTACAGCTGATTACTAAAATTGGCGATTTCCAGTTTTTTTTTTATAAAATCAAGACGAATTGGAATTCAATTGTTTTTTCGGCGCAGTATTGTTAGGCATTAAATTCTGCACTACTTTGCCCATTTAGGCTTCCAGGTATCATATGGTCTCCGAGTTCCCTGTAGTGAAAATAAAATTTGGTTCAATTTGTATACGGCAATAATAATGGTTATGTGTTATTTCATGTTTAATTTTAAATAATGAATGATTTTATTATAATAGCTCAAAAACCGTCCTTTATGACAAAAATTTACTCCAATGTTTACACATTTTCATACTAGGCGTAGTTTTTACTCATGTCACGCTGTATTTCATTAATAGTTAGTAAATTCAATAAACAGGAGGTAAAATATTTTGATAAAATTTTGTTCGTCAACTAGATTTTCTTTCAAGTGTGTAAACTTTAGTTCAAGACACATAAACAGATAAGGAAAAATTTTCATTGTCTATGTAAAACGCTAAGAATTGTCCCTTCCATAGTTTTCTACGGCCGCTGAACGTATTCCCCTACTTTGACGCAGCATGCTTGTATCTTCTAGTTTCGATGTTACAAAAAACTCATCGAGAGTTTTACAACAGACTGGATTGTTGTTTAGCGCCGTTTGGCGGCCTATTTCAACCCCTTATATAGTAATGTTTAAAGAGTTATTTTGTTATATTCTTCATTACAATTATTATTTAATTTGTTTAAGAAATCTCGTTTATTTAGTTTGGTTATCAAAGAATATCAGTTTTGTTTTGCCTCAGACGTTGATTAAATTAACAGACTAAAAGAACAAACAGCATGTGGTACGCAAATACGTAACAAAACACGTTAGAAGCTATAATGTACTACTGAAATCTCCAACAGCACTGATCGCTGCGTTTACACCGGTGTAGGAGAATACAAGGCGCCGCCCATCTATTCCACTATTAGCTCTCAATGTTAAATCTCTCAATAACATTCTTCCTATGGACAGTGTTTGACTTTCCCGATGTGTAAATGTCCAAATAAAAAAGGATTGCAATTAGCTGACGCCGTCCATTTTTTGTCACTTATTTCATTACCAAAGAGTTGATGTTTGTTCTTCTCAAATCTGTCAACCACATGCATCGTGCATAATTCTACATTTTGGCTGGAAGTTGAGGTGCATAAAAAATGAACACTTACTAAGTTAAGATTAATTAAAGCGAGGTAAGTGATCATTAAAAATAATGCATCTTATCCTTACCCATATGTTTAAGGTTAAATATTATCAAAGGTATTTCTAGTTTTCAGTTCATCAAGATTCACGCTGATGATGAAACAATATTTTATATGTGATTATTACTTGGAGGCTATTAAAAAATAGGTGTTTGTAAGATTACAAATACCAAGAATTCATCCTCATACTTTTTATGTGCTTAAATAGGTAATGAACATGAATACTGATTCTTCATGGTGAACTCTTATTGACGCGGAAATATTATGTTTATTAATTTTATTTAACATTTCTTCGGCCCAGTTTGGAAATATTTAAATTTTTATTGTTTGTTGACAATATTCTAAAACATAGTAGTCATATTTAAAAATCTTATTTTATAATCTTAAAATTTAAATATTTCCAAACTGGGCCGAAGAAATGTTAAATAAAATTAATAGACATGAATACTGATATTATATTGCATTATCGACAATGGTATGTTATTAGTTATTTATTTACTTTTTAAAGAATTAAAATAAATTTACTGTAATATAAAATGAAGGTAATCCTTATAGTATCTTTATTAAGGGTTAAAAAAACAACTCTGTTAATAAAGCGAGTTGTTTTTTTTTAACCTTTAATAAAGATACTATAGGGATAACCTTCATTTTACATTAAACCTGCAATGTAAAATTACAATGCATTTTTACGCACAGTGAAGGTAATTTTTCTTGTATTGATGTAAACTTACTATTGGCAGTAAATTTAGGTATCATTCGCACTGAAAACGAATTGTCACGCAAAATGAACGAAAAATTTTTTCCAGTGTATTTTTCCGGTTAGATTTTTCATGCATGAAATTAAAAAAGCCATCACGAAAAAGAATTATGTAATTTTAAAAAGTACTTTACCTGTAATATATTATATATTATAAATTATTCCGGTATTGAGATAAATTAAGCCGAAATATGAATCAATTAATCTGAGTAAACAATTCGTTAAAATTTAAAAAAAAAGGAGGGGTATGGTTTTTGCCCTTTGCATTTATAGATTTATTAGAAATTCCCAATTACTACAATATTTTGTTAAGCATAAAAATAAAGTAAAGCCATGTTGCATTTATTTTAAGTGGAGTCGGAAAAACCAACAGTACCTATTATAATAATTAAAATGGTTCTAGATTTAATTTTATAAAAATATATTCATAGTATTTTATATTTATTAAAAGTATGCAGGATAACTACTAAAATAATATCTAAAGGATATGGCGCCTTCATTCTAATTTTAACGGGTGATTAAGCTTTTGTTGCTTGAATCTTCTCTGTTATGATGTCCTTCGTGTGTTATCTCATCGCTCTTTACCAAGTTTCAACATTCTAATAATATGATTGTCCTCTTCGGGTCTAAATAAAGCAATATTATTAGTTTAGGCCTAATAAATAATATATTTTGTAATAATATGTATGCAAATTGATGAGAACTTACCTATAGATTGTTTTAAATTTTCCAGCTGTCGAACACTATCATCCTAGAACAAAAATATAACCATTAAAACTTCTCTTTTGTTAAAACGCCTTCGTTAATATAAATATACACCTCAAGCTTAATGCGGCAACGAGAGAAAATAGTTGGTGTGGGCACCTTTTTCCCTCCTACATGGAAATCTATAAATGTTACGCCTTAGCACAAAATAAAGTATTGTATAGGAGGAATTGGGACGCAGTATATTGCAAATACTTCCTTTTATGTAAAAGATCCTCTTATTCAGCCAATTTCAGTACGGGTTGCGAATTCTAAATTTGGTGCCATAAATAGGAAAAATAAGGAAGATATCGATTACTATACCGTAGTTGCGTGCATGGAACAAAAACATTTTATCAAAATATGTTTTATTCATTTTAATAATAAAGAGAAAGGTCATTTACTAAGTATTTAATAAAACTAGGAGGCACAGTTATGTGAACACACACATTTTCATCTATCATAGCAATTTTATTTTAAATACGAAGTTGCATCGAATTTGTATTGAAACAGTACTAGAAGCACCTTCCTATTGCCCTTTTCACAACTTCATGTCCCGTATTGTGTGTAAGAACAGGACTTGTACTGTTCTTATTTCAGCATATGGCGTTTTGGTGTAATGTATGATCAGGCTTAGCTGTTCTAATCGTATTTCATGCTGCAAAGAAATTAACCAGAAGATGTAATCCTATATACTTTTCCGAAAGATATGAGAAAATGAAAATTTCAGAAGAAGCCATTTTCTAAAACTATCACATCATGTAGAGATATATTTACTTCATTTTAAGAATTGTTGCTTAGAATTTATGAAAAAAAACTTGTAGAAAAATTTTGAATAAAATAAATAAAAGTCTTACAATTTTGAAATACATGCAGTTTAGGTATGGTACATCATTTCAAGGTTATGTTAAATTCTTAGACTTTATTGATGGAGTTAAAACATCTACTTTCAAGTTATATTAAAACAAAACAAAGTCCGTACATTTCCACCTTTAAACCTTTTCCACTTTTAAACCTAGCACCAATTATTAAGAACAAGTTGAATGATATAAAGCATATAATAAAATAATACCGTTTACATACATAGAGGGAGAACAGTAAGAGTTTTACTATCACATAATATCTTGACCAACCATTAATTTGGAGAATGAAGTTAGTAAATATTATTTTTGAGGAACTTGTATAATACTGACCTCTTATATCTTCTTCTTTTGATAACTTGGGTTTTTAAGTAGGTCCTCGTTACATAAAACATACGCAAAATTCAGAACTGTACGACCTTCTGTTATGTAAAATGTTCTTGGCCGCTGGAATATAAGCAGTTGGTATATCCATCGTTTTCTTTCCGTGGTATACTCAAGAGGTCAAATCTTATGTTAAATTTGTAACTGAAATTTCACAAAATGCTCGGGAATTTTGTCGAACTTGCTGAGTGCAGCAGCAACCTTAATCTTTAACATGAGAATGCGATTTAATCAATAGCGTATTAAGGTGATCTGATTATGGTGTGTGGGTGGTTGCATCTCGTATAGAAGTCACCTTACGGTGGTAAGTTCTGATTTAGTTAATTAATAATACAAATTACTACTGTTAAGTTCATTTAATACTGTTTGGTAACAATTATTTTTTTTTTAACTTTGACTACTATTTTAAGGGTGCGTAAAGAGCAAAAATTATTATTTACTTGTTTTTAAATATTCCAGCAATAACCTTCTGTAAGAATAATAACTAAAATTAAAAAAAATGCTTATTTTTGCCGACTTCATCTCTATTTTAAGAGAATAGGACAGATAATGACCATTACTTTTTAAAAGAATCAACCTATTAACAGAGTTATAATAAATATAGAAACAACTGTAATCCTAATTTTATATATACCGCAGAATAAAAGAGATGGTGCCAGTAGAAAACTTGACGTTAGGTATGCAATTTGCAAAACCTTTCGACTTTGTAATTATTGCTACATAATCAAATTTACTAGTTTGAATCTTTGCAGTGTGTTCACCATATAAGGAGCCATAATTTAAGAATATACCTTTTGTATGAAAATAAGGTAGTCTTAAGTCAATTTACTTTTTATTTTATTTTCTATTATAATTTAATATTTATTGCGTTTCTGACCTTAAATATTTATGAATACCCAAATATATTTTTGAGCAACTAGGAATATGTGCCAGTTTTTTGCTTAAAACATACAGGGCGTTGTGGGCTTTTGTCACTCGTTATTATTTTCTCCATTTTTTTTACCAATTAAAGTTTTCAGATATAATTTCAGTTAAAATGCGTTATTTACCTTTTCATCAAAAAGGATATACGATTGTATTTTTAATTTCAATCAATGGCGGCTGGTCTTAAAGAGCTCAAGAGCGCGTGCTCCTCGTGAAATGAGCGATCTATACTTTTCTGTTTAATGTAAAATACTTGGATTTATCACATTTTTAAACACAAAATAATAATATTCTAATTAACTAATAATACCTGTGAGTGACTTGGAATAAAGTACGCAAACGTTTTATTCCATTATCTATCTTTCTAATATATAAAATTCTCCGTCGTGGTGTTTGTAACCAAACTCCTCCGAAACGGCTAGACCGATTTTGATGAAATTTTGTGTGCTTATCGGGTAGGTCTGAGAATCGGCCAACATTTATTTTTCATACTTCTAAATGTTAAGGGTGGTCCACCCCAAATTTTTTTTTTTGACAAAATTTTTTGTTTTTATTTGTTCATGATTCAGCATTAAAAAATACATTTAATTCCAAATTTTCACCCTTATACGATCAACGCCTGATTTTTAATTTTGTGGAAATAGTTTTAAATTAAAAAAAAAATTTTACGTGTTTATTAAATATACGTGTTTTTTAATTGTGAAAGGTAAGTTAAATAATAACAATAATAAAAATAATCGATGGTAGGTTCTGCGCCTACCATGGTTTTAACAGGTAACGGGGAATCAGGGTTCGATACTCACACCTATCAATGTACGTTTAATATTCACGTTAGAAAAGTGAAAGGTGCGCACAATAGGTTGCGCGCGAAAACGTAACGAGGTCATCCGATCACTACATTTTACTCCCCATATTTTTTTCATACCTGGGGCCTTATATGAAAATCGATTCTTAAGGAGTAAACTCCATTTAACAAAACAGTATGTGCTTTTTTTTAATTTGTTATTTTTTCATTATTTATAACTTCAAAATATATGAACTATTTTCGATGTATAGATAGCTATCAATAATTGTAATTTAATATATATTTGTTACTTTAATGAAGAATAATTTATTAACTTAAATAAAGTATACTTTAATTGTCTACAATGCATCATTCCTCTTTCAATTATAATTACATCCCACACACTTACAAGATAGTGTTAGTTATTTTTCAAAATATTTCCTAAAAAAAATATTTCCTAAAAAAATATTTCCTAGAAATAACGCACAATTCTAAATTTTCACCCTTATATGATCAACTCCTGATTTTGGCAAAACAACGTTTGCCGGGTCTGCTAGTATTATATATTATCAGGAAATTGAAATACGTTGGTGCGCGCAGAATTATGCACCTAGCGTGGCTGCCGTGAGATGTCCATCAACGGTTTCCACAGGATATGGTGAAATAAACTCCAGAACACCACGTTAAAGCTAGCCCAGGGTACGCCGCTCCCCGCTCCGCTCATGCGCTATTTATTGCCAAATGAGTCAGTGTTTTAAGTGTAAAGTGTGCTAAATGCGTAGGTGCTGGCTAATCTGATTGCGATTGCTTATTGTACCGCTGCCTAACTGCCAATAGTACCGCTATTCACAAAGAAATAGCAATACCCATTCTATTTATTTTCTTATTTAAACAATTTTGATGAGAAAGTAATGAACACTTTATTTCTTTAAAAGATCGTAGAGCGAATTTTGTTAAAAAAAATATTTTTTTTTGTGTTTTTGTAGAGTTTAATTAGAACTTTGTAATAAGATACATTCTATCTTCAAATGCAGTTTTTATGAAAACCTGATATAATTTTATTCCTATGAAAGCAAAGAATTTTAATTAAGTAACCTAGAGCCGTAACGAGGTGCAATCGTACAGAGTACTTTAAAGAGGCTCAGAAATGTCGATAATGTTTTTTTTTTGTACTCGTTGAAAATAATTTAAAGATGATAACCCGAAAATATTTTGGAGGTTATAAGATGTTAATTAAATTTAATTCGTAAAGATACTATTAAATATCTCACCTTTTGTATCACTTTTGTATCTATTAAATTTAATACCTTGCTATGCCACTGGGAGTCACCTAAACTCTTAACTATTAATATTTTTGCACCTGCGCACCCCCTGTCAAAAAGTCACCAGCCGCCACTGATTTCAATACCCCTTAAAAACTTATCGGGACTTAATTCAATTAATATAAATTAGAATCACAAAAAAGCAACTGTTTTTTTTTCTAACAATTTTGTTCTATACGTTTATAGACTCAATAAAGAGAAGATGGAAAGATGGAGAGATTAGAGAATACGTTCGCCAATTCCATTTTTTTTCTAACAAATATGACCAAAGCCTAAGAAAACTTTATAGTTTAAATTTAGGTCACCTAAAGGATTAGTGAAACGATAATTAAAATATATGGTCGTCCAGGTAACAGTAAATATTAATACTCTGCTTTACGAAAGACACCAGTGTGAAAACTCCGACCTGTTATTTTCCGCTTCACTTATAATTAAATCTCAAAAAGGCACGAAGAGGTTTTATGGATGTGAAGGCTTTATTTAACCTTTATGTGTTGTAAAACCGCATGAGCTTTTAGTCGACGAGATCATAAATTTCTGGAAGAGTTAAGACATGAAAATATAATACTATACGTTTAGTGAAAGCAATATATGTAAATTAATGTTAAAGACTGTTTAGGATTTCGAGTAATTGATGCGACGATTTGATCAATACTAATTTTATTAAAAGTAAAAACTTAAAAACTATGACAAATGAAAATGTGATGTTAAACAAGTTTTAAATAATTAATGTAAAATAATAGAGCATGCATATGTGTACAAAATGCATCAGTTGGCGGTCACTTGTTCAACCGTCCATCGTCAAATCTGTTGAGCCTTGCAACAATTTTTATAAACCTGATTAATGAGAATTTATTAAATTTTAAACAATTACATGAAGACATCAAAACAAGTTAAGAAATTTGGAAAACAATTAAGTGTGTCAGGTTGAATGACACCTTACACCTTAAATGATTTAAAATCTGTTTAATAGAAGATTAAACAAAGACTCTCGCGCAATCGTTGCCTATTTCAGTTAAATCTAGTTATGCTTGACAGCTGACAATTTTGTCATTAAACTATTTTTATGTTGATATTGGAATCCTTTAAAGCAAATATATATATATATATATATATATATATATATATATATATATATATATGTCATTTTAAAATATTTTAACTTTGATATGTTTTATGATTTTTGGGCACCGGTACATTATGAAACTAATTTTAAAATGTATACATCCAATGGGTCCCTACCCACCCCCAAAAGAAACCTTTTTTAAATCTATTAATGTAGCCACAAAATTGTAGTAAAGTATCTACGAAAATAATGTTCCGTGTATCCGCCTGAATTTGAGAAATTTTAGAAATTTTGCAAAAATTTGCCTACAGCGTTTTTAATTCCAATCTCCAAAGAAAGACGAGTGACCTTCAAAATTTTCTAAGACTGCAGGCAACATATTTTCTGTACAATAACATGTAAGTTTCGTTTATCACGAACGATATTGGCGTTTTTCAATTTATTATGCGGTATTTTCATCAAATGCTTCTATGTCATTCAAGTGGTTATATGACATAAGGTCGCGGACAATTCGATGCGCGACAAAAGAAGGCAAACATTTGCTAGCATAAAAAAGACGTCATGACAAATGGTGGCGGAGCAAATTGGACGCACGACATAAGGTTACATGTATTTAAAACGTCAATAATAAGTGATAAGCAATATTGACTTGTGAATTACGGTTATTTTGAATATTTACGTTAACCTAAATTATTTAATTTTAATTTTTTTAATTATTTTTTTGTTTTGTTTTTCTAGTTTTTAAATCATTTTAATTAAGGTATCAGTCAAAGAGTTTTCCATGCCATTATGAGTTAATTATTTGGAAAATTAATAAATGAAGAAAAAAAAATATGGCGACGTAGGATCCAATATATTATTCTGCAATAGTGGTTATGATTTTTTATTTAATTATTAATAAATAAAAATATGAAGAAAATCGTTAAATTAGTAAAGCTGTTGATAAGTTAAAAATAAAATTATAAATAATATTTTACGTGTTCTGCGATTAAACGGGTTAAAATTCTGGCAAAGCGAAAAAATTGTTATCAACATTAAAACAAAACAACTTAAATTAACGTATGTAAATATTTAAAGTTACCACCATTCACATGTTTAAATTTAAATGATGTAACATCCAATGATGTTTTATCTTGGCTGTACAGCCCTGGGTATAAGGAATAAAAAAATGGACATCTTAATAAACTACTTAAATAAAGAAAATTTATTCTGCTTGAACACCTTCTTTAAGAAACCTAAACAAAGGAAGTGGACTTGGAAAGGTCCTGATGGCAAAACAAAAAGGACTTCATACTACCATGTAACAGAAAAATTTGCAGAAGCATCTCAGTACTAAATCAGTTTGATACAAAACAGCGTTCACAGATTGGTAAGAGCATCTCTTATCTGCAACTTCAAAATCGAAAGAAACAAACTTATTCACGCAGACAACTTTCCATGTCGAAGAACTCAAATAAAGAAAAATGGATTATCAAAAAGAATTAGAAAAGAAATTAGAACCAACCGACAATTTAGATAAAATGAACAATAAAAATACTACCGACATCCGTGTCACGCTTAAGAAGACTTGTATTAAATCAAGGAACAGAAAAGATTCCAAAATAAAATTAGAGACAATGCAACTTATGAAACAGAGAAAAAACTTACAGAGAATCACCAGAATATCAAGAACCAAATAAAAAAATTCACAGAGAATTGAGAAAGTACATTGGAAGGTATAACACCAAAATAGTCAAAAAGGCAATAAAAAATAATGGAAATATGAGGGTCTTAAAATCGAGACTATCCTCGGGCAAACACAGATTTACCAAAATGAAAGATCAATAGGAAATCATAATTTCAAATAATAGAAATATTGCTGAACACATCAAAGACTTCTACATCTGTCTCTATACCTCTATTAGATCTGACCCAAGAGTTACGAATATGGTCATTCGTAACGTGGATTCTAAAGATGTTTCAGAAATATGAAAACAGGAGAAGACAAAATTACATGTGAAATGTTAAAAATGGGAGAAACAATCATTGAAAAATCACCACAAATTTACTGAAATAAGTGTTTACAAGAAGGCAAAGTTCCCGACCCGTAGAAAAACTCGGAGGTAATTTTACTTTTTAAAATAGGAGAAAATGAAAATATAGAAAACTATTGACCTACTAGCCTTCTGTCTCATCTATATAAACTCCTGACCAAAATTGTCACCAACTGACTAACCAATAAATTGGACGCATATCAACCAACAGAACAAGAGGGATTTCGCAAGGGGTTTAGCACCATTGACTACCTACAAACCATTAGAACACTAATAGAAAAAACAACCGAATACAATATACCCCTAGACTTGGCATTTATAGATTTTTGTAAGGCTTTCAACGCTATCTAAACATAGGCTTTCATACAGGTAATGGATGACTCCAGATAGATTCTCGATACAAAAATCTATTAAAAAATATATATAACAATGCCACTTTTTCAGTCAAAATCAAGGACTCTGAAAACAGATAAAATTAAAATAAATAAGTGAATACGTCAAGGCGATACCATATCTCCAAATCTATCTACTCTGGTGCTAGAGAACGTCAGTGGAAAACTAAAGGCATAAATACCAAGGGATCCATTTAAATCATCTCCGATTCGGCGAGGACATCGTTCTGATAAGTAGTAATATACCGGAACTGAGAGACATACTGAAAGAACTCAGTGATGCTTCTAAAAATCTAGGCTTAAAAAGGAACATCTCAAAGACCAAAATGATAAACAGCACTGAAGAAGACACACATAGACAAAAAGAAATTAGAAAGAGTAGAAGCGTATATATATTTAGGACATACAAGAAAAATAGGTAATGAAAATCAGACAGCGGAAATAAGACAAAGAATAAGACTAACTTGGGCGGCTTTAGGAAAAATAAAATATGTACTAAGAAATAAGGACATCTCTAGCAATCTTAAAAGAAAAGTTTGACGCCTTTGCATTGCCAGTAGCGACCTATGGCCTAGAAACAATGGCATTGACGAAAAAGACCACGAACCAACAGAGTAATACAAAGAGCGATGGAGCGGGCGATGCTCAGTATCAGTCTGCGGGACAGGAAGAAAAATGAGGATATCCGACCAAGAACTAAAGTCGTAAATATAATAGAACGGATTGCAGAACTTAAATGGCTTTGGGTCGGATACGTGGCTCGACAAGATCAAAATAAATGGACGTCTAGAGTAACATATTGACGACCAAGACAAACCAAGCTTAGCGCAAGAAGACCACAAAGAAGATGGCTTGATGATATTAGGACATCAGCAGGAAATAGGTAGTTTCAGTTAGCACAGGACAGATCAGTATGGAGAAGCATGGAAGAGGTCTACGTTCAGGAATGAACAGAAAACGACTGAGAAAGAAGTATAGCTCTTACTATTACAAATAGACCTAAGAAACCCTGTTTGGCAAAGGAAAGCTCTACCTAAATACAGAAAAATGTACTTCGAGTTTCGCCTCTGGTATGGTGGACATACTGAGTTACTGTGCTCTTCTGTCTAAATCTTCTTATCCTTTGTACCAATTTTCAATTCAAAAGAGTTTCGCCTCTGGTATGGTGAACATACTGAGTTACCGTGCTCTTCTGTCTAAATTTTCTTATCCTTTGTACCAATTTTCAATTCAGAAGAGTTTCGTCTCTGGTATGGTGGACATACTGAGTTACCGTGCTCTGATGTTTTGAAATTGGCCTTTTCTTTTTTGCATATTCCCTCATATTCCTCTTTTCACCTATTTTTCTCTCTTTGTTCCTGAAGAAGCCCCCTACGATGGTGGGCAAAACGTCGAACACTTTTAGTAGTTCTTTGACACGGTCCAATCCCGGAAGAAGTATATCCTGTACTGACTCTGGCCGTGGAAGCCTTCGTTATCACTTCGTGTTCCATTTAAAAAAATAAATTTTATTTCGTATACTGTTTTAAAAACACGCTTGATTTTTTTATATTATCTGAGTTTAAACCGGTATAATCTAAATAATATATATTATTTAGTTCTGGTAATAATATTTTAACTACATGCGACCTTATGACGTGCGTCGAATTAGATGTCGCATGCCCTTACATGGCCACACATGGCACTGGTTAATAATTTTATTGTTTCGGTGGGTCTCCTAGGACACATTCACATGTTCAAATTGTTTAAGCCTTTTTATGTAATGGAGTGTTATATTTTGATCTGTAACAATAAAATAAAATTGATATTTTGTGGCTCGGGGACGAAGGCGTGACTTTTATTTTCATCATCTGTGTATGTATGAAATGGGGTATTCCTATTTTTTCTTAATTGTCAATCTTCTTTATTGGTAACGGGGATCATGGTCTGATTTTTGGTGTATTTTATTCTGAATTTGCTACTGTAAGTTCTTTTGAGTAGTGCGGTAAGACAATTTATGCAGTTCTGTGGATTTACCATGTAAAAGTATGAGAGGTAGAAGATTAGTTTTTGTTATTTTAATTCATGTTTTTTTATTTTTTTTTTCGCTTCAACAATATGGTCGTCTATGCCAATCTCTCATAGACCGCAGTATTTGTCTTCGATTGAAAACGGCGACGTTTTTATTGTTGCTTATTTAAAATAATTTAATAAGTAAACCTATAGTTTTCCTCATCTATGACCCTTCTTTTATTTCGGTTACTGAGGTATAGTTTTCTCGGGTTAGACACTACAACTAGTTTTTTGATTTAGCTAGAATATCAACATCGAATTGAAGGAAATTTGTACTAATTTTTTCGTTTGTAAGCCACTGAGGCTTTAAATTATTTTTTAACAATTCGTTTTATCTATCGAACGGTAAAGTTTATGGTCACCATTAAATGGATTTTTTTTTGAAAATTGTATCAAAATATAGCAGCGATTACTATCATTACTATCAAACTTATTCAGATCAGTTTCTCCAAATTCGTGCCGTCTCTCATTTCTCCATTGCACCTAATTAGCCTGAAATTTTCTAAGGTTGATTATTATATTATCAAAGTTAACATTATGAATAAATATAATTACAAAATTTTAGAAAGCTTTAACCCTTAAGCGCCCATTTCTAACAAAATAAATTTCAGAAACTCAAATAATAATTTAAATTAGTTACCTGTAAGGAGCTGTCGTTCGTTGGTTCTGAAACAAATACAGCAATTAGAAACGTCTCGAACATACAATTGCACAAAGTATGAAAGGAACGGAAAGTTGCTCTTTTATGTGTTTAATTTTGTGTGTTGTAAATCTAAACAGGTATTTATAACTTGAATAACACAGTAAATTTCCTCCCGTGTTTGAACCACGTGACTATCTTTTAAGAAAGGAAATAATATTCTTAATGATTAACATGTTTTAATAATATGGAAAATATCAAGGGTATTTACTATATCGGCCAATGCAATTATTATTATTAATTTTTCATGTAGGATACTTTTAAAATATTATTTAAGGACTCATTAAACATTGTGCCTCACTTAATAATACACGCTATATAGCTTCCTTGAGTCATTTTATAAAAAGTATAATTTTCAAAAAAAAATTTTTTTGCATGTGGAACAACAATTTTTTGTTTAATTATTGAGAGCAGATCCTAATCCCTTTCGATTGATATAAGATTGTTAGTACTTATTTTTGTCAGTTCTTCCAAAAACGGCAAATATACCCTCTTAAACAAAAACAAAATAAGCACTAATAGGAAGCTCATTTAGGTTATTTGGGTTACTTACCAGTCATTAGTTTCTGTTGACATAGGAAATTTAGACAAACTAAATTATTCTTAGAAATTTTAAGTTACGTATGAAGATTAAGTAGACATATTTGTTCTTGGATAATGTTGCAGGTAACTAATTACATGTTAGGAAGCGAAATTAGTACCATTGATATCAGTAGGGAATAAGTAAGACTTCGGTGCGCATATTAAAAAGAAAACAATAAAATTCCATCCTTAGGCTAATCAGTAATGCCAGGAATTATTTGAAGAAGGTTTTGAAAGGCTTAATTTTTATCATTGAAAAGCTGAAAAATCCAGTATTTCGACTAATTTAGCGCACTCTACATTGTGGATTTTTTTACACGCCTTCTAATACTAGACATTCATGGTTGGTATTCCTTATTAATACCATTCAGACGATTTCTTTGAAAATCTCATTTATGCTGCAGTGTTTCAAATCGCTCGGGCAATAAACTAAGATCAGTTTGTAAGAATGTCTTTTGTTAAAATATCGCCACGCCTAAACTTTATATTTGAATAAAGTATTTTCGTCTCATTCTCTAAGAACAAATTTAAATTTATTTCATATATTAACTAAATTAGGCTAATAAAATCTTCTTATTAGTACTTAAAGGAAGGCTTAGTTGTCGATTTAGAAAGTAATGCAAATAAACAGAAATTTCTCAAGAACTGAGACAGACAAGTACCAACAATCTTCTATCGGTCGGAGGTGAATTAAAATATGCTTCTAACGATAAAAGCTAAAAATACTAGTTTTATTTCAAAAACTACCAATGTGAATAATTTGAAGTTTAAAGTAGCGTACCATCTGGTTCCGGCAAGAATGTTTTTTTAGCCAGAATTTTAAATAATTGTACGCTGAATGTAGTAGTGAAAACCGTAATTTCAGAAAGTTAATAGCTTAGAAGATACCTGACGCAATCTGAAAAATTTTCAAAAAGTTAAATAACTGGTAAACTTAGCCTCCTTGAACCTAAAGAATGTTATACAGAATAAGTCTAAAATTTGATTGGTAATCCAAAATCGAAATAAAATATAGGGTGTTCCACATAATGGTTAAAGTTGGTTAACGCTCAGTCTAAATCAAACATGCTGTATAGTTGAGAATATTACACAGGGATGTCCAATAAAAAAATTCTTTTCTAGGACACATTTTGTAAAATTGAAATACAAGTTTGAAGGTTATATGCTTAAAAGATTACTTTTATTTTTCACATTTTTAATGTGTATGTATATTCTGTTTATCAGGTATAACGTGTTGGTTTTTTCATGAAAGATAACACAACATTTTTTTTAAATTTAAAGTTTTATTCGTTTTAGATATTGCCCATTCGATTCTACACATTTTTCTTATCTCTCGAGCAATTTCTGGATAACATCCCGGAAAAAATCGTCAACACATTGACGTATTTTGACGGAATGTGTGCCTTTGAAGATTAATGACACTATAATAAAATGACCTACGTGTCAAACCATGTTATTCCATATGTACAACATCTCTTAGGGTGCGTTTACATAAAAATATATCATGTGTAAACCATCCTGAGAGGATCTGTCTGAGATTAATCACGCAGCTAAGATAAATTACTCGACATAAAATGTCGACACAAAGTCCTGACATATATCTCAGAAGTTGTAGTCGTCTACTTTCTCTTGAGATATTTCATGCGCTTAACCTTTGTGTGTCACTTATATTATAGAGATACTATTCCATATAAATAATTTGTAAATTTAATTAGACAAATTTTAATTATCTAAAGTAGCTAAGACATTTTATATCGACACTTTATCTCAGCTAGAAGTGTCAGCAATTTTATTCAGCTACATTTGTGTGAATGTGTGTTAAACGGGCAAGAAAACTTAGTCTCAGATACCTGAGATTTCTATCATGAAATAAGTCTGTAATCTAAACGCACCCTTAGAAGAACCGGCTAAGACTTTCCGGTTTACCTGCGATTAACTTGAACTGTGAAGGCATCACTATCATTTTTTAAATCTACAAAAATGGCAGAAGATTTTTCTTGTTTACAAATTTTCACTGAAAGTAACTAATAGTTCAAATCATGATGTAAATGCAAAATTTATATATAAATACTTACATATTAGATATTGGCCTAAAGGAATTGTGAAAAAATAAAGATTTTAATTTATATGTCTGAGCAATAAAAGTTGTTAACTTTGTCAAAAGTTGTGGTGGCTTCTGTTTCGAGAGTTTATTTCAGCTTTTTGTTACAGAAAATTAGTTCCATATATTCTTACAGCTTTGAGCTCAAAGTAACAAACGGTCGTTTCCCAAGTTTTAAGTGGTTTGTTTCATTTCTGCACTGAAAACTTTTCCAATTGAAGGGTATAAATACAATACACATTTTCCAGTTTAGATTTTTCACATATAAGATGTGCGTCGAGAAAATATAAGGAGTTTTAAAGTTTTCCTCACATATATTTCGAATATTTTGAAGTTTTCAGTTTCTTATTGCTGCACTGTTTCAATAAAGGAATAATTTCCATTCCATTATTTTTTGTTATTACGAATGTATGTATTTATTTTGCATTTATGCATACAGGGTGAGTTATTAATACGGTAAGGCCCTGTAGTCCCTACAATTATTTTTATAACATAAATCTTTTTAGTAGAAAGGTACACTACAATGAGGCGCACATCCTAAAATTATTTTTCACTATACATGATGAATATATACAGAGTGGTGCACTAAAGTAGCCTTTTTTTTAATAGAAAAGCCTATATATTTTTACATATTTAAATGTTATTGAAATACAAATTGTGTCCCCTGAAATCAAGAAAGATTATAAAACATAACCAAGGTTGCTCTAAGGTGTTTCGATAGCCAAGCTGTCATCTTTAAACAGATACTGATGTGTTATACAAAATGCCGATTATAATGATACACCAAACAATAGCGGTTTACGATAAATAATTTTTAAGATATTTAGCAAAATCATCAAATTTCAGTCTAATTTGTTTGAAAGTCCCGAAAAAATCTAATCATTTTATTTTTAGGGCAGGTTATATACAGGTTGTATACAGGGTAATTAACAAACGCGAAATTACATTTTTCTCAAAGTATTCAAATGCCACACTCTGTGCATTATTTTCTATTTTTATTAATCAATAACTTAGCTTTGATTTAATGTAAAAATTTGTGGATCCAGCTCTTATATTTTTAGAGATATTTAACTTTAAATTTGAAAAATAAAAAATATCGAATTTGAAAGTTTAAAACTCATCTTTAATTAAACTTGCTAAAAATTTACTTCGTGGTTTCTTAACAGTAATGACAAACTCTAATAAATAAACCTTTTACCACATAATTTCCAAAAAAGTTCACAAATCTAGAAAATTCGACATGTCTTGTCCCGTCTGCAATTTTACCAATCCAAAAAATATACTAATGATGAGTATTGAATTTCAGCTTAATTAGGCCTCAGTGTAGACTTATCTTACTTTCTTTTTGAAAATATGCTCCACTAAATATATTTCTTAATTTTTTTTTTATTGTCATTGTGGAAAATGAGTTTGTTTCGTTCATTTTCTTGACCAAAACAAACATCAAATTGACTGGGATGAAGGAATGTTGTACCATACACTAGTTTTACCCTTATTTTTTTAGATCATGTGAACTGTGCAGAGAACATAGAGCACACATGCATAGAATTTAGGTACAGATGATAAGCAGCATCCAAACCAATATATTTTCTAATTGAGAGTTCATATTTTTGAAAATATGTAATTTAAACGATTACAATTAGAACAATGCATTAAATAAGTACATTTAAAGGCAATATTTTTGTTAAGATCCAAAAAATTTGAGAAAAAACGCATTTTGCTGAAATAAATCTAGAGAATTTTAATTTTTTTTATTTAAAATTAACTATCTCCAGAACCATGAGAAATTTATATCCACCAACGCCGCCGATGATCCCAAATCTACAACTTGACAGATATAATTACCAGGTTTGAAAACTTTGAGTCATTTGTAAAGACAGAAATCAAAGATCTGCAGATGCACATCACGCAAATCAACAAATTTATAAGTAATACAGCTTGTGAAGTCGAATATAATAATGGTCTGCTTAATCAACAAAAAAATGTGGTATATGGAATCACAGAAGTTGAGAGCGAAAATCTAATTGAAACTACGTTAAATATTATACAAGATAAACTACAAATTCCAATAGAAAAACGGAATATCAAAGTGAGTTATCGTTTAGGTAATCAAAATCCAGCGAATAAACGAACACTACAGTGCTAATTAAATTTAACAACTCTCGGCTAAGAAACTATGTGTTCTCCAAAAAAACTAAGCTCTCGGTATCACCGTGTATGTATTATATCAGAAATCCTTACGAAATGTAATCTTTTAATTTATTTAGAAGCCCGTAAAAAATATAAAAACCATTGCTGGACCGTAAATGGCAATGCATTTATTAAACAAGAAGATGGAAAACAATAATTCGAATTTTAGATCTGGTGTCACCATAACCATTTTGTATTTGTATGATTGTAGTTTATTGGGGAGCGCGAATTAGTGCTATCATAGTATTTTGTTATTTAAATTTTAAAAAAAAAAAAATAAAAATGATAGTAAATATTATTAATTATTTTTTTTATATTTTGTACTGTTTCGTGGTAATCTTAGTACGAAGAAATTGTCATTTTCGTTTCTAAAGGTTAGATCTCTTATAAACCATTTCGCATCTTTTAAAACTTTGGCATTGCAGAAAGACTTTGACATTATAGGCATTAGTGAAACATCGTTAACTGAAAGTATTGTTGAAGATGGAATTTGCGTTGCCGGATACAATATTGCAAGGAAAGATAGGAGTAGCAGAGGAAGAGGTGTAATATTTTATACAAAACGTAAATATAGGTACTCAATAATTAATTTTTTATCAACTGTGGCACTAGAACAGGTATGGATAAAAGTTAGATTATCAGGAAAAAATTATGCTTTTGGGTCATTATATAAGCACCCTAACAGTGATTCTGAAAAATTCAAACATATATTTGAAGATTCTCTATCTCAGCTCATGGTAGAATATGATGAAATTATCTGTGGAAGAGATGTGAACATAAGTTTTTTTAGATTGTAATACTAAGAGAGTAATAAGCTTTCTTAATTTAGTTGGCTTGTTTAATTTAAAGCACATTATGGATAACCCTACTAGAATTAGTGAAAATACTATAAGTCTACTAGACATAAATTTGATTCCCAACGATTGGAAAGGATACAGCTGCATTGTAAAAGAAATTTCACAAATTTCGGATCACTGTCTAATTAAATGTTTAATAAATAATGAAAATGAAAAGATGCTAGACATTAACTTGGTTGTTAATTTTAAGAGAATAGATGAAAATTTATTGCAGGAGTTCCTGTCAGTGACACCGTTTATGAATATAATCTATATTCAAGATATGAATGAGAAGATTAGGTATTTTAATAATTTATTAGTTGATATCTTTGATGTATTAGTTCCTTTACATTCTGTTATGGGTAAAAAAATCAAGCCTCCATGGCTGACATACCATTATGCAGCTTATAATGTTAAAAGATGATGCTTTTAAGAAAGTAAAAATCAATAAGTCAGATAACTCCTGGAATTATTTTAAACAAGTTAGAAATCAGTGTAATTATTAATGAAAAAATGAATGAAAAAAAAGGAGTTATTTAGAGTTCTGTGCATGTAACAATAAAAATAATAGTAAATTATTGTGGAAAAAAGTGAAAGATCTTATACATAACAGAAACATAAAACATTCACTTCCTTCTAATTTAGATATTCCTTATGAAATAAATAATCATTTTCTTTAAATAAATAGCAGCTGATAATAATCTAGTAATTTTTTATCAACAAAACCTAAAAGAGAATTTTTCCGAATTATTGGATTTTTCAACAGTAACTATAGCGGAGAGTAAAAAACATCTCTTGAATGTAAAGTCCTTAGTAACAGGTTCATATATGATTAATTTGGAAATGATTTTTCTCTGTTACCCGATTATATTGGCTTATCTTACAAATACCTTAAATTCTTGTTTATTAGATAATACTTTCCCCAGCAATTGAAAAATTGCTCGTGTACTACCTTTACCTAAAAATCCAATATATCAGAATATAACGATCTAAGACCTATATGTATATTGCCTTGTTTGTCAAAGGTACTTGAAAAAATCATTTATGATCAAATCAGAAGGCATGTAGATAAATATTAATTGTTACCCTCTCGACAATCAGGATTTAGATTTATGCACAGTTGCGCCACAACTTTATTAGATGTTACAGATGATATAATTAGAGCAACAGTCTCTGGTAAAACAACAGTTCTAATTCTCCTTGACTATTCTAAAGCGTACGACATTATAAGCCATTAACTATTAGCGGCCATTTTACACTATTTGAGATTCTCTTATAACGCCGTTAATCTTATGAAAAGTTATCTGCAAAATGGAGTACAATATGTTCAGAAGAATAAAGGTACGTCAACAGCTGAAAGTGTACTTTGTGGTGTTCCTCAGGGCTCCATGTTAGGATCCCTGTTATTTAGCATGTATATGAACCGTTTATGAGGTTTAAAACATTGCAAAATGCATCTTTATGTTGATGACACGCAAATGTACTATTCTTTTAAACCAAATAATTTAACAATGGGAGAAAATTATATTAATGAAGATTTGAACTATTTGATATCGATATCAGCTACACATAATCTAAAAATAAATCCCTCAAAGTCATCTAGGGAGAAAACTGAAAGAAAAATAAAAATAAAACTGAATGCCAACTTGGTGGAATGTACCAATAGCAAACATAATTTAGGCCTAATTTTAAATACCGACTTACGCTTAAAAAGTCATGTAATAAAGTATTAGTTCGACATACACCTCTTTGAAAGTATTGTATCCGCAACGACATTTTTTGTCACAAAAGTTAAAAAAGTTACTTGCTCATACTTTGGTTTTAAGTCATTTCAACTTCAGCGATGTGGTGTATGGTCAATGTCTTGATAAAGAATATGTTAATAAAATACAAAAAGTACAAAAATCCTGCCAAAGTTATGGCATTAGAAAATTTTAACCTGTTTCATTTAAATCAAAATATGCTAATTGGCTAAATATGAAGCAAATATCACAGTTTGCAAATTAATGATATACCCGGTTACCTAAATGCTTAAATCAAATACAGAACGGATGTGCATACATCAAATTTAAGATTTAAGGGTCAAATCTCACCACCTTCTTACAAAGCTTCTCTGTTTCACAGGTCATTTACGTATAATATTTACATTTTATGCAATGCTGTACCATCCCGTCTAAGAGACTTAAATCTTATTTTTGTGTGTTTTGTATTCTCTCTATATTGAGAATATGCAATAAATCATTATTATTATTATTATTAATTATCCCCATAGATAATGTTTATCAAAGCAAAGCTTAGCTATTGATTAACAGAAATGGGAAATAGTATATAGGGAGTTCCATTTGATTTTTTTGAGAAAAATGTCATTTTGGATTTGCTAATCACCCTGTACAACTTCAAATGTGATTTACATAAAATTACATCACTTTCTAAGAAACGGATGTCTTGAAATAATCTGCACTAAAAATAAAATTATTTAGGTGTTTCCCGCCTTTCAAGCGAGCTTGCAATTTAGACTTAATTTTTATGATTTTTATAAATATCTCAAAAACTGTTAACCGCAGACCCCTATTATGTCACATCATTTTAATGAGAAGGTTGTAAGATTTTCAAATATGTAAAAATATATAGGGGGTTCTATTTTTAAAAAAGTAACTTTAATGCACCACTCTGTATATGTTTATACTGTATAGTAAAAATTGCTTTTAGAATGTGTGCCTTATGCTAATGTACATTTGTACCAAAAATATTTTTGTTAGCGAAGAATCTGTAGAAGCCACAGAGCTTTACCGTACTAATGACTCACTCTGTATATGATTTTATATTAAATCATTTCTGCAATGGGATAATTAAATGTACTGTGATCGCGAAAAACACGGTCCCATTTATTTCCATTTCAAGTAAAGATATTTTGATTTTGTTTATTTACAATTGCATCGGGCGTGGTATCGAATTGAAACAAAGATTGACTTTCATACTTTTATTATATCAGACCAGCAAAAATCTGGCAGAATATAAGCTGAATGTTTTATAATTAACCTTAAAATAATATAAAAAAGGTTTTCCATAGCCTACTAAGCTAATTTCCCATCAATTTTCGAATTCTTACGATATCCTTATAGTTCCGTTATTATTCATCTTAGCAAAAAAATTATAATAACCATTTTAATTTAAAATTCCATTATCTTTCATAAGAATAGAAAATATGCAGGGTTTTATTTAAAAAATGTAAATCTTTGATAAAACTCAAAAACGCGATGCTCAGTTGGTTTTTTTTTTCGGTATAACCATAATCAGCGTTACAAAATACACAAATTTGCTAATTAACCCCAATTGTATCTTAAATAATGAGAAAGCTAGCAATAGGGCTGAATTTATTTTGAACCGCCTGTATATATGTTTACCCGAACAGAATAAAAGTGAAGGCATGAATTCAATAGAGGGCATACCAGGTCGCATATGGCACGCAGGTTGAAAAAACATAAAACGGTTTTTATGACATGTCGCTTAAGATTGATGTCATTCCCAGATCTTTCTACTCACAATATAATATAATGTAACCGGGGAAAGGAACCGCAAAAATGCATTATTCAGTCCACTTCACATAAATTCTGCTTGTTTTAATACCCTGTATTAATCGATGTATCTTAACTAATCACACATCCAAATTTCAGTTAATGTAATTATTTGTTTACTTTAATATTTTGGTGTGTATGATGAGATAATTTTGTATTTAACGTATACAATGTGTTTAGTGAGGATTGGGATAGTGCAATTTCTCAGAAAGAAAAGGTAATTTAGACAGTGTGAACATATGATGTCAAATTATACCATGGGGTACATATTTGCAGGTACAAACATTTTAATTTTCTTTCTTTATCGCTAGGTGGCACAAAATAGGCATCAAATAGGATGACTTTCTATTGCTTATTTGGATTCCTAGTAACTTTCCTAATAACTTTTATTAAACATTTACTAGCCTAAGTCCCGTAGTCTCTCCGAAATAAAAATATGTTCCCAATTAAATGTTAAATTACCAGATAATCGATTCAAAGTCAAAAAAGACTAACTGGTCTATATTTTAATAATCGCGCCTTAACAGATAAACGTTGTTCATATTTTCTGATGAATAAGATTTTAGTTTTGCACGATATAATTTAGACTTTCAGTAAGATTACGATCTTGCACCTACCAGTTATGTTGCAAGCAATTTTTTAAATATTCAGTATTCTTGCATATCCGCATATTTCCCCACAAACTCCAAAAACCATAACTGGTTTTACATTAGTCAAGAAATATAAACAATGAGCATTAAAGAAATGAGTATCCTTTAAACAGTTATTGTAAAGTGTGTTACTAGTCAGTTATTTTCATTTTTTCTTAATATTTATAAAAAATACAAAAAAGAGAAAACATTTTTTTTCTTTAAAGGCCTGTAACTTCTAAACGAGGTACTTTTGGACCAAGCTAAGTTTATCTAAATTGGTTCTATTTGATCACAGGAAGCTGTATTTAAGCTGGATTCCATTACTTTCCGGAGACCCTGTATAACTTTTAGGCATTACTTTAATTTTGAGTTTAATGCGGAAAATATTTTATTTCCTGGAAATTATGGGTTTTAGACTGCTAGATGCTTTACTAAACGTTGTCAGGAAAGTTACAAGGAATTCAAATATGTATGGAATAGACCATCTTGGGCAAAATTGTCAATTGAGTAAGAACTTATAAGGCAACTCGGCAAAAGGGAAATACAGCTTCCCCTTAGAAAAAGACTATCTGGGCAAAATGTAATTATTGTTTGTATAGGTAATAAACACGACTTGAAGCTCACCACCAAGATAATGAAAGAAAATTTGTAACAAAAAAATAAAATTTTAAAAACAGTCATTAACGCACATTAGTTTAATTGAGGTTTTTAAAAATGTGACTGTCAGACTAAATAATATCAGATACGTTGACGTTAGACAGTTTGAAGGGACTGCAAAGATTAATGCACCTAATTACAAATTACAGCCAACAATATGGACTCAATATCAATGTCCATGAAAGTAAACAATTGATAATCAGTAAGAAAGATATAAAGGAAACTCACCTATATACTGAGGGAACTCGAATAAAAAGAGTGAAAGGCTATTGTTACCTGAGAACGATCATAAATAAGCAACGGGATAACTGGAAATAAACTGCCGCATAGGAAAGGCGAAGGTAGTTTTTAACAAGATGAGCACTATCTTTAAAAGTCACAATCTGTCCCTAGAAACAAAAATAAGACATCTAAAGTGTTATGCCTTTTCGATGCTGCTGTATGGAGTGGAATCCTGGACACTTAAGAAGACTACCAAAAAACTGAAAGCATTTGAAATGTGGCTGTACAGAAGAATGCTTATGCCGGATCCACACTTTTGCGCGAATCACTGCGTTAATTCACGCTGCGATTCGCACGCGATTTTTGCACGAAAAACATGCCTCTCCAACTGCGCAATGTAGTTCGCGCTTCCAAGAGAAATGGACCCACAGGTAGCCATTGTTGCTGCCGCTGCGCTTTGCGCTATAGCATATTATAATTATCTGTATATTAAAAATAAACACCAAATAAAGAAAAAAAGAAAATAGTCCTCTTTGAAACCACAAAATAATCACTAGAAAAGACTAAAACTGTGACTGAATTCACGCCGCGGGTGTGGATGCATTCGCGCTTGCGCCTTGCGGAAGTCCCGCGAACCCTTTGACGCGAACCAAAAAACCGACCTCGAACGGGAAACAGCACGAAGCGCGAACGTGAAGACGCGAAAGCCTCCACACTCGCGTTCGCGCTATTTCCCGGGCTTTCGCAGCGCGAGTGTGGATCCGGCATAAGAATACCGTGGATGGCTCAAGTAACCACTAAAGAGGTGATTCATCGAATGAAGAAAAACCAAGAAATTATTATGTATACCATCAAGCGCAGAAAACTGGAGCACCTGGGACATGTCATGAGAAATCTTTTTTTTTTACCTCAGTCTATAATGCAAGTGAAGGTTAAAGAAAAGAGGGAGACAGGTAGGAGAAGAATGTCATGGCTCCGAAATCTGCGAAACTGGTTCGGGATGACCTTGGTTGGGCTACTCCGAGCGGCTGCAAATAAAGTTATAAGTGCCAACATTCGAAACGGATAGGCACCTCAAGAAGAAGAGTATCTTATTTGCAGAAATTTTAGTTATCTTAGTCTCTTTTCATTTTAATATAGGCATCTATTTAAAAATCTTTTATAACACGAACTAAAAATTATACGGGTTTTGATTGTAAAAGTGCAAATTAAAGTTGGCGTGGAAACTTTCTCAGTTGTTTGTAGTTCTGTCGTTTGGAATTGGTGAAGCACACATTTCTGGAGGAAAAATGCTTTCTTCTGATATCTGTGCATGTCTCAACTATGTAATCACAGTTTTCTTGTACAAGAACATTCTGAGGTTGGGTGGACACAAAGTCTTTCACAAAATAATCGGAAAGTTCACATGGAGACAACAACGATAGTCCAAAAAGATGTCGTAACCATTTTCCAGTGTCAGAATCGGAACGGCAATCCTCACTCAAACCCAGTGCTTGAATTTTTCTAAGACCAAGACCGTGCTTGTAAATATTTTGCATTTACAATTAAATATCTCCACACTATCACACTAGTTTTTGTTGTGTACGCAGAAGAAAATTTGAAATTTTCTGCAAGTAAATCACGGCTACGCTAACTTTTAATTATATGTATATTTCTATACTACTATTACTTTGAACAACTAATGGCACAGAATAAAAGTGGTTAAATGAAAGATTAAAATTCTAACCTTAATCCTCCCTAATCATCAGGGAATGTGTTTTGCTGAGTTGATCCACACTTTTTGGGGACATTCATATTCATTTAGATCCCTATTTAGGGATCACTGTATTTGAGCATTTTGCCCAGTTATGCTCCTTGCAATATGTAAGAAAAAATATGGTATCCCATTTAAAAAGCGATGAAGAAAGGAAAATTAAAATTTTTGTACGTGAAAATGTATCCTTCGTGCCATGGTACAATTCAACATTATATTTTTACATTGTCTTAATTACCGTTTGTTGCTGAGATATTGCACTGTCCCGCTCCCTGGTGAAAACCCTGTATAGTGGAATAATATTTGTCTGGGCTAAAATGTGTTCCTTCATCTAAGATCCTCAGTGTCTAAAGTGAGCTTGAAACTTTACAGGTTTAAGTTTGTAATATTGTGGCTCAACCATGACATAAGTTGAGAGCTGTAGCAAATTAAGATATTAACTTGTGACAGCTCATAGTCAGCGAGACTAAAGTTTTAACTGATAGTATTAACCTAATTTTAAGTAATTCTAAAAGCTGATATGTATTCATCAGCATAAAATTAATTGCTGCATTAAAAAAAAAATTATAACTGTTCAGTCTTCTACTACTAAACAAAGTTTTTGTTACTTATTTACGTATCTTACTATTGGTAAGATGTTCCTTAAACTGAGGCACTTCCAAATTCCTTGATTGTTTACATTTCTTCTTACAATTGTTTTAAACTGAATGAGTTGTCATTACATTCAAGCTCAACAGAATTATGGGTCAACGGGCAAGCAAGCAACTGCCAACGCTAAACTGGAGATACTAGCCACCAATATTGAGCCCAACATGCCTTATGCCAATGTCGCTGGCTTAAAAGATACAGGGTGTTCAAAAAATAAATTTTATTCTAAAATTGCTAAATAATTAAAAAGGTTTTGATGCTATAAATTTAATATTTGAAAATTATATGTTCTTTGGTGTAAGAATTACGAATTTTAGGTTTATTTTGACCGTACCCGTAGAGAGCACTGCTTTCACATTATTATTTAGGTAACTTAAAACTTATTTCTTTTATCTATTGAGTTATACTTAAAACAAATGGACATTACAAAATAACGACAAATTCTATAAAGAATAGGTACTCTTTTTAGGTCATCTAAATCTATCGGTTTTTTCGTAATTTTCGTAAGATTCAATGTATTTTGATATGATTTTTTTAATCATAAATTTTGCAAAGATACGAAGTAGCAATATAAGCAGCAGTAAGTAACAATAACAATTATTATAACAGAGACAATGACAAATTTTTCAAACCGATTGTTGGAAGTATCTATCACCTATTTCAATAAATTTTAAATTTCATTTTTCTAAATATCGAAATAAAAAAGTTTCTGTTATTTTTAAATGTAGGGAAAAGGGGGCATAACCGAATAGCGGGGTAAATCTAAATTTATATATCAAAACTATTACTGACATCCGCCATTTAATGGGTAAAACAAATCTGTTAGTCATAAATCTGTTTATAAAACGAAGATGCATCGTTAGAAAGTAATTTTTATTAGTAATTTTTGCTTTACTCTTATTTAAAGATTCCCGATCTAATTTACGGTCATTTCTAAAGTTCCAGCAAATGATATTGCTTATAAACGTAGTTTCTAATTTTTTGTGCAACCGATATAAGTTTCACTTTGTATGCTTTTTGTTATTCTAATAATATTATCATGCATTTTAGTTTGATTTTAGTATTGCATATAGCAAAAAAGTATGTTGAGACCACATTACATAACAAAATTCATACAAACGTTACATCGTTGAATTCGGGACTCCTTAAAGTATACAAATATAGAAAAATATACCGGGTGTTTCATTAAAAAAAATTGACACTTATGTCACACCTCCGACCGTAATGACGTCACGATCCTGAAATACATGTCAAGAAATTCTAAAAATTTCGCTGAATACAGTGTCGAAAACCCCAAGTTGATACGAGGCCCCGTTCGGCTGTAATCGAGCCGTTCCAGGACTTTTGCCCAACCCAGTATATATTAACTTCGGATGGTTCCAGTATTTCTCGATGGAACGTGAAGGATCCCCAAATACGCTGTAGGGTCGACCAACAGTCGATGTATAAGCATGTAGCCATCAACCCTCAGCATTTGGAGGGCTAATTCTATTGTCTTGTTCTTTCCAAGCCCTTAATTTATTTTTCTAACCTACTTTCTATCATATTCTTCAATCAGTGGGAGACCTCACCTGGTGTACCCCTCGAGGATACCCAAGAACACCTTCCTCAGCGTTGGCTCCAATATTTATCTAGAGATTGGAGAAATTTCGAATCTGTCTATGCTTTTCATCCAGGAGAAAGTAACGCGTTAGCAAAAGGAAAGTAGATAAGTACAGTTTTTATCTATCCGGACAGTTGCCTTATCGCCCGTGCACCGTAATGGTGTTTTTTGTTGTCACTTTAAATTTGATTATGGGTTAAACTAATTTGGATTCCTATTATGCATTTTTAAGAACGCATTCTTTTATTGAATCTCATATTTAGTAGCTTTGTAATTTTGTTATTGATTGCAATTGTTTTACCAAATATGTGTGTAATCTCACTAATTTTTATCGTAAGTTAAATTTTTAGTCAGTAGTTTCAGATTTTGAATTGAGATTGTAATTTTATAGTTTATGCCTTCAGCATATTTTTTTAAACATTTTGAAACTTTTGTGTATTAGTTAGATTCTAGATTTCTCATACTAGTTTCGTACTTTTGAGTGATTTTTTAACTTATTGTGAAAAGGATGCGTCTTTTAAATAAGAAGGTTATATTTAATTAAGTCTTATTTAGGACTTGACAGATGAGGTGTTACCGCTTTTTTTAAGACTGTGATATTTAAACGCTATAATGTACCTGACGTTTATTGGCAGCATTTATCAGAATTTTTATTGATATACATCTTGAATCCTCTATTTGAAATATTTGGGTTTCTTTACTATTTGCGCAGTAGCTTCTTCATTCTTGTAAGTATAATGTTATGACTATAGACTACATCATCACTCTCAACAAGGTAGATCATATAAAAAGAGTGGCAACTAGAATAACTATGGCAGGCAGAACTTCTAAATATTTCTGTTTGTGAATTACGCCATCTAGAAGTAAGTAGTCTAGCTTCCGTCTTAAGTATCTTTTGGTAATTTTTCTACATACGTTTTGATAGGTAAATTGCGTGATTCAAAATTACCTGGCGGCCCATTTAGGTATTATTTTAGACGTCGTGTCGCGCAGTTACCGATTTTTAGTCCTTTTAAGCGGAATGAGGACTAACAATACTTTTCATTCGTTGAAACTTGTAAATTTTCAGGAAATTTTTCACCCGTTATATCGTCATATCGGCCCTAAGTAGGGTTCCTCACAGGGGTGTACGATTCCCAGCCTGTTACAAGAATAGGCTCTTGCTCATTCCCCAATGCTAGCCGGCGAAAGTAAAGGAAATTATTCCATGCACTAGTAGTGGTATTTAAAAGAATTTTTCTAAATTCGTAATTACTTAGCCACGATTCCTTTACTGGGAAAAAATACCGTAACAACGTTTAAAATTGATAGGAAAAACTCAACATTTTTGGAAAAAGAAAAAACAAATTTTGAGTTTAGTTTTATTTCGAAATCTGAAGAACACAATTAAAAATTAATATTTTAAACTTGAAATTTTAAAAAGAAAGTTGTAATTTTTGGGAACGATAGAAAGGAAAAGAAAACTAACTATAGTTCATTCCGAATTTTTTCAGGCGAACTATTCATTTTAATTCACAAAAAACTATTCACTAAAGGGAATATAACGCCTATTGCAACTGCATACTTAAATCAAAATTGTATAATTTGTAAATTTTAACATTTTTTTGTCAGGTTTTGTCAAGCAATATTTTCCGATTTGTTTGCTTCGCAGACAATGTCCCATGGACGAGTTTACAGCATACCCAGCATACCAACGTAACGAATAAATTCTATAAAATCGCGACCAAACATATTTACAAAAAAATGCGTGGACAGGTCGATTTTTATTTCTAAATTGCCACTTAAACATGTATCTTTCAACCCCCCATTCTTCACCCCTCAGAGCTAGCAACCTCAATGCGATACCTCGATTAATAGATCTTTTTATGCTTAATGCAACAAAAAAAGTTTTTTAAAATCGGTTTATAAATAATGGAGATACTTGCCAAAATATTAGCATGTTAGCAATGTTCTGCATCGCAGTTAACGTCAACCTGCGCGCATGGGACGAGTTTGCGTCAAAATCTCAGCATACTGGTATAAGTTTGTCGTGGGTTCTAATTTACGTTTTCAGAGTTTTTAATATTGGATAAACGTTTGTCGGACTTTGTTTATTTCGTAAATGCACAATCCTATGTTTGGCTGTTGGTTGGCTACTGATTGCACAAAAAAATCTACCATTGACCATTTTCGAGCTTTGTTCCCAGCGTATACATATCTCGGTAAATGGCATGAAGAAAACAAGTGAAAGCTTCAGGTAAGTCAAAGGTACTTGCAAAGAAACAGAAGAATAATTTACATAGACCATCAGCAATAGGAAAAAGAAAAAACGGGATGGCTTAGTACTGAAATTGGAAAACACATTCCAGAGTCACAAATAAAAGAACTCCTAGGTCACCGTCATTAGAACTAACTGACCTGCGTACAGTGATCCAAAAGGTGAAAAGAGTAAGGCTTGTGATTTCGCTTAGATTTTTGTCAATTAATTATCTCTTTATTGCTAAGATGTCATTTAACATGACAATTTAATTGCTCTTTAAATTCCTTCATTTTTTAGATTACTTAGTATAATTGTTAAAAAAATAAATTTTCATTACTTCCACTTGTGCAAAATATTGCCAAGTTCAACAAAATTAAGTGTGAAGCCAACGATCGTCAACAAGTATAGATAGTCCATATAAATACTAAGTAACAAAATATATTTTTTTCCTATTGAACATCAGTGATTTAATTATGGTTAATAATTTGTAGTAAAAAAAGCATTGGAACAACTCTCATGTTTTCAATCACTCGCAACGTTTCTTTGACCCAAATAGTTAAAGTATTGAAGGCACTTTGGCGTCGTCAGTGCTCAATATATATATAAAGATATGGTATAAAAATATTTACAACAACATAAAAATACTTCTGAAGTGGGGGTTAATCTAGATTTCTAATCTGAAATTTTCAGAGGCACGAAACCCTTACCGTGTTTCTATGGTTTGAATAATTCATAAAAGTAACTTTTATAAAAAGAGAAAACTATAAATAAGGACCAACCGGTTAACAACATGCCAGTAACACATCGAGGTTTTATAGTATTTTCTCAGTCCAAACGACGGAAAGATGCGACATTAGATGCAGTTATTTTCATGCCCGAGTAGTCAAGAAACGTTGCTGGAGAAAATATTGCACAAGATGGCTAATAAATTGTCAAAGCTCAACATAACCCTAAGCATTAAGAAAAGTCTGAAAATTTTAAAACGAAGCTGACAAAAACAACAGCTTTTAGGAGAAAAAGTATCTAATTTTTAAATATCTACCCTAATCAACTTATCCGTCATGTGAGTTTGATATTTTATTATATGTATTTTAATTTTACATTCTGCTTCTTTATTTCTTGTTAAATAAAAAACATTAAATCTATATGCCAAACGCAAAATAATATATGACTGATAACACCTACGGATTTTATCTAGTCACTATGTGTTATGTCTGAACAAATTTAGTCGAAGTCAATGTAAATTAACAAAGCGTAATAATTAGTTATAGATATGAAAGAAATGATTAATATGTTATCAATTATATTACCTGGGCAATATGAATAATGGTTAAATTGAGGCGATAAATACAGAATTATGATTGAAGTTATTAAATAGGCTGTGGAATAATAAAAACGTATTTAATAATTTGTTATAAACTTAGTTATTAGTGGGAGTATTATTCATCATGATCGGGCAGTATGTGTTAAATAATAATTATTTCTCGCACTGTTCAATTATTTTGAATAATGCTATTAAGCCTATCTAAAGAAACCCAAAACATACAGCAAAATTTTCAAGTGAAGGCAAATTATTTATTCACTTTTTTTTATAAGTACTACCTAATATATTGCTAATATTTGCATGTCAGTGTTTAAGTAAAATATAGGGAAACAAATCAATTTAAAGGGAAATTTAAAGTTTAACTTTAAAAATGGTATTTCTTTCTAACATTTTAAAATTAAAATGGAAAATAATTTAATTTTTTCTTTAAATGTTCCGATTTTTATAATTTCTCTGGCGCAATCCTATTATGTTACGAGTAGGGCATGTTTTGTTTAGATTTAGAAATGATATTTAATATAAATATTATAATAATGTTGTTTTTGTAAAATTATATTATTATTTAATTTGTCATTGGTTAATAAATATTCAAATTGTGATATATTATTGAGCATTTTTTTTAGGTAAATATGATTTTATTAACTATTATTAAAATAATGCCATAAAGTGTGAAAAAAATGACAGCATTTTTAAATAGAAACAGTTATTTTGAAATATAGATGCAAATAAAATAATTAACACTACATTCTCGAATTATAACAAATATGACATTTGACGGAGGGTTAAATTGTAAATTTTCAGAAAAAATTCGAAATCTAGAGATAAAGCTCGATACTTGTAATTAAACTGTTTTTAAATTTTTGAGTTTAAGATTAAAAACCAGAATTTCACGAAAAGAGTAGAAACTTGTACCCACAAGTATTTTAAAAATATTTCGTAGAAGCTATACACATTGGCTGTATTTATCGTACTACATAATAACAATTATATGTATAACGAAATATTGGCAATAACAAAAATGAACAGTCGAAATTGAACCGCAAAAATACAGCCCTAGAACAACAAAATATAGCAAGTGCCGCTTAAAAGACCACTTTAATTTAAATAACATGGAATTCTACGTGAAATTTGAAATTTAACCACATTTATTCAAAACATACTCTTAATTATTAATACAGACCGAATCTTAGACACAACCAAATAAGATAAAAAAGGTGAGAAAAATATGAAATTAGGCAAAAATAAACAGCTAAAAAAAGCACTAAAAAGGCAAAAAACATTAATAGGTCCAAACCTAATTAACAAGACAAAAAATTATTGACAATTTTGAATATTGCAACTACGAATTAAATGTCTCTCAGTATTTTCCATTGTAAAATTTGTGCGTCTTCACGGGAATAAATCCGCATAATTTAAAAAGTTTGTCTCTATATCGCCAGACAATGTCCAAATTACATCATTCTTATTCGGTAACGAGCTGTTGCTTCTATCAGCATTAGTCAAAGTCTAAAAATTCTTTCATAAGATCGATATTTTGAAAGAATGTACATCTTTTTCAATATAACCAAATTCTGGAAAAATAATGCAGTAAATTATTTGTACGATAAAAATCATAAACAACATACTCGTAGTTTTTTTCTCCTTTAGGGGGAACTTACTTTCCCAGGTATTTTTGCAATAAAAGAATTACGAAAATTGGGACTACTTAATTTGTCTAGAGTTCTAATAAAAATGTATACACATTTTTTAAAAGGGTTTGCCTAATAGATTTGTTTTTATTTATTTTTTTTTTTTTTTGATTAACGACGAATGTGATGTTGCAATGATACCGGAGCGAAATAAATATATTTTCAATTTTCCCGCTTTTGACGACACTTGCTGCATCAAAGCGCTAGGCACCCCTATTGAGTGAATTGTGATTCACTCAAGTCCCTCTGGAGTAAAATCAGTTCCCTCTCTGCTGTCGTCGTCGTCAGTACTCCACCAGCGCAAGATTTCTCCAACCGTCGAGAATCTTCAGCCGGCCCTAGCAGACCCAACCGACTCGAGCTACCAGATGTTCCCCTACACCTATTTTTTTTGAAGAGCCACTGATATTTACACATCGCCGGACGCTCGAAGTATAGTACAGTGCTGTGCTGTGTATGTGCCGTGAGTGTAAGTGAAAGCCCGACCTTTTCAAGGCCTAACTTAACCAACCCACATAATGTTCTCTTAAACAATGTTTAGGATTAAGTTAGATTAGGTAAACATTGTTAATATGATTAGGCAACCATTGTTCGTAGATTTAAGTTAGATTAAGAAGTGCAGTGCGCGAGAGTAGTGTAGTGCAGTGCTAGTGACCGCGCATTACCAGCGACCAATACGACACCAGGACCAACTCGACGCCAGGACCCGAACTACGACTGCTTCGTGATCGAGAGGAACCATTTTCTCTTCACCTTCCTCTTGCGAGGACCAACTTTCGTTTCTTTCCAGCCATTTCCAGATGACTCACTTTCTCTCTGGCGGAGTCCCCATTGACTCTCGCCAACCTTTGGAGAACACTTTCCTCGCCATAATTTCTTCTTTTTCGTCAAGAGGAGCCATTGCTCTTCAGCAGAGGCCCCATTGCCTTTCGCCGTCTTTTCCAAGGACCCATTTCCAAGCAAAAGACACCAGCTAAGAATAAGTAGCAGCCAGGTCACGAAGCTGTCACTACACCACATCTTTGAAGAAGATGTCCGCGAGGAAGACTGTGGTCACATCCTTACCCGAGGCGTGACAGCTATCTTCGATAAGATAGCCATTTTTATGTTAGGTTAAGTTAGATTTAAGACTTTTGTATTTTGTTGTTTAAAAATAAATGCTGGGGGAAGCAGCGCCACACTATCACCGCGAAAATTCACTTTCACCAGAGTGTCGTCACCGGAGGGAGGGAGAATGATACCGGAGCGAAATAAATATATTATCAATTTTCCCGCTTTTGACGACCCTCGCTGCATCAAAGCGCTAGGCACCCCTAATGAGTGAATTGTGATTTACTCAAGTCCCTTGGGAGTAAAATCAGTTCCCTCTCTGCTGTCGTCGTCGTCAGTACTCCACCAGCGCAAGATTTCTCCAACCGTCGAGAATCTTCAGCCGCCCAGTTCCCATTGCGACCTTTGCTCATTTGCCTAGCGCTTTGACCGACATTTTCGCCCAAATTGGCCGTTCCTCCCGGTCAATCCTTCTAAAAATATGTTATCACGACTAACGCGGTATCAGCATAACATGAGGCTTTGTGCATGTAATTGAAATTAGCACAATGTTTTTTCTTCTGAAAAAATTGTTTGCTATGATATAATTCATCTTGTTACAAAAGGTTTTTCAAGATCTACAATTAAACGATTTTTTCCAGTTGACTTCAAACTATATGGTTAATCAGAGCACTTTGTTTTGCTGGAGGCATTCTTCACACAATTGCACAAGACAGTGTAAAGATAAATTTTAGAAAATGATTATCCTTCGGTTAATGTTATTATTTTACCTCTACATCTGTTTTTACTTAGAAATTAAGATAAATATAAGCAACCTAATTTAATTTTCATGTGCCAGAATAGCAGGAAATCTTAAAAGGGTCTGGGTGGGTCATAATAGTAATTGTTTTTAAATTACATTTTTTTTAAATTTATACTTGAAGCTTCTTAATGTTATGTTAGGATGGCCAAAAACCGCTGCGTATGTCATTACTCTTATTTTATCAAGTACATATTTCTGCTTAAATTCTTCAGAAGTGTAAATATACTTGGAAAAATCCATAGAAAAGGTTAAATACGCACGAATTTTCTTCAAAATAGATCCAAATCTTGTATAAAAAGGCAAAAAACAAGCGAAATTGAAAATGAGACATAAAACACGTCAAAGAAAGTGAAAAGGTAGGATCATAGGATTTTACCTAAAATCCAGCCTCGAATGATTAAGAATTCGAAGTCGAAGTTAAGTAAACACCATATAATAATAATTAAATATTATTAATTATTTTAAAAGAAAGCACAACTTTTATTTATTTCGGTCTAAGAGGGCCTTCTGCAATGACTTCATGAGGTAATTATCCCGAGTTGTCCGATGTTGATTACATTTATCAAGATCACAATAAATTTAATAAAAATTAGAGGCCTAACGAAATTTAGAACGTACCAAGTTAAGTATTGGAGCACGTTATTAAATAGTTGCTAGCCAATTTACTCCTAAGTTTTTAATACCATTATCCGAAAATTTAATTCTTATAAACGGCAACTGTCCCTTTGCGAAAATATATAAAAACTTTGTGTGGGTAATTATGTCGCCTGCTAGCACAAAAAAATTGGGACCGCATTTTCTACATACCAATTTCAGCGATGAACCAATTTCTGTAAAGCCATTCCAGAAAAAATATCCATTTGGTTAATTAAAATTGGATTGAAAGTCCTTTAAATGAAAGTGGAGAAACTTATTACAATAGCCTAAATACTTCTGTAGTGTCACACTGAGAGCTGTTCGACTCTAGGAAAATCTCAATACAGTGAGAAACCCGCATGTGTTTGTGTAAATAGCTGTAAAGCTCAAAACGCCATTAACAACGTTTAAATTGGTGAGCGCTGTGAGCTTGAAAAATATAAAGGCGGCTGGAACATTAGAGAGAACAATTATTCATGAGAACTGGACCAAGTCTGTTAACGACAAGTTGCCCTAATTTAAATGGAAATTTGAATTATTTCCACCCACACTGGAATAAAGAAAAAATGGAGAGTGATTATTATTTGAAACAGTGTATCAGGAAAGAAAAGACGGTTTATCGTTTCAACGTTAATTGGAAAATATTAATTCTTTACTTTTCATACACTAAAGCTCAAATATTTTAAAATATGGTAGAATGCATAACAATGAAATATTAACGTCAATGATTGCTTTGAAATCTCAGTTTAACTTATATTTGATCGACTCTTGTTAGTCGATGTAATTTAAGCTAAGGGTAGTAAGATGGTTTATTCCTCCTATTTCAAAGCAAAAGCCCAAATAATTGGGCAGACAAATCACACGAACAAATCTACTCAAAGAATGCCAACTCGGAGTAAAATATATTTCGCATTGATTGAAAGCAACACATAAATTGGAATGGGGCAAACGATTTACGGTAGGGTTTATTGCTTTAATTCGACGAAGCGGCATGATATAGGGTAGTGGTTTGTATTTCGCACACTACCTCTAGGGTTTGGTAAACAAATCAACATGACTTACTGCGTAAATCAGAGCACTGCTTGTTTGAGAGCACATCCAACTTATTCTCAATTCGAACAGAGATGTCTCGAAAATAGGTTAAATGCAAATTGGGAACTATCTGTCTTGTGCACTATAAGAGCCCTATTTTCTCAATCAAAAAACACCAGCACTAGAATTTAACAGTTTAATATTATTAAACATTATTGTTTGTCCACTCTGATCAAGCTAATGATTCTGCACTAGTTTTATTATTTTTAGTTAAAAATTACCACTTCAGCAACTGAAATGTTATTCTCCAACTTCGTGTTTACTAATTTATTTAGTATATTTTAAATAAGATAATTTTTTAATTAAAATGAAATTTCGAAAAAATTGTTTATTAAGACAGGAATACAATATAAATTAAGTACATACAAGGTTCGACAAATTACATATCAATAGTTTTTTATTGGTGTAAGCGATATCTATCTGAGCTAATAGATCTTTATTAATGTTGACGCCAAAGGGAGATCTGCAGGAATATTTTGGTTTGGTTTAAGCTAAGCTTACTCTGAATATATTTCCCAACACAAAGTACTCCTGGAAAAGAATTTGTCAAAAAAAAAGCTAAAACACTCGATTTTGTTTGAAATGGGAATGAGGCAAAAATTAAATCAAATTTTATACAAATAAAACAATGAAAATACCTTTAGTTAAATAAAATCGATTTAGGTTTTGCATTTTTCGAGAAATGTTATAAATGAAACTTCAAGACTTCGTAACTTCTAAACGAATGATTATTGTTGTAGAGTGAGGTATCCCAACCTTTTGAACTATGAATGTATCGGTGTATGGTAAACGGTGATGGAATAGGGTTATTTGTAGCACCTTATAAAATAACGTACAGTCAGTTTGAATGTACTCATAAAATCTAGACAACATCATCATTGTGACGCCTTGCGTAACCAAAACCATTGCTTATGATTTCTATCGTAAAGAGAATTCTAAGACCTTTCATATGAATGGTCACAACACCCACTTTCCCTGTTTACATTGAAAGGGGTTATGTTCGTGAGGGTAGGGGGTTGACGTAAAGAATTTCAATTTGACATGAAAAGATGTCCCCCTTAATACTTAACTTTATCTGTTCTAGGAAATTTTGTTGATACGCACAATATGGCAAATATTTGAGATGGATCGTTTCAACTGAAACGCCTTGTATAAACTGCGTTACACTGCCAATACAATTAGGAGCACTTCATTAATTTCATTATTTTATCTCCACTAGGCATGTCGATTCTTTACGAAAATAATTGATCTTTGAATCGATTCGAATCAAAACCAATAATCGATTCTTACATAAATTAGGCGTTGAAAAATCAATCTCTGATTAATCGATCTATTAGTTAATTATTTTAAAGAAAAATCTAAATTATAGTGAATTAGTCTACAGACACATCAAGATTAAGACCTGCATCAAAATCATAAACCTTAATACAAAGATTAAAGTGATGATTGAATGTACTTAATCAGCTATTTAACCAACAGATAATGTTGATGACTTTTTTTATACCTCTTAGAATTAATTTATCGAGTCGCTCTGAATATAAACGACTCCTATCATCACATGCAATATTTTTGGCAACAGAAAAAAGTCTCTCACAAGAATCAAAAGGATTTATAT
This sequence comes from Dastarcus helophoroides, assembly GCA_028583605.1. Lineage (NCBI taxonomy): Eukaryota > Metazoa > Arthropoda > Insecta > Coleoptera > Bothrideridae > Dastarcus > Dastarcus helophoroides. Next base: position 1,793,463 of record CM053329.1, read on the forward strand.
GCAATGGGTATTATAGATATATACAAAGAATTTGTCTGATGATGTCAATATGTAATAGAATCTGTTAACTCAAAGTCGACAACACTCTGAAACAAATAAGGTTTAAATTCTTTTTGTAAGCTTTGTCCAGCTAATCCTTGACAGATGTTGCATGTTGCATCAAGTGAGTTTTTTTTACCAGTTTTTGATAAAATTCGCAAATATTATGTTGTTTTTCATTGAACATATCTTGTGTTACAGAATTTTTTTTTACATCTTCAACATTATAATTTTGTTTTAGTTGATTTTTGTAGCCACTATCATACTATCATTTTGTCAATCGCTCTAGAACGTGATATCTTATCAGAAAAGTGATTTTTTTCTAAATCTAGGGTCAAGTAATGCTGTAATACCCAAGGCATTGACTTGTTTCACAGTAACACATCTGTTTTTTAATCGTTCTATTATTAAATTTTTAGTTGCTATGCGAACTTCTGTTTCTGTTCTCATTATAATGTAAGTTTCTGTAAGAAAAGATTGTATTGGTATAACTTTGCTTGTTGTGAAATATATTGCTGCAGGCACTTCAATTGTCACAGCATTTACGGGTTTTAGGATATTTATAAGATCTTTAGTCCCATCGATTTGGCCAGCCGTCAACACAGTTGGAGCTTTCAGATTATTAAGTAATATAGGAACAATCAAGTCCGATAGTTGCACAAATCATGCTAGTTGGTAATAAATTGAGTTCCATCTTGTACAGACTGACTGGATTAATTTCAATGGTACCAGTCCTATATTACTTTGTACTTTATGAAGAGCATCTGATTCATCTACATTTTACTTTAAATATCCGGTTATATCCTTTGCGATGTTGAGCAACTGCTTACCGCTCTTAATATCATCATTTTCTTCAAAAGGTTTTTATGCCACTAAATTTAACGTGTGAATAAAAAAAAATATCACAAAAAATATTTTTACTTGGCATAAGCGTTTGTTACAGCTTTCACAATGTCTGCACCATAATCTGTAATGAAGGCTACCACTTTTTCACGAGAAATTCTCCATTTTCTGCCATTATTTGTATGACTTGGTTAAGTATTTGGCATTGTGGTGGTCACTTAAATAAACCACGCTAAAAAGTTATGCTTATTAATTCACCTTCGCATATAAAGTGACCGGTGAGACAATGTAGCTTTTAGTGATGTGTGTGTTAGTCCAAATATCCGAAATCAAACATAGTGATTCCACCTATAGGAGTTTTTCCTTAAACTGTAATGAAAGAATATTGTATTTGTCATCGATCATTGGATAATTGTGCCCCGACAGGAAAGTTTATATAATGGAACTGCAGTTTTCATAAGTTATTGAAATCCTTCTATTTCCAGCATATTTAATGGTAAAATGTTCTTTGTAATCATAAAAATAACTGCATTATTTAACTGAGTACGCTTACTTCCGTTCACTAGAAAAATGAATATTAAAGCTGTTCTGAATAAAATATAGGTTATACTACTAAATAAGTAACTTAATCAACTCAAAAGTCTGTCAATGCTTGTGACAATAAAACAGTATTATAATTGCAAGATCAATTAATTATAAAATTGTAAAAGGCAACTCGCCTCCAAATGCTCTAATATTGTTAACCCATGAAGCCATAGTCAGCTGTTTTGACTTTTCTAGTGATGTTGATGGTGATGGCGCCAGACTGGAATAGTTTTTAGATTTTAAGTCAGTTAAACAAAAATCATCAGCATCACCGAAGTTTTTTTACGTAGATGAAGTGTTAATATTGTTATCTTCATTTGTCTGGTAAAGAAAAATTTTCTTTATCTGATTATTTCCATTTGTTGGTTGAAAAAGAGGCAGGCAATAAAACGAATAAACTTTTAATATCAGTATCTGCAAAACCCAAATTAATGAAGCGATGTCCCTAGTTCGGGTTGCCTATGCTGCAGGTGAATTAGGCAGTCTTCGAGGCTACCGATGGAAATGAAAACTCAAAACTACGAAATAAGTATCTTAAATGAAATGCTGTCAAACTGACCTACTCTTTTATATTTACAGTTTGGATGTAGTTGTGTGAAAATGAATCTAATATTTATTGATAATGAAATCACTTGCACTTAAATTTTACACTCTTTTTATTTATTGCACGTAATGTTTAACATCTTATTAGTAATGTTATCTGTCATTTCTGCAGCACCATAGTACCACACTTTACATTTTATTTTTAATACTTACAAATATTTGGTTATAAAATAATACGTCGTGCTCAAACTTTCTTCTCGTGAGGTGCAAACATCATATTTACTTCTTCTACTGTACAGGTGATTCTACAATTAAATAATTAAAATAACACAATTTTACATGATTTTTGTCCTTGAAATTTAAAGTGATTTTTCCCGACAAATGAGGTGCACTGAGTTTCCAAAAAATCATTAAGAAAATCTAACAAGTCACGTTTTCAAAATATTTATTATCTTTAATTTCCAATAAAAATGCCTAAAAAACAACTTAAAATAAAATTAAAAATGAATTGCCTAAGCCTTTTTTTTGTATTTATCGTGTCTGTGTCTCTTATAATAGACATCAATAATCACCTAACGTGGCCTGGCCCCAGTAACCTCCACAATTTTGCTTAAAATATTTTAAATCCTTATGAAAACGCTTTCCATGTCCATCACTGATTTGTTCAAGGAAAGAAGTCGAGGTGTGAGTAAAGAAGATTAATTTGCAGAGACATGTTGACACCCATTCGTTGAAAATTATGTAGTAGGTCAGCAATTAAGTGTCGGCCATTTCCATTTTTTTTTGTTACCTAAGAACTTCTGAATAATAAGTCGAAGTGAATTTTAAGCAGATCTTTCAGTATTCGAAAGACTGTTTTCAAATTTCTCATTTTTCAATATTTTTTTGATTTCAAGTCCGATAAATATACCATCTTTCAGTTTCGCTTCAAAAAGATTAGGAGAAATGAAGCACAAATGCTTAAAAGCTACGCTAGTTTAATCTAAAGCCTTGACAAAGTTTTTCACCGTTCTTAATTTTATGTGCGGCGGTATTACAATCGTTTGTGCTGGTATCAGCCCTTCATGTTTTATATTTAATTTACCAGGGATATATCTTTGTCTACCTGGCCAGTCTATCTTAATATACTGATTTTTTTTTGGCTCTCGAATCCCACAAACCCAAAAAGCAATAATATTTTGTATAGCCGCCTTGTAAACCCAAAAGCAAGCCCACCTGCGGAGTCCGTTCAGGTGGTTGCAGGTGGTGAGTGCTTCTAACTACCAAACTAAATAGATTTCAGCGGTTAGGAACAGTAGTCACCAAGAGCATGTAAGTTCGACCCACAAGTATAGTTCAATGCCGGAAGAGGTATCAGCCCTCGGAGTAGTTGTTTTTTGTGGATCGGGCTTCAAATATTTAAATTTTTAACACGGTAAATTGATGATGAAACGTCTATTCATGTTAAAATTTCTTGAATTTTCTTTTTTACATTTTAAAAAAAAATTATTTTTAAGTATTTCTTCCTCATTGTTCCCTTTCCGTGTTATGCACTGCTGACGAGCTCAAATGAGAGCGAAACATCGATGTCCAGTGCTACAACCTTTTTTATGTATTTTTTTTTATATTTTCCTATCTTATCAAAATAACAAAAAAAATTTTATTTTTTCCATATCTAATTTTTGGTCTTCTATTTTTCATTATTCCTATTCTATGTAAAATAAACTAACCTCTTAATTTGTGAACTGTCATGAAGTGACGTTTTCAATAAATTTAAATATCACGTAGTCACATTTCAAAAACTGTTTAGAAAATTGTCAACAAACCATAAAAATTTAAATATTGCCAATCTGGAGCGAAGAAATGTCAAATAAATTGGAAAAAAGTTTAAATCTCTTTCTTAATCATTCAGTTTAGATTGAGTAATTATATGTGGTTCTTTACGAACATTAACAAGTTTATTTGAACTTGTGTCACTTTGGATTTAATTTTCATCGAGTTCTGTGTTAGACATCAATGTTTTGCTAGAAGAACCGGAAGCTTCTGGAATTTGCTGCTTGTTTAAATTGTAGATAGGTTTAGTAACCGAAGTAACATCTGCATATACAGATTTATATTTGTTCTATTGATTAAAACCAAATGTCTTAGTGAAGTAACAATCATTTCTGTGGTTGGATGGTTCCCTCCATATCACTGGCATTTTAAAATTCAAAAATTTGTTTTCACCTGCAACCCAGGAGCTAAGAGTTTTTTTACATCTTTCACAAAATACATGAGGAGCTCACTTTTTGTCCTGGTGTGGGACTGAATTTGGAAATAAGAAAAATATGAATTTTTTCAGTGGTTCTGTTATGAATGAATTTTTTAGGTGTAATAAATTTACCCCAAACGTAACGAAATCGGCCAGGATGTCCTTTGTACAATCTTTTTGACATATTAAAAACAAATGTTTACTTTCCTGAACATTAACTGCACTAAAATTTTAGAATGAATTTAGAACCAACAAGTAGTCTGAAACAAAAATGTGATAACTCGATTCTTTAACGTAATCAAAATGAAACAAATTTATGTTTGCGATTAGCTTTTGCGACTAAATAAAACAACATGACATTCACTGGAAGAACATGAACTTCATTTTATTTTGTAAACTAGTGTAATCTAGAACGCGCTTTAAATAATGCACAATACTCGATTTAACTCATAATACTTCTTCCGGTGTGTTTATACTAGGCACTTTATTCCGTAAATTTCTCTCTGACATAAAATATATTTTCTCTCGTGTCAACTATCCAGAGAGAGTCTTGGATAGCTTCTCTCAGGATAGTTGATATTTATGTCAGAGAAATGTACGGAATACAGTGTCTAATCTAAACGCACCCTTAGGCACGTTGAGCGATTTTTAATAGGAGGTAAACTTATCGTTTCGCGTTAACATGACGCTAATTTGCGTTACTTCTTAATCTGGTGAAGGCATGACCTATTTGATCTGAATCTAGCTTGCTCTTGTCTAAGAATTGGATCTACTGCTTGGGAAAGACGGTTGTGTATTATGATGGCTGTATGTTTGTTAATGGTGTTTAAGAGTGTAATTCCTCGCCAATTACGACACTCGCTCAAGTCACCCTTTTTTTGGCAGTTTAATTATTAGCCATTCTTTCCAATCTTCTGGAAGTTGTTCTGATATCCATACAGTTATTATAATTCGCGTTATGAGGTTGGCTATGACACCTGAACAAGCCTTGAAAATTTCGGGAGGGAGGTTTTTAGATGATGGAATTTTACCGGATTTTAGTTGGGATATTGCTTGTTTTATTTCTCCCTCGGTAGGAACATTTACATTTATCCTAAGGCGACGCTCTGCTTCAGGTGGTTCTGGTTGTATTTCTTTTCCATCTGCTGGTAGTTGGGCATTAGGACATTCGGCAAAATATTCTGTCCATCTGGCAACTTATTCAGTGGGATCAGTAAGTTTAGTTCAATTGCTTGCCTAATTGATGGACCTTCCATTATGTATGATCTGTTTGCAAGACATTTTGTAATACTATATAGTTCTTTACAGTTTTTCATATCAGCAGCTGTTTGTGCAAGGTTTTTAGCCCATGCACTTTTGTCCCGTCCAGCGGCTTTCTTATTTTCTTTATTCACTTCTTTATAAGTTATATAAGTTTCCAAATAACAATAATTATTTATTTCAAAAAAGAAAACAAATATTGACGACTATTGAAAGTATTTTACACGAAATCTGTTGTCAATTTACTGAGAACTAAGCAATCGCTTTAATATTTGAAGAAGATTGAAAAGACGCGTTACATTGGCAAGTTTTATGTAAAAGTTTAAAACTAGTTTTTAATAAATCCGCTTCTTCAATTTTTTCAAATTAATGTTTTATTCATATTATGGAAGTGTTGATCTCTTCGTATAAAAAATAAATTTTTGGGTGCATATTCTTTCATAAAATATTGACTGCCAGGCCGTGCTTTTATATATAAGCATAGAATTATATTCTGAGCAATATTTCTTAACTCTTACACATAGCCTCAAGATATGCATAAGATCAAAGACTTAATAACTATTCTGTGGAGGGTTTCAAAGCAGACCAACATTTTTAAAATTTTTTTTCCGAAACTGAAATAATTGTTTGTTTATTTGTGATAGAGGCAGTCTAAACTGGGATCACGTTGTATATTCCAGAAATAAGGAATATAAATCAAATATACACATTAGGAAAGTCAAACACTGTCCATAGGGAGAATGTTAATGAGAGATTTAACATTGAGAGCTAATAGTGGGATAGATGGGCGGCGCCTTGTATTTTCCTACACCGATGTAAACAATTCAACGCAGAGCGCAGCGATCAGTGCTGGTGGAGATTTCAGTAGTACATCATAGCTTCTAACGTGTTTTGTTACGGGATTAGTACTGGCAGGCAACACTTATATTAAAATTTGCGTACCACATGCTGTTTGTTCTTCTAGTCCGTTGATGTAATCTGAGGCAACATAAAACTGATATTCTTTGATAACCAAAATAAATAAACGAGATTTCTTAAACATAATAAATAACAATTCTAATGAACATAATAAGGCTTTAAACATTACAATATAAAGAGTTTAAATAGGCCGCCAGACTGTGCTAAACAATATTTCAGTCTATTGGAAAACTCTAGACAAGTTTTTTCTAACATCTAAACTGGAAGATACGAGCATGCTGCGTCAAGTTAGGCGAATACGTTCTGCGGCCGTAGAAAACTATGGAAGGGAGCATTCTTAGCGTTTTACATGGACAATGAAAATTTTTCCTTATCTGTATATAAAGCTTAGTTGGTTGTCATCACCATCACTAACGCGACCATGCACCACTTGTTTACATTGACCTAAGGTTTTAATACGTGGGTGTTTAGGTAATAAATGTTTACGTAAATTTGTAGTATTCCCACAAGTTTTGACTTCTATGTGGCTATGTGACAATACTTGCATAAACCAGTCGATTCCCTTTTTACGGAATGATGCTACATATCACTTTTGCTTGACATTTTGAGTTGAACAATAATAATTCAAGATTTGCTAAAGAAAAATCTAATGGATGTGCATTAATTGCAAACCAATCGCACAACGTATACAGCAATAGCGCACTGTGGATTTTCCACAATTTATCATATCAATAGTACTTGGGCATTGTGGTGAGTCGAGTTCTACTAAAGTGTTCTATTTCCTAGTTTGTTTTATTTAATTGAATTTTATTCAATATTTTCTTGGAAATATTACATCTACAAATATTGTACTATATAAAATTCTTTACATAACGTAACATAACGTTTTGCGTGAGAAACAGATTTCTTAGCGTTCACAAATTAGATAAGGGTTATTTGTTAGGCCTGGTTTGTTTCAAGCACAGATACCTAAACTGAGTAAAACAACATGTTAGTTTGAAGGACCGCTGAAAAGTAGAGTAATAAATAAGGGTAAAGTGTCAATAACGGAGACCGTAGCAAATATCTCGGCAAGACCATGTGGTGGTAGACTGGAGGAATTTGACGTTCAAAAAACGCCCTTATAAACACGTACAATTGTAAGTTATTTAAATTTCAATTATCGAAGTAAAACTTGCAAGATAAAGGGACGACATTATTCAAAAGGGGTTTGCAGTTTGATATGCACTTTAAGAATCCATTTCAAAATTGATTTAAGGGCTAATTTGGATTAGAAATATTTAAATTAGTAGAAATTCTGCATTCTCATGCCCTCTAGCGAGATGCAGAGGATATCTTTCGGTCCCCAGAAGTTAAGGGTAGGGGAAGAAAAACTTAAAGCACTGTAAAGAAGTTAAAAGTAGTCAAGAACTAAACTTCGATGAAATTAGTTTAAAAATTATGGTCAACTTCTGAACTGATAAAAACGAGTACGGAATACGGGAGTTTAAAAAAAAATTACTTCTGTTTGTGCTAATCAACGTAAATGAACACAAAAAAAAACAATTTCTGTTCAACGTGAAATTCTTGTGCCATTTATGTGATGTTTGCTACGAAATAAGAAGGCAAGTAAATTTTAAATTGTCCGATGATTTTGTTTGATGGTTTTCGCTCTTATATGATTTAATTAACTTTTCCTAAAATTTGAGAAATACTTGTTCCTAATTTTAATCAATATGGGGTTGGGGGGCGTACACAAAAAAAAAGAGAAAGGAATTTAAAACTTCCACAACAAACCGAATGAATGAGAAAGTCGTTAATAGAAAATTATTATTGGGCCAAGAACCCTACCGCTGACTGGTGCAACTACCAGTCTTAGTTTCAAAAAAAGAACAACACACGTCCAAAAAAAAGGACCCCCTATATAGGCCACGGAGAATTACAACACCGCGCGTCGCGATCGGGAAGCTTTTGCAAAATTACTAATTTATAGCCGCATGCCTAGATTTACTGTCAACATAAATTTACTAACGTAGGCGGACGAGCAGTATCAGCATCAGCTCTCGGTAGGGAAATGTTTTGATGAAAGAAATGAGAACTTCTTGCCTGTTTCTAACTTTAATCTCAATGTTTTGTGCTAAGTCAAGCTTAGCCACTTTTTAAGCCAAAAGCGCCCTTTCTTTAGAACAGTAGCCATAGAAGTAGATGTAGTGTTGGAAGGGAAATTCGGCTCAGAAAGTTTTCATAGAAACTTTTTGAAATTTGAACAATATTTCTAGTCTATTTTATGACACTGGTTTGAGTTTGAGTGATTGAGTTTGGTATGAGAAAAACAGAAAAACAAACAAAGGAACAAGTTAACAAAGGAAAGAAAGAAAGAGTGAGAGAACGAGAGATCTGTAAGATTGAATCAACATTTATAAATTTGATTTATTACGATAAATCACAACTTCATTTCCAAGCTTGAGCTCCATTTTGTCGTAGCATTATCCTTTGGAGATTGTTAGCTCAAAGCTTTAACAGGAAACTGTATGCTATGTGAAGTATGCTTGAATTAAGAAGCGACAAAAACACAAAAGAATTGGGGAATAAAACAGACACCTGAAAATAGTTTGAGAACCTCTGTGTACAAACTAACCAGCGAACGCCCTCCGATAATCAGGTACAAAGTTAGCTGCATTTGGTTTGAAAACCTTCGAGTACAAACTAAATGGCTCAGCTGGGGAAAACATTGCGATTATTAGGGTTAAAATAAACTTTGGGAAATTTATAACCGACGCACCATATACGAGCGAAAGAGTTAGTCAAAGAATGCCAGATTACTTGTGCTTAATGAATTCTTTTAATTTTCTAAAGAAATATTTCTCTCAGATCTGTGTCCAGCAAATTTAAACAAGTTGAAACAAACTGGTTCACTGTATTTTGTTGTATTATATTTAAGAACACTTGAAAATCACAAACTTGAAATTTTGTTGATTTATTTGTTGACCTATTGTAATAAAACGTTGAGGTCAATTGTTGTTTGAATTTGATAACACTTCCCTGTTGACTCTACGAGCTGGGGTTACAATTTATTGGAATAAATAATTCTAAACACAACGTAGACAAATTGGGTCCGAAAATCAAAGTAAATAATTCTTCGAAAATTTTTAAAGATGAGCAAAATTCGACAATTTTGAAAAACTATATACAATCACTGGTTATGGTCACAAACGGCTGGTCGCTCATCACAGTGTATTTGCCGTTTTGTATTTAATTTGGGTATTTTCTTCCGATGATATTGCGTTAATATATTATCATCAGAATATCGAAACAATTTGCTCAAAAACTCTTCCATAAATTTGGAAAGGCCGATTAATATGTCCGTGCGGATAATTATTTTATTTACTTTCTTTGAATTAAGTCATTTTAAGGCTATTAAAGCATGTATTGCGAATCGATCCGATTCTTAGGGTTTTGGAATCAATTCACTGGATCGATCTGGTGTTTCAGATCGATTTAAAAAATCGAAATGTACCTTAGAAAATCGATTTTTCGATTAATTGATGTTAGATCGACAACTTTGGTTGTGTTTACTTTGATAAAATTCGAATATGTGGATGACTTACTGCTTTAACTTCTGCATCTCCATTAGTTATTTTGTACTTTCAGCACTAGTCTGACATAATTTAGTAAACTCTAGTGGGAGACATGGCCATTCATTAATAGAATCGATAAATTGGGGACTTGGTGCTTGAGTAAATTTTAGCTTAGTTACGAACTTTGGTCGTTATCCGTTAAATAATTTTACAAATCACGAAACTTAACATATAACGCGCAAATACTTGGACGGTTGTACGAATGTGTTTTAAAGTATTCTTTCGGTGTATTTGTAAAGAGATTTTCTCTTGGTTTCGCTGCTTTAATATTGACTTAAACATCTGTAATGTAAATTTTCCAACATTTCTGATCATTTACATTTATATTAAATCCAAACCAAATTTCTTGGCAATTTGTTGGAAAAGCACGAGATTTTCATTTTTAATTTACATAATATTTAAGCACTGAGAATTAAATCATGTAGTTGCGTTTTTGCTTTTCTTGATCTATTATTGAATGAGAATTTATGGTTACATTTGTCGTATTTTGGCTGAGTTGTAGAATTAGTTTCAAGTATAACGTAGTTTAAGATGATATTATAAAACGATCGAAAATCAGACATAATAGGATTAGTCCTTTTATGTTTTTTTCATTTATTAAAACGACAGAGACGGCACAAAGTAATTAAATTGAGTATCTCTATTTAATAAAACGGAATGAAAATGACGTTGTTAATAATTAGGAGGTAAACGCTTCAAAATGCATTGATAATCAAACACATTTGCCGTTTTGATGTACATATCAACGGGTAATTTGTCGACCAGTTGCCGCACTGTGTTTTCAAAAATGGTAACATGTAATGCAATATTCTGCATTGCAAATTAGAACATACAGAATGGAACGTTAACATCAATGTGAAGATGAATAAATCAGACCATGGATAACGATCTTCATGTCCTTTTAACTTGCAAAGAACGTTTGATGGGTTTTAAAGTGTACTGATGTTGTAAATGATAATTAAACAAAGGGATGCGCATATGTAGATCGACGAACGGAGTTTACAGTAATTGAATATTACACACGGTGACATGGTGTTTCTAACAGAAACATCATAAATGATACCTTTTAAACTACAGCTAAAAAGAACACTTTGTCAAGAAATTAACTTAGGAAATGTTTGCCCCTTAGGAGATGCAGCCTTTTAAATTTCCAAAAAAATTATGAAAAAGGTTAATTTTTGTTTACAACTTATTTGTTTGACAAAAATTTAGTATATTTAAAAAGAAGTCTCGAAACCTTTACCTCTTTTGGAGTTTTGCCTTGGGACTAACCGTTCATTAATAAAAATTAAATCCATTATGATTTGGATTACTATTGGCACATTTGCAACTCATTGTAAGAAATATTTAAAATTCTAATATCGGTTGCGAATGGTTTCATAGACTTTTGGCTTAAACATCTAAATTTATTTTTTGCCGCAACTTGGGATGAACTGTGGCAAATAATTTTAATGACTAATGTGGCTAATATTTTGCAAGGATGGGCGGATTAAACTTGATTGGGGTCTTGTGCAAGATATTGATAAGGGCTCTTAAATATTTTTATGGTATGAAAATGTGACTAAAATATTATCGAGGAATAAGGAAACCTTTCACTTTGATGAGGACACCTGTGCTATATGTCAAATGTCAAAAAACTGGCATAACAAGAAGAATGTATCAGTGGAGACATTCAAATCGCCTTAATGACAAAAACTAACATGGCAGTCGCCAAATTAAATATAGTTGCAATCGTGCGAAGTGTAAATAATTTTTTATTAATAAAATAGAAAAGTAAGAGAAGAAATAGTTTTAAAATAAACCGGACTAACTAATAAGCATTTTTGAATGCCACAGGAATTTTTGAAAAACTGTCGAAAAGTTGTACGTGCATTAGTATAAAATTTGTATATCTGGCACAAGGGTACAACCAATTACACTAAAATTTGATAACTGTGCAGAGAAACTGGAGGCTGAAATAACGCAGAGCGAAGTAGAACACACGGTTAATATGCAAAAGAACATTAGGGCACTAGAATCGGCGGGAATATTCTAAGAAAGCTTAAAGATAATAGCTGCAAGTAAAAATGACTCCACCGGAATAAAACTGTTGATTTGATTGATTGGTTGAAATCGTCTAAATTATCAATATAATAGGCTTGATATCACACAAGCTCAAGATCTTTTTTGGAATTATACACACAAGACTTTGAAAATATTAAACACAAATCGGGAACACCCAATTTGGCTTCACCAATGGATTTGGCACGTGACAATATAATCACATAAAGATATCAAGACATGAACGTGTACTTACATGTATGCTTCATTCGCAAAGCGTTTGACGTGGTCAAGCACTAGAAGATGCCAGGAATACTACACAAAATAGCCATGGATAAACGGAATATCTCCATAATCACAAATCTTTACTGGAAGCAGATAGCAGAATGCGAAGAAGTCAAAATTAAGAAAGGTGTAAGGCAAGGCTGCATTCTTTCTATCACCTCTGCTAATTAAGTTATATGTCGAAGTTATACTTAAAAAGAATTAGATGAGGCATCAGAGGGAACACTAGTCACCGAAAGCATAATAAACAACTTGCGACATGCAGAATATCCCGTTATACGTGCAAATATTGAAGAGAACCTACAGAAAACACTGCGAAAACTAAGATGATGGCATTCTTGAAAAATTGAATTAAAGCACAACTGAGAATTAACGGTTAAAATATAGGGCAGCTAACATTATTCAAATAGCTCGGAACTAAAATCACAGAAATAGATAATAAAAGAGATCGGAGGAGCATTTTTCAATATAAAAGACTTTTTTAGGAAACATACATTGAACCTCGAACTACGTTTAAGAATGCTGGGATGCTGCTAGTTCTTAATAATTCTATACAAATGTGAAAGTTAGACACTTGATTCTCAATCTAGAGAAAAATAACGTTTGAGATGTACCTCTATCGAAGGATTTTTAAAATATCCTAGTTAAAGAAAGTTACAAACGTCGAATTATTGCAACGGATGGAGAAGGATTCAGAATTACTAGCAACTATCATCTGATATCATCTAATACTCAAGACACGTATTACGCAGTGAAAAATATGAGCTACTGAGGCTGATTGTAGAGGGCAAAATTAATGGTCTAAGATCGAAAAGTATTCGGTAGAGGTAGAACTCAAGCGACAATCGCTGAGATGTGCAATAACAGAGCTGTTTAGGAAAGTTACATCTCGAATCCAGACCGCCGCCATTTGGATAGCCAAAAATGGAGGTGGAGAGAAAAATGAATACGTTTTTCTGTTTTGAAATTATTGCAACCACTATTTCATTTTTTTTTTAAATTTTAAAGGGTTGTATCTCCTAAGGGGATGAACAATTACTAAATGCTTATTTTTAGCTGTACATTCACCGATGTCATTTGTGCTACCATTTCCCGATTATTTTACCTTTAAAGATAGCATTTCTTGATTTACAATATGCGACTGCCTATGCACGTTGTCCCGAAATCAGGTTGAAAAATTTTAACAGCGGATTCTTTGTTTAAAAATATGTAAAAGGTTTTATATAAACCTCTATCGGGAGAAGCTTTGTGTTCGAGATACAGGGTGTCAAAGTAAAGTCGAAATAAGGGTTTTTTTAATTGATTTTTTCGAAATGTGACAAGATATATAAGTAAAATTTGGCACACCTATTTATATTTTGATGCTCTATAAAATAAACTGTAAAATTGTATGCATCGTGGTTCAGTGGCGGGTAAAACTAGTGGGGGGCGGTAATAAAATTATTCCAAATTTTGTTATTTTCAGTTTTCTTGTTATTTTAAGCCTAAAATCCCTTACTAGGGATTTTTTACGAAAAAAAAAGGCACTCTTACCTTACCTCGATAAAGTCGACCGTTTATGTTAAAAACTTTTTACATATTTTTGGACGCAGAATCCGCTGTTAAAATCTTTCAACCTGATTTCGGGACAGCCTGTATAAATTTAACAAGTCAGTTGCTTGAATCCCGCAGCTGCCTGTGGTCATATTTGTCGAGAAAAAAAACCTGGGTTTACCTTTGTGACGAAAAATTTAAGAGATTACCTTTAATTTTTGTGTAGTTCTTACAACTTTTAATATCTACGGCGAATCAGCGCCTCAGCAAAGAATGGGCCTCAGGGCCATTGGATGGCTCATTGTAAAAGTCAACAATCAATTTATTTATTTACTTATTAATGGGAATGTATTTATTTTTGTTCTAGTTTTTTATTAACTACAAAAATAAAAAAAATATCATTTTGTGGATCCTTCATTTTCGTGAACTCATCCTTAGTAAGGTCAATAACGGAAAGGTTACAATGAGGCCGGGAAGGGTGCTTACATGCAAACCTAATTTTATTAAACCTAAATCCAGAAATCAATGCTGTAGATAAACTATTTCTATATTATGTTATATTAAAATAATGCGATCTTTGAAGTTAAAAACAATTGTTTCATGAAAGTATACATTTTTAGATATAAGTGTGCTTTCAAATTTTAGTTAAGTGACCTGAAACATTTATTTGTCGCGCAAATAAATTGACAGGTTAATATTTGTTAGTTTTAACATGCAATTAAATGTTTGATAACGGACAATCCCAACGAAGTTCATTAGATTTTCATGGCACACTATTGGAAAATATGTCAATTCATATTATAACACTGTTACGTTACAGTTCCCGCGAAACTGAAAAGCGTAATGTTTCGAATTTTCTATATTTCATTATTATTTTTATTAAGTTTTAAAAATATAATGGCAAGCTAGGTAACTGCATAGAAATTACAGTTTTGAAATAAAATTGGAATTATTTCTGATTCACCGATATGCCAATGACTGTGGATTATAGCCTTCTAAAAAAATTTAAAAGCAATAAATAAATATAGAATTCACTTACAACTTACTTTGTGTCGAGAAACAAAATTATATTTCTCATTAAATCTAAACACGGATTAGGCAGCTTTAGATCATTTAAATCAAAATTATGCGTTTAATTTCGACGTGGGTGGACTACAAATCGAGTGTTGATTTACATTGCATAGTCTATAAATTTGAGTGTTGGATTTGCTTGCCTGCTGAAACAGCAAATTTTCATTTTATCTATCAGGATACGTTATTTTAATTACCCATAGTGTTTTTTCTGCACTTTTAATAGTTCCAGATTTTTAAATTTTCTATTATTTTCCAATTTTAATCATTTAACGACATAGTCTGACTTTATTTAAATAGAAGTCGATAACTTTTTCTCGCCAAGAAAACCCCTTAAAACGGGGTGACAAGTATTAATTTCCTTTTCAAGAACCTTAATTAAGGATCTCATTTCCAGATTTATAATTAGTTGCCATTAATAACATTATTCAAAGCGTTAGATCTTAGGAGTTAAAATGACCATGAAAGAGAAGAACTAATCATAAATTAGACATGTCAGGGCTGCACAATGTAATCATGTTAGAACAAATTGTGTAAGTCTCCTTGGCTATTTATATAATATCGAATAAGAATATTTAGAAATATATTGGTTAGCCTCACAGTTGATTGACATTAATTTGATTTTCATTTATAAAAGGAATATCAATCTAAAAAATGAGACTGTAAGAAAGGTCAGAATTCTAATAAAAAAAAAATGGTGTATTCATAGGAATCATTACAAAAAGTTCTTTCGAAAAACCAATTGATATGCAAAATGTTCCTTTAAAAAAAACATGTTTGTACTTGCATCATATATCCTTAATGTGATGTTCAATTGTTTTTCTGAAACCGTCATTAATAAAACTAAAAATATACGTACAATTTTTATTAATATTTTATTTATTTTCTATTTTTTTACTTAAATAATAATGGGGATAACTCCATGGTCAAATATGGTGAATGACTCTGTACAATTTAGGTTCCTACTGTTTTAAATGCTCATAACTTCATCAGGTTAATTGAGATTTTTCAACTTCTACTATGTGGAATTTTCCAATATTCATAACTACTAAACTCTATTAACAATAAATACAACAACGAATATTAAAAATTCCACGATGTTTCTATAAATATTTGATATGACCGGACCTGATTTCGCTTTTCACAACCACAAAATGGCGGTTATACCAGTAGTAATAGTATATTAGTATAATACTTGGATATCACCGCAAACAGTGCTGAAAAGCGAAACTAGGTCCGGTCATATTAAATTATAGAATCATGAAATTTTTAATATTTCTTGTTGTCTTTATTGTTAATAGAGTTTAATAATTTTAATATTTATCAGGTTAATAACTTACTTGCTGGTGCTTAATTGTATATATAAAAATTGTGCTGACCCTTATGTACATATTATTATATGTATTAGTGATAAAACGAATATTTGCATTCGCATTCGCGAATATTCACATGTTTTTTAATATTCGTATTCGCAAGAAATTATGCGAATATATTGCGAATGATTTGGCAATAAAACGGGAAATTATTTATGAAATAACGATGCAAGCAACAGCTTAGGTAGAGTTTCTTAAACTGGGGTCCATGGACCTTTAGGGGAGTGTTAGGGGTCCACCGGTAGCTTAGTTAACAATATTTATCAAGATAATAACTGATAAAGTAATGCAATTCCATCTAGTAAAAAATATTTTTAAATTCTTTTGTTTTCTTTTTCTATCATTAGAGCAAGGTGGGTCGCTTGCTTTCCTTTGATTTATGATCAACCGAAAATGTTTATTTTCAACAGTTGGAACCTTTTTCAAAAATTTCGATTTATTTCTGAAAATTAATTCCTTCCTTGAAATTTACACAATTTCTTGAAAATTCGATTCCTTTCTGTCTTTTTTTATAATTTTTTTTTTCTTTTGAAGTTTTGAGTATATTCTAAAATTAGACTTTCTTTATCAAAATACGACTTTCTTAAAATTTTAAATTTTTATCTGAAAATTCGTCGTTTTTTTTTCAAAATTTTGCCATTTCTCAAAATTCGACTTTTTCTGATTTTTTTTAATTTATCTTTTCTGTAAATTTCGGCTTATTTATTAAACTTTGCCTTTTCTTGAAATGTGGTTTATCCTTTGATGAAAAAGTAAAAATGTTTCGAGTAGTAAAAAATTCCAAAAAATTAAAATTTCAACTTGTTTTTCAAAATTTCGAGGTTTATCTCAATAGTCCATATTTTCTGACATCATAGTGGGAGAAAGGAAAATTTGATTTTCTCTGGAAAAATTTAATTTTTACTAAACAAGTTTTTTCTAGAAATTCTTCAAAATGTCGTTATTTTGTTTATTTTTTTTAAAGTTGCTTGGATTTTTGAAACTTTTGATTTTTACTTCGAAAATCGTCTTTTTCTCGAAATTTCAATCAAGTTTTTCCAAAAAATGACGTTTTATATTACATTTAATATCTAGAAAATTCCGACTTTATCTCAAAACTGTATTTTTTCTATTACAATTATTGGCCACTTATAAAGTACGACTTTATACTCAAAATCTTACTTTTTTCTCAAAATTGGACCTTATTGAAAATTTTACATATTTCATAAAAATTTCGGCACAGTTTTCGAAATTTTGAGTGTGCGGAAATTTCAATCTATTTCTCAAAATTCGTTTTATTCTCGAAGTTTCGACTAAATGTCTTATTTTTCTAGAAATTTCTACTTAAAATTGAGCTTTTTATGTAAAACTCGATTTTTTCTGGAAATTCGTTTATTTTTTTAAAACTGAATTAAAATGGTAACAAAAACATAAAAATTTTGGGAATAATGTTTTTACGAAATTTGGATAAACATATTTTCTGTCAATTTCGAGATTATTTTAAAATTTTAATAAAAATAAAAATTGTAAGAGCAATATTTTTAGAAACTGGGTTTTTTCAATTTATTCTAGAGATTGTGACTTTTCCTTTTAAATTCTCTAAGTGCCAACATTCGCATTCGCATTTGCGAATGTTCGAAATGAATATTCGCATTCGCATTCGTGAATGCGGGAAAACCAACATTCGTTATATCCCTAATATGTATGTGTACCATTTCCTAGCAGATAAAAACTTTGTTCGTACATATGTGTACCATCTCTTACCGTGTTCCCTAGTGATGAAAGAAATACCTAAATAAAAAATAGTAGAATCCTACTATTTGTAAGTCAAGCAAGAAAGAAGTAGCATTATACTTATTGTTGACGCTTTAACCAAATATAGTCAAATAACAACTCGCAACATACAGGGTGACAATTTGAAAAGTAGCAATTGGGAATATCTCTTAGACAAAAATGCTATCGTTACGAAATGAAATACATATCGGGGGATTGGAGGGAAAACCAAAATGAAGTACTTTTTGACTCAGCCTACCTTACCCCTTAGAACCACTCGAACTTATTTATTTTTAAAAACTGCTATATGAGCCCCTTGAGCAGATTTTACTTTTCTAAGGTAAACAACCCGATTTTCAAGGTAACTCAAAAAGTGCAAAATTTATAAGGGGCCCCATCAGAACACTTTGTTTTAAAGATATATTTAAAAGCAGATATTTCAAAGATTCTGTCCTGTTTTTATAAGGTACAAGGCATGTTATACAAAATCATGCAGATGGATCTGTTCAGCACAACAGTTCAAATTTAATGATTCTAGAAATCAACCCATTGAACAAAAGGCCCCTTCAGAACACTTTGTTTCTTTAAGCATTTTGTCTTGTTTTTAAGATATATTTTTAAATTAACATTTTTCAAAAATTTTAGCCTGTTTTAAATTTTGTACTAGTAGGCCCTTTCAAAACACTTTGTTTTTTGAGGATTTTGCCCTGTGGTCTATTTTAAAGCAGATATTTCAAGGATTCTGTCCCGTTTTTATAAGGTAGAAGGCATGCTATACAAATTGATGTCGATAACGATTTTAAAAGAAAATTGATAGATTTTTAGGATTTCAGAAATTAAGAAAAAAAACAAACAGATGCAATGAAAAGATAAATAATTTATTCAATGTCAGGATAAACATTAATAGGCCGCATTGTTGGATGGACTATCCGATTCAAATGAATTGTCTACTCCCCCTGTTCCGCTCCTACCTTAGCCGGAATCGGCAGAGGACGATGTTCTGCAAAAAAGGAAAAGTCAGAAAAAAGTTAAAGTTGAATTGTTGTTGGTAAGTGTTCGGTCATGGTTTTTAGGCGGTTTTACTTTGCTAATAAAGTTTTCTACTTGTTGATCTGACTCCATATCCATAATTATTTTTGTTATTGGTACACGAACATCCTTTTTTAGATGAAGAGTTATTATGTTATTTACACATTGGTACCACAAAATTAAATCACAGGGTAAACATACAGTTTCACAGACCAAAAGCAACTTTCCATTGCAATTTGTTAGATGTACTTCTCCCTGGTTTTCTTGTACAATCTCATCTTTAGAATGAAACCTTGTAATTGTGGCTGTTCCAATTAAAACTCCGCGATCCATTTTATCTTTTTTTCTGGTCTGCTGTAATTGCTGAAGTTATTTGATAGCTGCTTGCACTTTCAATGGAAAATTTTGCAGAACACTGAAAAGATAATGCTACAAAAAGCCGTAATTTTTAAATGCAGATAAGAAACTTTTTCAATAATTTACAATTTGTTCAATTAGTTCTAACCTATAAATTAAATTCAAAATAGGTTGCCTCAAAATAATGTACCATATAAATCCACTATTAATTACACTGTTTTAAAATTTAAATATTACTTACCTCATGTTGCTTACACACAAGACACGTTTAAGTTTTAATGGCTTTTAATCAAAAGAATACTTGTAACTTGTTTAGCTGTCAAAACGTGTGCGTGTAATATTACTTTGAAAAAGTTTGCTAAACATAATAAAATTGGTGGAAATACAATTAGGAATCAAATAAAATTTCTCACTGGTGACACATTAATTAAACATAACAAAAAATCAAACAACATAGAACAATATAACAAAAAACAGAAACAAATTAAATCTAAACACAGAGCAAACATATTTCAATCAGATTACAAAGCCTCCCTAAAAGGGGGTAGTGTTCAACATGCTGCTGGGAGTACAAAAGATGAAGAAAAATTTGATAAAATTTTTGATAAGACTATGAATTCCCTAACTAATAAATAATTGCACTAATTATGTTGCAGACAAAAATCAGATTAAAATTATTCAAAATAGAATAAAAAAAGACTGCATTGAGTTTAATCATGTATCTGTTGGTTATAAAGTAAAAGCATTTAATCAACTGTATATGAAAAACATAATTTTAAAAGAACTAGGTAATGCTGTGGTTGAAACAACATAAAAAATGGACGAAGAAATTGATTATGAAGATAATAAAATTAATATATTGGAACAAGAATTAAAAGAGGTAGATAGTTATAATGAAGAAAAGATAAACGCATTACTGAACAAAAATCCTGTTATTAGATATAACAATAAAGAACGAGCAAAAAGACGTGTAGCAAATACTCTTTCGTTGGTTAATAAATGAATACAGAAAATTTATTGTTAAAGGCAAATTCAAAAATTATTCCACTGAAAAAAATTATAACTTGTTTATTTCTAATAATAATCATAATCATGATCGCTACATGTAGTGTCTCATATAACTCTAAAAATAAATCTTTATCTTTTATAAATTCTAAAATTGATTTATTTCATATTTTTTGACATTCAAAGATTTTAAACCAATCAACTTTATTTTTAAATTCGATAATAAACCTCTCTGATAAAGTTCGATGTTGTGATATTATATTCCAATCAACTTTATCTTGAAATTCTCTTCTAACTCATCTGACAATTTTTAATGGTATCAAATATTTTCTCAATCAACTTTATCTTGAAATTATATTATAAATGTTTCAGTTAATTTTTGATATCTAGAAATTTCTGTCCAATTAACTTTGTATTGAAATTCTATAATAAACCTCCCTGATAAATTTTGATATCTAGAAATATAACCCCAATAAACTTTATCTTGAAACTCACTTATAAAATCTTTTCATAGCTTTTGATACATAGAAATATAACCCTAATCAAGTTTATCTTGAGATTCCCTAATGCAATCTTCTGATAATTTTTGGCGTTGTGATATACATTTCCAATCAATGAAATCTTTCATCTCGTTTAATAATTCTTTTTTCAATTCCATTTATTCTTTAAATAATTTGTATTATTTTAATAATGGTTATAATAATGTTAGTTGCATTTTAGCCTCATATATACCCTTTTTAATTTTTCACCATTAAGATCAGAAACAAAATAAATCCCAACATCATATATAAGTTTTTCTACAACTGCTAATATTTCTTCAGTCCAGTTTGTTTTTAATTTGTTACAATATATATCAACTATATTACTAATTCTATCACCAACTTCAAATTTTGGTTTTTGATTTGTTAGTTATATGGTTTCTAATAATTGCCTTTCATTTTCAATTTGAATTGTTGTAAGATTTTATAATTTTGGAAACTAACGAAAGCCAATCAATCATATATTATTGGCTTGAATTTATTTCCTAAAGTACTATTGAACCTCTCAACAAAGAAAGCCTTATTTTTTGTTCCTGTCCTTTAATTATTTATATTGTATTTTTTTAAAACGATCTTTATATCTTTATTATAAAACTCTTTTCCTTTATCAGCATGTAAACTTTTCGGCGGATTGTGTTTATCTTTAATCGCATGTATGATTTTTTAAAATGCATTAGCTACTTCTAACCCTGATTTAGTTTTTAAAGGTTCTATCCATACAAATTTAGAAAAGGTGTCTTCAGCAACTAGAATGTAGATAAATTTCTTGTTGATCTTTTTTAATTTATTAAAATCATTCGTCTTGGTCTTCGACTCTGGACAGGCGTTGCCTGTTTTTGACTTTTTTAAATGACCTTAAAAATTTGGTCATTTTCTGGAGTGTATATCGTTTGGGTATACACCAAATTTTCCACCTGACATAATTCTTTTAAATAAATTTCATCTTCATCTATTTTTGACATAGTTCTATAATTATTCTAATCCTCTATTATTGCTATTACAGGGTAAAATCGCATATAATCCTAATTTATTAATAAATACAGTTTTTACATCAATTTCATAGGACAGAATCTTTGAAATATCTCTATTTTAAATATACCTTAAAAACAGGGTAAAATGCTTAAAAAAATGATGTGTGCTGAAGGGGCCATATTATTACAAAATTCAAAACAGGGCAAAATCATTAAAAGATGTTAATTTAAAAATATACCTTAAAAACAAGACAAAATTCTTAAAGAAACAAAGTGTTCTGAAGGTGCCTTATTTGTCTATTTTTTATTAAAATTTTGTTCAATGGGTTGATTTCTATAATCATTAAATTTGAACTTTTGTGCTTAACAGACCTATCTACATGAGTTTGTATAGCATGCCTTTTACCTTACAAAAGCAGGAAAAAATCCTTGAAATATCTTCTTTTAAATATACCTTTAAAAACAGGGCAAAATCGTTAAAAAAAAGTGTTCTGATAGGGCCTTATAAATTTTGCATATTTTGAATTACCTTGAAAATCGGGTTGTTTTCCTTAAAAAGTGTGCTCAAGGGGCTCATATAGTAGTTAAATACGAATTTATCTTGTACGATACATCGTTGGAAAGCTCGTTGATTGCTCTTTACACTTTTATAACAAAATATTAAATCCTACGATTAGTTTTTTAGATATCGGTGTTTAAAATAAGAACATTTCTTTGAAAATTAGTGATTTTAACTATCTCTTACAAAAAATTGTGTTTTTTGCCTCACCTCTTCCCTAGGAGCTCACCACCCCTGTTAATTTTTCTAAAAAAGGATTCACCCCGTATAATACGCCGTTGGAAAGATTTTTCATTCCCCTTTACTGACGTGGAGAAGTTGATGAACCTTTCCAACGAGGTATCACATAGGGTGGTTTGTATTTTAGTAGAATTAATAGGGGTGGCTAGCCTCTAAGACGAGAGGGGTGAAAGGATGAGTCAAAAACACATTTTTGTGTATTTGAAACCTTTATGACAGAATTTTTTGGCTTAGAGATAATCAAAATTATTAGTTTTCAAGAATGTTGCTTACTTTAAACATAGATATCTCAAAAACTAATCATACGATTTAAGATTTTGCTATAAGACTGTAAATGACCAATTAAATGTTCTGTAATTAAACAATTAAATGTGATTAAAATTGAAAATATGTACAACGGCAACCATAGACTAGTTTCGGCCTTCCTTGGTCTCATCAATATGGTACGGTGGTTGTATACACTTCCAACTTAAAGCCGTTAGTCAGTCGTATAAGTATCCAAGACATTGGGTGACTTGTAACTGATTTTAACTGTTTATTACGCAAACATTTTCGTCACATGCTAATTGAAGCATTCTTCTCTGCTGAGATAATAAGCCTTGTATATACGAATTGAAATCTAATTTCATTAGAATCTAATGAAAACTAGATTGCAATTGCAAAGTTCACGTAGATGAGGCAAACTAACGGCTTTAAGTTGGAAGTGTATACAACCACCGTACCATACTGATGAGGCCAAGAAAGGCCGAAACGAGTCTACGGTTGCGATTGCAATTGCAATTTTAAGCACGTTTAATTGCTTAATTACAGAACATTTAATTTGGTCATTTATCGAACTAGATGAAAGTAAAGTCACGCCGAGGACGTTTGTATCTATGGATGTTGCGATGCAACCCGCGATACAAGCTTTGCCTCATCTACGTAAACTTTGCAATTACAATCTAGTTTTCATTACATTCTAATGAAATTAGATTTCAATTGCATCGTAATAAACCTGTATATATTCGTATATACAAGGCTTATTATCTGATAAGACTGCAAAGAGAAAGCAGAGAGCTTTCCAAAAATATAACAAACAAGGCAGGTTCATATTTAAAACAAAATAAATTGGATTATTTACCCCCTAAGGGGCGAAGCAAGGTGATTCAAAAAGTACTTCATTTTGGTTCCTTCTCCAACCCCCGATATTTTTGATGGTAATTTTTGGCTAAGAGATATTCCCGATTACTACTTTTCAAATTGTCACTTTGTATAATATTCTTCTCAAACGATTTATAAAGGTTTTGCAGCTATATGTTTATTTTTTAGTGGCGATCTAAGGTAATTGAAATAAACTCTCGAAACGGTAACAGTTACTTCAATTGGCAATCAGAGATAAATAGGTATGTCGATAAAGTGACGCTGAAAGGACCTTTCTAAGTGAAGTTAAATTGCGGTACGTCCGGGAGCATTTCCGGGAAGTTACGATGACCTCCCCTATTTGTAATTCATTGAACTCTTAGGAGTCATTAGTTCAATTCTCATCCTTGCAACTTCGATGAAATATGAAGTAGCTCGTAAACTCTCCTCTTCCAATCCTGCCGATTAAATACCTCCGCTGGAAATAAAACGACGCGTTTGCAGGCGCACCGTGAATAATGTCGAATCCTTTCTAATCTTACAGGTGCATCAAACCCCAATTCCCTGAGCACTTGCTAAGAATGGATTTGATAAAGCACGTTTCTATCATTTGCATGTTCAAAATGCTTAGAATACCTAAAAAGGATCGCACAAAAGGGTTGTATTCGATCTGCCAATTCGCAAAACTGTCGTTTGTTATTTCCTAAAATTCAACTTAAATCATAGAAAATAGTCACTAAAGCACTGAACTAACCACTGTGGCTTGTGATTAAGTCCAAAGAAGGTTTCACCCCTTTACCACATCGGCAATTAAATAAATAATTACGCGATACGTATTTCGCCAGCAGAACTGGCATTTTCAAGCGCACTAATCTTAAAAGATTAGCAAAAGATGCATCGATGTCATCTGCATTGAGATTCAAATCGATTTGATGATGTTTTACGTAGGAACTGTTCGAATACAATGTATGCTCGCCTTTAAATAATCACTGACTAACACAGAGGGGTAAGTTTAATGTAAAACAATAATGAACTACAAATTATGAAATAACGGTTTTAGTAACAAGAAAAACTTGGTTGGAAATGTCCCCCGTTTTATTCGATGCACAAGTTGACGCGCCTCATGCTGTGAAAAGCGTTTTGTAGCATTTCTGGCGCTATACTTGCACCTTGCTGAACAATTCTTTGTTGCAGTTCTTGCAAATTATTTACCGGAGTTGCGAAAATCTTGTTTTTTAAGTAAGGAAATATAAAATAGTCCATAATTGTCAAACAAGGAGATCTCGGGGGAAACTCAACTTCTGTATGTAAAATTATCAAGCCGGTCATCAAAAAACTCGCGGGGGAAAGCAATAGTTTCTGGTGTAGTATGTGCTGTTGCACCGCCGTGCTGGAAATAACTGTACCGAAGTTTATCATCGTTTAACTGTTGCACAAATTCAGCCAAAAAGTTGTGTTTGTACCTTTCTGCGTTGACGGTGAAATCGAAAAAAATTGGCCCAATTATTCTTCTGCGAAAAACTGTCATCCAAACACCAATTTTTTAAGCATATAGTGGCAATGTAGTAAAAACATGAGGGTTTTCATTGCTCCACATCCGCATATTTTGAGAATTGATGTATCCCGAAAGGTGGAACCACGCTTCGTCAGAAAAAAAAGTTAAGTCCAGAAAATCGTCATTCATTAAATTATTAACAAACCAATGGCAGTAAGCAAGGCGTCTGGGGTGGTCTGCGGGCAGAAGAGCTTGATATGCTTGCATCTTATATGGATGCATGTTCAAGTCTTTCTTTAACATTTTCTGATATGTTCCATAAGAAAGTCCAATTTCTTGAGAAAGACGTTTCAAAAGTTTTGCAGGCTCCTCTTCCATACGTTGACAAACGTCATTGACAAATTCTTCTGTACGAACTCTTGGTCTACCAGCACCTTTTTTATGAGTCACACAACCAGTTTCGCGAAACACTTCACCACAATTTGTAAGGCATGCATAAAAATTGTCCGGTAATATTGCCACGTTTGGGAAGTGCTCTCGAAAATTGTCCAAACACAAACGTTGACTGTATTGCCAATTTCCATTAACTAGCGCACCCGTTCGAGAATAGGCTTCAATCATGAAAATTTTGTGCTATGTGGTAAGGGGCATGATTCAAAAACTGGATTAGAAAATTTCAGCACAATGACTTGACAGATTCTGACAAAACATATTCAAAAATTTAAAGTAAGACACACGTTTTACATTCCAAATCCACCCTTGACCAAGATAATTTTTGATATCCCGGTATTTGTCAATATTGTGACAGAACTTAAGTTTTTGGGACTTTCCTAATCAAAAGTACAAATGAGAGTGATGTTTTTTCCAAAACCAACGAGATAACAACAACATAACGCAACCAATGGCAAATACGGAAAAATGTCAAGAAATAACTTTTATTTAAAATTAAATACTTTACTCAAAAAGGTATTTTATTTCATTTCTCCAGTGGTGTACCGCGTTTTTCCTTCAATAATATCACAAATTACTCGTAAATCCACCACTGGTTGAGATAGTAACTTAGTTTTATTTTATTTTATGATCCTTCATTCATACACCATGTGTGCAAAATTTGGTTTAAATATCTTAAAAAATTTGAAAGTGAAAAAGTAAAAACTCTTTTTTTAATTCAAATTTCAACACCTTGTATCTTTTTTAGTAAGAGTTTCCGGATACATGTTCATAGAAAACTTTTTGCCTAAAATTGTTTTTTCTATCACCTGTTTCATTTAAGGTTCTTAAAACGGGGACACCCTGTATAACTGAAGAGAATAATATTGTCGAAAATAATAAAATATTTTATTAAAAAATTGCTTCAATGACAAAGTGATACAAGCAAATGAAGAAGTTAAATTTAATGCATATATTTGTGTATGTATTCCTATTATTATATTGAAATACCTAATATACAAACACTCTAGCTTCTTGTGATAAAGGGATATGTATTTGTAGTTTTAGATATAAATTTTTAAGTATAATGTTATAAATGTTATATGCATCACAAAGAAAAGTAAATTAAAAGCAGCATGCTGAAGGAGACTCAAATAAACTTGTGGAAGTTACAAAGGATTTTGAATCTAGGTGACAAGGTGTATAACGGTTTCCACAAAATGTAATAAAAAAAGCAGCAATTTAAAAGATATTCAAAATGTCTTTCGTTTTCTTTTATGCATTTTTGAATCCTATTGCGAAATAATCTGAGGACATTTGTGAACATTGCCTAAGTTACTTAGATCGTTTTTGATTTTAATTTTTACACTTTTTCAATATCTCTTGGGGTTTTTTTATAGTTTATAAACGTCATGTTTGATAGACTTTAACAGAAAGAAAGTCAAGAGTTCTCAGTGGTGACTAGATTCCCAGTTTTGTAAAAAATATTCGCTGCAAAGCCTTTTTTGTCGAAATTTCCTTGGAACTTGATACATTTTACTGTTTGATCAAGAAAAGTCAGCATATCTCAAGTACAAGTAATTTTTGGCTTAAGAAGTATTTAACAAAAGTTGTAGATAATTTAGTGGTTGATTCGAACATAAAAATAAATAAGGGGTGTTCCATTTAAAATAAGCGAGTTTTGAGCATTCAAAGTCTTTAAAAGCAATTTAATTTTTTGAGCACCGTGTTTAATATGTTAAAAACCTAAATAAAGGAGTTAATTGAGCAGCTATTTGTAAATAACTTCTAAAAAAATCATTTGTCCATAATCTATGCAACAACTCTTAAGATTCCTGACAACTATTAGCGAAAACACCATTTTCTTAAAAGTGGACAATTAGTCAATCAAGCAGTTTAATTTGTCTAATGCTTCCCAATATTTAAATCTAACCTAACATCAGTACGGAAAAGATTTTAAAAGATATTTGATATTCTGTTTATGGTTTCTTGAAAGTATTGGAGAAGAACCTAATTTCTATGATTTAATTTTATTCACAAATAAGTGCACGTTTCATAATACGGGTCTTGTTATTCGTTACATTTATTTCGCAGTCAGAACTATCGACATCATTGGAGTGTTAATATATATCGTAATAAGTTCGTTGGGCCTTACTTTTTTAATGACCCCTTAAATGAATAAGTTTTTTTTAAGATTTATAAAAACATATTTCTGAATTATCTTAGAAGACGTACCCTTAAATAGCAGGCAAAAAAATTATGGGTTCAGCTAAATAAATTTCTTGCTCATTTTTTGCACGAAAATATAGAGAATTTCAAAACAAATGGATTGGAAGAAGCGTTCCCCATAATGGGTCATCCAGATTGATTAACCTAACACGAATGGACTTGTTCCTGTGGAAGTTTGTAAAAGGCATAGTGTACAATGTTTCACCTACCACTAGTGAAGACATAAGAACTTGAATACAAGATGCTTTTGAAACAATTAACGGAAGTATTTTAACAAATTTTGAAAAAAGAATAATGGTAGATTAAGCAGAAAATGGCTCCCACATGGCTGGCTTGTTACAGAACAACATTGTATACATTGGTAAATACCGGACTTGTCTACTTTAAAGTAGAGCAAACAGACAAGTACGGTATTTACCAAATTTCATGTAAAGATTGTCCTCAAAAGTATGTTGGGCAGACTAGACGATCTCTTAAAATCCGACTGAAGGAACATTTGGCTCATTTGAGGTACGGAAGAACTGAGAAGTCAAGTGTGGCTCGCCATGCTTTTGAAGTAGATCATAGGATAGATAATAATACTAAACTGTTAAGAGTAGTAAATAAGAATTATATGTTAAATGCATGTGAAGAGTAGCCATCCATAAGGCTGGAGACAACCTTATGAATGATTGCACTGGGCCTTTGGGCCTTTTATCTCTGTTACAAATAGTTAAAGTTGATAGATAAAGATTTGTGACACTACGACGTGTATGATTAGATGCGCATCCACGTTCGGATGAGGTCGATCATGCACGAAGTGAATATTCTTAGTATATAATGGTAAATTTTAGGATTAGCTGAAGATGATAGCAACTTTTTTTGTGTTTTTAATCTTTCTTGGTTTCAGGGAACAAATTTTATATTTTAATTTTAAAGATAACTAAGGACCAGTCCGTTTCACCAAAAAAATATTTATGTTATTAATGCATATCTTCTATGAATTCCGTGAGTTAGCGTTAATATTTCTAATGGTAATAGTTGTAGCATTTTAAATAGCAGTTATTACCGCTAAATAGCTAAGATGCTACAACTATTACCATAAGAAATTTTATTTAAAATAACTCACAAATTTCATAGAAGAATGGAAAAGTGTATTAAGCACAAAGTATATATTTTTCAACATTTATTTTAGAATCATAATTTTCTGTTATCGATGTTTTCATTTTTTTCCAAAAAACAAATTAAGTTTACGTCAGAACTACCTTTGTTTAATTTTCTGTGATAAGCTTCTCATTTTATAGTTTTTGATATTAATGTATAATATAATAACTTTTTTATTTATAACGCAATTCTCTAATTAGAAATATAATAAATTTCTCCTCCATGAGTGCTCACTTAAAAAAACATATGTTTTGATGAATGTCTCACAAATGCTACTCTGAGGACACAACAACTCTGATTAGTGTGCACCAAAGGTAGGTTCTCCGATTTCTGATCTATATCTGGAATTGGCAAACTCTTGGGAGTGGCTCAAAAAGAAAAGAAAAAAAAATGGAGCAGCCAGCATACGATAAATGTTTTTCTTAGCTCTTTTATATTTGTAAGATATTACTGGCACATGTTCTTCTTTTAAACAAAGCAACTACAAACAAATCTTTCAACTTTCAACTGTGTAGTGATTGCCCTGATATCCAATGTGCAGAATTCACTAAAAACAATTACCATCTTATAGAATCAATGAAATTGAAAGAAACAATCGCGGTAAAAAAATCGGCAACGTATGAGAAATTAGGTGGAAGTCAAAGAAAGTAGTCTCATGCAAAGATGGCATAAAGAAAGGAAGTTACTTGCAATTAAAAAAAACCAATTAAACGGATACCACACTTAATAGAAGAGTTTTGTAACTTTTTCTACAGATCTCCTTTCTGAAAGTCTTGTCGGAGTTGCAGTGTGGAGGTAGGCCCTTGGTTAAGGGAAAACTGTACCTATTTGGTCTGCACAGATAAGCCGAAGAAAAAACCGAAGTGTCTGTAAGGGTCTTTAAACTAACTCTACCATTTATGACTTAATTTGAACTATAAACACTGATGGAAAAAAACAACATTGAGAAAAAAAATGGACTGTCTTCCAAATTAGGTCAAATGAAAAATACTTAACCTTATGCTTATATGTTCTGCAAAATACAAATATTAGTTTAATAAAATAGATGCATCTAAGAAGCTGCTTGTGTGTCACAGGAACTTTAACTTATTTCCGGCAACAAG
Source organism: Dastarcus helophoroides (assembly GCA_028583605.1). Classification (NCBI taxonomy): domain Eukaryota; kingdom Metazoa; phylum Arthropoda; class Insecta; order Coleoptera; family Bothrideridae; genus Dastarcus; species Dastarcus helophoroides. The sequence continues at coordinate 1,823,770 of CM053329.1, forward strand.
AGCTGCAAAGTTTACTTAACTGAGTTGCAACTTGAATATACCGTATCTCATTAAAACCAGACTTTAGAAAGATATACTAAGTTTCATAGGCATATTTATGTTAAAGGCAGCCGCAATTTAATCCAAATCTGGCTGCTCAACAATATGAAACTTTTAAGACAAAGGAAGTCAACTGAAAAACTGAAGTACCTTTGTGTAAAAGTTTTATTATTAAAACTCAAAAATTGTTTAATAATATCAAGTTGAGAAAAAGTATAAAATATCCATTGTCCTTTGTTTTAATAATTTTGCATGGGCATGTCAACTAAAATGAAACTACGTATAATTATAACTTTTAAATTTTTTAATCAGCTAATTATACAAATTTGTAAGAACTGATTTGACGCGCTCCTAAATAAAAAGATCAGGTAATACGTATTTTTTCTGTTTCTATTTCTGAAGCAGTTTATATGAAAGAAAACCCTTATTATTCAAGAAAATATTATGTCAAAAGTAAACCTTAATTGCATAGCTTTAACCTTTTCCACAACCCTTAAGTATTTCTCTCACAAAGTTTTATTTTTCCTGAATTAATAATTGGGCAAATAATGGGGTTCATTTTTATGCAAATTTTTTGCTCTTAAATTTTCAGCCGCTTACTAGAACATTAAATGCCATTTAAAGCCTGGTTTATTGTTCCGAAAGACCTACTCTGGAAGCATTTTAGTGCAACGTTTGTAGTATAAATTATGTTGTCATAATGCAGTCTCCTCGTAAGGGATAACCATGCTTTACCCTCTTTAACATTTATTATGGAACCGTGCCTCAAGTCAGCACATTGCGGCGTTAACCTAATAATTTAACAGTTAACAAACATTCAGCTAGAATTTTATTTACTCTAGTGCTCTCTTAATTTGAAGTGGTACAATAAATATATTCATGTTAAAGGTGAACCAATTAATATATAATAATTTATACAGGTTGAACCAAATTTGATTTCCTCTACAGGGATCTCGTAAACCATCAGAGATACAAGAAGCTTAAATGGGAAAAGTAGTAAAGAATTTATGCCTAATATTATTCCGCTGAGAAAACAATTGAATTCCAATTCGTCTTGATTTTATTTAGAAAAAACTGAAAATCGCCATTTTTAAAAATCAGCTGTAACTTGTTTATTTGAAGTCCGATTGAAAAATTTCAAAAACTATTATTTGTTTTTTGACATCCAGCAGTATTTTGCTATCATATTTGTGTCCCAACTTTCTTGCTATCTGTTCCCCTTAACCTTAATATCTTGGTGTAAACGGTCACCTTGTTCTTCACTTAAGCCAGCAAGGTTCTCAGGAAATAAAGCAGTATGAATATTGCAAATCAGATTATGGAAATTGCTGAGCATATTATTCAAAATATAGTGTCATAGTCTTTGCTTTTTCCGTTTCCTAAAAAATGTTCCACTATCTCTTAAAACATACAAGCATACTTTTTGGACTTAATTAAAGTTTTTTTTTTAAAGTTAGCATCTTGCATTAATTAACTTTTCTGTCTCAGGGCCAACAAACATGCTTTTTTTGATCTTTGCATTCAATGCTTAAATTTATCTGACAGGTACTTGAAAGAGGGACAGTCTTTAGGTAGTGCTTAAAAAATTGCTTCGTAATACCTAATATAATATTAAGTGGAGGTACCAAAAATTTTAAGCGATCAATTCACGCCTCTTTTAAAACAATTTTTGTTCCGAGGATTAATGATGCTCTTTGTGGCCAATGTTTTTGATTCAATGTTGTGCTCTATTTTTACTATTCCATTCACAAAAAACAGAGGTATCTTGTACACTCTCCTTGCTAATCCAGAAGCATATTCAATATCTTTAGATCGTCATTATCCACCTATTCTGCGTGAGTAGCACAAAAACATCGTACCACAGTAGATGCACGTAAATCGTAATATGATTTTAATCACCAGAAGCAATGACTGATGAGAGTAGATGAATATTTAAATGTTATCAGTAACACGCCGAAAGATGAAAAAAGTAATTTTCAAAGATAATTTACTTATTTATTTTTGGCATCTTAGTATCTCATATCTACCCTAATTGTTATTTAGTTTTTTAAGGGAAAACCCATTACAGGTCTGCGTAATATATCCAACAAATCGTAAATAATTTTAGACTCGTAGCCTCCAAGATCACATGATGTTAACCCAGAAAATTATGGTTACAAGCTTCTTTAAAAAATTTGGTGTTTAGAATACGAGGAGGCAAATTGCTACAATTTTACCAAAAATGTTGAATGAAATGATGCTGAAATATTGGTTTAATAAAATGGATTATAGAAATGGTTGATGATTTTACAGCAGCAAAAGGTTATTACCTGAATTATATTCTTTAATTAATGATAACCTTATATCTATATCTATGGTGACTAGGCTAAGCGTGAACTATTTAAATTACTATTCAAATTTACGGTTTCTTGGTTTCAGGGGACAAGATTAGTATTTCAATTTTTGATATTAACCAAGGACCAGTCCGTTCCACCAAAAAGAAATAAAAAAAATACTTTAAATAATTCACATATCACACCACCCATGTATCATTTTCGCTATGATCCTAGGAAATGATAAGTCCTAATAGTTTAAATATACTATTAAAATTTTGACTCGATTGGTAAAGGGGTTATGATATTACTTATGGGTCGTTCTCCAGAAATTGCAATTTTTTGACAATATTTTTACAAAAGACTTATTTTCTTAAGTTTATTTAAATAAGTGGATTTTAAGGTGCCTGAGGTTTTATTAAATTTTACTTTAAAGTAGTCAGTTAAATAAAATGATATTTTAGATTTCACAGCCATTTAAAAAAAATTCTATGCAGGGGACGGATAGTATTCCAGGGGACGGACATATTAATAAAAACAAGTAAAAACATTTGTTAAAATAATAATTACGCTAGGATTACGATGAATAGGAAAGATAATAATATTTTTTTACCGACAACACTGTTTATTTTTATTATTATTTTTTAAATATTTAAAAAATTAAATGTTTTTATAAACAAAAACAAAACACATCTTTTGAGGAAATAGTGTCTTAAACAAAATAAAGTATCCCTAAAAATGTTGCAATAAACCCAAGTTATTATGATCGCAGCCATTGCAGCTACAAAAACAACTCAAGCTGTTCATAACAAGTCTCCGGTGTATGTACATTGTGCCTGATACTTGATGTACCTTTTATGTACCTTTAAAAGCTTTAAAACTTTGCTGATCTTTTAAAATAAAATAATTCATGTCTGACTTATCATTGTTTGTGATTGTGAAGATATTTATTTCTGGACACCTTTCTTGGATGATACTGGTGAACTCCAAATTTGTGATATCTTCTCCCATAACAATAACTTGGTCAACTGTTCGTTTACAGACAGCACCCACACCAACAGGGGCAAAGTTAAAGAAGCTTACATGCTAACACATAAATATAGTTTTGTTTTTATATTGACTTTAAGGACCATCATTTAAAAAGTGGAAATTTGTAATACCTGATGGCAAATAATTCAAAATAGGCTTTAGATGAACCCATATTGCAGGAACATGATGACTTAAATTTGTGGACATAGTGCAGCATGATTTAACAAAGTTCATTCCATAGGTCACCAGAGCATGCAGACTTACTTGGGTTCTTGACCCACCAAAATGGAAGGACTAGATCTCTTTAATGCATTTTATGTAATAATTTTCTGAAAATCCATGTAAATAAAATATCCTTTTCTGTAAGACATTCTTTTAGACTTTTCGGCGACGTGTATTGATGAACTATATTTAACTCGTGCTTGAATAATTTTACAATATCATTTTCCAATTTTAATATTTTATCTGGTGGTAAAATTGAAAAATTTTGTTTCCTTTGTTTGATAACCAAACGCGTTTTGTTTTGTTTATGAATCCATTATATTTTCTTTGGAAGATATCCATTGCGTGTAGAAAATTTTTTCGGTGTTGTTACATTCAGTATATGATAGAGTTTTAATGCAACAATCTTGGCTTGTAGGCTTCAAGCATTCTCGTTGAATCTGTCGCAACATAAATAGGTTAGCATGTCTTGGAAGGTTCCAATCGGAATTGTTTTCGCCTTATACAGCAAATCCAAAATGAGTCGTTGTATTACAATGTCTAATGCATAAACTTCTAAAACCTTTGGTGTGATAATCCAGAATTTGCAGAAGAAAGAATAACTAATGACACTTTCAGTTTTCACAAATTATCACTGCAATTTTTTTAGCGTAGGATAAATCTCTTCTGGTTTTCTATTTTAACCTTCACGACATATTCTTTTTTTCCAGCACACAATCGACGATTCACAGATTTTTTTAAGATGAATGTTTTTCCTTTTCCAGGCCCACATCTTGTTATATGTTATAGCATTTTTTCTAAACTTCAATAACTCGTTCTCTACTACAACGTCTCCAAGAAGTATGTTATTAACTATTTGTTTTTCGTAATGGGTTTTCAATTTCATGGTACTTTCCTTTAGCTGTTCTTTGATAATCTCACCAAATATAGCTTTTTGAACCACTTCTTTTCTAGTTAAAGGATTTTTAGCCATTTGCAGAAGTCTTTTCTTTGAAGGTAGTTGTTTATTTCTGGAAATACGATGATTTTTTTGTCTACAGACATTCAACTTCGCCTTAAAAAATGATATTGTAGCATTCTTTTTTTAGAATTTCAGCATTTCGCTTTCTTCGTTGTTTCAGAGAACGCTTTTTACCTTCTGTTTCCTTTTGTTTCATTTTTCCTGTAGATTGGTGAGGTAGACCATTTAGAGATAACATGTTTCAACACGAAGGAGGAGTTTCTGTTGTCCAGACTGTTACCGATTTTGTCCTCTGTTTTTTCTGTATTTTCTTTTGTTTATACGCCAAATCTTTTGTATTTTCTTCGTTCTCGAGGTGTCATATCAGAAATTAGTTTTCTTTGGCCTTTTTCTTTTTTTCTTAAATATTGAAATCTGTCTTTTTTCTTTTGCTCTACAACTGGTAACTAACTCTCTTTGGCTCTCTTTTCTTGTGTAATTGTTCCTCTCTGCTGCGCTTTGATTTTTTCAGTTCCACTTTATTAAATGATAGTATTGAAAGCAAATAAAGATTTTATTTTAAACGCATAATTTTTTACACGGAACGGACACCAGGGGACGAACAATTTCGAGATTCTACATAAAAAATATCTTTTCTGATATTTACTACATATTTTGATATTGGATTATCAATTTTATAATTGCAATTTACTTACCATGCACTAAGTAAAATAAAATTATTTGCGTTATTATATGAAATAACACTAGCCAGGGGACGGACAATTTGACAGGACAGTAAGTGTTTTCGCTGATTCGATTCAAAATTCAGACAAAACAAAATGGTTGTTACCGACGTAATTTTGAGTTATAATTAATAAAACGCTTACTACATAAACCATAGATTCACTGAAAGTTTATTTACTCTTTCATAGATAACATTTGTGTAAAAATTTATATTGCTAAAATTAATCAGTCAAAAACTGATAACGCAAGTTTGGAGCTTTTTTCAATTCCAGTTAAGCATTTCACCTCAAATAAGCCAATTACAATTTCCCACAACTATAAGTGTGCCTTAAGAAATTAAAAATTCAAAAATTGTTTGATTTTTTTAATAATTAGACTACAAAGGTAAATTTTTGCGATGATAACAAGCCAGGGGACGGACATTTTATTTATTTAAAATAAATAATTTGACATATTATATGCTGTGTTCATGGTAAAACTAATTAGTTATACACTTTGGTAAATAATGTGGTACGTCAATCATTTATAATTGCCTGAAAAAAGCACAAACGCCGAAAATTGTAATTTCTGGAGGACTACCCTTACATAAATTAATTTTTCCCTGATAGTTTTAAAACCTATAACTTTTTTCGCAAATCTAACTTACATAAAGAACAAGAGCTTCAAAAATTGTTCTCGACATCCAAATTCCCAGAGAAACTTCGTAGCATCTGTCACAATACTTCTGAAGTAAGTTGCACTATGCAATGGTTTGTTATTTGTATTTATTATCGTAGTACGCAGTAATTGAACCAGAGTTAGAATTCATTTTGTGCCGTAGCTCGAAGTTTCCAGACAATTAAATGTTTGGCGAATAATGTTTAAAATAAATTTCCACCCAATTTCAGAATATAGCTGACGTCGAATCAAACTTGCTAAAGTGGAAATTGAATTTTGTACCGCAGTGCAATTGCATTATTAAATTAGTTTTAGCGGTTCCCACGGCATCGTTGCATGTGAGACTTAATGGTAGGAACCTTAGAGCAAACTCTAAACTGTAATTTGAAAAGTTTATACATTGTGTATTTGTTAATTTTGGCTTTGAGGAAGTGGCGAATGTATGTAAAATGTCGTTATTAAATTTCATTAGGCTTTCAGTTATTTAAAAATATTCTTCAGAAAAAATTGTTTCCTGAAAACAAAGAATTCTCAATTTAAAAATGCAAAGCAAATTTTCCATTCCCAAGTTTAAAAAGACGTCTTGATGAATGTTTAATTTGGCCCATTTAGAGAAAGCTGCAAATTAAACTCTTTCAGATATAAATGACAACATAGCATAAACAGCCTATATTGTAAGAAGCAATAAATTTGAGAGAAATAAACATTATTAATGTCCAGTTTCCGACAATGCTACGGATTTAATTACGAAATAGTATAATAGTTATTTATAATGAAATGAAATAACTAATGGACTGTAGGTTGAGGATGTTTTTGTTTTCCTACGCGAAGCGGAAGGAAACAATATATCGAGAGATAAAATCAAATGTTTTTTTTTTTTCGTGCATAATGCACTATTTTGTTTATGGTAAAAACAGAGATTTAATATTAAAAAATAAAACCTATTAGAATAAGGAAATCAGTCGATGTGAAAGTTTAAGTTCAGATATGCGTTGCTAAAAAAATTTTTAAAGTAATCAAACGTCTGTCAAATCATTCATGCTTAGGTCTAAAAATGTAATGATTTCAATTGTTTTTTTTAAAAACTTTGAATATTCAAAATTCAAAAATTGACATCTTATACTAAATTTCAATTTCGAAAATAAGCAAATGTAATTTTTGTTTATGTACAGTGTCCAATTTTCGGCATTTTTTGGCTAACACTGGACTTATTATTAAAGATAGGTTGCTGGGGTTCTCCTTTTTAGTGTTCTACTTTTTGATTAAATGAAAGATTCCCGTACCAACCTTATGATGCCTGTCATGTTTTAAACGACAAGGTGACCGAAAATCTTCGCTTCTTAGATATGTTTCGTATTTCCGTTATGCCTTCATATATCAAAAAGGTGAAAACTGACCTTATTAAAGTTTTTACGTTCAGTTCAGTGACGTAGTCAGGTTTTTCTTGTACAAACTCAAGTATTTGAGATATTAACCAAAGTTATTATTAAACATAATTTGAACCTTTTAAAAGCTCCTTGTTTTTTAAATTCTAGATTTAGATAGTTTATTGATCTTCACATCTGCGATTTACCATTCGACTTATTGCTAATTAGTACCACCTTTTTTTATTGTTACTGTTGATAATTTAGAATTTAAAATGTTTACGTTACTTTTACTTTAACAGAAAATTTATTATAAACCTCTTGTTTATAAGCTAAAGTTCCAATTGAAGAAAAAATAATATACAGGAATGTCATTTAAAAAGACATTTTGCCCCGCGATGTCGAAAACGCTATTCTCATTTGGTTGTTTCATTCTTGGATCTTAAAGAATGTTAAAAATGACTATTTTACATTCATCTGCTTCTTTCTTACTCGTAACTGATCTTGAGAATTTTGTACCTTTGATATTTTTGAAATTTACCTTATGTTGGGCGACAGTTGATTTCTTCTTATTGTTATAATCTCAAATGCGCTGTGTATTCATTGAATCGAGTTTTAATAGTTTATAATGAAAAAATGAAGAAATAATGTCAGTTAATATTTAAAAGTAATAAGAAAATTAGATAAATATTATATTACAGCGATAGAATAAACGGCTTGATTGAAAGTGGATCATATGAATAACCAATCCTTTACCAAAAATGAATATAGATTTTAAAGATGATACAAAAAATGCGCAATCGCATTGCCAAACCAATAAAATGCAAAATTATGTCGAATAATTTATCTACATTCCCAAATTATACTGCCTAGCTAAAATTAACTAAGCAGGAAATTCAATCAGGACAGTACTTTCAGGTGTGACCTCACTCACTTATCAGCAAGCAAAATAGGGTTCAGAAAACTTAAAACCTAACTAGGAAAATAGTGTTCAAGAAACGTAAAGCATTATTTTATAAGTTGCAGCATTTTCCTTGGTATATGCGTCTATAAACTATAGATTTTTCCAGAAGAATTCGCTGAGAAATAATGGCATTTATGAGGAAAATTCACTTTACGGATTATGAATATCCTTTGAAAACCTGGATAAATCAGACAATAAAAAATTTAAAACACCAATTATGAACCTGAGACATTATTAATGTTCCAAGTGGAAAAGGGTGATTGGAAGGTCAGGTTAAAGGAAATAAAAGCGCTAGAATCGGATGCTAAAAGTAACTTCAAGTGCAACGTTATTTCTGCTTTCTCCCAACGTTGTCGAACTTGCACTCAAATCCGATCAGGATTCCATCTTACAGTCCTTTGAATAAACTCCTTTTTACGTAAGAAAATCGTTTTATTTCCCCGGATCTACATATCTTTGGTATTTCAACTAAGATAGTTGCAAAAACGATTACGTGTATCATAAAAAGATATCGTTTCTGCACACTAACGTCACCTGTTTCTTTTTCTATAAATAGTGTGGTGCTAATGAAATGATTATTTCGTAAATCGTTGACTTAGGACAAAACTACAATATAGGGTGTTCCATTTAAAACAACAAAGTAATCGCTGCTTAAATTTAATGTACAGTCGTCAATTCAACACATTAATGATTTTGAATTTATGAAAGTCGTGCAAGGTAGTTTTATATGTGTTCTACCTACATACCAAGTAGACAATTCTTATCTTATTTAAAAAAAAATACAAAGAATTTCGTAGGACCTTGCATTTGGCAGACTTTTTATAAAAATCCAATTATCTCAAAAACTATAAATTTTAAGAACACTGTTATCCAAACTAGCCTGAAAATATTTAATACAATCCAAGAATGCAAAAATATTTAGGATGTCTTATTTAAAATTACGAGGTTTATTTCAACTTCTTGTATAGCCGGAAGAGCTATAAGTTTACGAATATTTTTGATGTGGTGGTCTCGTCTACTTTCTTTAGTTGCCAAATTGCCAATTTTTTTAAATGAGTAGCAGATATCGATCCCGGTGATTCCCGGTGGGGTATACTGTATATAGTTCTATTTTCTTCACCTATTGATGTAAGTAAATAACGACTTGCAGCACTTTTCAAAAGTGCTATCTTATGAGCCATGTTTTTAATTAAAATATTATCGATTACTTCCTCACTTTCACACAGATTATCTCACATGTAAAACATATACGTGCATTTCAATGAAAACTATTCGCTCTAAACAACTTTTAAGATCGTCATTTTTAGGGACGTCATATTTAAAAAAAATACGAGGGGTTGATCTGGGGGCGCAGGGGCGACAGTTACACTTAGTATAAATATGACGAAATCTGTCCCTCAGAGTATGTTTATTGACGTACTTTAGCGTTAAGGCCGGTCGCACTTTGGACGAGTTTTCGTACGAATTTCAATCGTAAATACCTAAGAACTATCCCAATCCTTAGAGCTCTATCGTAGCTGGCACATTGGGAGCGATGTTGGCATACGTGTACGAACGTAACATTTATAACTTGTTTTAAGGATTAAAATTTTTGTGTAAGTCTGCCATAATATTTTAGGAAATAAAACCAAATTCATCCCTTTTTAAAATATATTTCACGTACCCATTCGATTCTGCGATGGAGTTTGCGACGCCGCCCCAGTAAAGTATTATTCAGTGTATACAGATTATTTGTGGATATTAAAGAATAAAATAAAAAGGTAACATGAATATATGTCACCACTCACAAGTTACAATAGGTATTTCCATTTAGTTGAGAAAAACGCAACCAGTGTGCGCGCTCTATTGGTACGTCCAATAATGTACGTTTACGTACGATACAAATTCGTATCCAATGTGCGGCTGGCCTAATTCTTAAAAACTACGATATAAAAATTTATTTAAAATGGATAGTTTTCATTGCAATGCACTGTATATCTCGCAGAATATACCTTTCAAAATAAAAATTGACCTGTATCTGAATTATTGTCCAAAGTTACCGATTTGCAAAATAATGAATCTATCTTCTTCATTTGCATCATACCGTGTAATTTTTTTTATGACTGACGAAAAGTTTTAATGTTTAGCAACCACAGTCTGTCAGTTGTTCTGGGTAATTTATAAGCTGGGCACATTTCAGACCTAACTTACCTTCATTTATCGGAGCGGGATCAACGAAACTTCTTTGAGCAACAATTACTAAAGTTACTAGTAATATCGAAAACGGTATCATCTGAAACAAATTATTACAATAAGAATATTTGTTGTAGATAAATTGATTGATCAACACTTTTTTTTAACCGCGTATAAAAATATTTCTGTAAATTATTTAATAGGTATCTTCCAGCCAAAATTACTAAACCGTCCTTTTATTTAAACTAATCATAATTATCTATAAGAGAAAAGACATAATAAAAATTAACTAGAATATATATACATATATATATATATATATATATATATATATATATATATATATATTTTAATTTTGCAGTGTGATATTATAAAAAATCAGTTTTTCAAAGCTTATTAATGTTAATAAACATCTAACTTTCAAAAGCGTAAAAAAGTATAGAATTATTAAGTGATAATATAACACAAAGAAAACAAAATACTACTTGTATATTGATACACAAATTTCTTCCCTGAAACCAAGTAAGATTAGAAAACAGAACAACAGTTGCTTTAATGTCTTTCGATAGCCAATTAAAATAGCATACTTCAGATGTGATAAAGTGGGTTAAATGCTTATTATTTAAAAAAAATGTATATTCTGATTATATGTAATGTAATTATAAAAACAACAGTTCCGAAAGAAACAATAACTATTATTGAAAAATTAAAAACTCTGTAACAAACTATTATATTGAAATATTTACTAGTAATCGTAGTGTATATGGACTCCTTTACATGAGGTAATTTTATAGAAACATTTTAAGAATGTTATTAAGGGAGACGTGCCCATGACTCATACGCAGGTGTGCGTTTTACACTTCTCTAGAAGTTAAATATTTGAGAAGGCTGATCTGCATAAATATGATAGTGGTTTTTTATGTGATATTTGACATTTTACGAATAAGTTTGCAGTGTCAGATAAAAGTTTGAAATAATCAACAGTGCTTAATTCCTGTACCGACAAAATTAGCAATATTCAAGCCATTCAAAATATATTATTGAAAACTGGAAAGAAAATCATTTTCATTTTTACAATAATATCATGATCTCAAATAGCGCAATGATGATCACAGCATATTATTAATAAACAACTTTACTTTGTATTAAAGAACTTTTAAAAATTGCTGAATATTTTAAATTGTTAGTTTTTGATAAAATATTTTAAAAATATTTGGCTCCTACCTCGTATAGGAGCTTGGATACCTCCAAAAGAAACTTTCTTAAGGCATAAAAACTATATTAGTTAACATAAATTTATTACTAACTTGCATCTTGCCCAGTCAATACCTAAAGTTATACGAAAGGACAGAGAGTTTTTTCTATCAACAACGGGACGTGAAGTTATCACATGTCCGCTACGCGCCACAGTAATTGGACTCCAAATCGAATATACGGGATGGACCATAAGTAATGGTACATAGAGCTAAAGTAGATTTTTCGTATAAAAATAAAGTGATTTGGCCACATTTACCTTATACCAAAAGTTGATATTAACAGAGCTACAGGGTGTCAAAGTTGAAAAATAAATTGTGATTTTTTCGCATAACTGATGAACACATTTTATTATAGACAAGAAATTTGGCATAAAGGGGTTTCTTTGGTCAGAAAATTTTAACTTGCTAACAGATTGTCAGTAACTCATAGGGGGCGCCACCTGCAACACCTTGTATTATTCTAAAGCATCATAACTTTTTTGTGCCTTCATGTACACTTATTTTAAATAGATATTTTTATTTACCTACATTTTTTGCGTAGAAAAGGTATACTTTCTAAATGTTCATACAAGCAACCGTTTTCAAGATATTTGCCTTCAAATTTGCCGTACGTTTATTTTAAGTTATGTAAATGTCAATTTTTCGCAGTAGGTTTCAAATTAAAAAAAAATAAAACTGATTTTAAGAAAGTTTATAATAAATATTACTCTACTGACATTATTATTACACATGTTTTTTAAATTTATAAAGCGAATTTAAATAAAATACCAAAACAAAATTTATTTTCAAAAATAAGTATGTGAGAAATGACCTTTTTCATGTAAAGGGATTGTAAACAATTAAAAATATGGCTGTCTTTTATTGAAATTCATCTCCAAATATCTGCTTTGACCACCTAGACTATTAAAATTTTCTTGTGCGGAGTCAGAGATCATATCTCACACCTCCATGTTAAAAAATAAATTACGTGTTAATTTTTTGGATTTTAGGTAATAATATTATCAGTAAAGTAATATTTGACATAAATTAGCTTTAAAGATGTCATAAGATTACTTTTTTTTTCAAGCCTACTTCGAAAATTTAATATCTTAGTAATTTAAAACCAAGGCACGTCCAGCATTAAAGACAAATAACGGTTGCTTGTATCAACTTTCAGAAAGTACACCTTTTTTACGTAATAAATATGGGGAAATAAAATAACTCATTTAAAATTAATATACGTGGGGGCGCAAAAAAGTTATGATGATTTAGAATTATGTAGGATAGCGCCGATAGCGCCTCCTATCAGCTATTGCTAATATATTAGTAAATTAGAGTTTTCCGACTTAAGAAACTTCCTTGTGCCAAATTTTGTGCATATATTACAATTCATTCCATAATTATACGAAAAATTCGAAATTTTGTGCATATATTACAATTCATTCCATAATTATACGAAAAAATCGAAATTTTTACACCCTGTATCTTTGTTAATATCAACTTTTGGTATAAGGTAAATGTAGCTAATTCACATTATTTTTATTCGAAAAATCCACCATTGCTCTGTGTACCATAACTTATGGTCGACCCTGTATAGAGCACATTACAATTGGTAATTATTACTGAATAAACGTTGTTAAATATATTGAACATTTCCATTTTTAATAAATACTTCTTAAAAATACAACCCGTTAAGGTGACATTCAAGGCAATCTAAAATAACTAATTTCTCTGCAACGCAATTTAATATAGTGAGAGATAAGTGAGCCTATTCACGTAGAGTATATAGGCTCATTCTGATAGAACCTTCCAACTCTCTAATTTGTTGCCAAGCAGAATTTTCATCGAGGATTACAACTTGTCCGCATCACTCTCTATTAATACTTCAACAATTAAAATCCTGATTTACACACTAAATGTTTATTAAAAATAAAAATAATACGTTGTAATTTTTTTTTCTGACTTCAAGCACTTTGACGGGAACTTTCATAGTACAGTCGTAGGATAAAAGACCATTACTAATTGACTTTTCGTGTTTTTAAATTCGTATTTTGCTTTTCACAGTTCTCCAAAGGCTTTTCGCTTTAGCAATTTAACTTCTCCATTATGACTTTCCTCCCTGAGCCCAATTTCCTTAATTTTATTTGTTATGTAAAATCGAAATGACCTTTTACATTAATTTTTCAATAAAACTTTTAGTTATATACACAAAAATTGCTAAAGGGTAAACGAATAAGAATAGTGTTCATTTTTTTGTAACTGCATCAGTATATAAATATCACCGCTGTAAGTGCTTTCTAGTGTTTTAGTTGCAATTCCATTTTTGTTCATAATGATGCCAGTTTCCTTGGAGGCACCGCTAATGCAGCACGGCCATTAAACTGACCGTTGACCCGTGACAAACGGAAAACATAAAAACAGCTAAAGCTTTTGTGTCAGCTCTGTGTCGACAGATAAAAGGAAGTTAATAAATGGTTAAATGCCCTATAAATCATTGAGGATACTTGAGGCCGCCTGAATGTATCACTCAATTTAAAGGAAATGGTTGTTTTCCACCTTGGATAAAACATATTTATCAATAGCCAAGTTTTCTACCCAACAAGATCCTGTTATTAGATAAAAGTGGGTAACACCTTAACAATGATTCTATTGTCATATAATGTCATAACTTTGCTGCAAAATTCAATGGATATTAGAATTGGGCATTCAGAAATACTAAATTTTGCTAAAGATTTATTAGATACGAAACATAAACTCATGAAAGTAAAAACAGTAAAAATAATACTCATTTGTTATATTGCTGAAAACAAGTTTAGATAATCTCCCCTGCTAAATAAACACCTGCCCCTGCATCTTCAGTAAAAGCTTTGTACGGGAGTTCAAATGAAACATTTTTATTTCGTAATTTATTTCATTGTATTTATCGTTCAGAGTTTATTAAGTAATTATTGAAATATAAATTTGCCTTGTGTACATTGTAGAATGATATGTTAACATTTTAAGTGAATTTGGAATTATTTTAATACAGAATTTAATTGCCGATTTCTTAACTCTAGATAACTAATCATTGGTCCGCGAGACGACGCACCTCCGTGCGAATATAAAGTTTACAAATTTCCAAGTACTCGCCGATCCTCTTTTTTTTACTTTAATAATTTGAATAAACAACTGTGTTCACACGCCACTTAGGAATTGATTTACGGCCATCTCGACGAAAGTTTAATTACTACGTAACTATTTTGCAAATGTATGTCCATTACACTTCATTTAATTACTAATGTTTTCTAGGTCGATTAAGGATTTTTTTTCTACTTCCATTTGTATAAGCACTATTTTCTTTAGAACTTGGGAGTAGGATAGACAGGCGAGATCAGTCTATTTAAGGCCGGTCCCAAGGTAGAGCGGTGCCTGCGGTTCCTCTCGACGCCAATTACCAAAGGGGAACCGAAATGGTCAATCTGGGGCAGCGATAGGAAGTTAAATAAGCGTTAAAGACGAAATGTATTCTTAAGCTAGGGTTTCCTACAGCACGGTAACCTAAAAGAGCGACCGCAATGTTACGTCGAGAGACGTCAGCAAAAACCGTGCACGTGCTTCTAATAGGCAGTGTTTTCCTACAGAACGTTAGTGGCTGCCGCTGCGAAAAAGTACGTCGTTCCCACTTTCGAAGCGACCGCTGTGTACGGTGAGGATACTGCAAGCACGATTTAATACGTTACGTTGCCGTTTTACGTTGGAATGTAGCTACTATGATTTATTTAACTTTTCTATTATTATGTGCATATACAGGATGTTTTATATAATATTATATCTCCCTTTTATATAATTCAATTTTTATTAAATAAAAAGTTTGAAAATACTAAATGACATACAATTTGTTCTTCAATATGATGAAAAATGTCCATACTTTTCGAAACATATTTAATTAGGTATATGTCAGTTTTTATTTGAAACATTTTTCAATACATCAGATTCGTCAATGTAAACAATATTATGAAATAATTATGGTAATACCTTGGCCTGCGGGGATTCTGATGGTTGTAAACAAACAATTAGAAAATCAGAACAAATCTGTTGTGAATCATTAGAGGTTATCAATTTTAGAGAGAAATTTTGTCTTGCAAAACAAAATACTTTATACATTCATGAGACAGATTTTTAGTTTTCAGCTACGTTGCCAATTAAAAAAAACATCATGACCAAAAATGATTTTTGCCGATCAAAAAATCTCTAAATATAACAAAAAATTATATTTACATATATACAACACCCTAAAATACAACCTTGTCAATTAAAATAAAGAAAAATACGTTCTCTAAAAATAATGTTTGTCAACTAAAAGTGAAATGACCCGTGTCTCGAAATTTCTTTGTCGACTAAAAGGAAAACCACAAATAAATATAGTTTGTGACTAATAAAAAAATTATAAAAAATTAGAACATTACAGCTCAAATTGTGACAATTTTACAGCCCTAGTCTCGGCCGACGTACTCTACTGCAACTCTTTTCTTGCTTTACATCAATGTTCACCGTCAATGCGACCATTCTGTCCTCGACCGCTGCATGGCATAAAGCGGCGGTCAAATAATGGCCGTTCTTTTACATTGCCGTTTTGTAGGAAACCCTAGCTTTAGTCGTCAAAATATCTAGAGAGGAATAGAAAGGAAGAGACGCTTCTTTAGTCGTAAAACTGTTTAGGGGGTTTTAATGCTGATATATTGTGGAATGCATTTTTTCTTTGGTCATTGAAAATTATTTGGGATGCTCAATTTATAATAAAAGGGCACAAAAAAAAACAACTTTAATCTCCCTTGATGAAGGTCTTAGAGTCCCCACTAGGTCTACTCAGATATAATTCATATCCACATTAAGATTTCTCAGCTAAATTTTTTTTATAAAAATGGAAAAACAACTCGCGGGGATCTGGCTAAGGTAACGGTTACAGATGATGACTTAGAAGCCTGATATCAGATCGAACATACAGCACATTCTAGGGGATGTGCCCGGTGTAAAAGTTTCTATTCATTCTTCGTCTGCCTAAATTATGTTATGTATGTTCATCATTAACTCGATGAATGTCAAAACCCTGTTGCATGAAATGCAACTTGCGACCTCTACTATAAAGACATATGTTCCGTTTGAAATTTATGCTGGTTTAGATTTGGGTTTTTTCCAAAATTTTCTAAAATTATTTTGAAAACATTATTGAAAATTGTAATGTCGAACCTTTGACTTCGGCTTTTTAAAGAATTAGCCTTGTGAAAATTTCGTATTTTTTTCAAAATTTTAATTTTTAAAACATTTGGATTGTTTGTGAAAATGATGTCGCATTTTTAAAATGGTTAAATTTTTCTCAAAATGTTGTTATTTTAAAATTACGACTTTTTTTTACTTACAATTTCGACTTAAAAATCTTGGCATTTTTAAAACGTTTTACTTTTCAAAATATCAAATTTATCAAAAATTTCGGATTAAAATTTTGAAAAATGCCGGCATTTTTAGAAATTTTAATCCGAAATTTTTGAAAAGTAAATATTTTAAGAAATCCAAACTTTCAAAAATTATAAATTTTTTAAAAAAGTTCGAAGTTTTCGTTTTTTCTGGTAATTTCTTTTTTTTTTTTTCAAAATATTGATGTTATATCAAAATTATTTTTTTCTTCACTAAATTCGACTTTTTGCCAAAATTATGACTCTTTTATTAAAGACTCGACTTTTTTCCATATTTTCGGCTTTTTTCAAACATTTTACTCTTTTTTCAAAATTTCGACTTTTTAATTTGAATTTTTTCCAAAATCTGTACTTTTTTGAATATATCGTTTTTTTTTGAATATTTTGACTTTGCAAGGTTTAGATATTTTTCGAAAATTAGTTTTTTGAAAATTTCGACATTGTTTTAGCATTTCCATTTTGCGAAAAATTTTCGTTTTTTTTTAAATTCGATATTTGTTTACGTTTTGACCAAATTTTCCAAAACTTTATAGATTTTTGAAAATGTTGATTTTTAAAATTTTGACATTTTTTTTTAAAATTCCACTGCGAATTCGTACTTTTTTTAAAATATAAAATTCTTGAAAACCTAACCTTTGAAATAGTCAAATTTTTGACTTTTTTCAAAATTATTTTTTTTATCAAAATTTAGATTTTTTGGAAACTTGCAATTTTTTTAATTTTGATTTGTTTTTTAATTTGATCTTTTATTTGAGAATTTACATTTTTTTAAATCGTCCCACTTCTTTAAATGTCAATTTGTTCTAGAATTCTCAATTATTTTGCATAATATTGAATTTTTCTAATTTTT
Source organism: Dastarcus helophoroides (assembly GCA_028583605.1). NCBI lineage: Eukaryota > Metazoa > Arthropoda > Insecta > Coleoptera > Bothrideridae > Dastarcus > Dastarcus helophoroides. The sequence goes on from CM053329.1 coordinate 1,841,748, forward strand.
TTTCAAAATGTCGACTTTTTTCCAAAATTGTGAATTTTTCAAAAGTTTTGACTTTAAAAAATTTTGATCATTTTTCAGAATTGTTTTCTTAAAAGTTTCTTATTTTTTAAAAAAAATTTGACTGCTATTTTAAAATTTTATCTAATCAAAACTTCGCATTTTTCCAAATATTAATTTGGTCATTTTTTGAAAATTTCGAATTTTCTGATAATTTTAGCTTTTCTTCAATATTAAGACTTCTACAATTTTGACTTTCTTTAGAATTTGATTTTATGAAAATCAACATTTTTTTTTTCGAATTTAGAGTGTTTTTTTAAATTTTGACATACTTTTTTCAATTTTTTTTATCCAAATATTTTCAGTAACATTACGGTTTTTTAAAAAGTCGATTGAAAAATCTTCAATTTGTTTTAAATCTCGACAATTTTGCATCTTATTGAAATTTTATATTTTTTCTTAAATCAAAATTTGTTTTTGAAATATTTAGAATTTTGTTGAGAATTTCGTTATTTCTGAAATATCGAGTTTTTTGAAGAATGTCAAAATGTTGTTATTTTTTAATTTTTTAGAATAACTGAACTTTTTTTGGAAATTTTAACTATAAAAATCTTAACATTTTTGAAAATTTTGATTTTGATTTTAAAATTTTCGGCCATTTCAAAATTTTAACCTATTTGAAAATTTTGATTTATTTCATTGAAAATTTCAACTTCTAAATTTCGATGTCTTTTATTTTGAAATTTTTTGAAAAATTTGTCTTATTTTCAAATATTCAATGTTGTTGAAAATTTCATTTGTTCGATATTTTGACATTTTCGAAAATTTAAATAGATTTTTAAAATCTTTTTATTTTTGAGAATTTAGACTTTTTTTTAGATTCCCGCTTTTTGGAAATTGGCTTTCAGATTTTCGATTTGATATTTTTTCGAAAATGGTGACTATTTTTTAAAATTCTACATGTGAACAGATTCATGGGTATTTTTCTTGGACAAACATGGAAATATTTCTCGAAGTTTTAATTTTTTTCCAACATTTCGATTTCTTTCTCGAAATTTTAAATTTTATGTAGTAAATTAAAATAATATACAAATATTTGCGAATAATATATAAAATTCCTCAAACTACGTATCTAAAATATAAAATATAGAAAGTATAAATTTTCGAAATGTGTCAACTTGTAGCTTGCAACACAGAACCGATAATATAAACTTCACGATTACAAATGAGTATATTCGGTACGATACCACGATGCCAACGATGCTAATTCCTCGATTACATATTTCGGAAAAGTAATCGGTGATTAAAATCTGATTACATTTTTACTCACTCGTGCAGGTCTCTATTACATACCATATTGCTTGAAACCTTAATGGATACTCTCAATAAAAACAGTTTTATCGTTAATAAATTACGAATTTAAATAAAAACCGAATAGTACATTAGGCTTTCTGGTAAAATTGGTGACAAAAACGCTTTACATGTTGTACTTTTGGGTGATGTTGAAATCAGTGCAACCGTCCGCAAGTATTTTATTCATGTGACATTTACTCAGTAACGACTACGTCTACAAGAAAATGGCAAATAACTTTTTCGTAGCCAATTTTTAGGCTTTCCAACTTTTGTAAAAAACATTTTTTTCTTAGACTAAAATTGGGTGACTAATTGACAAAAAAACAAAATTTTCTATCTTTAACTCAATATGGTGGCCCATCCGCACATGATCTTGGTGGGGAACTTTCTGTACTTACTTGTTAAGCCGAAGTAAAGGTATTCCTAAAATAAGTTTTAGTATATAATTATTTTGTGACAAAAATTTATTTTTCCTGCGGTACATTCCCTGAAGTTAAGAGGAATGACGACCTTATCGCATTTTTATGTTTTGTTTAGACTTGAATCTGAAGGAGTACATCTGATGTAACCTCTCGATACTTAGCGTATTTCCAATTAATATAATCATAGTTCGTAGCCTAGCGTTGGTCAGTTCTTATTAGTAATTACTAGAGATTCACCCTTTATGCGAGCTAAGCCAAATGTAAGTGTTGTGTACAATAAAGTAATTTTTTAAAATCTATTTTTAAATAGTTTGTACTTATTTATATACACTTACTATTGTGCCATGTAACATGTTGCTATTTTCATTAAACGATTTTGTCGATATTAACGTTTTTTAATGGGTAGTCCACTCGACGAATGTGTAGTTATAATGTAACTCAAAATTAAGTTTAGTTGTCTAGGGTTAAAGCATATCTAGAAAGTATAAAGTCCCAGTCATTTAAATACACCAAGCTTCTTTGGAAAAGCAAAGTAATAAAACTGTATATGTTTTTTTTTTTTTTTCGTTAAAAACCGATACTCCTAAAGAGATCGACTATCTACCGCCGCACTACACAAAATTTCTGAACAGCTATTTTTATTTAAGCCTTTGATGTTTACTTTCTAAGCATTTTTCAAATGAAACCCTCGAACTTCACTTCCATTACGCTAAAAGCTACTTCTTAGACATCATGTAACTTTTGGTTTACGCCTCAAGCTCTACATTGTGCGGTACACTTTGATAGCATTATGTTTTAACGCATCACGAAAGCTAATCAAAACACGAATTGTCACGTACAAGTAATTAGTTCAGTTTAGCAGAAAATGAAGCTACAACGACGTGACTGCTTTAGATTTTCAACAGTTTTAAATTTATTTCAGGCAAACAATTAGAAATGCCTCTGGCAAACAATGGCGACAATGTAATGAGGGGAAGAATGCTATGTGCTAAATAAAGGACTCGCTGAATAGAACGATTTCTATCGTCTTTGCAGCAAATTTGGGGCGCAATTTATTTCCGCGCATATTTGTTTCGGTTATTGAAAGTTTGCAAAGGTACTGCATATTACATGCGCTATTCACGAACCACGGGTATTTCGGCTGTTTCAATGGCTGTCGTTAAGTCATTTCAGGATTTTTCAAAATCAGCTTGAAAGAACTTTATCCCCTCAAATTGCTCACCTTCACTACATGAAAGCAATATTATCATGACGCCCTTCAGAGATGTCTAATGTGGTAGATCGCAAATCTCGCTTCTTCCTAGTGCTGTGTTTAGAAAACATAAAAATTCATTACATTTAAAGAAATAAATTCTCTTTGAATTCGACACGTCGAAGGTTTATGGCCCTAATAAGATCCATTTACCCAAGTCAACCATATTATAACTTTAGAGCACAAAAAAAAAACAAATCTAATCCAATCAGATTATTTAATTTTTTTTATACAGAGTATCGGAATATCGGAAAATTTGTAAAGTCCATTCTATTTTTAAAGAGTATAGAAATTCTTAAATAATTTTTTACATCCAAAGTAATGGAGTATGTACACTTAAGTAGAATAGAATGCTAAAATGAGAATACGATGACAATTGACCGTTATCTAGAGTGCCTTAAAAATTTGGGACTAGCATCCTTATGTGCATTGACTCCTTGCTAAGACTTACAAACTACATTGCTGGACAAAATTCAAGCCTAATATTTTCTCGGAATAACCATGAGCCAAATATGCCTTTTAAAAGTTGTATTTTCTTTTTTAGATTAAGAAATACATCACATCTAACAACCATAAAGCGCAGTTTAGACCTACACTAGAGAAACTATTCTTATTTTAGGATCTCACGTCTATTAAAATACACTTGTCTTTTTTATTTCTAGCTTATATAGGTTTAAAGCACTTGTTGATTCCAACTATACAGAGGGATTGATGGTGGATAGCGTATTTTAGGATATTGGTAAGAAATCAATCAATCGTTTAGTTAGAGCCACAATGGACCATACTCTATCGAAGTAATTTTTTTGAAACCAGCAGTGTGGCCAAATCTAGGTAAACTTGGCAACGTCTTAGTTATTTTAAATAAAACACACTGTATTTTTTGTGACGTTTTAAATCTGCATATGACTGAGGATAACTTTTGTCTATACTTCCTTATACCCTTCTCAAACTATTTTAACTTGTGCATAAAAACATCTCTGCTCAGGATAAACGGAGAAGGATGACTACGCGACAGTGCATCCGTCCATGCTGTGATCACTTCACAAGCTGCCACATCAACAATGGGAGCAGCCACCGTGCCCATATACAACTTCTAGCGATTATTATTTATTTTGTAGGTATGTTTCAAGGGCGATCATTACTTTCAAGAATAATAATAGGAAATATACGTGGGAACATTTTAGATTTGGGTTTTATTTTGTTTCCTTTTTCTACATTAGGTCCTCGTAGGTATACTTATAAAATTAGATAAAATAGTTGCATTGTATGTATTCAACGTATTCGCAATGTGAAGTTAAATTCTATTAGACAGAATTGCTTTTCCTGTTGCATTTTTAATATATACCTAGGCAAAAATAATAAAGCTAGTGAGGTAACCTCAACTCAAAACTGTTCATTAAATTTTAATAATGCACAAAATATAATTTTTTGCCCACCCGGACAAGAAGCTATTATTTTGCAACTTATTTTGAGCGGACGCGAAATGCAATTTTTCAACCGCTACCCTTGGCAACGGACTCTAAATAAATTGACATAGACATTACTAAAATAAAAATAGAATCATAATTTAGTATTTTAAAATACTCTTTATTCTAAGATTCATAGAGTACTGGGTGGCCAACTAAGAAAAGACGCCGGCTATATCTCAGCAACGGATCACTTCACAGCTTTGGGAAAAAAAAATTCAATAAGAAAAGTGGTCCTGAAAAATCGCTGGAAAATATTTTTGAAGTTCTAAACTGACCGCTAGGTGGCTTAATACGTAGGAACTAATAGAAAATTAGGATTTTCTTGAAATTTGGCTCAATTAAGGTATCTTGAAAATACATGCATTGTAATCCTAGAATAATTTTAACTTGTTTTTGTTTTACACTTTTTGTTCTATCCTTAAAAATAAAGCGGCGGGGAGAGGTAAAAAAAAATTTTTTTTAATGTCATTTAGTTCATTTAGCCTTAATTAAATTTAACAAATTTAGTCTCTATAGAAAGAGTGTTATTTAGTCTATCGACGGCACTTTCATATGTTTTTATTTTAAAATTATTGCCGCTGCTACAGCGCATTACATAAAATGGTAACAAACTTTGCGGTTTTTCTGAAAATAATTAAATAGAATGTTATGTCAATGTTGATACCTTCAAAATAGAAAATTGAAAGCCCTAGATATCAGTGAAAACCGCAACTTGATACCTTTTGTCTAACCGGAGATATTGGCAAATAAAATTTCAGTAACGTAAAAGCTTGATGACGTTGTTTACCATTCAGAATACAAAATCAGAGAATGTTTAGAATTTGTCCTACACAATATAACCATAAGTAATTAACACACCTTCAATGATATAATAGTAATAACAGTGGAAATAATTAATCGAAGAAACAAATTAATGTTTAAAAAATTTAAAAAAAAGATAATACATTACATTAAAAATGTTAAATTATTATAGTCCATTGATTGGATTCCTAGATGTTCAAACTGACTGCCGTCCATCATTTTCATGCAGTGAATCCTCTGTCGAATGAACATCACTGCGATTTTAACTTCTGTCGTTGACCATTCTACCCCTCTAATTCTACCACTTCTTATTCTTTCGATCATGTCCTTTCTTTTGCAGGCTTGTTGGCAATAACAAGGTCTTTTGTTCGCCTGACAATTAAAAATCAAGGCAAGTCAGATCTGGGGATCTGGATGGCCAAGAAAACTGACTTCAACTTCCTATCCACCTCTCACGTTGCCTGATTTTCAACGATGGTTCAGCATATCCCCAAGTCATAAGCTATTGTTCTAGTACTTAAATGGGGATTAAATTTCACATACTCTAAAACATTTATAATATTTTACTCGATGACCTCACGTTATCTTCCAAACACAGGGACATGCACATTTCCTATGGTTTGTATACGATCTATCAGTCGAAGCAAAACTCTTTCACTTTGATTACGTTTTTCGGGATACTGCACGCGTAGATTTAGCACCATTAGTTGCATTTTCATGCATTCGAAATAAATGGTTAACATGTCAAATGCTTCTTAATTTGTATTAATCTTTGTAGTTTTATAAAGAAATATAAAAGCGGAAATACCAATTAAGTCAGAAGAGCAGATAGTAAACACAATTGCAACCTTAAAGATTTGTTTTTTTTTTATTTTATTTTTGCAGTTAACTTTTTTCAACAGCGACTTTGCCAATTTTGTAAGCAAACTATGTGATAATTCATAAACTTACTTCTTAACTTCTTTAACTTTGTTTGCAAGTATCTTTGATTAGACAAAATATATCGAGTTGCGCTTTTTACTTGGGTTTAGGGCTTTTAATTCTCTATTTTAAAATATCAAAATTAAAATATCATTCTAATTAAATTTTTTTAGAAGACCCGCAAAGTTTGTTACCATTTTATACAACGTCGCTGTAGCAGCGACAATAATTTTAAAATAAAAACATATGAAAATGCCGCCGATAGACTAATTAACAGTCTTTCTATAGAGACTAAATTTGTTAAATTTTATTAAGGCTAACTGAAGTAAACGGAATTTAAAAAAATCTTATTTCGAGGTCTCCTCGCCACTTTATTTTTTAAAGATAGAAGAAAAAGTGTAAAACAAAAACAAGTCAAAATTACTTTAAAATTACAATGCATATATTTTCAATATACCTTAATTAAGCAAAATTTCAAGAAAATCCTAATTTTCTATTCAGTTCTACGTATTACGCTACCTAGCGGTCATTTTAGAACTTAAAAATTTTTTCCAGCGATTTTTCAGGGCCACTTTTCTTATTGAAATTTTTTTCCCAAAGCTGTGAAGTGATTCGTTGCTGAGATATAGCCGCCGTCCTTTCTTAGTTGGCCACCCGGTACATAAATTACTTAGTATAAATTTTACCATTGGTTGTAGAATTTTTTTAATTTCGTATAGTAAATGATCAATGTTGTTTTATTTAGCAGTAACCTTGGCAATACCAGCAAGTGGTACAGACCCGCTAGTATGACTGTAGCAATCTTCCACCAGATTTTAGCTATTTTATAGCGCGAAAATTCCATCTTGTCATTTTGAATATATGTTTATTGTTAATTTAAACAATTTTTTCTCAAAGACATAACTTTTTATAAAAGACTGTTAGTCACGTTTGAACTTCTTCGTATAAACAAATCAACAAATTTTTAGAGTGCCATAATATTTCTCTCGGTAGGCTAAAGAGTTACTTCGAGGCCTGGCACACTAATAGCTGTTAATGCCCATTTTTAAATCCATTGCAAATCAAGGGCGATAATTACTACAGTTTTAAATGCTGAGACATATTCAGTATATCAAAAAAGTATGGAATATTGCCTGGAACTTTTGAAACATATGTTTTAAACAAAAATGACCTAGCCATAAAAATATTCAATTTTTATTCATTCTAAGATTTGTTCATTAAGAACATAAGATATACAGGTTGAACCAAATTTGGTTTCCACTACAGGGATCTCGTAAACCATTAGAGATACAAGGAAGCTTAAATGAGAAAAGTAGTGCAGAATTTAATGCCTTATATTGATTTTATTTAGAAAAAACTGAAAATCGCCATATCTAAAAATTAGCTGTAACTTGTTTATTTGAAGTCCTATTGAAAAAATTCAAAAAAAATGTAATTTGTTGTTTTTTGAGGCCTTTCCATTGGTCTATATTAATTTTTTCTAAATTCAACTGTTCTTGAAAAAATTATGTCAGTTTTGTTATTTCTTATGGACGTTATAATGGATTTTACCATTTTCGAATTTGGCATATTTTTCTGATCAATTTGATTTATGTCATGCCATACTTCAAATGTGGTAAAGTGAGGTGAATGAACTAATTTTTTATTTTAAAACAAAAAAATTATAGTATATAGGTAAGGTGCGGCTGAAGCATAATACCTACTGGCCACAGTGTGTACTATGTATACTGTTCGACCCACAGTAGCAAACATAAATCAAGACTCTTGCTAAAATAACTTGATTTCGTAAAAATTTTAACTTAAATGTAAATGTAACCAAAAAGTCTAAAGTCAAAACCTAATGCTAATAGACCAAAGTGCTGGAAAACTTAAGCGAAATAAGCGAATAGTACCTTACACAATTGGACAAAATGACGTGATGGAGATTTAAAAAATTAAGTTGTCGCCTGCAGATGTCTATTTCTCTCTTGTTGAACCTATCAATTTATTGATGAAGCATATATTTTTTTGCGGTTGAAGCAACTGTTTTTTAGGTAGGGCGGGAGTACCCACTACGAGTGTGAGCGAAACATATCGCTAACCACAAATGTCAAATTGATTGCTGGAAGTTTTTTCTTGAAGTGTTGTAGTTACGTAATAATTAAAGTGAGAAAAGTTATTGTAAATCAATATTGTGCAACTGTTTATGTTTTTTGGTGGCAATTAAGTATCTACTACATGTTTTATTGCTGCTTGACAACTAGCGCCCTCTATAAGCAAAATTAAAACAAATAGCCAATATTTATTTTCTACTCCAAAAAGGATAAAACTACTAAATTTTAATTTGAAACTAAAAACATTATGGAAATTGAAGCTAAAATAAAAAAAAGGAAAATCCAACTTTGAACACCTTGTATCTCGTAAATGAAAAACAATTAAATATTTCATGTTATTATCAATCGTCATATCTCAGTCTATAGCATCTCTAGTTTCGAAATGTTGCATTCTTAATTAATTAAACTTTATGTCCTATTGTTACGTGTTAGGTTCGATTTAAAAGATGCCGTGAACTTGCGCACTTTATTTAAACTAATAGGAGACAAATCCTACAACAATGAATAAGATTAATAATTTTAACTCAGTAAACACCGTACTGAATGAATTCACAACAGGGGAGTGTGTATATTTATATTCGAAATCGGTGGCTGCAAATTTCCATTCGAGAAGCCTCTAATACAGGGATAAGCAACCTTTTTTTACAGCGGGTCAATTACAAGGCTAAAAATTTTGCGCATGTAATAAAAATATGAACATTATATTAGATGATTAACAGTAATTATTATCTTTTTATTAACAAAACAAAAATCACAAAAGTATTATAAAAAATGATTTAAAAAAATTACGGATGCGGCCCGCGGACCCACGTTGCTCATCCCTGCTCTAATAGATTATAGACCAGATACCTGCATATGAATCATCGCGGTGACAACACTGGGGTATGTTAAGACATTTCTATCACATCAGATCGTTACACTATTTTGCTGATTCGAATAATATTGTCATATTTGAAGCTTTTTTGGTTTGCCGAAGTAAACATTTGAGGTGAAATATCAGGAAATTTTTCGTTCATTTGATTTTATTATATATTCAATTTCATTTGTTGCAAAGCTCATTGAAAGATCAAATGGACAAATGATACTTCAAAGAAAACGCTTTTGTCGTTCTCATTAGAAATTAAATTTGTTCTGTTATAAGAGATAATACAATGTAGTATTATTTCCGCTTTTTACAAAATAATTTCCAATTGCCCTCTGAAATTCCTTTATAGGAGCAACATCTTTTATCATATAGAAGGATCGATATACAGAGTGATTCACATAAGAGTAAGACCTTCACAAGCCCGGAACGCAACCCAATATACTTAGATCCTTAGTAGGAGAGATAATAACTTTCGTAACTTTCGGTCAGAATTCGCCCATCTATAATGTACGCCTGTTTGCAAAATGAAGGAAAACAAGTTGAACATCTTTTAGCATAATTTTAATCTTGTTTTATTAAAATCCAGACCAAGATTAACAAAACCCCATCTGTTATTTGAATGAGCCGTATTTTTAATAAATGATAACATACAAATCAAGAAATGGCGTATGGGTTACCTGGTTAAATCCTAGTCAGAATACCTCTAATTAACAATTATTTAATGTAGAAGAGACGGAGATGAGGGAGTGAAGCACATGATTTGAATAAGAAAAGTGTACAAGGTTTACAACAAGATGTTTGCATAGTGGGCAGAAGTTTGCCAAGTCGGAGGTCCGGGACCTCCGTATACTGGAGTATACGGCGTATACTGTTTTTTTATTCTTCTACATAAATTAATTTTTTGGGATCAGTCTCCTCATGTGTTATTTACTTAATATCAAAATGAAGATAATTTTATTAAAAACAAATGGATAGCCTAGCCGAGTAACCTTTAATTAAAAACAAGAAATCATTTTTTTTTGTAATAACTTCCCACATTTGTTATTAATAAAAATATTCCTTTCGACTTATATGTTAAAATTAAAATACATATTTAAATAAAGGGAATGTAGGAAGGGGAATAATTCTAAACAAAATAATGTAATAAAAACCCTGGACCTCTGCACAAAATAAAAGTTGTTATTTATTTTGTGACCTCTATATGACTGGTCCAATTGTTAAAATTTTATTTATACAATATTTTGACCTACCGAAGTTAAGTTGTCCAAGTACAGGCTGATTGATGTCAGAGTGAACTTGGAAATTGTTATAATATGTTTGGCCGCGGCAGCTCCTGGCCGATGCCTTTTCTGCGGATTCTAAATTTGCTGTTCCTTGTTCGGCCGAAGTAAGTAAGTATTTAAAGTTTGATAATTTTTAGAGCTGTTGTCAGTTGAAGAATTAACGCAGCGCGTTATCTTACTAATTTTGTGGTAGCTTGATTGGGTTAGGGTTAAATAACTGTGAACGTAAGGTTTTTTTTTTGGTTGTAAAAGAAACACTTTTTTCGGATGTAGAAAGGATCCTTTCTTTGAAGTTGTAAAAAGAATTTTTTCCCTGATTACATACATTGATTTTCTTATATTAAGGTTTTCCTTATCTAAAGTAAACAAAAAAGTTTTCCTAAGGTATATATAATTTTCTAATTAATTAACTAACCTAAGTTAACTTAACTAACTTATGTCCAGTAGAGTTTAACATAAACAACATAATGAAAATTGATGAAAAATATTTTTCAATAACTAATTGATTAATCTAATTGCAGTCACTAATGTCTAATGTACTTTAACATAATACCGTAAAAGTGAGGTTTATAGCTTGTAGCTCAGAGTACATCGGAAAACTGAGTTAAGTTTTTGATTTGCCGTTGCCTGGATTTTTTTTGTGCATTGTAAAGGGACCCAGATTTTTTTGTGTCCCTATTTAGATACTTAAGCTTAATTTTGACATGTAATGTAATTTAGGCATCTCAGTCTAGGAGCCTTAGTTTATAGGATCATCGACATTCTCAGGAAAGGGTAATCTGGTTTCGTTAAATACAGGTAAGTGTATGTTTTAATTTGAATGGTGTGATGTTGTATAGAATTTTGGTGATTTATTTGTTTAACGTGCTGTTGTTTAGTTGGTATTTGTAAAATTTGTTTGCTGTCATGTTGATATGATGTGTGATTGTGGGTATGTCTGCTAATTCATGTAGTGTGGTATTGGTGTATTGGTTTTTATTTGTAGTATTGTATTATTTAGTATTGTATATTTTATTTTGGAAGGTTTGCCAATATGCTGGCTAAGCGTAGCAGAGAAATGGTCTTAAGATTACAGTGTATATAAGTTTTTTAATTTTTGATGACAATTTGATGTTATTGCTGCAGCTTGGGCATTGTGTGATTCAGCATAGAAAACAACGTCATCGGGGAATAGTGCAATTTTATTATTAGAACGTGGTCAAGTCGCTTATAGTTAAGCTAAATAGCTGGAGGCCTAAGACAGACCTTGCCGAAATCCTGTTTTGATGTATTTTATTTTTAATTGCGAGTTGTTTATTGTAACATAAAAACTTCTATTTGTTAGGTAATAACGGCTGTGGTTATTGAAGAAGAGGGGGATGTTGTAATTTTTTATTTTGTGAATAAAGCCCTTAACCCAAACAGTTTTGAAAGCTTTCTCTCTGTCCAGAGTAGTTAAGACCGGGTTTTAATTTCGGTTAAAGCCTATTTTAATATCATTTATAATTTTAACTATCTGTTGAGTAGTACCGTGGAACTGTTTGAAACCGTATTGCGTTGTTTTCGATTGTAAATTCGGTTAGGTAGGACGATAATCTATTGTTTATTATTTTTTCGGTCAGTTTATTGAGGGCGGAGAGGAGTTTGATGGGACGGTCGCTTATTGCGTTAGTGAACGGTGATGATTTGTGCTATTTTCGATTGGGGTGGAGGGGGGTGTTAGTTTACGACATAATGTAGCTGGACTTTGGATTTTGTAAGTAGATTTTTAAGTAGCAGGTTGTCGATATTTTCATTATTCAAAAATCGAAAGGGGGGCCTTCAGATCGAATGGCCTAACTTAGCCTATCGTTCATATGAAACCCAATTTCTTTATTTCTGCAAGTTCTTCTTGCGCTTGGGGTGAACATTTTTCTAATAATACTTTTAATTCCATGTCATTGTATACTTTCGGCCTTCCACTGCATTTCTTGTTTTCTCCATAAAACTTGCCGTTCTTAAACTTATGAAGTGACTCACGACAACTTCTCTTACCTAAAACCTAAAATATGCTTCTATAAGGAGTGGGTGCTTGTCGAAGATTTTTTTTAAATGAATAAATAAATTAAAAGTTGCTGCAAATAATGCATTCGCATGAAAAAATTACATGTTGTGCTTATTTTGCCAAGCTATTTTGTTATTTAAGTTCCTATAATATTTCTACTATACATTTATCGGCTATTCAAATTAGCAGTTTTCTCGAGATTTTAAAATTATTATTTAGTATTATTTTTCTCTAATATGTCATTATCTACATTATAAAAACGAATTAGTTTGTTACGATTTAACAATAAAGCGTATTTAAATGGCATATTTTTATCTCACAATCCCTGAAAATGTCATCGAAACTGCAGGAAATTAAAAATTTAATATTTAAATCTCTCACAGTGAACAGATACGATGTACTGCAGGCAAAGTTTAATTGTTACATCAATCGGGGCAAATGAATATTTTGCGCAGACAATAGTGGTAGTGAATATTTAATTTAAATGGTACGAAATGAGTGGATTCGTGAAAAAAAAGTTGGCAGCAGGTTTAAAATGCTATAAAACCCTTAACATGTTTTTGCCAGCGAGATAAAAATTACCTATTTATCTCAGCAGCATCAACGTGTTCTATTTTGCAATTATAAGAAACTTTGAAGGCGACTTCTAATTAGTGGATTGGTTGGTACAAAATTTTGAGTAGCATAAATCTGAAATGTTGTGATATATACCTTTATTCTAAGCATTATTAGAATGGTCAGATATAATTATTTTTCATACAGAGATAGATTTATTTGTCTCATTACCTTACAATATTACATCCTGAAATTAATAAATAATTTAAAATCTATCTTACTGACCGCTGGATAATTTAAGATGTGCTGCTGCTAAAACCTAAGAGACTTTTTTAAAAAGTGATAGTGAGTGAATTTGTGGGTGAGAGTATAGATATGTATGTGAAAGATGGAGGGGAAGAGGGAAATATAGAGAGAAAAAATAAGCTTTTGTTACGATACTCTAATGAAATATCAGCAAGCAATAATATTCTATAGTGCTTGTTGGTTTGGTATAACAATCGCGTCATGTTCGTTTGTGTATTCGTATCGCCATTTTGTTCTAAGCGATCACTCTTGGCGTATTGCGCAGTTTTCTCATTCTCCAGAAGAAGTAAAGTTTTTGTCGGAAATCTTGTGTGGTTGATGTACAAGGTGCCACAATTTATGAATGAGACTGGAGGCATAAATCTGACCTATTCACAGAATCTTACAATTTGGCTCTTACTCCCTTCAGTGTAATTTCCTTCTTTGTCTAAATACCTCTGCATTCGTATTTTCCATTGTTTAAAACAGTGCTGCAGCGCATCAACCCCCAACCGTTCCATCAGGTGTGGCGTTGTTGTCTTAACCTCTTCAACGAACGGAAAATGAGTTCTTTTTAAGATTTTTTTCACTTTGTGGAAGAGAAAGAATTCGCAGGGCGCCAAATCTGATAAATATGGAGGATGGTCAAGCAGTGAAATTTGTTTATCGGCAAGAAAACCATTTACCAAACGAGCCCTGTATGCCGGGGCGGTGTCGTGATACAGCATCCAAGCGTTGTTCCTCCAGAGATGCAATCGCTTCCTGTTCACTTGTTGCCTGAGCCAACCTCAATGTAATAATCTTGATTTGCTGTCTGACTTTCAGGCATCCAATAAATCATCACAATATTCTGAATGTAAAGAAAACGATTATCATTGCCTTAAATTTGGACTTTGTCATCCTTGCTTTTTTCATTCTTGAAGATTCAAGAGACGTCCAATGCATCGATTGCCTCTGTCTCCTACTGGAAATTCCAAGTTTCATTACAGGTGATGACGTTTTACAGTAAGTCGGGCTTCTGACTTGTTGGTGTATGTCAGCGCAAATGTCTTTTTGGTTATCCTTCTGCACCTGGGTGTACCGGGGCAGTCAGTGTGTCGTGATGCAGCATCCATGCGTTGTTCCTCCAGAGATGCAGCCGCTTCCTCTTCACTTGTCTTCTCAACCAATCTCAATGTAATAATCTTAGTTTGCTGTCTGACCTCCAGGCACCCAATCAATTGTCACCCCGAATGTAGATGAAAACAATTATCATTGTCTTAAATTTTGACTTTGTCATCCTTGCCTTTTTCATTCTTGAAGATTAAAGAGACGTCCAATGCATCGATTGCCTCTTTGTCTCAGAATCATACTGGAAAATCAAAGTTTCATTACAGGTGATAAGGTTTTACAGCAAGTCGGGCTTCTGGGTGACCTGCTGCTGTATGTTAGCGCAAATGTCTCTTCGGTCCTTCTGCACCTGGGTGAGGTTTTTCGGGACTAATTTTTGCATGTTAAGCTCATCATGCAAATTTTGCCGCATTGTCTATTTATTAATCTTCACCATGTCTGCAATCATTTTTACCCTAAGACGTCGATCTTTGTTAACAATTTCGTTGCTTTGCTGATTTTTTTTTAGTTTTCGAAGTCAAAGGACGATCCGGGTGTTCATCATCTTCCACGCTCTTCTGACTACCACCATATCGTTGTGTTATTCAAACATCCGTAAATGTGACATTAAGTTACCCTTGTACATTTGCTTTCATAATTTAATGCACTGAGTGGGCGATTTTTTTAATTTCACAAGAAATTTCAAATAAAAACACTGTTTTTTTTTCATTAGTCATGATTCCGACAACTCAACACTACATCATTTACTTCAAACCAGTCGGAAAAGCAAACTAAATTGGATAACGAGATATAACTACTTACGCTACAATCCGAAACCTTCCAGGTTAACAGCTTTCACTAGAAGTTCGCATTCCTCCATTCCCCCTGTGAGGAAAAAGTACAGTCTTGTTCGTAAATTGTCGCACCTGCTATTTTTAAAGTTATAACGTTTGTTTCTCCAAGGATGGGCTAATAACTTGGGGATAAATGGAGGGTGCTTTAGAGCTGCATATCATCAAAAGCAGGAGAATGTGTTTATCTTATATTCATCAGTGAAGGTAAGAATCGCGTTTCGTAATATTAAGGCTCCTAAGATCCCGTAGTAATCGTGCTCTCCATGCATTTTTAAATCACATGCTGAATCCAATCCTGGAATCCAGATGGCTCTCCTACTGGATACTCCGAATAACCTTCTTTCTTCTTCCGTGTCTAAGAGAGTAATTTTTGTAAAAAACTGAATATTTGCTCAAATAATGTTGAAAAAATGTGCAGTACCCTAATTACACAAGAACCCTTACAACAAAATGTACAGGGTGACCCAGTTTCGGTACTTTTCCGAGGTATTCGTATTAAAGATAGAGTGTTGCGGTTTTCACTTTACTATCATACTTTTTGATCAAATAAATGATTTCAGTGTACAGGATGATTTTAAAAATCTTGACTCGACAGTATTCATCAAACGCAAGGCACATCCTTTTTCTCATAAACGCCAAAACAACTTTTAGCTACATATGCGAAACTATAAACGTTTTATTTGCAAATGTTTACCAGGTATACATGTAGTACATGCAAAAATATATAAATTGCATTACTATCTCAATTTTAAGAAAATCTGCACCCTCATCAGTTTTCCTGCCACCCTCTCTCTTTGTTAAAATTTGACATTTCATAAGTACATCAAGTGTAAGAAATTTGTAAATTTTATCTCCATATATAAAGAAAAAATAGAGGGTGTACCATGATTCACGATATTTATGTATTTGCCTTAAAAAAAATAATTGTTTCATTATATTATATTTCTTAGAATTAAAGTGTTTTATGGCATAACTCGTCTTATCCTTTTTTACTAAAATAGAGATAATTAACAAAACGTTTTATGTGATTACTAGTAAAAAATTCACAGCTTCTTTTTTTCTTCTTTTTTTCCATCGAAGTACTAATAACTGAAAAATGTATTTAACATATTTGTTGGGACAAACATTTAATGCAAAAATAAATACCACGTGTACAAAAAGTCTTTCCACCTAGTGTGCTGTCATTTTTTTTTTGTCATGTTTACTTACTTGATTAGTTTCTTTAACAGACAAGTAAACAAACATAAGCTTAAAAAATGTTTATATTTATTTAATTTTACAATGAAAGAAATTTTTTTTATTATCCTACTTTCGAAACGCCTAAAAAAGCAATTGCCAAAGACCTCTTTGGTACTTGATTGTACTGCAGAATTTTTATGTCAAACCTAAATGTAAATTTGGTAAGTAGGGATTAAGCAAGGAACATATGTTAACATGTTTAAAAATTGGAGTAACACACTACATGGGAAAGCTTTTTGTATACTCGATATTTCAACGTTAAGTTTGGATAAGACAAGTTTTGTGTCGATCCAACGGATTAGACTGGTTTTGCAACGATTTTAAATCCTGAATTAAGGCAAATCACGTTGCATTATTTTCATAAATATTTTTGTGCTTTCAAAATTTACCAACTAATGTGAGATTATTATAAAAATTGATATACAAATCTTGTCCCCTGAAACAAAAAAAAATTAAAATAAAAACACCAAAACACGTTCACTAACGCGTTTCGATAGCCAATCTATAATCTTCAGAGAAATACTTTTGTACAGTATTTCTCTGAAGATGATAGCTTGGTTATCAAAACGTGTTAGTACAAGTTTGTTGTGTTTTAAATTTTTCTTGATTTCAAGACATAACATTTGTGTATCAGTTTTACCAATAAAGGTTAAAAAACACACAACACTTTCTCTAATGCGTTTCTGTAGCCAACCTATCATCTTCAGAAAAATACTGTACTTTTGTACAGTATTTCTCTGAAGATGACATCTTTGCCGTCGAGACGCGTTAGAGTACGTTTGTTGTGTTTTTTATCTTTCTTGGTTTCAGGGAATTAGATTTGTATATCAATTTTTGAATATAACTAAAGCGTTGCACCCACATTATGGCTTCCCGGTCTACAAAACAGGACCTCTATTTTAGGGTATCTACGAAAATTAGATTAATATGAATATCTCTCTGAAGATGATAGCTTGGCTATCAAAACGCGTTAGAGCAAATGTCGTGTTATTTAATCTTTCTTGGTTTCAGGGGAAAAGATTTGTATACCAATTTTTGAAGATAAGAAAGGACCAGTCCGTTCTCTCTTCCTCCCAAAACGGATAAAGCCAATTTTGCAGTGGAATTCAATCTTTGTCCATCATTTTCTGTTGGTTAAAATAATGTTTGCGCCAATTTTGATTTTACATCATGTAGATATTATCGTAAAGGTATAAAAAATTGGACAGTTATGGCGACAGAAGTGAAAACTTAAAACTATGATATAGCAGGGTTATATTTTTAATTTTCAAATCTAATATAATAAAATTTCATAATTTGTAAACTAAAATTATTATTTCTAGTTTTTAAATCTTTTATATTTGTATAAAATCCAGTTTTTGGTCTTGTCTAATCTGGGTTACTGCATATTAAAGAAAATGTTACACTATCTAAATTTTATATTTGCACAGCAAGTTTCAAGTTATTTCAGAATAATATGTTTTCAATCTACTGATTTTTCGGATTAGCGGGGTGCTGAATTAGCGAGGTTTGGATAATCGAGACCCGGTAATCCAGGATAACCGAGGCTCGGATAATCAAGGTTCGAATAATCGAGTTTCGGATAATTGAGGTTTGGATCGGATAATCGAGATTCGGATTAGCGATGTAGGGATATTCGAGTTTCGGATAATCGAGGTTTGGCAATTTTGTTAAAATCTTCCCTATTTTCGATTAGATTATCTGGCAAGTAGTTCAAAGTAGCATTTCTTGGCAACGCAATGCCCATATATATGACTACATATATAGCAAAACCATCCATTTGTCCCTATCTTTTCTCGCTTAACGCGCCTAAGGAAGTTTTCACTTCAAAAAATGCATCAATTTTATTTTTCACAAAAGGTGGACAAGGCGAGTTTTGGTATGGAACGCCTCAATTAAAATCTTAAAAGTATAAAATATTCCGTGATATTTCCTTATATCGATAGGAGATAAATATAATAGCCACAAGCCTTTAACCACAAATAATACTTAATAGAAACATTCACGTGAAAAAACT
Source organism: Dastarcus helophoroides (assembly GCA_028583605.1). Taxonomy (NCBI): domain Eukaryota; kingdom Metazoa; phylum Arthropoda; class Insecta; order Coleoptera; family Bothrideridae; genus Dastarcus; species Dastarcus helophoroides. Next base: position 1,860,266 of record CM053329.1, read on the forward strand.
GGGTAGTGCCTTGAGAAAAAGTTATTTTACTATATTCTACAAATTTTATAGAGCTTATTCTAGTGGTGAACTGTTTAAAACAAACGGTCATGCTTGGAGTTGAATATAATGAAAAAGCGTTAGCTTTTATGGTCGTGGTTCAAATATTTCCAGACATTGCGAGCGCGCTGCCGCTGCGATAAATATTTTGAAGTCTGGAAAATCCACAGGACTTTGCATTCTTTCGATAAGCAATGAAAAACACCGAATATATTGGGGATGTCTAAACGCTAGCGGAAACTTTGCATTTTATGTTACAACGAACAAATTTATTCATGTTAAAGGGTTTGTCAAACACAACTTTTACACATTACTCTGATAAAAGCTATGCATGTAGAAGTTCAACAATTTATTTCTGCGCTATATATTGATCCGACCGCTTGGCTAGTGTTACTGTTTATATATGAGAGACAAAACAACTTAAAAGGACAAGCGATATTTCATGGCAGGACGTTTACTCAGCCTTTAGTCATTTACGCTTCGTTTCATAATTTTCGCGGTGGCAGAATCTAAAAAATATTTCAAAAGTGTCTCCCAATAAATTTCTTTTTTGGGAAGGCGACACACCAGGGAATACTGAACTCTTTTTAACATCGTAATGCAATTTCCCAATTCAATTACCTAGTCTTTTATATTGCAGAAGAGTTGAAAAGTGATAAGAACATTTTTCACGAAGGAAAATGTCTTTTGTCGAAAGTGGCTTATCTATTATGTGTTCCCAGACTGTAAAGCGCTTTTAAAAATCAATTACTTACAGAACCGCGTTAACTGCTCTTCGGATATTAATCAGTTCCATTTTAAAATTAAATTATTTATTAATTGAAAATATTCTTTTTTAAAATAATAGTATTAATCTTTTTAAACATAAAGTGAGCAATGGGAAACAAAATGTTGAACAATGTATTGAAAAAGGTACATTTCTGGTTCATTTTGATTATAAAAGTGTTCTGAGAATTTTTATATTATCCAACAAATCTTAGTTAATAATAGTTCCACGTCTATGAGTACTATATCTTAAACATACTCAGATATATACCTTCTCGTGTATTTTTCTTTTACCTTTTTGAGATTGTTTTTTTCCGCCAAAATTTATGATTATTTATTCTGTTTACCTTTCTGCTGGCTTCAATTGCCGCAATTTCATTCTAAATAGGCGAGTCTGTTAAAACAATAAATTTTATCTTGGGTCTATTAGTCTCTTTTCCTTTTCTCGCCAAAGATCTAAATTCTTTTGAAGAAAATACCTTCGAAATAGTGGCAAGTGGAATACAGGCATTGGATATGGACGCGACAGAATTTTCAATCCCAGCTATATCAAGTGCTACATTTGACCTATAGATTCGTGCTCTTAGAGGTTTTTTGGTTGCAACTCATTCCAATAGTATCAACAGAAATATTTTAAGTTACAATTGTTGCTTCTGAAACATTGAAAAAACGCTGTGACACGAGATTTGTCAAAATATAATCATAAACTTGACCACGTAAAAAAGCGTTCTCCCCAAAAATATCTGTCTGTATTAGCAGACCAAATTCCTGTTGCAGCAAAACCAGCGTTAACGTTCTTTGGCGTGGTCGTCACATCAAAGCAGTTTTTGTTTTCGACGGAATATCATAGATGGACATGACTTTCCTAGCATTTGAATGTATCCAATTATCACAGACTGTACTAAGAGCCTTATGTAGTGGACAAAAAACAGCACAATCTATTGGGTGAAGCCTGCGGGTGCAGTGTTGTAGGAATGTTAGCAAAAAAATATATATCGATCTGTAATTCTTACAAAATAACAAACATAAAACTTTCGATTTTCAGAATAAAATTAAAACTTTGAACGCCCTGCATCTCTTAAACCAGCGACATTGGTATAAGGCATTTTAAGCTCAATCATAATATTTTTGTGTGCAGTATTTTCAGTTTAGCGTTGACACATACTTTCTGACTCAACCTGTGCAACCAAATACACTATTAAAATATTAAAAAATGGGAATATCAACTTTGATTAATATACAGTGTGTTCCAGCGGGAATCGCCGCGATCGATATCTGACATAGTACCCATCTAAAAAATTAGCATCCTAGCAAAGTCAAAGAGGCCAATTTAATTAAAATATTCGCAAAGTTGTAGTACTTACGGTCATACCGGAAGTTGACACCAACTTCGTTATTTTAAATAAGACACTCTATATATTTTTGCATTTTAAAGCCACTTTGGATTAAAAATATTGTTCTTCAAGTCTATAGTTTCTGAGATAATTGGGTTTTTATAAAAAATTTGACAGATGCAAGGTCCCACTAAATTCTTTGAATCTTTCTCCAGAAACCAGATAATTATTTTATTTTATATTTGGTGCGTGAATAGAAAACATATGAAGCAATCTTACTCAATTTTTATAAGCTCAAAAACATTATACCGAGTGTTGAATTCACGTCTGAACATTTTGATAAATTCAAACGGCGATAACTTTGTTATTTCAAATGGAACACCCTATATTTTTTTTATTTAGATTATCTTTTAACTAATATAGTCGTTGTGGGGGTTTCCTTGACAGCTTTTAGAAATAATTGCAATTTTAACTTTAATTTTTTTATTTCACAGTCACTGATTTCTTATTACGTACCATATCAGTGACATAATGATTAGAAACAAATAAAATGTTCTTTAAAGAAAAACAATCGCTATTAGCAATTAAATTATGTAACAATCAGTCAAATTATTTCTACTGCCTCATAGTGTGCGGGGTGATGCTAAAATTAAAACATGACTAGAACACATAATTGGAAATGCTATTACGACATTTTTATTATCAACAACAGTTTTTTTTTTACTTGATTTCTCTTTGACGGAATCCAAATTTGTAACATTTGTTTTACTGGATTTCATGAGGGCTTTGCCGTAGCTGGATATCGAACAGCAAATTTATCACTGTATCACATATTTTGATACATCGGCATGTTTTTTATTTTAGCTTCACCACACACTATAAAATAAACTATAAATAATTTAACAAATGGTTTCCTGATAGTTTAATTGTTGATAGAGATTATACATTACATAACGCCACTGATATACGATCTGATAAAGTTTATTTAATGTAAAATGGAAAAATAAAAGTAAAAAATTGCAATTATTTCTAAAAGTTGTAACAGCAACCCTTAGAAAGCCTATATCAGGTAAAAGATTATTAAAATCTACATAAGATAGGCTACAAAAATATATAGGGTGTTTTATTTAAAATAACAAAGTTATCGCTGTTTAATTTTATCAAAATGTGTAGACGTGTATTTATCACTCGGTATAATGTTTTTGAACTTATCAAAGTTGTCCAAGATAGCTTTGTATGTAGTGTACTTACGTACCAAATATGAAATAAATATGATTTCTGGAAAAAGATACAATGAATTTAGTGGGACCTTGCATCTATCAAATTTTTTATAAAAATCCAGTTATCTCAAAAACTATGAATTTTAAGAACAATGTTTGTTATCCAAGGTCACCTTAAAATATTAAATAAAATCTAAAAATGCAAAATTATATAGGGTGTTCCATTTAAAATAATAAAGTTAGTGTCAACTTCCGATATAACCTAAAGTACTGCAACTTTGCGAATATTTAAGTTGTTAGTCTCGTCGACTTTGCTAAGTTATTAAATTTTTAACTTTTTTAGTTAAGTACGGTATCAGTTATCGATCGCGGCGATTCCCGGTGGGACACACTGTATATATCTTTCTAATTGCAACTGAAACTCTTCAAAAAAAAAAATAAAAAATAAAAATTAAATAGAACTGATCAAAGTTAAATTAAGTGAGGGGTTACCTTGATACGCCTCTATTTTTTTCACAAGAAACCAAAGTAAGCAGTTATAGAAGTATCTTTCTTAAAGAACTGGGAATATTGATCAATGAGAAAAAAAGTTATAAAGATATTTAAGTTTTGGGGTTACTCAAAACAAATAAAATAAAAAATTCTATCTAAAATATCTTTTTTTTATTGCGAAGGTTAAAGTATACTTTATTCAACTCAAAACACCAGATTAAAGTACCATTTTAACCGTAAGGGTAGATAAAATGGAACTTTAACAGCAAGGATAGATAAAATACTTTAATTAAGTAGGTATCTATTGTTATTTGAAATAATAATTATTATTAGATACAACTTAATTATCTTTAGTGCTTTCATTTATAATAACTTGGATCGTACCATTCACATTTCCCGAAACATGGATGTTCGGAACAGAACGGTGTTCAGAATGGTGAACAGACGGGCATACAGAAGATATAGTATTACTAACGATCCCACTCGTTGACCCAACTAGTATCTTCTTTGAAACTTCAATTTTACTTCCTACTGAATTTTCTATATAAGTTTCAGCTACTGATGATGACTTCCATCCCCCTGCGCGCTTTATTGTCACCATGTCAGCCCCTGAGTTTGCCATCAATGACCACTGTATTTTTCTGAATCCGGTAAATTTAGGAAATCGGCAATTTTTCTTGGGACTTTATGCCTACAGGCTGGATAGTACACTTTTTTTGTCTATAGTTAATAAAAAATGTATTATGAGGAACGTGTTTAGAACGTAAGCCGATATATTTTCTTATGATGTCCAAAACACCCACTTCCTGGTCAGTTATACAAAAAGACCGATCTTTTTTGGTTTTAGTATCAATCAGTTGAACGATCATTACTGATGTTCTATCATCAATATTAGACATCTCTAATTTATACAATTCATCGGACCGGCATGCCCCATATAAACCCATTACCGCCACAACCTTCATAAACAAATAATCATCATCGGGAGCTTCTTTTATAAATCGAATGATATCATCAGGTTCAAAAATGTTCGATTTCTTAGGTTTATAACCATCACATAGTTTCTTCAATAATGCAATTAGTTTAGTGTATCTGTAAACAATAATTCGTATTAGCAAAAAAATTATACACTAAATTTAACGTTACTTACTTTGAAATGTCACAATTTTCGTTGACCAAAATTGTAGAATTCAGCATCGAATAATAAGACCACAATGTTGATGGCTTCACCTTCTTTGCTTTTTCAGAAAAATATGCCAGAAATACCGTTTCACTTAAACTATTAATCTTCTTTGCCATTTTCCACCTTTGAAAGCATGTGTACTCTTTTTCATATATTAATCGCGATTTTTGAGGCAATAATTTAGCTACTGCCTCTAACGCTTCTTTCTTCACACATACCGGAATGTTTTCCTGCTCTACCTCGTTTTCACACATTCTTGAGATCTTGAGATTCATACGGATCAAAATTGAAAAATTGATGTGAAACAATTATTTATTTGGTATAACTATAGCAACATACCAAACGAACCAACTGCGATTTAATTTTTGACTGCTTTTCTTATTTCTGTCTGCAAAATTATCTCTCGATTTTTCTTTAACCTTCGCAATAAAAAAAATACAATGTTACACACGACGGTAAAATTTCATTATCCACTCGTGAAATTTAATTAATTCGGTGCTTCGTCGCTCATTAATTAAACATTTTCACTCGTCGATAAATAATAATTTTACCGTCTTGTATAACAAATAACTATTATTAACGACTTAGAAAAAAAAAACAAAGATGAAATTATAGTTCTATACATATATATTAAATCGAAATTAGCTGCAATTTTTTGTTTCAATAAATTTTGGTAAAAAAAAAGGAAGGGTCTTAGCAAGCACGCACAAGCCCATAATACTGAACGGAAATCCTATTCGGCACACTTTGCTACAGATTTGTTATTACAGAATTTTGTTCGGTTCCCAGTAAAGTGGTTGAGCTCAGGGTTCTTTTTTGGATTCTTTCCGTGGTACTTATTAATTGTTGTACCATAGGGTGTACTAATTTCAATGAAGCGGCACGCAGAGTCAAGTGATCATTTTGTAAACAAACTATCGCTGTTTCCAAAGATTCGATGCGGTAATTTTGTAAACTCGTGAACCTAAATTTTTCTGGTAAGTTCTCGGTATGGCGATATAAAAAACAGATTAAAAATTCCATGTCAGACATTTTCAGGTCAACAAAAACTTTGGTGGGGTGACATCAATCTTACCCCATCGAGTGATCAAAGTCACCCCATCGAAAACAAAGACGATTATAAAATATGTTTATACCGTTATAGCGTTTAACAAACTAAAATGAAATAGCACAATTAGCTTCGTGAGCTTTCGTGAAAAATGTGTCATCACAACACCTGACTTGTTAAAGCTGAAGTTATTCAAGAGTACGAAATCTCTAAAAAAACACTAGTTATTTTGTTTATTTATTTTCACTACATAGACTTCTCTGATTTTGATACGACCAAGTAATTTAAATAATGTAAAATTTAGTCTTGAGAATCATAAAAAACATATTTTTGATTCGGTTCAAAAATTAGGTAATTTAAATTTGAAAATCAAATAAACTTTTTACCAAATTAACCCCGCGAATCCAAGTACGCGGTACCTAAATCAATAATAGAGAGTGATTCTCTCGATGACATATATGTGCTAGACAGGCAGATCCACTAATATGAGAGTCAAAGGATACATTAGGTAATATAATTTACAAGAACATAAAAATCGGACTTCAGAAGATTAGGAAAACTGTTGTGATATGACGAGTTTAATTTTGAGGTAGGGTTAGTTCTCTTAACGCCGTACGGCATCTAGCGCCGAATACAATGACTATACAATTGAGTTGAATCTAAATTAACTCAAAAACTTTTTAAGAGGCACGAGGAGTATAGTAATACTAATAGGAAATGTACAATTTTTCAAGCTCAAGTAAGCGCAATATAGAAGCAATATGTTTGACTGGAAAACGCTGCATCGACTACCATGAAGTGGTGCGTTATTGCAAAGTTCTTGTGTTTAATTTTTTTCTATAAACTGTTTTAGAATGTCATGTCAATATTTTCCGTAATCATTAAGTTGTTTGTTTGTTTCCTTATACGATTTAATGAAATACGTAAGCCTTTTTAAAAATCGACAGTCCTGTAGTACCGGAGAGAAAAGTTTCCCCTAATACTGGACAGTGAACACTTTCATTTTAAGTGACCATGTATATCCTTAACTGCTTTATATTTCTTTCAGAGTACGAAAGATCTAATATAGAAAAGAAAAGCGAAAAAACCATAAACCAAAGTAAGGTGGAAATAAAAAAGAAAGTTAAAAGTGAAAATAAGACATATACCGGAAAATGTCAGAAAATTAGTTAAAATGCAAAGAAAATTCTTTCGTTGATATAACCTAACTAATAGTATATTCTACAACAAACAAGTCATTGAATGGCCCATATTCCACACGAGCGAAAAGTTTGTGGCCAGAGATGCAAGCGAGGGTTACGGTTTTGCAAGTGTGGAATATGCCATTCCAAACGTGTTATAGACTATACTTTCTCTAACAAGATCATAGAAAAACCCTTAAATGTTTAAAATATCTTCAAAATAGATTACAGTTTTGAAAAGCGGGGTTTTAGATAAATACCTTAATTGTTACAAGTAATCAGAGCAACAAAAACAAAGTACACGATTTCCCGCCGGAAAATGAACCTAAACAGCTTCTGATTCGTCAAAAACCGTGCTAGAAAATTAATTTTCAAAACGGTATATAGAATTACGAGTATTCTGAATGGATGCTGGAATGACATTTATTCCGTCACAATTTTTAGTCATAAAATGTTAAGTTTCTATGATAGTGTTAGAGAAACAATTTTTGTGGTCCGTTTAGAGGACAATGATGAACACTGAATTCAGTGCTTCAGATGTTAGGGTTGGGTTTATAAAGTCTGTGCTGACATGTCATGATGTTCAGAAAATTAATATTTGCCATTATTAGCGCTTACTTTAAATTTGTCTAGCTGAAAGGGTGCGTTTAGGTTAGACACAGCCAGTGTCTGACATATACTTCTGGAGTTGTAGTCGCCTAATTTCTCTCGAGATATGTCATGCAATACTATTCCATATAAGTAATTTGCAAATTTAATTAGACAAATTTTCATTATTTAAAGTAGCAGACATTTTATATCGAAACTTTATCTCAGCTAGAAGTGTCAGCAATTTTATTCAGTTATATTTGTGCCATAGTGTAAACGGGCAAGGAAATTTAGCCTCAGATACCTGAGATTCTATCATGAAATAAGTCTCTAATCTAAAGGCACTCTAAGGTTTCTAGGTTAACTTGTTCGGTGCTAGGGGTCACTTTAAGCTCATACCAAATTATATACTAAGTTTAGAACTATAATTATTTTAGCCCGAATTATCCAAACGTTTAGATTTTTGTTTATTTTTATTTCTTATATTATTAACAATTTTATGTAATAATAAAGTAAGATATTTTTACATTACTTTTTATTTAATCTCTAGAAAACCCCAAGTGACCGCCGCTATCCCTAAACATTATCATTTTATTTTTCACAAGAAAACATAAACATCTTCGATTGAGTGTATGGATAGTGAGACATCAAGAAAACACTATACAGGGTGTCTAGAAATTGGGTTGAAAAATTTTAACAGCAGATTCTTTCTTAAGTTACTTTGACAATTATCTTTTTTTGTTTTCACGACCCGCTTATATTTTAGATCAATTTTATAGTAATTCCTAGACATGCAATACATTTTTTAAATGCGAAAACGGTCTACTCTATCGAAGTAAGGTAGGAGTATCTTTTTTACCTAAAAAAGTTCGTACTAATAGATTTCAGGCTTAAAATATCAAAAAATTGACAATAACAAAGTTAGGAATAATTTTATTACTGTCCCTTCCCCCTAGTTTTACCCGGCACTGATCCATACTGAATGAAATTTCATAGTTTATTTTATAAAGCATTAAAATCTAAATGGGTGTGCCAAATTTTAAATACTTATCTTGTTACATTTCGAAAAATCAACAAAAACACCATCATTTCAATTTTACCTTTGACACCCTGTATCTTGAAAACGAAGCTTCTCCCGTTATATATTTATACAATACTGTTTACATATAGATGTAATCAGTAAACATGTAAACATGTAGACAAAGAATCCGCTGTTAAAATTTGTTAACCTAATTTCGGGACAGCCTGTATACATTTGCAGGGTGGCGCAATTGAACTGTCAACTAGCTTCAAACTGTTATATCCACCAAACCGTTGATGATAGATGTCTCAATATTTAGGCACTTATACTAATTATATTGTTTATAACCGTTGAGAACGCTTTGTATGTTCTTCTTGAGAAAAAAAATTTGAAAGTCCTGTAGTTTAAACAGAAAACAGTGTTCCTTTATATTTGGTAGAAAATAGTCAAAGGAAAAGCATTTGAAAGTAAATAAATTTCTTGTCCATCGGACCATAAAAAGATACAATGATATTAGCATCATTGCGAAACGTTATGGTGGTGGTCGAAAAAGGACAGCAACATCTCCAGAGATGTTCGAAAATTCTATTGAAAGATTCTAAAGAGCAGAACTGGCACTAAAAGTTGCCAAAGTGTGGATCGTTTCAAGCAAGCACTTCGCCCGGAATAGACCAAAATGCCACGGAGCCACATTCGGGTAGCATGCGATTCGTTTTTCGACAGGCTCAAGGCTATAGTATGCGCTAACGGTAACGATCGAAAATTGGTGATGCATTATAAAAACTGCGCTACTTGCGAACATTTTTTAATATGGTTTAATAAAACTTATGAAAAAATAAAAATATCTTTTTTATTTGCTTACAGTTTAATTGCGCCACCCTTTATATCAAATACATTTTCGCTGTTTAAAGAATGAAAGGAAAAATATATAACTAAAGCTTATATTTTCAAGCTATAACACAATTTATAAGGTGTGTAATGTTATTGGTCAAGGCTGTACATGTCATAACTTATTACTGAAAAAATAATTGTTTAAGTCATAAAATGTATTACTGTAAGCACCCAAACAAATTTGTTATGATTAGTAATACTACAAAGTTTATTCTTCATGGTAGACCCTTATTGACCGGAAATATTATGTTTTTTTCAATTTATTTAACATTTCTTCGGCCCAGTTTGGAAATATTTAAATTTTTTCTGGTTTGTTGACAATTTTCTAAACAGTTTTTGAAATGTGACTACGTGATTTTTAAATTTATTGAAAACGTCACTTCATGACAGTTCACAAATTAAGAGGTTAGTTTATTTTACATAGAATAGAAATAATGAAAAATAGGAGACCAAAAAATTAGATGTGGAAAAAATAAAAATTTTTGTTTTTTTGATAAATTAGGAAAATATAAAAAAATACATAAAAAGGTTGTAGCACTGGACATCGATGTTTCGCTCTCATTTGAGCTCGTCAGCAGTGCATAACATGGAAAAGGAACAATAAGGAAGAAATACTTAAAAATAATTTTTTTTTTTTAAATAAAAAAAAAAAAAATTTAACATGAATAGACGTTTCATCATGAATTTACTGTGTTAAAAATTTACTGTGTTAAAAATTTAAATATTTGAAGCCCGATCCACAAGAAACAACTACAAATATTTAAATTTTTAACACAGTAAATTGATGATGAAACGTCTATTCATGTTAAAATTTTTTATTTTTTTTTATCTTTTTTTTTTCTTTTTTATATTTAAAAAAAAAATTATTTTTAAGTATTTCTTCCTCATTGTTCCTTTTTCATGTTATGCACTGCTGACGAGCTCAAATGAGAGCGAAACATCGATGTCCAGTGCTACAACCTTTTTATGCATTTTTTTATATTTTCCTAATTTATCAAAAAAACAAAAATTTTTATTTTTTCCACATCTAATTTTTTGGTCTCCTATTTTTCATTATTTCTATTCTATGTAAAATAAACTAACCTCTTAATTTGTGAACTGTCATGAAGTGACGTTTTCAATAAATTTAAAAATCACGTAGTCACATTTCAAAAACTGTTTAGAAAATTGTCAACAAACCAGAAAAAATTTAAATATTTCCAAACTGGGCCGAAGAAATGTTAAATAAATTGAAAAAAACATAATATTTCCGGTCAATAAGGGTCTACCATGAAGAATAAACCTATTCCTCTAACGGAACGAACGGACTCCGCAAATGGTGAGTGCTTCTAACTACCAAGCTGAATAGATTTCAGCGGTTAGGAACAGTAGTCACCAAGAGCATATAAGTTCGACCCACAAGTGTAGTTCAATGCCGGAAGGGGTATTAGCCCTCGGAGTAGTTGTTTCTTGTGGATCGGGCTTCAAATATTTAAATTTTTAACACAGTAAATTTTTAACACAGTAAATTGATGATGAAACGTCTATTCATGTTAAAATTTTTTTTTATTTTTCTTTTTTATACTTAAAAAAAAAAAATTTATTTTTAAGTATTTCTTCCTCATTGTTCCTTTTCCATGTTATGCACTGCTGACGAGCTCAAATGAGAGCGAAACATGGATGTCCAGTGCTACAACCTTTTTATGTATTTTTTATATTTTCCTAATTTATCAAAAAAACAAAAATTTTTATTTTTTCCACATCTAATTTTTTGGTCTCCTATTTTTCATTATTTCTATTCTATGTAAAATAAACTAACCTCTTAATTTGTGAACTGTCATGAAGTGACGTTTTCAATAAATTTAAAAATCACGTAGTCACATTTCAAAAACTGTTTAGAAAATTGTCAACAAACCAGAAAAAATTTAAATATTTCCAAACTGGGCCGAAGAAATGTTAAATAAATTGAAAAAAACACTACAAAGTTTGTTTTATATTTATCTTATTATAGCATTTGCAAAGTAGCATTTAAAACCATAGTTTTATCTGATTGTGGATCTCGTCGTTCTCAAATAGGAAAAGAAATTAGAGAGGCACATCTGAAGCACTAGAAAAACTCATTAAAAATATGAATCTTATCATGGTGGAAATGAAATTAGTGTAACTACGTCTGTTTTTGTTAGGACTTTTACATTCTCAACGCAAGAGGTGCGCGTGACCTAGATAATTTCTTGCAACGTCGAAAATCCCATGAAAAGCTCTAAATTGAAATATTTTCCAAAGTAGATGTTACTGTTCATTTACACTTTAATCTTTTAGCGTCTGAAATCCTTAATGAACACGTCACTGCAAATTAATATTTGAAGCACACACCCTCTCAGCGAAAAACGCCAAGCGTACACATATATATTCGCCCAGTAATCGAAAACTGTACGCCGCCTCCAGCTCGGTTTGTGTGGACTTTAATTTCCTACACGAGCATTTCCCTCTCGTACTTTAATAAGGTTGTTGAAGGCACTTTATATTCAATAGTCTGCTAAAAAGTAAACCAATCCGGGAAGCTTAAAGGGGGAGCCATATAATTAAGAAAACTTTCTCCAAGTTACGGACTTAACTCGGGAAAGTGGAACAAAGCTGAAGAACTACATTTGTTGCAAATGCTATTCAGAACTGAAAAAAAGAACTTTTGTCCAACGTTAAAGTTGTGGTGATGAAATTTTCAGAGTCAATTATACAATTGAATAAATTTTGTTTTTATTTATATTTAAGTTAATTAAGTGTAGTCAAATGATGCTACTGTTGAATATCACAAATTTTAAAGAATTGGATGATTCTAAAGGACGACAAATACCATAGCTTTAAGTACAATAGAAAATAAAAAGACAATATACAAGCTCATTAGTAAAGTAAAGCTCTGTAGCTCCTAGAGATTCTTCACCAACAAAAATATTTTTGGTAGGAAGAAACATTAGCATAAGGAGCACATTCTAAAATTATTTTTTACTATACCGAATGTGGCACCAAATCTGTTTTTTTGTAAATATAACACTCTACAAAATGCCGATTAAAATTATGTCAAACAGTACGGGTCCGCGGTTAATAGTTTTTGAGATATTTAGAAAAATTATAAAAATTAGGCCCAAATTGTAAGCTTTTTTGAAAGGCGCATAACACCCAAACGATTTTACTTTTAATGCAGATTATTTTAGAATATCCTTTTGATGAGCAAACGCAAAATGAATTTTTTCTCAAAAGATTCAAATGGCACACGCTCCATATTTTTTTTTTTCTGTTAATCAACAGCTAAGCTTCGCTTTCATATAAATATCTGTGAGACTAACTCTTATAGTTTGGCAGATATTTAATTTTAAATTAAAAAATAAAATTCCGTGAATTAATTTCAGTAAAATATGTTTTTTCTCAAATCTTTTGGACCTAAATCAATTTTTTGTCTTTAAGATACACTAGTTTAATGCATCATTTTAATTTCAGTCGTATAAATTACATATTTCCAAGAATATTTACTCTCAGAAAACATATTGGCTTGGATGCTACTTATTATCTCTAACTACATTATATGCATCTATGCTCCATGTTCAGCACAGTTCACATTATTTAAGAAAATAAGAGCAAAACTAGTGCTTGGTATAACATTCGTTCATTGTAGTCAATTTTACATTTGTTTTGGTCAAGAAAATTAACAAAACACCATTTTCTAAAGACAATAAAATATTGTAATTAACATATTTATTGAGCAGATTCTTTAAATAAAAGTAAGTTAAACCTACACTGGGGCCTAATCAAGCTAAAGTACACTAATAATAATTGTTTATTTTACCCTTTTTGTAAAGTTTTTTAAAAATTATACCGTAAAAAGTTCATTTATTAGGGTTTCTCATTACCTTTAAGAAATAAATTACAGAAATTACAGATGCATTTTAAACATTGAAATGTCCACAATTTTTACTTTTTAAATTTAAAGTTAAATAACGCTCAAACTTGAAATACAAATCCTGTTTCCTGAAACAAAGAAAAGTTAAACGAGTATCTCTCCGAAGATGATAGCTTGGCTATCAAAACGCATTAGAGCAACCTTTGTTGTGTTTTTTTAATCTTTCTTGGTTTCAGGGGACTCAAAACTCAAACTATTAGAGCTAGACCCTCAAATTCTTATATTAAATCAAAGAGTAGTTGATGCTTAGCAAAAATTAAAAATAACATACCCTATATGTTATTTTTAATTTGAATTTTTGGAAGAAATGTAATTTCGTGTTTGCTTGTCACCTTGTGTAATAGCAAATATCATTTAAATAAAATTACATTATTTTCCAAGGAAAGGATATACTGTAATAATCTGCATTAAAAATAAAATGATTTGTTTCCGGTCTTTTAAACAAGCTTCCAAATTGGACTCAATTTCATGATTTTTCTAAATATTTCAAAAACTATTAATCGCAGACCGTTATTGTTTGATATCGTTTTAAAAAGCATTTTGCATAATATTTAAATATTCAAAAATATATAGGGTGTCCTATTTCTAAAAAGTCAACTTTAGTGCACCACCGTGCATCTATTTATCGTGTATAGTAAAAAATAATTTTAAAATGTGCGCCCCGTGGTAGTACCAAACAAATTTTTGTTATCAAAATAATTGTAGGAACTGCAGGGCATTACCGTACTAATGACTCACCCTACATATACCGGGTGTTTTTTTTTAGTTGGGAGGTTACCTTTATATGAAGCACCACATATTATAAAGGCACACTGATTTTGTCGATGGGGCTAATCGGGGCAAAACTATCTTTTAAAAATATTTTTTTTTATTGCGAAGTTTAAAGTATACTTTATTCAACTCAAAACACCAGATTAAAGTACCATTTTAACCGTAAGGGTAGATAAAATGGGACTTTAACAGCAAGGATAGATAAAATACTTTAATTAAGTAGGTATTTATTTTTATTTGAAATAATAATTATTATTAGATACAACTTAATTATCTTTAGTGCTTTCATTGATAATAACTTGGATCGTACCATTCACATTTCCCGAAACATGGATGTCCGGAACAGAACGGTGTTCAGAATGGTGAACAGACGGGCATACAGAAGATATAGTATTACTAACGATCCCACTCGTTGACCCAACTAGTATCTTCTTTGAAACTTCAATTTTACTTCCTACTGAATTTTCTATATAAGTTTCAGCTACTGATGATGACTTCCATCCCCCTGCGCGCTTTATTGTCACCATGTCAGCCCCTGAGTTTGCCATCATTGTGGCTGCAGATCGTCTAAAACAATGACCACTGTATTTTTCTGAATCCGGTAAATTTAGGAAATCGGCAATTTTTCTTGGGACTTTATATAAAGTGTTTATGCCTACAGGCTGGATAGTACACTTTTTTTGTCTATAGTTAATAAAAAAACTTATTATGAGGAACGTGTTTAGGACGTAAGCCGATATATTTTCTTATGATGTCCAAAACACCCACTTCCTGGTCAGTTATACAAAAAGACCGATCTTTTTTGGTTTTAGTATCAATCAGTTGAACGATCATTACTGATGTTCTGTCATCAATATTAGACATCTCTAATTTATACAATTCATCGGACCGGCATGCCCCATATAAACCCATTACCGCCACAACCTTCATAAACAAATAATCATCATCGGGAGCTTCTTTTATAAATCGAATGATATCATCAGGTTCAAAAATGTTCGATTTCTTAGGTTTATAACCATCACATAGTTTCTTCAATAATGCAATTAGTTTAGTGTATCTGTAAACAATAATTCGTATTAGCAAAAAAATTATACACTAAATTTGACGTTACTTACTTTGAAATGTCACAATTTTCGTTGACCAAAATTGTAGACTTCAGCATCGAATAATAAGACCACAATGTTGATGGCTTCACCTTCTTTGCTTTTTCAGAAAAATATGCCAGAAATACCGTTTCACTTAAACTATTAATCTTCTTTGCCATTTTCCACCTTTGAAAGCATGTGTACTCTTTTTCATATATTAATCGCGATTTTTGAGGCAATAATTTAGCTACTGCCTCTAACGCTTCTTTCTTCACACATACCGGAATGTTTTCCTGCTCTACCTCGTTTTCACACATTCTTGAGATCTTGAGATTCATACGGATCAAAATTGAAAAATTGATGTGAAACAATTATTTATTTGGTATAACTATAGCAACATACCAAACGAACCAACTGCGATTGAATTTTTGACTGCTTTTCTTATTTCTGTCTCCAAAATTATTGAGTTTTTCTCTCGATTTTTCTTTAACCTTCGCAATAAAAAAAATACAATGTTACACACGACGGTAAAATTTCATTAATTAATTTCAATAATTAATTCGCTCCTTCGTCGCTCATTAATTAAACATTTTCACTCGTCGATAAAAAATAATTTTACCGTCTTGTATAACAAATAACTATTCAACTTCCTCCCACTTGCAGTTATACCGGAAGTAGATATCAACTCTCTTATTTTAAATAGCAACATCCAAATTTTGTTTAGCTTTTACATAAAAAAATAAAGTTAGTTTATGTATATATGTTTATTGTTACCTTTGATAGTTTTAAAGATATTTCAATTTTTCGAAAAAAAACTACAGAAAAGAGGGTTATTTTGACTCTTTGTATCTTTTTCATTATTTGTAGTAAAAAAATGAAATTTGGGTTAAAGTCGTAGAATATTATGAAGACTATATTAACGTAATAAGATTGTATACTTATTATACAGAGTGACAAAAATTTCATGATCCTTATTGTTTTCGTTTTATTAAAAAAAATCGGTTTTTTTAAATGGCAACTTTATGTTTTATAATCTTTTTTGGATTCTTTACATAAAAAGAAAAAAAAAGTTACATTACTTACTTTTTAAAATTTTGCGCCGTTACAGAGGTATTTTACATAAATTTCAAAATAAAAATAAATCAAATAGGAAATTAGCGTGGGCAATAAAAGCTTAAAGAATTAATCATAATAAGTATTAGATGAAAATCATGGACAAAAAATTTACATCAAGAATAGCAAGGACGGTCTTCTATTTCAATACATTTAAAGGCATATTTTAAGATTTCGAATTGAGTAACCTTTCTAAATACATCCGATTGTTCCTAGCAATATGCTTGTCATACAGTAAGCGTTGCAAAAACCTGCTCCTTAGCAGTCCCCCATAGAAGAATTCTAGTGGAGTTCTATCTTTTAAAATATCTTTAAAACTATCAATGTATATGTATATATAAACTCACCTTATTTTTTTACGTTAAAGCCAAATAAAATTAAAATTTGGGGCTTGCTATCTAAAATAAGAAATTTGATCTCTACTTCCGGTATAACCGTAAGTGGGAGGAAGTTTAAAATATATTTGAAAGATAGTTTAGCGACGATGAGCTTTAAAGGCAAAATTAGTTGGCCTTTATAATGCTCCATATAAAAGTAACCTCCCAACTAAAAAAAACACCCGATATAATTACTATGAAATACAGTCTGTCCCACCGGGAATCGCCGCGATCGATATCTGGCAAAGTACTCATCTAAAATATTTGAAAATTTGGCAACTCAGCAAGGACAATAGGACCAGTACCACTAAAATATTCGCAAATTTGTAGTATTTCTGGTTATACCGAAAAATTACACCAACTTCGTTATTTTAAATAAGACATCCTATATATTTTTCCATTTTAATATTTAATTTAATATTATAAGGCCATTTTGCATAACAAACATTGTTCCTTAAATATATGGTTTTTAAGATAATTTAATTTTTATAAAAAATTTGACCGATGCAAGGTTCCACGAAATTCTTCGTATCTTTTCCCAGAAACTAGATATTTATTTCATATTTCACATGTAAGTAATACGTCCAAAATTCATAAGTCCAAAAACATTATACCTAGTGTTGAATTTAGGTATGCATATTTTGGTAAATTGAAACAGCGATAACTTTGTTATCTTAAATGGAACACCCTATATTTTTCAGCCTTTTTTATGTAGATTTTAGTTATCTTTCACTTAATATAAGCTTTCTAGGACTTGTTCTTAAAACTTTTAGAAATAATTGCAATTTTTTTACTTTTTTTGCCATTTCACATTAAATGAACTCTTATCGCGTCGCATATTAGTGACGTTATGAGTAAAATATTGTCTATTAAAAATTATACTGTTTGAAAACCATTTGTCAAATTATTTTTAGTTGATTTTATAGTGTTTTGTAAAGCTAAAATAAAAACATCCGTGACCATCTGTTTTAGTAATGAGAATTATTTTAAATTCTTTATCATTTTCAGACTATGTAACAGAGTAATATCAAAAACATGTGATACAGTGGTAAATTTGCTTTTCGATATCCAATAAGGCCTCCATGTAATCCAATAAAGCGAATTGTAGAAAATCTCACCGATTTCGACTCCGTCAAAGAGAAATCAGAAAGAAGAAAATCTGTTATTGATAATAAAAGTGTCGAAATAGGATTTCCAATTATGTCAACTAGTCATGTTTTGATTTTAGCTTCATCACACACTATGAACTACTATAAATAATTTTACTGATTGTTTCATAATGTAACGTAATGTAAATAGATGAAATAGGATTTAGAATAGAATTGTAGAATTTAGTAGATAAAAAAAAGTTTCTAGAAGGTTCTGATAAGGGGAAAGCGGCCGCGATAACGAAACAAACGGCAGATAAGCGTTCCAGAAATTTCGGCATTCGATAAGCCTTATCTGCCGAAAATTCTGGAAGAACGCGGGCCGAAACTATAAAAAGGCGGTCAGTTTTCCCTCGAGTCAGTCAGTTAGAATCAGTGCAATTAGTAAGTTAGTAGAAGTGAGTTAATTGTAAATTGTGGTGATTCAAATTGTTGAGTTCAGTAATAAAGTGGGATTAAATCCATCACGTGTATCAATTCGAACCGATAACGCACGTAACATTTGGTGTCAGAAGCGGAATTATTCGTGGATTGTGCTTTATTACTCGAAAAAAATTCGTGCCAGGTGCCGTAGTTGACTTTATCTCGGACCTTTTAAACTGTTAAATAGTTATACGAGGCGCGTCAAATAAATTCGTGAACATTCAAATACGCTTTATGGATACGAGACTAAAATCGGCCAAAATGGAACAACAAATGCAAGCGCTATTAGCAATGTTTAAAGACCAAGCAGAACAAAGACGGCAAGAAAAAGAACAGGAGAAAGAAGAAAGACGACAAGAAAAAGAACAGGAGAAAGAAGAAAGACGACAAGAAAAAGAACAAGAGGAAGAACGAAGACGACAAGAAAAAGAACAAGAGGAAGAACGAAGACGACAAGAAAAAGAACAAGAGGAAGAACGAAGACGACAAGAAAAAGACCAGGAAGAAGAACGAAGACGACAAGATGAAGAACGAAGACGACAAGAAAAACAAGAAGAAGATCAGAAAAGGGATGCAGAAAAACAAGAATTGCATAGTCTACTAGCAAATATAACTGAAAAAATGGGAGTAGACGTTGAAAAAATGAAAGAAGAAGTGAAAGAACAAAGTACCGGAATGAGAGAAGAAATGAAAGAAGAAGTAAAAGAACAGATTACAGGAATGCGAGAAGAAATGCAGGAAGAGATTGGCGAAGTCAGGGAAGAAATTGGAGAAGTAAAAGAAAAATTCAACAGCAAGCTTCTTGATTTGGAAAATACAACACAGAAAAAGTTCAGCAACATCGAAAAAAACATGAAGAAGTTGCTAAGTGGACAAGTCACACAACACGAATCCGAAAGTGTACCCGCTATCTCTTCCCAAAAAGTGAAACCTCCGACCTATGATGGGAAAACATCCTTCCAGACCTACAGAAAACAGTTCGAAGCTGCTGCTAAGGCAAATCGGTGGACGGAAGAAGCAAAGGCAACCTCATTAGTGGTATCCCTGCGCGGAGATGCTCTGGAATTACTCCGAACTCTATCGGATCAAGAACAAGCCAATTATGAAGATCTAGTTAGGGCTTTAGAGCTAAGATTTGGGGACCACCATTTGCAGCAAGTCGTCCAGTCGCAGCTGCTAGTAAGAAGGCAGAAAAGTGGCGAAACCCTGCAAGAATTCGAGGCTGACGTGAGAAGACTGGCGTACATCGCCTACCCAACAGCACCAACCGACTTTCTGGAACTCCACGCAGTTAGAATCTTCATAGAAGGAATAAGAGACCCGGAAGTTCAGAGAGTGATACGCCTGTCAAACGTCCGAACATCAAGGGAGGCCCTGATTAGAGCTTTGGAGGTTGAAGCTGCTTATAAGGTTTCAGAGCCAGGGGCGCCACGGAGAATTAGGAAGGCTGACATCGAAGAGGCTACGAATGACCCTGATCTGGCGAACATAAACACCAACATGAAGGAAATAAACGCGAACATAAAGAAGATGGACGGGAGCATAAGCGCTAACATACAGGAAATAAACGCGAGCATCAAAGAACTGGTAGGAACTCTTAAAGGCAGATCCAACAGAAGCACATGTTACAACTGTGGCAAACCGGGGCATTTCAAGAAAGACTGCAGGTCGGCCCCAAGAAGTCGACAAGCCCCACAGCAGGAAAACTAAAATCAGCCAGTGGGAAGGGGCACTCACTGGCTGGTGTCGCGCAACGAGCCCCCAAAACTCTTTCCATCAAACAGATAAAGAGGACCATGGAAAGTTTGGTAGTGCCAGCCAGCGTAGATGGAAGGAATGTACAGGCAACAGTGGACACAGGCGCCATGGTTACTTTGGCACGAAGGAACATCCTACCGTTGCAACCGAAGGTACTGTCGCAAAGAATGGTCCTCAGAACGGTTACGGGAGATACTGCGCCAATTATAGGAGAGGCAGACGTCATGATTGGTCTGGGAAAACTAAGGATTTCGCATCGGGTGTTGGTGGCAGATATCGAAGACGAACTGATTCTGGGGATGGACGTAATCAGGCAACATGGCTTTACTTTCGACCCAGCGCAGAACATTTTAAAGATTGGAAATGAAGAGCTTGTCCTGACTACACCAAAGGACACTCCAAAGGAGGTAAAACTGTTTGCCTGCGAAACAGCTGTAGTGCAGGGAAGCAGCGAGAAGACGATTATGGCTGTGATGGAAGGAGATTTGGGCTGCTGCGTTGGATTAGTGGAACCGACTTATGACATTTCCAAGAATTTGCTAGTGGCGAGATCCGTGGTTAAAGCATCTCAGAAGGTACCTGTGAGAGTTGCCAACGTGTTCCCAACAGCACGCTCAATCAAAAAGGGTAGCACTCTGGCAGTCTGTACCCCGGTAGCCTCAATAAGCTTCTTGGGAGACAATTGTGCGCCAGTACAGGAAACGAAGATTGGGCAAGTCAAGTTGGAAGTGGACTTGAAACACTTGTCCAAGGAAGAAGTAGTTCTGGCTAGGTCATTTCTAAAGAAAAACCACGGCGTTTTTACCGATGGAGACCGAAATCTAGGAAGGACCGACGTAGTTCGACACAAAATCAACACCGGCGATGCAACACCTATTCGTCAACCCCCTAGAAGATTACCGGTGGCCAAGCAAGAGGAAGTCGCGGGACTGATTAAGAAGATGATGAAGGATGGAGTCATCGAGGAGTCCAATAGTCCATGGTCTTCTCCTGTAGTCTTGGTTACAAAGAAGGACGGGTCAACAAGATTTTGTGTCGACTACCGGAAATTAAACGACGTCACTAAAAAGGACAGCTACCCCTTGCCAAGAATTGATGATACCCTAACGACCTTGTCTGGGTCCACCTGGTTTTCAACTTTGGACTTGAAAAGTGGATATTGGCAAGTGAGCATAGACCCCGACGACAAAGAAAAGACGGCCTTTTCATCTGGGAGTGGATTATATCAGTTCACGGTTATGCCTTTTGGACTATGCAACGCACCGGCTACTTTCGAACGTCTAATGGAGCTGGTACTTCGAGGACTAACTTGGAAAACTTGCTTGGTTTACCTAGATGACGTCATGGTGATGGGCAAGAGCTTTAAAGAACATTTGGAAAATCTTCAAGAAGTTTTCGACAGATTAAAGCAAGCCAACTTAAAGCTGAATCCAAAGAAGTGCTCTTTGTTCCAAAGGAAAGTAGAATTTTTGGGCCACACTGTATCAGCCGCAGGAGTTGAAACAAATATCAGCAAGACTCAAGCAATTCGTGACTGGCCAAGACCCAAAGACAAACATGAACTGAGGAGTTTCTTGGGGCTGTGTACCTATTACAGAAGATTTGTGAAAGGTTTCGCCAACATCGCTGCGCCGTTGCATCAACTAACGGAAGGAAGAAGGCCGTACGTCTGGACTCCAGACTGTGATACCGCTTTCCGAAAATTGAAGTCCGCCTTGTGTACAAGCCCTATCTTGGCGTATCCTCAGCAGAATGGGAAGTTCGTGTTAGACACTGATGCCAGTAACGTCGGCATTGGGGCTGTGCTGTCCCAAGTTCAAGGCGGTGAAGAAAGAGTTATCGAATATTACAGCAAGATCCTGACGAAGCCAGAGAGGAACTATTGCACCACCAGGAAGGAACTTCTTGCGATAGTGAAGGCCGTGGAACACTTCCACAAGTACTTGTATGGGCAAGAATTCCTTATCAGGACAGATCATTCGGCGCTTTCTTGGTTACTTCGAATGAAGAACGCGGAGGGACAGACGGCTAGATGGTTAGAAAGGCTTCAGCAGTATCACTTTAAGGTGCATCATCGACCGGGACGACAGCATAACAACGCTGACGCTTTGTCCAGAAGACCTTGTGGGGATTGCAAACATTGCAGACGAGTTGAGGACCATGAGGACATGGTGGATATAAGGGTTACTTCTGTCCAGCCAGAAGACGAATGGACTGTTGAAGGTCTTCGGAAGCTACAGAGGAGCGACGCTGATATCGGACCCATATTGGAATGGAAAGAAGCTGGAGACAGACCGGAATGGCAAGAGGTTTCCGACAGAAGTCCAGCTCTTAAGAATTTGTGGGCTCAATGGAAATCCCTCCAGGTCGAGGACGGGGTACTGAAGAGAGCATGGGAAAGCGCGGATGGAAAGCGTGTCAACTTGCAGTTGGTGGTGCCTCAGGAGAAGATTCCACAGGTCTTGTGGGAGGTGCACAATGGAACCTCTGGTGGGCACCTAGGGATGAACAAGACCCTGGAGAAGGTTCGAAAACGGTTCTATTGGGTTAACTGCAGGGAGGACGTCGAGCGGTGGTGTCGGAAATGTGTCACCTGTGCTGCATCCAAGGGTCCTCGTACGAGAACCAAAGGGGCCCTGAAGCAATATAATGTGGGAGCTCCATTTGAAAGAATTGCAATCGATGTGGCAGGACCATTCCCAGCTTCAGATGATGGAAACAAGTACATCCTGGTGGCCATGGATTATTTCAGTAAATGGCCTGAAGCTTATGCCATCCCAAACCAGGAAGCCACCACAGTCGCAAGGGTTCTTGTGGACAACTTCATCTGTCGATTTGGTGTTCCCTTTGAACTACACTCGGACCAGGGAAGGAACTTTGAATCGGGGGTTTTCCAAGAGGTGTGTCGTCTTCTTGGAATAAGGAAAACTCGAACAACACCTCTTCATCCACAGTCTGATGGAATGGTGGAGAGATTTAACAGGACCTTAGAGGAACATCTTTCGAAGGTCGTTTCCAAACATCAGACCGACTGGGACCGACATCTACCACTGTTTCTGATGGCCTATCGCGCGGCAACTCATGAAACTACAAGTCAGACCCCGGCAAAAGTGATCTTCGGGAGGGAACTGCGGCTTCCGTGTGACTTGGTGTTTGGATCACCAAGGGAGGTCCCCAGGGAAACGATGGGTTTCGTAGATGACTTGAGGGAAGCGATACTGGAGACGCATGCTCTGGTGCGGACGAAGATCAACTTGGCGACGGACCGGATGAAGGCCAGGTATGACGTGAGTGCCAATCATGGTGGTTTCAGTGAGGGCGAGTTGGTATGGCTATACAACCCTCAGCGAAAGAAAGGAGTTTCGCCAAAGTTTACGCCATCTTGGGAAGGGCCGTACAAAGTGCTGAAGAGGATCAACGACTTGGTATACAGGATCCAGCGTAGCTCCAGGAGTAAAATGAAAGTGGTACACCTTAACAGACTATGCAAATTTAGTGGTGAAGTGACTGATTGGAACTGATCGGGACGATCATTTCTAAGGGGGAGGCAATGTAACGTAATGTAAATAGATGAAATAGGATTTAGAATAGAATTGTAGAATTTAGTAGATAAAAAAAAGTTTCTAGAAGGTTCTGATAAGGGGAAAGCGGCCGCGATAACGAAACAAACGGCAGATAAGCGTTCCAGAAATTTCGGCATTCGATAAGCCTTATCTGCCGAAAATTCTGGAAGAACGCGGGCCGAAACTATAAAAAGGCGGTCAGTTTTCCCTCGAGAGAGTCAGTTAGAATCAGTGCAATTAGTAAGTTAGTAGAAGTGAGTTAATTGTAAATTGTGGTGATTCAAATTGTTGAGTTCAGTAATAAAGTGGGATTAAATCCATCACGTGTATCAATTCGAACCGATAACGCACGTAACAATAATTTAAATATCGATATCGATTGTTTCTTTTTTTGAAATACATTTTATTTATTTCTACTTATTATGTCACTGATATGCTACTCAATGGCCGTGAAATAAAAAAAAAAGTTAAAATTACAATTACTTCCAAAAATTGTAAAAGAAACTTTCGCAATGCCTATATCAGTTAAAAGATAATCTAAATCTGCATTAGAAAGGCCAAAAAAATATAGGATAATCGATTCGAGATAACAAAGTTATCACTGTTTGAATTTACTAAAATGTACAGTCGTGAAATCACCACTCGGTATAATGTTTTTTAATTTACGAAAGTTGTCCAAGATAGCTTCGTATGTGTTCTACTCATACGCCAAATATGAAATAAATATCTAGTTTCTGGAAAAGGAATTTCGAGGAACCTTGCATCTGGCAGAATTTTTATAAAAATCCAATTATCTTAAAAACTATAAATTTTAGGAACAGCGTTTTTTTCTGAAAGTGCCCTTAAAATATTAAATTAAATTTAAAAATGCAAAAATATATAGGGTGTCTCATTTAAAATAACGAAGTTTGTGTCAACTTCTGGTATAACCGGAAATACTAAAACTTTGCGAATATTTTAGTTGTGTTGGTCCTATTGTATTTGATAAGTTGCCAAATTTCCAAATGTTTTAGATGAATACCTTGTCAGATATCGATCGCGGTGTTTTCCGGTGGGATACACTGTATATTTCTTTTTAAAATGCAACTTGTTTAAACCATATCCTTTTCCCTCGGCATGGCACAACCTATGCTTCCTAGAAAGGTTAAGAATAACCTGCAGTACATTTGGTTTTACAGATAATTTAAGGGGATTATTTTTTTCCATATTGTCAATGAGTTTCCTTTTTGGTCTGATTAATAATATAATTAATAATAATAGTAACAGTTTTTCAGAGTTTATTTGATGCCCTTAAGAAGGTTAAAAATAATTTAAGATTCCATCTCGTAACAGAATAAACGATATTGATTGGACATATGTTGTGCATGTATGTGCACCAAGTTGATTTGTTCAGCTACAGTATTCGTTTGCAGTTTAAAAACTGTGTTGAAATAAAGAAAAGAAATTCTAATACTGTTTAACAGTGTCTAAATGACAATACTTTTCCCATGGGGTTTTTGCACTTTTTGGAAATTAATTTTTGTTTCTTGATTGTTACGTTCAATAATTTACTAAATGATATTGATTTTGTTTCTATTCTAATTATTTTGCATGGAAACATTTTAATATTGAAGTTAGCTATTTCTCTTATAAGTTTAGAAAAGTTCGAAATACTATCCTAGTTGGCAGTATTTCTAAGATAATTGATAAATGATAAATAAAGCAACATTTACTATAAATAAGAATACAGACAGTGGAAACCTTATTAATGTTTATCATTTATCATCGGTAATCTATGTACACTGGATTTGAGAATAAGGCATTTTTAACAACTTTATCTAAAATACTATCTTTAAAGTATTTTAAAAAATAAAATCATCATCCTTTTTATATATGCTGCAAATAATACCTTCTCGTCCAGTTGCACTAAAAAGTTCTTCATAGTAATTTAATAAATATTTTAAATGAAAAATAATAAATATTTATTTTTTAATACCGTAACACCATCCTTCACTCGACTTGAACTTCTAAGATTCACGTCAAATGATTTTTGTTCAGGCGCTGTTGTGTTTTCAAAATTATTTTTTTATTTGATGGTAAATACAAAATTGTTATACTTAGGATGCCTAATATGAAATTGTTAATGATATAAGTAAACCTATTGCAATTATAAGTTGAAAGTTATAAACGAACTAAAACCTTTAAAAACATTTTTTAAACCTCATAATTCATTAATTATTGAATATTAGATATTTTATCATAAAATCAACAACTTTTTTATGAAAATCGTTGTTTTTGTTGGATAAGCTTACAGAAAAAATAAGTAGTTATAAATTAACAACAAATAAAGAAGCTTTAAAATTGCTACTTTACTATACTAGAAACATGCAAAAAATCAACTTATCAAGGATGTTAGACAGCAATTTGTGAAGTAAAAAAAATTTCAAGTTCTTTAATATACGAGACGAACACAAATCAAATAATAATTTACCGTATCAAAATTTAGTTATTACATTATATTTATTTCTTGTTGGTAATAACGATTTCATAACCAAAAATATAAATGCACGGTAAGTATTTGACGGTTTTGTATATGTATTTAAAAAATCGACTTATCCATGAAAGAACTATATCTCAAAAGGGAAATTTAATATTTATTACAACTTATTCTTAAAAAATTATTGTTTAAAACTGAAGCAATACGCCTTGAATGTTGTCGAAATTCGAAAGTACTTTTTGTTATTATCATTATTATTATTACACGTTTTTTATTAACTCACTTTCTTGTCTGTGATTAAAAACTAGCCTTAATCAATGTTTGACATTGATGTGTGTCTGACAGTTCTACAAATTTTGCAATCAATTTTAAACCAACTTCCCGATGAGCTATAGACTTGAACCTTTAACCATAGCCCCGAACTGGATGACAATGCAATAGTTTCGTCCAATCATGATAATTAAAAACTCGACCTAACTTGACTTAAGACGAACCTAACCTAAAAACAACCATATTCTAAAAAACGAACCTAACCTACAAACAAACAAGCTAATTTTGAATCTCCAACTGATGAATACTATTACAATTTTTAACAGATCCCCGCAATAAATGGTAGAATATTCAACTAACTAAAATCAGCCTGCCAATCAACAGTATTTGGCAAAATACTGGGGTTTATTTTGAACGATTATTGAGTGTTTTACACTATAGGTCACTACTGTCATAGGAAAAATCACTATCTTCTTATCTTCTTAGAAATCGAAGACAATGCTTACATATCATTACCAGCTACGTTGAGGATCGTATCTTGAGAAGGGTGTGTAAACTCCTAAACGAGCGATGTCGACTAGAAAAATTCAGATTATGTGTAGGTTCTTAGATTAAAATTTATAAACTTCTACAAATTGATACATTATAAGTTAAGCGAATGAGTCAAAGCCAATTTTGTCAGGTGAGAGACACTTTTAATTTAAACTTCTTATATTAATACACAAGTTTAATTTTGAACTACGATAGTCGATACATCAAATCAACGCAATAAAATTGTATACTTGGGTGAAATATTTAAGTCACCCAACACAATAAAATCTGTTTATGAAACAATTATCCATGTATTGTATGTGTTTCATCTTTTTAGTTTTAAATCTTATAAATTAAAAATTATTTATGGACACAAATTTTTAGGACCATCTGCATAGAGCTAAGAATCTGTATGAAGTTTTAAATCACATCGTTATCCGAGAATTTACGTAGGTAACCCTAAATGTTTTACTTGAATCAGTTTAGGAATTTAATAACAGAGAGTTTGAGGCCTAACAATAAAAACAATAACGAAGTGCAGGGGAACAAGAAGAAAATAATAATATAATTAAATACTTAATAATATTTTCCTAACAGTTAATAGGATATTAGTGACAATTTCTACGATGGCAATAGTCAAGGAGACAGCTGTGCAACACAAACGAACTTTCAAAAAATAAATTATACTTATAAAATTATATAGTTGAAAATTATTATTATTAAATTAAATTCATTATTATTAATAAAAATTATTTATTATTGCCAAATTTATATTATAAGTTATAAAATTATATTATAAATCTGTATGGAACTAGGAGAAATTGCTTTAAAATGGATTGCCAAATTTCACTCGGCACACAATACTAAAAATTAAAATATAATTTAAATAACAAAAACATTTTAAATCAACAAGTTTTCTTAAAACAGACCAAAAGTATAAAATAATTTCTCCCAGCTCCATACACATTTATAATCCCATACATATGATCCTGAAATTTGAATGACTAGGAGAAATTCTTCTATACTTTTTGGTTCGATTTAAAAAAAAAACGTGTTAATTTAAAAAGTTTTTTTTTAATTTAAATTATTTAAAAATGCAGTTTACCAAGATCTACTATTAACAAAAGATTTAGTTAAGATTGCACAATAAATAAAGATTCTTCACGTATCTCAGAAATAAATGAGCGACACTGTATATCTAAAATGTTGTTGATTTTTTTAATATTGAATGTGGCAAATAAATATTACATATATGCAGAGAAAATTTTCATGTATCCTGAAAATATTTTTAAAAAATCTTAAATCGAAGGCGAAAGCAAGAGAAATATAATAAATATGTTTTATTCTTATTGCAGTAAGATGGCATGGCAATCGCTATAATAATCCGGTATGATTTGCTGCATCATTGGAGAGGAGGGTAATTAGTTGAATTCAAAAATACAGCACAATATTTGACAACTAGTTACTAAGTTTGGTTTTCAATTAAATTATAAAACAGTACTCTGCGAAAAATATTTGAACGGGAAGCTTGTGAAAAACACATTAATATTAGATATTTCCGACAGAATGATTTTTATTTCACCGAATTCATCCGGGTTGATGTTTTTCATTATTCACAATGACAAAGATATCTTTATCCCCTGATCCCTACAAATGAACCCAAACCAAAAGTAAATAACCATTTGTGTTTAGTAACAGAATTTAGGTCGAGAGAGACGAAGAGGGGAGGGTCGTTACTGGAGCGGTGCAAGCGACTTGATATTGGATATTTTACGGTACACTAGCACGAATACAAATCTCCGTTAAACAGACCGCATCCTACCTAACATTAAAGTCGCTTAGGTTAGGTGTAGTCTTCGCGTAATCACACATAATAGCATCTCAGCCCTTTGCATCTATTGTTCCTTCGTGGAATATTTAGGAAACTTCATTAATAATTCTAGGAAGTTGAATGTTACTTTACCCAATGAACCCTCGGCTATATTGGACAATATGAGAAAACCCTAAATTAAATTTTAATGCAACCTTTCATTTCATTTTCTTCAGTTTAAATTGTGCCATCTTGTTATAATTTATTATTTTATTCGTATATCTTGTTTTTATTTTGGAATTGACATCCTTGACGTCACCAAAGCTTTCAATAAACACAAGAATCCTATTTATAATTAATAAATTTAAATAATTTTTCACCGGTTTAGGCGTAAATAAGATCATAATATAATTGAAAAAGTCCGGTGATGGAATACGGATTTATATGTATTTCGAATTTCAATTCATTTTTTCTACAAGTTTATTGGTTGCAGCACTACAATGTGTCCTTAGAAATTTTTGCAAGCCAGTCTCCAGTCTTTTTCACGGAAATTAAATATTTCTTAACCTTATCCAAGTTGAAAGTGATATTCAAAGTTTCTTTCCAGTTTTATTATAAAGTTGCTGTAAGCTATAATTAATTTCTTACATCTTGAGCGTAAATTTAATTATGATAAAGTTAGTAATGTTTAACAACTTTTCCAATTTTAAGCTTTACAACGGCAAAATTTTATAACAAGCAAGACTTTTCTCAATATTCATTTTTGACCCTAGAAAATTTTTATTAGGGATTTAAGCAACAAATTAATTAAATCTCAAAAACAAATATTAAGTATACTATATCAACCACATATTAGTTACAATTCAAGAAATATGTACCGGGTGACCAACTAAGAAAGGATGCTGGCTATATCTTAGCAATGAATCACTTCACAGCTTTGGGGAAAAAATTTCAATAAGAAAAGTGGCCCTGAAAAATCACTAGAAAATATTTTTGAAGTTCTAAAATAACCGCTAGGTGGCGTAATAGGTAAAACTGCTTAAAAAATTTGGATTTTTTCAAAATGTTGCTTAATTAAGGCATATTAAAAATACATGCATTGTAATCCTAGAATAATTTCAATTTGTTTTGCTGTAGACTTTTTGTTCTGTCTTTAAAAATAAAGTAGTGGAGGTGTTGAAAAATTTGTTTTTAAATACCATTTACTTCAGTTAGCCTTAAGAAAATTTCACAAATTTAGTCTCTATAGAAAGAGTGCTCTTTAGTCTATCGAAGGCACTTTCCCGTGTTTTTATTTTAAAATTATTGTCGCTGATACAGCGCGTTATATAAAATGATAACAATTTTCGGCGTTTTTCTAAAAAAAATTAAATAGAATGATATGTAAATTTGAACATCTTAAAATAGAAAATTGAAAGTCCAAAATACCAATGAAAATCGCAACTCGATATCTTTTGTGTAACCGAAGATATTGGCAAACAAAGTTTAAGTTATCAATAATCCCATACTTTGTCTACAAAACTAGTAAAGCGGCCCTTGAAAAAAGTTAACAGCGAAAATGAAATAAAAAGTGCAAGTCTTTAAGGTTGTAAATGTGTTTACCACCTGCTCTTCTAACTGAATTGTTATTTCCGCTTTTATATTTCTTTATAAAATAAAAAAATGGTTTCAGGGGACAAAAATTTGTATTTCAATTTTTAAAATTAAAAAGATTTAAATAAATGAAAAACCATTTGATATGCTAATTAACCATTTATTTCAAATGCATGAAAAGGCAAGTGATGCTGCTAAATCTACGCGTGCAGTATCCCGAAAAACGTAATCAAAGTGGAAGAGTTTTCCTTCGACTGATACATCGCATGCGCACCACAGGAAATGTGCATGTGGCTGTGTTCAGAAGATCACGTAGAGGTCCCATCGCGCAAAATATTATAAATGTTTTAGAATATGTGAAATTTAATTCTCATTTAAGTGCTAGAACAATAGCTAATGACTTGGGGATATGCTGAACCACCGTTCATAACCAGGCCCACGTGGCAGGTAGATAGGAAGTGGAAGTCAGTTTTCTTGGCCACCCAGGTCCCCAGACCTGACTTGCCTTGATTTTTATTTAGCAGGCGAATAGAAGACCTTGTTTTTGCCACCAAGCCTACCAAAGAAACAACATGATCGAAAGAATAAGAAACACTATTTAGAGTGGAAGAATGGTCAATGGTAAAAGTTAAAATTGCAGTGTTGTTCATTCGTCAGAGGATTCACTGCATGAAATTGATGGGCTGCAGTTAATTTGAACATCTCGGGCTCCAGTCAATAGACGATATTAATTTAACATTTTTAATGTGATGCAGTGTCCTTTTTGTTTACTTTTTTGAATATTAAATTGTTGCTTCTGTAAACTTTTTTACATTATTCACTGTTATTACTATTAGATCATTGTGGGTATGTTAATTACTTATTTTTATATTATGTAATATACATTCTAAACCTTCTCTGATTTCATATTCTAAATGGTAAACAACGTCATCAAGCTTTTACTTTGCTGAAATTTTATTTGCCAATATCTCCGGTTAGACAAAAGATATCGAGTTGCGGTTTTCACTGATATCTAGGGCTTCCAATTCTCTATTTTAAGATATCAAAATTGACATATCATTCTACTTAGTTTTTTTTAGAAAAACGGCAAAATTTGTTACCATTTTATATAACGCATGTAGCAACGACAATAATTTTAAACTAAAAACATATGAAAGTGCTTTCGATAGACTAAATAACATTCTTTCTATAAAGACTAAACTTGTCAAATTTTATTGAGGGTAACTAAAGTAAATGGTATTTAAATTTTGTTTTTCCATGTCTCCCAACCATTTTATTTATAGATAGAAAAGAGAGTGTAGAACAAAAATATATCGAAACTACTCTAGAATTAAAATGCATGAATTTTCGATATACTTTAACTTAGCAAAACTTCGAGAAAATCTTAATTTTCTATTTAGCTCCACGTATTACGCCACCTAGCGGTCATTTTAGAACCTCAAAAATATATTCCAGCGATTTTTCAGGGCCACTTTTTGTATTAAAATTTTTTTCTCAAAACTGTGGGATGGTGCGATATAGCCTGCGTCCTTTTTTAGTTGGCCACCCGGTACATGTATTTGCAGCTTGATGTTAGCTGTAACAGTTTAGAATAATTACTTTATGAGCAAAGGTATAATAAATATGTTCGTCTAAGAAATATATAAAATTATAGAAAAACCATTTACTTTTTCTGCAAATCATATTATTCTTTTCAGCTGTGAGAATTTAGAAAATCAAGAATATTTTATAATGGACATAGCAGGCCACTGAAAGCTCGCCAATGTTCATTAAGGGGAATATGGCCACATTATTACGGTTATCTGAAATTTCAGGCGGTTATTTGCGGTTGGATGCGTTATCTATTGATTTTCAGATAATTGGACTTGGTTAAACTTTCAGTGTGAATATTTAATGTGCAAGCAAGGCTTTTCATCACCTTAACAAGAATATATTTACCAAATAAGTTATCTGAAATTTGTATACCGGCGCATCCGCCACAATAAGCAATATGAGCTATCAAGTTAGGATATTATTTTAATTAAACTTCCTTGACAACGTGAACTTATAAAGGCTTTTTATTTGTTTCCACAGCTACACTTTTAATTGCATATTTCTTTTAATTGTCGGGTTTATAGTCAAATAAAATATTATTGCTCTTGTCTCACTGTAAATTCATAGCCTCGTTAGGTAGAAGCTGTTATTGATTTATGCTTTTAAATAATATGGCATTAACAGCCAAATTTACTTGAATTGCCAAATAAATAAACTTCAGTTAGTGACAAACCATAATTCTAAGATTACCTAACTAGGTAAATGTTGCGCTTAAATGCTTAATTCAATAATCTGTAGTATGACGTTGTCCTTTAAATTTTTTACGAATTTGAATAGAATTGTCACCTTCGTGAAACATTTGTGTGTTTCTTTTCATATGAGGTGGAACCTTGGTATCCTGCCTTATTCAATTCCTGATATTTTCAGTTTCAAAATATTTTATTTTATAAATAATTCATCTGCTGTTGTGGGTAATAATTTTGGTGCAGTAAATTATTTTTAATATCTAATGCCAATGCTCAGAATTAATGTCAGCTTTTCACTTAATATTATAGATGACAAATGTTGTGTTAAACTTTTACAGCCAAAGGTGATTAATTTAGCATAACATAAAAATCTATAATTATCGAGCGAATGTTCTGGTTAGGAGCATTATGCATGGCTAATAAAAAGCATTTTAGAATTAACAATAACGTCAAATGGACAATCTTTTTCTAAAAGTGTTTTACCTAAAGAAGGTAAATCATGGTGTTTTTCAGAAATTTTCATTTCGATACATCGCTGAAGTTGTATCCTAATTAGCAACAGTGTGCAAAAATAAAATGTGCTTTCTACAATATAGATAAGACTAGAAGACGGATATATTTTTTTCAATTTTCTGTTTCGGTTTTTTTAAGAAAATTGGGTACTGATTTAATTATGTATGTTATGTAAAACATATTAAAATATCTATATCCTCCTCGAAAATACATAAATATATTATATTATCAATTGATTTTTTCGTGGGTGTTTTAACAGTGAATATATCTACATCATCACATAATTGTCTACAAGTAATATTAATTATGATATGATAATATTTTTTAGATTTTATATAAGCATTTTAATTTGTTCAGTCATTTCACAAACATTTTTCTGATTTAATGGGACACACTATGCTAACATGTTTACGCTAACATCAGAATGGCCATCAAAAAGCACAATAGTATTTCTCCTGCAATATATTAATAGATAATATGTATCTTTGGATCTTAATAGAAAATAGTCATTTTTACCATACGACACGATGTAGAAGAAATCCACTATCCGTAATGTAGGTAACCTTACAGGTCAAAATTTTCGATTAAAAAATCGTACATTTTCAAAAAGAGTGGAATTTGATGATCTAAGGAAAGAAGTGGAACCTTTTCTTAAATTATTAAGGCAAGAATTGAGAATTGCATACAAACGTGTATTTGGTTTTGGTCGAATTTCAACCACAAGCGATCCTAGAAATACTTAAATAAAAATCCCAACATTTCAGGAATGATTTCGAAACTAAAATATAAATAACAAAAGACTGCTTATAAAATTTTGGGAAAAGGTCTATATGTAGCTATTAAAATTAAAATTTTAGATAAAAATATAAAAACTAAAAGTGTTTACCTTTATTTTCAGAAAAGTTTAAATTTTGATCAAAAAAAACTACTACATTTTTGAGAATGATAAACAGAATTAAATTTAAAAGTATTACGTTATTTTTTTGAAAAAAAATATATTTTACGTTTTTACTTTTTATTATTTTCGTAATTTTAGAAATAAAATTGTAAAAAAAAAGAATTTTTATATAAAAGCTATTGTCGAATCTTTGAGAAATAGTCGAAATTTCAAATTCAAAGCCAAAATTTGAGAAAAAACAGTTAAATTTAAAAATATCACGAAGAGGTAATAATTTTGACATAGACTTTGATATTTTGTGTTAAACGATATTACAAAAATTAAATATTTTAATCGAAGTTTTAAAATAATTGCTATATATATGTTGACAGTTCTGCTTTAAGCTTACACTTAACTTTTTATTGATCATTCAACTCATAATCAAAGGTTGTTTTATTTGTTTTAATTAAAAAAATTGTATGCAGCGGCATTTCAAAGAGTTGCATTTTACTGAGAAAATTTACCACACGGCCCTGATTGTCAGTTCTTAAATGTAATCAAATTTTCCAAATTTGTAATTTTAAATCTTATTCAGCTCTTATTGATTATTGTAGGTACTAAAAAGCTTGACCGTCAGTGACATTTTATGCCGTTTTGCTTAATCAATCCTTGAAAATTACTTTTGCAATTAAATGTCCTTTGAAAATCTTCAACATCTGAAGATCAAATTAATGTTATAAAACAAAGCGATAACAGTAAGAAAATAAGCTAAAGCGATAAAATAGGCTAGAAACCAAATAACAATTGTGATATTTTTGTTTATCCGACAGTTTTTATATAAAGTAGAAAGTTATTCTGTAATGAAAAATTCCTCCACTATATACGAGAAAATCTCGAACATTAATATAAAATTAATTTCCGTAAGCAATTGCCTGGTATCTTTTAAATCTTTTCAGAGAATAAATGTGATACAGGATCTTTATCCGTAATTGGGTTGATGAGAACAACAATTAATTGCCTCACGGTCCTAATGCAATACGTTTTAACCACCGGGCTCCGTGCTATGAAGACGGGTTCCCTGTAGAGAATTATTGTGGCGGTTTTTCATAGTCAACTTGTTTTTGCAGTGCCGATGAATGGGGACGCTTTCTCTGACTGAACTTCTGGCTTACTTTTAGAACTTTCGGAACAGCAGGATATCGCCGCTGAAGGCTTTCAGGAAAACTTTACGACAGATCACGTTTTTGCGGTTATTGAATGCAACATTTGTTTGCCTGATGTTTGCATTTAATTTAAACCGTATACTTTAATAACTGCTCTCCAATAAAATCATGGAAAACATGCCGATTCGAAGAAAACATTATTTTAATATATTAAATATTTACATAGTAGATTTATGTCATTTTCTTTTCGACGTTTTAATAGCGATATAACTTTTAGGAATATTTTTCCGGAATTGCGAAATATAAATAATGCTGCTCTAAGCTGTAGCAGGATTATTTTGCGAGAAAATAACAACAGAATTTATTTTCCTTGGGGAAAACCATATTTTAATAAAGCGAAAGAACATAAAAATCGAATTCTTCTTTAGCGTATAATGTCTATGGAAATATAAATGTTTACTTTATTTGCAATTTTATTAAATAAGCTATCGGTGGTTTACCATTTAAACTGCACCGATAAATTAGGGTAACACATCCAGCATTTTTTATGCTATAAATTATTATGAGTATTTACGTCAATCATCTATCTAAATTATCTACTTATCTGAAAGAACTAGTACCTATGTCATCACACTTGTGTGGTTATTGTGGATTTGGTACACTGGTAGGTCCAATGGGGCTCAGCTAGGGATGCAAGCTAATTTTAATATCGATTTAAATATTGACAGTAGACAAATATTCATAATAGATAATATTAAACATTTTTTATTCGTTAATCGGTGTTTTGGGAATTAACAAAAACATTTTTAAAGGGTCTCTACTTTAAAATTTTCACGGCGCGGCGTGGCGATAAAAAAGGTTCTTAATTTCTATATTTCTATAATGTCGTTCCTTATTATTGGCAACGACTTGCA
Source organism: Dastarcus helophoroides (assembly GCA_028583605.1). Taxonomy (NCBI): domain Eukaryota; kingdom Metazoa; phylum Arthropoda; class Insecta; order Coleoptera; family Bothrideridae; genus Dastarcus; species Dastarcus helophoroides. Next base: position 1,896,623 of record CM053329.1, read on the forward strand.
TGGGGTATATTGATATTTTTGCTTCGATAATATCAGTCGATCGATATATTGTTGCATCTCTAGGCGCAGGTAGTAATTGAACTGACATTTATAGCACTGTGTTATTTGTCTGTTAGCTCTTAACCTTTCCCAAGTTAATTTGACTCTTAATGCCTATTTTGGATTAATATTTTTGTTTTTGCTTTCGTAATCACAAAAGGTCGAATCTTGTTTTCATTCAAATGCAAACCTTTGACTTCTAGGCAGTGACTGGTGCTAAGGTTTGCAAAACCGCCAAAAAAAAACAAGCGTTGGGTTAAAAAACAAAATAATTATTTATTTTATTTATTATTACAATAAATAACACATGTAGCATTATGAACATACTACCGACGTCCCGTGCCGATTGTAGCGGCTCCTACGAGTTCGTTCCGGTTTGATAGATAACTATTATTTAATATATGGTGTGCAGAGTTTGCATGCACGCTGAACAGCAACCCATGTTTTATATGTACGCATCTGCGCGTTAGCTAACATTTTAGTTAGTTTGAGTATGCGCCCATAAGCAAGTATCAAGTTGTACTTAGCGCTGCAAACTAGTGACGTAACGAAAATTCCCATTAGCATGTTTTTTTAGAATTTGCAATCGCATTCGCATTTGCAAAAAAATATTGCGAATATATTTGACAATAGTATTTAGGGAATGACAATGCATCTGCTAAGGCAGGGTTTCATAAATTGGGGTTGATGGATCCTTGAGGTATCTATATCACCAGTTCGGGCGTCCATTGGTAGCGTCATTTCTCAAAATTTGACTTTTTCCGAAAACAACATTTTTTTTAAATCGTATTTCTGCAAAACAACTTCGACTATTATCTTAATAGCGAATATTTTCTGACGTTGCAATGGGACAGGGTGCAGCTTGTTGTTCACTCAAGCAGCCGTTAAAATAAATGTTGAGTCGAGAAACATCGACTTATGACTAAAATTTTCTTCAGAATTCGCCCCTTTTTTTTGAATTTTCGGCAAAATTTGACTTTTTTCTAGAGACGTCGATATTTCCCTCGAAATGTTAATGTTTTTCAAAATTTGTTTGGGTATTTAGAACTTTGACTTTTACCTCAAAAATCATCTCTTTCTCCAAATTCTGATATTTTTAAAATTATTCCAAAAGGTCAGGTTTTCATATTAAATTTGATTTTTTTAACATTTCGACTTTATTCCAAAAGTCTTTTTTTTTTAATAATAATTCGTTTTTTTCTTAGTTACGACTATAAAGTCGAGTAAAATTTTGAGTATAAACTTAAAAATGTTACCTTTTTCTCTGAAAATTGAACTGTACTGCAATTTTTAAATATTTCTTAGAAATGTCGGCCTTTTTCTCAAAATTTGAGAAATTTTAACTTGTAGCTCAAAATTTATTATATTCTTAAAGTTTTGACTAAAGGTTTTATGTTTCAAGAATTTTCTACTTAAAGTTAGGCTTTTAATCCGAAATTCGGCTCAAAATTTCTCAAAATTCGTTTTGTGAAATTGAATTAAAATTTTGGTAAAAACATAACAATTTTGAGAATAAGATTCCTATGAAATTTAGAGAAAAATATTCCTTGTAAATGAAAATAAAAATTGTAAGAGATATCTTTTTAGAAACTCGATTTTTTTCACCAACACTCGTTACATCCCTACTGCAAACCATAGGTTTGTTCCAACCGAATATTTCTGATTAGTTTCCGATTAATTCATGAACTAATTCGTACGCATGCATGCACTTCGCATTAAACTCAAATTGGTTTGGCAGTGTGTACCACATTGGAACGCACTTTGGGACCTTACGGAAAACCGCTGGTCTTCACTCTCGGTCTCACTCGAAAGAGACGACAATAAAACCTAATTACATATAAATTTCTCCACGAAATTCATTTTTGATATTTTTCAGCAAATACAGTGGGTGAAAAATGGAAATCAAAACTTAACAATACAATTCACATTTTTCCTTGACTTTAGTCAAAATATTTAACAATTGTATTGACAAATAACAGCTGAGAAGGTAGATACGGCTTATCGATTACTTATTGCGCATGTTCCCAACTGCCAGGACAAGCTCCCGGCTGCTGTCTGTTTTGATTGATCACAAATCAATTTACGGACTATTCCTAGCACTGTTGGAACACCGGATCGCCGGGTTGGAGTTTGCACTTGGTTGGAACGGTAAATTTTGAATGCACATGCGCCGGGCAGTTGCAAACTGGTTTTATGTTCGGTTGGAATAAATCTAAATGCATTGACCAAGAATACCCGACTTAATCAAAGTTTTATTAATTATTGATAAGATTAAAATTTTGTGTAGTTGCTAAACAACCCTTACTTCGTGGAATTCTTTAATATTTATAAATATTAAACGTTATTAACGAATAAAAATCAACGGATAATAAAAATTCTACAATGTTTCAATAAATATTTGCTAACACCGGAGGGGGTTACTGCATCATCGGCAGTCATACTAGCAATTTGCTTAGCCGTTGTTATGCTAACAAGCTCCATGGATGACAGACTCCTACGAATATTTCGTCTAATTCGAATTCCCGTTCAAAGCTTCAATTAGAGGTGTGTTCAGAATATCAAACTGCTCGTTCATAAGTGTAAATTGACTAAATTGTAAATATTTGCGAATTTCTATGGCTTTCAAGAAATTAAGTTTTTTAGTGTTATTACAAATATGTAATACTTCTACTGTGTTCGCGCATGCAAGTTTATATTGTGTATCTAACAGATACTTTGCAAAATTTGATCTTTCTGGATGTTGATTTCTGAAGGCAGCAAGATTTTCGCTGTACCTAATGTGAAAATTACGTGATGTTTGACCTATGTAAAGAGCAGTACACTCAGAGCAATTGAATTTATAAATACCAGATTTACCCATAAATTATTCTGATTGTTGTAAATAAATAATAAGAACTTTAGCAGTTTGGTGTTTCTTTTCAATCTCCAAATTTTTTTAGCACTAGCCGCCACTGATTTTAGGTCATATTTTATTTAGTTTCCTTTTGTTTCTTAATTTTATTTGACATTTTTGCGAAATAAATTTAGATATCACGTAGTCGTATTTAAAAAATTGTTTCAGAAATTGTCAACTTTCCTTAGTTTGGTGGAACGGACTGGTCCTTGGTTATCTTCAGAAATTGAAATACAGAAATTGTCCCCTGAAACCAAGAAAAATTAAAAAACACAACAAACGTTGCTCTAACGAGTTTCGACAACCAGGGGACAAGTTCTGTGTTTCAACTTTCATTAGTAAAAATTGAAACATTTCCAAATTGGGTCAAAGAAATATTAAATAAAATTAATAAACATAATATTTCCGACTGCTTTCTGGTGCTATGTCTGTTCTTGGACCTAGTATGGTCATTATGTCCCAATGATTTAGTCATTTCAATTGCCTTGTAGTCTCCCTGCTACCTTATTTAATTTGGTAATTTGTGACTTTTCAGCTTTCCAGCATTTCTGTCCACTACGAAAAAAAAAACACAATATCATAATTTTTTTTATAAATAGACATTTATTATGGAGTTTCTAAGATTACATAACAGTTACAATAAAAACCAACAAGAAATACATATTTTTCTTAACGTTGCGTTAACGCAGCCTTGGGAACATATGTATAAAAATAATCATTATTTATAGTAGTCTTTAAAACAACATAGATATAGCGGTATATTACATTTGTTACACAAGAAAACGTTTGCACCCTTGCATACTTTGCATCGTGTTCTGCATTTCTGAACATTTATTTCAATAACATGCCCGACATTATCCAGACGTCCTCGAATAGAAAGACTTTTAGATAATTTGTTGGTTTTTATAAGGCCCCGAAATCGCGAAATCGGATTATCTTTATATACAGGTTGGAAAAAATTCGCTTTTCAGTACAGGGATCTTTAAAACGTTAAGAGATGCAGCATCGGTAAACTAAAACAAAACTGCACAATTTGATGATAAGAGTAATCAAAAAACTGAAAACACTTCTTTGTTGCTTTTTTAAATCTTTATAAGATAGCATAAAAAGTTTTTTTATTAGACGTTTCGTCTTTTCGCTATCACCATCAAGTTCTTTATTTTAAATATAGGCCTCCAATTTTTATTGCATCTTTATGTAGCCTTTGAATGTCAGACTTTATTGAGTTATGCGGCTTAACGTTTCGTAACATCAAACAGCAATTTAAACAAAAAAGCAACAAATACAATTCTAAACAACCAGCCACCAAAAATAGCGACTAATAACTACGAACAAAGCAACTATGGTAATTGAGAATAACAACTTACAAATAAAACTATAGCTATCATATTTCGTTTCTCATATTTTATTAGATTCTGGTTAACTATTATTCTTGTAAAAGATAAAAAACGCCAAGAAAAATAGTGTTTTTTGATAACTTTTCAAATAACTTCAAGAAGAAATAAAAACAAAAATCCAAAATTTTACCTTTTTCAAAAATCTCAAGAGCAGCATAGATATTTTCGATTTCTCGACGGCATATTACTTGTCACCAAATTTTTTAACTTTGCCATAATTTAACCAATGCTGTATCTTTCACGTTTTTGTGATCCCTGTAGTCAGAAGCGAATTTGTTACAACGTGTATATGTCTGTATAATTTCCAGGAATTCACCAAAGCAGAGTCTATCATACTGATGAACAATGGCCATTTTTTGCCACGAATGTTTATTCTATAATTTGCCTCTGGTTGTTCTATAGGAATGTCCCTCTTTTTTTATTTTTCGGTTATATTGCTTAAGAAAAAGGATAGGCTGTACTAATTCAAAATTGGTTGCTGCCGTAATGACGAATTATCATTCCAGCGGACAACACTTACTTCAATTGTGCGATCGTTAGGGGAATCCATAAAACCTTTGGGTTTTTTTACGATAATCATATTAGTTAACAGTAAACGTTTTAGAATTCTGTTCTCCTTTATTCCTAAGATAAACCAATAATTTATAACTAGTAAAGAAATTCTCAAAATATATTTTGTGGGCAGATATGTTTTCTAACGCATCTCTTTCCTTACCAAGACCAAATTCTTTTTTTACACTCGAAGTCCATTTTCCCGTATTTTTGTACAGATATCCATCGCTAGATATCAGATACCACAATTTGAAAGGAAAACGTACTGACTTACCTTTTGCAAATTGGTGCTCAAAATATGGGACCATCAACTGATAAATGATATTTGAAGACACCAAATTTCAAAAAGGTATTTAGGGGAAACTGGGGCTACAATTAACAAAATTAGGAATTTTTACTGTAGCTTCGAAATGCTTTAATATTTAGATTTGATTTTTATATTAAATGATGCCTTAACTACTTGGGTATCACGTTATTAACATAAATCAAACATAAAGAAAAATGTTGTCCTAAATAGTTGAATTTCTCTAAAAACAATCAGTTATTAATACTTGCCTCATGTTTGGGACTAGAATTAACGGCTCTGAGGTCAATATTAACAGAAGGGGCAACAATTAACATTGCGTTATATCAACTGACATAGAAGAAAACAAAGATAAGCATGTACTTAATATTTTTCATACTAAAAAAAATATACAAGCTTGAAAGCAATACGTTTTCTAATAATTAACCAAATGAACAGAAATCTCTAAATAAATAAAAAACTAACAATTTGTAAAACTATTTTACGAAATCAACGTTTTCTCTTAAAATTTATCATTCCTATCAGCAATCATTTTTATTCTATAATTCAAACAATTTGTCAACTTATAGAATAGTGCAAGACGAGATAAGCAGTGTCACATTTTTACTTTAACATCTAACTATTCATTCTTGATAATAAATAAATACTGTGAAAGAGTGTCAAATCTATTCAATATCATTATCGCTAAAAATATTTCAAGGTTAACTAGAATTTTGTATTTTATACAGTTGTAATTTCTTTCTGGATTATTTGATGTGAATCATGAAATAATAATTGACTAGATCTTTCAATAATATGACTACAGTCCTGTTTTATAAAATGTTTAAATTGTTAAAATAAATGAAAACTTTACTAAATTTTTGAAAAAAAATGGATTTTGTGATACAACTAAAGTGGTATTTAACTTCTTAACGTACATACTCGAGATAATTCGAGAGGCGTCGCATTCTGTGCGGCTGTAATTTTTATTATCTAATATAATCGAAAATTTAAAATAACAACTTAAAGGCTAGAAAAATAATGGTTTTACTGATATTTATTATTTACGTGGGAGTGTTAGCTATAACATTTTTTTTTTTGCAAAAAAACTGTGCATTAAGGGGTTAAGGTGATAATTTTAGTCGTGTGTCAAAATTAAATTTTTCAAAAATTTGTAAATTGTTTTCATTCATTTCAGCATCAGCCATTTAAATATATTTTTTCAAAACAACATTGTGAAATTATTATTGAAAAACAAATTAATAAAATAATTGTGGTGTCAGTATTAACTAATACTGTATTAATTAGTCTTAGGAAATGTTAATATTGAATTAAAAGATATTCTTAAACTTTAATTTAAAAAATTGTTAAAAGTTTTGAACATCTAGGCACAAACCTGCTATTGTTTTTTACTAAAACTTAGTTTAATTGTTAACTAGTTTTTTGTTCGTCCAGAAAATAAATCACTTAAGGTTATGTTAATAAATTCGCCTGTATTCTAAGAAAGGACAAGCATTTATGATAAGATAATTCAGACATAAAAGAAGGTTGCCTAATAACCTAATATTTATAGGAAAATTGATAAAATTTTAAGTTTTGGTCAAGTAATATATCAAACTATAGAATATAAAACGCAATCTAGTTTGCATCAGGAATATTCAGGAACACACACCCTTTCTCTGATATCTTATGGTAAACTTCAAGCGACAAGGGAATGTCGAGTTATTCTCAGATAGGTACAGCAAGACATGTTAGTTAGAGGGAATACTGACGAAACACAAAGCAGACATGCTCTCTACCCTCAGGGTTTCATCATTTGCTTCTATCAACGGATAGGAACACTAAAGAGATAAGCAAGCACGTACATATTCGACTCGTCATGAAGACTTGGCCTGAATTGTAAATGTTTGACTTTCAACAATTTGTCTTTCACTTTATCCAAATTTATTGCGTCTTTCCACAGCAGAGTGAAACGCTGTACAAATCATTCTTAATTAATTATCCTCTGCATCAACTCCAATAAAAACTTTCTTAAATACGTTAGTCGTTATTAATGATGTTGAAAAATATTTCGTTTAAGACTAATCCTGATGTAGACTGCTGATCAACTTTTTACCTCTTATGTTTATAGTTAATATGTTTTAACTCAAATTCACGTTTACCTGCCTAAAATTTGAATTGTATGTATGTAATAACATGAGGGTATCTAATATTTACCTAACTTGACTTTTATAACATGGCTATGCTTTAAATTATTTCTTTACAGACTAAAAACAATTTTATAAAAGAAAAATATTTCGATGCCGCCTAATTCTGCCTAAATGACGATACTTTTCCCTTTTAATTAACATGGGGTTTTTGCATTGTTTGGAAATTTTTTTTTTCTTGTTTATTATATTCAATGATGTTGTTGATTCTGCTTCTATTATGATCCTTTTATATGGGAATATTTTTATATTAAACTTAAAAATTTATATTATAAATTTAACGGGCGTTGAAATTTCTAAATTTATTTTAATCGTTTTTTCATTACTTTCGTATTTTTTTTTCTATTTGCCCACTACTATGACGCAAGTTTTTGCGAAAGAAATTAAGATGCTTCTGTAGGAGATGCACTTTCACTGGCATATACAGTGTCTCACACTCACAGTTGGACGCTGCTAATTAGGTGTATTAAAGGCGTTCTAAAATTGGTTAATAGTGTAATATGCAAAAGATAATAATGCAACAAGAGAGAAAAGTTGTTTTCCAAATAAGAAGCAGCAGAATATTAGGAACTTTGTCAGTTGGGGCGTCCCTAATATTCCTAAACCATTTAAATTACCATTAAACAGCTCACAGTAGAAAATCGAACACTTCCAATCAAGCTCTGAGTGCTTATGGTACCGAAAACGCTCTTCTGATAAAGCATGTGAAAGTACTGGGAAGCAGTTTACAAGTAATAAACCAACAGGAAAATCAATATAGTCCCTTCATCATATATGAAAATTAGTTATTAAACATGATGAAGATGGAATATCTAGAATCAATATACAAAGATGCAAAAAGGAAGGTTGATTAAAAATCAACATCATAATACTGCAACTCCTAGAAAAAATAGTAATTTTACACGATAAGCGTTGGATTGGCAACCCATCAACATTTTTTTTTCATTTTCTTTTAAGTCCTCCAGCGATTTCATTTCTTTCACACTCTGAATGCATGTTTTTGTCTGTGGCTTTTATAAATATTTTCATAAGGTCCAACATTGTGAATTAACGTAGTAGAGGCAGCAGCATTCTATTACTACCGAAAGTTCTTTAGCCTGATGCTAAAAACCGTCTAGTCAGTTGGTGGTTTCTAGTTTTTGAGAAACTATCTTTCGATTAAATTATACTCCCCGATTCCACGCGTCATGGTCTATTATCACTAATTACTGACAACTAATGCGCCAGTTCTGAATTTCCGCAATAAAATTAGTGTAGGTAGTGTAGTATAGGTGTATTTTTTCAAGAAATCAACAGTAATATATCATTTTGGACAAAACGTCCTTTGTATAAATAATTTTATTTTTTTTTAATTCTTTACCTGTAATTGATTTAGGTAAACAAAAATCACAATTGTGTAATTATTCTATAGGTCAATATACCTTGGATATTCAAAAACAATCTCGAACTGATCTAGAAATATGAATATTCTTTATGGAGGACTCTCATTGGTCGAAAACATTATGTGAAATAAAATTAATAAACATTGAAATATGAAATGCCGATAGTTGTTGGTATAATCCAGGACATAAAGTATATACGCTAAAATTGCAAAATTGATCCACATCTGCACCAAAGAAACCACTGAAGTCAAGACCATCATCAACTTCTTAAAATTCTCTGTTTTTGAATATTGATGAGACCATCCATAAAAAATTTCTTACCTATCATTCAGAGTGATTAGCATTCCATCATGATGTTCTGAGGTCGTCGAAAGAAGTTATTTGTAGCAAATATCAACAGAAGTGGAGCAGAATGAGTGAATGAGTTCTTTAACATGGTATCGATGTTTACAACATCTAAAGGGTTACTTTGAAGATCATAGGTATGAGTATACGTTGTAAAAATAAAAATACATGGGGATGAACTGGGGCCTTAAACGAGGATAAGTTGTAGCTATCTGCAGAAATATATTGTCCTTACTCAATTCATCTTGATTGAACACTGATTTTGCTTTATTTGCCTATCTTGTATGCCTTCTTAAGAATGTTGCTGTTGGGGGATATGATTTACCAGTTATTGAAAACTTTTTCCATTTGAGTTCTTGTAGATAAAAAATGGCCATTCGCCTGTGCTCCAGTGTTTGAAGACAATTATTGAAAGTCCCATCATCAATTAGACGAACTGCCTTTTCTTTGAATTAAATTTGAAAGAGCCAATGTGTGTTTTAGAACTGAATTATAAACAAATGAACGTGTTGGTTTAACTTTTGTTTTATAGAGAGTACAAAGCAATAGAAAGTGAGTAGTTCGCAAACGAAAGCTCAGGTTCTGAAAAACGGATTTGGCAATGGGGCCTACATGGTCATTTTAAGAAAAATTAGTGCTTGCATTTATTTCTAGAATAGATAGACTCATAGGAAGCACTTTAGCCGTCGATGAGGATGTTGGTTGCATTGTATCTTAATGTTTTCTTAGAGAAAACGACTCGAGTTTTTAAAGCACTAAGATTTGATCAGCCAAATTTCGTACTACAGAAGGATCTCGATATCACGATTGATCTGTATCTGCTTTCTTCTGTTCCTTTAAATCATCTTAATCAGCAGCGGATAATGATTTATTAAAAACTATGGTATAATATTATTTAATGTTTGATTTTGAAATATTTTGAATAGAGGACAAAGTAAATTTACGTTTATAAGTTTAAGATTTGAACTAGGACGACAGATTTCGAAAATAATTTCTTTTCCGAGAATATCTTTTCTATTTTGAAATGAATTTGAAACTATTCATATTATTAGACTTTTACGTAGTGGAATTGTACAATTTTACTAGATTTTGGGAACCGTTTTGGCCTTAAAGCATCATAAGGAATATATTAGTTTTTTGTATGGCTATTTTTGTGCCAATTTAATATTTCATGTAACGCAGAATGAAAATATTACGATTAATTCGAACTCCCATCCAAAGTCTCTATTCAGAAACTTTTGAAAATCATAGAAATTCATAAACAATATTTACAGTCGCAACAATTTACGTCACTAATGACAAGCTGGATATACTTTCCGGTCCGATTATGATCAGTACTAATTGGACTGAAATAAAAAAGTTACAGAAGATTTAGAAAATGACGTTTTTCACGTTTTTCTTAGTAAAATCTGAACAAGCTAATATTCAATTGTGTTCTCAATGGAATGTTAATGAACATACAATTGCTCACTACTTTGCCCATTTAACCGACTTTCTTATCTCCACTAATAACGAAGTTACTCATGTAATCCTACGTTCAGACACACTATATTAAAAAAAAAGGTAATGTTGGGTTAGCTAGTAAATCGTAGAGTCTATGGGCCCCTCAAATGATTCCAAAATACATTAGATCTTCTAATAATGTGACTCATGCACAAGTGAACCTTCTAGACTTGTCTGGAATTCGAATATTATGCAATAAACGTTCTACCTAAACAAACTCAGGTCACCCTAATTTATTGTAGTTACTCATAAATTGAATGTAAAACACGAATGCGTTTTATCTGTTGCATAGAGTGTTAAAAGTCGTGGTATATTTTTATAACACATGTATGACGTTTTAAATATAGTTTATGAGTTACGCATACATATAGTTTGTGATGGTTAAAGAAATTTCCAGTAAAAAATATTTTTCAATTTTTTTTAATTGTCATTTTTATAAATAATTAAATTCAAAAACAACCTCGCAAATATGTCCATTTCTGGTGAAGTTATTAGGAAATGAAATTATACCATTACATCCTTTTTTGTTGTAATTTAAATATTACCACGGTTATGTTCATAAACGCAAATATTTAGTTTTTATGACAAATGAAGGTACTTTATTCAGCACAATTTATGTGGCCCGAAATATATTCCAAGCGCTGCTTATTCTCTCTCCTAACTTATCTTGCCTGTAATTCTAATATGTCACAGAACTTCGCTTAGTGAATATTACTCCAAATAAAAAGTCGCAATTGTGCTAATTCATTACTGACGAGGAGCAATATTACTTGTCTCGAAATAAAACATGAAAAGATATTTTCATCTATATTTTGGATGGTGATAGAAATATACTTTTTCCTGAAACAATAAAGTTTACTGTTTCGTGTTCCCATAACAGTAACTTTTTTATAGTTATTTCTCTACTTTAGGAGATAATATCGACGGAAAATGGGATCACATTGAAGGTAAAATATTTTGTCAATATGCTCGACGTCGATTTTGACTACATTTAGAAAATCGATACAATGAAAATGGATAAGTTAATGCATAAGTGATACAGCCGTACATTTTAGTATCTTTATTTTTTGCATAATGTAGATATTTAATCTAATTACTGAATAATTCCTTACTCTGTAAAATTATATGAGTTTATAATATTGCTAGGTATACATACGGAAAGGAAAATCAATAGTGTTTCATCTGCAATATTTGATTCTATTATCACATTTTCGATGTAAATTTATTTGTCATTTTCCGGGCAATAAAGATGAATTACTAGAGTGGTAAATTAATTATAAGTAAATTAACCTTAGCCTTATTGTTAGATACAATTTGTTTCTTGGATGGAAGTTATTGGTATTTCATTAGAAAATACATTACATACAACAATAGTGTGGAAGGAAAGTAAAAGTAGTTTGATTTTAAGAAATATTTGCTGTTGCAAATGCCTATCCAAATGTAATCTTGGTGAATTTGGCAAGTGAATCAACGCTAATCACTATCTGGCTCTTAAACATACATTTCATAGAATATTATTTGTATTTGTAAATCATTAATTGCTTTCTTTGTAGCTTCATTGTCGTTAGAAAAAATATGTAGTACAAGTTAAAGAAAGAAATTCCCAATCCTTTTACAAGACTAATTAAGCATTTTGGATATTAATATTAATAATAGTGAATTTTGACAAGCAAACTTCGAGGAAATCGATTTTGGGAGATTTGTTTGTGGTAATAATACTCCGCTGCGTACATGTTTCTAGCACAAAATAGTAGCATGTAGTCAATAATTAGAGCACTGAAACAAGCACTGGCTTATAACGAAGGCCAAAGGTTTAAACCCTTTATCACATCGGCAATTAATTATTTATTTTATTTAATAATTGCCGAAGTGGCAAAGGAATAAAACTTTTTTTGGACTATAGTCAGTTTTTCATAAAATAATCACTTTTCTAACTATTCTTCGACAACAGTCGTTTCTAAGAAAAAACCGATTTGAAAAACTTTCTAAATTTTAAAAGACAATTTAACGTTAATCTGTTTTCAATACTAATATTATAAAGAGAGAACTTCTGATCGACTGAAAAACCTAATCTTCAGTTGGTGGCCAAAGCTAGAGGGCAAGGCTGGATGACTTTGGCTGACAACTATTTTATCACTTAAAAAAATATATTGAAATAGTATAAAAAAGTTTGTTTAGAAAAATTGGAAAAATGTTTCATAACTCAAAAGTATAAACACATTAAACACGTACCTTATCTATTTAAAAAGTTGAGGCCCTGTGGTATTAAATTTAATATTGAAAAAAATATTAGGTTTTTAATTTAGGGCCAATTTAGAGTCAACTTTTATATTTATCGTTATCGTAGGTAAAAAATTTCATGTTTCTGAATTTCAAAATAAAGATTTTCTCAGAAATGTTTTCTTTTTTCATACAAGAATGACCTCCGTCGAATCATAGATTACACCGTTTTCCCTTTCATTTGTTGTTCCGTTATTAATTTTCTAAATTAATTGTGGTTAAGGTGCAGAATTTCGAAAAATAGTGGTTTAGTACTGATTTACGTCATATTGCAAAATTCTGTGCAAAACTATACATTTCTACACCGATCGGTTTAGGTTATACGTTGCGTGTCAGTCAGTGTAGTTCTAGATGTGTAAAGGTTAAATAAATCACAACACAAATTAAATTTTCAAAAATAAAAAAAAATGCGTTTATCAGTTAATTCTGTAGTTTTTTAGATGAATATCATATATCAATATCACAAATCAATGGTACGATTTGAATATCCATTACATATTACCAAAGTTCTGAAAAAAAAATTAAATAGCCAACAATATCTCAGTCGAGAGGTGATTTCTTTTTCACAAGGAGGAGAATATATGTTTCAAAATCCGTGTTTTACAAGTAAATACAAATTTAGGATGATTTTTTGACTAAAATTCGTGGGTGGCTTGATAAATTTACTTACTAAACGATAACGTTTATGCCATCTTATATATATAACATAATTGTCGAGTTTTATCTATACTGCTAATTATTTAATGGTAAAATAATGGTTTGATTGTAATGTAAAAAAACCAAGAGTAGTTAGTAGCCTTTTAAAATAAGACAAGTTTGGAATTTGATATTTTGCTCAGTTTCTCTGTTTAGAAAGGAAATATGTGAAAGGAAAGGAATTATTCAATGAAGGTGATTGAATGATCTCTTATAAAGCCCTTTGACAGGAGATTAAACACAGCAAAGAAATTCTATGTGAAGCCGCTTGTTAGATATAAATAAAGATGCATCGGATGTGCAGAAGTTGTGGATATTTTAAACATTTTACATTGAACAACGAATTACTAATGAAACATTTTGTACAGAATATGTGTCCCATTGGATCATACCAAAACACGAATAGGGTAATATCTGATAGAACGCTCTATCCTGCAGTCCTCTTTGTTTTCTGAGATAAAGGAAAAGTTTAAATTAGAAAAGTTGGAGTAATCATTCATTTCATTTATAATTTCTCTACAGCTCGGCTTCTCGCAGCTACGTTTGCTTAAGAAAGGATAAGTCAACATAAATTTTTACTTTTGAATTAATTTGGTACATCAAATTAATTATTCTATATTGTTCAGATATTAACAGTCTAGATATAAGCAATAGTTAAAATAGATTGTTTAAACATGATGTTAAAACAAAGATTGTAAAATGTTTAGAGAGATAATAGTATGGGCCGAAATAAACAAGTCTTCGTAAACATGCAAAATAACGGTTTCGGAGAGCTGAAAATTTTTATTTATTAGAAAATTTATTTGAAATCATTTATTAAGCACAAGCACACAAAAAAGTTTCTGGCAAAAACAAAAAAATATTTCATGAAAACCAAAAAGTTTTGTTTATAAAACTCGCTCTTGTTATTCGTCTTCCCCAAATGCTCCTTTCAATGTTTTTTTTTCAGTTTAGTTAAATTATAACAATAGGGTTTCGAGAAATTTTTAAAATTTTTTTCATAGTTTTTATTCTTGACAACATTTAAGAAAGTAATTTATAGAAAAACCCTATTCTGCTGCATAAAACAATAACATAAACCAACTTTTGACAAGTATTGGATTACATATTCGGTAGAAAAACGTATTTTCTGTGGCGGGAAATCTAAGTCTGGAAAGTTAAGGTCAAGCAAAAATATTAACCAGGTGCTACCTATTTTAATCTTTACCTCGTGTTCATTTTTATCCAAGCATTTTCAACAACGACAGTAAGAGAGGTCAAATCTCGCTTACGAGAACTTACGAAGACGTAGACTCAAAAATGGAGGCAGTAAACATAAATGCCCAAATTTGAAATTGACATTTTTGTTAATTCTTAGAAATTTCGTAGCATTGAAAATCCGCATCATTAAGCATAATTATATAAAAATTAATATACAAATTTTGTCGCCTGAAACCAGGAAAGATTAAAAAATACAACAACTGTTGCTTTACAGCAGGGGACAAGATTTCTGTATCAATTTTTAAAGATAAACAAGGTCAAGACCGTTCTACCAATAAAAAAGGACATAATTATATAAATTAACAATTGGACCTATACTAGGGACCAACCCTTACGGGAGCTCAAAATAAATCAAATATTTGTAGAAAACTACACCAGATTGACAGCAGTCAAACAAACTACATGGTATTAAAATGTCTGAATTAAAAACGTTGAGCAAATGGCTGTACTTTACTTTAAAAAGTCAAGTGCTTAAAATTTCCACAGCAAGATACACAAAACCAGAGTTATAAATGCCTAATATAGATTTTTTAAAACTTAGTGAAGGTTAGTTTTCCTGATAAAATCAAACATGCCCCCTAATTTATTTCGATCGAAAGTTTTGAGCGTGTTTCAGTATTTTTGGGTGTATATTCACCGAAAAAATATGAAAACATAAATGGATATTGCATGATAGTAAAATATTTTGCAAGAAAAAGCCACGGGTTTGTTCAAAATTATTTTAGTCTTTAGTTACATACAGTGGGTTCCACTTAGGAATAAACCTTCTATAACTTCTCTTTGAACCACCTAAAAAATATATTATTTCACGAATTCAACTTGTGTTAAAATATTTCAAAGGAAATAAAATATGTTCAATGCGTAATTCCTAAACGAAGCCTGATATGAGAAAAAATTAACTTTATATTTAGAACTCGATTTTAAATATGAAGTTTCATTTTAGCTGTCCAATTAAATTTTTTAAAAATTATGTATAAATAGAAATATACATGTTTTGCATGTGCTTATATTGCCTATGATTTTTATTTAAGTTTGGATCTTATGGCAAATCTAACTTCGTCAACAACAAAAAATAAATATTTAGGAGACAATTTGTTGGCAGATGATTAATTAGCAGCTGAAAATAAAGCAAATAATGAATTGAAATCAAATCATATCTTTCAACTTTGAGCAGTTCTGCTTATAATGTTTTGCTGATTTGTATGTACGTATAAAATTCACCCGTTCACAACTGTTTAGATTTGTCAAGTTTACAATTGTCAAGAGCTTAACAAAACTAAATTACAACTTGGCATCGTGCTATTAAGTTTATAACTGAGTCTATAGTTTAAAACTAGTCTAAATACAAATGATGGAATAACCATTTTTTTGATACTCATATACAATTCTTGTTCGGTGAAATTAAAAAAGATTAAAAAACACAACAATATTTGCTCTGACGCGTTTCGATATCCAACCTATCATCTTCAAAGAGATACTAAGTTTAGTACCTCTCTCAAGATGATAGCTTGGCTCTCGAAAAGCATTAGAGCAACTGTTCTTATGTTTGTTGCAAGGGTCAAGATTTGTATATCAATTTTTGAAGATAAGCAAGGACCAGTCCGTTAGACCAAAATATTTTCTGATAACCGAACAATTTAATGAACCCACACAAGACTGGCTTAGTGGCGATTAGCAGAATATTTGTTGTCAGAGATTTTTTATTAATTTTTTTGTTAATAGTCGATAATCATTAAAAAAAGGAAGGATTTATCTAAAAATTTAGATTACATGTGCTAAAATTTGTGTTTCGATAATATTTTACATCAAAATGTTAGGCTGAATTTAACATATTCATTTTGAATATGAATCAGTGTATGTTACTATTTAAAAGATACTATAATGATGGTACGGTGATATGTGGTTTAGAAATATAATAAATTCAATTGTTGGCGAATATGTAACAAAACAATAATTAGTAAAAACGAGAGATTCTGCCAAACATGAAATCAAAGACTAGTTTCTCGTCCCCAATATAACATACCTTTTTAAAATTTCCCATATAAAGTCCTACTACAACACATTCAAGTTAGCAGAAAATGCATCAGAAATAATAAAATTGATTTTGAAGAAGAATTCGAAGCCAAGCACTATAAAAAACTATCCTTCACAATATTCTTTATTTTTTTTTAACTTATGTAGAAAAGTATCTGATTCCACTCAGGATTAATTAGGAAATATTGTTTGCTTAAAATTATTTCATTATCACAATAATATAGTTCAGAGTTTCTGAAGATTGTTTGATTTTCTGCAATAATTTTACACGACAATAATTTTACAACACACATAGAAAATATGATTTTCCGGTAACAATTTTAAATTAGATATGAAATAAATAAAAACAAACTAAATAAAAACCTCCTGTAAACCTTATAACTAAAAACAAACCACTAACACGTCACATTTTAAATTGTTTGGTAAACGTCCTTTTAGTTAAAGTGTAATAAAATGTTGTAAAAGATATATTGTATATTTTCAGAACAGAATGAATTCGACGTCATCGTAGAGTGCAAAAATATTTAAAGTACGAGGTAACTCGACTGGAATGAAATAATGAAGATCGTTAAAACTGTTTGCTACATCAAAAATTACAGAAAATCTCAGTCATTATTCATTGAGAATTTTATTCGCGAATATTCTAATTTATATTTAAATTTTCTCCCCTGCCATCGGCAAAGTTTACCATTTTAAGTTGTGGCAGGCAAACTTCTTTTTAAATTTAATTTGCGGTGTATTGCGTGTCTCCATCCGATAACATCTATAAACCGAATGACCTAAATAAACAAAAAATATTCGCAGCTCCGGAACCAAATTGCTTCGACGAAAATATAGCTATTTCTTTAATAACGTTATCCTGTGTAGCAACATTAAACGAGGTACTTACGTTTGAAGTGAAAATCCCAGATGGGAGAACACGCGAATGTTCTAAGTAGCCGGGTCGAAACTGACTACCGCACACCCCGACGCGCAAGTTTCGAATGGATCCTGCCGTCGCGACGTCGTCCTTAAAACAGCAACATTGGAAAATTGTCCGAGAAAATGAGGCTCCATCTGCAGGGGAGTCGGAGGTTATTCGCTCTTTTACGCCTCAAACCAATACCGCCTTCCTACGCGTAAGGAAATTAGGGAGTTTATAATATCGAAACAAGTTTTGCCACCCTACAATAATAAACTTGGTTTATTTACAAATTGGTGCGCTAGAAACTGTTGCATTATTTATATAATTTTCGAGTTTATTACCTGATGAAATGTGTAATTTGCAAAATAGGCATAATTTTCAGTGCGCTTCTTACTCAACCTGGATAAATGAAATAGTCATCTTTTCATCTAGCATATGCATTTATACTCATGTTCAGTTCATTTGACTTATGCAACTGATATTTAAACAGTTGTAGTTAGTGATATCCCAAATGGGAAATTAAGAAAACAATTAGTAGGTTAATTTTGAGCATAAATTTAAGTTGGTGCGGTGCGAGGGGCTGTGCGTTAGCCGCAATTTTGATAAACGCGTTTATGTAATTATCTCGATAATAGTTGGTCCTATTAAAAAAGTTGAAGAGATCATATTTTAGAAAAATATATGACTCATCTTTTTTTAAATAATATTTTTGTATAGGATAAATATTTTAAAAGGTACTACGTTGAATTGTTTTCTCTTTTTAGTTTTTGCTTGATAATTCGTAAACAAATAACACTACATTGATAATAGTTAATATCAGAGTTGTAGAGCATAAAAAAAATACACATTTTGTAAAAAACATTTTTTTCTAAAGTTTATAGTTTAGGAGCTGTACTAAAATAAGTATCCGAGTTAATCAAGAAAACGGCGTTTTATCAAATTGTATGTGCAATAAATGCTGACTTATCGACAGCAGATGTTATTTTAAGTGGAATGTCTCATTGCTCCAATATTTACTGGACAAGTGGAAGAGTAGGTATAATTTTAGATCTTTTGTTATTATAGCTTTTATAAATTATGATCTTTGGTGGAACACCCTGGTTTTTGGGTATCTTCAAAAATTGAAATACAGAACTTGTCCCCCGAAACTAAGAAATATTAAAAAACACAGCAAGCGTTGCTCTAACGCGTTTCGACAGGCAAGCTCTCATCTTCAGAGAGATACTGATCGAAAGATGACAGCTTGGTTGCAACGTTTCTTGGTTTCAGGGGACAAGTTCTGTGTTTCAACTATGATCTTTGCAAAAATGTTTTTATAAAATTTATAGACAGTGTTATACCCTACAAATATACTGTTGGCCGATTATGGAACTAGATTAAGAAAAAACTAAAGAGTGACAATTTTTTGCGTAATAATTTGAAAATATGTGTCTCAAAAATTGTTTCCAATAATAATATTAGACTACTTATTTTTAAATAAATATGATCTTTTAGATTTTTTCTTTTTGTCACAGCTACGCAGTGAGAAAAATTTATTTGAAGTATAATTCAACAGCAATTTTATGAATACAACCTATTAGTAGGTCAATTCTGTCTATGACGCCATGTGGTCGCGATGTGGGACGTCGTGCGTTAGCCATTATTTGGATAAATGCATTTTTGTAAATATTTCGAGAATAATTGGTTTTACCAACAAACAACAAGGAACATATAAACAATTAAATGTTTATTTTGACCGTTACTCTAAAAAGAGTAACAGCGTTGAAGTGTTCATTTTTTAGTTTTTGTTTAGTAAAATTAGTAAGCGGTTTACAAGAATAATTCATAACAGTAACTGTCAAAATTATAAAAGAATTAGAAAAACTAAATTTTTTTTTTCATAGGTTTTTCTAAAATGTGTAGTGTCATAGTTTTAGAACAATGAAAATGTATAGGTAGTGCGCAATGTGATCTTATTTCCCCACCACCTTAGAGGTAAAGTTCACGGCGCGTTTTTTTGAACATGGTATCTCCAGTAAGCCTAATCCACATTAAATGTGCAAAAAAAACTATTTTAAGATTTTTTTAATGGTCCAGGTTCAGTTATATCTATTACTCCGTCAGAGTCACTGTCTATATTATCTTCAACTATTTCATTCAAAAATGTATTTTCGTCCATTTCTCCCATTTATTCATCAGTTATTATTTTGCTGAAGTGGCTCCTTTACGACCAGACAATGGCTCTTTTCTTCATAGTTCCCGCATTGGCATATTTTTAAAATGTAATAATTTTTAATGTAGATTAGTGCAATGCAATTAATTTTTCTACAATTCATTGAAAATACAATGTTATATTGTCTCATCAAATTAACGTTTTGTAATTAAAAGCACCTTGGGCATAAATATACATTCAATTTA
This sequence comes from Dastarcus helophoroides, assembly GCA_028583605.1. Classification (NCBI taxonomy): domain Eukaryota; kingdom Metazoa; phylum Arthropoda; class Insecta; order Coleoptera; family Bothrideridae; genus Dastarcus; species Dastarcus helophoroides. Next base: position 1,916,795 of record CM053329.1, read on the forward strand.
TAGTACCGAATAGTTTTTCTTTACTGTGTTATATTCTTTAGGTGGTGGCGAAATTTGAAAGTTAAAATTTATCGAGACCGTTTGATCTTCATAGCCTTATAACTAACTTACAAACTATTAACTTTGGAAAAATAAAATGTATACAAACTTTGTCGAGAATTTGACACTCTATAACTTTAATTACAGCTCTTACCAACAAGTGCTAACCGTTTTAAAACTATAAAGAAAAATCTAAAAAGTAAAAATTTTTGTAATAACTCATAAAATATTTATTTTATAGAAAAATAGGTTAAATAAGAAAGTTGAATTATATATTTTTCTATAAATATGGTCTCTTTTAGTTTTCTCATAGGACCAACCATTCTCGAGATATTTACTAAAACGCGTTTATCAAAATGGCGGCTGAAGCACAGCCCCCCGCGCCGCGCCAACTTGATCATATGCTCAGAATTGACATACTAATAGATTGCAATAATAAAATCGCTGTTGGATTAGTTTGTATTTTTCATCTATGTACAGATTTCCTCGCCGACTGGGCTACTAGGCAGGTAACAACTGGAAGCAGGTTCGCATTATAGGAATATCCAGTGCGGCCACTCTCGAAGCTATATGAATACGCGTCGAGAATTAAAACGCATCCATAAAACTTCTTAAAGGGGTTGCATTTCCCTATTCCTCCAACATACATGCACCATATTTATAAAAATTACTTATAACGTTAAACAAAAGTATTAATTAGGTACCTATTATTTGCATTTGGTTTCTACTACAATAATAAATTATATTACATTTTCCTTTCTATATTGCCTTACAGTCCTTAAATATTTATGTCTCCAATTAATCATATCATCCCGTTCTAACATAATGCTCCTACCTCGTTTTTTATAAACAAAACCTATATCTTTCAAAAGCCTATACAATGTTGTTATAGAAAATGAAGGTAAATTTTCATCATCCTTTACAAAATTGTAAATTCGTTTTAAAAAAGGCGGTATATCTTTCTTAAAAAATTCTTGATAAACGATTCTTCTAAGGCAACTTTTAACCCCTTCGTCGTATGTATTTTCGCGTGAATTTGATTGAATTATCCGTTTTTTTCTCGTAGGAGATGATAACAGACCTGCCAATTCTTTCTTTCTTAATGGCACAGATGGTCCTCTCACAAACCCCAGTCATTAAAGAAGCACAAGTAACAGCAGATGATATGTTTAAGTTTTCGCTCTTCATTAAAACAAACAACATTTAACATTGTTAGACATTAAATTATGCACTACTTTGCTCATAAGCTCCCTTGTATCTTTAACAGTTTTCAAGATCCCTGTAATGGAAGTTAAATTTGGTAAAACTTGTATAAATATAGTCTCAGAAACAAATAGAAGAAAAAACATAAACAAAACAACAATTAAAAAAAAATATTTAAATATTGCAATTTTAATATAAAAAAAAAATTAGCTAAGACCGAGTAGGGCTTGCAAACTTAGGGTTCCGCACTAATTAATACAGTAAATAGACCAAATTAAATCACTTTTACTTATGTAGGAATTTGAAATTGTATCCAAATATTCTTGTGTTATATCTGAAAAGTAAAAAAATTTTATTTTCAAATATGTACACTTTTTTCTACAATCAATCCAAATATTTATCGAACGCATAACTGTGTTAATAATGTCTCAGTTAAAAAGCATTCATTCGCAATTCACTATAAGTCTATGACTAACACAGTTTATGAGATCTCCTCGGATCGGGCTAAAATGTTCGATTCCAACCTCAATTTCTACGTGGCGTGAACTACTCCTAACTCTGAAAATATTTATTTAAATGAAATAATGTAAAAGACAAAATTGATCTGCATTCTATTCTTCAGCTAAATCATGCAAGCACCTATTTTGTCATAAAATATTTTTCTCAACAACTATTACCATATCGAACAAACATCCAGTTTTCCGATAATCTATGACCAAATATCTATTAACCCCATTAAAATCTAAATTTTATCTTTAGAAATCTAGAACAGCGGGAACGGTCATTTCTAACACATTTTGAGCTATACCTTTAAGAAAATTATAAAAGGAACATTGTAGCATCCACTATGAACATTGGTTTGCAATATTTTTGTGGGTCATCGAGAACTAACGCTCAAATTTCTACATAGTTTTCGAGGAAAATCCCTCTGTGACAGACGGCCGGACGACACAAGTGTAGGATTATTGGGACTCTGTTTTTCCTTTTAAGGTACAAACCCTTAAAAAGGATAAATATTTTAATTTTTAATGTAAAACGAACACTAGTGGGCCACTAAGGTAAAAAGTAAAAATAAATATTTTTTTACTATTCATCTTAGTAAAAAATTCATATTAACTATTTCTTTTCTAAATTGAATTACCTTTCATAAAAACATAAAATATACAGAGTATTCCATTTCAAAAATGTAATTTTTTCAACGACAAAAACGATACCAGTCTGCTAATTTAAGCAACTTTTTATCTTTTACAATAACAAAGTTAGCAGTGTTGCAGACTTAACTTGGATCACCCTGTATAAAAATGTTTTCGTTTTACGCAAGAAATTTTTCAAGTTACGTACAATCATATGTGAGCTATTTAATTGAAATGTTCAAACTTATTGGCAGCACCAAGTTTGTGTAAATATATTTCTGTGTTTTTTTTATACATTTCAAATCATTTCCCGATCTGCATATTTTATCAATAGTAAAATTTTATGGTTAGTTGACATAGACGTTAAGATAAAATAATCCCATAAAAAATTATCCATTAATAAAATATTTAGGAATCTTATGAACTACTTTATTGGTTCTTTGTAAACTCTGTGACGTATTTTCTAGTCCAGGTACATACAATGTACACAGAACTACACTCACTCAGTTTATAAATTCCGACTTGACCAAATAGAGTTTTTTTTGCCCTTAAAAAACAGATTAATTAAAGGAAGTAAATAATTTAAATGTAGGTGCTTCTTGTGAAGTACGAGAAATTATATTTGCGATTCTTTTTGAAACGTTTTTAAAGTATATGCTGTAGCTGCAGCTTGGTGATTTGGAAAAAAATCATTAAATATCTAAGTTACATTTTTTTAGATTCATTTATTTAATCGTATCTGAGCGTTTCCAATGCATAGCGTACGGGATGGCATTTTCGTTGCACATCTACAGGTCCCGGATGGTGCATGGAACCTGCAAGGATCGGCAGGACAGGAGGACTGTCTGAGGGTCTTCGCATACCCACGTATCTTCTGCCGCATAGACTCACCTCAGCAGGTTGTTTTTGCATCTCCCGACTTGGCTCCGGAGTCGATTAGGCGTTTTCCAGGTACTCCATGATAATTCTGATCCCGCAGGGAGCTTTTCATTTGGGTTCCAGCCTGGGGTGGCGCTTCCCTCTATTCGCTGTTTCCATTTCTCCTCTTTGGTTGAAGCTTTAGTGATTAGGAGAGGTGGTGTAGACTGCATAAAACCTCACCTAGATTTTAGCCTGGCTGCTGGCGGTGAGTAACAATGGAGTGGGTGTCGGATATTGGTGCTTTGCCTGCTTCGTTCGTCCATGGCTATAGTTTCCCTCTTATTTGTGGTGGTGCGATCCCGACCAGCATGCATATCTGATCGAGGCTAGTGGGTTTTAGGCATCCCGTAATGAGTCTGCACGTGTCGTTCAAGACAGTGTCCAGTCTATGAGCGTGTGTTGATCTCTCCTATACAGGGGCAGCATACTCGGATGTAGAATAGCAAAGCGCTAGCGCCGAGGAGCGCAGAACCCTGGGATTGGCTCCTCATCGGGCATTAGAGAACTTCAGCAAGATGTCGTTTCCTGGTGTTTACTTTTGCCTTGGTCTTGTGTATGTGCTGCCTACAGGTCAGAGTACGGTCTAGTGTGGTTTAGATTAACTGAGTTCCCCTCTATCTGCAGCTTTCTTTTTAGATATTAGCCTCATAATTATGTTTTCAAAAAATTCATTGCAGTGTGATATAACTTATATTTGAATTTTTTAATATGTGTTAATTCAGAGACTTTATTTTACTTTCATTTTCAATTTCTGCGGTGATGTAATGTTATTATTTGCGTAAAAATTTGTAAATCCGGAAATTACTTGGCAAAACAACGGCCATCCAAAATTCTGGTATACTTAGCTGACGATGCTGTAAATCGCAATCGATTCAAAAATTTAATATTCCATTCTGATGATGTGCAATTAATCATATGTAGTTGTTGTATTTATTAATAAATTAATATTGTTTATGAGTTATGAATAAATTATTGTTATTGTATTTTCTGAGTTAAGTAATGTTTCATACTTCAAAGTAAATTTTTACAACCCAATAAATAACCAACCTGCCATGGATCCTTTATAAAAATTTGACTTATTAAGTAGGTGAAACATTTCTATAAAATATTATTTATCCGTTATAAATTGAGTCATCATTATAACGTAACAATAGATTTAAAATGTCTTATAAACATGCGTTGTATAGGTTTCCATGGGACAACAAAAGAAAGAGAGCAATTCATGTCTCATATATTTTATCACGGCTGAAATATAAAACAAAATACACATTTCTACGCTCATCATGCAATTATAGGTAAAAGATGGGCCATGTTCAATAATTTCGTTGCATATCTTTATACAAGGTGATTCTAAAAGTAGAACCATAAATTCAGCATCGTATTTTAGAGGTCAAAATAAGACTAAGAGTTTATATAAACATATGTCGTAAAACTTTTAGTTTCCGAGTTACAGGGTCTGGAAGGTTACTTCCTGATTATAGTTTTTTATTAATAGTTGCGGAACGTGTCCAGATAATTGAATGAAATTTGGCACATCTCCATATTTTTGGTGCCTTTTCCAAAAATCAAAGAAATAATTAATAGAACTGAACCAGTGTCGGGTATATCCAGAGGGGTGGTGAATAAAACGTGCCTTATTTATTTTGTGTGCACTTTTGTCACCGTTTAGACACAAAAATATAACCTTCAAACATTTTTTCACAAAAAGAGGAATTGTTACTGGAATTTGATATTGTCAATGGTTTTCGAGTAAAGTGTATTTTTATATCTAGATGCATTAAAAACGCTTGCACAAAAATATTGAATGTAACACATAATTGACCTTGAAATGAAAGAAATTTAATAGTATTGACATTTCCATGTTTTCTTGTCGCCAGTGGCAACCGTGAGCAATTTCTGTAGATAAAAGCTAATATTTTTAAATTCGTTATTTTCTAAATATTTTTTTATTTAAATATTACTTACACTTTGTTTCAACAGTACACTTCAACCAATTTTATTAAAAAAAGGTTTATAGTTTATATTTTTGTTACTAAACTTTAACAAAAGTGCGCACAAAATAAATAAGGCACGTTTTAAGCACCACCCCTCTAGATATACCCGCCACTGGTTAATTATGGTTAATTAGTTCTTAGATTTTTGAAGGTGGTACCAAAAGATATGGAGTTCTGTCAAATTTTATTTAATTATCTGTACACTTTTCGCAACTATCAATAAAAAACTATAATCAGGAAGTAACCTTCCACACCCTGTAAATTGGAAAGGAGGCGTTTTACGACATATGTTTATATACACTTTTAGTTTTATTTTGGGCTCCAAAATATGACCCTTAATTTATGGCACCACTTTTACAATCACCTATAAAACATACCAACATATCGTAATTTTCATTGTTTTCGTGAACGGACATGGTAAAAATAAAATAAAAATGGTTGAACAAAAATGGACTCTAATACACCAACTTAACGGAAATACTTCACAAAGTTACTGAGAAAACATTTCCTTAATTGACACTGACTGCTGCTGGGTGGGAATTCAATGTTAAATAATTGTTCGAAGTGTTAAAGCAAAGGTAAACTTTGTAGATGACGCTTGAGTAGTCATATAGGGAAAATACAAAAATGAAAATTGAAAGAAAAAACAATTGAACAGGTTATTTTTATTTTATAACTGTTTATAAGCATACTAGTACAATATTATACAGGTTCAACCAAACTTGATTTCCGCTGTAGGGATCTCGTAAACCATTAGAGATACAAGGAAGCTTAAATAAGAAAAGTAGTGCAGAATTTAATGCCTAATATTATTCCGCTGAAAAAACAATTGAATTTCAATTCGTCTTGATTTTATTTCGAAAAAACTGAAAATTGCAATTTTTAAAAATTAGCTGTAACTTATTTATTTGAAGTCCAATTAAAAAAAAAATCAAAAACTGTAAATAATTGTTTTGGGGCTTTTTTATTGGCATACATTAATTTGTTCCAAATTTAACTGTTCCTGAGAAAATTATGTCAACTTTGTTATTTCTTATCGATGCCATATTGGATTTTATCATTTTGGAATTTGGCATAATATTCTGATTAATTTTATGTATGTCATGGCATGCTTCAAATATGGCAAAGTGGGTTATATAAACTAATTTTTTATTTTTAAACAAAAAAATTAAAGTAGGCGACGCAAGTGCCATAACTTTTAATAATAAAAAATACAGTTTCTAAAAATAGCAATAAATATTTATTAAAAAGCCAAAAATATTATTACAAACTGTATACTATTGAAATATTTATTAATAATCGTAACGTGCATGATTTCCTTTAAATTACAGTAATTCTCAGAATATTGTATGAGCTTTATTAAGGACGACTTTCCCATGACTCATACGCAAATATGCGTCCTAGACTTCTCTAGAAGTTAAATATTTTAAGATGGATGATGTTCATAAATATGAGAATCATTTCTAATGTTAGATTGTTAAATATTTTATGTTACATGAATAAGTATTCAATGTTTTTAAAAAATTTTGTAAAAAGTGTCGACAAAGTTTTAAAATATCTACACGTTTTCATAGAATTACGCCATTAGAAGCAAGCATGCACGTTAAGAGTATATTAATAACTGTTTAAATATTGGACAGTTTGTTGCAATATTTTTAGTTCTTTAATAATTATTGTTACGTAATTAGGTACTGTATTTTCATTATTAACAATTATGCCATTTGCATCGCCTGCTATAATTTTTTTGTTTAAAAATAAAAAATTAGTTCATTTAACCCACTTTGCTACATTTGAAGTATGGCATGTCATATATTAAATTAATCATAAAAATATGCCAAATTCGAAAATGATAAAATCCAATATGGCGTTCATAAAAAATAACAGAGTTGATATAATTCTCTCGGAAACAGTTAAATTTAGAAAAAAATAATTTACACCAATGAAAAGGTCATAAAAACAACTAATTACAATTTTTGAATTTTTTCAATCAGATCAAGACGAATTGCAATTCAATTGTTTTCTCAGTGGAATAATATTGAGCATTGAATTCTGCACTATTTTTTCCATTTAAACTTTCTTGTATCTCTAACAGTTTACGAGATCCCTATAGTGGAAATGAAATTTGGTTCAATCTGTATATAGAGATAAACATTAAAAAATAGTTTTTTGGAAATGACTATCTTGTGTAAAAAGTAATAAAAATTCTAGGAAGTCCAAATTCTAGTAAGAAGCACATCTTGCACTGCTTTTGCTGAGCACAGGCAGTTTGGCAGGGAATAAGGATAAAATTGTATGCTTACTGAATGTGTTATAAAAAAACATGGTACTTGATGTCAAAAAAGTTTCCACTTCATTGATAATTTGAAGCTGATGAGAGTTATTCATTACTGAAAGCTGACAATATACTTAGTGATTTATTTCTTCGAATTTCTAGGAACAAACCAATTTATTTAAACTTCATCTCATTTGTGCCTTCCACCAATGCAAGGTGATTGATGAAAAAACATGCATTAAATTATAGTTCTGTCAATAATATCGGTAAGTGAAAGCTGTCTTCATTCGACAAGGATAAAGCCCACGGGGCTGGTGAGTTTGGTGCAAGCGTCGGTTCGATTGCGACGCGCGAGGAAACAGACCCTATTCATTTAGAGAATAACACTCGGATGTTTTCGTCCACATTTGATTTCGAACGCTTGCGCATTGTTAATCAGCCCTGTAGAGAAGCCGAGTAGATAGAGAAATGTGTGGATCCACGTAATACGCAGAGCTGGCAATAGAGAAGTATTAAATATGTCTTGAACAACCAAATTGACACTGGCAGCCCGGTCAGCTGATAGTGTCACAGTCTACGTTATAGAGTCCTAAAGTATGATAAGATTTAGAATAGTGTCCTTGATACATGTGGGACTACCTACAGAAGCTTCACCTTGTTTTAGAGGAGGATACCTATTTTCAGTGTCATGTTTAGCAGATAAATATGAAAAAAACATCATGATTTGCAATGTGTAGGCAATTTTTAGAATACATTAATAGCCTATATTCAAATATTAAATTTACTGCAGAAATTAAAAATGAAAATAAAATAAATTTTCTGGATTTAACCATATTAAAGAACTCAGATGAATTAGAATTTTCAATTTAGAGAAAACCTACGCATACAGACGTTACAATTCCAAATGATTCCTTATATCCAATTTCACACAAATTGGCAGGATACAAATCGATGATAAATAGAGCTTATATGGTACCAATGAATCGAGGAAATTTTAATCGAGAAATTAAAATAATTAAACAAATAGCTTATAGCAATGGATATTCTGAAAACACAATTAATAGATTAATATCTAAAAAAGAACACACATTAGCTATTAATTCTATTTTTCCCAAACAACCAAACAAAAAAAAAGTTATTTTGCTATTATATATTTTGGAAACATCTCGAAAAAGATAAGTAATATAATTTCTCATACATCCCAAGCGATACCTAGCGTTAAATCACATAATATAATTCGTTAAGTATCATGATTTTTAACGCAAAAGAGAAAGCCCCACGACTTGGCAAATCTAGTATTTATAAATTGAATTGCTCTGAGTGTAATGCTGTCTACATAAGGTCAAATATCATGTAATTTTCACATTAGGTACAACGAACAGCTTGTTGCCTTCAGAAAGAAATAAACATCCAGAAAGATCAGATTTTGCAAAGCATTTATTAGAAACACAACATAAATTTACATGCGCGAACGCAGTAGAATTATTACATATTTGTAATAACAATAAAAAACTTAATCTCTTGCAGGCCATAGAAATCCACAAATATGTACAGTCTAGTCAATTTACACTTATGAACGAGCAGCTTGATCTAAACACACTTTTAATTGAAGTTTTGGACGAGAATAATCGGATTAGACAGAATATTCGTAGAACGTTGTGATCCATGGAGCTTATTAGTATAACAACGTCTAAACAAATTGCTGGTGTAACCGCAGTAATGCAGTAATGCGAAACCTGGTCAAGTGTTAGCAAATATTTAACGAAACATTGTGGAATTTTTAACATCTTTTGTTTTTTAATCGTTAATAAAATTTAATAGTTATAAATATTTTTATATATAGACAGGGTGGACCATAAGTAATGGTACACAGAGCAATGGTGGATTTTTCGAATAAAACTAATGTGATTTAGCTACATTTACCTCATACCAAAAGTTGAGATTAACAGAGATACAGGGTGTCAAAGTTGAAAAAGAAAATTCGATTTTTTCGTATAATTATGTAATGAACTGTAATATAGGCATCAAATCTGGCACAAGGGGGTTTTTTGTAAGTCGACAAACTCTAATTTGCCAACATATTACCAATAGCTGATAGGGGGCGCTGCCTGCACTATCCTGCATATTTCTAAATCATCGTAACTTTTTTGTACACCCACGTATATCAATTTTAAATGAGTTATTTTATTTCCCCAAATTTTTTACGTAAAAAAGGTGTACTTTCTCAAAGTTGATACGAGCAACCGTTTTCAAGATATTTGCCTTGAAAGCTTGACGTGCCTTGGTTTTAAATTACTAAGATATTAAATTTTTGAAGTAGGCTTAAAAAAAAGTAATCATAGGACAGCTTTGAAAGTTATTTATGTTAAATATTACTTTTCTGATAATATTATTACCTAAATTTTGAAAATCTCAATAAAGAAAATCCAAAAAATTAAGACGTAATTTATTTTCTAACATAGAGATGTGAGATATGATCTTTGAGTCCGCAGAAGAAAATTTTAATAGTCTGGGTGGTCAAAGCAGATATTTGAAGATGTATTTCAATAAAAAAACAGGTAGATTTTTATTTGTTTACAATTCCTTTACGTGAAAAAGATCATTTCCCACATATTTATTTTTGCAAATAAATCTTGCTTTGGTATTTTATTTAAATTTGCTTTAGAAATTTAAAAAATATGTTTAATAATAATGTCAGTAGAGTAATATTTATTATTAACCATGCCAAATTTTTTATCTATAGCGTAATGTGTTCATCAGTTATGTGAAAAAATCACAATTTTTTTCAACTTTAGCTCCCTGCATCTCTGTTAATTTCAACTTTTGGTAGAAGGTAAATGTGGCTAAATCACGTTATTTTTATACGAAAAATCTACTCTTGCTCTATGTACCATTACTTATGGTTCACCCTGTATATATATGTATAACATTTGACATATCTTGCATTAAACCGAAGCGGTTGCTTGTAGACCTGCGGCCATATCAGCGGTCAACAGCGCGGTTGCTATTCGCACTAGATGGTTAGCGGCTTAGTTATAAATCGAGTGCCTTCTTCATGACAAAACTTTTTAAAATGCTTATTAATTTATGTAAAAAAAATCATTCTGTTGAAAACTTATCTTCATATGCATATTCCAAAATAATTGTCAAGTGGTTTAATTTCTTCTAATATTTTCAAAAAAGCATATGTCCTATGTCATATGTACTTTCCATTTTTGTTCTTTGTAAAAGGTGTATTAGAATTATTTTTTAAAATTTTGTTGATAGGGCAAATTGAAAGGTCAAGCCCTTTGGAGGGGTAGTTCCAAAAAAGGCCAAAAATTACTTGAAAAGTTTTTAGGTTTAATAACACAATATATATGTTTTAAAATTTAATCAAGAGATGGATGGGAACGCTGATTTCTTTTTTGTTTATATAGCGAAAACAAATTTAATCAACAACTACAACATGTTTCAAAAAATGAGACATCCTATTCTTCTTTACGTAAAACACTTAAGATTCGAAATTCCATTTATATTCTGGTTTATTTATTAGGTAAATAACGACTTGAAATAAAATTGTTCTGAGATTTCTAATAACTGGAAAAACCTACACTTCATCCCTTATATACAAATATTTCTGAACAAAGAACAGTCCTTTACCACTTCTTATCATACAATTATAAAAATTAATTGCACCTTTGCACTCATTAAATGGACCACCCATCTTATTTATTGGGTATCTTTGACAGTTTATTGCTGCTTTTAAATTAAAGACTAATAGGCGCCACTAAAGCAACCGCAGTGACCAAATAACTGGATATATCCGAAACACGATGGATTTGAAATTTCATTCCGGCTTGGACAGTTTTAGGGCTTGTACAAGAATATCTATGTGATGCAAAGCAAACAATACTTTCAAAATATTCGACCATAGAAAATATTTTGTCTTATGGAGAGTAGGGCTAGAACAAGTTTGACTAATTTCATTATCAAATAGAAAATTTTAATTATAATCAACTAAGGCCTAAATAAATCTATTGCACATTACTACGATAAGCAACATAATAATGATTACAATTTTATTTGTCTTTTAAGAATAGTTCTCAAAATTAATTTGAGACTTCTTCTTTTTCATTTTGAATTCTTAAATTATACTTAATTTATTTTAGCTTCACCGAACCCAGTTTGTAAAATATTTTAATTAATATTTTAATAAATGAAAATGTTTAAAAAAATTTATTTAAAAGTAAACATTTTTTTATTGAAATAATAATTTAATTATCTTACAAACTAGGTTCGGTGAAGCTAAAATTAATGTAGTTTAATTAATGTAAGACTTAACTGGGATTGGATTTTTTAAGTTATTTCAAATTTGTGCTATCTAGCAATGGTGCCGAAGTTATTTCAACCTTCAGAAACTTTAAAAGACAAAAATATTCCATGATGAACACTACAAGTTCACGAGTAAATAAGGGTAGTCGATTGGACTCTTAGAATTAGAAGGGAAGTTTTAAGGAAGTATAAAAACATACTTATTTAACTATAAAATTTTACGAGGTAGACAGTCAAGTTCTAAACTGACAAAAGACAACTTCCAAAATTATGAAAGAAGTTCCAGAAATACATAAAACGAGTGCAAAGACTGTAATTTGGGTTTCGCAGATACTTACCTAAGTTCGCAAATTAAAGTTAAGTTGAAGACAATTTCAATTTCAAGTGGTTAAACGAAAGCAATTAATAAAACGCAATGCGATATCTAGCAGAAAATTTGTCTGTTAAAAGAAGGGTATATCGGGGATAAGCTGTTTATCGTTTGTTATAGTTTCTGGCGTATATCTCGCATATTAGTCTATCACATGTCGCGGAATGGAGAAGTCGCGTTAATATTGTCATACATCGGATGTAACAGGATCACCTCCCCTATTTTTCTTTATTTATGAAGATAAAAATTTTTATTTAGTTATATGCGAGGTATGTTCAAAAATAAGGTAACTTTTGAAGTTTCGCGGGCAACATACATTCGATTATGGATTTGTTGTTGCTGTTGTGTTGGTACACACGTCCCGATCATATGTTCGCAGTTTCATACTTAGTTTGCTTTAAACAGATAAAACGTTTATACGTATTTTGCTGTGCTCGGCTATTTTCTATTATTATAAAAAATGAAGCAAAGAATTTGCATCAAATTTTGTGTGAAAAATGTAATCAAGTGTTTACAAGTGGTACAAACTCTTTCAAGCGGAGAAGAAGCCGACGACGAACCTCGCTTTGGATGCCCCAGAACATCAACAACAGAAGATATCGTCGAAGCTGTGGAGAAAATTGTTTTTGAAAAACGTCGAATTATCATAAGAGAAGTTGCTGAGGATGTTGGCGTATCAGTCGGTTCTTGTCATTTAATTTTTTCGGATGTTTTGGGCATGAGATGTGTGTCAGCGAAGTTTGTTCCGAAACTTCTGAATTTTGATCAGAAGAACCGTCGCATGACCATCGCTCAGTAGCTTTTGAATGACGTCAGCGATGATCCTGATTTGTTCAAAACTGTCATAACTTGTAACGAATCATGGGTATATGGTCCAAAACCAAAGCCCAGTCGTCCCAATGGAAGCACCCAGGAGAGCCAAGATCGAAAAAAGCACGCCAAGTCTGATCAAATGTCAAAGTTTTACTCACTGTTTTTTTCGACTACTATAGCGTAGTGCATCAGGAGTCTTTACCTCAAGGTCGTTCGGTCAATAAGAAGTATTACCCTGAAGTTAGGCGCCGTTTGCGAAAAGCAATACGAAAAAAACGTCCGGAATTGCGGACAAAAACAACACGACAATAATTTTTCAACCACCATATTCACCGGATTTGGCCTTCTTAGATTTTTTGCTGCTCCCAAAACTTAAAAGACCTACGAAAGGACGAAGATTTGCAACGATTGATGAAATAAAAAACTGTTTCGGTAAAGGAGCTCAAGGCTATACCAAAAAGTGCTTATGAGAAATTGTTTGAAGATTGAAAAAAGCGTTGGCACAAGTGCATTGTATCGGAGAAAATTACTTTCAAGGGGACAGTATAAATGTTGATGAATAATTTTTTCTTAAAAATATAGTCACCTTACTATATTGTCAAATTTTAACATAAAAATGACATTTCTACTGCTGTCACTTTCATTAAAACTTAAACCAACTTTTGATTTTTAAGTGGAACACATATATTATTACACTTTTGTGATTTGCATACTTTTCTGAATACAATACACCTAAAATAAGTGATTCTTAGAGGATTAAAAAATGTTTCGGTCCAATTTTATATTTTAACTTAGAAGGCCACGACTCATTCTAATTAATTCCAATGGACCACATTAACATTACAAAAATCTAATCACTTAAAAAAGGAGTATTTCATTCTTTTATTGCGTGATAAAAGTTAATAAAAACGGTTTTTCTATCATAACTTCATTTTCTTAACTGGTACCATAAAAAGGTATAATTAATCGAGAATCTAACCATATTTTCTTTTTTGTTGTGAAATCAATAGAAGTAAAGTTACAGCCGAAAGAATTAAAAATATTCAGTTTCAATTTGAAGATTTATTCAATAAGAACATAAGATTGCTGCGAAAAATAAAGTAAAAAAATGTACGCTTCCTAAGTTTGCCTAATTTAATTTTTTACAGCGTTAATGTGGCCGGTTAGAATTAATTAGGGTAAATCATGACCTTCTAGGTTGAAAAGTAAAATGGGACCAACAAAATTTTCTATTCCTTAAGTATCTCTTATTTTAAGTCTATTGTATTTCAGAGAATTGTGTAGATTTTAAAAATCTACTAATAAACAGGTGTTCCGTTTAAAAATCAAGTTTGCATAAGTTTTAGCGAAAGTGATTGCAGTAGAAGTGTCATTTTTGTATCAAAATTTGACATTTTATAAGTATATCAAGTCTAGCAAATTTGGAAATTATATCTTTACAAATAAAGAAAGAATAGAAGGTGTTCCATGATCCTGTACACCCGATATATTACGAAGAAAAAAGAATATTCAAAGATATTGCATTTATCGATATAATAGACTGAATCTTTATCGAAGTATTTTTAAAAGCTGCACTAGTCTCGAAATTATGGAAGATCCGGAGAAATTTTAATAGTGTTATAGAATGTCTAGCTCGATGCATGTTCAATACTTTTGAACTGAGTGGGATCTTTTACCAAGAACCTTGATATTAAATTTACGGAGGCTATTACGCCATTTCCGTCTTTCACTTCAGAAGACTGTGTTTCGGTAGTTGCTCCCTATTACGGATCATTAGATGTTTCCTCATTTATGTTATTGGAAGGCGGAATATTACTTTTTTGTTGCCTCAATTTGATGAAAAGTATTAGGAAAGGCAACTGAGTCCCTAAATAACACTTCTTCTTTGTCTGTGCTAATGAAACAATTGGTGATTTTTGTCTTAAATTTAATATATAGGCATACCCTAGATTTTTCTATCTTTTTGCATGCAGTGTCTAAAAATAAATTATTTTTTAGGTATTTGGTCACTGGAATGAGTTTTAAGCAGTTTCAAGAATTTTTAAGTAATGCCATTTCTAAGTTAACTACAAAGGACTGCTAAAGCCCAACACTTTGACGAACTTTGGAATTTATCAAATTGTACGGGCAGTATTGACGGTAAAGATATTAGAATTAATTGTCAAACCAAAACTGGATATGTTTATTATAATTAAAAAGTTTGATTCTCGTTGAAATTATTAGTTATAACAAATAGAGATAGAAATTTTACTGCAATTGACGTTGGCGACTATGGAAGGAATAGTAAGGGTACAGAATTTACAAATTTAACTATTGGACAAAACTTAAAAGCAACTTTCCACAACCGCATCATTTGTTTAAAAAACCGCTTGAGCCTTTCTTTACTATTTTGTAAGAGATGCCGCGTTTCCTTTTTCAAACATCTTCTAAAGCCATATCCATTAAGGAAATTGAAATACAAATCTTGTCCCCTAAAACCAAGAAATATTAAAAAACACAACAAAGGTTGCTCTAACGCGCTTCGACAGCCAAGCTATCATCTTCAGAGAGATATTAACACCTAATCCTAAAATTAACCCTTATATTCTAAAAATATTCACTTCGTGCATGATCGACCGCATCCGAACGTCGTAGTGTCACAATTCCATATCTAAATGGCCCAAAGGCCCAGCGCAACCATTCGTAAGATTGTATCCAGCCTTATGGATGGCTAAACTTTCACATGCATTTAACATATAACTCTTATTTACTCCTCTTAACAGTTTAACAGTTTAATATTATTACCTATCCTGTGATCTAATTCAAAAGAATGTCGAGCCACACTTGACTTCTTTTCAGTTCTTCCGTACCACAAATGAGCTAAATGCTCCTTCAATAGGATTTTAAGAGATGGTCTAGTCTGGCCAACATACTTTTAAAGACAATCGTTACATAAAACCCAAGCAACACTGAATGGTATATAAACGTTTTTTAAAGTTAAAATAAACGCAATTTTAATTTAATAAACGTTTATTATACTAATTAATGTTGCTTGGGACTCTATTCTGTGCTTGAGGATAAAATGGCCAAAGCAATTAATTTATATATTAGACAATTTTATTAGAGAATTGGATAAAAAAATGTCAAAATCTACATTTTAATTGGACGGGTTATTAAATAGTAATAGCTGGAGGAAGGGATATTTATGATTTTAAATTGATATATGTTATACATATATCTCCTTTTTTTATATTCGCAAAAAAAACAAAAGAAAGAAAAAGAGGAAGTCCATACGACGGACGATCTTTGGCAGCTGCAAATTTATCAATAACTTTTTACTGAAGTCGAGTATTCCTTGAATTAAGTCCTTTTCTTTGAAGACATCGTTAATGCGGACAATCTTTCCTGGCATAATGTATTTTTTTTAAGTTTCTTTTCTTTTCAGACTGGAGAAGCACCACTCTGCTTCAGCAGAAGCCATTGGGATAGTTATCAGGATTTTGAAAAGATTTAGGGTTTCACTAAGCTCACTGTTTTCTGAAATAATGTTATAGAGTACAAGTAAACCAAAAGCTCATTAAAACTTTTCTGTTTCGTAAATTACAGATAATTCAGTTCTTAGTTTTTGTAAATTAAAAAATGGATAAACCTTAGCGATTCCTTTAAAACTCTTTTCGGGAAAAGTGATTCTATGTTGGTTAAACTTTTCAGAAAAAAATAAAGTTGCTGCAATTAAATGGCCAGTGAAGCTGAATCGTTCTTTAGCTTAGCAGATAACAATGTCACATAGGTACTTCTTTAGCTTCGCGAACTACTTCTGTTAAAACTTCGCTTTTTACAAGACGCCATCTGCACAATATTTAAGTCTTAATTTCCAGTTTTTCCGACACATCGGTTACAGAATGGCTGTGCAATTAAACTTTGCACTGAATTCATTTTTATTTGTGTTTCAAGACCCCCAACATTGACCGATGACAGATTATAATAGCGAATCAATATTTGGTTTGCACCCACAAGTGCAACCTAATGCTTGCTTATGGGCAAGTATTTTAAGCAAACAAAATATGAGTTAACGCGCAGGTGCATATGTGTAAAGCAAAGTTTGCAGTCTAGCCTGCAAACTTTGCAAACCATGGACCCAATAATGTCGTCAAACCCTTACGAATTGGCGGAATCCGCAATAGTCAGCAGTATGTTTGGTAACGATAAATCTGTTATCAATAAATAAGATAAACAACATAAAGAACAATTTACTTTCTTTTTTATCCCAGCATTTTTTTGGAGGTTGCGCAAACCTGCAAACCTTAGCACTAGCCGCCACTGGTAATAACAAATAAACATGGGAATATTTAATCCAATTCAAAATGGGATACCAAAGAGAAAGATGGATGTAAATTGTGCATACAGGCTGGTCCCAAGGTAATGAGCCATTACGAATAGATTTTCAGGATAAAAATGGGACGATTTAACTTAACTGAGTCCAGAAATTAATAGCATGATAGTTATAGGATGTTAAATTTAAAATTTAATTTTATTTTTTCTTCATTTGTTTCTTAATAAATACTAATATTCATAAATTTTTGGAGTTTGGTCTTCTTTGGATCTGGAAATTGAAATCTGTTTTCAGTTTATGGAGTGCCAGATGCGGTATCTTCAATTTGTAAACATAAGTTTTCTAGATTGCCAGTCTAAATTTGTTTGCAAATTTTTTACTCAAATAAGTTGTACTTTATCTTGTATCATTCTTGAGATATTTAGATTGATTGATTAGATTTCCGCAATATTATTTATTTGTTTATCTAGATCAGTGTTTCATAACCGGTGTGTCGCGATACACTAGTTTTTAGCCTCATGGATTTTTATTTGTGGGTTAAATTAAATTAATTGAATGAAATGAAATGAAAGTACTTATGAAAAATATATTAATATTTCAAGCTTACATACAAAACATTTTTATCTACGTGTAAAAATATCCAGTAATCTAAATTGCTACTATATGGACGCGCATTAAACATTCCATGCTTTTTTTAGTAAAATATTTCATGACAAATATTTATTCTTTAGGAAATTGAATAAAGAAAGAAATCAAACTGAATTAACGTAAATAAATAAGAAGTTTTTCAATTTATTATTAAAGAAATCTATTTATTCAATTTTCTCATAACCATTTTACATCCATAATACATCGCCATATGGTTTTCTAAAATATATGTAGCGCCTTTTACTAGTAACTTAAGACGTAGGTACAAAAAAAATTTATTTAATGTGCGGCCAACTTAAATATGTCTCAATATTTTACTGTTGTGCTACCTGTGCAATAATATTTGACCAAAACGTGTTATACTCCTTCAGTACAGTTCCCCTGAAAAAGATAAATAAATTATTTACATATTCAATATTCAAGTAACAATTATTGCCTGTTTTTGTTTCCAATTTGCTTTTACATATATTTGAAATCAAATATTCCCTTCAGAACCATGACAGAGTTTTGTAATCAAAGGGTTTTCTAAAATATTGCCATCTAGCGGTCCTTTTCAGTTATACCAAGAGAAATACCGCGCCACTGATATATTTTGCACTACGCAATTCATAATAAATAACATACTATATAATATTTTTGACTTATCGTTAGTAACCCAAGAGCAAGTGATTAAAACTTGCAAGAATTATATGGAGGAAGAAATTTTAATAGTGTAAATTCTTATAAATCTTTAGAGCCTAAATAAACAATATTAATTACAGTCAGCAAATCAGGTTTGCGAACATCTAGTATACGTGTGCGCTTTGAAAGATGCAAACATAAAAAGTATCCTAGAGTGTTTTGTGTTAAAAACTCATTTCTAAACAATTAATTGGCGCTGTGTATGCACAACATTTGTATTCTCAAAATAAGAACCGCTTGAGTGGAAATTATCTTTTCAATTTTATAGTGCCTGGCTCTGGTATTTAACTTCTAAATGATACAACCCAATAGAAACTAAAAAATTTTGAACATTCTCTAATTTAAAACACCCTTTATTTTTAAGTACAAGCCATTCGCCTTTGGAGCTCTCCAAGCAAGATGCGGAAATAAAGCTATTTGGCAATGAACTCCCTTTTTAAATTGTGGTAGTAGTTGTAGTTGTGATCATCGCGAAAAATTTCGTTTGGTAACGAATTTCCGAGTTTGAAAATTCTATAGGAAAAATGTTCTCCATAGATAGAAGTTCTCAATCTGCTAAGCTGGACCGCACAGTAGTTTGCTGTCTTCATCTCTCCTGTATGTCATGTAACTGTTTTATGGCATATTGCATGCATATTTCGCATTTTTTTTGTGTGCATATAATCCAGTCTCTACTGATCAGAAATTTAGCGTTATAAAGAGTTTCTATACTAGTGACAAAACACAACCTAAAATGGACACTTAGAAGAATATGTCAATCACGAAAGTAAATATTTGATCCCAAATTTAAAGGCCTTGTTGCAAAAAGTCTGTATTCAAAATGCAAAAAGTGCGGAAATATTATACGCAAAGTCAAAAAATAAAATATCTTTTGCAGCAGAGGAAACATCTATAAAATATTTTATTTTTAAGAAATATTTCTTCAGTGTATGAATTTCAACTTAAGGTAAATAGATTTGATATTGTTAAAAGTAAGAATTTTTTCAAAAAAATTATTCCACTAGCTTCTTAATCTACACAGTTAGTTAGGGTTCCTATAAGCTGAGTATATGCTTATTAATGCAACTTTATGACAATGTTGTTACTATTCAAATTGATAAACTACCACTTTGCGATATTTGTAATTCAGTTGAGTGTTGAGTGAACAATATCGACATTTGTACATAGTTTATTACAAATTCATAAAAATTTCACGGTAATTTTCATAAAATATCTACCTGCAGACTAATTGCTTCAATTTAAGTTTATCAACATACATCAATCTTGTTGTATATAATCAGAGAAATTGTGTAACAAAATAATTTTGTAAACTCACGTGAAAAACACTTGGCCTCCGGCTGAATTTTGTGGCGCCCTCCACACCAGGGTAGCTTGGGCTTTAGGTTTTGGGTCAGCGTGTGTGATGGCGCTGCATTCAGGGTGGATTTTGGTGTTTGGAGTTTCCACCCATTCCCCTACCCATTCATTTGTGGCGACATCTCTCGCTTGTATGAAAAACCCTTTGAAGTTGTCTGTTCCTTGAATTGTTACTGAAATTCAAAAAGTTTACAATATTTCATTCTACTGTGAAGTGGATTGTAATTCTTTTTAATACGTTTCAAATTTTCTACGCAAATAGATTTTGATCATATAGACAAAGCGGACAGATTACAATATTATCTATGGGCAATCTTTAGTACTTTTAAATAATCCTGTCCTTTACATGTTAACGAATTTAAAATTTTAAAACCACTTCAGCTTTATGCAAATATAAATTCCAAATATCTGATAAGAAGGTAGATAAAATTTTAAATTCTAAATATTTTGTCTTTAATCGCAAAATTTGTCTGCACAAAATTCAACTTAATTTGGAGTTATTATTAAAACTTGTAACTTTAACCTGAAAAGTTTTTTTTCGGAAACATAGTCGAAAGTTTAAATTTAAAGTCGAAAAGTAAGTAAAAACATTACATTAATATAAAATTCAGAATTTTAAAAAATATTTTTTCTACAAAAATTGAAATCTCCAATTTTAGCGTAAAATTTCTGACTGTACATTTTTTCATTTTTTGAACGCATTTCAAATTTTCCAAAATTTTTAATTTTTTTCAGAATTCTTAGACTTTTCTATTTCAATTTTTTTTCTTTAAATTTCGAAATTGTTTCAATTTTAAGAACAAGGTCTAAAATTTGAGTGTAACGTCAAAAAATTGGCCTTTGAAGTACAAATTTTAACGATTTTTATTTAAAAATTTCGATTTTTTATGAATTCTGGAGAATTTTCCAATTTATCATTTTCTTTGATCCTTACGTCTTTTATAATTAATATGTACATTTAAGTTGATGGTGTGCATTTCATTCTGAATCCGCTTTGTTGTTGCTCATGCGTAGAACACACAAGCCGGTAAAAATTGGCAAAGCATGAAGTAAAAGAACTTCTTGTCTTACTTGGCAAGACAAGACAAGAAGTTAAATAGCAAGACAAGAAATCTCACTTTATGCATCACTAATCGATTCGAAATAACAGGTCACAAATAATTTTTTGTGGAACCGAATGTGAAGGAATTTTTTTTTCGCAGCTCCTAAAGTGGAAGCAAAATGCAATTTCGCGGCCGCTATCCTTGGTAACGGATTGTGATATATCTTTCATAAAAAAATTAAAAATTTGAGAAAAAACTGCTTAGGCCTACATTTTAAAATCTTCAAAATAGTCGAAAACAACGAAAATAAAGCAGGGGTTCACTTAATAAGACTGACTCTGTATATTTCAAGATATTTTCGAGTGGTGGGTACCCGCACCCTAATATAGGCTTCGCCCGGTCCTGACCAGGATGGAGGATGGATCTTCTGCTAACAACTGTATGGAAGCCAATCATCTTCTAAATAGTCTTTCTATTTAGAGCTGATTGGAACTGAAAGACGCATTGCATGGCCTCCAAAATCACCTAATTTGACCCCACTCGATTTTTTCTTTTTGTGTTATCCTAAAAATTGTATTGTAATGTGGACTACCTAAAAAGATGTACTTGGGAAGATGGTAAAATATACAGGGTGGACCATAATAAATGGTACATAGAGCAAGATTAGATTTTTCGTTTAAAAATAACATGATTTAGCCACATTTACCTCATACCAAAAGTTGATATTAACAGAGATACAGGGTGTCAAAGTTGAAAAAAAAGTTGTAATTTTTTCGCATAACTGATGCACATATTTCACTATAGACAAGAAATTTGGCATAGGAGGTTTCTTTGGTCAAGAAATTTCAATTTGCTAACAGCATGCCCGTAACTCATAGAGGGCGCCTCCTGCCCTACGTTGTATTATTCTAAAGCATCATAACTTTATTGTACCTTCATGTATACTTTTTTTAAGTAGATATTTTTATTTACCTACATATATTAAGTAAAAAAGGTATACTTTCTAAATGTTGATACAAGCAACCGTTTTCAAGATATTAGCCTTCAAACTTTGCCGTACGTTTATTTTAAGTTATGTAAATGTCAACTTTTTGCATTAGCTTTCAAAATAAAAGTAATAAAACTGACTCTAAAATAGATTATGTCAAAAATTACTCTACTGACATTATTATTACACATATTTTTTTAACTTCTATAGCCAATTCAAATAAAATACCAAAACAAAATTTATTTTCAAAAATAGATATGTGGGAAATGACCTTTTTCATGTAAAGGGATTGTAAACAATTCAAAATCCGGCTGCTTTTTTGTTGAAATTCATCTCCAAATTTCTGCTTTGAGCACGCAGACTATTAAAATTTTCTTGTGCGGACTCAGACATCATATCTCACATCTCTAAGTTGTGAGATATGATGTCTGAGTCCGCACAAGAAAATTTTATCTTTATGATAGAACATAAATTACGTCTTAATTTTTTGGATTTTCTTTATTGAGATTTTCAAAATTTAGGTAATAATATTATCAACAAAGTAATATTTGACATAAATTACTTTCAAAGCTGTCTTATGATTATTTTTTTAGGCCTACTTCGAAAATTTAATATCCTAGTAATTTAAAACCAAGGCACGTCAAATTTTAGAGGCAAATATCTTGGAAACGGTTGCTCGTATCAACTTTCAGAAAGTACACCTTTTTTACGTAAAAAAATATGGGGAAATAAAATAACCCATTTAAAATTAATATACGTGGGTACACAAAAAAGTTATGATGATTTAGAATTATGCAGGATAGCGCAGGTAGCGCCCCCTAGCAGCCATTGGTAATATGTTAGCAAATTAGAGATTTAAGAAACCAATTTGTGCCAAATTTTGTGCCTGTATTACAATTTATTCCATAGTTAGTTTTTTTCAACTTTGACACGCTGTATATCTGTTAATATTAACTTTTGGTAAACGGTAAATGGAGCTAAATCACATTATTTTTATTCGAAAAATCCAACATTGCTCTGTATATCATTACTTATGGCCCAGCCTATACAGCGTGTCCCACCGGGAATCGCCGCGATCAACATCTGGCAAAGTACTAATTTAAAACATTTGAAAATTTGGCAACTTTGCCAAGGCAATAGGACCAATACAACTAAAATATTCGCAAAGTTGTAGTATTTTCGGTTATACCGGAAGTTGACACCAAATTCGTTATTTTAAAAGGGACACCCTATATATTTCTACATTTTTTGATTTAATTTAAGAATTTAAGGCTTCTTTGAATAACAAATATTGTTCCTAAAATTTATACTTTTTAAGATAAATGAATTTTTATAAAAAATTTGACAGATGCAAGGTTCCACGATATTCTTCGTATCTTTTTCCAGAAACTAGATATTTATTTTATATTTGGCATTTGAGTAGAACACATACAAAGCTGTCTAGCACAACTTTCATAATTTCAAAAACATTATACAGAGTGTTGAATTCAGGTCTGCATATTTTGGTAAATTCAAACAGCGATAACTTAGTTATCTCAGATGGAACAGCCTATATTTTTTTAGCCTACCTTATGTAGATTTTAGTTATCTTTTACCTAATATAAGTTTTAGAAATTATTAAAATTCTTTAGTTTTTTTGCCAATTCTCATTAAATAAACTCTTATCGGGTCGCATATCAGTGACGTCAAGAGTAGGCATAATCTCTATCGACAATTATATTCGGTCTTGTCTCGTAAATAGGACAAAATGTAGAAATAATTAGACCTAGACAACAGTGGCAATATTGGAGCTTCAAAATTATAAACTGTTGTAGAACAAGTCATTCCTTTCTTCGTCTCCCAGAGGGACCAGCCCCTATGGAATAGACAGGTTCCACTTGGTGCCTACTTTTATGCTATCGATGTAGCACTTTATGCGTTGTTCAACAAAGAGGGAAGGGGTGGAGAGCGATAGTAACCGCATCCTTATAGACCTACTGAAAGTTCTTCGACGAAGGATTTCGTATGCCTGGACATTAGTCGAAACCCCCGACAAATTAGAGTTTTAAAAGCTGTTTAAACTTCAAGAGAGTGCGTTACGTTCCTAATCCCAAACGCTAGTTTCAGACTGTATCACACTTATATATACAACGCCAGTAGAAGTCTAGCGTGGAGAGAAGTATGGAAAATAGCTGGACGTTTAAGACATTTTTATTAGAGTTGGAAAATTCTGACCACCAATAGTCTTACTTTATTGTGGCTAAGGGGCGTTAAAGCCTAATTCGTTAGAATACTCCATTAGCTTTTGACTCCTAGTGAACTAACCCCACTGATGACTGGAAGAAATGAAACGCATTTCTACATCTATCGATGACATTTTAAAATCTGAGGCTATTTTCTGAAGCCTCAAACGATTAATTCTTATTCAAATCTTATATTCTTTCGTTTCATACTAAGTTTGAAAAGCCATTTTGAAATGGAAGATTCTAGGGTCGCTACCAGCTCACTTTAGTTAAATTATTTTGACACAACTTGACTTGGAAAACACCCATTTCCTGGCCTCTATAAGCACGAAATGCAAACAATAATTCAGATTTTTAATCAGCGGCAAAATGAACGAATATACTTGTGTTTGTTTTGGTATAAATTTTGCCCTAATAATACATGCATTCAAAAAATAAGAAAGACTGATGTCCTTAGTCTTTTTGAATGATTTTCCCCATGGGTAGTTCTTATAAAGATTGTGTCTCCGATATGTTTCAAACAATAAATTAATTGTAACATTTGGGTTTCATTATCAATTATCGCAATAGCGGTTTGCTTCCAGCTAATAAATGAGTCCATTTGGCTTTGTTTCTCAACTCTTCAGACTTAAGTATCACAATTTAATTTCAATTATAGCTATAGCAACAGCTGTTTTCTCCCAGCTAATAAATGAGTCTATTTAGGTGTGTTTTTCAACTCTTCAGTAAATTAATTCAATTTCAAAAAAGTGAATGTTCTACCTCACCCTAAAACAAACAAAAAATTATGACAACGCAGATTTACATGTTTCCCCACATTGATGGAAAACTTGGTGCCGGTTTGCCCAGCTTTAAAATATGGCTTTCTGGTACATCAAACTTGTCGAACACATACATTTTTTAGCGCTCAACAGAAGCCAGAAAAACTACAACGCTCCCTGCAAATTTCAATCGGCTCAATTTCTAGCATTTATTGGTAGCTAGAAAAGTTGAAATATGCTAACACTCTCTACAGAAAGACGCGTTCGTTATGGAAATATTTCTTCGGGAGTTCTCTCGGTTTTTGGTCCGAGAAAGACAAGACCCATCACATCAATTATTTAAAACTTCTAACACAATTTTTGGGACAGAAATGGTATACCAAACAATTAAAGAACTGTTTGGTTCTCTGTAGGATTTATAGGACTACCGCAATATGATGCGTAAATGATGAATGACATGGATAGTGTACAGAATTAAACATGTTCACTCAATCAATTTGGCAAGGGTCGAGTTTCAAAGTATCGTCATTATTCCATGTTACATGAAGTCAACAGAAAATGTCGAGGCAGATAAAACTTATAAAGAGTTATAAGCAGATACAGGACGGTCACTGAGAAATACAGGCACTTTGACTGTTGACTCGAAAATTGGGCTCCCTGGTCATTAATTTATTTGCTAGCCGCATAAATACGAAAAGTAAAAAACATCCATGGCCATCTGTTTTAGTAATGAGAATTATTTTAAATTGATTATTATTTTCTGACTATGTAACAGAGTAATATCACAAACATGTGATCCAGTGATAAATTTGCTGTTCGATAACCACTAAAGCCTCCATGAAATCCAATAAAGCGAATGGTAGAAAATCTCACCAATTTCGACCCTGTCAAAGAGAAATCAGACAGAAGAAAACTGTTGTTGATAATAAAAATGTTGAAACAGAATTTCCAATTATGTCAACTAGTCATGTTTTAATTTTAGCTTCATCACACACTATGAACTACTATAAGTCATTTTACTGATTGTTTCATAATCTAAATGTCGATATCGATTGTTTATTTTTTTAAGTACATTTTATTTGTTTCTACTTATTATGTCACTGATATGCTACTCAGTAAGAATTCAATGGCCGTGAAATAAGAAAATAAAATGTTAAAACTACAATTACTTCTAAAAGTTGTAAAAGAAACTCCCGCAATGCCTATATCAGTTAAAAGATAATTTCAATCTGCATTAGATAGGTTAAAAAAATATAGGCTGTTTCATTTGAGATAACAAAGTTATCGCTGTTTGAATTTAATAAAATGTACAGTCGTGAAATCACCACTCGGTATAATGTTTTTTAATCTATGATAGTTGTGTAAGATAGCTTCGTATTTGTTCTACTCACATGCCAAATATGAAATAAATATCTAGTATCTCGAAAAAGATACGAAGAATTTCGTGTAATCTTGCAACTGTCAAATTTTTTATAAAAATCCAATTATCTTAAAAACTATAAATTTTAGGAACAATGTTTGTTTTTCAAAGTGGCCTTAAAATATTAAATTTAATCCAAAAATGCAAAAATGTATAGGGTGGACCATAAGTAATGGTACATAGAGCAAGAGTAGATTTTTCGTACAAAACTAAAGCGATTTAGCCACATTTACCTTATACCAAAAGTTGATATTAACAGAAATACAGGGTGTCAAAGTTGAAAAAAAATTGTGATTTTTTCACATAACTGATGAACACATTTCACTATAGACAAGAAATTTGGTATAGGGGGGTTTCTTCGGTCAATAAATTCTAATTTGCTAATAGATTGCCAGTAACTCATAGGGGGCGCCACCTGCGCTACCTTGCATTATTCTGAAGCATCATAACTTTTTTGTGCCTTTATGCACACTTATTTTAAATAAATATTTTTATTTACCTACATTTTTTACGTAAAAAAGGTAAACTTTTTAAATGGTGATACATGTAACCGGTTTCAAGATATTTGCCTTCAAAGTTTGCAGTACTTTTATTTTAAGTTATGTAAATGTGAATTTTTCGCAGTAGGTTTCAACATAAAAGTAATAAAACTGACTTTAAAATAGTTAATATTAAATATTACTCTACTGACATTATTATTACACATATTTCTTAAATTTCTGAAGTAAATTTAAATAAAATACCAAAACAAAATTTATTTTTAAAATAAGTATGTGGGAAATGACTTTTTTCATGTAAAGGGATTGTAAACAATTAAAAATCTGACTGTCTTTTATTGAAATTCATCTCCAAATATCTGCTTTGACCACCCAGACTACTAAAATTTTCTTGTGCGGACTCAGACATCATATCTCACATCTCATGTTAGTAAATAAATTACGTCTTAATTTTTTGGATATTCTTTATTGAGATTTTCAAAATTTAAGTCATAATATTATCAGAAACGTAATATTTAACATAATATACTTTCAAAGCTGTCTTATGATTACTTTTTTTTCAAGCCTACTTCGAAAATTTAATATCTTAGTAATTTAAAACCAAGGCACGTCAAGCTTTAAAGGCAAATATCTTGGAAACGGTTGCTCGTATCAACTTTTAGAAAGTACACCTTTTTTACGTAAAACATATGGAAATATAAAATAATTCATTTAAAATTAATATACGTGGGTGCAGAAGAAACCGATTTGTGACAAATTTCGTGCCTATATTACAATTCATTCCATAGTTATACGAAAAAATCGAATTTTTTTTTCAACTTTGACACCCTGTATCTCTTTCAATATCAAATTTTGATATAAGGTAAATGCAGCTAAATCACATTATTTTTATTTGAAAAATCCACCATTGCTCTGTGTACCATTACTTATGGTCCACCCTGTATAGAGTGTCTTATTTAAAATAACGAAGTTGGTGTCAACTTCCGGTATAACCGGAAATAGTACAACTTTTCGAATATTTTAGTTATGTTGGGCCTATTGTCTTTGATAATTTGCCAAATTTTCAAATGTTTTAAATGAATCGCGGCGATTCCCGGAGGGACACGCTGCATATCAGAATTATCTTGGAAAGGTTATAAGGTACCCTGAAACGAGCCGAGAAGACGTATTTTACATACACTTGCAAGAAAAAATAGAAATATTAGTTCTAATGAGGAAATGGAATTGGATGTGTTATTATATTTCCAAGGTCGGATATACTTTTCATTTTTCTATGACACCTAATAAAAACACTAAATTTATTTTCTATTAAATCCACCTGCTTTAATAATTGCAGCCGAAATATATTTTTAGACCAGACATATTATAAAATACAGTCTAAAAAAACATAAGTGTGGACCCTACAAAATTAAACCTATTCTTCTTGGTGGACTCTTATTGGCCGGAAACATTATTCATAACTATTAAACTTAAAAACGCAACAAAATTTAAAGATTCCACAAGGTTTTCGATAAATATTTGCTAGCACTGGACCTGGTTTCGCATTACTGCATCATCGGCGGTCATACCAGCAATTTGTTCAGCAAATATTTATCAAAAACCTTGTGGAATTTTGAAATTTTGTTGACATTTTTATCGTTAATAAAGTTTAATAGTTATGTCTCATGACAGTTGACAAAAAATAGGTTAGTTTATTCTACATAGAATAGGAAAAAAGCTTTATTCACACTATATGACTCACCTGTATATCAAACGGTTGACATTTATTTTCGAAATCTACTATACTCTGTATACCTCAAAAAGAGACAGGTTCACACGATATCAAGGAATAATGATAAATTGAGATAATAAAAGTATTACTGAAAATAAGGTCAAATAGTATTGTACAAAAAATTACTAAATCGTTACAATATAATTATTTTTTATTCAATCCAATCAGTGTCATAGTAAATATATCATCGCAAAATAGAAAATACATACAAATATATATAAAAAGAGCACACAACTACATAACATAATGTATATTGCATTTTTCAGGTGATCGGCAGTTGCATTACTTACGGCTTGATGAAATGATGGCGAAGGTCTTTTCATTTACAGGTTGTGTTATTTCTTGCCACTTAGTCTTTTATTTGTGGGCTTTACAATTCGATGGGATTAAATTCGCAATGATAGGAGAGCAATCCTAAAATAGTAATGTTGTGTTCCTTTGCCATCTCACCTTGAAGTTCAGCTCTAACGTTGTTTGCTTCATAACGAATTTCTTTCTGATAATGTCCAGTTTTCTTTTAGACAAAGCTCAAGAGACCATCTTCAAAAAAACCCTGCTCTGATCTTTTGACCAAAATTATAAGACTACTTTCCATGCACGATGAATCCTTCAAGCCACTTGTTTTCTAACTAAATAATACGAAAACCGAAACTTATTTCGCTATGACTGATCAAATTTATTTTGGCGTGTGTGATGTGGGATTTTCAAATATAACCAATAGAAATAATTTAATCAAGTATGGCGCCTTGTTTATGAGAATGGCGTAGCTATATCTGTTGGGTGAACAGAATATAGAATAAAGGCTCTCTTTCATACTGTCACGACATTAAATTGAAGTTTACACTTATGAAAATGTCGACTTTTAAAGTCTCACATTATTGTGTGTGCAAAGGTTTAGGTCCTCATAGATCCGTTATTATTTATCTTAGCAAAGAATTATTCAGTCATAATGGCATTAATTTTAACTGCGTCTTCAGAAGGCTTAGTAAAGACAGAAAATCGAAAAAAAAAGTTTTATTCGACTTTTTAAAATAGATCCAAATCAACCCATTGACCATCAAAAACCCGGCGCTACTGACCACACTAAATGCTTTACGGTAACAGACGTCGAACACGTTATCATCAACTCGCCAGCTGCAATGATAAGCCGGACTGACGAGGGAGAAACATTGCAATTAATGGGCAACAAATTTCTATTAGTTATTTTGACGAATAAGTATTTGTATTTTCATACACTTAAATCTTTTTGCATTTTTCGTTTCGTTAATCAATCGATCTGATGAAAAGTAAAACGCAAATCTAAATAATAAACGAACACAAACGACTCAAACTAAAATACTAATTCTACAAAATAAATAATGATTCGACGCACTGGTTTATTTAACTTTGAAGTATATTAACGTTGGTTAGCAGTTTATAAAAATATGTCAACGATAGCCCACAGTCAGCATAGGTGCAGTGTACTTACATTAATACTCAAGTGCCTCTTTTCCGAACTATTTTAGACCTGCTGAGTGCATAAAAAAAGTGATGATTCGTCGGTAAACTACACAAGGTCTGAAAAAATTCCATCGTATGACAGAGGGGCACAAAAAATAAAAGGTCGGGAAATAACTCTCGCGCATCAACCACGTTTAACACTTGCACCCGTAATTTTCGCGTAACATTCTTCTGCAGTTCGTTGTTACCCGATTTTCATATAAAAAAGCAAATCACCCAACGACTTTTCCGCAATCATGGGTGCAGCCAGTATTACATGTAGACATAACCTAGCAATGTTTTGTTTATTTGTTCTAACTGCGCAGCTGTAAATTCTTCTTCTTTCTCTTTATTTGTGCCTTGGAGCTTTGGAGCCAGTGACAGCTCAAAAAGGGGTTTAAATAATGATTTTAAAAATTTATTTTTAGCTTAGTTATACCTGATTTTCTTTTTAACCACGTATTCGTGTTATACTTATTTTTCTCTATCTTCCCTTAAAATTAATGCCATTATGACTGAATCACCCTGTATAACCGTCTTTATTTTAAATTCTATTATTTTAAAATAAAAAATATACAGAATGCCCCAATTAAGAAAATGCAACTTTCCCAAAAAGGTAAAAATCACAATTTTCAATAATTGCTTTTTTTTCATGAGGCCATCTAAATCAAAAGCAAAAAATGCACCAATAATTAGTTAACAAAAGGTACGGATTTAGGATCTATAGACCAAGCAATAATTACAGAAAAAGTATTCCAATGGGAAAACATAACTGAAGTATGGGCCATTCGAGAATGCGCAAATTTCCAAATCAGCATGACGCCTCTTCGCTCAATCTACATCTGCACGGCTAACCGTGCAGCGTTAAATGCCTTAGGGGGCATATTACCAGTGTGGAATTGTGTGCAAACCCTTAATAGACTGGAAGAAACCAAAAACGTCACACTTGTTTGGGTGACCAGGCATAGCAACATACACGACGACGAGGTCGCCTAGAACCGGCAAGAGGGGTCTTTGTGGTAGTTCCCACCGAACAGATCGTAGGTTTGCTTTATGTTGTAGGTAAAAATATCATATTAACAAACTTCGAACAGGCCCATTTGAACCGGCAAGCAAGACTGCTGATGGATAAATTCTTGTTATCGGGACTCAAGTACTTACTGAATGAATGAATAAAAGCAGACCAAGCAAGGCACTGGTCTACTCCCTGGCCACGGGAACTTTAAAAGACACATCTACTCAATCTAGCAGAAGGCGACCGATGTCGACTGTGTGGCACTGAAAAGCAAGCAAGTTTACACCTTGTGTGTGCTTGTCCAAGCCTTGCCGATACAGATATAATCTGACTGTCAAAGAAACATTAAGACCAAAAGACCTGGAAAAAATGAGTGTAGGTCAGGTGTTGAGCCTGGCGGTAAACACCGGGATATATACTGCTAACTGAGACTCGAACAAAATGTAAAAAAAACTAGTTACCAATGGTGCGCACTTAATTTAAATCAGTCTGTGAATTTGCTATTGATAAAGGAATTTAAATATAAATTCATAACTATTAAACTTTATTAAGAATTAAACATGTCAATAATTTAAACATAAATGAAATAAAATAGATAATAAATACACAATTTTTAAAATACGGGATACATCACATATTTATTTGTTGAATTTATGTTAAAATTAAGATTTTACGCAACAGCTAAATATCTAAAATGTTTCACGCAGATATCTGTTGTGCGACCGGTGCTCTTCTACTTTCATTTTGTGTAACAGATGATAAATAATGCACATAATTACAATCCTAAAAAGCGAATCCGGCAGGTGCAACAATTCGACTTGTGAATTATTAGCAAAAATTAGTTCAACGACTTTCCTCTATGATTTTAGCAAAGTTTATTTTAAATCATGATCTATGAAGTACAATGTTTTGCTATAATACTGTATTGTAAGCTAAGTTATTCCTACGAATAAAATCAGTGTTATGCAGAACGCAGTTATTATTTGCCTGAATTAAAAAAAAAATCTTGGTACGTATTAGTAGGCCATGGACAGATGTTTAATGTATAAATATAATAAAAAATAGAGTAGTTCCGGACAAAGCAAAAATTAGCCATGAAACATTATACATATTTTAATCAGGAGAAAGGAATTAGTTAATGAATCAACAACGCAATATTATAATTTATAAAAATATCAATTGAAGATTTATCGTGCAAGCTGGTTCCTGTTCCTTCTTATATTATAATGCAGCTAATTTTAAAATGGATTTATTTTTAAATAAGATAACAAACCAAAAAACAACTTTGTTATTTCAAATAAAACAATCTATTCTATGTGATATTTTAAGGCCACTTTGGATAACAAATCTTATTCCACTAAGGTTCCACTAAGTTCTTTATATGTTTTTCCAGATACCAGATAATAATTTCATCTTTGCTATGTAAATAGAACACATATGAAATGACTTTGCACAACTTTCATCAATTCAAAAACATTATACCCCCGACTAAACTGTACATTAGATGAATTGAAACACTTAAAAATTTGTTAGCTTAAAAGAATCACCCTGTGTTTTTTGGTTTAAAGCATCTTTTACGTGATATAAGCATTTTATGGGTTGCTGAGCTGATACAACTTTCAAAAATGCAATTTTTACTTTTATTTTCCCATTAACTGTATTCTTATCAGGAAAGATATTAGTGATATAGTGGGTAGAAACAATCTCTATCGACAATTAATCTATGAAACAACCAGTTGTCAAATTATTTATATTTTATAGTGAGTGGCGAAGCTAAAAATGAAAACATTCCTGGCGATCTTTTTTAGTAATGGGGAATATTTTAATTTTTTTATTATTTTTCCACAGTTTAACAAAGTACATCATCACTAGCATATGACAGTAATAAATTTGCTGTTCTATATTCACATAAAGTAAAGTCCCCATGAAATACAGTAAGGCGAATGGAAAATTCAGAAATTTCGGATCTATCTAAGAAAAATCAATATATGGTTGCGTGCAATAATTCCCGGCCAGGTAAGGTTTTGTTGATTTTCAAAAAATGATTTCTTTAAAAATACAATTTTTAAGGACAGTATTTCTACCTAAAGTGACAATCCAAAACTCTTTTCAACATATAAGTTTGGCACGTTATAAACATTTTCGAACAAAGATAAAGAAACAGCCTGTTCAAAAGTTCTCGGCCAGATGGAATTCGCTTTAAAAAGTCACGTCAACCAGCCGTGATTCCCACTGCAATTGGTAGTCCTTAAAGTACAGTGGTATCATGGTGCCCAATATGAAGACTTCCTTACGCCTAAAGGTGATTCAGTTTTCAGAAAAAAGGTGCTCTTCTCGTCCGGTTGCCGGGGTGTTATCATAAGGAAATTGCAGCCGGAATTACCGCGATTACGAGACGAAAACATCACCGACATTGGTTGAAGCATTGTGACACGGAGGTTACATGCTAGGGATCTTTTTGGTCGAAAGGGAGCAAGAAAACCTCTGCTCAGCAAGAAAAATCGGAAAGCCCGCTTAGACTTCGCACGTAGATATCAGCTGTGGACTGTTGAAGATTGAAACAAGTCTCATTTTCCTATAAATCAAAGTTTAATATACTCGAAAATGATGGGAAACCTCAAGTTCGTCGGCCTAGAAGAAAGAAAGACAATACCGAGATCAAATACCGACAGTCAAACATGGTGGTGAAAACGTACTTGTGTGGAGAATCTTTTCCACCTACGGAACTGGTCCGATTGTCAAAATGAATGGAATAATATACAGCGTTATTTTCGGAAACAAATTTGTTACAATATGCTGAAAATCACATGACATGCCCGAAGACTGGACATTTCAGCCCGACAATGATCCAAAACGCACTTCAAGAATTGTAACAACAGCGGCTATCCACCAATAACATCAATATACTGAAATAGCCAGCGCGGTCACCGGACCTGATCCCTATATAACATTTGTAGAACGAACTAATACGTCGAATTAATTAGAAAACATTTAAAAACAAAGCGAAACTCTGCAGGTGAAGTGGTCAAAAATTCTCCAAAAAGCAATGGACGACCTTATCGAGTCAGTGCCCTGTAGGTGCCAGCTGTCATCCAAATGATGGATTTGCCAACCAAATATTAAACTGTAATTGCTGTGCACATATTCTAAGAGTTGTGGCACATGTTCCTAAAAAATAATATTTAGTTTTGATAGTGGTCGGAAACTTATGAACCGGCATTTTTGTTTTTTGTTAATAAAATTGGTAAACAAGATTTAAAAGGAACGTAATGTGCATTTTTATTTATCCATCAACGACCGAAGAATTGCTGTAAATAACAACAATTGTTAGAATAAAAATATTTAAGAAATTAACAAAATCGGAGCTGGCCGGAATCTTTTGCACGCAACTGTAGGTATTTAAGTTGTATCATTTATTTGTAGAGAACTAGAATATGTCGATTAGTCATATTTTAATTTTCTTTCACCATACACTATAAACAACTATAAATAATTTGACTGGTTGTTACATAGTTTAATTGTTGACAGAATTTTTTTTAAGTACAATTCATATGTTTCCATTTATACCATGTCACTGATTTGTTACCTTATATAAATTCCATTAATGTGAAATATAACAATAAACAAATTGAAATTATGTTTAAAAATGATGATGAAAAAAGATGAAAAATAATTTAAATCTGCGCAAGTTACGTCAAAAAGTGTTTCATTTAAGCTAACAGTTATCACTATTTGAATTTATTAAGATGTTTTGCTATAAATTCAACATTCGATGTAATGTTTTTGACTTTATTAAAGTTGTACAGAGTAATTTCATATGTATTCTACCCAGAGCCGTAACGAGGCAGCTGCAAAGAGGCCTTAAAATATCAAATAAAATCTAAAATGGCAAAAATATACAGGTTGTTCTGCTTAAAATAACGAAGTTGGTATAACCAGAAGTACTAAAACCTTTGAATATTTTAGTTGCGTTAACCTCGCCGATTTTGCTAAGTTACCTAATTTTCAAATTGTTTAGAGAATTCCTTTGCTAGATATTGATCGAAGCGAGTCCCGTGATTCGGTGGACCATACTACATATTACATTTTAGAATGTTTTTGATCTAGTTTAACAAAGTTACCAAAAATTTATTGTACACATATTCCATAATATTTTTAATTATTAATATATCTGTATAAAAATATTCCTATGAGATTATAAACACTTTATAATCCTTTTTACACATTGCTATTTTAGCTAAACAAAAATAGTAATATTTTCATTTAGGCTAGAAATTTTATGGACTACCTTTCAGTTCACGATAATTATTAAAAGACATCTAAAGTCTGTGTCGAGTGGTAGCGAGCTTCACCATACTGCCATTTAATTTTGTTGGCTAGAAGTGTAATATATTTTTTGCATACTTTTTAATAAACTTTGTAAATAAACATATATATATATATATATATATATATATATATATTATGTATTTTTAAATACAAAAAGAAATATTCTTTCAAAATATTATTAAATAAAAATTTCTTTCTGAGCATATCTTGTGTTTGCGAACGAAAAATAATACCTTGTTAATATTTCTGTAATCCATAGTCAGTCACCCGGTACAGAGGATAATTATGTCATGTAAGTGTACAAAAAAACATGATTACTTTTCTCAAAAATTCAAAGTAAGATATGAATTATTTTTATTTATGAAAAATGAATAATTTTGGATATGAAAAACAAAACACATGAAATATTTTACTTACTGACAAGTTCGGATCCTGGTCCGTATTGCGCCGTTGACTGAAGAACTTGATATGGATTCGTTTCAGGGGGTTGCGGTCTTGACTGGCCATGATAAGGTTGATTAGGTCTGGGTTTAACGCAGGCATCCACAGGAGCACCGTCCGGGAAACCAAAAACACCCAAACTAAATACTAAAAGCACTAACAAGAGAATTCCTGTGGCCAACATATTCAAGTTGTGTGCAGGACTGTCGACGGTTTACATCAAAGTTAGGACTAGGAAATGTTAAACTGCCCGAATATTGCGGTATCAATGTACTTTCACTCATCGCTGAATACTTTAGTTCTTTATATTACGGTGTCGTGTGTGACACAACCACATCTGTAAATTAAGATTGCAGATTTCATGACTAATGATGTGGATTTGTCTATTGGCGAATTTTTTCTGCTGTTGTATACATATTTGGCAAGATTGTGTCGCAATAACTAATTGATTAATTTGTTTTGTGTAATAGGTACATGTCAAAGAATCTAGAACACTTGTTCAGGCTTCGAAAGTATTCTCACATATCTGCTAGAAGATTATAAAGTTTCTTCGATAAATGAATATTACCAAGAATTACACTAATAGGACCGGTCATTTAAGGAGCATTTTAATGAAAATTTTACGATCTAGGTATGGTGAATTAAAAAAAGAATTAATAAGAAAATATAGGTCAATAATAAAACAAAAGAAAGTCTTAGCTAATCATCTATTTCTGACAATTCTTTTAGCAGATTTTAATAAATATGATTTACTTGGAAGAAAATTGTTAATAATTACCGCATAATAGCGCATATCTACATTTCTTTAAAATTATAAGAGCAGGTACTTAAATCATAATGCAATTTAATGCAAAGTGCTTTGAATTAATTAATGTTTCTCCTTCTTTGTTTCGTAATATTAATGTACCTAGTTGAATTTTTGACATTAACTTTATATGTAGTAAATACAGGATGGACCATAAGTAATGGTACATAGAGCAATGGTGGATTTTTCTAATAAAAATAATGTAATTTAGCTACATTTATCTTATTCCAAAAGTTGATATTACCAGATATACAGGGTGTCAAAGTTGAAAATAAATTTTCGATTTTTTCGTAAAACTATGGCATGAATTGTAATATAGGCACGAAATTTGGCACAAGGGGGTTTCTTAAGTCGACAAACTCTAATCTGCCAACATATTTCCAATAGCTGATAGCGGGCGCCACCTGCGCTATCCTGCATAATTCTAAATCATCATAACTTTTTTGTGTACCCACGTACATTAATTTTAAATGGGTTATTTTATTTCCCCATATTTTTTACGTAAAAAAGGTGTACTTTCTGAAAGTTGATACGAGCAACCGTTTCCAAGATATTTGCCTTTAAAATTTGACGTGCCTTGGTTTTAAATTACTAGGATATTAAATTTTCGAAGTAGTCCTAAAAAAAATAATCATAAGACAGCTTTGAAAGTAATTTATGTCAAATATTACTTTGTTGATAATATTATTACCTAAATTTTGAAAATCTCAATAAAGAAAATCCAAAAAATTAAGACGTAATTCATTTTCTAACATAGAGATGTGAGATATGATGTCCCGAGTCCGCACAAGAAAATTTTAATAGTCAGGGTGATTAAAACAGATATTTGGAGATGAATTTCATTGAAAGACAGCCAGATTTTTAATTATTTACAATGCTTTTACATAAAAAAAGTCGTTTTCCATATACTTATTTGTCAAAATAAATTTTGTTTTGGCATTTTATTTAAATTTGCTTTAGAAATTTAAAAAATATGTGTAATAATAATGTCAGTAGAGTAATATTTGATATAAACTATTTTAGAGTCAGGTTTTATTACTTTTATTTTGAAACCTACTGCAAAAAATTCACATTTACATAGCTTAAAATAAACGTACTGCAAACTTTGAAGGCAAATATCTTGAAAACGGTTGCTTGTATCAACATTTAGAAAGTATACCTTTTTTACTTAAAAAATGTAGATAAATAAAAATATTTATTTAAAATAAGTGTACATAAAGGCACAAAAAATTGATGATGCTTTAGAGTAATTGAAGGTAGCGCAGGTGGCGTCCCCTATGAGCTACTGGCAATCTGTTAGCAAATTAAAATTTCTTGACCAAGGAAACCCTCCTATGCCAAATTTCTTGTCTATAGAGAAATGTGTTCATCAGTTATGCGAAAAAAATCACAATTTTTGTTTAAACTTTGACGCCTTGTATCTCTGTTAATATCAACCTTTGGTATAAGGTAAATGTGGATAAATCACGTTATTGTTATACGAAAAATCTGCTCTTGCTCTATATACCATTACTTATGGTCCACCATGTATATGTAACTTAATTTTGGTAAAATCTAAGACTAAGTAATTTTCTAAGCAGTTTCTCTTGTTTAGTTTTTTAAACTTTTTTTTAATTTTATCCATCCATTTTTTTCTCGAAAGTTATCTGAAAATGCAAAAATAAATATTTATATATATATATATATATATATATATATATATATATATATATATGCCCTTTTTAGCTATACAGGGTGTTACAAAAGTCCGGGCCGCTACTTCAGGAGCATATTCTACACATTAAAATATGAAAAATGTTGAAATACATTTTTTTCTTTAAATTGCCTCCTAACGGAGATATGACCATTTAAAGATGGCGCCCCTAAAGTGGTTTTTTTACTACAAAAAGTTAACGGTTAGTAGCAAAGTCATGAAATTGGGCAAGCAGTTAAAGAATTGGATTAGGCATATTCTCATGTAACATATTTTTTAAATAAGCAGTAGCGTGGTGTGTAGGGGGTTGCCCGCGATTATTTTTTGCCGTAACTTTTTTGTATTGCAATATTTCGACACAAAAGTGCAATAATCGTAAAAAGCAACATTTTTTATACAAAAAAGGTACTCTTTCTCAAAGTCGCTAAAAGTAACCGTTTCCGAGAAAAAAGCGTTTAAACAATATTGTTGCATTTATTAGAATTCGTTTTGCAAATTTCTAATTTATCCACTACTAACTGCATTGATATAAAAATAGTACAAAATGAAGAAAAAAAAAATCAAAGCAAGTGTTCGAAATTACTGCCCCCCGCAGCAATACATTGCTCGGCTCGTCTTCTAAGGGAACTCCTTACTCTTTCGCAAATGCCTGGTGTATTGTGAATCTGGTTGAACCCATTTTCAATTCGTTCACGAAGATCATTGATATTGTCAACTGGTGTGGAGTAGACGATCTGCTTTAGATGTCCCCATAAGTAGAAATCGCGTGGGTTGAGGTCAGGAGACCTAGCTGGCCATGGTATCGGACACAACGTCAATCTCTGGCAGATATTGTCAAGTACAATTGTTTTCTTTACGATCAGTTTGCATGACCAACTTTATTTTTCTTATACAAATTAGTTAGAATTTCGAAGAGGGGATAGGATTATTTAAACGCCTTTTTCTCGGAAACGGTTACTTTTAGCGACTTTGAGAAAGAGTACCTTTTTTGTATAAAAAATGTTGCTTTTTACGATTATGGCACTTTTGTGTCGAAATATTGCAATACAAAAAAGTTACGGCAAAAAATAATCGCGGGCAACCCCCTACACACCACGCTACTGCTTATTTAAAAAATATGTTACATGAGAATATGCCTAATCCAATTCTTTAACTGCTTGCCCAATTTCATGACTTTGCTACTAACCGTTAACTTTTTGTAGTAAAAAAACCACTTTAGGGGCGCCATCTTTAAATGGTCATATCTCCGATAGGAGGCAATTTAAAGAAAAAAAATGTATTTCAACATTTTTCATATTTTAATGTGTAGAATATGCTCCTGAAGTAGCGGCCCGGACTTTTGTAACACCCTGTATAAATGACAAAATACCTCTCATCGGCCATCTGAATTGCACACAACTTTAATGGGAGGTAAAAATCGATGTAATATCTTCCTATTTTCGGCCAGCTGTTTATTTCCTCATAATGCCCAGAGATAATGTAATAAAATTAAAAAGTTTTAATTTAAAATTATAGTAGTAGTTAAGCAAACTTTTTATCTCATGTTTGTCTGGCTTTCGGCTACCAAAATAAAGAAAAGAACATCTATGTGTTTTTATGTACGGTTCACCGCCGACCTGACCAAAAAATTAATTCAACAAATAAATTTATTTTTCTTGTTTTAAATAAACCTTGAACATTTATACTTATGCTTAGGGGAGACTGTTGTACCTCGGAACATTTTTATAATATTTACAGTTCTCACTACTTGAACATTATTTTCTATTAAAGCGATATTTTTATCTTGTCTACTATATCAGCACCTTGAAGTATACACCTATAAATATATAAAAATTTGGAAAATAGATAACAAAAAAATATTTCATTTTCTGTATTTTAATGTTCCATGGTATAATCGAATCCCACACCTTGAAACGGGTAGGCGTGTACCTTGAGACATAGTTTTCTGGTTATTTGGTAAGATTTAATAAACTCATTGTTAGATAAATATTTATCAAAAAAATAACAGTAAAATTAGACATTTCATTTTACATTGTAATTTTTAAAATTAACCTGGAACTATAGCTGGCCTGCAACTCTATCGAACCCCTTCGTTGGAATTGGTTGAGGAAGTTTCATCACAATATCTTTGTCATTCACATCAAATATTTGCTCAGACTCCCTAACAAATTTGTTGCTACTACCAATGCGCTTATAAAATTCAATCTGAAATTCACTGTCTAGTAAATTTTTTGATATAATTTCTTCAATGTAGCAGGTAGTCAATCCTTTTTTATTAGAAAACTGAACCAGAACACAGTCACCAGCCTCATAATGGCCCAATGAAAAATCAATTTCCTCTTGAATATTGGTGATGTCTTCAAAATAAATTTCTGACTCGCTGTCATCATTTAACACCAAATTAACTGAATCATCATCGCTATCACTTTCAAAAATATTCTTCTTCACTTTTTTAATTTTAGCGCTTAGCGTTTTTCTTTGAACTCGATGTCCGCCTTTCTTTCCGGTTTTTTATTTCTTCCACTTCTGGCGTGTTGGTTACGATGCGGATTTCCTTTCTGTTTTTACATTTCTCCTAAATTTAGCCTTTGGATATGGACAAATTATTTCCAGGCAAGAAGTACTGGTTGTATTAGGTGAAGGTGTCCTCTTCATGGGAGTAGATGGTCATATTATTGAACCTGAATGTGTCTGCTTGCTAGTTGAGGATGTGTTACGAGTCTGAAGTAATTCATATGGCTGGTTGGTAACATAGAAAACAAGGTAATCCTGCTCTGAGAAAACACCACTATCAAAAGGGTAAATTCCAGGTTTTTTTTAAATCACACTCAATATTGCTTGTGCTCCATTCAGATTGGTTAGGACCTCCAACCGTTACAGTAGGAGCTCCAGTGATCATGAAATCTTTAAAAGGTACCCTCCGAAAAATCAGCATGAGAGGTATATGATTTCCTACAGCATTCACTGCTGCGATAAGTGTCACAAGCTGACCACGTTCTCCGGAAGTTACGTTCCCAATTTGTTTTTCTCCTTTGGGTGCAAAAATTTTTGCAGATTTTTGGATGCTGTCTCATCAATATTCCAAATTATTTTGGAAGGTATTAGACCAAAACGATTATAAACAGCTTCAAAATTATTGAAAAATTAATTAACGTTGTTTTTATTGAAACTAGATGATATTGATAAACTTGTTGATTCAAGCTTTCTCACCAAGATGGTATTGTTCGGCTTCATTAACCAATGCATACATTCTTCATCCGTAATCCTGTTTACCTCTCAGTTAGGAGGAATGTTTTTACTATTTGCGTTTGCAAACTTGTAGGCCAACTCACGAAGACATTTTTACTAAGACCATATTTCATTCTGGCCACTGTTTTTACATAGTTTGCCAAACTTGATTTCTCTGCATATTTTTACAGAATAGGTAAATGTGTTTTCTCCTGATTCTCCAAATCGTTTTAAGTGCCTCGATAGTGTGGCTAGGGAAATTTTCTAAGCTTTACATGCTTTTCTCAGTGAAATACCATTGTCGCAAGTAACTGCTTCTACAGCTCTCTTAAGTGAAACAATATCAACAGCTGACCTTGTTTTTCCTTCCTTACTTCTAGGCATTTTTAATCTGTGAAAAAGAATAATATTTAAAGTTTTCTTCAATTATTGTTTGTAATTCAAATATTCTTGTACCTTGAAACAGTCTTAAGGTACAATGACACAATATGTTTCAAGGTACACTAGGGTAGCTTAGGTTAAACAGACTTTATTTATCGACAGTACATGATGTGATTTTGAACAATT
This sequence comes from Dastarcus helophoroides, assembly GCA_028583605.1. Classification (NCBI taxonomy): domain Eukaryota; kingdom Metazoa; phylum Arthropoda; class Insecta; order Coleoptera; family Bothrideridae; genus Dastarcus; species Dastarcus helophoroides. The sequence continues at coordinate 1,959,110 of CM053329.1, forward strand.
GATATACCAAAGCACTTACCATAATCTGCACAAGTACACATACAAAGCTTTCAATTAAACTAACAATATTTAAAGTTATTAGACACAATCTCAAATTCGAAATATTTAGTTTCGACACCGGAAAAATTCTTCATCCTATAACTAAGGGTAATCAATTTCAACGGAGGTATGCTTTAGTTTAACATCGATTCCAGGCGAGGATGCGTTAGTGGTCAAGAGATATGGAGCTAAATTTAAAATTTGAAATTCCTTAGGCATTCGTTCCAAGCAACATTATACCCAAGGAACAACAGTCTCCCCTAATATATATAAAAAAAAGTTAATATTTTAAAGTGGTATTCCTTAGTTAAGTCTATAATTTTAATTACAAGTTCTACTTCTAATCTGTTGTTTTTACGTAAGGTATAAATTTAATTACAAAAGTAACGGTTTTAAAAGTACAATAAATGTTGGTAAAAAATTTTTCGAGATTATGAGATAAAATTACGGTGACATTTAATGTTTGAGAAAGATATACAGTGCGATTTAAAGGATACTATTTAACATAAATAACTTTTTAGTAATATTTTGGAAAAACAGAAAAACACGTTAATAAATATATATAGGACATATTTTGTCATATTTTTATTTAGTGTAACTGTCATCCCTACGTTCCCAGGCCAAATCTTCCTCTTTTTTCAAATAGAACCCCCTATATTTTCCTAAAGTTTTAGATTTCTCTTGCCCGTAAATTTCAAAAAGGTACAGTAATACTTAAGATCCAAATCGAATATTTCGGAAGCTACAGCTATTTTAATTTAAATTAAGCAAGAGTTAATCGAATGAATGAAATATCGCAAGAACCTCAGTAATTTAATTAAAAGAAAAAAAGTATTAGGTGGTCAAACTGACCTCCGCTGATCTTCATACAAAGTGTAATTTACCTTCAAAGGTATTTCTAACATTACTTACGGTGGCACACCTGGGGTCAATTTTCAACATTCGTCAATAATTCTTGCCTGTAATTCTACTTTAAGTTTTAGTTGTGTTGCTTAGATTTGCGTTTTTAAATAACCGAACTAACAGAAAAAAATCCATGGACGTCAAATCAGGTGACCTAGGTGGCCACTCCATTATCGCACATCTTCTGCCTCTCTCCCTTTAAATATTTAAGTACAAACCGACTTAAATATGTCATCTCATTTTAAAACATAAATAAATTTTTAGATAGATTTTCTTATTTTCTAATATTATGTTTATTACTTGCCTTCTGATTCTTAAAAACAACTATCCCCAAAATGGTCACTCTCATAGCTTCATTATAGACTACTCTTTCTAATTTGTGCACTTTTCTAGCCACAGAACCTATTTTTATAAATGTTTGCATGAATTACGTTAAATTCTGTTACATACTTTTATGTCTTCCTTTTTTCCAGAGAAAGCAAAATTTAAAAAAATTTAGGTGCCACTCTTGGTCACTGCAAACCATTATAACAACGTAATAATCACTTAGTAGCGATAATTTATGCTGTATGTGTGAAACAGACCGTAAATAGTTTGCAAATGTCATTACATTGTTACTGATACACACCCTTTTTTAACATAATTTTAAAATGCGTTTATCCATAACTCTCTAATAGTTCATTATAGGCCCCAAACATTATACATTTTTGAAATCTAGTCGTCAAGAAAAATCCAAAACTCCAAGAAAATATAGGGTGTTTTTTTTACTAAAAAAATAGAAGGGGTTGGTCTAGGGGCGCAGGGATAACAAACTCAGTATAAATACGACGAAATATGTCCCCCTGTATATATTTCGTGACGAGTTTTTGCGTTTTTCCCAAAAATGACGATCTAAAAAGTTATACAGGGTGGATAGTTTTCATTGAACTGCATCATTGTACTGCATCATTATAACTAAAGAGACTACGCAGAGGAACAGTTAGTTCAAAATGATAAGAATCGTGTACGTTGTAATCCGAATAATAATGAATTTATTTTTGTATTAATATAATTAATAATTTTAAAGCAAAAATACTATAAATAAATAAATATATCCTTGTTAACGCTTTGAAAAACACAGGTTGTACGTAATTTTGTGGTTTATTAATTTCATTTTGAAATTTCAGTAATATCTTGATAATAATGCACAGGTTCTTAAACATTTGTCGTTAATGCGATTCTCCTTACATTTTTCCATAGCTTTTGTTAGAATTTTTTCGCATATCGACCTAGGACGGCATTGTAACATGTTTGGCAGTGGCAAGATTACACTGCGACACACTATAATAAGGTAACTTCTATCGATCCGGTTATAAAATGCATATTGCCTACCTTACCTGCCTATGCTAACCTTCCACCCAGTAAAAATGCGATGGCCCGTAGTATAATACAACTTACAATTAACGCTCCAAAGGAGTTTTATGAGAGGGTTATAATAGCGTTAATGTAACAAAAATGAACAAGGTAAATTCTTCGAAAGATCCTATTATTACATTAACTATATACAGAAACGAGGGCAAGGTTTTTTAATACGTCTGGAACATCATAATTGTTTGATTTATTTTATAAAGACAGCAAATAAATTTTCTTTGAAAGCTAATGCACCTAATTTAATTTTAGTTGTAGGTAATTCTACGAGGCATCATATTCCTTAGAAATCTTTCGTTTAAGGAAATAATGCTGTTTTTCTAGAATTCCAAAAAAAGTCAATAATCTTTGTTCTTTTAGCAATTAAATAGTTATTATGACACCTTTACAATTAAATAAGTAAAAAAACGTACTTTCTCTTTATTTTATTGAGTGGTGTAAATTCCGAAAATATCTTCATGTTTTCAAGTTTTTTTTTTTGAAATCGTTACAATTGTTTCCAACATTTTAATTTCAAACTTAACATTTTAAAATGTTTTATTTTACAATTTTTCAGTTATTTCTGGAAATTTTTATTTGCTTCTCAAAACTTCTAATTAAAACTTAAGGTTGCGGTCTATAACTCTTAAAACGGCAAAATTCTTCTCTTGCCATTTACAAACTACGTCAATACTATAGCTTGGAATTCAATGAAAATTGATAATAATGTTTATAAATGTTGAGGAATTTGCGCTTTGGAAGCAGATTTTTGATTTTTTCCTAATATTTGCACAAATAGGCATACAATTATTCCCTTTTTTGCCTGTTTTCAGAAGCTAATATCTCGGAAATTAAATGAAATTTCAGAAAAGTACTTTTAAAGCGCTAATTCGACATCTCTGCTTTATATGTTCTCCAAATTTGAAAAAGAAAATCTTGAAAAATAAAGGCACCATTTGTAAAATGGGGGAGCGGTGTTTGGCATAAAAAATGAGCTTATATTTCGATTGCCCTCACTCGGTTCAGGCAGGGTACGGAGAAACAATGTACCTTCGGCTTCCAAGCTCATGTTTCTTTATCTAAGAACTGTAGATATATCATAATAATAATAAACAAACGAATTGTTTACGTATTTCTAGCATACTGAATATTTAGTGGTTTTTATTTTGATATGTTAGCAATTTTCTTTCCCGCCTAATTAACCTTTTTATATTGCTCTTTGGAAAAATATAAATTGTTTAAGTAAATAAGAACTATGACAGATGTAAGAAAATAAAGAAAAATTGATTTTATATCATTTAAATTGTAAATTTTATATTCTACTAACAGCACTTGTGGTCGAAAATCGAACAATTGTGTCTGTAAAGAACAAAATTGTTTTTCACCTAATTAATTAATAGGTATTTATTTATATGCAGATGCTTAGTTTTTACTTTTACGATGTGAGAAAAGGCGTGCGAGTATAAAAATTTCGGTTGTTTTCAAAATCCCGACAGTTTTTTTCAGAATTTTGACATCTCCTTAAAACTTTGAACTGTTTTTGAAAATTATGAATTTTTTGAGGAATGCGATATTTAAGATAATTTCGATTTTTTCTTATTCATTTTTAAAAATGGCGACCACCCACTAAATATTTCGACTTTTTTTTGAAATTTTCTACTTTCTGATACATACTTTTAATTTTTTTCAAAATATCTAGTTTTTTTAAAGAGATCGACTTTTTTTTAAATTTAACGCTCTACTTGGTCGTAACGTAACCCCCGCGTCAAGCGTTACGATACAACCAAGTAGAGCGTTATACGAAACAGCATTAAACGAAGTCATCTCTTCATGTACATAATGGGGTTAGGGGAAAACGGGTGTAAAAAGCAAGTCGCCATTCATGATTAGATCATTCGGATTCTTCTGCATTTCCCATTTTCCGCTTTCTTATCAAGAAGGCGCCTAATGTCATTTGTATTTTTCTTGACTGCCCTATAAGAAGTTATCAACATGTGAGAAAGGCATCCATGGCGCTCTGTCTTTGAACTCCGATCAAAATCTGCTTCATTTTTAATAAATTACTTTTTAATTTCTGTTATAGTGGCAAAACTGGTTTTTAGAAATGCCGCTGAACTTTTTTTTTGTTTTTCAGAATCACTATTTTCAATATTTTTGGGTTCTTCTTGATCCACTGTTTCCTTGAGCTCATCATCAACATTACTTTAAAATCTTCCTCATTTCTAAACCTGTTTGTTTCGCTAATTCGACTACTTGGTTCATATTAACAGAGTTTCTAGTGCCACCGTCCTCGTTTAGATCTTGACAAATATTTTTGCACACTCCTTTCAAACCTTTTTTCGTAACCTCATTAAAAAAATTATAAATGTATGTTGTATGTACTTTATATTTAGAGGAAGCACAATGATGCCTGCAATTTTCAGGTAATCTCATTATTCCAATAAAAAAGCGTTAAACCAAAACAGCGCTAAACGAAGCAGCGGTAAGCGGGGTCTTACTGTATTTCACAATTTTTACTTTTCCTAAAATTTTGCTATTTTTGGGACTTCCTAATTTTTTAAAATTTCAACTGTTTCTGGAAATTTTTATTTTGTTGTAAATTTCGACTTTCTTTCAAAATTTCAGCTTTTTTGACAATTTCGACTTTTTAAAAAAGTAAACAAACGAATCGTTCCGACAGGTCAACATTTTAGGAAAGTCGAATTATTAAAAAAAAAGTCGAAATTGTTAGAAGACCGAATTTAAAAAAAAAATGGCAACAGCACGGATTAAACGAAAAAAGTGAAAATTTGATGTAAGCTAGAAAAAAGTTCTATCAAAAAAAGTAAAATCTTTCTAAAAAAGTTGAATTTTGACAATAAATCCGAAATACCGACAAACAGAGAAATCAGAGAAAATTCGTAATTTCGAGAAAAGGTTGTGCTTTCCTATCTTTGCAGAACAGTATATGTTATTACAGGAAACAAAAAGGACAAAAGGAAGTACTCTTAAATCACTTATTTCTAACTATGTACTTTACCTATTTAAAAATAGGTTTACAAAGAAATACGTGTCAAATGATTTTTTTATGTTTTCCTCAATTGGAAGCTTTCCTCTTAAAATTTTAAACTCAAAGTTTAAACTATCCGAATTTCGAATATTCAAATTCAAAGTCAAAATTTTGTAACTAAAAACTGAATTTTGAAAATTTCTTTACATAAATCTCCATTTTTTTTCGAAATCTGTTACTATTTTTAAAAAATTTCAATTCAAACCTAAAGTCGTTTTTTTATTTTATAATTCTGTTAGCTGTTCACTTTAGAGCTCTAAAGTAAAAATTTTGGGTATTTTCTCAAAATTTCCAATTTTACCTTAAGTTGTTTTTTTTATTTGGAATTGTAATTCTAGGAAGAAAAATTAAATTTTCAGTCTTTACTTTCTAGTCAAAGCGAAAGCTGCAGGAGAAAAATTTTTTTTCTAAATTTTAAAATAAACCCAAATTTTTAGGTAAAAAAGTCGAACTTTAGAAAAAAAAAATATTTATTTGAAAAAAATTCATGAAATGTCGCTTTTCATTTCAAAATTTCGAGGACAATTTTTAAATTTCTGGCACAATTTTTTTCAAAGTTTTTCCTACAATTTTGACATAAATTTGCAATCCTGGATTCTGAATTTGAATTTAAGAAAATAATCAGAAAATGTTGGAGAAAAACTGACATTTGTAAAAAAGAAATGTTAGAAATCTTGTAATTTTGACTTTTTTTCTAGAAATTCTACTTCAAAGTCTATGTTTGAAAAGAATAATTTGAAATTTTCAATTTAAACTTATTGACTTTTTTCAAAAATTTCTTAAATACATATTCTTTTAAGTTTAGAGTTTTCACTCATTTCTCGAAATTTTGTTTTTATATGTCGAAATTTTAAGAAAAATAAAATAACATGAAATTTTGACATTTTAGTTGAAATCTACAATTTTTTCTCAAACTGTGGACTGCATGGTTTCAATATTTTGAATTTTTTTTACTTTATTCTCGACATTTCGTTTCTAAAGTCGAAATTACAAAAATAATTTTTTCTTTATAAAAAATTTAAAAAGGTTCTAAAATAATTTCCGATTTTTTTTTTACTTCTCGAAACGTTAACTTCTCAAATGTTGACTTTTTTCACAAAAAATTGGACTTAAAGTTGAATATTTGAATAAGTCTCAAGATATTAAAGCTGTTTATTGAAATTTTTACTTTAAAAAAGAAATTTTAATTGTAATGTCTAAAATTGAAAAAAAAATAGTATTTTCAAGTTAAAACACGAAACTCTATCGATTTCAACATTTTAAAAAATGTTTTTTTCAATTTATTTAAAATTTCTTCGGCCCATAATATTTCCGGTCAATAAGGGTCTACCATGAAGAATTTTAAAAAATGTGGCATTTTTTGAATTATTTTATAAATCTTGATATATCGTCTTTTTCCAATTTTTAAGTTTAATTCCTAAAATTAAATGTTAAGCTTTCGTCTTATTCTCAAAATCCCATATTTAATGAGAAAATAAATAAATAAACTTCCAATTTTATACTTGACATTTTCAAAAGAAGTCGGATCAGCTTCCCCATTTGCGGAAGGTACGATACACACCACTGGCCTTACTGCACGAGCAGTACAAACACCCCACTCTGTCACAGCATGGTCCAAGTCAGAAAAGGTCGAATTTTAGCAGAGTCGAAATTTGGAGAAAAAGTCACATTTCAATAAATAAATGAAAATTTTCAAAGAAAATATTTTTCGGAAAATTTTCGTTTTCTTTGTTAAAATTTCACGAATCCTAATATCAAAATAAAGGTCAAATTTTCAAGATTGTCAATTCTATTTTAATTTTGTATCACCACGTGACAAAAAATACTAATTTTAAGAAACAAGTCAAAATGTATACTTTCAAGCACCAAATACTTGCAAGATTACAAACAAATATCAATACTAAACGAACTACTATCAGCAACATGCACGCTTACTTGAGGTATCCAAAATGGATCAAGTTACACAGTATCATATGTGTATCAGTAAAGTGATGATATGAATGATTGCGAATTCGAACGAAGTAAACCGAACTTCTTATTCAATTCCCCTCCGAAACCCCTTCCGTCTCTGTTCTAACCACCCTCAGTAGAGCATTTAACTCCAAAAGCCAAATTGCACATAGCGATTTACCAGACCCCCGCCTTAAAATTACTGGAACTCATGCCTGAGGCACAAAATATGTAACGAGTTAACTCTCATCACATAATCGTCGGAGCCCAGTGAATTTCATGCCCGTCTAAACCTTACCTTCCAGCGCAGTCGAGATGGTTAGGTCAGAGATTTTAAAGGAGTGGAGTCTGGTTATAAATCCTGCTCTGTGGACCTTTATCCACGTTTCGTGTCCACCAGACCTATACAGGCCGGACTCTATGGCAGATAGATGACGGGAAATGAAGTTATTTTTATATTTTATGTTAATAATTGGAATAATGTACCGTAGGCCTATGTAAAAGATCAGTTCATAATAATTTAAAGTCACAGGGTGTCGGCATCGAATACGAAGGGATTAGGGGGAACTTACCCTTCTGGTTGTTACTTATTTTATGACTCAGGATATCCTCAGGGCTGACCAGTGCCGGTTTTTACTTTTTTTTTAAAAATATAGTCCACATAAATTTGTGCTGCTCTTTCATTCTAAGTAGGATTGCCAGACGTCCCTATTTAAGCGAAAACGTCTCGATTTTATATTATTTTTACCGTGTTTCCATTTTTAATATGACACGTTTTACCTCCGTCCCATAATGTTGACCTTAAAATCGACATACATTTTACACTTTTTCTCAAAATTTTTCTATTTTTACAAACTTTCGTTTAAAAATTTAAATCGACTTTTAAAAGTTAATCAGTTCATAAAAGCCAAATTTAAAAAAAGCAAAGTCTTAAGGGTAGAACCAAATTTTGAACCTAAAAAAGATAATTTAAAAAAAATATTCAAAATTTCAAAAGTGAATTTAAACTTTCTACTAAATTACATGTATAGAGTGCAGTAGGAAATATAATGTTTTATTCCGATTTCAATGTCGAAATTTCGAGACTCATATCAAATTTTCAAGGTAAAAGTATTTTTTGGATTAAACCAAAAAGTTTCGATTTTAAAGAGGAAATGCCGAAATTGTGGGAATAAAGTACAAACCAACCTTTTTTTTCGAAATATCGAGATGAAGAAGAAACATCCAGATTAAAGTTGGAATTCTAAAAAAAAATCATTTTGGGCCTGAACTTAAATTTCGGATGAAAATTCGATGTTTTGTAAAAAAAGTTTGAAGTTAATATTTGGAGCTTCAAATTGAAACTTTGATACTGAAGTTGCAATTTTGGGAAATATTAAAATTGATGCGAATATTTTGACAAAAACTTGAAATTTTAAGAGAAAGTAGAAAACTTGAATTGGAGTCAAACTTTTTCCAAGATTGGGCATCTAAAAAGTCGTTATTTTGAACTTGACAATTTAACTTTCGAGAAAAATTGTAAGTACATTTTAAGATTTAACTCAAAATTTAGAGGTTTTTTTTTTAAATTTCGACTAAAAAATTGATTTTTTCTTCTTTTTACGGTTGAAAACCTTACACCCCTACTCCTATTTATCTAATCATTCACTTGGAGCGAACGCCGCCGCCATCTGAAATTTACCGCCCCTAAACCGCTGCCGTTAGTAACAGTGTAATGTGAATTAATTCTTTAAATGACGTGTCCTTATTAAATCTTCTAGATGTGATACTTACGAAATATCTTCTCTTGAAGAACAAACTAGGTTAGTGATACATTTTTTTTTGAAATTCAACAAAACTAAGCAGTTCTCTTCTTCTTAGTAGCAATGTGCATGAGATGGGTCTTAGCCTCCAAGTTGCTGTCCAATGTAACTTTATAAATGATTTAAAACTAAAATAGTAATTACTAGATTCACAACAAAAGCCACTAGATGACCTTTTGTATTTAACAACACCAGAACTCTGAGCCTGCAAGCTTTATAAATAAGTAAATAAATTATTACTCTAATAATATAAAAATAATTGATACATTTAACTATACAGCTTATCCCAAAATGTTCCTATTAGGCGATAACTCTGTTGGTTGATAAAATAGAGACATAATTGTTTAAATGGCCTTAATTAATCTATTATTTATACGCCCTCAACATTTTGGTGGCTGCTGTCAGCCTGAAGAAATCACGCCCCCTCCCTTTTTTTTTGAAATGGCACTCTCCAAAGAGCATGGGACACGCTGTGTGTAAGGAGACTGCCCAAAACAGCCACCATCAAATTCAGGTACCTTTCAATGCAATGACGAAAACAGCCACGTGTGCTGAGAGCTGATTATCTTTAGAATGATGCAAGCCTTTTAAATGCCGCCTCTGAAAAATATGAGCCCTGTGATTTTATTAGGAAAAAAACTATTGGAAAACAGTATAAACGCCGCCTGATGCGACCGCCTTCTCGCATGATACTACCGTACGACAGTAATGAACTACATAAGTGTACCGCGCACGGGTATAAGTGGATAAGTTTAAACAACAATTTAAAAAAGCATTTTGAATGAGGATTATTAAAACTTAAATTAAATCTAGAGTGAAACGATTCGCACGCATCGGTCTCAAAAAATTGGCAACGTTTTCAGCCCATATTGTTGGTGGAAATTGAGAGTCTTCGTCTATATAATTTTCGACTAAATAGTCGAAGAAGCTTTGAAGACCCCATGTTGGGGCAAATCCTCTTCAAAATCTAGAGCAAAACAATCACCAACATCACTTGGGTCTAAATAGGTCAGTCCGAAGGGGTACCTTAACCATTTACCAATAAGGGAAGAAAGTTCAAATTTTTGTATTTTTCTCCACCAAGCTTGCTGAAGGTGAAATCGGCATCCAATTATTTTACCTTGGGGAAAAATTGATGATATGACATTATGGATGGAAATCTCAAAATCGACGACGACAGTTTTCGGTTGTAGTGTCAACTCTGTTTCTGTACACTTGGTCTTCAAAAGTTGGAGAAGGTTGACATAGATATTACTTGCCTTATACAGTAGTAGGGCAAAAACTAACGGTATGTGTTGCCCGTTCTTTAGTCCATCTAATGTGAACATTTGTGAATAATACTTAGTACAGTAATCAGTAGATCCATGTACATAGTTACCGTATTACATAATAATTGTAAGTTTAACTTACAGGAAAACACTATAATCTCGGATGAAAAGTCGTTAACGAGTAAAAATGGTTCACCACGAGTTGTAGATATATTCAAACCCTGCAGTGCTGATTGGACGTCAGTTTTTGACTTTGGTAAAGGCAGCATACCACTTCTTCTAGCATAGTAACAATTTTTCTTGATATTCTTTACATCCACTTGGGTAATGACATTTTCTGCTCCTTGTACACTAACTACAGCTAAACGAATCGCTTTAGAAGGTTGTAAACTGCAGTCTTCAACGGCTTTTCGTTTTGCAGCTTGAGTCACTTGTTGTCGGAGATTTTTTTTTATTGTGAGTGTGATGTTTTCCCCTTGTAGTATAATTGTTTTTTTACTAGTTGTAGTATAAAATGTTGCTCCACAACCCGTTAATTTACAACGCCAACGTATTTCAAAACCGTGGTTTCAAAACCACGAAAATTTAAACTAGAGTATTTCGATAACAAAGGAATCTTTATCAAACACTGCTAACAATAATTTCTTATGAATCACTCAGGAAGAAGCCATCAAATATTGCTGATAACACAACACTGCAAAAAAATATTTTGTTTCTTATTCCGCACTATTTTCTTTATAATTTGCAAGAAGGCCATATCAGCCTACCGAACGGATATAAATCGACCAGTCACGGTGGGTAATAAGGACGAATATTATTTTTCCTTTCAAAATTACCTATACCATAGATTCTGTCAAATTAAGGAATTTATATTCTTATGCTTTACAATAACTGTAATTTTAATTATTACAATTATGTATTCAAGTGTGCTGAATCCTAAAATAGTTAATCTTACTTCCCTCCACAATGTACAGTTTTTTTGTTAAATGCAAAATATTTGTACGAAAGTGCATAATACTAATGAAAAATCACCATATTTCCAAAGTGGGCTAAAGAGTATTTCTTATAATAAAAGAAGCAATCATAAAATGTACTTAACATTCCGCATTTTCTTGCTTTATTTGATATTTCTCCAAAGTCTCTTTTGCTTTCCATTTTATATTTTCTGTGTGAGCATCCAACAGTATGCTAACCGAGTACCATATTAACGTTTTATTTTTCTTGGCAATCTATGGCTCTCGATCTCGTATATTTTAATGAAATATTTCAATTTTCTCTTCACTGAATACTCCCAATTTTTAGGGAAAATAACCGATATGGGAATGTAAGAAGTAAATTTGTAAGGTCATCTTAAATCCCTAAGTTTTATACGCAGCCAGTATGTGTTGTACGATGGTTTTGTGTTGATGCTTTTTAGAAGTAACCAATGTCGTATTAGTAACTTTATTTTCGGTGAAGGTGAAGGCATTTGGAAATGGTCAGTTATTTTTTTTTCTAATGGACATCTCCGGCTCCACTGTCTCATCAGTAAAGAAAGTAGGGGTTTGTGCTTTGTACAACCTGACTGTTGGCCGAAAATCATCGTTGGGATATTGAAATAATAAACCTGAACTTTTTTACAACGCACTATACTTGCCTTGTCACCCTTTCTCTATGCCCTCCACTCGCCCATTTTCTCTTTGTATTTATTTTAACACATAGTAACCAAAAGTGAAATTACTTCTGCATGATTTTTTTAATATCCAGATTAGGCTACCTGGTTTCGTATAAACGAGAGTTTCACTGTAAATGAAACTACAAATATGAGTTTTGCAAGAAAACCTGACGTCAAATTTTTGAGTATTTTTTGCGATTTAAGTGAGTTGAAAATTAGAAACAGTATAGAAACCCTATGTAGTTTTTTAACTGCAGACCTGTGTAATTTGTCGTATTTGGTTTCGATTTTATCCTAAGACAATTGTGTGTAGTGTGCTGTTTTTAAAACATATCAAACAATAATTGTTGCTTTTCATGCCAATTTGAATGTGTTGTACATCTTGTTAAAATAAAAGTTTAAAACCTAGAAATAATCATCCCCTGCGTGAATCCGATGCGGTTTCAATTCCACACCTGATAGGGCAAACTTTCTCTACTATTATTTTCTCATGCATTTATAATAGGTAAAACATAGTAAAGAAATAACATTTTGTTCTAAATAAACCTTTAAAAAAGACAATAATGATCTGCGTGTTTAAAAATAACAGAGGTGGGAGTTATACACGGTCCTGCAACAGCGCGTCGGGCATCTATAGGTCCTATAATAAAGAAGTTCGAAATTCCGTTCACATGCAGACCTTAACTCTGTACAAGAATGTTTTTCAATAAAATATAGTCACATGTATAAGTATCTCCAAGAAGTGTGAGCCGCTGAGGGTGAATTTTTTTAAATAGAACCCCGTGTATTTTTTTATATTTTTGGGTTTCTTTCTAACAACTTTACATATTCCTGAGATATTGTTAAATTTGGTTAGATAGTTCCACAGTAATAAATAAATAAAGAGAAAAAAAAATATTTTGCAACATTTTCTTTAAAAATTCATTAAAAATACAAAAAAGCCCCAAAATTAAAACTACGCTAGGTGTTTAATGTAGTGGGTCTCTAGTTACTTTGCTATAAATATCTTAAGCCTAACTTGTACAGGGTGTCCAAAATTCAATGCCAAATTGGCTAAAATATAAAGCAATTTTTCTTCGTTTTTTCAAGTAGAACACCCTGTATATTTTTTTTCTATGAGATACAAAATTAAAAAATGAAGATTTTTTGTACCTGCAAATATCTCGAAATTTTTAACGGTTAAGCAGATATTCGTCGGATTATTACATATGGCTCTTTGGACACTAAGATACAAGACAAAAAATCATAGATGGCTTTATTAAAAATTAATTATCTTATTAATATTTTCTAAGTTAACTGCCAAACTCTCTTAGGACTACAAATAAATAACTAAATAACAAAACATCTGACCAATTCAAACCACTAAAGACTACCTTAATAAATAATCAAATGCCTTAGACTCTAAAAAAATAAAAATAAAACGTAGAGTGCGTTAAAAAAAGTTGAAAAAAGTGTTTGTCATAAAATTAAATGAGAGATTTAATTTTCGCTGAAAAGAATTTGGTTGATTTCATAGGTCTTCAAATGAATTTTAGTAAAGATGAGCTTGTAGATATGATTTTTGTGTTAGGTGAAAGTGAAAAGAATTGCATATTAGCAAGTAAGCTTTATGCTAGCTTCCTGAAAGAAGGCATTCCGAAGAAATTATTTTTAGAAGACTGCTTGAACGGTTTACTGATACGGGAAATGTGATGTACACAAAAAAAGAACGAACAAAGCCTGTTATTAACGAGGAAAATCAATTAAAAAATAATTATAAGGTAATTAATTTTTATCAAAGCCATCTATGATTTTTTGTCTTGTATCTTAGTATCCAAAAAGCCATATGTAATAATCTGACGAATATCTGCTTAACCGTTAAAAAATTCAAAATATTTGTAGGTACAAAAAATGTTCTTTTTTTAATTTTGTATCTCATAAAAATAAAATATACAGGGTGTTCCATTTGAAAAAACGAAAAAAAATTGCTTTATATTTTAGCCGATTTGGCATTGAATTTTGGACACCCTGTACAAGTTAGGCTTAAGATATTCATAGCAAAGTAACTAAAGACCCACTCCAGTAAACACCTAGCGTAGTTTTGATTTTGGAGCGTTTTTGTATTTTTAATGAATTTTTAAAGAAAATGTTGCAAAATATGTTTTTTCTCTTCATTTATTTATTACTCTGGAACTATCTAACCAAGTTTAACAATATCTTAGGAATATGTAAAGTTGTCAGAAAGGAACCCAAAAATGTAAAAAAATACAGGGGGTTCCATTTAAAAAAATTCACCCTCAGCGGCTCACACTTTTTGGAGATACCCTATACATGTGACTATATTTTCCTGAAAAACATTCTTGTACAGAGTTAAGGTCTGCATGTGAACGGAATGCCGAACTTCTTTATTATAGGACCTATAGATGCCCGACGCACTGTTGCAGGACCCTGTATAATTATAAAATGAAACAACAAAATCATTCCTTTAGGTTATCAGTTAACGTTGACCCTCCATCTTGGTAAACAAAGTTATAAGAATTAGCAAACAAGTAAATGCAATACACGAATGTGTTAACAAACCTAATGCCGTTGTAATGCTGAGATCTACAATTTTTTTATTTATTCAATAATATGTTTGGATCAGCTAAAACAGAGTTCCTATATTCGTAATACAATTAACCGAAGTGAAAACTTCTCAGCAGTATGAAACAGTACCTACTCCAGTAATTAATGACAAAATAAACAAAAAACGAGTAAATCCACCAGAGGCAAGCTCTAAACACGTTCCAACCAATTAACCTCAACCTCAAAATCACAAAACAGATCCTAGCATCGCGTGGCAACGCACACGGAAGCAAGTGGGGCAGTAGCATTTGGTTGTTGCGCAGAGAGGTCTGCGACTCGTTGCAGGCATCCGTGGCGGCGGTGTCAGTATCAAGCCGCAGCAGGCGTCGTGCCGGCGCCACCAACACAACACGATCGACGACCTCGCGACGCTACCCAAATAACTCACGAGGTATGGTCCGCATCAAACGGACTAAGTTTGTACCATGTGAAAGTGTCGGTTAAAAATGTGGCTGACGGGGCCGCTACAGAAAGGGGCGCCCATCACGCCGCCTCTTCTCCTGATGATGCTTTTGTTGGCACGAAACTTAGTTCAGGTTCATACACAAGAAAATAAGCAAGGAGGAACTGGTAAGTGCTTTTATTATTTTTTTTTTCTTATACTACAGGAGGACTTTCGACCTTATCTTTTGAAGTATACTAAATAAAAATAGTAGAAAAATGTCACTTTTAGTCACGGACTTAATGACTGCACTAGTAACTTTGATGTTTTTTTTGTGATTTTTACATTGCCTTTACCTTCTTTCGGAGTATTAGATTAATAAGCAACGGAATCGTAAATTTAATCACCTATTATTTCTACAAAAATACAAAAATCTTAGTTTTTTCCAGCTTATTACTACTACCAGATTGATCTCAACTACATTCAACTATAATATGTATCCCACAAATTACAGAATTATGAGTGCTAAAATGTCTTTTTACTACTTTTTAGTATTCATCCTAACGAAAAGAATTTTACTGAATAAAGGAACTAAATAAGAATCAATTCATAAAATATGCTGATATGCAAAGGCTTGTACTTCAAAATAGTTAATTTTTAAATACACGATATATTGGGAAACCACTTGTCAACTGTTTACGACGAATATTACTGACAACTTCTTTAGTACAAGATGCTTCGTGTAACATTCTACAAACTAGTACACCTAGTTAAAAAGAATTGAAGTAGCACTATTCCATGGAGCTAACCTCATGAAAATCATTGAAATCTTAGTTATTGGGATAATAGGAGTCCTGAACCTATTTAGAAGCCTTTTTGGGGGATTACGATCTTGATCAACCGTTAACATTACTTAGTCAAATATATTATCTAAAAAGAGTTACGATCTAAGGACTTCAAAAGCTTCTGGTGTCCAATCCGAAGTAGAACGAGGAAAATTAATTTATTGTTTATGTAACCCTGCCATTTAATTCAGCATTATGAAATGCGGCAGATTTCGAAAGAGTTCAATTAAAACAAAAATTTGTACACATTCACAAATCAGTTCTTTTGCACGCTTCCGCTTAACTGAATACACACTGACACATATGAAAAATGTTTACCAACTGTAGTTATATTACTTATGTCAACAACTTTACGAAACATTAGTCAAAATATGTTATCTGTGTTTAATACTAATAACATACATGTATAACAAACCAATAATGGTACGCTAGGTAATATTTCATTCCAAATTCGAAATATTTAAATATTGTTTAAGACGTTAAGTATTCTCTTAGAGAGTGGAGAATGAACATCCCTATTACACATTTTTAGAAAGTAAAGGCAAGACCCACCAGTTCTTTATAGAATTCATCAGAATATACTTTGGTGCAACGAACTTGTCTTTGGTTATCTTCAAAAACTGATATACAAATATTGTCACTGAAACAAAAGTTGCTCTAACGCGTTTCGATAGTCAGAGAGAGTATGTCTCTGAAGATAGCCAAACTATCATCTTCAGAGAGAGTATCTCTCCCGTTAGAGCAACTTTTGTTGGGTTTTTTAATCTTTCTTGGTTTCAGGGGACAAGATTTGTATATCAATTTTAGAATATGCTTTAAAAAAGAAGATTAC
This sequence comes from Dastarcus helophoroides, assembly GCA_028583605.1. Lineage (NCBI taxonomy): Eukaryota > Metazoa > Arthropoda > Insecta > Coleoptera > Bothrideridae > Dastarcus > Dastarcus helophoroides. The sequence goes on from CM053329.1 coordinate 1,975,824, forward strand.
CTTGTGTATGTGTGTATGTAAAATACTGTTTTGTTACCCTATCATTGTAAAGCTAAAGCTCTGAAGTTGCATTTTAACTGCAATTGTTGTGAATAATTAAGGTTGTCCCGGTTTTTAGGGGTTTAGAAGAAATTTCCCAAACACATAAATACATAGAAATATCCAAAACTTTCACAAATTAAATTAAATTATTGTACTTTGCGAAGCTTTCTAATAGTATACGACCGTATTTCAGCGTTTTTAAAACAAATAAAACAAATGCGTTTTGCTTGGTTTGCCATACTGTTGAGTTATCACAATTAATGATTTAGTTGGCCATTTAAAAGTTAGTTAATTTTTAATGAAATTATTAGCGCTTATGACGTTTGGTATAGTTATTGAAAACTGATAATTTGAACAAAATAGAGGATGTTTATTTCTAAATATGACAATTACTTTATATTTGGCCTGTCTTCTTCTTTCAAATGTTTTAATTGCACTAATCTTGAGACTCCCTTGATCGCCTCCCTCTTTACTAATAGGTGGAGAGGAGTAACACCTAGCATTACCTCCATTTCTGCTGTTGGGCAAGTGTTCATTGCGCCTGTTATGCCCAGACATGTGTAGCTTTGAACTATGTTCAGTTGGCTTTGTGCTTTCTTTTTCGTTATTTTTGGCCACCATGCTAAAGAAACGTATGTGACCAGGGGTGTAATTATCATCCTATATGACCAGTAGATCATTTTCGGTTTCAGACCCCAGGTTTTGTTCAATAGTTTGCAGCACGTCCAGAGTGCTGTCGTGGCTCGGTTAACCATTCGAGTCAAATGAGGATTTCAGGTGAGATTTTGTTCTACTACTAGTCCTAGATATTTAGTCTCACTTAAAAAGTTAAGTTGAACTCCATTCATAGTGGGAGCTGTTAGGTTCTTCTCTTCGTGAAAAGAATTATTATTGTTTTATTTGGGTTTACACTTAACCCTTGTTTTGAACACCAGTCGTCTATGGTGTGTAGGGCTTTCTGGACTAAATTCGACAGGATTTTATTATTTTCGCCCCTGATAATGAGAGTAATGTCTTTTGCATAACCTACTGCTTCAAAGCCCGAGTAGTGCAGTATATTTAGGAGGTCATCAATCATGATGGAGCACAGCAGTGGAGATAAAACACCTCCTTCGAAACACCTTCTTACTACGCTCACTGTGACTGAATCACTACCTAAGGTTGCTTTGGTTCTTCTACCATCTAACATGAAGAAGATCCAGTCGATAGTAGGTTTCTCAAAACCTTTTTTGAAAGATTATCGGATGCTTTAAATTGTCATTACTGACATATAATTGTCACTCTTTATCACCACTGTCACAGAAAATATCACTGTCCTTTTCCAAATCGATAGCTCTAAATTATTGCCTGCTGGTGAATTTATTAATTCTGATTTTGTTTCAGTTAATCTTTGATGACATTTTGATCTTTTAGACTTAGAATGTACTGTGATAGCATTACTCATTTTATCCGCTGAAAAAATAAACGAAAAAAAATTTTTTTAGTAAAGTGTCGTCAAAGTTAAAGTGTCAACTAACACCTGAGTTAATCAGTAATTTGTTATTAAAAGTGACGTTGACGATCGTATCTTGAGGAGGGTATGTATACCTTTAGATGAACCATGTTAGATAGAAAAATTAAGAAAAATGGATGTATTTGTAATGTTTAGTGTTCATCAATTAGGAGACATAATTTTTAAAATTATTGTTAGATATAATTTGAAAGTTCTTATACAGTCATGGCCAAAAAAATAAATCATAAGTATTCAAAAGCTAAGGAATTAAAAATGTGATGCCAACTTGCGGTCACAATCTCTATTTGTCATAAGATGTTAGGCCTGCTAAGGCTTTATATTACTAGAAATAAATGTTACTTGGATATTAAAATGTATGTCAGATTTACTCTTGGTCAAAAAATTATATACGTCTGTCTGAATTTGTGTTTGTGAACATGGTAAGTAAGGTAAGTAAAACAATACATTAAGCTTGATTATAATAGTAGTAAAATTCAATCAGTTTTAGTTATTTAATTTTACAATTGAGCAGGAATAAACATTGAACTCCTGAAATGTGTGTATTGGTGCAGCGATTGCATAAAGGAAGCCATTCTTACAGAAATATTGCAGATGTAATGGGTTTTTTTGAAGTTTGGTTCAAAAGCTTTAAAATATATAAAAAAAATATGAAAGCCGAGCGCGAAAAACTCCAAAACCCGTGAATTTTCCAATAATTGCCACTACAAATCGAACCATTTGAGTCATATTCCGAAATTTTAAAGGGAATTAACAGAGACTTTCAATTAGTGGTGTCACTAGCACCCTGCAAAGTATCTCTGTACCTGAAAAAGGAACACCTACCATTCACAAATGCCATATTACATCAAATGATGTCGAGGAAATTAAAAACCTGCACAATATTCTATGGTGAGACAAGTCCAAATTTATGTTATTTGGATCAGATGCTTGTAGCATTATTTATTGTTCACCATATAGAGCATTCGGCCTTAAAATGTGCAAACAAGATGATAAAACAGGATCATTATGATACAATAACCTGGGCGGGCTTCTCGTCATCTGGGGTAAGTTCAACATATTGGGTAACGAATATCATGACAGCAGTCATTTATGATTAAATTTTAAATGATATGATGCTGCCGTATTCTGAGAATCATATGCCACTCATTTGGACTTCCCAGCGGGACAATGGCTCAAGTGCTTAAAATGGCCTGCAAATTCCCAGAGGTAAATCCTATTGAAATTCTGTGATAAATTCGTAAAAAGAACCTTTTTTCTTCCCGGTTCTCGAATGAACGAGAGGCATTTCAACATTTCTGTAAAAATATCGTACATTAGGCAATCGCTGTATTAATACACAAATTCGAGTAGTGCGGAGTTTATTCCTGCCTAAATTGTAAAACTAATTGAATTTTACAATTCTGATCAAGTATAATGTACTCTTTTACTTACCTCAGTTATGATGTTCACAAATACAAACTTTAACAGATGTATTTATTTTTTGGACCAACAGAAAATCTGACATACATAAGTTATAACCAACTGACATCCAAGTAACATGTAGTTCCGGCGATGTGCAGCAGTATCAGCAACTACGGTAAGTAAAGATTGTCACAGCGAGGCGGAACCACATTCTTATTCCTCAGTCATACTCGCAGGGTAAAGTGCATTTATGTCCATGACTGTGTTTTTAATCACTTAGTATGCATCTTAATACATGTTTAATTTTGAAATACAACGGTGAAAGGGACAGCCAACCAGTGAAATAAAATTGTTAGTGATTTGGGTGAAATATTTATACCACCCAACAATAAAATCTATTCATGCATCAATGTATGAGTTTCAAATTTTACAAATGTTTTCACAGGTATTAAAAATTTTTCATAGTCACAAAATTAATTTTCAGGGACATCTGCTAAGGGCAAGGAATCTATAAAATTATAAATCTTTATGTGACCAAAAGTTTACACATCTGCCTCGGAATTTACGTGCCCTTAAATGTTTACTCGAATTAACTTAGCTAGGAATTTATCAGCGAATTTGAGGTGAAACAATAAAAACAATATTGAACTGAAGGAGGAAAAAAAGAAAATAGTAATATAATTAAATTCCTGATAAAATTTAATAGATAGTGCATTAGTAACAATTTCTACGATAGTCAAGGACTCCTAACGCAAACGCCACCACGACGCCCAGGAAAAAACCAGAAACGGCAAAATAAGTTTACAGAAATCATAAACAAATAATTGTAAAATTTATGTATTTTAAATGGATTGGAAAATTTTACACGCCCAAGACTAAAAAGTATATATATACGGTGCTCCACTAAAGTTGCCTTTTCTAAAACAGATTATCCTATATATTACTAGATATTTAAATGCTACACAATAGGGGTCTGCGATTAGAGATATTTAGAAAAATCATGAAACTTCGGCCTAATTTTAAAGCTCGTTTGAAAGACCAGAAACAATCAAATCAATTTATTTTTTATGCAAATATTTATGCATATCCTTTTCTTGAAAGTCAATTTAATATTATTTAAATAGTATTTGATATTCTACAGGGTGGTTAAATTACATTTTTGTGAAACAATTCAAATAGCACACCCTGTATATTATTTTTTATTTTTGTTAGGTTACAACTAGGCCTTGATTTAATGTCAAAATTTGTGGGTCTAGCTTTTATAGCTTGAGAGTTATTTAACTTTAAACTTGAAAAATAAAAATTTTCGACATTTTAATGTCTAAAATGCATCTTCGACTGAAGTTGTTAAAAATTTATTTCTTAACGGTAATAAAAAACCCTAATAAATAATCTTTTTACCGCATAATTTCGAAAACAGTTTACAAAACAAGAAATTCGACATATCTCGTTCCAACTGCGATGTTACTAATTTAAGGTAAAATACACAGCTGTTATTAGAGTACTTTAGCTTGATTAGGCCACAGTGTAGGTTTAGCTTACTTTCTTTTTGAAAATATGCTGCATAACATATATTTAATAATATTTTTTTATTGTCGTTGTGGGAAATTGGATTGTTTTTTTAATTTTCCTCACCAACACAAACGTAAAATTCACTAGAAGACTACCATGCACTAATTTTATCCTTATTTGCTTAAATAATGTAAACTGTGCAAAGAACATAGAGCATAGATGCATAGAATTTAGAATTTAGGTATAGATGATAATCAGCATCTAAATCAATATGTTTTCGAATTAAGAGTTCATATTTTTAAAAATATGCAATTCATATAATTAAAATTAGAACAGTAAATTAAATTTATGCATTTTAAAAACATTATTTTGTGTAAGACTAAAAAATATGAGAAAAATACATTCTACTAAAATAAATCTAAAGAATTTGATTTTTTTTATTCTAAATTAAATATTTCCCGAACTATAAGAATAAGTTACAAATGTTTATATCAAAGCAAAGTTGAGCCGTTAATTAACAGACATGAGAAATAATATACAGGGTGTGCCATTTGAATTTTTTTCAGAAAAATATCATTTTGCGTTTGCTAATCACCCTGTATAACTCTTATTTGAAATAAAATTACATTACTTTTTAAGAAAAGAATGTCCTGAAATAACCTGTCCTAAAAATAACATCATCTGTTAACCACAGACCCCTATTGTTTAATATCATTTTAATCAGCATTGTGTAACAAATTCAAATATGTGAAAATAAATAGGGTGTACTATTTAAAAAAAAGTAAACTTTTCTGCACCACTCTGCTATATGTCCACCCTGTATAGTAAAAAATAATTTAAGAATGTGTGTTTTATACTAATGTACCTTCATAGCAAACATATTTTTGTTAACGAAGAATCTCTAGGCGCTACAGAGCTTTACCCTGCTATTGACTTACCCTGTATATATAATCTCATACAGATTTCTAACCAAATCAGATAGTTCCGAAAATTGGCGTTTATGAATTTTAACTAGTTATGAAAATACCTGTAAGATCTAGAACGAAAAACATGTGAGGCATAGAATAATTATAATAACTGATTATTCATGAATAGTTCAATTAACAATTTTACTGCGCCCCAGGTTTTTCGTTTTAAATCTTACAAGTATTTTCATAGCTATTAAAAATTCACAGATTTTCATTCAGGACCATCTGTTGGGGTTTGGAATCTGTACGGGATTATAAATCTGCATGTAAATATAAAAAATTATTTCACACTTTTTGGTTGGTGTTAAAAAAGTGTTGATTAAAAACTTATTTTATTTAATTATTTTGTTTCTTATCTTATATTTTATGTTATGTTTTTGGTCTTTTTTTGATCTTCTGGCTGGATATGTATTTGAGAATTGTTACAGCAAATAAATAGAAATAGAAGGCACCAAAGGATTTTACACCATACACGTTTTAAGAGACTGCAATCAATATACAACAGAGCCAAGATATTTCAATTGTTTTTGCTACATGATTTGAGGAGAACAACCGTAAAATACACATGATAATAATAAAAATATTTTAAGCAATCAGCAGTTTGCTTAAAGGTAGTATCTTTTACGTAATGTTACAAAGAAGAAAGCAGAAGGGTAGGAACATAGGCTACATTGTCATTTATGCAAACACCGAATAATTATCCTGCTTTGCAGTGTTGGCCCCTTGAAGAAATAAAACCAATAAAAGAGCGAAATGCTCTCGGTTTCTGCTTTATTCCCAGGTCGATGTTCATGAAAGTTCACTGTCCTTCTTCGTGCTCCTCAAAAATTGCACTTTTATTCGTTGACTTGTATAAATCCGATATTTCAGTACGAATTCTGCCAACGCCAGCCGTGTATTTTATGTTTATCTTGAAGGCTGAACTGAAAAGGGCGAGAGAAACTTTGCTAATCTATTTGATGGTAGAGTTTATATAACATTTCGCCTCTACATGACTGTTATAACGCGGATAATATATTATACGTTACAGATAAAGTAATTAATTTAGATATTATGTATATCTACCGAATTTGGTTAAATTAGCGCTATTGATCACTTTATTTAGCTAGTATGTGTAATATTTAACCAGAATTAGTCAAGACTAGCAACTTGTCCCGACTTAGCCCAGATAAACAATGTGTATTTTTATTTAGAGTAACTTATTTTACTACTACCCTTGCACCCGATAAATATCAACATCTCAGGAACCATTCGACTTTTTCAAAGTAAGGGTTAACTTGCTCTACCCATGCTCTCTTTTTTGCCCCATATATTTTAAATCTCTTTCTTTCCCGTTCTCGACATTTGCCCTTTAATGAATCAACACTTAGTTCAGTCAAAACGTATCATTTTATCATGCAATTATTTTCGAAGCTCTTCAGAAGTCGACATAGGAACTTCCACGTTTCCAAATTAATAAATGACGCCCTTCTCATACAAATTTAATACTTCATTTTACATTTTTAGGGGAAGTGTTTCCAAAAACACTGATATAATTAATTTTTAATTCTAAACAGCTACTTCTAAAAACGACAAACCGACAACAACTTATCGTCCTCTATTTAATATCATTGGGTGATGAATTTTGAAAAACTCTTTTTTAGTGCTCAGCACCTACGTTATCCAGGGTGAATAATTAGTACGGTAAAGCTTTGTAGCTCCTACAAATTCTTCGCTAACAAAAATATTTTTGGTACGAAGTTACATTAGCATAAGGCGCACATTCTGAAATTGTGTTTTGCTATACAGGATGAAAATATACAGAACAGTGCACTAAAGTTGCCTTTTTTTGAAGTAGATTACCTTATATATTTTTACATATTTGAATTTCTTATAAAATGCTGATTAAAATGATATCGAACAATAGACAGTTTTTGAGATATTTTTCAAAAACATGATCTTTAGAAAACATGCATCTATGCTCTATTTTTTTTATCAGTTTACATTATTAAAGAAATTAAGGCTAAACCGTACAACATTCGTTCACTCTAGTTAATTTTAGTGTTTTCATCAAGAAAATTAACGAAACAAACCCATTTTCCACAAAGACAATAAAAAAATATTCATAAATATATTTTATAGAACATATTTTCAAATGGAAAGTAAGTTAAACATACACTGTGGCCTAATCAAGCTAAAGTAAAATAATAACAATTGTACATTTTACCTTGGATTGGTAAAATCGCAGTGGGGATGAGACGTGTCCAATTTGTGGTTTTTGTAAACTTTTTTGGAAATTATGCGGTAAAAAGTTTATTTATTGTTTTTCATTACCGTTAAAAAATAAATTTCCAACAACTTCAATAAAAGATGCATTTTAAACATTCAAATGTTGGCTTTTTTCAAATTTAAATATAAGTAACTCTTGAATTATAGGCTCACACATTCTTACGATAACCCAAAGCTTGGTCGCTGCTTAACAAGAATAGAAAATAATTACAGGGTGTGCCATTTGAAATTTTTGATAAAAATGTAATTTTGCGTTAGCTAATCGGCCTCTATAATGGCAAACATTTCTTAAATTAAATTAAATTTCTTTGCATAACAGAATAAACTGAAACAATCTGCACTAAAAATAAAATGATGGGATTGTTTCCGTTGTTTAAAACGAGTTTCCAAGTCAAACTCAAATTTCATGATTTTTCTAAATATCTCAAAAGCTATTAATTGCGGACCCCTATACATCATTTTAATTGGTATTTTGTATAGCATTCAAATTTGTAAAAATATATAGGGTATTCCATTTTGAAAAAGGCAACTTTAGTGCGTCACCGTGTAGATAACATTCCTGTATAATAAAACATAATTTTAAAATGTGCGGCTTGTGGTGACGTACCTTTGGCCTAAAAAGATTTCTCCTATCAAAATAATTGTAGAAACTACAGGAATTACCCTGCTAATGACTCATCCTATATATAAGATTTAAGTGGACATTTCCTATTTTATTTTTAGATTCTAAAGATTTTCTCGACAAATGTTTACTTCCTTCTGAATTTAAAATGTTTTTTTTAAATTTGCAACTTTAGCGATATTCCGAAAATGTCAAGTATTTTCCTTTGCTTAGGTTTCCATTTTGGTCTTGCATTACAACTTTTATTTTTCCCATTTAAAAACAGTTTTTAAGTTCGACTTTTAGTTGTGAATCTCTTAAAAGTCGAATTTTTTTTTATTCTAAACTTTTCGCTTAGACTGTCAGTTTTGTTGTTAGAAATTTTCATTTCTATCTTCTCGATTATACAAAAAATATATAGAAACTCCTAAAATATCGAGTTCACATTTTTTTGGTGGAACGGACTTGTCTTTGTCAAAAATTGATTTACAAATCGTGTGCCATAAAACCAAAAAAGGATTAAAAAATACAACAAAAACTACTCTAGCGCGTTTCGATAGCCAAGTTATCATCTTCAGATAGATACACACACCCAACGGGTGTCAGTCCGGTGGACCAAAATACGTCGCTACTGCGCTTCTCGCAGGCTGCGAGAAAGTTACGGCGGGAAGTCATGCAAATACCACTTAAAAGCTTTATATTTTAACGCTTCTGGTTAAATTTTGCTTCATAGAACAAAGATTTTGTTTATAAAATAAGGAATTAGACATATTCCAGCCATTATAGTTAAATTTATTGTATTCTGTACCTTTATAATGTTAAAGATTCAAAAATATTTAACGATATGTGCCTACCTACACTGGCGATAGAGAAACATGCACTTGTTTGTATGTTTTTCCGCAACTGGAAGTAGATTTTTGGGCAGTATTTTAACTTTTGACCTAGACAAAAATTCATTTTTAAATTAATTAATAACTGATATACATGATGCACGTTACCCAAAAACTGTTGGTAATAATATAAGTTGCGATTTTCGTCTTAAAATGTTTACTATTACTGTTATGTTTAATAATACATATCTTTCATTATGTTTAATGTATAATTAAAAACATTAATGCCTGTTCTTTTAAAAATAAAATTTGAAATTATACTTTGAAACAATTATGCCTTTTAATTTAGAATAATTAGCCTCTTATAATGTGGTTTTTTTTATAACTCCATAATTTTACATATTTCTTATAGAACTTTATTTGCTTTCTGCTGATCCCAAATTTTGAACAAAATGACACCCAACAAAATTTTTTTGTCGCAAGAATCCCATTGTTACAAAGTTTCATCGAAATAATTAGAATCGTTTTGGAGAAAAATATTTTATTTTACAAATTATGCAAACTTGACACGTAAAGAGTAATAATTTATCTTTTAGTTAACTATAAAAAATGTCGTTTTTCACTAATTGTACATATTTTGATTGATCAATTATATTTTGTAACCCGCTACATATGTATCACAAGTCCCGTGGCAATAATTTTTTTTTATACAGGTTCATGCAACTTTAAAAATTTTAGGATATCCCTAAAGTGTGTTGATCATGAATTTTTCCCAAATAGCACCAATATATGTATATCGTTTTCTTGTCCCAAAAATTACTATTATTAATCGAAAGTTACGTATTTTCAGCGAAATCGGTGGAACTGTTTTGGAGAAAAAATTTATTTATGGTGGACAAAAATGTCCCCAAAAACAGATGATCGCGTAGTTTTACCGATACGGCACTTACGTAGATCATTTTTCTGGCCCAAAAGTATCCCAGTTACCAAGTTTAATCGAAATCGGTAGAGTCATTTCGGAGAAAAAAATTATTAAAAGTTCAGGATTTTCCCATTTAATTTGCCGTAGTTCTGCGGAGATTCGCTTCTCGTCTCTCCCAACCTACGTCACAATCGTACGGGGCGGGGAGGTGCATGCGCCCTGACATACCGTTGTAAGTTTATCGTGCACACACCTAATCCTAAAAACTAACCTTTATATACTGAGAATATTCACTTCGTGGATATTCGACCGCATCCGAACGCGTATGAGCATCCAACCACACACGTCGCAGTGTCACAATTCCTTATCTGTTGGTGCTGGTAGGTTGAAGCATCCTCTGTTGTGTTTTTTAATCTTTCTGGGTTTCAGGGGACAAGATTTGTATTTCAATTTTTGAAGATAACCAAGACCCAGTCCGTTCCATCAAGATTTGTGTATCAATTTTTAGGAGATTTTATTCTTTTAGAATTTGCGACCTTCTCGAAAAATTGTAAATTTAAAGTTTCCCTCGAAATGTTCGCTTGTTCTTAAAGTTTCAGTGTTGGCCCTTAAGATTCAACTTTGAAATCTATTTTCATAAGTTTGGAGACCGCTGTTTTAATATACCTCGCATTCCTCGAAACATTAAATTTAACAAATTTAAGAACATGGTTAATGGTGAGAGGAAATCATATTATTACTTATTTTAAAATCATAGATTGTCACATTAATTTTATTTAAATATAAGAACGTAGATATACAGGTTGAACCAAATTTTATTTCCACTGCAGGGATCTCGTAAAGTATTAAAGATACAAGGAAGCTTAAGTGGGCAAAGTAGTGCAGAATTTAATGCCTAATAATATGCTCTTAAGAAAACAATTAAATTCCAACTGGTCTTGATTTTATTTAGAAAAAAACTGAAAGTCTCCATTTTTAAAAATCAGCTGTAACTTGTTTATTTAAAGTCCGATTGAAAAAATTCAAAACCTGTTATTAGTTGTTTTTTAAGGTCTTTTCATTGGTGTACGTTAATTCTATTTTAATTCAACTGTTCCCAAGAAATTTGTCAACTTCGTTATTTCTTATGGATGCTATATTAAATTTTATTATTTTTATATTCAGCATATTTTTATGATTAATTTACTGTATGACATGCCATACTTTAAATGTGGCAAAGTGAGTTAAATGAAGTAATTTATTATTTTTAAACAAAAAAATTGTAGTAGGCGATGCAAGGGCCATAACTTTTAATAATAAAAAATACAGTTCCTAATTATTGAAAACCTGAAAATATTGAAATAAACTGTGCAATATTGAAACAGTTATTAGTGTAATCATAATATGCATGTACCCCTTTAAAGGGCCTAGTTATAATAAAAAGTGTAGATGTTCTAAAAATTTTGTCGGCAATTTTTACAAAAATTCTCTTAACCTTGAATACTTACTCGTTGTAACGTTAAGTATCTAACAAACTACTCTCATATTTATGCACATTATCCGTCTTAGAATAATTAACTTCATACTTGGTTTTGAGTCATGGGAAAGTCACTCCTAATAAAATTCTTAGAATGTTCTGAGAATTACGTCATTTAAAGCGAATCATGCACATTACGAGTATTAATAAATATTTCAATATTATACACTTTGTTAAAATATTTTTGATTTTTTAATAATAACTATTGGTTTTTTAGGGACTGTATTTTTTATTATAAAGAGCTAAAGGGATTGCATTAACTACTATATTTTTTTTTAATAATAAACTACTTTATTTAATTCACTTTGTCACATTTGAAGAATGCCGTGACATACATGAAATTAATCACAGAAATGTGCTGAATTCTAAAATAAAAAAATTCAATATGGCTTCCATAAGACATAACAAAGTTTGTATAATTGTGTCAGAAATAATTGAATTTAGAAAAAATTAACGTATATCAATGAATAAAAAACAGCTAATTACAGTTTTTGATTTTCTTCAATCGAACTTCAAATACACAAGTTACAGCTGATTATTAAAAGTGGCGATTTTCAGTTTTTTCTAAATAAAATCAAGAAGAACTGAAATTCAATTATTTTCTCAGCAGAATATTGTTAGGCATTACATTCTGCACTAATTTGCCCATTTAAGATTCCTTGTATCTCTAAAGGTTTCCGAATTCCCTGTAGTGGAAATGCAATTTGGTTCAACCTGTATTCAAGTATAAATAAATAATGTGTAACTAGGAAATGAAAACCACTTCGTTTTTTAATATCACTTGTATACATGAAAGTTTTTATTTTCTAGTTATTAACATGGAATATCACAGAATATCGGCTTCAACGGTCTCATTTTTAAAATATCCTATACTTTACCACAAGAAACCAAACTGATAAAAATGAATAATAAATTAAAACTTTTTTCTGTTATTGTCTTCTGTATCTGGCATTTAACTGGTTAAATTGGCTTACTTTTAGAAAATATTATAATGATAAATTATATTCTTAACTCTTATGAGTTTATTTTCTTTCTAATTTTATTTTTGGTTAAATACGTGTAAGTTAACGTGTAATGTGTATAGGCAACTTTTAATAAAATAATTTGTTTTATTCATCACATGCAACCAGTGCTGGATTTCCACATACGCTATACAAGCTATAGTTTAGGGTTCCTACCATCTTGATGATCTCAAAAGAAATCAAATTTGGACATACAGTGTTATCTAGATTATACAGTGTGTCCTATATTGATTTAGATTTTCTAAAACATAAATTTACATAATTTTATTCATTTTTCTGCTGAATAAATAACATTTTTCGTTTACCCTTTGCCACACCTAGGGGAAAAAAGCAATATTAAAATATCCTACCAGAAGTTTTATGATGCAGACGCATCATATGAAAAGTATAAAAATTAAATAGCACTATTTTATAAAGTGATATTGAAACTACAATTTCTTCCAATAAGATAACTACTACACAACGCAGTTATCAAAACTGCAATATTTACATTCAACTAGGAATTAGGTACGGTCGAGAATATGTAAGAAATGGGTGAAAATTAAACATTCAATCATGACGTCAAAACCTACCAATTGGAACGTTTGTTTCTTGCCCGGTTCTGCAGTCCAGAGGCAAATCCAATACGCGTCCGGGAATATCTCGATTTTACATTTCCGAAACGATAGATAGAAATACGAGGTACGGTAGAATGACCACCACGGTCAGCAGACCTGACGTCTCTGGACTTTTTTATGGGGTTATGTGAAGGGTACAGTGTATAAAACTAAACCCCGCTACGTAGCTGACCTACGAGCAAGAATAACGCTTGCGCTTGCGTCCGTGACACCAGAGATGTTGAGTAATGTCAGGAGACATTTTTATTCACGATTAAGATGCTGCCAAGATGTTGGAGGTGCCTATTTTAAACATCTCCTACATTAAGTACGGTTTGTTTTTTATTTTTTTAGATGAATTATTAGATTTATATTTTGTTGTTGAAAATTGAAATTATTTTTTTTTACTGTTAATTTTTGAAATAAATTTAGCAACCATAACATTTTTGAATATAGAATAAAAAGATCTTTTAAATGAAGTATGACAAGCCCCTAGTTTTGGTTTAACAATTTAGGGGTTGCAACTGAAACTCGAAGAGGATTGCATCTAGGGATACAATTTTTACTGTGAAGAATGCCATTTTATAATCCAAAACTGACGTCAAAATTTTTCATAAATTTGTAGAATAACTGAGGTATGGAATTTATTTCATTTGGCTGTTTCACACTGTATACATATATTATGTACAGTGTTATCCAGATAGTTTTTTTTTTCATCGATAATATTGTTGGTATAAGAAAGGCTTTGTTTAAAGAAGCTTTATTTTTTTCACGAAAATTTTTCAACCCCGTTGAAATCACAAATTCTCGAGGCGGTGTGATGACCTTTCTGCCCATTTTTACCGCCTGGGAGGTTGAATTTTCAAAAATCTTTACTTGCGTCTTATAGAGCCCAGACCTATCGGTTTAGGCTATGCGTTTTTTGTCAGTTAGTGGTTAGGATCTACATATTAATTAGATATGAAAAGTATCATTTCTGGTGATTTTCTTTGTCTTGTATTTTATCAGTCCTATAAGCTGCCCCTTTATAAAACTCACAAAAAATCCTTCGTTTAAACAACATCTTTTGAATCATTAAACATAGTAGTTGTGCATTAGATAGGGTTTAAATTTGGGTAAATGATCTTTGGCTACGATCCAGGCCAGTGGTACAAAAATTGCGTCCTAAATGGATGAATTATTAAAATATAACCCTTCCTATTTATTGTCTTTATTTTTAAAAGCACAATTATTTTACAGATCCTATTACAATTCAAATATCCTTGAATTGTTGCTTTTACCAAATCGAGAACTCTAAACCCTTTCGGTGATACGCGTCTAAAATCAAAATAACAAATTAGAACAGTTGACAAGTTTTAATATAAACAATGGGCCGAAACAAACCCTATAATTTCTCTTGGAGAAGTTAGACAACCAACCGTAATTGTTTTCAGCATTTATTTTTACAGTTCAAAACAGGTTGTGAAAGCTCAATGCATCAATCTAGATCAATTATAAAGAAACGTGCATTTGACGTTTAAGCCGAATGAATGTTTTTAAAAACAAAGCGAGCAGTTTTTAATTTTGCAGCCATTGTTCCCTATCCAGATCCATTAGGTTTCTGTATGCTTCACTTTTCAAGTGAGTGAGTTAGGTGACAGGATTTTAATGTAGCAGCATTTTGGCAAAAAAAATGTATATATTTACACATATCTTCCAAACTTTCAATAATTTAAACAAATAACACATCCCTATTTCCTATGTAGACTAGTGCTTACGTAGGTTTATACGGTGTATCCCACATCCCACTGAAAAAGGAATAACATAGGTAACTTCATTATTCGTCGAGATAAAAGTTCAATTAAATGGGAAAAGTAATGCTGAGTTTCAGGCCATTAAGATGCAATTAAAAAAATAATTGAATACTGCCTCGTTTATATTTAAAAGGAAAAGTTGAAAAACATTTTCTGAAATCTGCTGTACCTTCTTTGTTTTTAGTCCGAATAACAGCAATTTTAACCATTTTTGCTTTGTTTGTCAAAAACTTTACAGTGGCCTAGTTTCTTATTTTTCGTATTGAATAATTTCAGAGAAAAGGCAACTTTGCTTTTTCTTACAGACGCCATATTGGATTATTTGATTTTTGGATTTAACAAAATGTTTTAACTAATTTGATGTGATATATCAAGAATGAAACGTAAGCATCGTCACAAAAAAATCCATATTTATGTTATTTTTTTAATTAGTAAAATAGTATCTGAAGGATTGAGACATAGATTGAGGAAAGCCTTCGATATCGCAACTATTTTTAAATAGTAACGCAGCACAAATTTCTGTTTTAGGTTTCTCAAAGAAAGAAAAGTATACAATCTATGCAAAGTGCAATTAACTTACGAATTAAATGAGGCTAATAGGCCGGTCGCGGAACACATTCAAGTTCTAACGAAATTCCAAAAGTTCTCAAATTTTGACATGAGGTTCAGAATCTAAATCTCATTTTGCGCCCCATTCAGAAGTTCAAAACATGATTAAAAATTCAAAAATGCAAAAATATTGATGTTAAAACCTGATATCACGCTTTGTAAGCAAATGCGATAAATATGTTTTTGTAACTTGCCATGTTTTGTTAAAGGTGTCGATTACTAAAGATAATCGAAGTTGGCGGTTTGGAAAAGAATTACAGGGCCACCAAGCTCAAAAGAGCCCTGGGTAGACGTGGCTGGCGCTAGTTGATTTTGAAAAGTATAGTCTGATATAAAGGTATCTAATAAATGATAGCCGCTAATTTTGAATTAATTTTCAAAACACTTTCAGAAATAAGGTAAACGTGTTATTTAAAATCTCAAATATTTGTAAGAATTATTTAAAAACTGTGTAAATTTTTCTGAAAAGAAAACATTCCTTTAATTTATAAAACAAATATCAAAAACTTACTTTTACTAATTTATTAAATAAAAGTAGGTAGCAGGCATGTATTTACATATGGTGTGATTGGGCTATAATATAATCAAGAAGGGTATTTTTTTACCATAACAAAGAAATAAAAAACCTCCTGCATGTTCAACGTATAGCTTCCACTAAATGTATGTGAAATTATTCACAACAAAGGCGTCCAAGATATTTATTCGTATCTCTGCAAATATTTTTCTGCAACGACTATTTCTAATTGCACAGCAAAATGTTTTTTTTTCTAAATAAAGTCAAAAGTCACCATCACGGTAATAATAAGAGCACTAAATTCAAATTCATTACCTTTATTTTCAGTATGAAGCATCCTGACAAGATATAATAGTATATTAGATTAATTAATTTATTCGCTCCATAGCATTCCCAAAGACAAAGAAACTAACTTCGAATCCAAATTCCTTATTACAATGATAATTTTAAAATAACTAATAGAGAAGTATCATCTTGTTTTGTTTCACATCACAACATTATATTTAGAAGCTAATAAGAAATTTCTTGATCACTTTAATCCATGGGTTCCCAAAGTGTGCGCGCGGCGCCCTAGAGCGACGTGAAGACTAACCAGACTAACTAATTTTGTAAATTTTCAATTATTATCACCATTAGCCGCTATTATATTAAACTTATTCAAAATTCCCATTTAAACCATAATAGGCAGATAGTTAGCATATTGATCAGCTAGTTTCTAAACTATCTGTTATTTTGCTGGAAACGGCTGATTCCTTCAAAACAGTAGCTTCGTTAGTTATTTTAAAAACAAACTGGTTAGTTTCAAAACTAACGAAGTATAGGTTCTATCTTAAAAAATACAGTATTTTACTTAAAATAACGAAGACTTTGCAACATCGCTGGTTTAAATATATTTTAGTTCCATGGAACATGACCCGTTACCGCAGTAGCCAAATTTGTAAAACGATTAGTTGATCCGTTTCTAATATACTTCTCATCTTCCACCACAGTGAATCATTCT
The DNA here is from genome assembly GCA_028583605.1 of Dastarcus helophoroides. NCBI lineage: Eukaryota > Metazoa > Arthropoda > Insecta > Coleoptera > Bothrideridae > Dastarcus > Dastarcus helophoroides. The sequence continues at coordinate 1,992,931 of CM053329.1, forward strand.
GTATTGAGGGGTTCCATTATAAAATATATCTTTGCAGCACTCGCGGTATAAGCACCCTGTACAAATAACACTGATTTTAATAAGTGAACTAATGATATCAATGGCACATCCTTTGTATTACTGGCAAAATATATCCTAAAAAAACTTTTGGTAAAACTGTGTTCAGTTAACAAAATTTAATAAAATATTTCTCGTAAGTCCCCAAATCATTTACAAAAAACAGAAACTGATCTATTTACGTATGTTTTTTTATGAAAGACTTTCATTTTCAACAGCTTTGCAGTTCTATATTTTCTAATTCTTATAATGTATTCACTGCAGCTTTTAAAAGCTTCTCCTATATCTAATAAGACGTAAACACAAATAAATATAAATTTTATTCAAGAACTTTACACAATTATTCTTTATGTTAGAACGGGGCCAGAAATATGTCAACTAAATTAATAACTCATAAGTACAAGTATATCTTTAATATGTACAGGGTCTTTTTTACATTATTGTGCGTTATAGGTTCGTATGATTAATACTTCATGAATTGTAACCATTTTATTTCCAACTGATTCCGGAACACTACAATTGTAATTGACTAACACTGTTTAATTAACTAGAAGGAACAAGCAGATAAATCGTATCGTTTGCGGAAATTTCTGGAGCGCTTATCTGCTATGTGCTTTATTATCGCGACCGCTTCTCCTTATCAACTTTTTCTAGAAAAATTCCTTGGGTACTAAAAGCTATAATTATATTTTGGTAGAATGGATTGAACCCTATCTAAAGACTTTGTTTAAGGAGCTGCACAATAATTGAGTACCAATTTATAAATACTTTTCATGACTTGTTACTTTTTAAATCCATACAACTTAAAATTTAACTTTCTTCAGTTCATTATTAGAATTAGTAATTAAATACACCTTTGGAAAACTATTTATTTATGTTTAATATTTATTATTATATTTTATACATTTTAAGGACACACTTGTTTTTACATGGCGACACCTATGTTTTACTCTTTTTTTTTTTGACACATGACATGTGACATATCCAACTCTTCAAAAATCTTTGTTGAATTCGAAATTAAGAAAATCCAATATGGCGTCCATACTGGAAAAATAAATTATTCCTAATTTTCTAGGGAATTATTCAATACGAAAAATAATTCACCACACTGCTGTAAAGCTTTCAAGGAATCAAGTCAAAATGACTCCAAATATTTTAATCAGACTACAAAGAAAGAAGTAACATCAGGTTTTAGAAAATGATGTTTCTCTAAATAAGCCAGTATTCAATAATTATTGTATTGTCCATTTAATTAGTTTACTATCTCCATTATTAACGAAAATACCCATGTTATTCCACGTCCACTGAAACATACTGTATAACATGGTAATCTTATGGTAGTCAATAATTTACATTAATTTATTATTTTTAGTGGTCAATAATTGATTTGAACCCATAAAGCTGGATCCACATCCATAAATAACACAATTTTTTATTGATGTGGATCCAGTTTAATAGAACACAACTACGGCAACAAATTCAAACATATTTTGTGAAAGTAAGCAAGATATAAAATCTATATTTATTGCATATTTATAACTTGTATCATGATGATCAACCATCATGCAAATGTAAACAAAACTTGCAAAAAAGTTATCTTAAAATTAATATCCGTCGATATTCTAAGGAAGGTCGTAAACTTGCTGCATACCCATATTAATAAAATATGGGTCAAAATGCGTTCCGACTATGCAAATTTTACGTTCAATTTCGAGTTTAATATTAATGTTAATTCTTGTATCTAATAAGATGTCGCCTCCAAGGAGACATGGACTTTAATGAAATTACAACTTTACAATTTTAATCAGCAGACGTCATTCCTGCGGCATTGGGGAAATTATCTACCCTAACAAGTCAGCTAAATTAAGCTGCTCATGGCTCGGATGTCACCTTTATTTTCCCTGAAATTGTTTCAAAGGTACTTTTAATAATTGAGATAAATCATTTAAAAAATTGAAATCCAAAAGCAAAAGGAATCAATAAAAGTAGTTAAATATACATAAGTCATAAATTATTATTTTTTTACTATTCTTCCTTTTTATTTTATTTTTTTAGAATCAGAATATTTCCATATTTACATAATTTTTTACAGAAATAATTTGCCGCATCCTTTTAATTATCCGGAAAAAGATATGTCATAAATTAATCGCGTTTTTTGCACAAATGTGATACAGTTTTATTAAAGCAACAAAAGAATTTTGTACAGTGACTTGTTTCCATAATTGTCGGCATTCCCTAAATTTACATTTTAAAGAGGCTACGCCAGTAGAGATAATAAATGCAGATAGCTTCATTATTTTCTTTACTTAGAAATGAAATCTCTGATCCTTGCGTATTCTCATCTAAACTATCCTTAAAATACCTCAAAATAATATGCGCGATGCATTAAGCAGATACAAAAAGTACTCCTATTATTTTACCTTTGGTTGACGTTTTGCAAATCAGAATTCATATTTTGTGTGACAAAATGTTAACTCTTTTTGAAACATCTACTGACATGATAATAAAACTAAAACATTTAAACTTAACTACATAATATGATGTGTTTCAAACGTAATTTTGTACCTTATTTTAATGTATTTTTAAAGACTTTCAAAGAAGGTCAAAAGAAAAAATCAAATTATAAAGTGCAAATTAGCCTGAAATGGTTAGGAAATTACAGCAATTAAACATAAAGGTTTCGTTTTTATTGGAACATTTTATTCAAAAGTTCAGTAACGACTTAACATACCTAAACGAGAAGCGGTGAAAATGAATATAAAAATTTATTGACAGCACGTCAGCCACTTTTTTGCATCAAAATGGGAAGCTAAAATGCTTGTTTATAATCCATATCAATAAAAAACAATTATATGTTTGTTCTTTTTAATTAATTGATTTAACGAGAAATCAATCAAAATTTCTAAAAATTAATTAAACGTAAACATTGTAAGAAAATAACTAACCTGCGAAAAGTAAAACAAAACTATAAAAAACTGAACAATGAAAAAGCGACATATCAAAATAATTATTGTTTAATGCTATAACAGCTTGAATTGTTTCTTTTCGAAGTACATTAAACAATTGTTGTCAATTTGGTTTTCTTTTATGACTTACTTGTCGGAACATTTGTTAGCATTCGAGTTGGATATTCCAAACTGACGAGATCTAACAAGATCGAAACCGGTATTTGGTTTCTAAACTTTGAATCTAATAAATGTTCAACCCTATTGATCTGTGCATTAGAATCCTTGTCTTCTATCGCTTCGCTAGGTGGCAGAGCTTCAACTGTTGATAGTTCAGCTACATATGATTCACTATACATGCCTAGAGGGCTGCATGAATTTGTAGTCTAGGTTGCATTCTACTTGTATTGGAGTAGTAATGACAAAACTTGACATAGCTCCATTATAGCTGTTTCTTGTTTCCACAGGCACAGCAGAAATCTGTTTTGCATGCAACGACGGTAAAAGGGTTTGGTTTCACTCTGGCAGCTTTAAAAACTTCTACCCATTGAGAAGGAACTTTGACTCTTGTTTTTTTTTTGTTTAATAAGGGCAACGTCTTCTAGGTATGAATGCTCATGCATAGGAAATGTGATTTTCATTTTACTAAATATACGTTCCTCGCGAACAAGATGATGGAAGAAGAAAATGATCGTATAATTTTTATTTTGCCCGGCGCATGAATCACAAAATATTTCTAAAACTCACCCAGATTGGGCTAGGACCTTAAAACAAAAATAATGTAAGGAATATGCCGGTTCATCAGTTTCTTTTCTGGCAACAGTCTCAGGGTATGTGTAAAATATTTCTTCATTTGTGGATGTATATTTAAACTGATAAAAAAAGTGAGCTGCCTATTACAATATACATCATTTGTGGCGGTGTTAGGTTTAACGAGATTTTTGGAAAAATCCAGAGTTATCGCTTCTATCGAAATATCCTGCCTTGATTTTTTTGTAAAATGTAAAAGGTGGATGCTTTTATTTTATCTACCTTATTTTTGGTTTCCAATGTATCAATCTATTTTTGCAAGTGCCACGTTCAATTTTCTATGTAGTGACTTAAATTTAATAGTATGTTCATCGCACCTACTGCATGTGTCTGAACGTGGCTAGCCAAAGATAATGTTAAAATGTTTGATAAAAATTTGTCTATATGATTCGTAAAATATTGGTGCATTAGAATATATTGAGTGCAACAGGATCATGGTACACCCCCTAATTTTTCTTTATTTATGAAGATAAAATTTTTAAAGTTACTACACTTAATGTATTTACCAAATGTCAAATTTTGACATAAAATGACATTCCTACTGCTGTCAGTTTGGCTAAACCTGATACCAACTTTGGATTTTTAAATGGAGCATCCTGTATATTACTACATTTTTGTAACCTGCACAATTTTCTGGATGCAATACACATAAAAAGAGTGATTTTTGAAGGATCGATATATTTTTTGGTCTCATTTTATTTGTCAGCCAAAAAGGTCATGACTTATCCTAATTAAACGACCACAAAAAAAAATTAAATTAGAAAAATTTAGAAACTGTATTTTTTTCTAAATTTGTTTTACAGCTATCTTATGTTTTTATTGAATAAATCTTCAAATAAATCGAAACTGAATATTTTGAATTTTCTTGGCTGTAACTTCAGTTTTATTGACTTCACAACAAAAATGAAAGTATGGTTAGATTCGCCATCAATCACATAACCAATACGATGCCATTTAAGAAAATGAAGTTATAACAGAAAAACCATTTTTGTTAAATTTATCACGTAATAAAAGAATGAAATACTCCCTTTTTCACGTGCCTTTTTATGTTTTCTTTAGACTAGAACCTAATGGAGTGCATCTAACGTAATATAATCATAGTTCGTAGCTTAACTTTTGTCAGTTCTTATTAATAATAACTAGAGAACTCACCCTTTATGCGAGCTCAACCAAATGTAAGTTTTAGTCAACTTGGAGCGGTGTTTAGGTAAATATTGTATATTTAAACCAAACTAACCAAAAAAAGGTGTCAGCAAAATCTTAATTTTGAATTTTTTGGACTTTGATCGTTCTTCCCCTGTAGTCTTCCTTTGTCATAGTAGATATTAGGTGCTATGTGTAATTACTTAAATACTCAACTGCTTATTTTTCCTAAACTTATTTTACGGTTGTGGTGTTTACGAAATATGATTCATAAAATTTCAGCGTTACACGTTCCCTTCGATATTTAAAAACTCTACCAGCTACTTGTAACATTGATTTTTTCTTCTGCAATTCGCTTTTTATTGCCTGGTTTTCGTGATAGAACTTATTTGGGGCTCTCAGAAGCAAGGCACAATTTGGTTATTTGCCTGTTTTTATCTTTCGTAGATACCTACCTTTTGTACTTCTAAATAATGTTTTATTTCTGTAGATGTGATTGTTATATAGATTATGTGACATAGTTGTACAGAGTTAGTCTCATTAAATGGACCCCCCCCCCTTTATTTTCGTTATTGTCAAGTATTTTGAAGATTTGAAAATGCAATTCTACATAGTTTTCCTGAATTTTTTAATGTATTTATAAAAAATGTATTTTGGCGTATATGTACAGGGTGAATCAATATCAAGTCTGTTTTTTCTTATGGAATACCCTATATATTTTTGCACATTTGGATTCTGCTAGTTTTCCAGAATTGAAATTTATACCGGGTGTTTTTTTTAGTTGGGAGGTTACCTTTATATGGAGTACTACTTATTATAAAGACAAACTAATCGGGGCTAAACTATATTTTAAAAATATTTTTAACTTCTTCCCACTACCAATTATACCGCAAGTAAACATCAACTTTCTTATTTTAAATGGCAACCCCCAAATTTTATATATTATTTGAATTTTACGTACAAAAATAAGGTGAGTTTATGTATACATGTTTATTGCTACCTTTGATAGTTTTAAAGATATTTTAATTTTTCAAAAAAGAATGATAGAAAGGAGGGTTATTTTGACTCTTTGTATCTTTTTTATTATTTGCAGTAAAACCATGAAATTTGGGTTGAAGTCACGGAATATTATAAATGTGAATTACAAAAATGTTGAAGTTTTTTTCTCAGAATTTAGTGTTAAAAATCAGGCTTTTTCAGCATTTTTTTCAAATTCCATGTTTGAATTTTAAACAAGAAATTTCTTTTAAATTCCGAATTTTTTTCGAAACTTTCCAGCTTAAACTTGAAAAATGCTCCTTTATAAAATGCCAGCTTTAAATTAGCAGTTTAAAACGTCAAATTCTTCAAACTTTTTAGGCAAAGGTAAATCTTTCAAAAATTTAAATTTATTAAAATTCCAAGATTCGGAAATATTTAAAATTTTGGGAAAAGTCTAAATTAAAAAAAAAAGCCGACATTTTAAAAAATTTTTAAATTTTCGGAAATTAAAGTCGAAATTTTTATGATAAAAGGTCGAAATTTTTAAGATAAAAGGTCGAAATTTTCAAAAAACGTGCAAATTCTAAAAAAAATTAGGGGAAGTTGAAATTTTAGATAAAATGTTTTAAAAAATGAGTCAAATTTACATAAAAATCGGAATTTCTTAAATAAGTAAAAATTGGATAGGTACAACTTTAAGAAATGGTCAGAATTTTTCAGAAAAAAAGCAAATTTTGAAATAGAAACAAAGTTTAAAAACAATACTTCAAAGTAATAGAATTACCAAAAAGAGAAGATAATTTTCAAAAGGTCGAAATTTTGAGCAAAGTTTGAAATTTTGTGTCAAAATTTAGTATAAGTTCAAAAACGTCTAAATATCCAAAAAAAGTTGAAGTTCTGAAAAAGTAGATATTTTAGAAAAAAGGCAAAATTACGAAATTATTGAAATTTTCAAAAAAATTCAAAATTTGGAAGATATGGACTTTTACAAAAATGCAAAACTAAAAATTTGAAACTTTTCAGATATAAGTTAGTCTAAATTTCTCAATAAAATTTGAAGTAACATTTATCAAATTAGGAAAATTTTAAAAAGTTATAAATTTTCGATAACAAGGGAAATTAAACAAAAGGGGAAATTTTAAGAAATAGGTCACATATTTTAAAAAAGTGAAATTTTTCAAAAAATTGAAATATTCGATATAAAGTCAATATATTCAAAAATTAATCAAAATTTTGAAAAGGAGTCGAAGTTTTCCAAAAAATTGAAATTTCGAAAAAAGCGAAAAAAGGTCGAAATTTTCAAAATTAAGTTAACATTTGGAGAAAAAGTTAAAATGTTGGCAGTGGAGGTTTTCACCCATAAATGAAAATTGTGGGAAAAATCGAAATTGCGAAAAAATAGGATATTCTAAAATGTCGAAAATTTCAAAAAAAAGTCTAAATCTTCAAAATAAGTTAAATTAAAAGAGTGCAATTGTGCAATAAAAATGGACTATCCAAAAACAGTAGGGATTTTTAAAAGGTCAATATTTTGAAATATAAGTCGAAATTTTTAACAGAAGTCAGTATTTTCAAAAAAATATAAATTTTCATAGAAAGTCGAAATTAGAGGATTTGATCCCGGAATCTCGATTTTCGCTATCCCGGGATGGCGACGCTTTTCCGTTTCGAAATTTTCAGGATTAAATTTTTCTGATTCAGGGATTTTCGGAATTAACATCATTTAAAAAAAATGTAAAATGGACTACACATAGTGAAACGTTCAGTGCCAATGCTCTCAAGAAAATTGCTTCCTTATTTTTTAATATGAAATACAAAGTTTTATTCCAAGCAAGTATCATAAATTAACCAATCGAGGTTGGTATGCATGGTTAAAATAAAACTTTTTTTATTTTTAACTAAAAAGTTTGGTGATTGAGGTGTTGCTATTTCTCAGATCAGATTTTCGTAATTCAAATTAAAATGTTCCTATTATTACTTTTCCTATTATTAGTTTTATTTACCTAATAGGAATGTGATTGGTTAATATGATTTTTTGAATAAACACTTTTTACTTTTTGTTATCTACTGACTAGGGAGTTACATAAAAGTCATGGGTTTATGTTAAGAGGGAGTTTCGTTAACTTTCACAATTTATTTCCATAGTTGGTTACATGCTTAAAGGGTTTTTCAATTTATAAAACTTTAAAGAGATGTCGCAAAAGAATTTTACATAAAGAGTGATTAGTTAGAAAAGAGAGGAAACATTAATATTTGTCTAAATTTTGATTAAGTTGACTGCTATCTAAATTTTAATTTGCTAATTAAAGAGCTGACTTCTATAAAATTTTCCTCTCTTTTGTTCGTAATCTTCAATACCGAAATAATCCCGGGATTCTGGGATTGGCCAAATATAATCCCGAAATCCCGGGATTAGAAATAATGACCGAGATTGAATTCCCTAGTTGAAATATTCCAAAGTGATCGACATTTTAAAAAATTAGAGAAAAGGCGAAATTTAAAAAAAAATGGATAAAAATTCTGAAAAATGTCAAAATTTTGAAGTCAGAATTCTTAATAAAGTCTAAATTACAAAATCTAAATTTTGAAAAATAAGTCGAAATTTTCAAAAATATAGAATTTTTGTATTTTTTTTTAATTCGTTAAAACGAAAATTATGAATTCTTTATTTTTTAATTGTATCTCCCTTTAAATGAACAGGATATTGTAGAGGCCCTCGAGCCTAGTACCTTGTACCTCATAATTGCCCTAGGGACCGTGAATTCTCTCGGGGGTTTATAGTAAAATATTGTGCCCTTTATGAGTCCCTCTGTGTTATCTTTACGACCTACGAAACGATCGTTTAAAAGACAAAACTTAAAGTAATAAGTTAACAATAACTAATTTGGAATTAATATAAACGCTTTTAGATGGATGATTCATTATGGGGATACTATTATTTAGTCTCTTTTTTCCTGTAATATAAATCATAACATTCATGGCATTAAAGTTGACATTAGATTGTGTATGTGTCCTTTACTTGACAGTTTATTTTGTATTACTAAATAAAAAATGAATTTTGTACATTATATGTTATCATTTATACTATAAAATTTAAAGGTAATTGAAAATGTTATTAATTTATAATTAATTCTTTTTTCTAAGTAATGGGTAATTCAATTACTTTTTAACCAATGGTAATGTAATTCCAAGTAATTTCATTCCTTTCTCTGAAAAAGTAATGAGTAATGTAATGATTCCTTTTTAAAAGTAATTTTCCCAGCTCTGCTTACGAGAATATATTGATATCTAGTTAACCTAGACCGGTTCCATGAATAAACGAAATATTGCGAAACCCTAGCAATGATCAATAACTTATTAGAAGTGTTCATATCAGGTCAAAAAGTCAAACTAGTTTTGCGCAATAAAATTGAAAAAAAAAAGGATTTCAAACGAAACCGGGAAAATCGAACAACTGAAGTATGAAGTCGGATCAATAGAGACGCTGATTACGAAAATGATAGATACGCAACTAACGAGAGGTGATCCTCTATTTATTCTCATCACGCTTTCGGTCCAATATTAAATAGACCATAACCGAGTCTCGACATTTACACGATGCTGAACTACTTACAAACGAGGCACAGAATACTGCAAGCAGTTCAGGATTTGGGGGTCGTTACAAAGATTGTCACCTAAATTTAAGCGTCATTAACTCGATGACAAGAGGATTTAATATGTGCACTAGGCAAAACTTGGTTAACTGAAACTTCGGTAAATATGGAAATTAATTTTAGATTTCATATCAGTGAACAACTTTCCATAATAGAAAGATGGGAAGATAACAATTAGTTAATTTTCTAAAACCAAACATTGATGGCAAAACCCTTTCATTACATTCCACAAAAAGGCGGTAATTAATGTTATATCTAGCTAGTTAACGCAGAAAGTCCATTAAAATTCTGGTACAAAACGAACATTATTTTAGGGATGTCCTATTTACTTTACCGGGAACTTATGAAGGTACATCTGACAATATACAATAAATTCAAACTTCAAGTCTAGTTTACATTTCATTTGGAAGTACAATAGTACAATATTCATGATGCATGCTTTTACCGAACTGCAAATAAATATGAAAAATTATAAGAAGAGCTAATATCGCTTCGTTTTACTATCACGAAATATCGCTAAATTTCCGGTAGGCCCTTTGAACTATCTTAAATACCAGTATAACAAATTCAGTAAATTATTGCCTCCTAACTAAAAATTTTGCTAGAACCACCTTTTTATTTGTCAAATTTATATAATGTTAAAGTCACTAGATTTTATTCTTTATGTTTACTAATTAACAAAATGAAAAAAAATAAATAAAAGAGATGAATACGTAAAAATAATTAATGTGTCTTCTTATATTTTCTGAAGAATATTTTCTAGAAATTTTGATAATTTAGCAAAATTAAATTGAAAATTTTAAATTATTTTCTTCAATTTTTGTCTCTGTAAGCACCAAATCGATTTCATTAATTTATTTTTTTAAATTCCAAGGACGTATAAATAATTTTTTGCCAAATTCTGGTATTTTTTCTCAAAAATGTTTTACTTTTGATTCATAAATTTTCTATATATTGCAACGTTTTTCTAAATTTCGATTATTTTTAGAAATTTTCGAAATATTACCTTCTTTTGTAAAATCCTTTCAACTTTCTTTTAATTTTTGATTCAAATTCAACATTTCAACTTTTTCAGATTTCTCTCTTTTGATAAACAAATTTATACGCATTTTGATATTATTTTTAAAATATTCATTTTAGTTTAAAAACATAAACTTTTTTTTTAATTCAAGTTTGGACTTTTAATTTTCCTTTTATTTAAACGAAATTTTTATTTGAAATTCCAACTGTTGATGTTTTTAAGACTTAATTTTTATTTAACATTTTGAAATAATTTAGAAATATCAACATTTTTATTTTTCCATTTCGACTTTAAAATCGAAATTTCTAAAAAAAATGATTTTACAATTTTCGTTTTTCTTAAAATTTTTAGTTTAGCTTGAAATATTTTTTATAATGTTTGCGTTTTTTTTTTGTTTAAAATTTTAAAGTTTTCTAAAGATCTTTATCTTTAAAAAAATTCTAGTTTAAACCCAAAATTTTTGCTTTATCATAAAATTTTCGGTTTTTTCTCAATATTTAAATTTTTTCTAAATATTTGGGTAAACTCAATATTTTTAGTTTAAAAAAAATTGAATTTAACTTTGAAGCTCCTGGATTTTGTTTGATAAAGTTCTTTTCTTTTTGCATCCTTTTAAGTTTTCGTCCAAATTTCTGCTTTTCCTGAAGATTTTTAGACTCACCCTTTTCCTTTCTAAAATAAATTTAAAGTTGCGACAAAAATCGAAATTACAAATTAAAATTGAAGCTTTCATTGAAATTTTTTTATTTCATCTTTAATATCTAATATTCCTAATTTCGTCTTTGATCTGAAATTTGAAGCTATTCTGAAAAGTTCAAAAATCACGTATTTTGAAAAAAATACTGGGCAATTCTAATTTTCTTTTTTAAATGTCGAGATAGACTAGATTTGAAAGATTTAAATATCGAGACTGAAGTCGAACTAGAGAGTTTCAAATTATAGTTCCAATTTCGAAGTTAAGATTGGAAATTTTACGCAAAAGTAAAAAATGAACAGTAAGTAAAAGACCAAGATGTTTATTGATTTAACAACTTAACTTTTTCTTTAAATTTTGCAATATTGCTCATTTCGAAGAAGTTTATGTCTCTAACATAAAAAAAGGGGCAGTTGGACCCTCCCCGAACGAAAATCCTGGCTGCGTGCCTGGACCAAGACGATTATGTGACATTGTCACATTTACATTCAGAATAATATTTCATACTATTCTTGTATTCATAGAGAATATAAAAATTACAGGTACAGTCACGTATAAAAAACAAAGCTTACAATCATAGTTTTCTGGTATGTATGTTGTGAATTATATGCTAAAATTTTTGTCTGGACAGCCGCGAGGCAACTACCTAAATAACCTTACTAATCCGATTAATATATCTCAAAAACAGTGTCAGATAAGTACAGAAAAGTAAAAACAAAAATTATTTAAAATCAAATGTTGATTCAAAAAATCAAAAAATATTAAGGGTGTTGCATTTAAAATAACGAAAATGTCGCGAAGTTTACATACATCTGACAATACCACTGATTTGAAAATACTTCAATTCGATAGAACATGGCCCGGTACCATATTGGCCACATTTGTAAAACGATTGACTAATTCGTTCTAAATATAATTCTAATACAGCATAGATCATGAACCACCCTGCCTAATTTCAGATACATCTCAAACCGCACACAGCTTAACCCTTATCTACGGCTATGCGGTCACCGTGACCGATGCAATTATTAATTTCGTGATCGTGTGCCCATTGTTAATTGTATCGATTTGCAGATTTATGTACCTTCATTTCATTATAACACGAGTATCCAGAGAGGACTCAGCACATCTGGTTGCAAGTTCTGTCGGCCCTACAGGGACAAGACGGTCACAATGATCGAACATCAGTGTTACTATAACTTTCTGTTGAACTGTATTTTGGCAGTTAAGACTTATATTTACGATGGTTAATGGTACGTGGCCACCAAAATGGATATCGGAAACTGATTTAAAGATTGATGAAGTGGCCGTAAGGTTGTATAAGTAATATAATGAACTATCAGGCAGCAGTGAAGTCGAGAATGGCGATGAAAACATTTGTAAAGCGAGTGAGCATGAAAGCAGGTAGTATAGAGAATAAGCCTGAGGGGTAGGAGATAGAATGAGTTTAGTGAGAAATACGATGAACAAAACACCAATATGATGAAACATTTTTTTGGAAAAAATCTATATAAATGGCCATCTGAAAGTAGAAAAACGAAACGATGACCCATAGCAATATATATTTTTTTCAAACGTGGATATAAGTGAAGTAAATGTATATGTTATCCACCAAGTACATATACAAAAATAATTTCACTCTTAAAGAAAGCAGATTTCTTAAAACTACTTGTGGATGAGTTAGTAGGAGCACATCTTGAAAGGCCAGCACCAAATGTTACAATGCCCGTGAACCCTTGGAACCACTACCTTCCCAGAAGTTAGAGAATTGAAAGACTTATTACATTTGTTCTTCAAGAATCAAGAAAAAACCATATCATCTATTTTATATGTGGAATAAACCAATATGCCTCAAATTTATAGCAAATTACAAATGCCATGTGTGACATATTTAGGTGTTGAGGTTTCTATGACAGAATTGTTTTTGGCTTTATTTTTTTATTGAAATAGTTACTGTACACTCTTGGGCCGTTTTTAGAGCCACGCGGGTAGCACCCGTCACCCGCGCGGTTTTTTTCAAACCTGAGCACCCGCTAAAGTTTTCTCTGTTTTGCCTTTTAGAGTCACGCAGGTAGCGGACGGGTGTTATGCAGATGTTATAAATATAAATGAAAACAATTATTATTGTCTTAATTATTTTAAGTTTATCCATTTATAGCCCCAATGTTTGTGTGTTAGGTTCCTTAAAAATTTCAAGAAAATTAAAAAAAATGAGGGAGTTACAATTAAACTTTTGATGAGATGGGTGTATTTCCTCAAGTGATCAGTTTTTTTTATAATTAAAAAAATACACAAACATTCCAGTACTAATAGTATTCTGTACAGCTTAATAGAAATGTTTCTACTGTGTTTGGGATCCTATGAGTACTAAGCTCGAATCCCTAACTACTTGCTCCAATTGTCCTTTCCATGCGCACAGCAAATGCGTCAATAATTACGCTTTCAGTTTCGATATATTCAATATTCATGAACGTACACCATAGGAAAAAATGAACATACGGCCCGTGTCACAGTGAACGACATAATATGTCCCAATGGCTCTCACGCGAGCGGGTGCCCGCGACGAGTGAGAGTAGGCGCGGGTGCAAAAGACACCCGCGACTGGTGACGCACCCGCACGCGGTCACTCGTTCCACTCTAAGGCCGTTTTTAGAGTCACGCGGGTAGCACCTGTCACCCGCTCGCGGGTAGGCAGAATACATTTATTTGCAGCAAGTTATTTAGAGTGGAACGGCTATCAATATAACAACACTATTTTTTATTGTTGTATTAATTTGTGGTCATTATGACCGCACATCAGTGATGATGTGACAAAAATGATACAACGGTAGTTAAGGGTTAAAAGCAATTACCCTACGTTAATATTTATTATTTTTACTCTAAAGCAAAAGCTTCACGAAGTAAACGCTCATAAAGATCAAACTTGAATGAAATGAATTTTTACACATTTAAAGCAATAGTTAAAAACTTAATTTTTTTGATGGTACAGAAATTCACAAATATTTATAATTATGGACATGGATGAACAAACAGCTGGACATTCTTGACGCAACTTTTAAAAGTTTTAAATAAAAGACAGTTTAAACGAGATCATAGTGTTTAAACTATGAATTATAAACAATTTTAGAGGTAAGGATTGAAAATACTAATTATATAAGCACTATACAATGGCAATGCCTAACTGTATATTCACGATGCCAACTATTTTTTGTTTTTGGAGAAAAGTTTAATGATAAGTTTTTAGTCTCCGAATTATCTTCTTTTCGCAGTGCCTATTCGCTCCGAATGTTGGCGACTAGCATGGCTATTTTTATTTTATTAGTAACTGCGCGGAACAGTCCAGTTGCGGTCATGTTAAACCATTTTCTTAAATTCTGAAGCCATGAGATTCGTCTTCGTCCTAGTCCTCTCTTACCGCACACTTTCCCTTGCAGTATTAGTTGGAGAAGGCCATATCGTTTTTCGTTTCTCATAATATGGCCCAGGTATTTCAATTTGCGTTTCTTAATTGTAGCGGTAATTTCGCATTCCTTTCCCATTCTGCGAAGGACTTCGTTATTCGTGACATGGTCGATCCACGAGATTTTTAGGATGTGTCTATAACACCACATCTCAAACGCTTCAAGTTTTTTAACGACGCTTCGGAGAGTGTCCAAGCCTCCGCTCCGTAGAGCAAAACTAAAAAAATATAACATTGGAGTACGAGATTCTTGGTTTTCAGCAGCAGGTCATGACTTCTGAAGACAGTACTCATTTTCATAAATGCTGTTCTAGCTTTTACTATACGTTGCTTTATTTCCAGTGAGTGATCTCATTGACTATTTACATTAGTGCCAAGGTATGTATAGCTTTTAGCCCTTTCAATTGGTTGTTGGTTGATTATCAGTTGTGTATTCAGGATTATGCGTTTACTGATAACCATGTATTTTGTCTTCTTTGTATTTAGGTCCAATCCATAGCGCTGGCTGATATTGGTTATGGGTGTCATTAATGTTTGTAGTCCTTCCATACTGTCTGCGAATACTAATGCGTCGTCCGCGTAATGTTATTTAAGGGTTCGCCGTTGATTACTATGCCTTCATCACATTCTTCTAAGGCTTGTTTGAAGATATGTTCGGAGTATATATTAAACAGCATGGGGGATAATATACATCCTTGTCCTACTTCACCCTCTATTGAGACTGCTTCTGTCAGTAGGTTGTCCACTCTTATGTAAGCAGTTTGATTATAGTAGATATTTTTGATGATTCTCAGATCTTTATCATCTATGTCAATTTCTTCAAGTAGGGATATAAGCTCATCATGTCTAACTCTATCGAATGCTTTCTGATAGTCTACAAAGCATATATATAAATCGCAGTTGACATCTCTGCATCTTTGAAACAGCACTTGAATTGCAAAAAGTGCCTCTCTTGTGCTCAGGGCATCACGAAACCCAAATTGTGTGCGTGTTATATGTTCTTAGCATTTCTTGTATAATCTCTTGTGGATGATTTTTAGGAAGGTTTTAAGTAGGTGACTCATAAGACTTATAATCCTATGTTCATCACACTTTTTTACATTTAATTTTTTTGGTAAAGTCACAAATGTCGATTTCAACCAGCTCTGGGGAATTATTCCAGTTTTGTATATATTATTAAATATTCTTGTGAGCCATTTTATTCCACTGTTATTCATCAACTTTAGGAATTCTGAATAAAAGTTATCAGACCCTGTTGCTTTGCCGTCTTTGATTCCTCTTATAGCAGTTCTTACCTCTTCAGTTGTAAATAGAGGCCCAATTATGCAATCTGTTATATTTGTGTTGTGTCTTTCATCCCTAAATATTTCTTCCACATATTTCGCCCAAACGTCTCTTTTCTGTTCTATTTCTATTATTAAGTTTTCCTGAGTATCGGTCAGACATCCAACCTGTTTAGGTTTATATAGGCTTGCCGCCTCCTTGACTTTTTTGTGGAGGTTGAACAGGTCATGTTTTTGTGGTAGTGATTGAATTTCTGTGCATTTCCCCCTCAATTATTCACTTTTTGCCTTCCTAATAGCATTTTTAATTTCTTTGTCTATTTTTTTGTATTTTGCTATATTCCTGTTTTTAACCTTTTGCCTGTCTTCCATCATGTTTAAAATCTCTTCGGTTATCCACTCTTTCTTCTTTACTTTTTTTTTGGTTTTAGGTTCTTGTCGAGTATATCTAGAGTTATTGTGTGTAGTTTTCCAAGTTCTTCTGTATTACCAATATCGCCTTCAGTATTAGGTGTTCTTTCCTATACTGCTGTGCACTTTGTTTTATTCGTTCGTTTTTCAGTTGTCTTATGTCCTGTTTTTAGTTTTTGTTCGTTCAATTTTTTTCAACTTAAGTTTTGTTGTGCCAAGGAGTAAGCTGTGATCTAACTTGATGTCAGCTCCTGGATGTGCTTTGACTGATGTTATTGAGTTCCGGAATCTCTTGTTAACCATAATGTAATCTATTTGGTTTCTCACTATATGATTTGAGGTGTCCTGAGGTGACTTCCAGGTCTACAGTCTTCTCTTGGGAAGTTTGAAAGGTGTTGGTGATTACAAACCGTTCTTCCATTGCAGAGTCAATCAGTCGTTTTTTACGTTCATTACGCTCTTCGAGTCCGAAAGGTCCTACACAGTCTTCAAATTTTCCATTGCCAACTTTGGCATTAAAATCACCCATGATTATGATTAATTCATTTTTGGGAAGGCTTCTTAGTTATAGAATGCTTTAATTATTTCATCCGTTTTGTCAGCTGTAGGGGCGTATGCTTGTATGATGTTAGATTTAATTGGGCTAGTGTTGAGCTAAATGAGTAGTAGTCTCTCTGATATTGAGACGAAGTTTGTAACATATCTGGCATTTTGTTCATATAAAATTATACCCACTTCATTTGTATGTTTACCGTTGGGATTTCCTGAGTAATAAATGTGATAATTATTGACCGCACATTGGCCAGATTCTGTTCATAGCATCTCGCTTACCCTCATTATTCCTATTGACAGTGTTTTCATTTCTTTTATAGCGTTATGGATTTTGCCAGATTCATACATTGTTTTGACATTCCATGTACCAATCTTAGTGTACCAGGTTCTTTTTCTGTCTGCGTTATATTGTTGTTGTTGAGGATTTCGCAGGTTGACGAGCGAGGAGGCCTCACCGTCTTGAGATTGTCCCCCCCTGCCGGATCTTGGTATCCGTGGCCCATGATCTATATCATTTTCTATCTAGTTTGTAATAGCCACGGTAAATATACTAGGGAGTGGTAATGAGGTGGTTTCCCGTTGGCGTATTGGATTTGCCTCTGGACTACAGAACCGGGCAAGAAACAAGCGTTCCAATTGGTTTTGACGTCATGATCGAGTGTTTAATTTATGTCCATTTCTTACATATTCTCGACCGTACCTAATTCCTAGTTGAATGTAAATATTGCAGTTTTGATAACTGCGTTGTGTAGTAGTTATCTTATTGGAAGAAATTGTAGCTTCAATATCACTTTATAAAATAGTGGTAATTAATTTTTATACTTCTGGTATGATATTTTAATATTGCTTTTTTCCCCTAGGTGTGGCAAAGGGTAAATGTAAAATGTTATTTATTCGGCAGAAAAATGAATAAAATTATATAAATTCACTTCATAGAAAATTTAAATCTATACAGCTTTTTAATATTTTGAATTTGTCAAAAATAAAGCTAAAAAAGGGGGTATCCGTTTAGAAAACTAACTCTGTAAATAAACTGTAAACATCAGAAAGTGTTGCCTACGAGAATTAGCGCGATGGTAACGCAAACCATTAGTTTTTCCCCTATCAAAAGTGGCTCAAAGCACCTAAAGAAGTTTTCACTTCAACTATAAAATAAAAACGTATGACGATTGTAAAGACCACTAAGCTCGAATCCCTAACTACTTGCCCCAATTGTCCTTTCCATGCGCACAGCAAATGCGTCAATAATTACGTGTGACCACAGCCACAACTTTGCATCATTTTCCAAATTTATGCCAAGACGAATTTGAAAAGACTGTTCAGAAATTGCAATTTCTTTCAACTTAAAATTAGTTGGGAACCACATATTATTTTTTTTATTGTATAATATACAATCCACTGTTAGGTATATTAATTTGCAAATTACACACTTCTTTTAAATTATGCATTAATATGCGTTAGTTTTTTGAATCTGGCACATTTAACAAACGACAAGTATCCAAAGTCCTATTTAAAATGTTTTCCAATAACAGCTATTTAAACTAACAATTCGAAAGTTGAGTCCGACATGCAAATAATTACTGCCTAAACAAATAAAAAACATCAATAACAAAACTAAAATATTATTAATATAAAATAATACGTATATCAATAGTAATGTGTTGTCTCAACTGTCAATTGTATTTTACTCCAACGCGTTTGCGTGCATGATCATGATGTCAGAACCAACCAATTGGAACGCTTATATCTTGCCTGGTTCTGTAGTCCAGGGGCAAATCCAATACGCTTCCCGTTGCCTGCCTCATCGCAGTGTGGAAACCACTTAGACTGCTTCAGTCATGCTTTTCAGTGTTCATTCTTGAAACAGTCTTGAATCAAATTCGTTATGCTTTAATATGATACTGAGAGTGCCGCTTCCCACTCTGAATTATTATAAGTCTTCAAAATTGTGAAGAAGAAAATAATGAGTATAATCCCATAATCCCTTTTCCAAATGTATTAAAATTTGAAACATATATTTAGACTATCAGGGCTTATCATTTTCTATAATGTAAGCAAAAGCAATATATCGTCTACCTCCCCATTTTATCGAGCAGAACTTTTACCGTGATCATATTTTATTTTAAACATGGAACATCAAGGAATGGGCCATTTTATTCCAGTAAAAATGTCTTACTTTGATTCTAGCAGATAATAACCTTCATGATCGAAATAAACACAATTGGGAAAGGGGTTATTCAGTTATTGACCTTTTTTTTACGACAGCTAAACATTTTTATTAAACCTTTTTTCGCAGAACCTTCTAATTTGTCGTCTTAAATCGACAACCAAGCATTATCGGCGAAATTTGAGGACAGCCTGTATAATTCTTTACAATATCATAATTTACCTCTCAGTTATCCTCCGAGTCACGTAATTCGAAAGTATTTAGTGATTCTATCAAAATAAGGGAGCCGAAAGCTATTAGTATGAATTGGACGAAATTGATTTTTGTCTACAATAATAATTTCGTGCAGGAACTTGGATATTTCTTAGTAAACATGCACGGGCATTGGTGTGGCGTGACGTGTTGAAATTATCACTTGTATGCACAAAATCGATACATGTATGCAAAAATATTTTTCACAAGCCCACACATGGGTTTATTTTATAAAATCAGAAGGCAAAGATTGAATTGGATATTCTCATAATAACTCTAGGACTACAATCTTATGAGATACTCTGCAACTAGTTTTTAAACATTTTTATGAGAAGTTGGTTTAAAATATTAAAATATCCTTTGATCTACACGGGAACTATTTTTCAAGCGATTTAAGGTTAACTTATTACTAGAGGGTGGTTTATATGCACAGCTTTTAAACAAAATATGCGCATATTATATGTAGATTTTAAAGAAATATTCATCGCAGTTGCAAAAATACCCCCTATAACATGCAGTATATGCATCATAAACCCAAAAAAATTGGGTTCGATGTAAGTCAAACATTTGTTGACCATTTTAAAAATCTACATTAACCACCTTCAATATTAATTCGTTGATTTAAATCAGAAGTACTAAAATTTCTTGATGGATATCTCAAAAATGTAGATATAAATAAAGCAACTCCTTCAACCATTAAATAAATTATTACGGTAATTTGAAATTGCTAGGAATCACATTTTCTAATGAAAATTTTAGAGCCGCATTATTAATTCTGAATTCAACATTAGTATTTGCTAAAATGTTAATTATTTAAATAAATAATCCTCCATGTTCTTTCAAATAAAAATAAAAACATTTCACTAAAATTACCAGGAAAAATGTTCACGAGAAGAGTTGCTTCAGAAAAAGAATTCTAAGGACAAGAGTGTATTACAGTAATTTCACTTAAAAAATATTGATCAAGCTAAATCAAAAGCTGGAAATTTAATTCCTGAATAAAGGAGGAAATCCATTTCCGTCCGCTACTATATTATAATATGACTATATCGCAAAATAAGTAACAACCAGAAGGTTAACTCTCGCCTTATCTCTTTGTGGTCGATGCCGAGAGCCTGTAATCTCGAATTGTTATAAACAGCTTTTTTACATAGGCGTATCGCACATTATTTCAATTATTGTGTTTTGATAATATTTGACTAATTGTAGAAATTATTTGCAAGAATTAAATCCTACACTAACATTGTTAGAACGAAATATGATACTTCAATTCTAAAGAAAAGGCTCCAAGAGTTGGATATGTAACCGGACTCGATTCTTTTAAAATCTCGGACCTTGCCATCTCTACTGCACTGACACTTTCAACATAGACTGGCTCGAAGGTCATAGGACTCAAACGGTCACGTGATGAGAGTTAGCCTTCTGGTTGTTATTTATTTTGTGACTATATTATATGAGCTCATTAGGTAAATATTTACCTACCTAAAATATTTTTGTAGAACTGGCAAAATAACGTCCTTGTCCCATACTAACTGGAGATATACTCGAAATCAAGTGTTTATCTTTGATACTCCACATTTTTGCACTGCAAGCTCTACAGGATTTAAATATAAATAAAACGCAAGTGTTAAAATTACGGGATAAGAATTACGAATATGGATTAATAACAAGCATTGTTTATTTCGAAACCTGCTTGTTGATTAATTGTTTATAAGCAGTTTCGGAACTGGAAACTGGACCTTCACCAACCCCGCCGTAATTTTGCTCGTTGGATAAAAGTTTTACCTGTGGAGTCTACGTTTTCAAAAAGTAATGGGTTTAACTTAGGTAAAATCTTATTTTAGGTCTGAATATTGCACTTTTTTTGCCGAATGCAATAGAAATATGCGAAGCTATTAGAAATATGCCAGTATCTTAAATTTATGGAAATATGCATGCATATGCAAATTGCATATAATCCGCTCTCTACTTATAACATACTAGCGACCTGCTTTACCTGCGACCGGATGGACATATTTATTATTTTGTGTAATTTATTTCAGTTTTTCTGAGTGTACTATATTTATTGTAATACTTTGTCATGGGCCATGCGTTTTCTTATTTCTAAAAGCTAATATATATTTATGACAAATTATGCTAAACAATTATATTTTAAAACAAATCTCCTACCTAATTTATTTTCATGATAACGTGCAATGGTGTTTTTTCTTGAAAATTTTAATCTATTTAAAATTTATGACATTTAGCATTCAAACAACCCAAAATCAAGATCAGAAAAACAATCGGAAAGGACCAGTATAATTCGATGATAAGAAATTTGTTTCCTAAAACAATTTGAAATATACAAAATTGGACAAAATTGTTTTTGAAAATCTAATATTAGCCTTGCAAAAAAAATTAAAACTTTTTTCAATATTTAATAAAATACCCCTTTTCGCCCCACTTTCGGCTTGATTTTTTTAAAATCTACCCCCTTAGGAACTGAATTATCAAAATTGGTCAAATACATGTTTAATTATTTTTTTCTATAACAATTGCCATTTCAAATAGTTTTAAGTTATAAAAAGCACATTGAATTTTTTTTAAACTAATTTGTAAACTCCATTTCATCCCCTTTTTACCCCACTTTAAAAGAGAATTTTCAAAAAATCCTTTCTTGTTGTGAGTTTAGAACATTAAGGGAAACATACAATTTAAATTTCGTTTCTACGTTTTCAGTAGTTCCGGCTCTGCTTTGATTAATCAATTGATCAAGTTCTCTATCTTTAATATTCGAGGGTGAATCAAATATGAACCGAAATTTCTATCATGTCGCCATGAGGGCGTCGGAGTGTGCGCATACTCTTAGACATCTTAGGGGCCTCCTGCACTTAAGCAAATTCCGGTCTCGCTGTTCGTCGTCAGTTGTAAATACAATGAGTGAGCAAGAGGTTCATCCGCACCTTGCGCAGCGCATTATTAAATTCCTTGCCGTTGAAGGTGCAAAGCCCGCCGAAACTCTTCGTAGACTAGAAGCTTAGTTTGGGGATACCTGTTTGAAAAAACTAAAGTGAAAGAATGGCACACAAAATTTTTGGAAGGACGAAATCAAGTTGAAAATGAACCCTATGCCCATCGCCCTCGGACCAGTGTAACTGCGGGCAAGATTACCGCTGTTCAAGCCTTTTGGAAAGTGATTTCCATTTAACTATTGGTGAATCTCAGATAAGGATAAGCTTTGGAAGTACTCAATCCATCATTACAGATGAGCTGGAGTTTAGAAAAATGTCTGCCCGGTGGGTACCTCGTCTTTTAACTAACGAACAGAAATAACAACGTCTGCAGATTTGTCACCGCTATCTTGAATGTTTTGTTAAAAACGTTCAAACATCATGTTAATGATGGTGATGGTTTTTTGCCACGTATCGTTACGTGTGATAAGACTTGACCCACCAATACATCCCTGAATCTAAACAAGGAAGCGTGGAGTGGAGAAAAACTTGCCTCTCAACTGGAAAGGTTCTCGCGATAGTGTCCTGGGATTTTAAAGGAGTTGTGCACGTCGATTTTCTGCTTGAACGTCGTAGGGTTAATGCTGCCTACTACTGCCAGCTATTGGATGAAGCAAGACTTGTATATCGGCAGAAGAGGCGCGAATTTTTGGTCAGAAATGTGATTTTGCTTTACAACAATGCCTGCCCCCACTCAGCCAATCTGACACCTTAAAAATTAAGGGAAATGCATTGGACAACACTTAAACACCTTCCTTATAGTCTCGACTTATCACCACGCAATTATGATATGTTTGGGCTACTGAAAGAAGCTCTAGGAGGTGAGCGATTCTATGATGAAGCTACTCTGGAGACATATGTGTGCAATTGGCTGCAAACACGCCCCCCTTCTTTGTATGATGATGGCATTAAAAAACTCTTAATCCGTTGTGAAAAATGCATAACAAAATCAGGAGATTATGTAGAAAAATAGTTAATAATTTTCATATGTGTATCTTGTATCAATCAATTTTTAAAAACAAATTGTGGTTCATATTTCATTCACCCGCGTAGATTCACTCGGAGCTTGAATTTTTGAAAACAACCAAGATCATGTTTAGTTATTTCTTTTTAATACCTATTCTTTACATATAGACTTTCGGATTGTGAAACAAAATTTTGTTGTAAAATGATTTCTTAATTATTTTTCCGCACTCTTTTTTGCGTTCTTAAAGAATGAACCTTTAAAATCGGCCTAATTTGTGTTTATATATTCCCTTCATAAATTGTTTGCATAGATTTCGGGATATGAAACGCTTCTTTAATATTTTTACACTTAAACTATACATCTTTCCCTTGGGGATTAAGTTATTCAAATCGGCCAAGTATGTCCTCAATTATTTATTTCATATACAAGTTGTAACAAATTCGCTTCTCACCACAGGAATCTCGAAAATGGTAAGAGATACAGCATCGGTTGAAATAGGGCAAAGTTGAATGATTTGGCAACCAGTAATATGTCGTCTAAAAATCAAAAATATTTTTTGCTGCTCTTGAGATTTTTGACAAAAAGTAAAATTTTGGAATTTTGTTTTTATTTTTCCTTGGCGTTATTTGAAGGGTAATTGAAAAACTAGAAACAGTTCATTTATTGTGCCATTACCTATTAATTATAAAAAATAATACAGTAACTTTAATCTGAAAATGGTGTTTTTTTCTTGATGACTGTTTAAAAATACGAAACGATGAGCCACGTGCATCAATGAAGTCTAAGTTTTAAAGGATGCGCAAAGATGCAATAAAAATTATAGGTTTCTACTTAAAATAACATACTTTATGATCATAGCACGAACACAAAACGTCTAATAAAAAATATTTTATGCCATCTTGGAAAGGATAAAACACACAAGTAAAAAATTGTTTTCAGTTTTTCGATTACTCTTTAAATAACGCCAAGAAATAATATAAACGAAAATTCAAAATTTTACTTTTTTTCAATTATTCTAATAACAGCAAGAGATATTTTAAATTTCTTAACAGAATATGCCATATGGCCAAATTATACAACTTCACCCCAATTTAACTGATGCTGTATTTCTTGCCGTTTTCGAGATCCCCGCAGTGAGAATTTGTTACAACCTGTATGCAAAATTTTGGGTTAAGTCTCCATGACTGCCTATTTTTTTTATTTTAAGTTCACGGAGATAGCTAGATAGTTCCACATATTTCATTTACAAATAATTGCACAAATTTCTCTTTTATAAATTCCATAATATCCCATTTTCTGCAAGGTACAAAAATTTCTACTCTAAAAGTCTTTATACGCTTATATGTATTATATTACGCTTAAAATCTAAAATACGGCAAAATGTGGAGTTACACACTTTTCGAGTTTCACCAACAATGTACAATAGGAATTTTTTAACGTTACCTATTGGTATGACCACCAAAAACGCTGCGTACAAAATGCCGATTTCGTACACTTTCAGAAGGGTTCCTTTCTCAATTTATAGGGTTGGCCATCTTAATCTAAGCCTAAATTAAACTTGTTTTGCACAAAGCTACTAACGCGACGTGGTTTTGGAGAGGATTTGAACATTATCGATTATTTAACCTTATTATCTGCAAATGCTTCCTTCCCCATATATCTCCCTTATATGCACAATATATCATGAGGATTCATTTTAATTTAATAACCTAATTCCACATAAAGTTAAATCCCACTTGGATAGTAGATTTGATATAATCAACTGGCGAAAGACTAAATTGGGCGTGAAAATGTTATCTTGGTTTCTTGAATATAGGCGATTGAATCAAATATTAAATATTTCATTTTAGAGTTCACATGTTGATGTATCGCTTCACTGTGTTTTGGGAATGACCAAGTTTAAAAGCATATTTCGTTTTCTGCAACGGCTGGTGTGTGGAAGAGTTTTTATTATCCCCTTGAGATGACCTATTTATTATCATGTGCTGAGTTATTCCTAAAAGAAAGTGTACCTTACGATAATAATTTACAAAATACATTCAAAAATTTAAATTGCGTTGTTTTATTTTTGTCTTGATATTCATTATCAACATCAAAAAAAATTGTTTTCTCCAATTGTTTGGAATGTTTGAAATTTGTCAATTATTTAAAAAGGTTCGTATTTAATGACAATAATCTAGTTCATACTTTCACAAAAAATAATCTTTTAAGGTACCAAATACATAAGGAACTCATAAAAGTCATCTGAAAGCATAAATTGAGAAATTGAGCGAATATTAAAAACGTCAATGTTATTTTTGTGCAGGTCTTAAATTTGATGAATTTCATACAATTTCCGTAAATGTTCTTACCATTTGAAGTACGCTGCTTGAATAAAAGATTAATTTTCAAATCCTTTACAGTCGATACTAAAATGCACCGAAGTGATCTCATATTGTACCACTGCAGCTTGCCATAAGAAAGTTATAGTGGAGTAACAGGAAATAAAGTAAAGAAAGATTTGTGATTTTTATTCAATTTGGTTCAGGGTATGTCGTATTTACTATCAGAACATATCTGACATGAAAAGAAAAGTAATAGCAATGAATTATAACTAGGAAAATACCACTAATAATAGAAATACCAAAAAAGGATCGGTAAATAAGAAATAAGAGAAAACCGTATTAGGTGTCTGGTGATCTAGGCACAAAGATCACACGAATAAATATACCATTTACATACATTAAAACTAGAAGTACCTTTTCGACTTTAGATGTTTTACCGAAGAAATGAAATTTTTGAACCAAATTATAAATACCTCAGAATTTAGATATCGGATATTTGAATCGGGCATCCAGGAGGTACTCCTTCCGTAACTTCTGAGGGCATTCGTTTTCTTTTAAAGCCTATCATTGTCCTGCTACATTTTTAGTTTTTTATAAATAAAATCAAGACGAATTGGAATTCAATTGTTTTCTCAGCGGAATATTGTTGGGAATTCAATTTTGCACTACTTTGCCCATTTAAGCTTCCTTGTATCTCTAATGGTTTTCGAGCTCCCTGTAGTGGAAATAAAATTTGGTTCAACCTGTATATTTCGTATGGCTTGGTTACAGAATTTAGAAAGGTACAAGGAAAATAGAACATATCTCTACGATATCACAGTCTGTAAAAGTCTCGGCTTTCTACATGGGTGATCTTAGTGCTTTGATCCACTTCACTGCTTATTCGTCAGCCTGATGTAATTGTGCAATGGGAAAGTTTATTTTTGTTAGAGGGCACCAGAGACTAAATAGACTGAACGTTTCAATGTTGTCTCATGCGTACAGTTGAAGCTAAAATGCGGGGAAGTGGGGAGGTGCATTCCACTACTCTTTGATATGGTCGGATTAAGTAAAATTTATAAATACGAAACTTGCCGCGTAACGGTTCTAACGATTTAGATGAAACTTTAGAATTAGGAGCTTTTGGACCAATAGGATAATGTTTATAAGTGCTCTTTGGTAAAAGTTCAGGAGAACTATTTTCAAAGACATCTTGGTTTAATAGTAAAACAATTTTCTTTCAATTCGCGACGCCTGTGTATAATATTGTTAAGCCGGTGCTGTAAACACGTCATGATTGCAGTGAAATGGCGACGCGCGCACGCCGATAATTGAATATTTATGTATTTTATTTTTACCTACCCAAAGAATGAAACTCTTGATTTTCCTTCACTAATGTGTTCACTAAGATTTCAACAATGATCCACAATACACTTCCCCATATTTACAGCCCATTTTCTTTAAAAAAAACCGAAGTTATCTTCGCAAAGGTCTGTCAAATAATAAGAGGGCATTGCGAGCTAGATGGAGCTAGGCTTTCGCCAGGCTTTCAACTGGCTTCACTGCTTACCGTGTTAGGTTCAGTCTATTTAGTCTCTGGAGGGCACTCAATCACCAGATGGTGGGGGGGGGGGGGTTGTGCAATGGCCTCTTCCTTGGTTAGTGCGAATGCGGTTTAGTGTCGTCCACTGTTTTCTGGGAAGTGTGAACCCGTGGAAAGGGGGGCGTTTAGTTGGATCCAAGATTAAGTTTAAGGAGTCTGGTTTGCTTCTTGCCCATTCTTCTCGTCAGACTTGGTCGATATTAAAGTGTTTGTTGATCATATTTGGCCCCAATTTCCATGCCGGTTTCCTTGATTTCAGGCGGTGGGACGGTTGGTACAGTCTTGGAGGATGGAAAGTTGATCGTTTTCGATACATTTTCTCCATTCGTGAATCAGAGTTGACTGTCGTCTCAGTTGGGGGGCTCCATGTTTGATAGAACCGGTAACCATTGGACGAGGATTTCGGTGATAGTTCGCATAGTTTCATGTAGGTGAGTGTCGATGGTTTTTGTATGGTTGCTGTTTATCCAGGCTGAGCAGCAATATTCGGCTACGGAATATACTAGAGCAAGTGCCGAAGTTCTCAAAACATTTGCGTTTGCACCCCACGAAGCCCCTGCGATTTTGTGCAGATTGTTGTTTCTTGTCCTCATTTTGGCTGCTGTTTTTCGGATGTGATGTCTGTACGTGAGTGAGCGGTTTAGTGTAACTCCCAGATATTTGGGGAGCGGATTGTATTTGACTGGTTCTGGTTTCTGAAGGTTATCTGGGGTGCATAATTTGCAAATTTATTATTTAGGAGGAAGCAGGTCCCTCAGTTTTTTAGATAGTCGGTTTCGGTCTCCAAGTTTGAAAATGTGTCTTTTGGTATTTCCCGATAATAGAGCAAACCTCGACAACACAACAGTCGTGCTGTGCAATATTTTAATCGAACGAATAAATTGCTGTTAGTCTGTGTCCAGTGCTTTCCAAAAGTAATATATAAATTCTACACAAATTGCTAAGAAATATATTTTGGAAAAATGTTCGGTCAGATCGATTTCTATAAAAAGATTTATCAATCGAGGTATCGCAAGGAGCACTTTGCCCTTTAAAGTTGAAGCTGCTAGCTCTTAGGGATGAAGGGATAGGGGGTTGAAAATTACTTGTCAAAGTTTGTAAAATGTATTTCTTTGCGATTTTATAGAATTTATCCGGTATTTTTGGGAAGCCTGTATGCTGGTACAAAAGCCATAATATAAAAACGGTTGTTAATACACATTTGACTACTGTCTAAAGCGACTCAAGCGAACCAAATGGCAATAGAAAATCACTTTTTGTAAGTATCGTGCCAAAATATTTGTTTGCCAGAGTTTTTGCCATTATTATACCTTTTTCGACCACTGTGGACGGATTTCGCGTGATAGGTCTCATGGGACCCTGTTCAAATCCCTATATCGATCACACCTTACTAATTCTATTGCTTGTCTTACTGATAGCTATATTACCATGTTAGTGAAAGGACATTAGCATGTTGGTGACACGAACCAGTAAGATTTTTGCTCTTCCATAAATCACTACTCAATGCTCCTAAAGAAGTTTTTACTTCAAAAAGGGGAGGATTATAATTCTATAATTAACAAACAAAGTGAATGGGAGTGTTGAAAACAACTGCAGTCCTAAAAGGCCTGTAAATTTACCTTCGTCCATTGTTCGTTTGAAAACTAAATTTTACTTTGTTTAAACCAGAAACCTAAAAACCTAAAAAAGAGTAAATATTTAGATAACTTAATATAGTTGAAATATTAAAAAAGTTTACCAGATGTTACAAATACTTTTTGCAAAATTTTTATTTAGAACAAATTGGAATTACGCAATGTGATATCAGCGCCGCATTTCTAAGTTTAAGCGTTCGATATGTGGCACTTACCCAGCAGGTCATTGTTCTCACGCAATCCTAGCTTTGATGTAATTTAACACAATTACCGCACAATGGCAGTTTTACTTCGGCGAACAGTCGGATCCCTACTAAGAAGCTTATGCCATTTTCGAAGAAAGATAGTTCTGCTTTTCCCCGGGAGAAGAGATATCTAAGTACGAATTGCTAGATAACTGAAAGAGACGCTGAATTTGTAAATTATTTTTAAACATAACCAACTGTTGCTCAGAGTGACATCTCATCACAGATCAGAAATAAATAGCGCAATTTGTAAACCCAAAAAAATACAACAATAACTAAGATGGATATTGTAAAAATGAGACTAATTGTTATAAAATGATTTTTTAAACTGACAATTTTCTTCATATACAGGGTGGGTCAGAAAGAATGGGCCAACGCTAAACTGGAGATAGTAAACACCAAAATATTACGATTAAGCTCAACATGCATTATACCAACGTCGCTGATTTAAGAGGTACGGGGCGTTCAAAATTTAAATTTTATTCTGAAATTTCTCAATAACTGAGAAAGTTTTGTTGCTATAAATTTAATATTTAAAAATTTTATGTTTTTTAGTGGGAGAATTACGAGTTTTAGGTTTATTTTGATTTTCTCGGTAAAGGAGGCCAATTTCACATTATTACTTCGAAAATATAATATCCAAGTAATTTAAAACGAAGGCACTTAAAGGCAAATTGGTTGTTTGTATCAACTTTTTTACGTAAAAAATATGAGGAAATAGAACTACCTATTTACAATAAATATACGTGGATACACAAAAAAGTTATAATAATTTAGAGACATGCAGGATAAGGCAGGTAGCGCCCTCTATCAGCTATTGATAATATGTAGCCAAATTAGATTTTGTCGACTTAAAGAGATCCCTTGTACCAAATCTTCTGCCTATATTACAATTTATTCAATAGTTATACGAAAATATAGGATTTTTTTTCAATTTTGACATGTCGGTTAATATCAACTTTTGGTATAAGGTAAATTTAGCTAAATCACATTATTTTTGTACGAAAAATTCACTATATACACCATTACTTATGGTTCATCCTGCGTTTCCCAAACTTTTTTGCTGGCAGCTCAATATTTTGTTGCTTTCCCTTCAGGGTCCACTAGAAGGTCTTTTTTAATATTTTGGTACATAATAGTTGAATTAAAAGTGGGATATGTACACAGTTAAAATTTTATTTTAAATTTCACTATAATTTGTTAAATTTTTATAGTACCCACATGACACTTGGCAGCTTTATGTTTTTGGGCCTACAAAGAAGTGCTTATTTCTTTTTTCTTGTTTTAATCTTGATTATAGAAAGTGCTGGTTTTACCTTAATGCTTTGGTAAAACCAGTTTCGAAATTTCCCATTCTTAACAGATGACCCTGTATGATTAAGAATGTTATATTATTGGAACGATATGCCAGTATCTATCCTTTTCTTGCCTGCTCAATGTAGTTGACTGTTTAATTTCTCTATGCAGATTTGGTG
This sequence comes from Dastarcus helophoroides, assembly GCA_028583605.1. Taxonomy (NCBI): domain Eukaryota; kingdom Metazoa; phylum Arthropoda; class Insecta; order Coleoptera; family Bothrideridae; genus Dastarcus; species Dastarcus helophoroides. The sequence continues at coordinate 2,023,577 of CM053329.1, forward strand.
ATTTCTCAATAACCATGTGCGTAATATTCTATTGTGACCTCTGATCACCTTGTATTGCATATCAATAAATGTTCTAGTTAGTGTATTGATTCTATCCAAAGTTTTCTTTATATTTATTTATTTGAAAGCTAGGTCTTTACAAAATACAAAAAATCTGTCACATTTACATTAATTATTTACAGTAAGTTCAGTTCTTGTGTTTACAATAATGATTTTGTTGTCATATATTCAAACATATGATTTATCTAGTGTTCAGGTATTCTTTTGCAACATCTCTTAATCACATAATCTTCTTCTAACCAATAAAAGCTCAGAAATCAATAATAAGTAGTAATAATAATAATAATAATAGACATTTTGAATGTAAGTACAGCAACTAAAAATGGGCATTTTAAAATTAAAATTTTTTGAAACAACTCTAAACAAGCCAATAAGGATCCAAAAATAAAAAAAATATCAAAAAATGTGGAGTTTTGTCTGGAAAGTCAAAAATTTTGGTTATCTAAGTATAAACTAAACTTGTGAAATTTGAACTTCAGATTTTGCCAATAAGATATATATTCCAGGGGAAAAACACGAAATTATGATTAAAACAAGATTTTTAATTTGGAGTGGTTTCTCTAAATATCAACTTTTTTTTCTCAAAATTTACAGTTTAAATTTAAAACTCAGAGTTAAAGAGGATTATTTTATAATTTTATTTTTTCCGGACATTTAGATTTTCATTTTGAAATTCCAAATTCTTTATAAATTTTCGGCGGGTTTTCATCTTGAAAGCCCATATTTCCAATTTATCGTTTTATTTTGTCTTTACATCTTTTATACATGATGTACTTTTTAAACTGATCGTATCTCAATAATTCTGAATCTGTTTTGTTGTTCTTCGTGCGCAGAAAAAACAAGCCAACAAAACAAAAAAAAACAAGTCTCTTTTCACCGAGGCAAGAATCAAACCAGCAAGAAATTAGCAAGACAGAAGTAAAATAACTTCTTGCCTTGCTCAGCAACACAAAACAAGAAGTTAGATAGCAACAAGACAAGAAATCTTGGTTTCTGCATCACTAATTTTTTCAACCCACTGATACAAAAAAATGAACTAAATACAGAAGTAAAACTGGTATATTTCTCACATAAAAATCCTACCTTTATTCATGCAAACTAGGTGATTCCCAGCAAGTATTTAGGAAACGAATATTTTGAAAACTTATAATATTAACTTATAAGGTTAAATTAAAACTACTACTTACATTTTGCCATCTTGTTTCGATATCATCAACCAGTAGTGCATTTTCTGCATCAAATTATTCCTCGTTACATGGTAATTTCGCAAAGGTGCACTTGATCAACATTAAATAGACATGATAAGGCGGTTTGACATTTGAATCCGATAACAAACTCAATTTATATTATGCTCTAAAACGGAAAATGCCTACATTCATGAAAATTCCCACAACATTGTATCGACAATGCATTATGAAAGTTTTCCTTTAAAGTGAGTTTGCCTTGGTTATCGCTTATTTACAAATCCTCTAAAAGCACTATCAATTTTATTTTCAACTCAGTTAATAGGTAGCTCTCCCTTAAATGAATGTCCGGCTTTTTATATCAATCAACTTTGTCAATATAGTATACTGTTACATAGATAGTTCAGAAACCAAAACTTTTTTACTCAAACAATGAAAAAGTTAATATTGCATTAGGAAAAATAAATTTTTTTATTTATTAAACAAATCTGTTGAATATAATTTTTTTGAACAACACTGGAAATTAACTTCAACTGTTACCAGCTTTTTGCAATATTCTATGTTCCTATTTATTATTTTTTAGCAAATAGTAGATAAAAAACCGTGTAAGTTATAGCTATTTTACAATACCTTTGGAGATTTATGTATGTAATAAATACAATACCAACCTCAAAACTTACAGCCCATGTCAAATAAATATGCAAAAGGGTAGGCCGTGAAGTATTAAATCAACCTTTAGATAAATCACCAGGACTAAAGCTGCTTTCATGCATAATCATTTTGGTGATTAATGTGTTGCCTATATTTCAGAAGTCGTTTGACAGAAATAATCGGACTTAATGTTTTCCTCATTGTTTTTATTAACATTATTAACAACCCAGCAAACATTTTTGCGATGGTCCAGCATTGGCCCTGCACTGGCTAGCGACACAGCGGTACTGGCTCAGTTCATTTAATTATACACCGTGTCCAAGATAATGAAGGCCAGTATGGACATCTCGAAAACGACAAGAGATACAGATTCGGTTGGTTGGATGTAATATAAAAATTACTAAAAAAATTTAAAAAAATTTAATTAAAATATCCCGAAAATATAATATTTATAGGTTTACTTACTTGCTTGTCATTGTTGAAATAGTCTCTCTTGTGTGCATATCTCTTTTTAGTAAGAATATCCTAAAGGGATTTACCTCTAATACGGTTGGGGCTTATTTCCATGAAGTGACATTGAGCATTGATTTACCAATATTAGGACATTGTTGGCAGTTTAAACTATACTTAAATGTAAAATAAAATATATTTTTGCACTACCTTATATAATGAGCGATTTTACTCTCTTAAAAGCGGGAATAAAGTAAGTATTTTACTTCCTAGGGCAAAAAAGTGCAGTCAACGTAATTCATCAATATTTTATTATAATTATTTAATATTAATATTTACATTAATATTAGAACCACCACTAATACAAAATAACAATGGCAATCCTGCATTCAACCGGTAATGAATCATTAGAAATTCTCCAATATTGGCAATCACGCATTCAACCAGTTATGAACCATTACAGGTTCGCCAGCTTTTGCCAATACTGGAAATCCTGCATTCAACCAATAATAACCCATTACAGATTCGCCAGCTTTTGTCGTTACTGGCAATCCTGCATTCAATCGGTAATGAACCATTAGGGGTTTGCCAGTATTGGCAATCCTGCATTAGGCCAGTACTGGCCAATGCTCGGCCGTTGTCCAATGTTTGCTGGGAATGTAATAATTTTCAGCAGAAATTGATATAAAATATAAAAGATTTACTCTTAAAATAACTTACAACAAATCAAAATATTTAAGTAAGAATTGCCACAGCGCTGCATACAACCATGTGTAAAAATTACTAGTTTCTGTTGTTGCCACTACAAAATTAGAAATCTACAGCCTACTCTTATGAAAGGTTTATCTCAAACGGACTCTTCTACTAAACTGCTGCCTCTACAAAAAAAGAATTAACGACATCTGATGTTTGTTGGGATACGTATGTATTTTGGGAACGAAAGCTAACATTACCTCAGAAATTTGACAGACTTACAGGCAAAAATCGGGTGTTGTAGAAAGAAATGTAATTATGCAAGCATTAAGTTCACAATACAGATTATTACTTTGTTTTCTAGATATCTTCGTGTGATTGTGACTGCCTGAGTTTTTATTGTTTATCCTTAGACTAGATTGAATTAAATGAACGCATGGCCAAGTCATCAATTATTATCTAGTTTCTTTTGAAATTTCAATTTCCTAATTATTATTGACAACTATAATAGGTGTAAGAATTTCGCTTATTCTTGCTGTGTACAATTATTAAGTTAACGAAACGTTAATTTTTCTTCCTTTGCGCCATTTTTAGAACGTTTCGTTGCAACTAAGAGTACAGTCATACTAAATTGTTATATCCTTTTGGAATCCATCTGAAATAAACTTAAAATGGTATATATTTGGGGGATAGTTATGGTGGTAAAATCAGTTTTAAGCCTGCATCTATATTTGAGACTTATTTCATGATAGAAATCTCAGGCATCTGAAACTAAATTTTCTTGCCCGTTTACACTATGACACAAATCTAGCTGAATAAAATTGCTGACACTTATAGCTAAGATAAAGTGTCGATATAAAATGTCTTTGCCACTTTAGATAATCAAAATGTGTTTATGTCTAATTGGCAATTCTGGATACTCAATTCTGCAACCAATGATTTACAAATATTAAATAGGTTTTGTCCTATTAAATTTGCAAATTACTTATGTCAAATAGTATCTCAATATTATAAGTGATATACAATGTTAATCGCATGAAATATCTCGCGAGAAAATAGACGACTACAACTTCTGAGATATATGTCAGACACTGACTGAAATTTGTGATACGACATTTTGTGTCGAGTAATTTATCTCAGCGGTGTGATTAGTCTCAGATAGCTTCTCTCAGGATGGTTTACACTTGATATATTATGTCGGAGAGAAATGTACGAAATAAAGTGATTTTTATTTTTAATTAAAAAAACTAATTAAGGTAGTATCTCCCATTTCACATGGACTCAATACTAATATTTTCTATCATCCAAAGTATTAAAATAAAAACTTTACATGTGGCCGAAATAAGGCATCTAGTTTTAGTAACTTCGGCCACCCATCTAGAATCAATTAATAACGATAATAGGGAATGTTTCAATTAACATTTACTTAGACGATATTTCGAAAAATAAACAGAATATATTTTTATTCGGTAAACGGCACAATTTTATTGTTAGTCATAAGGGATTGCTTATCATTTATTTACAATCAAGTTTCTTGAGAAAAGTGGGAATGTGGGCTCGTTAACCACTCACTTTTGTTTCGGTTGTTACCCCATTCGCTCATCCTTCCTCGGTCACGAGGCGTATAGCGGTAAGGACTTGTTAACAATCTATGAAGGTAGTAATTTCCCATCAGCTAACCCAGCTAGCATGACCGATGTGCTCGTTATGGAAGAGTCGATCACTCTTTCAGGATTACGGAAGCCGCGTTGAACTACGACTTTGACCTTCCTAGATCATCCACGGAAATTGTTTCATTATTTATTACTTCGGAACTTATAGCTGCAAGATGTCTTATACTTTCCTCATTTCTTTTGGAAGTAGAAAAGTAAGGTGACAAAAAGTTTTTTATCCACTTTTTACCAAGGCGATTCATATTATTTTTTTTTACAGTTTATCCCTCACTGTCCAAGTATCTCTGACTAGTTTTCGGTAGTTATGTCGCTAGTTCTGTGTTTAAATTCCCACCTAGATAATGCCCTCGATAAGCGAAAACTTCTCCCGAAGTGATAAAAATGTAGGGCAACCTACTTTTCTGAGTAATGTCCTGTAATATAAATTTTTTCACTGTGTTTTCATTCATGCCTGGCGAATGCTAATTTGTTCTTTTCTAAACCTTTTGGGAAGATTTTCTGAGTAAATTGGATTATGTCTTAACTAGTTTCACCCAAAATATTTTTGGGCTACATAGCCGAAATTACCCTTCAATATTGAACATGTCTTCATTTAATTATAATACATTACGTTCAAAATATTTAATGTTATTTCCGTGGGATAGTTTGTTTTTTCAAAAACGAAATCAAACGAAAAAACAATTAAATTTGCTACTTTTTTGTTGAATGCCGGGGTCTACTATAAAGAAATTTGCAAGTATGGAAGGTTTTGCATAACGGAGACAACGTAATACGTAATTTTTGAAAATTCCTGCAGTGTCCAATAGATCTCATCACCCGTATTTTTGCAAAAAAATAAAAATGGCCAAAGTTATCAAACCTGGCCAAAGTTAGGCGATTTTACGGTATTTATCAACGATTTTAACTTAAGTTTTAAATTTTAAAGTGAATTTGCATAATTCAAAACTGTAATTGCACTTAAACGATTTACGAGGGCAGTCTCTGACTTTTTAAATAAAAATAATTTTTCGGCAAACAAGCGTTTTATCTGTCAACATAGTTTCCTTTTAGTTCGATACGTTTACTCTAGCGTTTTTTCATTTTTTTAATCTTTCCAAATAATAGATTTCTTCAATAGCCCTTTATTTCAGTGATGACCTCTTCATTCGACTCAAATCTCTAACAACCCAGAGATTTTTTCAGGTTTGGAAAGAGGATAGTCACAGAAGGCTAAATCTGGAGAATATGCTGGACATAGTAGCAGTTCGTAGCCCAATTTATGGATTTTTGCCATGGTGATTACACATATGTGAACCCACGCATTGTCTTAAAGAATCAGCACTTTTTTCTTCGCCAAATGCGGTCGTTTCCGCTTCAAATCAATATCAAATTTGCTCAACAGCTCTAAATAATATTCGACGGTAATCGTTTTACCCTTTTCAAGGTAATGGAAGTGAATGACACCGCGTGCATCCCAAAAAACTGTGGCCATGACCTTACTGAACGACATACCCACTTTGAGTTTTTGGGGCACGTTTATCTGGAGAAACCCAAACCCACTGCCTTGATTGTTTCTTGGTAGCTGTTGTGTTGTTCGTCCGCGGTAACGAAACGGCAATAAAACTCGTTCGGATTTTGACTATACATCTCCAAACACTTCTTTAAAGTTGGTACACGGTTGCGCTTTTGGTCGAGTTTCAGCAGTTAAGGGCACCCATGGCGCGGATAGCTTTTCATGTTCAAATATTCATGTAAAATGTGATGTACCTGCTCAGTTGAGATGCCTACAGCTTCAGCCACTTAACGCACTTTCATTCTTCGATCGTCCATTATCATTCCATGGATTTTATCAATGATTTCTGGCAACAACAACGGAACTCAGTAAATCACGTCTTAACTATTGGAATTAGTGGCTCTGAGTCCCGGTATTCATCAAGCCTTTCCTTAGTTTCGGTGATGGTTTTATTACGCAAAAAATGACGCCTAATTAACTTAAAAAATTTAGTTTTTTCCATTTTCCTTTAAATTCTTATTATTTATTTTCAATTGCTGTCAAACATGACCTAAGAGACGCAACTTACTCAAACTTTGGCAGTAAGCTCTTCATAGATCTCGATTAACGATTTAGCTTATCATACGGTATAATAGGCAGGATTTTGTGCCTTATTTGATGTAAGATAAAAAAATTTTAAACAGTTTTAATAAACCTAATGTAACACATATTTCAATTCATTTTGTGCTGACATTTATAAGGCCACGTTGCTCTCAAAACGTTTGGTGGTTAATTCAGATGATTTTAAGGAAAAATTATTACCTAGGCTTAATGTATAATTACGATATATAATCCAACAGGAATCATATTATTCAACATAAATCATACCACCCACATCTTATAAGTATTTAGATTTTTTTAAATATTTTAGATGCCCGTACTTATCATCAGGAATCTCGGATAAAAACTGGGAAATGAGATAGAAGAGGTAGTGAATAATGGAATGCCATTTAAAACAACCTCACGGATTTTAATGTCCCATTAATGGCTCTTAAGCGCAAAATCAAAAATAAAAACATTTTTGCTAAAGACAACATCAAATACTTAGGTAGGAAACCAACACCCTTTGGCGTTGCTCAGAAAAAAGAGTTGATAAACCACATTTTGGATTTTGAAATTAGGATGTATCGCTAGACTATTACAGACCTACGACATGTGACTTTCCAGATTGTGGAAAGAAATAACGTTAATCATAAATTTTCCCGCACAAAACAAATGGGATATGACTGACTGGCTGCTTTTCAAAAAAAACATCCAGAAATTTCATTATGAACCCGAAAGCAACTTCTGCGGCAGAGGCTCGAAGTTTTAACTGCCAACTTATATCCAAATTTTTCAGTGTTTTTAAGACACTTTTTCAGCAATACAAACTTGAACCACATAGCATATTCAATGTTGACGAAATATCTGTGTCAACCATTTCAGGCAGAAATTTGAAAATATTGCCAAGCTGCACGTGTAACATCAGCAGAATGACGGGCTTCAGTGACTGCAGTAATATGCGCTTTTGCTGGGGGATCTTTCCTATCTCCATGCTAATATTTGGTCGAAAACGAATGAAAATTGAATTGATGGATATTTCACTCCCTGGCACCACTTTTGCCTGCAGTGATTTTGGCCGAATGAACCTAGAATTATTTAAAATAATATGGTTTGATCCTTTTTCAAAATTTACAACAAACCTACAGAACAGAATCCGATTTTGTTAATTTTAGATGGGCATACTGAAAAAGTTAATATTATGACGAGTGCAAAAGACAATAATATCAAAATAGTATGCCCTTCTCCACATACAACCCATAAACTGCTACTGCTTGATATTGGAGTTACAGTGGGCAGATATACAGATAAATCTTTGGAAATATGGATGAATAACCCTCCAGGCGGAAGTCTCACAATGCTTCAAATTAGCCAAATATTTACAGAGGCATACCTAAAGGCAGCTATGCCAAGTAATGCAATGCGTTTAGAAAGATGGGAATAGTTTCTTTTAAAGCCGGTATCTTCTTAGACACAGATTTCGACGATACAGATGAGGAACTTTTGTCCATACTAGATGAAAGTTCTGAAATTCGCCAACTTTCATGTATTCCGGTGCCAAGCCCAAATACAAAAGCCTGATTTGCCCCTTGTCATTGTTTTGAAAAAAAGTTAAATACAAACGAAAAGCTCTTTTGCAGTGGCACCTAAATTCTGTCATCCTTTGCCGAAAATAAAAACAAAGGAAAGTGTATAAAAGCTAAAGTTATATGGTACACTGCTGCTTACAGACAGTTTATATAAAGCCCTGCTTGAAAAGAAAACTAAAGAAGAAACATTAAGTAAAAAAGATTAAGTTCAAAAAGATTAGGATGGATTTTATATAACAAATGTCTTAAATAAGCACATCAGCAGTGCGTTGGAGTCGACAAGGAAGACGTTGACTTTCTTTGTGATTTTTGCGTTAAATAAATGAAAACTTTTAATGTAAAGAAAAATATTGCCTTTTTAATCCGCAAATTTGCCATCATTTTGGAATATTATTTTTTTAATTACAGTTTTATTTTGTGTTACTTTTGTAATTAATATAAATTACTGTTTACTTTATATTTGTTTCCGTTATAGTTCTTTTACTTACTTAAATAGAAGAAATCATTTTACCCCGTACTTCTAACATTTAGATAATGATCGTTTTTATAGTATCAAAATTGTTCAAAGTAAAATTTTTATTTTTTAAGAAGTGCAGTCAATTTAATTTCTTAGAAAACAATTTTTAGCCGAAGTATTTTCCAAGATATGGCCCATTAATCCTTAGATGGATTCCGCGACCTCCATTAATATGTTTAACTGTTATCAGACAGGATTTAGATAGATCTATTATTAGTTATATATTAACTTTTATTTTAAATATTTAACAAATTGGCAGAAAAGGAAAATGTAAACAAAGCATAAGTAGATTTGAAAGAATTGTTATTATTGGATAAGTAGAACACATTTTAATAAAATTGTAGCCTAATAAAGAAAAGAACAACTTTCTTGAACAACTTGTGTAAATGTTTTTTCTTCATTAAACCTGGAAAATTAAACCTGCAAATAGTGAAAATTAAATTCCATAAAAAAATACTTTAATTTCGCCTTCAAATAAGTAATTCCTTCTGATAATTAAGTTAATTTGGAATGAAAGATTTTGTACAAAAACAGCAAATTACACAGAAGTGGTAAAAATGTTATTTTAACCGTCCTTTCGCAAATACCTATACTTTTCTGTAGTTATAAGAATAGTTCATTAATTTTTAAGGGAAGTAGTTCAATTAAGGATCTGTAAATTCCCCACACTTCCTCGTGACCCTGCTAAGTTTCAAATTCTAAATCAGATTTGTAACTTCTTGTCAAAATGTTCGTTTGAGTTTATGAGATTATATATTGTATTACAGTTTCTGAAAATACAAATGTTGAATTTGCAGCGACAAATGTCTAAAACAAAGGGACCGTTTAATGTACTTTCAGGGTAAAATGTATTCTCTGTTTTGTGCTGCAAAGCACGAAAGTATCGATTAAACAATAACATGGAATTAACAAAGCCCGGTTTTACTTGCTTCTGTTGGTAATTTGCAGGTATATATCTGAAGGATTTCCCAGAACGAAAACATTTATTGGTTTGGTGCGTGGTAGCACCTAGACTATTTGGCTGATAAGTTTTTTTTCTTATAAGATGACTTGAATGATAACTAATGGATTGGTAGAAAATAAAATATAAAAATAAACTTCCATAAAAATGACAAAATTATACTCTGATTTTAAATTGTCAAATTTTAACATAACAGAACAAAAAGTAAAACCCATTCTTATATTGGTCTGAAGATATTAAATTAATAAATTTAAACCCTTACTTGTAAAATTTTTCAATGTGCGAAAGTCCTAATTTTAAAATAAATTAGATAAAGACCAATGGGACCGTTCCTAAATTAATTATGTTAAAATATAAAAAATATCTTGCTTTTTTATTTACCAGTAAATCGACAGATGAAACTTCAAATAACGGTTTGCCGGTAATTTCTACTGCCAAAAATCAACATCATAAATGGATAGTTTGTTAAAAATACATATTAGAGTATTTTCGATTCAGGTTGCCTTTTATTACAAATGGACCAAAATTAGCAATTTTCGAAAAAAAGACTTTGTTTATTAAATTTTTCACTTGTTTTGAGGCCACATATTTAAAAATTTCAAAAATCTAAAAACAAAGTAAAGAGGGTACCTTAAAGCTACGTGAAAACGTTATTAAGTACCATTGATCTCAATTAAATTCCGTGATTAAATAAAGGAAACATGTTTAAAAGCAACTGAATACGAGAATTTAAAAAAATAAGTGGTTAGTATTGACTTGCAAACCATGCTTTTACATTTAAAAATAAAATTTAATTCCAAGCAACTTTCCTTAATAATTTTTTTTACGTAGCCTTAAGATTTAAGGTTTTCCTAAAGATAAAAAAACACTTTGGTAGACCTACCATTATTGCTAAATTTTAGTGAATGTAATTTAAGAAAGTACAAACTCAAGCTTTAGAATCAGCTTAAAAACGTTATATCTAAAAGATATTTCAACAAACGTATGTAAGAAAAGTTTTTGGAAAAAATCTCAGTGCAATATAAAAAATAATGAAGTGTGTTCTAAACATTCATAAAAATGTTTTTTCACAACATTTAAATTATTCCTAAAGCTCCACCGTCTTTGATAGCACGCAATTTTCTCCTTACTTGTTGCATTAAGTGCTGGACGGTCAGATTATCTATTTCCCAAATTTTTTGAGATTCAGCATCGTAACCGTTCTTCATTTCTGGTCTTTCAGCATTTATCATAGACCTTTTTACCCATTATTTCCTAAAAGTTTTTAACTGGGCGTGTCTATGGAGCATTTGGAGCATTATCATTTTTTAATACAAAAGGGATATTGTGAGCTTCTAACCAAAATCTGGGTATTCTTTTTATAGCCATAACTTCGTAAGCTATGGAATATGACAAGTATGATACGAAATGTTAAATTAAGACATTTTCACAGGGTTTTTTTTCCAGTGGCAACTCGATACTAACTTATTTTCCATTAGTTTACAGCTAGTTATTTTTTTCCGAAATATTTTGTTACATATGTTACATGGTTTATGAATATTAATTTCGTAACATCAACATTAGGGCGACCCAAAAAAAAAAAAAGATTTTTTTTTCAAGTCTCATATGAAAATATGTTAGTTTACCATGTTTTAAGAGCCCTCTCCGAAGGACAGCTGAAAAAAAAATTTTTTAAAAGGTGGCACAAAATTTTTTAAAATTTCCTAAATCATTAAAAATCGAATTTTTATTTCTTTATATACTTTTTCTCGTGACTTCATTCCTTTTTACATGAAAAATCATGAAGATTCTGAAAATTTCAAGTCAAAATTTTAATATTCAGGGGTCGCTCCAAATTTTTTTAAGTTTCTAAGGAGAGTACTTTATATCTTTTTGAGCTACTTCTGAATATGAATATTAACGAACTAAATATTTTTTTCCTTTAATTTGACATGCTAAAGAAAAGAATTAAAGCCAGAGAATCAAAAAAAAATTTAAACTACAATTTTCACCATTTTAGTATAATTGTAAGAATTTTACAATTCTTTAATTTGTGTAAATTAATTTATTTTACAAGAATTAACATTTTAATAATGTTTTTATAATTTTTTTTAACATTTTTATAATTTTTAAACACAACAATAGTTAATTATTAGATACATTTGAATTATTTTTAGTTCAATTTATTGACATGAGGCGCGCTAAATATTATTTGTCTTTGTCTTCGACCGTTCCTTTTATTTACTGTTGTTTATTGTCAGCGTCGCTTTTTGTACTGTACTGAGCGTAATTTATATGTAATTTAACAGTTCATGTTAATGACAAGTAAATGTCAGAAATATAGTTTTGTCATCGTCTTTTGAATTGCTATGAAAGGTTACTATTTTATTTATTTTAAAAATATTTTTCGTAACTAAACATTTTTCTAACCTCAAATGTATTTTATAATGTTACATTGTGTATGCTAAAAAATACTGTCAATAATTAAGAGTTTTATTTTAATTGATTTATTTTACTTATTGACAGCAATTATTGTTAATAATTGATATACTTTTTTATAGTTCCAAAATGAGCTCTCGGCAAGGATTACGATCAGAAGTTTCGCAATTGGGTGAATGGTTGCCAATTGCCAACAAAACGTTCAGTTTTAAGTTATTTTTTATATTACCATTATGAGCATCAAGAAACAGTAAACGAAAGTTTAAACACAACATCAGAAGCAGTTTTAAATATCTGGAATAGTAACAACGTAATCAAATAATATCATGTCAAGGAAAAGGTGAATCAGTTATTTACAGTTTGGAAAAGTTTAAAAAAGAATCGGCTGAGGTTATCTACAACTCAAAAGCAAAATGAAAATGAATTTTCAAAATCACTTGACGTATTATTTGATATTTCTCTTAAATGCTCATTGCCTTATGACCAAGCTCACAATTCTGCTCCTTCTACATCAACTGCAGTGAGTTCAAAAAACGATGAATTAAATAAACCTTTATCTCAAAAAAGTAAATTATCTCTATCGAGCACGTCTTCTCACGAACTTTATGCTTCTCCTTCTAAAAAAAAGCCTAAATACAAGATTTCTCCAGTCCTGTCGTCAATGCTTGATCGCACTAAGACATCGTATCAAAACGGTTTACTATTGATGTCTGCTTTTTCAGCAACGTTAGATCGTAAAGTTTCAGATGTCACACTAAGCAAAGAAACTATTAGACTCACGCGACAAAAACACCGAGCTGAGGAAGCATTACTTATAAAATCATCGTTTCGTCCAAAAGTCCCTCTTACAGTACACTGGAATACGAAAATGTTTAAAGCTTATAAGTCTACTGAATCAGGAAATCGTTTGGCAGTGGTGCTTCATCTTGCTTGTAGACATCACATTTTGGAATTAATTTTTACTGCCACATTTGGATTACTGCTAAAACCAGTAGTCAGTGGTCCTAATATTAAACTGTTTGAACGTTTCAGGAACCAGTGGAGAAATTTGGATACAATGAATTTTGATAGTGGAGAAATTGATGATGAATCTGACACAGTTTTGTTTATTATTGATCAGCTAAAAACAAAACAGCCTCGCGATGATTATAAAGAATTTTTAAATTTATCTTTACTATACTTTGGAAAAACCACCGATCATAATGATCGAACATTCCGGGAGCATATCACAGAGTCCGATGGATGGCAAAAATTATTTATTGCCTAAAGATATATTGTTTCCGCAAACAATTGAAATTGTCAGCCACAAAAGTTTCAGGTCTTCGGAAATTTAATAAATTTGTAACAAATATTTATTTATGAGCTTGGTTCCTTTCTTCTAAGTCAATATCGGCACCACGAAATGACTTGCGACTGCTAAAAGATTTAGTAAATTATAAAAATGAAGATAAATCTATAGCAGCTGCTGCATTAAAAGTATTCTCTCGACATCTATGGTATTTGGATGAACATTTGGTTGGACTATCGTTCTTTGATGACGGGATTTCAGTTACAACTAAAATAAAAATGGTTTCAGCTTTAGACAAAAAATCATCGACGAAAACGATGAAAAACCGAGCAAGTATTGATCCAAAAAATATAATCGATAAAGATATTGATGATTTTGTTACGGAGAACACTAGATTTTTTTTCAAATCTTTAAAACTCAATGAATCATTTTTAGCACTACATCCTCGATCTTGGAAATCAGATAAAAGTTATTTAGAAGGGCTGAAGATTTTTTAGGAGCTAGAGGTTGTAAATGACTCAGCTGAACGTGGGATTGTCCTGATGCAATCATATCATGACACAGTAACTGACGAGACACAAAAACAATACTTGTTGCAAGTGATTGAAACTAATAGAAAAATGTTTTCTTATGCTACCAAAAAGAATTTGATGACTCACTTTGATAAAACTGCTGAGTAAAATTAACTACACTTGATATAATTATCACTACTGGAACCTTGTTGAAGTAAAATTTTGATTCTGCTTTTAATTTAATTAAACATTAATGAGTTGTAAAATGAAGTTAAGTTTTCATGAGTGTTAATTAGTATGTAAAAAAATACTTAGGTAAAAAAAGTTAAAAAATATTGTTGTTCTAATATTGTTTATAATTGACTATTGTTGTGTTTAAAAATTATAAAAATGTTAAAAAAAAATATAAAAAAATTAAAATGTTAATTTTTGTAAAATAAATTAATTTACACAAATTAAAGCATTGTAAAATTTTTACAATTATACTAAAATGGTGAAAATTGTAGTTTACATTTTTTTTTGTTTCTCGGGGTTTAATTCTTTTCTTTAGTATGTCAAATTAAAGAAAAAAAATATTTAGTTCGTTAATATTCATATTCAGAAGTAGCTCAAAAAGATATAAAGTACTCTCCTTGAAAACTTAAGAAAATTTGGAGCAACCTCTGAATATTAAAATTTTGACTTGAAATTTTCAGGATCTTCATGATTTTTCATGTAAAAAGAAATGAAGTCACGAGAAAAAGTATATAAAAAAATAAAATATCGACTTTTAATGATTTAGGAAATTTTAAAAAATTTTGAGCCACCTTTTAAAAAAATTGTTTTGAGCTATCCTTCGGAGAGGGCTCTTAAAACATGATAAACTAACATATTTTAATATGAGCCTTGAAAAAAACATCTTTTTTTTTTGGGTCGCCCTAATCAACATACATTATAATTATGTCCAGTAAATGATAAATACATATGTATATCTACCGTCCATTTGGTTATTATAATATATTATTACTTGTTATTTTGCTGCATCCAAATAATAAAGGATAACTTTTTTTCAGAAACTGGAGGAAAAAAATTTGGAGATCGCTGTGTGTCATCAGATGAATGCGGTTTTGAGGGTTCTTTTTGCTCGAGTGGTAAATGTCTGTGCTTACCAGAATCATCAATTACGAATCATATCGACAAATGCGGAACAGGTAATGAAAGCATGCCTTATACTTATTTATTTACTACGTAGGGTGAGTCTGACGTAGACGTAGACAAAATCGCGAGAATATCTACATCCAAATCAATTTTGTCTTTACACAGTTTTGAACAAATCTCAATATTGCCTAGGGACTTTGTCACACGTTTCTATCTGTACAATTCAGGTAAAATAGTTTAAAAGGTACCATGACATATGAGACAGGAATACTTGCCCAAGGAAGTTGTAAGCCAATCTATTGGTTTCTAATTTGTTTAGAGACATCGCAGGATTTTGTTTATAGACACCATTTCGATGATTTTGCCTATTTCTAACTATAAGAAACCTCCTACTACCAGAGAAAACCTAAAGATAAGATTAAGAGAAGCTAGTCAATCAATTTTTCTTCTAACCCTACATAGATAATTTCCTTTACTTTAGGTGACAACTATAAAGTATTTTGGAAGCCTATAACTCGGAAACTACACATTTTTTATTGAATTATTTTTCTATATTTCATGTGTATTTATTTACCGTCCTGATCTACTGTCAAGAGTTGTGAAATTAACGCACCTCCCGTATTTTAAAATATTTAGTAGTTTTAAAATGCTTGCTGTGAAATCGATGCTAAAACCGCGTTATTGTTAACATTGGTTTATGTATACCCAAGCTATTTAGGTTTATTCTATAAATTGATAAGTAAATAAAACCAATGAGTTACACGACAAGATAAAATAATGGTGAAATTAAGCCAAAAGTAAACGTGACCAAATATAAATTGGAATTTCTTGTTGTGTCAAAATAAAGTTAGAAAGTACCATTGAAGCTATAAATATGTAGGTATATGTATACAAACTAGCCAAGGAATTAGACAGAAAAAGAAAGAAATTCTGATTTTAATAAAACGGTATCACATATTTTTTTCTTTGTTACTAGAATAATGCGAAGTTAACTTTTATTGCTCCTAATTGTATTTTAAGAAACAAATACATTTATGCAAACAGCTAAGCAATAATTCAATAAAAAAAATTTTAATATTTACAAAAAAAGTTGAAAATTCAACCTAATTTGGAAGCTCGTCTGGAAGGCCGAAAAGAGCCTAATGTTTTTGTTTAACGTAGATAATTTTAATACATTTTTTTTCCTACAAAATATTATAAATTTTTTTAAATGGCATTAACTATTTTGCAGACTGATTAGCAAACGCGAACTGAAATTTTTCTTAGAAAAAAAAGATTACACATCACAACCTGTATATCACTTTCTATTTTTGTTAAGATAAAACTAACTATTTTAAAATAAATTGTGGGTTTATTTTTCATTATTTAGAGGTTATTTCGGTGTCTGCAGATAACGCCCGCAATGTTTCTTAATTTTAATTTACAGAACCTTATCATTCCAATCCGAATTTTTCAAGAGATTCAAGTATACAAAATCATATAGGGTGCTTTATTTGAAGCAGAAAACTTTGATACACCACTTTATTACAATGTTCATCTAATTATATTGAAAAATAATTTTACGACATATGTTTATAGAGGCTGGACCATAAGTAATGGTACAAAGAGCAAGAATGGATTTTTTGTTGTATAAAAATAACGTGTTTTAGCTACATTTATCTTTTACCAAAAGTTGATATTATCCGAGATACAGGATGTCAAAGTTGAAAAGTAAATTTTGATTTTTTTCGCATAACTAATGAATACATTTCAATATAGACAAAAAATTTGGCATAGGAGGGTTTTTTTGGTCGATAAATTCCAGTTTCCTAACAGATTGGCAGTAACTCATAGGGGCACCACCTGCGCTACCCTGTATTATTCTAAAGCATCACAACTTTTTTGTGCCTCCATGTACACTTATTTTAAATGTGTATCTTTATTTATGTACATTTTTTACGTAAAAAAGGTATACTTTCTGAATGTTAATACATGCACCCGTTTTCAAGATATTTGCCTTCAAAGTTTGCCGTACGTTTATTTTAAGTAACGGAAATGTGAATTTTTCGTAGTAGGTTTCAAAATAAAAGTAATAGAACTGACTCTAAAATAGTTTATATCAAATATTAATTTGCTGCCATTATTATTACACATATTTTTTTTAATTTCTAAAGCAAATTTAAACAAAATACCAAAACAAAATTTATTTTTAAAAAAAGTATGCAAGAAATGATCTTTTTTCATGTAAATGGATTGTAAACAATTAAAAATCTGGATGTCTCTTATTGAAATTTATATCCAAATATCTGCTTTGACCATCCAGATCATTGAAATTTTCTTGTGATGACTCAGAAGTCATATCTTACATCTCTATGTTAGAAAATAACTTATGTCTTAATTTTTTGCATTTTCTTTACTAAGATTTTTATAATTTAGGTAACAATATTATCAGCACTGTAATATTTGACATAAATTACTTTAAAAGCTGTCTTATTATTACTTTTTCATGCCTACTTCGAAAATTTAATATATTAGTAATTTAAAACGAAGGCACTTCAAACTTTAAAGGCAAATATCTTGGAAACGGTTGCTCGTATCAATTTTCAGGAGGTAAGCCTTTTTTACATAAAAAATATGGGGAAATAAAACTACCTATTTAAAATAAGTATACATAAGTACACAAAAAAGTTATGATGATTTATTCATGCAGGATAGCGCAGGTAGCGCCATCTATCAGCTATTGATAATATGTTCACAAAGTAGACTTCCTCGACTTAAGAAAACCCCTTGTGCCAAATTTCGTGCCTATATTACAATTTATTCAATAGTTATACGAAAAAAATCCAAATTTTATTTTCCACTTTGATATCCAGTATTTCTGTTAATATCAAATTTTGGTCTAAGATAAATGCTGGAAATCGCCGCGATCGATATCTGACAAAGTATTCATCTAAAAAATTTTAAAATTTAACAACTTAGCAAAGTTGACAAGGCCAACACAACTAAAATATTCGCAAAGTTGTAATACTTCCGCTTATACCGGAAGTTGACACCAACTTCGTTATTTTAAATAAGACACCCTAAATATTTTTTAATTTTATTTGATATTTTAAGGCCACTTTGGATAAAAACATTGTTCTTAAAATTTATAATTTTTGAGATAATTATATTTTTATAAGAAATTTGACAAATGCAACATCCCACTAAATTCTTTGTATTTTTTTTAGAACCCAGTTATTAATTCGATATTTGGTTTGCAAAAATATACAAGGCGGACCATAAGTAATGGTACATAAAGCAACAGTAGATTTTTCGTATAAAAATAAGGTGATTTAACCACATTTACCTTATACCAAAAGTTGATCTTAACAGAGATACAGGGAGTCAAAGTAATTTTTTTGCATAACACATTTCACTAGGGACAATAAATTTGGCATAGGGGGTTTCTTTGGTCAAGAAATTCTAATTTGCTAACAGATTGTCAGTAAGTCTTAGGGGGCGCCACCTGCGCTACCTTGTATTATTCTAAAGCATCATAACTTTTTTGTGCCTTCATGTACACTTATTTTAAATAGATATTTATATTTACCTACATTTCTTACGTAAAAAAGGTATACTTTCTAAATGTTGATACAAGCAATCGTTTTCAAGATATTTGCCTTCAAACTTTGCCGTACGTTTATTTTAAGTTATGTAAATATGAATTTTTCGCAGTAGGTTTCAAAATAAAACTAATGAAACTGACTTTAAAATAGTTTATATCAAATATTACTCTACTGATATTATTATTACACACAATTTTTTTTAAATTTCTATAGCAAATTTAAATAATATTCCAAAACAAAATTTATTTTCAAAAATAAGAATGTGGGAAATGACTTTTCCATGTAAAGGGATTATAAATAATTAAAAATCTAGCTATCTTTTATTGAAATTCATCTCCAAATATCTGCTTTGACTACCCAGACTATTAAAATTTTCTTGTGCTGACTCAGAGATCATATTTCACATCTCTATGTTAGAAAATAAATTACGTCTTAATTTTTTGGATTTTCTTCATTGAAATTTTCAAAATTTAGGTAATAATATTATCAGCAAAGTATTGTTTGACATAAATTAGTTTCAAAGATATCTTATGATTACTTCTTTTTCAAGCCTACTTCGAAAATTTAATATCTTAGGAATTTAAAACCAAGGCACGTCAAGCTTTAAAGGCAAATATCTTGAAAACGGTTGCTCGTATCAACTTTCAGAAACTACACCTTTTTTACGTAATAAATATGGGGAAATAAAATAACCCATTCGAAATTAATATACGTAGGTGAATAAAAAAGTTATGATGATTTAAAATTATGCAAGACAGCGCAGGTAGCGCCACCTATCAGCTGTTGGTAATATGTTAGCAAATTAGAATTTGTCGACTTAAGAAACCGCCTTGTGCCAAATTTCGTGCTTATATTACAATTCATTCCATAATTAAACGAAAAAATCGAATTTTTTTTTCAACTTTGACACCCTGTATCTCTGTTAATATCAACTTTTGGTATAAGGTAAATGTAGCTAGATCACATTATTTTTGACAAATGACCAATTAAATGTTCTGTAATTAAACAGTTAAACGTGCTTAAAATTGAAAATATGTACAACCGCAACCATAGACTAGTTTCGGCCTTCCTTGGCCTCGTCAGCATGGTACGGTGGTTGTATACACTTCCAATTTAAAGCCGTTAGTCAGTCGTATAAGTACCCAAGAGAGCAAACCTCCATCGGGTGACTTGTAACTGACTTTTAACTGTTTATTACGCAAACATTTTCGCTACATGCTAATTGAAGCATTACTCTCTGCTGAGATAATAAGCCTTGTATATACGAATATATACAAGTTTATTACGATGCAATTGAAATATAATTTCATTAGAATCTAATGAAAATTAGACTGCAATTGCCTCACCTACGTGAACTTTGCAATTGCAGTCTAATTTTCATTAAATTCTAATGAAATTAGATTTCAATTGCATCGTAATAAACTTGTATATATTCGTATATACAAGGCTTATTATCTCAGCACATTATTTTTATTCGAAAAATCCACCATTGCTCTGTGTACCATTACTTATGGTCCACCCTGTATACGAATCTATCTAGTGCACTTTTTTCATATCTTCAAAAATGTTATACCGAGTGTTGAATTCAGGTCTGCATATTTTGGTAAATTCAAACAACAATAACTTTGTTATCTCAAATGGAACACCCTATGTTACTGATATAGGCATTGCGAAAGTTTCTTTTACGATGTTTGGAAATAATTGCAATTTTAACTTTTTTGTTTATTTACAGTCATTGAATTCAAATTATTTATAGTAGCTCATAGTGTATGATGAAGATGAAATTAAAACATGCCTAGTCCACATAATTGGAAATGCTATTTCGACCTTTTCATTATCAATAACAGATCTTCTTATATCTGATTTCTCTTTTACAGGGTCGAAATTTGTGACATCTTTTACCATTTGCTTTACTAAATTTCATTAGAATATCGAACAGCAAATTTATCTTTATCACATGTTCGTGATATTAATTTGTTACATCGTCAGAAAATAATAAACAATTTAAAATAATTCTCATTACTAAAAAAAACGATCAGGCATGTTTTCATTTTAGCTTTCCCACATACTATAAAACAAACTATGAATAATTTGACAAATGGTTTCCTGATAGTTTAATTGTCGATAGAAATTAATTCTACTCATAACGTCACTAATATGTGACCCAACAAGAGGTCATTTAATGTGAAATGAAAAATAAAAGTAAAAAAAAATGCAATTGATTCTAAAAATTGTAACAACAACCCTTGGAAAGTTTATATCAGGTAAAAGATAATTAAAATCTATAAAAATATAGGGTGTTTCATTTAAAATAACAAAGTTATCGCTGTTTGAATTTATTATAATGTTCAGATGTGAATTCAGCACTCGGTATAATGTTTTTGAACTTATAAAAGTAGCGCAAGTTAGATTTGTATGTGTTCTACTTACGCATTAAATATCAAATTAATAACTGGTTTTAGAAGATACAAAGAATTGGGTGAGACATTTTTTATAAAAATCCAATTATCTCAAAAGCTACAAATTTTAAGAAAAATGTTTGTTTTCCAAAGTGACCTTAAAATATCAAATTAAATTCAAAAATGCAAAAATATATAGGGTATAGGGTGTCTCATTTAAAATAACGAAGTGGGGCACACTGTATACTAAATCACATTATTTTAATACGAAAAATCCACTCTTCCTCTGTGTACCATTACTTATGGTCCAGCCTGTATAAACTTTTCGTTTTATTTTGGGCTCTAAAATACGAATCTGAATTTATGGTACTACTTTTAAAACCACCTTGTATATTTAGAATTTGCATAAATAAGTTTAAAATAGCCGATGTTTTCTTAAATAATAATTATTAATTGAAAAGTGGCAGAACGATCCCGACTCTCCCCTATGAATTTTATTTACACACGTCTTTAAGTATATTGCTATTATTGAAACATAAAACTAATTTGATTATTTTAAAAATGATTTAACCACGTGATTCCCAGCTGCTTATTTTCAGAGTTGAAAGATGTTGCATTAAATAGAGAAAATAATTATATATTTTTATTTGTAATTTGGAAACCTATATTATTTTACTGTTCGGTATACATTGTAAGTACTTTCACCGGCACATATAAAAATTTTTGCTAACAGCAAGGGGGGTAAGGATTTATATTTTTTGTGGAATTTTTAAGGCCGCTACTATTTTTAATAATCTTTGAATACAAAGAGAATGTATGCAAAAAGTTGCCTTTGAATCATTCACACCGCTAAATGATTTCTGACGTATAGATCAATTTTTTTTACCCGCAGCTCGGAAATTAAACCGTTTATAACATCGATTCATAGGAATGTATTTGTCTTTTTCAACTAATCCAATATTTTCAATAGGTTTCACCATTTATTCCAGGACCAAACTGTTTATTAAATTTACATTTTTTTATTAAGTATTTTTCAGATTAGCCATAGACTAGTGTTTCCCAACCGGTGTGTGGCCAGAAGTTCTCAGATGTGTCGATAAAATATAAAATCTAAAAAATTTACAAACGCATAATAGCAACCATTTTTTTTCCTTTTTGGCGGTCACAAGGACACTTCTTTCTGTTGTCAAAATTTATTGGATGCTCATGAGAATGTTCTTTTTTTGCGGCATCAAAAAATTCTTAGGCGGTTGATGTGCGTCGTCCTTTTTTACCCAATACCAAAGTGTGTTACAAGAAAAGGTTGGAAAACACTGTCACAGACAATTATTTTTCCCGGATCTGTAATGAAATGCAGTACTCTTTTTAGTTGAGCTTAGATTAGAAAAGCAAGGACATTTATCGACCAGGCATTGTAACAAATGGCAGCAAGGCTGACCAGAGGCTAAATCTCCTCTTCTTTATTATAATGCGGGCCTCGACAGCTACATTGAGCAGGACATTCAACATTCACAGAAAAGAGCAGTTCCAGATTTCTAATATTTTAAATAGTAGCACAGGAGTCACTTCTGCATTAGAGAAGGCACTTTATGGAAACTCATGATTAATTTATTTTTAATGAAAGGGATTCTGGAAATATATAAGCACTTTGGGGCCCTTGAAAATTGAAAATTTGAAATTGAAAATTGAAATTTATCCAAATCAGGAAGTATTTTATCAGGACGAATCTAGACTATGTATAGATCTCTAATCATTTTTACTGCTTGCTTTGCACTTGTAATTCACCCTAGAGACAGAATAATGGGTTATTGCAGTGTTTATTTTATGGATTATATTAGGTGCCCTTAAAGCACTAGCGTGACTGTAAATAATAAAATACAAATAAATCACCCCTACTTGTGTACCCCAAAATGGCTTAACCTTTTGGATAGTATATAATTCTCTATTTCAACCACAAAATGAAAGGAAGTCGATACATTAACAATATTTACTACGTTATATTTAATTATTGAGCAGTTATTGTAACGAAGGCAACTAAGGTGAATCTACAGAGTTTTTCTGTTTCAGCGGCTAAAGTTAACGAACCTTGCTTTTTTAACGAACAATGCGAAGCATCAACACCACAAACAGAATGTAAGGACGGAATATGCACATGCAGATTTGAAAAAAAAACCATCATAAAACCTGATGGCACAGTGGAATGTGTTGGTAAGTCATCTAGTTATTCTTTGTTTTCTTAAATTAACTTGCTTCCTAAATTTTCGCATTGGTTCAAAATGTTTATTTTTAGTTAAACTCATAGTAAAACCCATTCTTATATTGGTCTGAAGATATTAAATTAATAAATTTAAACCCTTACTTGTAAAATTTTTCGATGTGCAAAAGTCCTAATTTTAAAATAAATTAGAAAAAGACCAATGGGACCGTTTCTAAATTAATCATGTTAAAATATAAAAAACATCTTGCTTTTTGATTTACCAGTAAATCGACAGATGAAACTTCAAATAACGGTTTGCCGGTAATTTCTGCTGCCAAAAATCAACATCATAACTGGATAGTTTGTTAAAAATACATATTAGAGTATTTTCGATTCAGGTTGCCTTTTATTACAAATGGACCAAAATTAGCAATTTTCAAAAAAAGACTTTGTTTATTAAATTTTTCACTTGTTTTGAGGCCACATATTTAAAAATTTCAAAAATCTAAAAACAAAGTAAAGAGGGTACCTTAAAGCTACATGAAAACGTTATTAAGTACCACTGATCTCAATTAAATTCCTTGCGTAAATAAAGGAAACATGTTTAAAAGCAAGTGAATACGAGAATTTAAAAAAACAAGTGGTTAGTAGTTAGTATTGACTTGGAAACCATGCTTTTACATTTAAAAATAGAATTTAATTCCAAGCAATTTTCCTTAATAACTTTTTTACGTAGCCTTAAGATTTAAGGTTTTCCTAAAGATAAAAAAAACACTTTGGTAGATCTACCATTATTGTTAAATTTTAGTAAATGTAATTTAAGAAAGTACAAACTCAAGCTTTAAAATCAGCTTAAAAACGTTATATCTAAAAGATATTTCAACAAACGTATGTAAGAAAAGTTTTCGGAAAAAATCTCAGTGCAATATAAAAAATAATGAAGTGTGTTCTAAACATTCATAAAAATGTTTTTTCACAACATTTAAATTATTCCTAAAGCTCCACCGCCTTGGATAGCACGCAATTTTCTCCTACTTGTTGCATTAAGTGCTGGACAGTGAGATTATCTATTTCAAAAATTTTTTGAGATTCAACATCGTAACCGTTCTTCATTTCTGGTCTTGCAGCATTTATCATGGACCTTTTTACCCATTATTGCTCAAAAATTTTCAACTGGGCGTGTCTATGGAGCATTTGGAGCATTATCATTTTTTAGTACAGCTATGGAATATGACAAATATGATACGAAATGTTAAATTAGGACATTTTTACAGGTTTTTTTTTTCAGTGGCAACTCGATATTAACTTATTTTCCATTAGTTCACAGCTAGTTATTTTTTTCCGAAATATTTTGTTACATACGTTACATGGTTTATGAATATTAATTTCGTAACATCAACATACATTATAATTACGTCCAGTAAATGATAAATACATATGTATATCTACCGTCCATTTGGTTATTATAATATATTATTACTTGTTATTTTGCTGCATCCAAATAATTGAGGATAACTTTTTTTCAGAAACTGGAGGCAAAAAATTTGGAGATCGCTGTGTGTCATCAGATGAATGTGGTTTTGAGGGTTCTTTTTGCTCGAGTGGTAAATGTCTGTGCTTACCAGAATCATCAATTACGAATCATATCGACAAATGCGGAACAGGTAATGAAAGCATGCCTTATACTTATTTATTTACTACATAGGGTGAGTCTGACGTAGACGTAGACAAAATCGCGAGAATATCTACATCCAAATCAATTCTGTCTTTACACACTTTTGAACAAATCTCAATATTGCCTAGGGACTTTGTCACACGTTTCTATCTGCACAATTCAGGTAAAATAGTTTAAAAGGTACCATGACATATGAGACAGGAATACTTGCCCACAGGAAGTTGTAAGCCAATCTATTGGTTTCTAATTTGTTTAGAGACATCGCAGAATTTTGTTTATAGACACCAGTTCGATGATTTTGTCTATTTCTAACTATAAGAAACCTCCTACTACCAGAGAAAACCTAAAGATAAGATTAAGAGAAGCTAGTCAATCAGTTTTTCTTCTAACCCTACATAGATAACTTCCTTTACTTTAGGTGACAACTATGAATTATTTTGGAAGCCTATAACTCGGAAACTACACATTTTTTATTAAATTATTTTTCTATATTTCATGTGTATTTATTTACCGTCCTGATCTACTGTCAAGAGTTGTCGGTGAAATTAACGCACCTCCCGTATTTTAAAATATTTAGTAGTTTTAAAATGCTTGCTGTGAAATCGATGCTAAAACCGCGTTATTGTTAACATTGGTTTATGTATACCCAAGCTATTTAGGTTGATTCTATAAATTGATAAGTAAATAAAACCAAAGAGTTACACGACAAGATAAAATAATGGTGAAATTAAGCCACAAGTAAACGTGACCAAATATAAATTAGAATTTCGACTCTGTTCTGTCAAAATAAAGTTAGAAAGTACCATTGAAGCTATAAATATGTAGGTATATGTATACAAACTAGCCAAGGAATTAGACAGAAAAAGAGAGAAATTCTGATTTTAATAAAATGATAACACATATTTTTTTCTTTGTAACTAGAATAATGCGAAGTTAACTTTTATTGTTTTTAATTGTATTTTAAGAAACAAATACATTTATGCAAACAGCTAAGCAATGATTCAATAAAAAATTTTTAATATTTACAAAAAAAGTTGAAAATTCAACCTAATTTGGAAGCTCGTCTGGAAGGCCGAAAAGAGTCTAATATTTTTGTTTAAGGTAGATAATTTTAGTACATTTTTTTTCCTACAAAATATTATAAATTTTTTTAAATGACATTAACTATTTTGCAGGCTGATTAGCAAACGCGAACTGAAATATTTCTTAGAAAAAAAGGATTACACAGCAGAACCTGTATATCACTTTCTATGTTTGTTAAGATAAAACTAACTAACTATTTTAAAATAAATTGTGGGTCTATTTTTTTATTATTAAGGGGTTATTTCGGTCAAAGTTGAAAAGTAAATTTTGTTTTTTTTTTCGCATAACTGATGAACAAATTTCAAAATAGACAAGAAATTTGGCATAGGAGGGTTTTTTTGGTCGATAAATTCCAGTTTCCTAACAGATTGGCAGTAACTCATAGGGGCACCACCTGTATTATTCTAAAGCATCACAACTTTTTTGTGCCTCCATGTACACTTATTTTAAATGTGTATCTTTATTTATGTACATTTTTTAGGTAAAAAAGGTATACTTTCTGAATGTTAATACATGCAACCGTTTTCAAGATATTTGCCTTCAAAGTTTGCCGTACGTTTATTTTAAGTAATGGAAATGTGAATTTTTCGTAGTAGGTTTTAAAATAAAAGTAATAGAACTGACTCTAAAATAGTTTATATCAAATATTAATTTACTGATATTATTATTACACATATCTTTTAAATTTCTAAAGCAAATTTAAACAAAATACCAAAACAAAATTTATTTAAAAAAAAAAGTATGCAAGAAATGATCTTTTTTCATGTAAACGGATTGTAATCAATTAAAAATCTGGATGTCTCTTACTGAAATTTATATCCAAATATCTGCTTCGACCATCCAGAAGATTAAAATTTTCTTTTGCTGACTCAGAAGTCATATCTTACATCTCTATGTTCGAAAATAAATTATGTCTTAATTTTTTGTATTTTCTTTACTGAGATTTTTATAATTTAGCTAATAATATTACCAGCACAGTAATATTTAACATAAATTACTTTAAAAGATGTCTTATTATTACTTTTTTTTCAAACCTACTTCGAAAATTTAATATATTAGTAATTTAAAACGAAGGCACTTTGGAGGCAAATATCTTGGAAACGGTTGCTCGTATCAACTTTCAGAAGGTAAGCCTTTTTTAAATAAAAAATATGGGAAATAAAACTACCTATTTAAAAAAGTATACGTGAGTACACAAAAACGTTATGATGATTTAGTTATGCAGGATAGCGCAGGTAGTGCCATCTATCAGCTATTGATAATATGTTCACAAAGTAGAGTTCGTCGACTTAAGAAAAGCCCTTGTACCAAATTTCGTGCCTTATATTACAATTTATTCAATAGTCATACGAAAAAAATCTAAATTTTATTTTCAACTTTGACATCCAGTATTTCTGCAAATATCAACTTTTGGTATGAAATAAATGCAGCGTGTCCCACCGGGAATTGCCGCGATCGATATCTGACAAAGTATTCATCTAAAGAATTTTAAAATTTAACAATTTAGCGAAGTTGACAAGGTCAACACAACTAAAATATTCCGCAAAGTTGTAATACTTCCGGTTATGCCGGAAGTTGACATCAACTTCGTTATTTAAAAAAACACTCTATATATTTTTGCATTTTTGGATTTTATTTGATATTTTAAGGCCACTTTGGATAACAAACATTATTCTTAAAACTTAATTTTTGAGATAATTGGATTTTTATAAAAAAATTGACAGATGCAAGGTTTCACAAAATTCTTTGTATCTTTTTTCAAAAACCAGCTATTAATTTAATATTTGGTTTCTAAGTAGAATATATACGAATCTATCTTAGGCATCTTTCATATCTTCAAAAACGTTATACCAAGTGTTGAATTTAGGTCTGCATATTTTGGTAAATTCAACCAGCCATAACTTTGCTATCTCAAATAGAACACCCTATATTTTTTTGACCTATCTTGACTTGTCCTTTAACTGATATTGGCATTGCGGAAATTTCTTTTACAATGTTTGGAAATAATTGCATGTTTAACTTTTTTCTTTATTTTAGTCATTGAGTTCACTTAAATTATTTATAGTAATTCATAGTGTATGATGAAGCTAAAATTAAAACATGCCTAGTCCACACAATTGGAAATGCTATTTCGACCTTTTCTTCTATCTGATTTCTCTTTTACAGGGTCGAAATTTGTGACATTTTTTACCATTCGCAAATTTAACTTTATCACATGTTTATGATATTACTTTGTTACATCGTCAAAAAATAATAAACAATTTAAAATAATTCTCATTACTAAAAAATGATCAGGCATGTTTTCATTTTAGCTTCCCCACATGCTATAAAACAAATTATAAATAATTTGGCAAATAGTTTCCTAATAGTTTAATTGTCGATGGAGATTATTTCTACTCATAACGTCACTGATATGTGACCCAATAACTTGTTTTCGGAAAAAAGATACAAAGAATTTGGTGAGACCTTGCATCTATCAAATTTTTTTATAAAAATCCAATTATCTCAACAACTATAAATTTTATGGACAATTATTGTTAACCATAGTGACCTTAAAATATCAAATAAAATCCAAAAATGCAAAAATATATAGGGTGTTCTCATTTAAAATAACGAAGTGGTGTCAACTTTCGGTATTACCGGAAATACTACAACTTTGCGAATATTTTATTGTGTTGGCTCCGTTGTCTTTGCCAAGATGTTAAATTTTCAGATTTTTTAAATAGGTATTTTGTCAGATATCGATCGCGACGTTTCCCAGCTAAATCATATTATTTTTATACGAAAAATCCACTCTTCCTCTGTGTACCATTATTTACGGTCCAGCCTGTATAAACTTTTTGTTTATTTTGGGCTCTAAAATACGAATCTGAATTTATAGTACTACTTTTAAAATCACCTTGTATATTTAGAATTTGCATAAATAAGTTTAAAATAGCTGCTGCTTACTTAAATAATAATTATTTACTGAAAAGTGGCAGAGCGATCCCAAGTCTCCCCTATGAATTTTATTTACACACGTCAAAAGATGGCGGTCTTTAAGTATATTGATATTATTGAAACATAAAACTAATTTGATTATTTAAAAATTATATAACCACGTGATCCCCAGCTACTTATTTTCAGAGTTGAAGGGTGTTGCATTAAATAGAGAAAATAATTATATATTTTTATTTGTAATTTGGAAACCTATATTATTTTACTGTTTGGTATACATTGTGAGTACTTTCACCAGCACATATAAAAATTTTTGCTAACAGCAAGGGGGGGTAAGGATTTATATTTTTTGTGGAATTTTTAAGGCCGCTACTATTTTTAATAATCTTTGAATACAAAGAGAATGTATGCAAAAAGTTGCCTGTCAATCATTTACACTGCTAAATGATTTCTGACGTATAGATCAAAATATTTTTTTTACCCGCAGCTCGACAATTAAACCGTTTATAACATAGATTCATAGGAATTTATTTGTCTTCTTCAACTAATCCAATATTTTCACTAGGTTTCACCATTTATTCCAGGACCAAACTGTTTATTAAATTTACATTTTTTTATTAAGTATTTTTCAGATTAGCCATAGACTAGTGTTTCCCAACCGATGTGTCGCCAGAAGTTCTCAGATGTGTCGATAAAATATAAAATCTTAAAAATTTACAAACGCATAATAGCAACCATTTTTTTCCTTTTTGTTGGTCACAAGGACACTTCTTTTTGTTGTCAAAATTTATTGGATGCTCATGACAATGTTCTTTTTTTGCGGCATCAAAAAATTTCTTAGGCGGTTGATGTGCGTCGTCCTTTTTTTATCCCAATACCAAAGTGTGTTACAAGAAAAGGTTGGGAAACACTGTCACAGACTATTATTTTTCCCGGATCTGTAATGAAATGCAGTGCTCTTTTTAGTTGAGCTTAGATTAGAAAAGCAAGGACATTTATCGACCAGGCATTGTAACAAATGGCAGCAAGGCTGGCCAGAGGCTAAATCTCCCCTTCTTTATTATAATGCGGGCCTCGACAGCTACATTGAGCAGGACATTCAACATTCACAGAAAAGAGCAGTTCCAGATTTCTAATCTTTTAAATAGTAGCACGGAATCACTTCTGCATTAGCGAAGGCGCTTTATGGAAACTTATGATTAATTTATTTTCAATGAATGGGATTCTGGAAATATATAAGCACTTTGGGGCCCTTAAAAGAAGGTTGGAATTTATCCAAAACAGGAAGTATTTTATCAGGACGAATCTAGACTATGTATAGATCTCTAATCATTTTTACTGCTTGCTTTGCACTTGTAATTCACCCTAGAGACAGAATAATGGGTTATTGCAGTGTTTATTTTATGGATTATATTAGGTGCCCTTAAAGCACTAGCGTGACTGTAAATAATAAAATACATATAAATCACCCCTATTGTGTACCCCAAAATGGCTTAACCTTTTGGATAGTATATAATTCTCAATTTCGACCACAAAATGAAAGGAAGTCGAAACATTAACAATATTTACTGCGTTATATTTAATTATTGAATAGTTATTGTAACGAAGGCAACTAAGGTGAATCTACAGAGTTTTTCTGTTTCAGCGGCTAAAGTTAACGAATCTTGCTTTTTTAATGAACAATGCGAAGCGTCAACACCACAAACAGAATGTAGGGACGGAATATGCACATGCAGATTTGAAAAACAACCCATCATAAAACCTGATGGCACAGCGGAATGTGTTGGTAAGTCATCTAGGTATTCTTTGTTTTGTTAAATTAACTTGCTTCCTAAATTTTCGCATTGGTTCAAAATGTTTATTTTTAGTTATTAAGGATTCATACGAACCCCCAAAATATGTGGACCCGGCTATGATTGGGATATTGGTTGGAATGTTTCTCATGTTCATATCCATCTGTGCCATTCTTCGATTATTTAGCAGGTCAGAAAATTATCTTTTTTAATTTAAATGTATTACAAATTAACTATCTTGTAGAAAATTTGTATATTTTTAGTCACTATATTATAGCTAGAAAATAACAAGTTTCTTGATTATTTGATTTCAGTATTTTCTTCTGTTCTTCTATTTTTTATTAATTTAAATAACTAGTGAACCACAAATAGTATAATAATTAATAAGAACACGGGAATATTCTCTTCTAATTTTAAAACACACTACTCCATTCCCCCTCCTTATCACACAATTGTATTATAACAAAATCTTTAAACAGGCCAAAATCGTTTGTAAAACCAAAAGTGCACACCACGGGAATTCGTTTTATAGTTTATAGTTAAATCTTTGCAAAAAAGCAAAAAATTCGTCTTCAAGCTTAACACATAAAATAAATAGAGTAAATAAAATAAAAATCTACTTATATTCTCAAAAACTATTCCTAACGTAAACATACCTTATGCCACATGCATTTCACAGTTCAGATAGTTAAAATAAAAATGTGAACTTAGCGTACTTACCGCAAGGAAAAGATTGACAACTAACAGTCAGTGCGTTTCTATTTCCATAACAGTTATACTATAGCACATATCATTTCAGTTTTTTTTATATTCATAGGATATTGTATACTATATAATCTCTAGAGCTTCAGCGATTTCACATATCAGCAGTGTTCTTCAGCGATGATAGTTTTAAAATAAATAGACCTTTCCTCTATCAAAGAAGTCTCATTACAACTGATTTAGTTTAAAATTGCCTAAAATATAATATTTTTATGGCGAAAAGTCGTATTTTTTGGCATTTCCCGATAGCGTATTGGATTTTCCTCTGGACTACAGAACCGGGCAAGATACAAGCGTTCCAATTGGTCGGTTCTGACATCATAATCGTGTGTTTGGCTATTTCGTACGCAAGCGCATTCGCAGTAAAATACAATTGACAGTTGAGACAACACATTACTATTGATATACGTATTATTAATAATATTTTATTTTTGTTATTGATTGTTAGTTTAAATAGCTGTTATTGAAAGACATTTTAAATATGGCTAACGCATATTAATGCACAATTTGAAAGAAGTGTGTGTGATTTACAATTTAATATACCTAACAGTGGATTGTGTGTATTTATATTATACAATAAAAAAAATAATATGTGATTTCCAACTAATTTTAAGATGAAAGAAGTTGCAATTTCTGAATAATAATATTTTCAAATTCGTCTAGGCATAAATTTGAAAAATGATGCAAAGTTGTGGCTGCAAGAATACAGTGAAATTACTAACACGAATTGGATTATTAAAAGTGGTCTTTAGAATCCTCGTACGTTTTTATTTTAATTATTGTTCAAGTGAAAACTTCTTTAGGTGCGTTGGCCGATTTTTGATAGGGAAAAAATATTGGTTTGCGTTACCATAAGGCTAATTCTCGTAGGCGACACGTTCCGATGTTTACAGTTTATTTACGGAGTTAGTTTTCTAAATGGATACCCCTCCCCCTTTTTTAGCTTTATTTTTGACAAATTCAAAAAATTAAAAAGCTGCATTGATTTAATTTTTTTATAAAATAAATTTACATTGTTTTATTGATTTTTCTGCCGTAGAAATGACATTTTTCATTTACCCTTTGCCACACCTAAGGAAAAAAAGCAATATTAAAAACCATACCAGAAGTTTTATGATACAGACGCATCATATGAAAAGTATAAAAATTAAATACCACTATTTTATAGTGATATTGAAGCTACAATTTCTTCCAATAAGATAACTACTACACAACGTAGTTGTCAAAACTGCAATATTTACATTCAACTAGAAATTGGGTATGGTCGAGAATATGTAAGAAATGGGCGTAAATTAACACTCAATCATGACGTCAAAACCTACCAATTGGAACGCTTGTTTTTTGCCCGGTTCTGTAGTCCAGAGGCAAATTCAATACGCTTCCCGATATTAGAGCAACCGACGACCAAAGACCGTGGTGTGCAAAATTTGCAACTCGTAAACTTTATTTAACGTATCAACAAGTTTTTAGAAGGTAATATGTCCGTTATGTGCTGCGATACATAAAAGCTAGGGTGCCACCACTACCCGATTGTTAGGATAGATTCTAACTGTGGATACAATAATAATAATCTTTGCAGTAGATTTTCTGAGCCGACAAGACTGCACTGCTTATTTGAAATATTCAGGCTAAAGTGAGATCCACCTTGAAGGGTAGTAGAGTTTGCTATGTCTCCATTATTTCAAGATTCAATATCACGCCGCATAATGTATTATTTTTTATCAAAACCTATAGAAAGGTTTGGCCGCAAGAAATTAAAATCTTTTTGAAAACAATATTTCACCTATACTTTACATATTAAAATTCGTATGCACTTCACTAAACATTGTGGCTTATAAATTAAGTCCAAAAAAGTTTTACCCCTTCATTGCATTGACAATTAATCATAATTACGCGGTACATATTTCGCCAGCAGAATTGGCATTTCCAAGCGGGCTGATGGTAATTGAATAGCAAAAGTAGCTAGCGTCTGTGTTGAGATTCAAATCGATATTAGCAGTCTTTTCTTTTCTTCATTTTTCCCTCTATTATATTTGAACTAAGCAATGTGATTCTTAAGTCAGGATTTTATGGTCTCTTATACAAGGTGATTCTAAAAGCAGTACCATAAATTAAGGATTGTATTTTAGATCCCAAAATAAGACGAAATGTGTATATAAACATATGTCGTAAAACGCTTCATTTCCGAGTTACAAGGTGTGGAAAGTTACTTCCTGATTATAGTTTTTTATTAATAGTTGCAAACGTGTACAGATAATTAAATGAAATTTGGCACAACTTCATATTCTTTCGTGCCCTTTCCAAATAGCTACAAATTAATTAAGACAACTTAACCAGTGGCGGGTATAACGAGGGGGGCGCCTTACTTATTTTGTGTGCGCTTTTGTGGAAATTTTTTAACAAAAATATAAACTACAAACGTTTTTACATAAAATAGGTACTCTTACAGAAATTCGATATTGTCAGCGATTTTCGAGTAAAATGCATTTTTATATTTCGATGCATTAAAAGCGCTTGCCCAAAAATATGGAATGTAACACATAGTTGGCATTGAAATGAAAGAAAATAAATTGTATTGACATGTCCATATTTTCTTGTTACCGGTGGCCACTTTGAGTACTTTCTGTAAATAAAAGCTCATGTTTTTAAATTTTTATGTATTAAATATTTACGAAACATTTTTTTACTTAATTATTGATTAAAAATAGTTTTTTTATAAAGTACATTTTAGGTAATAAACATATCATAGGTTTTCTTTCATTTTAAACGCAACCTTGTGTTATATCCGAGATTTTTGGGGGAGTCTTTTTAATGCATCGAGATATAAAAATGCATTTTACTGAAAAATGGCTGACAATATCGAGTTTCAGAAAGAATACCTTTTTTACTAAAAAAATTTTGTAAGTTATATTTTTGTTACGAAACTCAGGCAAAAGTGCACACAAAATAAATAAGGCACATTTTAAGCACTCTCCCCCTCTATATACCCGCCACTGGTTAAGTTCTGTTAATTAATTCTCAGATTTTTTGAAAGGACATGAAATGGTATAAAGTTGTGCCGAATTTCATTTAAATATCTGTACACGTTTCGCAACTATTAATTAAAAACTATAGTCAGGAACTAACTTTCCACACCCTGTAACTCGGAAACGAAGCATTTTACAGATACATGTTTAAATAGATTTTTTGTATTATTTTGGGCTCTAAAATACCATCCTGAATTTATGATAATACTTTTAGAATCACCTGGAATACAGGGTGGACCACAAGTAATGGTACATAGAGCAAGAGTGGATTCTTCGCATAAAAATAACGTGATTTAGCCATATTTACCTTATACCAAAAGTTGATATTAACCAAGATGGAGGATGTCAAAGTTGAAAAAAAAATGTGATTTTTTTTCGCATAACTGATGAACACATTTCACTATAGACAAGAAATTTGGCATGCAAGGGTTTCTTTGGTCATGAAATTCTAATTTGTTAACAGATTGCCTGTAACTCAAGGGGCGCCACCTGCGCTATCCTGTATTATTCTAAAGCATCATAACTTTTTTGTGCCTCCATGTACCCTTATTTTAAATAGATATTTTTATTTACCTACATTTTTACGTAAAAAAAGGTATACCTTCTAAATGTTGATACAAGCAACCGTTTTCAAGATATTTGCCTTCAAAGTTTGCCATATGTTTATTTCAAGTTACGTAAATGTGAATTTATCGCAGTAGATTTCAAAATAAAAGTAATATAACTGACTCGAAAAGAGTTTATATCAAATATTACTTCACTGACATCATTATTACACATATTTTTTAAATTTCTAAAGCTAATTTAAATAAAATACCAAAACAAAATTCATTTTCAAAAATAAATATTCGAGAAATGACCTTTGTCATGTATAGGGATTGCAAACAATTAAGTATCTGGCTGTCTTTTATGATAATTGATATCCAAATATCTGCTTTGACCACCCAGACTATTAAACTTTTCTTGTACGGACTCAAAGATCATATCTTACATATCTATGTTAAAAAATAAATTATGTCTTGATTTTTTGGATTTTCTTCATTGAAATTTTCAAAATTTAGGTAATAATATTAGCAGCAAAGAAATATATGACATAAATTACTTTAAAATCTGTCTTATTATTACCTTTTTTCAATCCTTCTTCGAAAATTTAATATCTTAAGTAATTTAAAACGAAGTCACTTCATACTTTAAAGGCAAATATCTTAAAAACGATTGCTCGTATAAACTTTGAGAAAGTATACCTTTTTTACATAAAAAATATGAAGAAATAAAATTATCTATTTAAAATTAATATACGTGGGTACGCAAAAAAGTTATGATGATTTAGAGCCATGCAGGATAGCGCAGGTAGCGCCCCCTATTAACTATTGGTAATGTGATAGCAAATTAGAGATTGTTGACTTAAGAAACCTCCTTGTGCCAATTGTTGTGCCTATATTGCAATTTATTCAATAGTTATACAAAAAATTCGAATTTATTTTTTCAACTTTGACATTCTGTATCTCTGTTAATATCAACTTTTGATAAAAGGTAAATGTAGCTAAATCACATTATTTTCTTACGAAAAATTTACTCTTGCTCTGTGTACCATTACTTATGGTCCACCCTGTATATTATAAATTGTAGTTTATTAATTCTAGTAGCATAAATTTCCATATTCTCAAACTTATATATTTATCTTCAGCATAGTAAGATAAGTAAGAGTTAAAAATATCAATTGTCTTGAATTTATAATATCAGTACACTTCGAAATTCGTTAAAATATTTTTTATTCGTCCCTCATACTTTGTGTATTTAGATTGTTTCAAACAAGCACCATAAAATATTGTACTAAAACTTTAATTACATTCTAAAAATATTGTCAACTATGTCCAGGGCTAGATGGAGAGAAAATCGTACCATTTTCAACACCCCAAATCCACGACTGATGAATGTTTCGTTGCTAAGAGAAAGTAAGCTGCTTCACCAGGAACGTCGAGGATCGAGAACTAGTGCAAGAAGTCCTAGCAGACAAGAAAGCATGGCATCTTTGAGAGCACATTCTCCGAATTCACAAGGTTAGTAAATTCTTATTACAATATTGTCTGACAAAAGTGTTTGTTGTTAAATTTGAGATACGTTAACGCTTACTTTAGCGAAAGTAATAACATGCCCAATGCACTATTAAATATTGCCTAATATAGATGACTGATTAAATATAATAAAACGGAACTACATCTCTTGCTCTTCTTTTATATACAGTGGGTTTCAATGAAAACTAACTATCCTAAATAACTTTTCAGATCGTCATTAAAAAAAATACAAAAACAATATTGCAGTGTAGTCAATATACGCAAGAGGACATATTTCGTCATATTTATACTGAGTGTAACTGTCATCCCTGCACCCCTAGACCAACCCCTTCTATTTTTTTCAAATCGAATACCGTATAGTTTCTTAGTGTTTTCGATTCCTGTTGACAAGTATACATTTCAAAAATGTATAATACTTGGGGTCTAGAGTGAATAGATGGTGATAAATGCGTTTTAGAGTTCTGTGAACAAAGGGTACAAAGGTTGTAATGACATTTTTAAACCATTTAACGAGTGTGTTTTAAACATTAGAGTGAAAATTATCGCTAGTAATTAATTATTACATGTAACAACGGTTTACAGCATCCAAGAGCGGATGGCATAATGCAAGGCCTGCAGCTAAATTGTTTTAATCCAGCTCTTCCTGGAAAAAAGCATCACATAATAGTGTGAAACATAGTTAAATAAAAATGATACAAAAATTTATCTAAACGGGATGTGGGAGTCTGTGGCTAATAAATTGCATAAACCAAAATCAGTAAAAAGTGTTCGTTTTAGAGCAAGTTGTTTTCGAGAGCCAGCAGATTAGAAATAATTATAATAGGGGAGATAGGGGAGGAATGGGCACTTCACACACAAGACGTAATAAAAAGGGCTGTTTTTTACATAATTAGATATTTTTTTACAGATCATTAGCACATACATTTGGCTATAATTGACTGAAGGAGCAGCCTAAAAATTACAATTAGTCTCAATGTTATAAAATGATTTCTTAAACATATCATATGTGCCCAAGTCTCCCAAAAGTCGAGTGGTTTGGGTACCCCACTATGGGAGGTTTGAGCATGTATACTTTAAAAGGTGAAATTCCAAAACATACTCCAATATAAACTTGCATGAAATATGAACCTCTGATAAAAAAACTAAATACTACATATTTTAACTTAATTAACCTCTTTATTTGTGTTTACCTTTATTCGAATGCTTACAATCTTTTTTCATTTTTATTTTTTTGTTTTCAAATTTTCATTACATTGTCTGTCATCCTTGGTCTGCTCTTTTCTTTGTTTTCCTTGTTCTCTGTTACTTCAATTAGTCTTTTTTCAGGTATCCGTTAATATCCTATTTCTTCCCTCCTTTCTCTTTATAGCTTTCGGGGGCTGCTTTTGGATACGGTCTCACTGATTCAAGAGTTATAAGATCAAGAACTGTTGTGTTGTTAAAATTTACAGGACCTCTTTTAATTTGAATATCTTCTGTGAAGCTCGAGTTTGGTATTTGTTGATTTGCGGAGACATTTTTTGTATGAGGTAAATAGCGATCGGTGACAGAAGTACAGAAGAAGTCTTCATTTGAGAATATATTCGATTCCAAAGGCCATATGCCCGATTTTTCGAATCCCTTTTGAATACTTTTTTTGCTAAAAAACTTCTGGGATAGCAAAAGCTGCTAGTTTCGAGATATCATAAATCGTTACAGTTTTATCTGAATTGCACACCATCCAGTCAGTTACAGCTTTATTTTAATAATTTTTCAGTGATCTATACACTGTCAAATCCAGTGGTTGCAATTTATGGCTGCAGTGGGGTGGAAAAGTAATTACCATAAAATAGTGCCAATTTCTTTGCAAAAATTCAGGACCTCCACCGAAATATGGCTCTCGTGATTATCAAGCAGTAAAACTACCGGACAGGTGTCGATTTGGCATGTTTCGCAAAATGGTGCATATATTTAATGAAATTCGAAGATGTCATCCATCCAGAAGGATGCATTGATCCGCTTGAGCCAATAGGGGCATCATGAAGCATAAAGAATTTGAATTTTACTCTTGGAAATATGAATTAAGGGGGTATAAAATTCCCTTTAGCATTAATTCCACAGCACATTGTGACCAGTGAACCTCTTTCTGCTTTGCTTGTCCCACCTGTTAAGTGACTTTAGGAGCAATTACTCTTTGAGCACGCTCAACAGTTGTTAATCCTATTTCATCTATATTGTAAATCGCTTCGGGGTCAAAAACTATTCTGAGATTTTTAAAAAAATCTCCCACATTTGTTATATTAAAGCTTGTAGGTCGCGACAAACTAATAGCTTCTGGTGTTGTCGATAACTGAGACTGCCGTTTGAGAAATCCTCGCACCCAGTCTTTAGATGCAATTTTGTTCTTGGTCCAATTATCTGGTATGTTAGTTTTCTTGATTGCTACAGCATAGTCATGACCCAATTTACGAGCTTGCAACTTTGTTAGTCCGTAATTAAGTTTTGAAGATACCATCATGGATTCTACCTATTTGTTTTCTTCTTCCGTCGCGAAAATTTGTGATGAAACAAATTTCTGATTCAGAATCTTTTACAAACCCCTGCTTAAGATATCGCTGTATATTTGTTCTAGGAATGTCGTATTTGTTCGCCGTCGTTTTAATTTTCACACCCATTTTCACTTCTTTTGTGGCAAGCATTATAATATCTTTAGGAATTTCCGGTCGTTTACCTTTCTTTTTATATACAAACGGCATTTTCCTGCAAACATAATATTATTGCTGCGGCAAATCAGGTATTGATAGTAGGATGTAACATACTTGAGTTTCATTAATGCCTCTTAATAATTATCGAATATTAAAACTCATTTGGAAAAAACTATTCAATAAATATAGTAAACCAAAAAACTTCCACCACAAATACTAAATTGGCAGGAGCATTGGGTATGCCCAAACCTCCCTCAACCTCCCTGAAAGCCTCCCTCTGCATGCTTGTTGAAGTAAATTTTCTTATAAAGTTTCTTGTGAAATATTTAGACATGATTTACATGTCATTATTAGGAATAGCAAATATACAATGAAAAGAAACAAAGAAACTTCTACCTTCTCGCAGGTCCCTCGTATATCTGAATAAAACTCACAACAAAATATTTAAACTGACTAAAATGATAGATAATTTATGAACGGGCGGTGTTGCCAGTGAGCAAACTAAACAACTATCATATGTAAATTTAAAAACCTACAATGAAATGTGAATTACGAGAGGGTGACCAAATCTACCGACTGTCCACCTCTCCCCTATCTCCCCTATTAAATAATCACGAAAATCCATTTGAAGATTTATTTGTTTCAAAATGATAAAGCACACTTAAATCGACCTGTACGTAAGTACCTGGAGGGAGGTAGACAGAAGAGGTACCATGATGGAGTGGCCACCTAGGTCGCCTGATATGGTCCCCCTGGGTTTCTTTCTGTTAGTTCTGTTATTTAAAAACAAAAATCTATACTACACAACCAAAATCCATAGATAAGTTACGAGAAAGAATTTTAGATGGATGTCGAAAGTTCACCCCAAATGTATTACCATAAGTTATGTTAGGGATGCCTTTTGGGCTAGACTATATCATTGTCTGTAGGTCAACGGAAATCAGTTTAAATACCAACTACTTTTTTTAAATTTAATGATAATAAAATTACTGAAGCTGATACGACGTTTCATTCATTCGACTAATCCTTGCTTCATTTAAATTTAAAAATGTTCACTATACCGGGTGTAACAGGATCATGGTACACCCCCTATTTTTTTTATTTCTGAAGATAAAATTTTCAAAATTGTTACACTTGATGTATTTATAAAATGTAAAATTTTGACATAAAATGTACATTCCTACTGTTGTCACTTTCATTAAAACTGATACCAACTTTTGATTTTTAAATGAAACAGCCTGTATATTATTACATTTTTGGAATGTGCATAATTCTCTGAATACAATACACAAAATGAGTGATTTTTAAATATTCAAACATTTTTTTGGTTCCATTTTATTTTTCGGTCTAGAAGGTCATGACTCATCCTAATTAACGCTAACTGACCACATAAGCGCTGCAAGAAAATCAAATTAGGAAAACTTAGCAAGCGTCTTTTTTCTAAATTTGTTATTCTACGGCTATCTTATGCCCTTATTGAAAATAAAATGAAACCGAATATTTTGAATTCCTTTGGCTGTAACTTCAGTTCTATTGATTTCACAGCAAAAATGAAAATTTGGTTAGATTGGCCATTAATTATACCTTTTGGTGGTACCACAGTACCAATATGGTGCTATTTAAGAAAATGAAGTTATGACATTAAACCATTTTTGTTAATTTTATAGCATGATAAAACAATAAAATACTTTTTTTTCCGCCATTTAATTTTTTTAGCGTTAATGTGGTCCATTAGAATTAATTAGAATGAGTCATAGCCTTCTAGGTTGAAAAATAAAATCGGACGAAAAAAATTTTCCGATTCTTTAAAAATTACTTTTTTAG
Source organism: Dastarcus helophoroides (assembly GCA_028583605.1). Classification (NCBI taxonomy): domain Eukaryota; kingdom Metazoa; phylum Arthropoda; class Insecta; order Coleoptera; family Bothrideridae; genus Dastarcus; species Dastarcus helophoroides. The sequence goes on from CM053329.1 coordinate 2,064,820, forward strand.
GTGCATTCTATTCAGTAAATTGTGCAGATTCCAAATATGTAATAATATACAGGATGTTCTATTTAAAAATCAAAAGTTGGTACCAGTTTTAGCGAAAGTGACAGCGGTAACAATGTCATTTTTATGTCATAATTTGACATTTCATAAGTACATCAAGTGTAGTAAGTTTGAGCATTTTATCTTCATAAATAAAGAAAAAAAAAAGGGGGTGTACCATGATCCTGTTACACCCGATAGACCTCAAGTTATGAATTTTTAAAATATACTCTTCAAGGGGAATTCAAATCTCCCGAAAAAATAGGGGGTATCCTCTTTTAAAAAATGGGGGGGTTTAGTCTGGGGTTCAAGGATGACAAATACCCTCAGTATAAATATGACGAAATATGTCCACCCACATATGTTTATTAAAGTATTTTTGCGTTTTTCTTAAAAATTATGATCTAAAAATAATTTGGGATGGATAGTTTTTATTGAAACGCACTATTTAAATAACTTGACAGTATACATTTTTCACTCTTCCCATTTTGAGAAAAAGATCAAAATTTCAAATAAAAAAATTAGTTGATCTCTAATCGGATTACCAAAATTGAAATCTAACGGCGCCAATCGTTCATACTTATCATTAATCTACACATTTGTTTGGAATTGAACAACGTTGCGAATGACAAATATTAATTAAACTGGTTTAGGGTGATTTTCTGTCAGCTGCATTTATTATTGTGTACGTGTTTTCAGATCACTGGATAATCGAAATTCCCCATTTATTGCGTTTACAACCTTCTTTACTTCTAGAAGCTCACTGCTCAGCTTGGAATGTATTTGCACATCGGAATACTAATAATTGCTCCCATATATTTAAAACTGCCACTATATACGAATTCTGTGTTTTTCTATTTAATCTTGCATTATCGTCAATAAACTCACTGTATCTTGGCAGTTTAAGTTTCACGATTATTTCGCAACATACCTGATCCACTTTGAAAAAACAACGCCACGCATTATTTACAGCTTTCTAAATAACGCCGAAATTATTTCAAAAAAAAGAACAGTTCCCTTTCACTATTTTTAATGCTTCTAGGCAAAACATAATAACTAATTTCAATCAGAGAAAGATTTAAGCTGACGTAACATGTTCAATTGCACGACAAAGTTTTATCATATATTCAAATTTTCACAGTATTCCAATTTTTACGGCCACCAGCACAGGGCTCCGACCAGTCTTAATCCACCCCTGATTTCAATCAAGAAACTGCATGTCATAGTATACTTTGCGTTATCAAACAATAAAAAAATTGTTGTTTATTTTTGATTGATCTAGCAAACTTTCATCTGATTCCTACCTTCAATATACTAGATCTTAAAAATATTTAATGTTAAAAGATTTACAACTTCAAAAAGTGTTTTGTTTTCCTTTTATAAACACAACAAATTTTTAATCCAATATTTTCAAAAAGACCAAGCGATGCACGAAGCCTGATTCACATATGTTGTACCGTACGGAAAGTAAAACGCCGCAAAGCAATATTACCATTTTATTATTCAATGTTTTTCAATGCAGTAACACACACTTTTAAGAAAATAAATGTGGCGAAATTCAAGGAGAGATTGGGTTTTTGGCGCATCCCTTCTCTACGGTACAATATATGTGCGTCCTTTAATAGCCAATCCCACCATGCACTGTAATCATCTTGGCACTGTTTTTAGCACCCCATATTTTTGCACAATCATGACAATCATTGTTACCCCTACGCCAGGGCGTTTGTTTCTAGGTTCAAGAAGAGGATCTAGGGGCAGCAGCAACGCGTCAGCAGCTTCCACAAGGTCGAATAAAAGTCCTCCTCAAAATACCACCTCAAATTCGGCCACAGTACCCATGCTGGAAAGTGTTACTGTTGAAATTCAACAGCCTAGCAAATAACTCAAAAATACGTTTACTGATGTTCTTCATTTTTTATTTTTTTAAGTGTACCTCTTCAACACATATTTTTAGAAAATTAACCTTGCGAAGTTCATTTTGAAAATTATGTGGTGAAGGGCATTGCATAGTCAAAGTTTAATCAATTTGAGCGCAAAAATTGTATTTACTAACAATCTGCACTCAGAATCTTAATTTGGGGTAAATGAATACCCAAATATTCTTGCAGTTGAAATTATAAAAGTGTTTATTAAACATTAAAGTTTAAAAGTCAGTTTTCAAAGCTACTGATTATCCTCCATAATTTCAATAAGGCAACAAAAATTGTTTCGTCAAAAATCGTATTTCCTTTCATGATAACGCTGCCTAGAAGTACATGGAGATACAACGAATGATCGATTAACTTGTTTGATTGCAGTATTCAATTAATTCAATTTTTGCGTACTCCATTATTGTTCTTAATAATTCTCACATTTAATCATCACGAAAATCTTCCTATGTTAAGATCCATTCGGACCAATTTAGTGTTTTTCCCACAATAAGTGACGCAGTATTTTTGTGCCATACTGGTAAACAATTTTTGGATATGATTAAAATCGTACAACCGCACGAAAATTACTGAAGCCTCAAAAAAATTAATCATCCAATAGTATCTTTAAGATACTGGGACCACCACTAAACGAGAATATCTTTAGATTTAAAGTTCTGCGTTTCCAGTTTCAATAATTACTTCTAATAGAAAAAGCACACGACACTAATACATTTAAAAAATTAGCACGAAGATTAACAATAACATTATTCTAGATATAAGGAAATAGATTTTAGGAACGTATAGATATATAATAATAGTATATAGACAATTTATGATTATATCCAAAATATATCCGCTTCACTTAATTCTAACAAATTAAGTTTGGTGGTACAAAAAATACTGGGAATATTTTGTGATACTACCAAAATAAAGCTGTGATTGTATGTTTGTAGCTTAGCAGATTGGATTTGACAGAAAGTACTGGGAAAACTTTTTGCCAAATACAATCAATTCATCAGAAAATAATGCGCATATTGTATTATTCTGAAAGCATACAAAATCCAGTAAGCTCATATTGAAAAATACCTCTATCTCTTCCTATATAGAGTATTTAATCATTTAGCCGCATCTAGTGATAGAAGGTATTTATTACAACGTTGGTTTTTTAAAGATAATAAACACCAGCTTAGGCGCTTGCTTGTTGAACAATATATACATACATATAAATAGAAGTAAGATAAGGCATTTTTATCATTATATTTGAAACTTTTCATAGCTTTATCTTTATACTCTTTTACTGTATACTGTATTTTCACATAAACTATATCTTGTACTTGCCAATACTTTTAATAAAAAGCTAACAACTGACACATTGTTTTACTTTCCATCTCTATTGTTTTAGAAATACTCGAAATTAAAGTTTTGTTTTTTGTATATTCCGTTTTTGGAATATACACAAGTCTTGTTGGGAGGGCCCGGCTTCATGGATGCCCGATGAGATTCGTGAATTTTAGACATCACGAGGACTTATTTTGATCATAAAAAATGAAAATTGACAAGTTGAGGACCTTTTTTTCTTTGATCGTCAAAAGTAAAAAGGTATGCGTGCTTCCCAAAAGTAACCGATAAATTCGCGAAGAAACATATTTCTGGAAAATGCTCAAACACGTATATAATTTCCAACCCGCCACTCTTTCAATTCTAAGGGCTAGCAACTTTAACTTTAAAAATTTAAATAGTAAAGTACCGCTTGCAATAACTCGATTAATAGATTAATTAATACTGAATGCAACAAAAACAGTTTTTTTATAATCGATTCTGGGCAGGGGCCGATCCAGAAAGGTTTTTCCAAGGGGAGGGACACTTTCATTTCCACCCTACCCTCCTTTTACATGCTTGAATGGCAGCACAGGTAAAAATTGTGGAAATTTCAAGGTCACTCATTTTTCTGAGGTTTTTAATTCAAAATTGATTAATCTAAAAAATATTGATTTTCATAGGAAACTAAGATCAAAATTCAGCCACCATATTTCATAAATAAACATTTTGTTTTCAAATGAAAACCTATTTTTTGTTAATTTTATCCACTCCCAAAGGATAACCCCATTATGCCTTCAAAGCATAGCGAGTAGGATGCAGAAGCAAGGATAGATGGCGATAAGCCGCCTTCTTATACAAGGATAGGTTGTAATTTTTGGAAAAAAATTCCTTTTAGTAACGAGTTCCATAGCTTGGAAATTCTATAGAAAATAAAGTCTCCGTAGACGGAAGTCCTGACTGTGTCAAGCTGAACAGCACAAGAATTTGCGTCCTCGGAATGTCCTGTATGTATATAAGATTTTAGTAGAAACGGAAAACAAAATATAATGTTTATTTCAAATTGAAAACTATCAAGTATACATACCATACATATATGTAACACAAATCAGGCAACTAAATGGTTAATAAAATTTTAAAAAAAGCATAAAATACGATATTGTTTTTCGTTAAAAGGCATGTTTATACTAGAGATCTTAGCAAAAAAAAAGTAAAGCCTGAAACTGTAGGGATACTTGAAGTTATGAAGTAAATAAATAATGGTCCAAATTTTGAAAAATAACTTTTAATATTTAGGAAAAAAGGTTAAGAAAAAATTTTTGTTTTGAAAAATGTTTGTCGAAATTTCTAAAAAAAATTAAAAACATTCCTATTGTTTTCATATTTTTGCAAAGATCGGCTTTCAAAAAATTTTGATGACCATATATTTTTTTATCTTAGTCAAACATCGTGAGAAAACAAATAAAACCAATAATCAATAATACACACAAAACTAATCGTAAACTTTTTTTTAATCTTAAAACTTCATGCCAATGTATAGATTAGAAGAATAGGAAAAGAAGGGTGACAGACGGATTGACAAAATCAAAGTGTAATTTACGATAAAAATCTTGCTCACTTGTTTTGGTTTTGGCTGATCGATAAATTCTAAGAACTCTTGTAAGTGATAATTAGCAAGCATAGGGTCGCATATGTTGTGACTGACACCAAAGTCCATAAAAGTCAAATCGATTATTCAGAAGAATTTCTGGAATACCATAAATATATTGACAGCTTTGGTCCTTTTATTGAGTTTAAAGCAGACCTCAAAAAATGTATGTAACGAAACCTAGAGAGGTCATTTTAAATTACATTTTATCAATATCCGAATATCATTATGAATGACATTGACATGACAATGACTCATTTTTGTGAAATTTATTTAAAAATGAACTTAAGCTCAAAATATTAAATACTCAAATTTAAAAAAAACCGAAGACACAATTTTCTTGAAAAGTTGACGCTTCGAATTTACAATTAAAATTTTAAGGAAAAGGTTAAAACTTGGAAGTTCGAACTAAAATAATATCGAGTTAAAAAAAATAGAAAGTGAATTTCCTAAAAAACTATAAATTGTGTAAAGAAGAGACTAACAATTAAATTTTTTTCTGGAGTTATGAGTGCCCTTTTGGGGAAGTATTCAAACTAAAGTGTTCCAGATTAATCGATACTTTGGAAAAATTATATCTTTTAATTTTTTAATTACCTGTTTTATTTTCTCTTTTTTGATGATTTATTTTGCCTTAGGATCAGAGCTCTAACCTCTAGTAATTAATCTATAGGGTCTTTGATTATAAATGCACTCCCCAGTTAACTTTGGAAATTCAATAGATGTGACAAATTTTAAATAAAACAATGTTATAGAAAGCGTTTAAATTTTTATTTGACATAAGCTTGCGATGTACAGGGGTATTGCGTTTTTTTAGAATCAAAGTTGACTTTGGTTTTTTAAATAGAACATCCTAATTATTTTCTCATTTTCGAAGTCTCCTGAAAATTCTACACATATTTTGGGTGGACCATAAGTAATGGTACACAGAGCAAGAGTATATTTTTCGTATAAACATAATGTGATTTAGCTACATTTACCTTATACCAAAAGTTGATATTAACATGTCAAAGTTTAAAAAAAATCGATTTTTTCATATAACTATTGAATAAATTCTAATATAGGCACGAAATTTAGCACAAGGGGGTTTCTCAAGCCGACGAACTCTAATTTGCTAACATATTACCAAGAGCTATCCTGCATGACTCTAAATCATAATAACTTTTTTGACATTTTTTAACTAGGCTTGAAGAAAAAGCAATAAGACAGCTTTCAAAGTAATTTATGTCAAATATTACTTTGCTTATAATATTATTATCTAAATTTTGAAAATCTCAATAAAAAATATAAAAAAAGTGGGGCACATACAATGAATAATAATTGATGCATGAATAGTTCAGGTTAACAGCTTTACTGCTGTGCCCCACGTTTTTTGTTTTAAATCTTACAAGTATTTTCCGAGCTATTAAAAATTCATAATCACAATTTTTCAGGACCATCTGTATGGAGTTAGGAATCTGTATGGAACTAGGAGAAAATTATTTTATGCTTTTTGGTCCTGTTTTAAAATAACGTGTCTATTTAAAGGAGTTTTTTTTTATTTAAATTTTTTGTATAATTTCACTTACTGTAACTGTAATCCCAGGTTTTTTGATTTTCAATGCTGCAGGAACTCTATTTCGATTCTCAGACATTTAGTCACCAAATATAATTTCGAATCTAATTTTCACTGAAAACAAATCAGTACAACTTGTTTCATAGCAAATCATTCTAATACTTGTCTGCAATAACAATTAGCAGCTGCACGGTTCTTAATCAATAAACTTTAAACAAATCTAAATACAGCCTTAAAAATAGTAATACAATGAAACCTGTCACATTGGTCACCTTGGTACCTTGGCCATTTCCCTAATTTAACGGCTTTTTTTCAGGAACGGAATAATTCTTTTAACATTTCACTATGTATATTAGTCACATTTGGAAATCTGAGGTGGCAATTAAACTAATGAAAGTTACTTTGTACACTTAAAAGAGAAAATGGTAGACTAATGAGCGAAATTTCCCTGTAACTTTTGAAAAGGGTAGAATAATACAAAAAGAAAAGGCAAACCTTTTTAAAGCTTACTTCTCAAATACAATCAGTCGGAAGTGCAACTGTAAGTAAAAATGGGGCGAAAATGTTCCTATGAGGAAATTAATGTAGATCAAAAAATGTAGTCGAAATTAACTTTCATAACGAAAATATGGATTATATAGTTAATAAAAAAATAAACTCCTGTTAAAAAAAGAGTAATTTTTATGTCCCTATTCCTTATTTAATTTCTTTAGCTAAGCTGTCATTTTTTATCATGTTAACGTATGTGCTTTTCTTGATCGGTATTTTAAATAGAATAAATTTGAATAAACAGAACCTTCAAAAATATGTTAACGATTTGATAATACAATGGTAGAAAATTCTTTTATTGTTGAATCCTACTTTCCCAAAGACCAAAAAAGCAATGGCTTCTTATATTCCTGATAGTACTGCAGAATATTTGGTGAGTACGAATTTACGAATCAAGTAAGGAACATACGTGAACATGTCTAAAAGTTACAGCAGCACACTAGATTAGAAAACTTTTTGTTCACTCTTCTTTTATACTGTTTTGTCATGTAAGTGATCGGCAACTATCTAGTGGAGTTGTTAAGGATATGACATTTCGAATCTGGATACGGATACGAAAATATTGCGAATATTATATCGGATGCGGATATGAAATTATTTCGCATATTCGATGGTTTCAGGTATTATTTCGGTTACTGATATCTTTAAATTATTTTTGTTAATCCAGAAGAAAAGATCCTCAAATTATGTCTATTTAATAAGACTCAAAACATGTATTGACAGACAGCACATAGCCTAAACCAATCGGTTTAATAGCATGAAATTTAGCACCAAGAATGTTTGAAAATTTTCCCGCACGGGTGTTAAATAGATGAAAAAAAAGTAGAGGGTGAGCGAAACTCGATGTCTCCGCAAGACAAGGAAAATCAATATAAGAAATCTGAAAAAAGGTTCTTCAATTGGATGAAATAAGATCCATTTAAGGTCAAATTTGCATATTTTTCCAGATCTAGAAACCAAAGTGATGATGTCATTGAAGTTTTTTTTTACAGAAACATACCTGTATTATTGCATATACAAAAAATAGTAGTTTTTTAAACAAATTTTGCAAAAAAAAACTTTGTATCTTTTTTTGGCTAAAAAGTTATAAGCAATTTTGTTGTAAAAAAGGAATATTATCAAAAATTCGTAATTACTACGGTTTAAACAAATAGCCTTTGGAAATGCAATAAATCGAAAATCAAAGTATAGGGGCATCTGTCAATAATTGAACTGAATTGAATTGAATTGAAGTTGACAAACATTTTTTGTTGCCATTTGACTGATGAATATTCACGTAAATGATATACAAGGTGAGTCAGAAAGAGAAGACCAACGCTAAACTGGAGATACTAGACACCAAAATATTACGATTGAGCTTAACATGTCCTATACCAATGTGGCTGGTTTAAGAGATACAGGGCGTTCAAAGTTTAAATTTTATTCTAAAAGTTTTTAATAATTGAGAAAATGTTGATGCTATAAATTTGATATTTGGGTATTTTATGTTTTTTGGTGTGGGAATTACGAATTTTGAATTTATATTGACGTTGCTCCCAGAGGGCGCTAGTTTTGCATAATCATTTACCTAAATTAAAACATATTTTTTTATCTGTTGAGTTTATACTTAGAACAAGTAGACAATATAAAAGAACGATCAATTTTACAAAGGTTTAAGTCGTTTAAAGCCAACGATTTTTAAGATATTTTCATTAAAAAGTTTCAATGTATTTTTTTATGATTTTTGAATATTAAATTTACAGCACCAAAACTTTCTCAATTATTGAGAAGTTTCAGAATAAAATGTAAACGTTGAAGGCCCTGTATCTCTTAAACCAGTCACATTAGTATAAGGCATGTTGAGCTCAATCGTAATATTTTAATGTCTAGTATCTCCAGTTTTACATTGGCCCATTCTTTCTGATTCACCCTGTATTATTTATTAATTTATGGGGAATTTCAAAAGAACCCTAGAAGAGCAGGTGAATATTCTCTGAGATATCCAGAACATGTTATTCCAAACTTACAAATATTTAATAGATTTGTCTCCAAAGGCTGTTTGATTAAATCCTACCAATTGAGAATTTTTAATAATACATTTTTTAACAATAAATATGCTTATAACTTTTAAACGGAAAAAGATAGCGAATTTTTTTGTTTACAAAATTTATTTAGAAAAATTAGTTATTTTTCAATGTAGAAAAATATAGGTTTGTTTCTGGAGAAAAAAATTCAATGACGTCATTACTTTGGTTTCCAAATCTGGAAAAATATGTAGATTTAGCTTAAAATGGAACGTTATTCAATCCAAGTATGAGAATTTTCTGTCAGATTTCTTACATCAGTCTTTGCTTTTCTTATAATAGCGCCGAGACATCGAGTTTCGCTCAACCTGTACTATTGCATGAAAGTTCCTCATTTTTGAACTTGGAAATATACAAATTGGTGTTTAGGCTTCAATTTATGAAAAACATTTAGTTAATTGAGCTTTTTAAGAAAATATAACGAATGCGTATTCGAAAGTACATACAAAATATAGGTTACTGATATCTCTTTGCAAAAGAAAATTAATCTTAAATTGCAATATTTTGAAAACAAACCATGATTAATTATTAGATACAAGTGTCCTAGTGTTATGAATCTAAGGAGAAAACAGGTAATGCTGTAGGGATTTTCTTAAACAAATATCGTATCGAATCATTTATTTTTCTTCGTAAGTGCAACAACCCTCAGATAATTCGTATTGGTCTAAGAAAAACAAGCAGTTAGGTATTCCTCCAAAAGCACATGTAGTAACTTTTTAAATAGTCACGATTTTCGAAAAAAATTCAATATCAAAAATAATCAAAAATTTGAATTAATAAATTTCAAAAGAGTGGAAATTTTTAAAAAGAGCGCAAATTTGAAAAATTAAACATCAAAAAGGGTTACATTTTGAAATATAGAAACTCTAAACAATTGAAATTTTAAAAATGTTGAAATTTTGAAGATATGTTTTTAAAATAAATAAATATTTAAAAATAAGCCAAAGTTTTTAAAAAACTTTAAATTTTCAAAACAAGTCGAAATTTTGAAAAATAGACCAAATTTTGGAATAGATATTTTCAGAAAAATTAATAATTTTAATAAGTCATAAATTGTGTGAAAAAACTCGAAAATATTATAAATGGTTTTTCGAAGATATAATTTTTTTAAAAAGCCGCAATTTTCATTGAAAGTTAAAATTGAAAAAAAAAATCGTGATTTGCACAAAAATAACCAATTTTCCAAAATAAACCATCGGTTCCAAAAACATCGACAGTTAAAAAAATTGCAATTTAAACAAAAATTGGAAAGTTTTAATAAAGTCGATAATTTAAAACAGGAATTAAAAATATTTTGAAAAATTACAATTTTCAAAAATAGTTAAATTTTAAGAAAAAGGTGAAAATTTCAAGTGAGGATTTTTCAAAAGTAGAAATTTTTCAAAAAAACTCGGAATTTTCAACAAAAAAAATGCTAAATTTTCGAAAAAAAACCCAAACTTCGAAATCGAAATTGATTAAAAAAATGGAAATTTTCAGTAAAGTAGACATTTTTGAGAAAAAAAATAAATGAACAATTTTGGAAAATTGTCGAAATTAAAAATAAAATCAATTCACTAACACGTTAAAGTAATTAGTGGCCGTGGCAATAGTGAGTAAGGTCAGATAACATACCAATTAGTTTGTCTAATAATTTTAGTTTACAAAAAAAAACAGTGGTCGACTAAAATTAGCAAATTTTTGCAAATAATATACGAAATTATCCAACATTCATATTGGCCTCGGTTACCGATTCGGATATTTTGTTATTTTGGATATTCGATAGTTTCGGTTATGATTGCAGAACTCCAGAGCGTCCCTAGTCGATAGGGTTCATAGTATCATGTGAGTGGTCGGCATACAGTCGACTCCCGCTAAAGTTGCGCCCGTTAAAGTTGTTGGCTCGTTAAAGTCATATATGTAATACTTCTATATGGCGTGTTGTGTATAATCGCCACTACAAAATGCATTGTCAAAAAGGTGAGATGAAAGTATATGTCGTACTCTTTGGAGGACAAGCATTCATTCATTTATAGCGGGAATAGATCACAAGATGGGCGGGAACACTAATAAATGAATGACAACAAAGATAACTGACGAGAAGCGGGATTGGTTAATAAATTCTGTCCTCCCAAAAAGACAAACATATATATCCATCGCGTCTTTTGAACACAATCGAAGGTACAAAACACGCCATATAGAAGTATTACATATATGGTTAAAGTTGACAGGTTACGATCGCTGAAGTTGCGCGGACATTCCCCCACTCTAATTTTCGAACGACGAATTAGACTTCCCAGTTTTAGCGCCACTTTTGAATAACCCACTCAACCGCACAAGGAGCAATAAAACATACATTTTTCGCCAATGGTAAGGATAACGGGGAGTAGCAACTTTAGCGGGAGTCTCATATATGTAATACTTCTATATGGCGTGTTGTGTATAATCGCCACTGTAAAATGCTTTGTCAAAAAGGTGAGGTGAAAGTATATGTCGTACTCTTTCAAGGACAAGCATTCATTCATTTATAGCGGGAACAGATGACAAGATGGGCGGGAACACTAATAAATGAATGACAACTGACGAGAAGAGGGATATTTGAAATAAACTTTGGGATAGGTTAATATATTCTGTCCTTGAAAAGGACAAACATATATATCCATCTCGCGTCGGACAAAACATGCCATACAGGAGTATTACATATATGGTGTTGCATCCCAAGCTGCCGGAATGTTTATAGAAATGGCGACTATAACAATAAATATTTTTTTAATTTTCCAACTAAAGAATCTCGAACTAATGAATGGGTAGCAAAAATAAAAACATATTTTTCAAATGTCAGGCAGAATTTGCGAGGACAATTTTAGTAATTCTAATTTTACAAGTTCTTTGAAAAATCACCTATCTAAATTTGAAAAACGAGACCTGTCTAAAAGTTATATTCGACCTGCTAGTAACATTGATTGCACTCCTTCTTTTTAGGATATATTTTTTAAAACTTCCCGCAATAAAAGATTACATCTCAGCCCGAGTTCAGGTAATTTAAATGAGTCTATTAGTGTTAGTGATAATATGGTCAATGTTCATACAACAATGGAAGTTTCAGATTGCAATATTTCTGCCAATTCATGTTCAACTTATAATTTATTAAAAATAATTGGTGCTACTTGTCAGAATCAACTCACTGCTAGGAAAAAGTATACTTATGATGTTTCGAAGCATCAACAGAGACAACTCGGGTTGGTTTTATTTGTTTAGCAAGTCATGCAATACAATTAATTCCATGATTAAGAGCTATATTTTATTCTAATGTATTGAGTTTCAAAGATAATGACTTCTGAAATTATCTAAATCTCTAGCTCTGCTGACAGTAATTTACCTATTTTTTTTTATAATTTGTTAAATTATATTTGCTTCTATATTCTCCATTAATCTAATATACAATTTTAGTAGATAATCGAGATTCCATTAAATAACTAACACCATATTTTTTCCGGAAATATTCATTTCTTACTATATTTCTAAATGTTTGTGCTAATTTTATGTTTATTTCAGATTTCCCCCACATGTTTATTTTTTCAATATTTTGAGTACACATTAAACTATATATCTTTGTTGTATATTATGTTCTTTCCTAATTTCTCTAGTGGTTGAGTACTTTCAAAAGGGTAAGGTAGACAGTGTTTAACTGGAATAAATTTAGTAAATTTTAACATTATTTTTTGCAAAAGTCCAGAAATAAATCGATTTTTGTTTTAAAAGTTTGTGACATTTATAGTACCATAGTTTTTGTATATTTCCTCTCTACAGAAGACTAAGCACTAACCGAAGTTTTTTTTAATGAAATTTTATGTTTTGTAACTTCTTTATAGTGCATAATATATGTATAATATATGATACTTTTTTCTAATAAGAATATTATTATTACTAATTTATAGTGAAAATACAGGGATAAATAAATGAAACCATAATATCTTATTGTCACTACTGCTCCAACAAATACCTCCAGATATTTGAAAAATTGTTAGAAATTTTATTGTCAGTATGAACTTTGTCAACATGCAAATGGCGCATATATGGACCTCGTTAACATTAAAAGCTACTTTTTTTCTTATTTTTGTTTTTGATGATTAGATATTTAACCAGTGGATTCAAGAAATTTCATTTGAAAAAAAGAGTTGAGTTTTTTTCTGACCTCCTGTAGTGAGCAAAATGCAAAAACGACTAAAATGTTGCCATCTCTTACACAAAAATCGATCTGTTTCGGCAGGCACCCCCTCTAGTAAGAAAATTGTACCCTAAAAGGTGTCAAACTTTCAACAAAAATCAACCAGAAATTATGTGGGAAAATTTTTCGCTGTTTTACTTGATTTATTTTAGTTAAATTCACTATCCAGTATATTATAAGTTATCTGCATCAAACTTCTAGAGAAATCTTGAAGCAGTTGAACTGATAAATATATTTTAAAACTATTACAAATATTTAAATATGAACTTATATACATGTATAAATATACATATTTAATTTATTTTTTATACCTCATACTGGAATTTTTTTTGAAATTTCCATTCACGTTGATCATTTTTTTTAATCTTTAAAAACAGTAGTGCAATCCAACTGAATGGACATTTTAAAACAATTTAAAATTAATTTTGAATTTAAATTTATAAGTCGGTAATGTAGAGTAACTGCAACGTGACTTTAGTCGACAATATAGGTCCCTAATTTTATGGCAATAGTTCCGGTCACTGCGAGGGGTGGCCATTTTTAAAATAAAAAGCACAGAATTGACATTCTTAACCTTTCTGTATGCTCCAAGCCAAGAAGAATTTTTGCTCTAAGCAGAGAGAGGGTGCCGCGCCCTTTCAGGATACCGCAGTGTTAAAGTCTGTATTGCAGATGCCATCAATTTGAGTTTGCATCTCACTAAATTTTATAGTATCCAGTAGATGTCGCCGAGAGTTAAAAAAAGCAGGTATCTGTAATGATAAAACATTTGACCATTTGACGTTTGACGTGACAACACAACCTTACTTGTCAAAAAAAGTTTAACCTGATTATGTGGTTTTACTCGTACAGCTACAAATAAACTAAAAACTGTGAACATTTAATTTAATTTGTAGTGCAGAATGCATTCACACACTCATGCAAACGTTCCTCTAATTCAATGGAGTCCTGATAAAAAACATAGCGACAGAGAAAGGTAAACATATGAACATAGGAAACACTATAAATTGAAATAACTCATTTTTGTAGGTGGATATGTATTTATCCTGCATATATCAATAGCAAAAAGACGCTAGCCCAAGGTAGACGAATACCTAAAGAAAAGTGCATCGAAAATCCCACATACCAAGAAATAAGGGACGTAATAGATGCAGTGGGTCTCAAAGTTGGTGTGGAAAATAAACTTTATTCCAGAGAAAGAAGCAAAGAACTTCTTTACAGGGGCCGCATAAGAGTACAGATTAAAAACGATGATGGATCCATAATTAATGAAAAGTTTCCTACGAGGGAAAGTGTTATGCTATATGTGGCAGAAAAAATACCTCAGTTAAAAACAAGAGCGAATAGAAGTGGTTCCGACCAACCGCAGAACAATCCTAACCCTGGCAAAGGAAAGGGCAAGGGGAAAGGACGAAGATAAATTTAATGAATAGTTGTATTTTCTTTATAAGGGATTAAATTGTTTGCAATATTTTTTTATTTCTATTAATTAAATTTCTGGAATCGTGAAAACCTTTGAAAATCATGTCTCTCCTAAATAAGGAACCAGGCGAAAAAAAAAAATTTTAACAAATAGCAGAATCTTCAAATAATGACAATTCCTTTTTAATCGTGATTCATTTAAATAATCTGTTTTTTTTTAATCATTAAAAAATAAAAATTGTTTAGAATAATTGTTGCAACTTTGTATTCAAGATCAAAATACAGTGAACGCTCTATATAAGCAACTCATTTGAACCAATTTCAATAAAAAAGTTTCTTATTGGGAAAAGTTGCTTATAGGGAAAAAAGGAGCATAAAAATACTTACTGTCTGGAAAATATTTTTACTTATTTGTTTTACTAACTAATCTGTAGAATAAATAAATTCAGCTTTATTTTGCAAAAGAAAACTTATTATTATCATATAAGCATAGTTATTAATTATATTTTTTTTTTAAATTAAACAATCAAATTTTAATTAATCTTTACTTAAGTACAGCACTAATTGCCATGCCATTTCAAAATTTTAACTTTTTCAAAACTTCCTTTTTTCAATATTTTGAATTTTTCTCAAAATTGCAGCTTCTTTCTCTTGTAAATTTTGACCTTTTAAAAATTTCGATTTTTTTAATTAAATGCCATCTTTTCTTTGAAATCCCGCTTTTAGTGAAAGCTTCGACATTTCATCCATTTTTTTTTTCAAATTCCAAAATTTTGACCTACTCGAAATTTGGTAAATTTGATTATTTCTCAAAATTTCGACTTCTACTTTCCACTTTTTCAAAAAATTTGACTTGCTGAAAATTTGAACTTTTTTTGAAAATACCAACTATTTTGCAAAAAATTACAAAAATACCTTTTTTTTTTTGACAATTTCGAATATTCTGAAAATATTAACTTTCTTTTAAAAATTCGACTTTCTTGCAATTTAGATGAAATTGTCAATTTTTACAAAATTTAGACCTTTCCTTAAAATTCTGCTTGAAAATTCTTACTTTTTGCAAAATACTGACTTTTTAAATTTTCGACTTTTTCTCCAAATTCGACTTGTATAAATTACTTTTTTTATTTGAAAAATGACTTCAAAACCATTTATTTGAAAAATTCACTATTTCTCAAAAAATATTGGTATTTGTCAAAAATTCAATAACATAGTTAATGAAATTAATTTTTTTGAAAATCACCCTAGGGAAATTTTATCATACTAATTAGGTTGGTACAATTGGATACGCCACGAATCGAAAGATCATCCACAATAAAATAAACTTTACTAAATATCGTAATAATTTTGTTATATTAACAATAATTATTACGACATATTCTGCAATATTAGAATACAAGTGTACCAGTGGCGGCTGGTGCTAATAAAATTTGGGAGTTGCAAAGAGACATTTGCAAAAATGTGCCGAAACTGGAAATTTTAAATTAAGCTTGAGGAATTAGGAGATATTTAGGATTTTAAATTGATGTATCTTGTACATATATAGTATATTGCTAAAATTCCCCTTTTTTTATATTCGCAAAAAACAGAAAAAAAAAGAAGAGAAAGTGCATACGACAGACGATCTTTGGCAGCTGCAAATTTATCAATAAATTTTTACTGAAATCGAGTATTTCTTGGATTAAGTCCTTTTCTTTGAAGACATCGTTAATGAGGACAATCTTTCCTGGCATAATGAATTTTTTTTAAAAGTATTTATTCTTTCCAGTCTGTAGAAGCACCACTCTGCATCAGCAGAAGCCATTTTGATAGTTATCAGGATTCTTAAAAGATTTAGAGTTTCACTAAGCTCACTGTTTTCTGAAATAATGTTGTAGAGTACAAGTAAATCAAAAGCAGATTTAAACTTTTCTTTTACGTAGATTACAGTTAGTTCAGTGCTAAGTTTTTATAAATTAAAAAATGGATAGTGGTTTCTTTAAAATTGGTTAAACTTTAAAAAAAAAAAACTAAGGTTGCTGCAATTAAATGGCCAGTGAAGCTAATTCGTTCTTTAGCTTAGCAGATAACAATGTCGCATAGGTACTTCTTTAGCTTCGCGAACTACTTCTGTTAAAACTTCGCTTTTTACAAAACAGCATCTGCACAATATTTAAGTCATGTATAGGTCATCCATGTCGCTTAATTTCCAGTTTTTTTTTTTGATACAGATCGGTTAGAGAATGGCTGCGCAATTAAACTTTGCACCGAATTCATTTTTATTTGTGTTTCAAGACTCGCAACATTGACCGATAACAGATTATAATAGCGTATCGATATTTGGTTTGCATCCACAAGTGCAACCTAATGCTTGCTTATGGGCAAGTATTTTAAGCGAACAAAATAAGAGTTAAGGCGCAGGTGCATATGTGTAAAGCAAAGTTTGCAGTCTAGCCTGCAAACCTTGCAAACCATGGACCCAACAATGTCGTCAAACGCTTATGAATCGGCGGAATCCGCTATAGTCATTGGTATGTTTGGTTAATTTGGTAGCTATAAATCTGTTATCAATAAATAAAATAAACAACACAAAGAACAATTTACTTTCTTTTTTATCCCAGCGTTTTTTTGGAGGTTGTGCAAACCTGCAAACCTTAGCACTAGCCGCCACTGAAGTGTACAGATATAATAATGAATGTAAAAAAATATTTTATTTTTATTTTGGTGCCCCGGGTAATCGCCCGGCTTGCCCGCCCCTTTATCCGGCGCTGGTTAACATAAAGATTTCTCATGCGCCGCGGTTTCTGTTGTCCGTAAGTTATCTTTAAAATGATATCAATAAAATAACTTTCGCATAATACCTTAAGACAAGAATCTAGCACCCAAACGTAACATTGGCTGCATGGGTAAAACCAAATTATAGTCCACACTAGTGATGTAACGAATATTCGCATTCGCATTCCCGAATATACGCATTGGCGAATATTCGCATGTTTTTTAATATTCGCATTCGCAAGAAATTTTGCAAATATATATTGCGAATGATTTGGCAATAAAACGGGAAATTATTTATGAAATAATGATGCAAGCAACAGCTAAGATAGAGTTTTTTTTAAACTGGGATCCATGGACCTTTAGGGGAGTGTTGGGGATCCATGGGTAGCGCAGTTAACAATACTTATTAGGATAATAACTAATAAAGTAATTTATGCAATCCCATCTAGTAAAAAATATATTTAAATTCTCTTGTTTTCTTTTTCAACCAGTTAGCTACATTAGAGCAAAGTGGGTCACTTGCTTTCCCTTGATTTATAGTCAACCGAAAATGTATATAGGATTTTTAACAGTGGGAACCTTTTTCAAAAATTTCTATTTATTCCTGAAAATTAATCCTTTCCTTGAAATTTACACATTTTCTTGAAAATTCGATTTCTTTCTGTCTTTTTTTATAATTTTTTTTTCTGTCGAAGTTTTGAGTGTATTCTAAAAGTAGACTTTATTAAAATACGACTTTCATAAAATTCTAAATTTTTATCTGAAAATTCGTCGTTTAGTTTTTTGAAAATTTTGTCATTTCTTAAAATTCGACATTTTCTGATTTTTTTTTAATTCATCTTTTGGTAAATTTCGGCTTGTTTATTAAACTTTGCCTTTTCTTGAAATGTGGTTTATCCTTTGATAAAAAATTTCAAACAGTTCAAATTCCAACTTGTTTCTCAAAATTTCGACGTTTATCTCAATAGCCGATATTTTCTGACATCATAGTGGAAGGAAGGAAACTTATTCTTAACTCAGGCAGTCATTAAAAAAAATAATCAGTCAAGAAATGGTGACTGTTTTTCTTAAAATTTCGACTTTTTTGCTGAAATTTACTTCAAAATTCGCCCTTTTTGTCAAATTTTCATACAATTTGATTTTCTCTGAAAAAATTTGAATTTTTACCAAACGAGTTTTTTTTAGAATCTCCTCAAAATGTCGCTATTTGGTTTATTTTATTTTTTTCAAAAGTTGTGTGAATTTTCGAAACTTTCGATTGTTACTTCGAAAATCGTCTTTTGCTCAAAATTTCGATATTAATCAAGTTTTTCGAAAAAATGATATTTTATATTACATTTAATTTGCCGAAAATTCAGACTTTATCTCAAATCTGTATTTTTTTTTATTACAATTATTGGCCATTTATAAATTACGACTTTATACTCAAAATTGTACTTTTTTCTCAAAATTGGACGTTATTGCAGGATATACTTCTTCCGGGATTGGACCGTGTCAAAAAACAACTAAAAGTGTTCGACGTTTCGCCCACCATCGCTTTGTTCTTCAGGAATAAAGAAAAAAACAATAAATAAAAAGGGGAAATATAAGGGAATATGCAAAAATGAAAGAATGAAAAGGTCAATTTCAAAACATCTGAGCACGGAAACTCAGTATGTCCACCATACCAGAGGCAAAACTCTTCTGAATTAAAAATTGGTACAAGGGATAAGAAAGTTTAGGCAGAAGAGCAGGGTTACTCAGTATGTCCACCATACCAGAGGCGAAACTCTTCTGAAGAAGACTTACAATTAGTTGAATAAAGATATATACATATATCATTATAAACCAATAATAAAAGCCCATCGGTTTTTATGGTCGTCTAAGTACAAAAAAAATAGAATTTTTTAAAACTAAGTAAGGCAATATAATATCATTGCACTAAAAATAAAGTCATGCTTCCAAAATAGTTGTGGAGACCAAATAAAAGGACATCATTCACTTTCTTGGGCTCAATCAGCATTCATGGGACCTCTATCGTCCGTGGCCCTGTATAAACGTGTCGGTAGTCCTCCCTGTCGCTGGACCTATTAATTTATTAAATTGTTACGTAAAATGTGTGCAATATACCCCGATACCAGGTTATTCACGACATACGGCACGGAAGATTATACTCACGCTAGTTAATTTTAAAAAAGTTTTGTTTTGGGGGGTGGATAGGGGTTCATTGGCTGTACATTTTAAAATTAGTTTCATAATGTACAGGATGTTTCAAAGACACGAAATATATCCAAGTTGTATTCTTTAAAATAAAACATGAAGCGAAAAGCTAATTTAGGCAAATCAACCCTTTATTTTACTAAAATTTATTAAATAACTCCTACATTGAAATTGTACAGGACACTAACCCAAATTTAATTATACTATTCGTAAACGATAATCTCTCTTCCATTGATATTTTGTACCGGCCTCGTATTTGATTGTAAAATGCTGTAAGGAGCAGGTGTTTTTCTGAACTTTTTCACTTGTTTTGAAGATATATTCAGGGGTTCTGGGTGTACAATACATTTAACCCCTTCAGTGCATGGAGGAAAACTTAAGGAACCACAATAGCTGTAAAACTTCCGAGTGAATGCAGGGGCCAATAAAGCTAAAGGTATCGGTTCTATGCAGTGCCTTGCAAATGGAACATTCAATGGAGTTATATTAGCAAGTAAAATGTCAATATATGGATTGTCGACTGGTGTCACCTGCAAAGATAATATTTATTAATTTTTTGCCGTATATTTGTAGAATTTTATTTCATTTACCAATGGACCACGAGACAATTACAAATTAAATTAGCCATTAAATGTGATTTCGTGTACTTTTTTTAAAAATTCAATATTTTTAAAAATCTTGTTATTTCGAAGGAAGGCAAATTTTTTTAAGGTTAAAATTTTGGAATTAAAATGGAACTTTTGGGAATTTTTTACCTAAATTTCGACTGGTTTTTCCGAAATTTTGGCAGTTTTTTCAACATTTTAAGTTTGACCTCATTTCCTCTTTTCATTAACAGTTCAAAATTTCAAGAAAACAGTATCAATCTAATGAGAAAAAGGTTAAAAAAAAGGCAAAATTTTGAATCAATCAAATCTTAAACGAAAACAACCATAAAAAATAAAAACGTCTTAAAATTTCCACATTCTCTATAAATATTGAAATTTTGAGCAGAATTTCGAATAAATTATTCATTAGCCTACCAACACGAACGAATCTGATCTGCAGATTTGATTCGTAAAGATATATCTGCGCGCTTGGCATACCAAATATGATGCTTTTCACTAAGGTACATATCTGGACACATATTATAACCTCTAAATCCGACAGTTAAAAATGGAAATAATAAGTAATCAAGCAACTTGTAGTTACCATGCCTGATAAACGGGCACCTGCGATATGCTGCTTTGAAGCCTAAATTTTGCTTTTGATGTAAATTTTAAAAAAAAATATAACATTGTAAGTTTAAGTTAGGAATTTAAGAAATAAGTATCAAAATTTCAGAGTCAAATCTTTTAATAAACTTATACGGTTATGAAGGTTTCGACAGCCAGAGTTAGTAAAAGATATACTTTTTCTGGAAATGGACCTCGTCAAAGTGCTAGTACCAGTGGCATGTCGTGCCTTTTAAACCTAGGAAAAACACCAAATCACTTTAAAAGATTAATTAATATTCTGTTTTTGAATATAAGGCTTTCAAAAGATTCATTTTCCTTTACATTACAAAATAAATATTTCCACTATTCTGCTAGCTTGCATAACATTTTCTTTAATACATTAAACTTATTCCAAATTTTGAATATTTTTATTGGACGTTTCGACGTTAATCCACTTAGTTATAAAAGAAATTCTCGAGATGTCAATTTAAAAATTCCAAGCTTAAATTCTGGATTTTAAGAAACAAATTTCCGTTTTGAGAAAAACCTAAAAAATGAAATTCGAGTTTGAAGAATAACTCCGATTATTCGATTTTAAAAAAATGGGCAGTTATGGGGACTGCGGACAGAAGTGAAAATTGATTAAGTGTTTTTTTTGAATGCTCGAATTGATATTAAAAATAAAATTTCATAGTTTGTATATTAAAATTATTATTTTTAGTTTTTATATTTTGATATTTGCATACGGTCTAGTTTTTGTTTATTATGTTGACTGTGTGGTATTGGTGAGAACGAGCTTTCTGTTTTAGTCTTGTACTCCGCGATAATCAAATGAAAACACAATTGAAACAATGCACAGTATTCAAACTTTCCACAAGAGTCAATTTAACTTATATATGGTTTCCCCTTGCATGATGGGTCGCGAAGTCAAACCCCACTGCCGACCACGCGTTTTTGAATTATATTAAGGACCTTACTGATAGTTACATAATACTGTTAACGTTGGAGCATATTGGCAACAAAAATTAGCATAATGGTGATGCGAATTAGCATGATGATGACTCAAATCGTAGGTTTTTTCCCTATTAAAAGTCACTCAAGGCGCCAAAGAAGTTTACACTTCAAAAATTCTGACATATTTCTATTTAAAAGTTTCAAGTTAAAGCCGAAAATTACAACAGATTTTGTTTTAATAATTCGTAATTTAAGCTTTTTAAATTTTGATCTTATTATTTTGAAATGTCCATTATTTTCAAGAAGTTTCCAATTAAACAATAAAATTAAGGAACAAATGAGTTTAAGCTCGGGAGATTGAGAGAAAAAAGCAAAAACCTCGAAAAAAATCTCGAAATATTCTACAATTTCTACTTTAATTTTAAAATATTATTCGTAAATTGGATTTTTTTTCTGGAAATGTCGCTTGAAAAATCAATATTTCTAGAAAAAATCCAAAAATGTTTGTTAATGGATTTAATTTTTTTCGAATTCTTGTCAGATTATTTTTTCTAAAAATTATAACCTCTTTTTTTAGACATTTATACTTTAATATCTAAATATCGACTTTTTCTCAAACTTCCCGGTTTACATCGGGAGTTAAAAACATTTAAAATTAGAAGTTTAAACTTGAAATATTAATAAAAATTTCAATATTTAACTTAAAACAAAAACATATTCCAGGTTTGAACTTTAATTTTAAAATTGAATTGTAACTTTAGAGATTGAAACAAAAATTAAAAAGTGAAGAATGCGACAATCGAGTTTTAACTAAAATCTCAAATTTTCTATAAAAAATAAAAATTTTTATTCTAAGGGCGATATTTAAAAAAAAAAACTTCAAATTTTAATGAAAAAGTTTTGAAAAAGAGCTGCGTAGTTGAGGAAAACTTTTATAAAAAAGATTAAGCTTCACAACGGATCTTGTTCGGATTTAAATTAAAAGTTAAAAAAGTATATTTGTTTTGATTCGACATTTTTGTTAGAAAAAAGTAATATGTTTTAATAACTATTAAACTTTATTAACGATTAAAACAACAACAGATATTAAAAATTCCACGATGTTTCGATAAATATTTGCTATAACTGGACCTGGTTTCGCTTTTCAGCATCATCAGGGGTTATGCGCCGGGAAAAAAAATTGAAAATTGCTAGAAAGGAAAAACAAAATTTTGACTTCTAACCTCAAAACTAACTAATAATAGTCGTACCTTTAAGAAAATTGAAGATTTAAGAACGAAGTAAACATTCTCAATTTAAACTACGTTTGGGAAAAAAGTATAAATTTCTAGAAACTTCGCGAAATATTTTTCACTTTTCATGGAGAACACGCCACTGGCTACTGCTAAAAGTGTTCGACGTTTCTATTACAATTGTAAGAGGTAGGAGATTTTTCCGAGAAATAAAAAAAACAGAAATTACAAAAATACACTAGAAAATTACGAGAAACGAGAAAACAAATTCAAAATGTCAGAGCACAGTATCATAGTATATTCACCATACTAGAGGCGAAACTCTTCCGAAATGAAAATGGGAAAATGGCACAAAAAGACGAGATTTTTTAGGCAGAAGAGCACAGTAACTCGACAAAGATACAACTTAAAATCGTTCGATATCTCAATCGTACCTATCTCCTTACCAACTACTAATTGCTTCTAAAGATTTGATAGATGCCTCGAACAGATAAATCATTTTTTCGGCTGTGTATCTTCCTAACAGCTTTTTAAGAGCTTCTAATAAACATCTAATAAAGCTCTCCTTAGTGATAACTAGTTTAATTTTATTGTCCGATGCAATATGTATTAAAAACTCCCAAAAACCTTAAGATTTCGAGGTTAAAGTCAAATATATCTGTATTGAGAATTAGTTTTTAATTTTAATTTCTCTCGAAAAATTTTCACTTTGCCACGAAATTTGAACACTTTTTAAAATGTTCAACTTTTTCTGAACAAATTTGATCTTTCTTTACTTAGGCAAACATTCTAAGTTGTAACTTTGTTGAGTTAGTGCGCTCTTCTGTCTAAAAAATCTTATCTTTTTGTCCCATTTTCCCATTTTCATTTCGGAAGCGTTTCACCTCTGGTATGATGAACACACTGAGTTACAGTGCTCTGATGTTTTGAATTTGTTTTTTCGTTACTTGTAATTTTCTTATGCATTTTTGAAATTTTTTGCATTTTCTGCTCAGGAATTTTGTGGGCACTTTATTATAAAATGACAAATGCGGTTTTCATGATTATTATTTAACAAAATCTATTTAATTAAATAAATTTTTGAAATCAAGTTTAAGGTTAATTCAGTTAAAAAAGAATTGTAACCCTTCATGACTATTTCTTTCAACATTTCTGTGAACATAAATATGTAAAGTTTATGTTAATAGAAAGTACAAACCTGAATGATTTGGTGGAACGGACTGGTCCTTGGTTATCTTCAAAAATTGAAAATACAGAACTTGTCCCCTGAAACTAAGAAAGATTAAAAAACACAACAAGGTTGTTCTAACGCGTTCCGACAGCCAAGCTGTCATCTTCAGAGAGAAACTGAGAGAAACATCTCTCTGAAGATGATAGCTTGGCTGTCGAAACGCGTTAGAGTAACCTTTGTTGTGTTTGTTAATCTTTCTTGGTTTCAGGGGTTCAAGTTCTGTATTTCAATTACCTGAATGATAAAAAATCAATTAAGAATGAACAATTATATTTTTCACCTGAAACAAATAACTAATAACGAGTACATCTCCAGCATTGGCTGCTTCTACAAGACTTGTGTTGCCTGGTTTGGAATATGTTAGTTGCATTTCCATGGAATATTTTCTAGAATCGATCATGTGTTCTGATCCTTCATCATCGTTATAACCCCATCGAAAACGAACATTGTAAAATTCGTAACAATCTTCCAAAGGTCCACCTGATATTGAAGCATGTTGGTCCCTCTTCCAACGAGCGTAAAGACAAACTAAAATAACAGTTTTAGCTACTATAAACTTTTAAATATAATGCAAAATTATGCTGCTAAAGTAAAAAAGCTTATACCATCTCTATTTACCAAAACGGAAATATTAAATTATTTACCCCCATGTCCATCATTAATGAACATCATTTGTGAAGGTGGTACATAATATTCAGTTGAATATTCTAAAGGCGGTAAAGTTTCAGCCGGTACACATATTGCACATGCACTTATTATATTTATGGGACTTTGATATTTTCCCGCAGCAACAGGATATTTATCTTTCCAAGTGTGCGGCCCTAAAACAATCATATATTTCCATAATATGAAAATAAAATGAAACCTAGTCATCTAAACGTATACAGTTAACCACAGGTTGCCGAACTACCAAAGTTGAACCACAAATACTTAACAAGCGGTCGCTCTTTGGGAAAGTCCACACACTACAATGCACAGACCAATTAACATAAGTTTACTTATTTATAAGATTTAGAGTTTAAAAGCAAAGAGTGGTTTCGATCGAACACTGATCTTTTCAAACTCTGAATCTGATAAATAAATAACCTATTGGTCTGTATATTAGAACTTTCCATAAAATTCTGGATTGTTGTAAATGTTACCGTCAAATTTTCCATAGCCATAGCAATATATAGGGCTTCTATAAGGACAGGGATTTTTGTTAAAATAATGATCCACAACTAAAAATATTAGCAGCGTCGATCCCAATAAAATGTATAAATTATCTAAAACATCCCACATGATATATGTAAGGTAGATGAAGTCAGGAAATAAAACACGTAATTTTTCAAACTTATTCGGTGAAAAATGTAAAATTAGATTGCAAAATGTCACTTATATAAAAATATTCTAGACTTTTAAAAATGCTAAGCAACTGATATTTTATATCTATGATTTCTAAACGTGATAAAGGATTATACACATACATAATGTTTAAACTATGTGGAATTACTTAAATTATCTGCTCTTGAACGTTAACCTGCTACATTGTTAAACGAATAACAGAAGTAATGGAGAGAGATTTGTTACTGTGGTTCATTTAAAAATGGTAATTAAATCTTATCTAACAATATAATAGAATTAGCAAAAAATCCCCTTTCCTCTTTAATCTTCTAAACGGTTATATTTATTGTTAGATTAATGAAATTAGAAGGGTGGAAGTAAAGAGGTGCAAGCTTTTCAACTGATGATAACACATAACCTAGTTGTCATAGATGATGCCATAAGGTCATAAAGCCTAACTCTGAACAAAAATGGTATCACTTTTAAAAGAGGCGAGGGTGCTATTTAAAGCTGTTGGTTTTAGTGACCTTTTGACGACATATATGACGATTAGGCTACCTGTTATTATTAGCTGAGAAGCTTATATCCGTTAATTTTCACTGTCCAAATGCCATTAGTATAAATACAATAATTCGAAAGATAATAAATGAGAAGAGGATTTTTTACTAGCTCTTATTTATCCCTTCAAAATTCCCTTAAACCAAAACAAAAGACTGAAATCCAAACCTTATAGGAGCCCGTTGCTTCCATATTAGTACATAATTCTGGGACAAGTTCTTTCCTTTTTTTTTATTTCAGTTGTCCACTTCGAAAGAGTAGATTGGGCTTTTTTGTTACAAAAATATTGAAGTAGGTTTTTGTGTTAGTAAAGAGTAATATTTGCTGATCAAAGGGCCAAAAGACCCAAATTTGTGTTCCAGTCAACTTTGGGGAAGACTTTGGGCATTAAAGTACTTTTCAGTCGTTGCACAAATTAAGAACAACTAAAATAAGGAACTGATACACGTGTGCAGTGTGTTTACAAGCTTTTTAAGTACCTAAGTATTCTGTTCATCATTTCAAACAAACTGGAAATAGTTAACTTTTATTTTATTTAATAAGTAGCGGAGATTAGGGCAAGACTAAGTAGTAGGTTATGATTGAGTATCTTTCTGCTGATCTCTTCGTGTTCTGTGGACGGCAGTTAGTAACTGATTGGATCAAGTCAACTAAATAGCTTATTTATTTAATTTTCTTGCTCGTATGTCCTAATTTATTGTGTTAGTATTCAGTTATTGTTGAGGTAAATATTAATTCCTGTTTTTTTTATATTACCAGTGGAAAGGATATATTACACAGGTTTATTCTTTATTTTTTTCTTTAAGTAAGACTCGCTCATAAAAAGCAACCATATTATGCCTTTGGAGCACTACGAGTAGGATGCGAAAATAAATTGGCGGTGAATTTATTATTTAAATAAGGATAGGTAATAATTGCCAGGAAAAGTTCTGTTCGACAACTGATTTGATAGTTTGAACGTTCTGTAGAAAAGAGTCTTCATAGACAAAAGTTCTTATGGTGTCAAGCTGGACCGCACAGGAATTTGCTGCCCTAGTCCCCAAAAGGACCAGGAATCGCTCTATCTTACTAGCCATTTTCACTAAATCCTAACTTAGCCACAAATGGAATAGACGAGGTAAAACGAGGTATATTTTAAAGGGCATGATGCTATCTTACCTATCCTGTCACACGGTTTATAAATGACACAAAATATTCCACGTTTTTTCTCTTTATTCAAGATCGAATATGGAATGTCGAAAGAGTAAAATGGTTCTCAGAGGCCAGTGTTGTCAGATTAGTAGAATTTCTACTGGATTTGGTAGAATTTTTGCAATATAGGAGAAGATTTAGTAGAGCAATTTGTTTAGTAAAAAAGTTGTTATTAGATTTAGTAAAACATGTATCTTTTAATGGAATTCTTTGTTTACCTTTTCGTCCCTTTTGTACTGTATTTACATAGAAGTCGAATCACGCACCTTTTATTTAGTCGTTGAAGGTAATTACGGCATTAAAGTGTACGAGAAACGACCAGATGAATAGATAAAAGAAAATATGGGTTAAAGACCTTTTTTTAAGCCATCAAACTTTCTAGGGCGAAGGCTTTTTTTAGTTTCAAAAATTTCAGATACGCCCATTACAATAACAATGTCATAAATTTAGTAATACTTATTAAAATGTACATCATTCTAGCAGAAATCTTATCTAGTAGAAAATCAAGGCATCTAGCAATATTATCTGAGGCTTTAAAATCTTGCATTGATGAAAGTTTTGTGAGGAGAAATGGCAGATACCTCAACGTTTTTCAGTATACACTGAAACAAAAAAGGAATTCAATAAATGACTCAATAATCCTAATGAAAGGCTAGCAATATCTCTCAGGAAAATTTACCTAAATCAGTAGAGCCTATTTGTGGTACAAAGACTATGACCAAAGAAAACCGTTAGAAGAGAATACCTTCCTGATTATGTTTTGTTTTAAACATGGAAGAAAAATTATCTGACGTAACGTCACATGACGTGAGGGTTTCAGTCTAAAAATGGAATCTAAAAACCTAGGAAAAAATTATAGGTTTTCAACTACGAAACAAGTCCCTGGAACAGACTGGCAGAATTCGTCATTATTGTCAACCGTTTTTTTTAGAAAACATGAGACAACCAATGCTGCTGGTGAAGAAACAGATAATTTGTGTGATTTTTTGCAGAGAATAGTGTGTCCCGTCTTACTCTACATATTAGACCTCATCTTGCCCCAGTAGGTGGGGTAAGACGATGCATTCGACTAGTTTTCAGTGTAATTTTTTTGTTTGTTAAATAAACTGATTACTTTTTGCTGTTGTAAATTGTCACCTACTGCATAATGCATGCATAGATGCTAATTTTATGATATAATTTTAATACTTGCTGTTTTATTTATAAGCTCGGAAACGCTTAAATATTTTATCTTGCTATAATCTTCCCAAGCGAATTGTGAATTGGGGCAGTAAAAGTATTTAAATTGTTCGTGACGTGGTGATAAAATTCTGAGAAAATAAATTTGCCTGAAATAAGAGACATGCTAAAAATTCAGTAGGAACGCACACGTGAAAATATCTAGATCATCCGAAAAGTTTCTGGATACCGGTATTACCACTTTTTCGAAATGTTTACTGTAGCAGTCATAATATGGACACGTTTTTATGGCTTTTTGCATTCATTAAACTAATTGTTTGCAATAGTCTCACTGATACATTTATTTTTATTACAATTTTGTAAAAAATGTAAATCAAGTGCGAAAGTAGCTGACAACGTCAGCGATTGAAATAGTGTCGTGAGACATTTGTTTTTTTATAAAGCACTCTCATACAGGATCATCTTTCGGGTGTAACAGAATTGTTGTACACTCCATATTTTTTCTTCATTTATGAAGATAAAATATTTAAATCTGCTACACCTAATACATTCATGAGATGTCAATTTTTGACTTATAATTGACATTCCGACATTCCTAGTGCTGTCAGTTTCGCCAAAACTGAGACAAACTTTTACTTTTAAATAGAACACCCTGTATCAGATTACATTTTTTGAATATGCACAATTTGCTGAATATAATGCTCAGAAAATAAGTGATTTTTAAAGTAGCGATAATTTTTTTAATCCATTTTATTTGTTAGTCTACAAGGTCCTGACTTATCCTTGTTAACTCTAACCGACCAAACTAACGGTGCAAAAAATTAAATTAGATAGATTTCTTATCATCTTATTGAATAAATTTTAAAATGAATCGAAACCGAACATTTGGAACTCTTTTGGATGTAACTTTACTTTTATTGATTCACAGCAAAAGTGAAAAATATGGTTAGATTCATCATTAAATAATACTTCTTCCTGGTTCCACAGGACCATAATACTTATTCAATTTTGAAATTTAGAAAAATGACTGAAATTGAAAAAAATAGTTTTTTTTTTAAATACTGATGCTGGAACAATTGGAACTATAACTATAAACAATATTTTCAATAGAAAACATCATTTATAAAGTGTTCCTCCTTTTTTTTTTAATTTCACTCAGTTTTTCTGAAAAATACGACGTTAGGAGATTTAAATACGTCAGTCATAAATAAATTAAAAGTAACCTACTAGTTGTTGACCATGACAAAAATTCAATTATTGACACTAAGGTTAACTATTGAACCTGCTGTAAAATAACGGTTGTTTTTAAATGAAAATAATTCTTTCCTTCATCCCCAAAGCTATGCAACAGACGGAAAAAAAATTGCTTTTTGTAACACCAGTAAATTACCACAAACAATTATTGACGCTTTAATAAATATTTCATTCCAATTATTGACCAAATATGTTTTGTGAAAAAACACATTTGAATGTAATAAATATTATAGAAACATTTGAGGACATTCATCTAGCATCTAATATATCAAATATTCCTTTAATAAAACCTAAGCCTAAGACCTAAGTAAAGTAACGTTTCTTATTGTTGAACTAAATTTTTACCGTCATATAATTCCAACATTTTTATATTAGCATTTGTTTTCAAATAATGTGGGTTAATTGTGACATCTATTAAACAAAAGAATTTTTAATTGTTTAAAACCACAGATAACCAATAAAATATTATAGATTTCTTATTTGCAAGCATTAATAAAGATATTAATTATCCGGTATTGCTCAACTACTGATGAACGGACCCTATATCTTGAAAATAGATTTTTACTATAACTTTTAAAACAATGCTGGCTTTATGGGGTTTTTTGTAAACCTAATCGGTAAATCTTCATCATTTAGAAGTTGTAACTTTTGCGACACTCGTGACAAAACATAGTTACCGATAAATGAGCAAATGTAAAAAAATTAAATTGAAACATCGCTTCTGATATTATTTGTTATACAGGGTGAACCAAAAATCTTTTTAGGACAGAGGTACATTACCACAAGGCTCATATTTTAAAATTATTGTTTACTATACAGGATATAGACACAGTGGTGTAGTAAAGTTGCCTTTTTTTAAATAGAATACCCTATACATTTTAGATATTTGAATGTTGCAAAAAATGTCGACTAATACGACATCAAACAATAGGGGTCAGCGATTAATAGTTTTTTGAGATATTTAGAAAAATCATGAAATTTGAGTCTAATTTTGAAGCTCGTTTGAAAGACCAGGAATAAACGAATCAATTTATTTTTAGTGCAAATAATTACGGTATATCTTTTTCTTGAATATTAATGTAATTTTATTTAAATAGTATTTGATATTATACAGGTTGGTTAGCAATCGCAAGGTTACATTTTTTTCAAACAAATTCAAATAGCACGCCCTGTATATTATTTTTTATTTTTGTTAAGCAACAATTAAGCTTTGATTTAATGTCAAAATTTGTGGGTCTAACTCTTATAGTTTGAGAGTTATTTAACTTGAAATTTGAAAAATAAAAATTATAGACATTTGAATGTTTAAAATGCATCTCCAAATGAAGTTGTTGGAAATGTATTTCTTACCGGTTATTAAAAACACTAATACATAAACTTTTTACCGCTATAATTTCCAAAAAAGTTTACAAAACCAGAAATGGCTCATCCCAACAACGATTAGCAATTTAAAGTAAAATATACAACTGTTTTTAGTGTACTTTAGCTTGATTAACCCCTGAGGGGGTTGTTAGTCCCCATCGGGCGCCTCCCCAGGATGACAGATAGGAGAATACCTCGCAGATATGGGTGGTTCCGAGGAAATCAAATACTCGGACGGATCCAAACGAACAAATGTACCTCTGATTCACAGAGAGTGGCTACAAACAGAGTCTGATCCAAAATGGGCAGCTGAAAATCACATTCGCTAACAAGTTCGGCAAGCGAGGGGTTTTATATGTCAGAAACCTTTCATATGAAACTTGCTGAGATGTCGAATTTAAAGAAAAAACCCCAGGTGAATAGTGTTAAACGCACAGAATCTCACACTGATGTCAAAACAGCCTCACTTCGGATTATGGGGAAGGTAAAGATTCGATAACTAGGAATAAATTAAATACTACCAACATATACATAGCAACATACAATATTAGAACAATGAGTACTCCAGAACATCTTGCGAAACCAGAAAAAGAACTGGATCATATAAAATGGAACGTTCTCGAACTCTGTGAAACACGACTACCAAGAGAAAAAAATTACTATTCTGAAGTCAGGACACATATTATATCAGAATAATTCTATGGAACACAGTGGCCAAGGAGAAGTAGCATTTCTTAATAATAAGAACAGTGGCGGCTCGCATATAGGCACTGCGGAACTGCAGTACCCCCAACTTTCATCTATCAATAACCTTTAATATGAGGTCTTTTTTATTTTGTTCTTTCTTTATATGTACTTGTACATTATAGATATATAACCCTTAAGGTTAATATTAGTTTATTAGCAGCAATGTCCCCAATTCATGAAAAAAGATGCAAACATAATATTTGTATCGAGTAAGGAACTGTGTGCTCCACAGTTTCAACGACGAGGTATTTGAACGTTGTACGTTTGCGCGCATAGAAAGCTTCATATGCTTCTGCAAAGGCGAAAAAGCACTGCTCTTCCCGCAGTACTGACCGTGGCGTACTGGATTAGCGTCTAAACTCTGCCATTACATTCTATCCCGGCACTACGCTAAAACTTGCGGTTACTATCATTCCCGGCGAAGTAACGCCGCGAGCGAAATCGAAGCAATGCGAATCGAACGCATAATTTAATTTAATTTAATATCATTTAAATATTATTTGTCAGTTGGGATTAGTATTAATTTAATAAATGTAGAGGAGACTGGGGTGGACCGTCTTTTTATGTTGGCTAAAAGGTGGCAAAAAATATTTTTTTTTTGAAAATTTCAAAGCTTGAATTTGTAGTACAACTAATAATCTCTCTTTGGGTCGCAGCAGTTTGGTCAAATTGTATTAAATTATACAACTTATAACAGTTGGCGCAAAAATTGCATTTTTGCGATTTTGAAAAATGTCGGGGAATTACGTACCACTTTGTAAATCGATCAAAAATGGAAAAATGTAGTAGAAAAATCTTCTTGTTTTTAATTCAGAATGCAGAATGAGATGCAAAAGATTTATTATGAATGAGAAACAAAGTGTAGTGGCGTGACAAATGGCAATGAAAATCAGTTTGAAACGAAATGATTATTTTACCAAAAAACTATTAGAAATTGCCGAAAAATAATGCTGTGCTGAAAATTTGCATGAATAATCACTTATATGCATCAAATACACGAAATTAGCTTGTGAAATGTAAAGAATTGGGTGATCCATGATTCCACGACAAAAGTGGTCCGTAATTCCCCGAAGGTCATTTTTAACAATATGGCAGCATATAAGAAACACAATATAAACTTCATGCAAAACTTCATGTTCCGCAAATATTATGAGTTGGTTCTCGAAAAGTGTGGTCAAATTAGAGAAAATTCTAAAGTGAAAAAAAAATTTCGAAGTATCCCAATTCTATTTGGTATCGAAGCTACGTAAGGGTTCGTGTACACAAGTCGAGTACTGAAGGGAAAATAAGCTTAACATGAGGCGAGTGGACGACATTTATTACAGTTATTTGTATCTATCAACCATTATTAGAGAAAAAAATATGAAGCTGGTCCGCAATTCCCCGTGGTCCAGAATACCCCAGTCTCCCCTACTTAAGAAAAAAGTTTTATGTAATTATTTCAGAAAAAATAACAACCTTTGAGAACAATTTGTTTTTGCAAAAATGAATTATTTTATAAAAAATAATTCATTTTTATTTTTAAACTCGTATTAATAGATAACGATAAATAATGAAATAATAATTTCCTAGCTTAAGTCATGCAATAATCTTCTAAATTACAGATTAAATAAATTTTGTTTAAAAAAATTTATTTTTAAATTTTGTCTTTATACTCGAATTTCAACTTTTTGTCGAATACTTAAATATGAAATGTCGATTTTATCTTTAAATTTCAATAAAAATGTTTTAAATAAATTTGAAGATTTTTTTAAATTTCGATTTTAATCATGAGCTTTCGACTGTATTTTTTGTAACATTGAATTTTCTTGCAATTGCGATGCCCAGTTTATTTTACTTTGATAAAAAACTGCTATTTTAGAATTAAGAAATTCAAAGTACTGTTAGAATCCTTCAAAAACACTCATGGCAGAAGCTAAAGAAGTGTGTGACTGTATAATTGTTGATATATTGGACAGACATTCTTCCACTAATCATTTAGTGGATGCTAAATTGTTCGACAAGACGCGATTCTCTATTTTTAAGAATAAACATCCCACAGAAGGGATAGTACTGACCACTGATGCATATCCCATGATTGACAAAGAAAAACTTTCAAACGAACTGAAAGTATTTTATTCTAGGTCTGATATTATTGATTATTGTAAATTAATTGATCTGCTGAAATTTATCTTGGAAAATAATCTAGATGATGTTTTTAGTGAAATTACAAAATTAATTTAAATCTTTTTGACAATTCCTATGTCTACTTCAGAGGCAGAACGCTGCTTTTCAACATTAAAAAGAAATCAAAACTTTTTTAAGAAGCACTATGAAATCAGAAAGGATAAATGCCCTTGCAGTGCTTTCGATTGAAAAAGATTTCCTTAGTTTAAATAAATAAATAAAACAAGTAGAATAGATTTTACTTTTAAATGAAAGTTTGAACTGTAACCATTTAATATGTAAAAAATATTGATTTTGTTATTTTAGGATCTTATCAAGTTTTCAAAAAAAATTTTTTTTCTAAACATTTATTTTCTTTAGAATAATTTTAAAATAAGGGCTTAAAATTTTCTGGAGCAGCACCCCCATTAATTTTAGTCACGAGCCGCCACTGAATAAGAAACTAAAGCATTTGATAAATGAGGTAAAATCGATCTCTGACAAGGTTGCCTACATTATATTTAAGATATACAGCATCCAATTCATCCATGGATACGCACCGAAAACCAGCCAAATGATGAAGAGATGGAAACATCCACCTATCCAAAGCTATGGATACATACAAAATTCACTATAAAATAATAAGCGGTGATTTTAATAATAAAATCGGCCAGAAAACTACAACCGATTCAAATTACATTGGGTATTAGAAATCAAAGAGGGGAAACAAAGGAACTGGAACTGAAAATGCCACGATGGCAAAACGAAAAACAAAATTGATTTCATACTATCATCTAACAGAAACATCTGCACAAACGTCTCAGTACTAAATCGGTTTGATAGAAACAGCGATCAGAAACTGGTAAGAGCATCTCTCACCTTCAACTTCAAAATCGAAAGAAACGAACTTATTCACGCTGACAAATTTCCAACTGTCGAAGAACTCAAACAAAGAAAAACGAATTATTAAAAAGAAATTAGAACCAACTGACAACTTAGATAACATGAACATAAGTGACCTAAGCATAAAATTATTACCGATATCCGCGTCACGATCAGGAAGTTTTGTATTAAATCAAGGAATAACAAAGATTTCAAAATACAATCAGAGACACTGCAACTTAGGGAACAGGGAAAAAGAACTTCCAAAGAAGCACCCGAATATCAAGAACTAAACTTTAAAAAATCACAGAAAAGTGCGAAAGGACATTAGAAGGAATAACACCAAAATAATCGAAAACGCAATAAAAATAATGCAAATATGAGGGTCCTAAGATCAAGACTATCCTCAGGCAAATATAGAATGATCAAAATAAAAGATCAACAGGGTAACATAATCTCAGACAATAGAAATATTGCTAAATACATTAAAGACTTCTACACCTGTCTATACTATTAGACCTGACCCAAGAGTTACGAATATGGTCATTCGTAACTTGGGCTCTGAAGATGTTCCAGAAATATCAAAACAAGAAATTCAAGCGGGTCTGAAACAAATGAAAAACCGAAAAAGTCCAGAACAAGACACAACTACATGTGAAATGTTAAAAATGGGAGGAATAGTAATTGAAAAATCACTACAAATTCTCTTAAACAAGTGTTTACAAGAAGACGACATTGCGGATGCGTGGAAAAACACAGAAGTAATTTTACTTTTTAAAAAAGGAGAAAATAAAAATATAAAAAATAATCGACCAATTAAACTTCTTTCTAATCTATATAAACTCCTGACCAAGATTGTCACCAATAGACTAACCAATAAATTGGATGCATATCAACCAGCAGAATAAGCAGGATTTTGTAAGGGGTTTAGCACCATCGTCTACCTACAAACCATTAGAACACTAATAGAAAAAATAACCGAATATAACATATCCCTTCACTTGGCATTTATAGATTTTCATAAGGCTTTCGACTCTATCGAAACATGGGCCTACCTGCAGGCAATAGATGACGCTAGAATAGGTTCTCCATACACAAATCTATTAAAAAATCTATACAACTGTGTCATTTTCTACGTCAAAATCAACGACACTCTGAAAATAGATAAAATTAAATTAAATAAGGGAATACGTCAAGGCGATACAATATCTCCAAAACTAGTTACTCTGGCGCTAGACTCTAGAGAAGGTCTTCAAATCACTACAGTGGGAAACTACTGGATTAACGGATCCTATTTTAATATCGCCGACGACATCGTTCTAATAAGTAGCAATATACAGGAACTGAGAGACGTGCTAAAAGAACTCAGTGATTCTTCTAAGAATGTAGGCTTAAAAACGAACATTTCAAAGATCAAAATAATAAGTAACACTGAAGAAAACATACATATAAACAACAAGAAATTAGAAAGAGTAGAAGAATTTATATATTTAGGACATAAAATAAAAATATGTAAGAAAAATCACACAGCGGAAATAAGACAAAGAATAAGACTAACTTGGGCGGCTTTTGGGAAAATAAAATATGTACTAAGAAATAAGGACTTCTCTATCAATTATAAAAGAAAAGTTTTTGACACCTGTGCATTGCCAGCAGCTACCTATGACCTAGAAACAATGGTATTGACAAAAAAGACCACGAACTAACTGAGAGTAATACAAAGAGCGATGGAGCTGGCGATGCTCAGTATCAATCTGTGGTACAGAAAGACAAATGAAGATATCCCACAAAGAATTAAAGTCTAGATATAATAGAATGGATTGCGCAACTGAAATGGCGTTGGGTGGGACACATGGCTCGACAAGACCAAAGTAAATGGACGTTTAGAGTAACATAATGGCGACGAAGACAAACCAACCGCAGCGCGGGAAAACCAGAAAGAAGATGGCTTAGATGATATCAAAATACAAGCAGGAAATAGATGGTTTTAATTAGCACAGGACAGATCAGCATGGAGAAGCGTGGAAGAGGCTTACGTTCAGGAGTGGACAGAAAACGGCTGAGAAAGAAGAAGAAGATAAGCTTGATTAGACCACAGTGAAGGTTTAACTTAGTTTCTTTTTAAAAATATGCTCCATAATATACACTACAATACAATATTTTTATATTGTCGTTGTGAAAAATGGGTTTGTTTTAATTTTCTTCACCAAAACAAAGTAAAATTGACTAGAATGGAGAAATTTTGTACCATGCACTAGTTTTACCCTTATTTGCTTAAATAATGTGAACTGTGCAGAAAACATAGAACATAGAATCATAGAATTTAGGCATAGATGATAAGCAGCATCTAAACCAATATGTTTCCTAATTGAAAGTACATATTTTTAAAAATATGTAATGTATATGATTAACATTAGACCAGTGAATTAAATTAGTGCATTTTAAAAATATTATTTTTGTTTATGTCTAAAAGTTATGAGATAAAACGCATTCTACTAATATCTAGAGAATTTAAATTTTTTCTAATTTGAAATGAAATATCTCCCGAACTATAAGAATTAGCTACACAGATGTTTACATAAAAGCAAAGCTTAGCTGTTAATTAACATAAATTAGAATTAATTTAAATTTTTTGAGAAAATTGTCATTTCGCGTTTGCTAACCACCATGTATAACTGCAAAGTTATTTAAATAAAATTAAATCATTTTTAAATAAAGAATGTTCTGAAATAATCTGCACTTAATATAAAATCATTTGGGTGTTTCCCACCTTACAAGCGAGCTCGCAATTTAGGATTAATTTTCATGATTTTTTTTAAATATCTCGAAAACTGTAAACCACAGACCCCCATTATTTGATACCATCTTAATGACCATTTTATAAGAAACTCAAATATGTAAAATATTTGGGGTGATCTATTTAAAAAAAGACAATTTTAGTGCACTACTCTGTATATGTTTATTCTGTATAATAAGAAATAATTTTACGATGTGCGCCTTATACTAATGTACCTTCGTAACAAAAATATTTTTGTTAGCGAAGAATATGTAGAAGCTACAGAGCTTTACCGTATTAATGATCCATCCTGCATAAGTGGAAAAGTCTATTTAAATGTTATCAAAACTGTATTCAACCAATACCAACAATATTAAATCAAAATTAATGACAAAAATGAAAGATAATTATTATCTTATACACTCATAAAAAGTACAAAACATCTTTGCAGATAATATATAATATATTTGTTATTAAATTTTTATTCGGTGCTTCAAACCAATAAATTATTGATATAACCTTGTATAGAAATACCACTTTGTGCATTCGTGGAAAGTATAAAGGTAACCTGGGAATTACATTAAGATAGTTGGAAAATAAATATTTCTTAATAAATAGATGTACTTTTTTATTATCTAATCAGCTGCTATAACATCAGTGTTATTTATTTCAATCACAACGAGGAGCACACATAATCATTCATCAAAAGTCAGTAGTCATGACAAGTTATAATACAATGCAACTTTTAATATTATTAGCTGGTGCATACGTAAGTCTAGATAAATATATTAAAATCGCCAGAAAACATTATTTTTAAATTTATTATATTTTAATAACAACAAATATCAATATATTTTATTTATACAATGGAAAAAATTAAAGATTGCTTCAGAAGACATTCAAATCAAGTTTATTAATATGCCTTAAACTTAAAAAATGAATTAACTGCACAACATCATCTTCTGATTACAAAGATTTAAACTATCTAAAATAATATACAGAGAGCATTATTCAGTGTATATTGCTCCATAAATTCTTAATAAAATTACTTGCTTATTCCTTTAATTGGCCCTCAACAATGTAACAGAATTAAAACGTTTCATTCAGTAGGAATAAAGCGAACTTTATAACAATTTAATTTCCACCACCAATTTAAAAAGTTGAGAATTTTTAAAGATAAATTCTGGGTCTTTTTTAAAAAATCATCTCTTTTTATTTTTAGGCTTCTTATTTTCTTGTAATTTTGACTCTAAATTTGGATCTTGTTTTTAAGTTTCAACTTTTTTTTGACATGTTTTTTTTTAGATACTTTTAAATTTCAACTTTTTCGCACAATTATAGCGTCAAGTCAAATTTTCCTGTGATTTAAAATTTTGCTAGCAAATTCAAAAATGCGAGAATTTCTTTTTATAAATGTCTGGTTTTAATTTTTTTATTTCGACATTAGCAGAAAAAATTTCTCAAAATTCAATAAAATCGGAAAAATTTGATTTTTTTGTCTCAAAAAATGTTATTATAAACTCAATTATTTTTATAGATGAAATGTTTATTCCAAATTTTGACTTTAAACATACAACTTCTAGATATCTTGATTTTATTTTAAATAGCCGGGGTTCGGATAAGAGAGGTTCGGATAATCGAGGTTCGAATAATCGAGGTTTGGATTAACGAAGTTCGGATACTCGAGGTTCGGATAGCGATGTTCGAAAATATGGACCATTTTAAAAATTGAAATACAAATTTTGCCCCCTGAAACCAAGAAAAATTAAGCTTGGCTATCGAAACGCGTTAGAGCAACCTTTGTGGTGTTTTTTAATCTTTCTTGCTTTCAGGGAGCAAAATTTGTATTTTAATTTTTAAAATCGGCGATATTTTCGATTATATTATATGGCAAGTAGTTTAAAGGGGCGTTTTTTGGTAACGCGAAACAATTGGTTTGTCCCCTATATTTAGTCGCTTAATGCACCTAAAGAAGTTTTCACCTCAAAAAAACTAAAACATGCAAAAATGCAAACTAAATTAACTGTACATATATGCATTTATTGAAAAAGGTCTAAATATGCACATATGCACTTTATATGCATTTTTCAGGCAATTCCAGTTTAGTAATAACAGTAAGTAATTCATAACTATTAAACTTTATTAATAAAGTTTAATAGTTATGAATATTAAAGAATTCCCCGAACAGTAAGTAAAGTGAAAAATTAACCGTAATTACACACCGCAATACACATTGATGGTGGCCTAGATGGTCAAACTAACTGCAGTCCATACAATGCAAGAATTAACTTTCTCTGACGAATGAATAACACTGCAATTTCAACTACCACCACCGAATTTTTTTGTATTTATGAGTTTCTACTATAAAAATGAGCCATCGAAACCCCCATAAACCGTATATTACTTTGCTAAACGTTGATAGATCTACCCAAATATGCAAAAACATATAGTGTTTTATTTAAAAAAAAACGCAAGTTTACATTAACACTTTGTATATGATTAGTAAAACAATAAAATAAAAATAATTTTAAAATGTACTTTCTATAGATGCAAGCCTTTAAACAGGAGCTATTCTCCGTCCATACACTAATGACGTAACCTGTATGTTTATTTTGCAGGTTGTAAACTGTGCAAATCCGGTTGTAGAAATACCAAATGGAAAGCTTCAAGGTTTGGAAAGAGTAACCATGAACAACAAAACATTTTACTCGTTCCAACGAATTCCATTTGCTAAACCACCTTTGGGAGACCTAAGATTTGAAGTAAGCAAGTACTGCAACCACCTTGCTCAATTTCTTATAATTAGCAAAAAAGAAAGTTGTAATTGATTCAAATATTTTACAATTTTAACATATTGCGTCAAACCAACTTTGTCTTCAAACAATGAAATCCAGTTATGTTTATAGGCTCCACAAGAACCTGACACCTGGGATGACGTACGCGATGCAACATCCAACGATGTAATGTGCGTTCAAATAAGCGGTGACTTACAACCTTATGAATCTGAAGACTGCCTTTTCGTAAACGTATTCACTCCAACTGTAAGAAGACTTATT
Organism: Dastarcus helophoroides; assembly: GCA_028583605.1. Lineage (NCBI taxonomy): Eukaryota > Metazoa > Arthropoda > Insecta > Coleoptera > Bothrideridae > Dastarcus > Dastarcus helophoroides. The sequence goes on from CM053329.1 coordinate 2,105,566, forward strand.
TATTATTAGTATTTTTTTATCTGATCTTGATTTATATAGCTTCCAGAAAATGGCACCAAGACCGAACTTCTTCCAGTAATGTTCTATATATATGGTGGAGGGTTTGTTGGAGGCAATTCTTATTACAATGGTCTAGGACCAGAGTTCTTCATTGATTACGACGTCATTATCGTCACAATCAATTACAGAATTGCATCATTTGGCAAGCATTACTTGATGCTAATAGATAAAGGTGAATCTAAATGCTTATCCTTTAGGTTTCCTAAGTACTGAGGATCTCAACATACCTGGTAATTATGGACTTAAAGATCAACAACAGGCTCTAAGGTGGGTTCAGAAAAATATTAAATATTTCGGTGGTGATGCAAACAGAGTAACAATCTTTGGTGAAAGTGCTGGTTCAGCCTCAGTTGGATATCAATTATTGAGCAAAGGTTCGGCAGGTATGTTCATTAGAGAACCTTAAAGCATAAAGGAATTTATTTCATTTTTCACTGTTATAGGTCTATTCCATGCAGCTATTATGGAAAGTGGATCGCCGCTATCTGCCTGGGCTTATCAAAGAAATGCTACTCAAATCGCTTACCAAACTGCTAAGAATATTAATGCTGATATTGACATAAAAACTACAACTCCCAAAGAGTTGCTTAACTTTCTTAGGAATGTATCAACTGCGGACCTAAAAAAATCGACCACACAGATCGCCGCTCAAGTATGAAATTTCATAAAATCAACGAAAAATTTACTAATCATTTCAGGAAAATCCGGCCTATTTGCAAATTTTGCAAGGGTTTTTCTTTGCGCCAATTGTAGAAAAAGAGCACGATACTGCCTTTATAACCCAAACGATGTATGAGCAATTTAAATCAGGAAATAATGTTAACAAAGTACCTACTATGATTGGCTTTAATTCAGAAGAGTCCTTGGGAGTAGCAGCAGGTGAGAATGATTTTTATTATGTACTCACCGACTGTACTCTATTTTGCTTAGATCTGAATTATCTGCATACGATTCTTCGTGCTTTTGATGACAATACCTCGCTTTTAACACCAAGAGATATGCATTTAACGGATGCTAATAAGATACAGGAAGTTGGAGATAAAATTCGAGAGCTTTATGTTGGAGACGGGAAACTTGACGATAATCTCGTCAAAGGAGTCAGAGTAAGACATGAATTTTAAAAGCTTTGAAATTATTATTGTCTACGAAACTTTAGTATATGAGTGACCAATCATTTAACAAAGGAGTAATTACGCAAGCTGATTTCCAATCAAATTATACTGATGTATACTTCTATGAGTTTTCGTACGAAGGTCCGTTAGGAGCTCGAAATACCACTGCACTAAATGGTAAGTTATTCTCATTTTTATTTTAAAGTCGCGAAAACCAATCGTTTTCAATCTACTCGGCTTATTGCCTAACTGCTTTGCGATATTTGGATAAAAATTTTAATAACGATGGTGCGCTCATAATGCCACGGTTGCACTTTCAATGTATTTATTATTAAAAAAAAATGAGTATGCCTCAATTTTGGTAAAACGGATTGGTCCTTGATTATCTTCAATAATTGAGACAGAAATCTTGTCCCCTGAAACCAAGAAATATCAAAAAAGAAAACAACAGTTGCTCTAACGCGTTTCAATAGCCAAGCTATTATCTTCAAAGAGATACTGAAACTTAATCCTAAAATCAACCCCTATATACTGAGAGAATAACTACTTCGTATATAATCGACCGCATCCGAACGCGTATGCGCATCTAATCATACACGTCGCGATGTTAAATTTCCTTATCTGTTGATCTTAACTATTTTTAACAAGGATGAGTGGTCGAAAGACACACCGCAAGCATTCATAAGTTGTCTTCAGCCTTATGGATGGCTAAGCTTTTACACGTATTTAACATATAATTCTTATTCACTACTCTTAATACTTTACTATTATGTATCCTAAGGTCTAATTGAGAAGCACAACGGGCCACACTTGACTTCTCACTTCTTCCGTACTTCAAATGAGCCAAATGCTCCTTCAAACGAATTTTAACCCGCCGGTTATCGCGCCACTCTTTTGGGAAAATATGGTCGCACTGGGTCTCACAGATAAACCCAAACAATTTTTGGACCCTATTTTTGTGAAATTAAGTAGTTGAAACTTTTAATTGCTTTTTAAATCGTGACAAATTCCTAGATATACGTTTATTTTAAACAAATATGAACAGCAAAGTTAAAAATAAAAACATATTAATAAAATAGATTGTACTTCATAATTCTTATTAAAGAGATTCAATTCAGCATTTTTCGATTTTTTACAAAGATCTGATTTAAATATATCAATATGACACCTTTCTTGAATAGTCTTGGTGCATAAGCAACATAAAAATAATAATAGCAGCTTAAAAACCAAGATACAAAAAAATCATGCTTATTTAGTCGCGCTGGTTCTCGTACGAAAAACAGTGCTTGCACTGTTACTTAAATGACAGTGCCGGAGCTAAAAGCAGAATAGTAATTATTACATTTTAGGAAGGTAGACGAAGGGACACTACATGAAAGGTTATCATGTTCACGTTATCGCGAATAATAAAATCCATTGGGTCTGGTGCAACTATCGTCGGGTTAAGAGCACAGAGTACTACCTAAGAGATCGACAACCTTATGAATGGTTCTGCTAAGCCTTTAGTCCACCCATCCTTGTTAAAAATAGTTAAAGTCAATAATTAAGGAAATGTGACACTAAGACATGTATGATTATATGTGCATGTGCATTTGGATGCGGTTGATTATACATGAAGTGATTATTTTAGTATATAAGGGTTAATTTCAGGATTAAGTGTTAGTATCTCTCTGACGATAGTAGCCTGGTTATCGAAACGCATTAGAGCAACTGTTGTTACATTTTTAAATTTTCTTGGTTTCAGGCGGCAAGATTTGTGAATCAATATGTCTGAAATACCAGGTGCTCATTTTTCTGTCCTCATCATTGGAATGTTGTTTATTCGAAGAACTGGGATTTTAGTTAAATTAGGTCAGAGTATCGTATTTTAATGCTGAACTGTATATAAAAAAAATTAATTTAAAATTGATACTAAACTAAAAAAGATAATTTTTTCCTCGGAAATAGTCCATATGCGTCCATTTAATATACACTTTTTTATGGAGAATTTAAAAATTCAATTTATTTTTATGGTGTCATTTCCTAACTTTCATTACAAATGCAAAACATTTCATACTTCTTCAGATGGGAAAAAATTGCTTTCTAGTAGAATTTATAAACAATTCCCAAAGTGCCAAGGTGTGGGATATTCAAGGAAGGTTTAACAAAAACAGTGAGGGGGAAATTAAATCTTTATAATCTTATTCTTATGATCAGCTTAGTAAAACAAATCTTATCTTATAAAATATGGGTGCAATCAAAAAATTCTTTACAAATCTGTAAAAATTTAATATGACATCAATAAGTCGTGGTGTGGATATTGACCAAAGAAATAAATCAAATTTTACAGCACTGTTAAATTATTCATAAGAAATTGCTGTGATATTGTATTCATTAAAGACCTGTAGTATGGATAACTTTCAAAAAAAAAAACATAGTTCTTCCAATAAGCGAGGGACATCCCAAATGCACATAAAATATCAGTCGTTGTCATTTCAACAATTCACAACTGAAGAAAATTGGAGAAATCAAGTATATTTCTTTTTACGCCAAATCCACTAGCAAAGGATAAACTTTGTAGACGGAATAGACGTCAGCAACGCAGGTTGATGTAGATGACGATTACTTCCTCGTTAAATGTATAAAGTTGTATTGTTAGGGACAAATCTTGCTTGGCAACAAATTCTCAAATTAGAAGCGATAACAAATGAATCATCATATTTCCCACTGACAAGCTTTTTTACATCTTTGACTGCTGCGAGACAAGTACTTACTATTCATCTAAGCTTGAGTATTTGAAGTGCCATCATCAGTTAGATTAATTCTTCTTCTCTGAATATAATTCAAAAGAGCCACTGTTTCTCTTGAGCTCAAAAATCAGAGATGAGAACCATATACTTTAGTAGTGGAGTAGACTGGGCGTTATTAAAAGTAGTTTATACAATCGACGTGAAGTATTTTTTCGTAGGAAGAAAGAAAATAAAGATTTCGTGATGCAAATCTAGTAATCATGAGCACATAATTTTATTCTAAGAAAAATCATACTCCTAGTCCAAACTCTTAAATCACAGGAAGAAATCATCATCTTTGATATTTTGAAATTAAAAAATTGAAAAGTATGTTTAAAAGATAAATGTTAGAATATATAAAGGACACCGAGGAAACTCCTTCCATAATATCTTGGTGTCTTAGAAAAAACTGAATTGACAATTGACAAAAATTTGATCTTATATTGCCAAGATAAGACTGATACCACACATTGTCAAAGGCATTCGAGATATTTAATTCCACGACGAGTTTTCCATGTTATGTTTCCAGACATATAGGTTACGGTTACCTATGCCACCACATATTCGCTTTTCCATTTTCAACAACACTTTCTTCTTAAAAAACATAGACCCTCTGCTTGGGACAGGAATCAGTTGAGGGACAGTGCATGCTGCTGAGGCTAAATACCAAGACCAATATAATGCCTATGTCATACATAGACTTGCCCCAAAGAACATACTGTGGCATTTAGGTTTCATCCAGAGCAGAACGATTATTCATAATAATAATAGCTTTAATCGATAGATATAGACAGAAGCTATTCTCAACAACTGGTAACTTTAATTTATTCAAGAACAACGTTCGCAGATAATCAGAGACAATGCAGTTTTCTAAAAATCTCGGCACAATGAGGATCTCCATGTCTAGAAACTCATTTTTTTAGTCTCTCTTTTTAGTCCCGATCGAGAATTTTCCGTGAGTGTAAAATTTGTAATTATACTGTACCTAAAATTTTGTACGCATATTATGCCAGTAGAGTATTTAGATCTCCAGCTAGAGGCGGCTTCGGCTTAGGGGCGGCACTCTCAGAGCGTTCGTTCGAAAATGAATGATTAATAATTGAATTTAAAAAAGTCTTTAATTTAACAGGCTTTTTTTAACGTACCAAAAAGTATAAAATAATTACAATTTCTTCTACTTTCATACAGATTTTTTACCCCATATAGACTCCTAAGCCCACAGGGATGATCCTGAAATTTTGTGATTTATGAACTTTTAATAGCTATGAAAATACTGATAAGATTTAGGACAAAGAACGGAAGCGCAGTAAAATTGTTAAGCAAACATTTATGCATCAATTATTAACTATTGAGACGCCCCTGTGCGGTTTTAAACAGCCAAAACCGGCACACAAAAATCAACTTCAAAATTTAGATTTTTAAAAAGAACTTCAAATTTTCAGGTTAAAATGGCCACCACATTTTTCACGAAAACCTTAAGCTAAAAATGTTGACTCTTTAAACTCCAATTTTGGGAAAAAAGTTAAACTTTGATTTGAAATTAAAATTTCTATTCTGCTTAAATATTGTTTTTAATTGTTTTTTAATTAGTGTTTTCGCTCAAAATATTCGATTTCTCAGACTTCTCTACAAATATTTTAACTGAAATCTCCAAATATTAATTTTAGACCTGCAGTTCCTGCTTCTTTTTCAAGTCATGAAAGAATTTTTTCTTAAAATTTTAAGTTTATTTCGCAAGCTTCGCGATATTTTAACAGAAAGTACAAAATTCCAGTCCAGACTCAAAATTTGTACTTTTTTCTTAAAATTTTGATTTTGCAGCTAAAATTTGTGTTGAATCTCAAAAAATTTCTATTGTGAAATTTCGTCTTTAATTTCGAAATATGGGCTTTAACTCAGCATTTTTGACTTTTTTGCATAGTTTATGCTAAAAAGTTTAAGTTTGAAATTTTGATTTTTTCTTTAAATTTCAACTTTTAATTTCAAAATTTGTCTTTACAACCTTTTCTTTTTTTCAAAAAACCTTAAGATATTGGTTTTTAAGTCTAAAATATAGGACGATGGTGAGAAATGTCATGTTTAATGTGGTGAGAAAAAATTAACATTTAAAAAAATACTCAAAATTTATACCTACTTGTTTCAAAATTGTATGAGCGTTTAAAACTAAAAATTAAAAATTATTGGAATTTTTAAAAGTGTAAGTTTGAAAAAAAAACGGCTAAAGTTCGAAAAAAAAAGTTCAACGTTCGAATTTTAACACAACATTTAAAAAGTCAAACTTCAGCGATTGAAATCGAAATATTTGGGAAGAGTCCAAGTTTCGCTTTTAAAGTTGAAATTTAAAAATAAAATTACGTAAAAAACTTCGAAATATAAAAATTAGGTTCAAAATGATGAGAAGAACGTAAAAATTTTGATTTTAGAGTTTAGATTTTGAAAAGAATGTCATAATTTCTAATTACAACTAGAAATGTTGAAATAAAAATGGAGGAAACATTTTTTCCTTAATAATAAATTGGTGTTTATACTTGGAACTCTGACAAATTAAAATAATCTAAAATTTCTGAAAATTTTAACTTAAAATGAAAATTTTAGAAAAAAACTGTACAAATTTCGAGCCCTTAGGAATTTTGGGAGAAGTAGGAATTTCGAAAAAAATACAAATATTAACAAAGGTTGAAATTTTCAATTGAAACTCGAAATTTTTGAAAAAGTCAAAATGTTATAAGTAAATTCAGTTTATTCAAAAAATATTTAATAATTTTAGTTCAAAGTTTATTTTTGGAAAATGAAAAGACCAAAATTCCTAGTTGAAACTTGAGATTTTATTTAAAGAAATTAAAATTATAAAATACCACAGAAATTTGATATCAAATAGCATTCTTTAAAAAAAGTAGAAATTTTGAAAAAAATTTTAAGGAAAGAGTGATAGTTGTGGTTTCAAATAGGTAATTTTGATAAAATTCAAATTTAAAGAAAAATATTTGATTTACACAAGGAATTTTGAGAATTTGGAGAAACATCTATTTTTTATTCTATTTAATTTTACGACAAATAGCGAACACGGAACAATTCTTTTGAAGCCCCGAAAAGAAAGGAGGGGCCACAGCGAATAACGTGGCCTATACTTAAAAAATGTAAATTCTGTACTGGATGGCATATTAAGAACCATTGCCACATTTTTAACAGTCTCGACATTATGTATAATTTCTGGCTGTTGATAATTAATTGAGATAACTTTAATGGCATCCCAAAAACTACTTTAAAAAATTTTTCCGGGTTTTGTCTGTAAGGACTATCACTTCTCCGTTTTCCCTTTATTTATTTATTTATTTTTTCGTTAAATTTTCTCAATGAACATAGGCTTTGACTTGAACATTTACCAATTTTAAAAGCTTTATCAAAATCACGTTTAGGTTTTATTTTGTTTTAGCATACCGTGATAACGTATCTTTTGCAGATTTATTTTAATGTTATTCATTTTAATTTTTTTATAATGAACATTACGTCGTTTCAAAGCTACTCATACTATTTTCATTTACTTTAGGTAGCACGGATACAGTTGAACACACTGAAGAAATGCAGTATCTTTGGAGATGCACTTACTCAGATTTTGATAACACAGACCTAAGCAAGTTTCCAGAAAAAGACGTGTTAACTCATGAACGCTTAATTACTTTGTGGACAAACTTCGCTAAGTACTTGTAAGTTATCAACGAATATTAAGTGGCATTAGCATTCCATCTTCCTTAATTGATTATTTTTTCAGAAATCCAACCCCTGAAGAAACTGTTCTATTCCAAAATGTTACCTGGCCAACCGTTACTTTCGGATCTGGAGGAAACATAACCTACTTGGACATTGGTGAAGATTTGACAGTGAGAACTGGGCCCAAGCAGGATACTTATTTTACATGGGTACAACTATATGACACTTATGGGATACCTCCATTTGATTCCTACTAACGCATTTTATTGTATCAAAAAAAAAAAATTGTAATAGTGAACAAATTTTATGTAATTTCTATAATAATAAATTATTATTGACTAGCTAAGTTGATCTTTGTAATGAGAAAGTAAATGATTCTTTACCTAAGTTCTTTTACTAAATAGACTAAAAACATAGACAGTTTCGATCTTTATTTGTTGTAATCTTTTGAAATAAGTATTTATAATTTCAGTTTAAAAAATATTTAATTAACCCAGCAAATATTTCTGCAATGGTCCAGCATTCGCCCTGCACTGGCTAGCGGCACAGCGGTACTGGTTCAGCGCTGGCAACCTGTGCAGGTTCAGCGCACAAAAGAGAATCATGCGAGTACCGGTTCAGCGCACAAAAGAGAATCATGCGAGTACCGGTTCAGCGCACAAAAGAGAATCATGCGAGTACCGGTTCAGCGCACTTTTTCCAGAACTGAATAAGTACTAGCTACCAGTACTTAGTCTGCACTAGAAAGTTAGTGATGTCTGAACAAGTGCTGCGCCGATGCAGTTTTATGGCGCCGATTATTACATACCTTTTGAACAACAAGAAGATTCATAGCATTAGGAGATGAACATCGGCGGCCAGTACTGATATAGTGAAGGGTTGCGGCGCTGAACAAGCGCCGTCCAGCTGAAATTATATAGGGCAACTTTAGTTTCAAAATCACACGCAGTGGTGAACCTTTTTAAACATATATGTATGATATAATTATAAAATACAAATTACAAGACTTACAGTTATCGTACAAATAAATTCATGTAAGTATTCACTGTGTCTAAGATAATGAAGGCCAGTATGGGCATCTCGAAAACGACAAGAGATAGAGATTAGGTTGGTTGAATATGATATAAAAATTACTGAAAAAAAATATGAAAGTATTAAAAATTGTAATTAAAAAATCCCGAAAATACAATAATGCATAGATTTACTTACTTACTAATACAATTTCACTGGGCATCTCTCTTTTCAGTAAGAATGTCCTAATGGGTTTACTCCTAATTACGGTTGGGGCTTATTTCCAGAAGATGCGTTAGGTATTGATTTACCAATATTACGACTTAGTTGACAGTAGAAAATATACGAAAATGTAAAATAAAATATATTTTTTGCACGATCCTTATATAATAAGCGATTTTACTCCCTCAAAGGCGACAGTAAAGTGAGTCTTTTACTCCCTAGAGCAAAAAAGCGCAGTCAACTCAGTTCATGGATATTTTATTATAACCACTACTAATACTAAACAAAAATGGTAATCCTGCATTCAACTAGTAATGAACCATTACAGGTTCGCCAGCTTTTGCCGGTACTGACAATCCTGCATTCAACCATTAATAAAGCATTAAAGCATTAATGAATCATTACAGATTGCCAGTACTGGCAATCCTGCATTCAGCCAACACTGGCCAATGCTCGGCCGTTGTCCAATGTTTGCTGGGAGATAATGCAGCCCAGTATGGGCATCTCGAAAACGACAAGAAATTTAGATTCGGTTGGTTGGATGTGATATAAAAATTACTGAAAAAAATATTAATGTATTAAAAATTTTAATTAAAATATTCCGAAAATATAATAATTTTTAGGTTTACTTACTTGTTGGTCAGAGTTGAAATGGAAATGTGCATCATAGTCTCTCTTGTGTGCATCTTTCTTTTTAGTAATTACGGTTGGGGTTTATTTCCAAGAAGTGACATTGAGTATTGATTTACCAATATTACGACTTCGTTGGCAGTTTCATATACCAAAATGTAAAATAAAATATATTTTTTGCACAACCTTATATCATAACCGGGTTTTATGCCCTTAAAAGCGGGAATAAAGTGAGTCTTTTACTTCCTAGGGCAAAAAAGCGCAATCAACCTAATTCATGAATATGTTATTATATTTATTTAATATTAATATTTACATTAATATTAGAACTACCACTAATACTAAATAACAATGGCAATCCTACGTTCAACAAGTAACAAAACGTTAATGAACCATTAGAAGTTTTCCAGTACTGGCAATCCTGCTTTCAACCAAGAATGAAGAATTACAGGTTAGCCAGCTTTTGCCCATACTGGCAATCCTGCATTCAACCAGTTATAAACCATTACAGGTTCGCCAGCTGTTGCCAATACTGGAAATCCTGCATTCTAGCAGTAATCACCCATTACAAATTCGGCAGCTTTTGTCGGTACTGGCAATCCTGCATTCAATCAGTAATAAACCATTACAGATTTGGCAGTACTGGCAACTCTGCATTCGGCCAGTAATGGCCGATGCTCAGCTGTTGTCCAATGTTTGCTGGGAAATAAAGGAAATTTTTATTAAGCTTACATAGTTGCTTCACGTGTTGATATGCTAATTTTACTTTTTACACAAAATAACATGAAAATTTCATTCAAATCACGACACATCTCATTTGAAGTTCATTGTGGTCATGCGTAACCGTTTTCCAAAATGAATTCAGATGTTGGCTATTATGTATATAATTATATTCGACGTATTCCCGAAGTTAAGAGGAATGACCGCCTAGTTTTAAGACCTTATCGCCTTTTTATGTTTTGTTTAGACTAGAACCTGAGGGAGTGCATCTAACGCAACCTAATGATTCTTAGCGTATTTCAAATTAATATAATCATATTTCGTAGCTTAACTTTCGTTAGTTATTATTAGTAATAACTAGAGGGCTCACCCCTTATGCGAGCTCAACCAAATGTAAGTGCTGTGTTCAATAAAGTAAATTATTGTAATTAAACCGGGTGTTTTTTTTTTAGTTGGGAGGTTACCTTTATCTGGAGTACTACTTATTATAAAGGCCAACCAATTTTGTCGATGGGGCTAATTGGAGCTAAACTATTTTCTAAAAATATTTTCAACTTCCCCCCACTACCGGTTATACCAGAAGTAGACATGAACTTTCTTATTTTAAATAGCAACCCCCAAATTTTATATTTTATTTAGATTTTACGTAAAAAAATAAGGTGAGTTTATGTATATATGTTTATTGCTACCTTTGAAAGTTTTAAAGATATTTCAATTTTTCGAAAAAAAATCACAGAAAAGAGGGTTATTTTGACTCTTTGTATCTTTTTTATTATTTGCAGTAAAAACATGAAATTTGGGTTAAAATGACGAAATATTATAAAGACTATAATAAGGTAATCAGATTTTACATTTATTATACAGGGTGATGGAAATTTTATAATCCTTGCTGTTTCTGTTTTATTCAAAAAAACTCTTTTTTTTTTAAATGGGAACTATATGTTTTTTAATCATTTTTGGATTCTTTACATAAAAAGAAGAAAAAAGTTGCATTACTTATTTTTTAAAATTTTGTGCCGTTACAGGGGTATTTTACATAAATCTCAAAATAGAAAAAATCAAGCATGTCTTTTTTGTTCAAGTAGGAAATTAACGGTAGGCGATAATTAATTAATTAATCATATTAAGTAATACGAAAAAAAAAATAATTGATAAAAAATTTACATCAAGAACAACAAGGACGATCTTCTCTTTCAATACATTTAAAGGCATATTTTAAGATTTCGAATTGAGTAACGTTTTTAAGCACATCCGATTGTTCCTAGCATTATGCTTGTCATGCAGTAGTCGTAAAAAAATCATTAAAAAATTTCCATTTCGATTTTCATTATAAAATTTAACGCTTACAAATCCTGAGTTCTAATCTAACAGCATAACAGTTAAAGGACGAATTTTCTTGAACATTTTGTTGATTTTCATTACTCCAAAAATGAGAAGTCTGTTTAACAAACCATTTTTACGAAACTTACATTCGTGGCTCCCTAAACATTTTTCAATAAGTATTCTAACAATTAGTCAAAAATTATTCGTCTTGTACGGTTATCTTTTAAATGTTATTTAGAATAAAATTTTTAGGCCTTGTTGTTATGTTTTTTTTTGAACATTTTGTTTTCTGCTACCAAGTTGTTACTAGAGGCAAAAAAATATTTTTCTTTTTTATTTTGAATTATATCTCTGTAACGGTGCAGAATTTTAAAAAATTAGTCATATAACTTTTTTCTTCTTTTTACGTGAAGAATCCAAAAATGATTATAAAACGCATAGTTCCCAAAAACAATAAAGATCATAAAATTTCCATCACCCTGTGCAATAAATGTAAAACCTGATTACGTTATTATAGTCTCCATAATATTCCATGACTTAAACTCAAATTTTATGTTTTTACTGCCAATAATAAAAAAGATACAAAGAGTTAAAATAACCCTATTTTCTGTCATTTTTTTTTTTTAAAATTGAAATATCTTTAAAACTATCAAAGATAGCAATAAACATGTATACATAAACTCACCTTATTTTTCTACGTAAAATCCAAATAAAGTAAAAAATTTGGGGGTTGTTATTTAAAATAAGAAAGTTGATACCTACTTCCGGTATAACCGGAAGTGGGAGGAAGTTGAAAATATTTTAGGAAGGTAGTTTAGCTCCGATTAGCCCCACCAACAAAATCAGTTTGCCTTTATAATAAGTGATACTTCATATAAAGGTAACGTCCCAACTAAAAAAAAACACCCGGTATGTATTATGATTATGATAATATTCGCATTTCCTCAAACAATTTTCCGCCTTTTTATACGTTTAATTAAAATAGAAAATGTTACCGATGACCATAAGAAATTATATTTTGGTTTAGAAGAAAATTAAATTATGATTATACCTCCTTTTTTACCCCTGTAACGTAAATAACCAAGAAAAATATTATATTCATTAAATAGACAACACCATGTACAGTGTGTTCCACCGGGAATCGCCGCAATCGATATCTGGCAAAGTACTCATCTAAAACATTTAAAAATATAATAACTTAACAGAGACGATAAAACCAACACAACTAAAATATTCGCAAAGTTGTAGTATTTCCAGTTATACCGGAAGTTGACATCAACTTCGTTATTTTAAATAAGATATCCTATATATTTTTGCATTTTTCAATTTAATTAAATATATTAAGGCCACTTTGAATAACAAACATTGTTCCTAAAATTTATAGTTTTTAAGATAATTGGATTTTTATCAAAAATTTGACAGATGCAAGGTTCCACGAAATTCTTCGTATCTTTTTCCAGAAGCTAGACATTTATTTCGTATTTAGCATGTAAGTAGAGCACATACGAAGCTATCTTGCACAACTTTCACAAGTTCAAAAATATTATGCTGAGGGTTGAATTCAGGTCTGCATATTTTGGTAAATTCAAACAGCGATAACTTTGTTATCTCAAATAGAACACCCTATATTTTTTAGCCTATCTTATGTAGATTTTAGTTATCCTTCACCTTATATAAGCTTTTTAGGGGTTGCTTTTAAAACTTTTAGGAATAATTGCAATTTTTTACTTTTTTTGTCATTTCACATTAAATGAACTCTTATCGGGTCGCATATCAGTGATTTATGAGTAGATATAATCTCTATCGACAATTATACTGTTTGAAAACCATTTGTCAAATTATTTATAGTTGATTTTATAGTGTGTGGTGAAGCTAAAATGAAAACATCCCTGACCATCTGTTTTAGTAATGAGAATTATTTTAAATTGTTTATTATTTTCTGACTATGTAACAGATTAATATAACAAATATGTGATACAGTGATAAATTTGCTGTTCGATCTCCAATAAAGCCTCAATAAAATCCAATAAAGCGAATGATAGAAAATCTCACCAATTTTGACTCCGTCAAAGAGAAATCAGATGGAAGAAAATCTGTTGTTGATAATAAAAATGTCGAAATAGGATTTTCAATTATGTGAACTAGTCATGTCTTAATTTTAGCTTCATCACACACTATGAACTACTATAAGTAATTTTACTGATTGTTTCATAATTTAAATGTCGATATCGATTGTTTCTCTTTTTAAAGTATATTTTTTCTACTCTGTCACTGATATGCTACTCAGTAAGAATTAAAAAAAAAATGTTAAAATTACAATTACTTCCAAAAGTTATAAAAGAAACTCCGACAATGCTTATATCAGTTAAAAGATAATTTAAATCTGCATTAGATAGGTCAAAAAAATATAGAGTGTTCCATTTGAGGTAACAAAGTTATCGCTGTTTGAATTTACTAAAATGAAATCACCACTCGATAAAATGTTTTTTGAACTGTAAAAGTTGTGCAAGATAGCTTCGTATGTGTTCTACTTTTATGCCAAATATGAAATAATTATCTAGTTTCTGGAAAAAGATACGAAGAATTTCGTGGAACCTTGCATCTGTCAAATTTTTTATAAAAATCCAATTATCTTAAAAACTATAAATTTTATGAACAATATTTGTTATTCAAAGTGACGGTTAGTCATAAATTATAGGAAACTTAAGGAGAAAACAATTGAAGATAAATACCCGTTACCCCGAATAGACGAAATACTTGATAATTTAGGCCGATGTTAATATTTCACAACGCTAGATTTAGCACAAGGTTTCCATCAGATAGAAATATCCCCAGAAATTATAGAAAAAACAGCATTCACTGTCAATAATGGTCATTATGAATACCTCCGCATGCCTTTTGGTCTTAAAAATGCCCCATCCACATTTCAAAGAGCCGTGGATAATATCCTCTGCGAATATTTATACAAATGTTGTTTCGTATACATGGACGATGTAGTCATTTTCTCCCGTTTCCTTCAAGAACATTTAGTTCATTTGAAACTCGACAAATCTAAATTCCTGTGTAAGGAAGTTGCATTCTTAGGTCACGTAATAACCCCGCAAGGTATTAAACTGAACCCTTCACGAATTCAAGCCATTCAAAACTATCCACTCCTGAAAACCGTAAAAGAAATTAAGTCATTTCTTGGACTTATTGGTTACTACCGCCGCTTTATTAGAAATTTCGCCAAAATTGTGTCCCCATTTACTAAATGTTTAAAGAAAGGAATCAAAATTGTTATAAACTGAATACCTTGAAGATTTTATCCAATGTAAAGATTTATTAACCAACGCCCCAATTTTAGCTTACCCTGATTTTCAAAAAAACTTTCATGTCACAACCGATGCAAATAATGTTACCATTGGAGGAGTCCTATCCCAAGATAATCGCCCTATAGCATTTTATTCCCGTACATTAAATACCGCAGAAAAATTACTCCACAATCGAACGAGAATTATTAGCCATAGTCGAGACCACAAAACATTTTCGCCCCTACATCTACGGAAGAAACTTCATTATTGAAGCTGATCACAAACCGCTAGTATGGTTATTTTGCCTCAAAGATCCCAATTCATGTCTAACTAAATGGCGCCTCCGTCTCGAAGAATTTGATTATACGGTACATTACAAAAAAGGCAAAGAAAATACAGTAGCTGACGCTTTATCCCGCATTGAAATAAATGCGATAGAAACAACCTCATTTTCTGATGATGATAATTTAGATTTACTTTCCATATAACCCCAAATAGACGGCGATGAAGAATTATCAGCTGATGACGCAGATGAAATTTTAAATCAAATCGATCCCCTACAAAGAAATGAACCTCTATCAGACCAAGATACTGCACATACCGCGATAGAAAATCCTGTTTTCGGTCTTCCAATCTCAGAAAAACCTTTAAACCAATTCACGAATCGATTAGAAATTACAACAGCAGATGAATTTAAAATTATTTATTTGAAACCCTTCAAAAAGCACCGCTATAACGTAACGCTCCGATGCGGACAAGAAAACGAGAATCTCAAAGCAATGTTAAAACAAATTATTAATCCAAAAAAATGTTAAATAGTTATTTAGAGAAATATGTTCTAATATTTTCGATAATACTACTAAGATAATAAAATGCAACATCTTATGCAAAGATTTAGAAAAATGTAATGATCAAAGTAAAGTAATTAAAAATTACCACGATATGAACCATAATGAAGTTACTGAAACATATAACCATTTAAAAAATAAATATTATTGGCCAGATATGTGTTTCTGGTTTCTGGTTTCTTCTTTATGGACTGTATAATTTATGATGAATAAATAATTGACACTTTCTTTCTAATCGTGAATTATTTTTTATTATTTTTGTTGTTATGACAACAATACAATATCGAACATACCGCCCACCTTGAAAGATTGCTTTCAATGCAATGAAATATAATAAAAATGAGAAGTACATTATAAATAACAAAGAACAATGTCAGTCAATGAACATAAGCAAATGTGAAACATAACTACAATGAAATCTGCTAATTTGTTGCTTATTTAGCCCTCTAGTGGCAAAATGCATAGTTTGTTAACAGCGCGCTTCACAGATGCACTTGCTGTTTTTACTTGTACCACGCGCACTACTTTGTCTTCTCCTGGGTATAGCTTTACTATTCGTCCTAGTTTCCACTTTAATGGCGGCAGATTTTCTTCTTTTAATAATACCATCTGACCAACTTGGACATTGGGTTTGTTCATTTTCCATTTTGAGCGACCTTATAGGTAGCCTAGGTACTCCGATGACCACCTTTTCCAAAAGTGCTGCAATAATAACTGGAGATGGTTCCACCGTTTTAATGAACTGATGACTTCATTAGTAAGATGTGGCTCTGGAATGGCTTGAAAAGAGTCTCCTATTATAAAATGAGCTGGAGTAAGTGCTGATAAATCATCCGGGTCGCTTGAAAGTGGTGTTAAGGGACGTGAGTTTAGACAAGCTTCAACTTGTACTAAAAATGTGTAATACTCTTCGAACGTAAATACAGAGTTGCCTGTTATTCTCTTCATGTGATATTTAAATGACTTTATTGAAGCTTCCCAAATTCCACCAAATGTGGGGGATCGCGCTGGAATGAAATGCCAAGAAATGCCTTCATTTGCTGTGTAGGTTTGTACGGTGTTCCAGTGATTATCTGAACTGAGAAGCGCTTCCATTTCCTTCAATGTCTTGTTAGCCTTGATGAAATTACTTGCGTTGTCTGAGAAAATGTTCGCACATTTACCTCGGCGAGTTGTAAATCGTTTCAAAGCTGCAATAAAGGCTTCTGTGCTGAGACTAGAAACTAACTCCAAATGAATTGCCTTTGTGGATAGACAAATAAATACGGCGACATAACAGGGATATGTGTGAATACGACCACGTCCGTGGCTTTCCTTCAAAGTAATTGGTCCTGCATAGTCAACGCCGATGTTCAGGAAAGGTCTTGATTGTGTAATTCTTTCCTCTGGTAGATCTCCCATAATCGGATATATAGTGTTTAATTTATGTCTAAAGCAAGTTATACATCTTCTGATTACTTTTTTAACTGCTTGTCGACCTGATAAAATCCAAAATTTTAGTCGTAAGGCTGCCAGAGTTGCTTGTGGTCCAGCATGAAACAAGGATATGTGTTCTTTCTTGATAAGTAGTTCTGTGAATTTGTGCCAAGAAGAAAGAATGAAAGGATGTTTTTGATTATATGACAAATTGGCTCGTCGTAGTCTGCCTCCTACACGTACTAATCCATTTTTGTCTAGCAAGGAAGAGAATTTCAACAATTTGCTACGGCTAGACACAGTGCCATTCTTTTGTAGTGAGTCAACATCTTCTGAAAAGGATTGTCCTTGAACTAATCTTATGAGACAAATTAACGCTTCTCCTGTCTCTTCGCAAGTTAAAACACCAGCTTGGCGCCTTTCTTTGGAACAGTTTTGTTTGAATCGCAGAAGATATGCTGTAATACGCATTAGCTTAGTGACTGAGAAATATCTGAAAAAAAAGTCATTCTCTTGTGAAATTAGATGTGTAGACACATTTATGTTTTTTCTTTTTTCAAAATCAACTTCAGGAATGGGGCTAGTTGACGTGATAGGCCAGTCTTCTCGATCTTGCAAAAGCCACTTAGGTCCGTTCCACCGTAAACTGTAGGTTAGTAGTTGGTCAGGGTTAAGGCCTCTGGATACTGCATCAGCAGGATTATCTGCAGTTGTGACATGTTTCCACTTGTATTTACTGGTGTGACTTTGAATATCGGCCACTCTGTTGGCTATGAATGTTTTCCATGCAGTTGGTGAAGAAGCAAGCCAACATAATACGATTGTGGAATCTGTCCACAAGTAACAACTGTCAATATGTACTTTTAAATGGATAATAACTGAGCCGCACAGTTTTAAGTGGTGCAACTCTTCCTTTAGAGCAAAGAATTTTAACAGCAACATTTCCGTTTTTGTCTGAGGTTCTATCATAAATGCAAGCACCGTAGGCTCTTTGACTTGCATCACAGAATCCATGTAGACTCAGATGTATGTATTCTGTGAATGTAGTAACTTGTCTTGGTACAGAAATATTTTTTAATGTAAGTACTTGTTTGTGTAAGTTGGACCATTGCTTGTGTATATCTGGTAGTAATGTTTCATCCCTATCTAGACTAAGTTGCCAAAGCCTTTGCATTACTAATTTGGCTAACGTGACTACTGGTCCTAAAAATCCCTATGGATCGAAAATCGGTGCAATACTAGATAGTATAAAACCTTTTGTGTGAATAGGATTTGGATCTTGTGTTACTGAATATTTAAAAATATCATTGTTAGAATCCCATATTAACCCTAAAGTTTTTGAACCTTCCAATTTATTATTAGGCACAACATAGTTTTCTGAATTTGACAGAGTAAGATCGAAAATTTCTGGACGATTTGATCTCCATTTTCGCAACTCCAAACATCCCGATTTGAGTATGTGTGTTATCTCTGTGTAAAGTTTTGAAGCATCTTCTAATATTTGTGCTCCTGTGAGAAGATGGTCAACATAGAAGTCACTCCGAATAGCTTCAGCAGCAACAGGGAATTGTGTCTCGTACTCTAAAGCTAATTGACTTAAACATCTTAATGATAGAAATGGTGCTGTTGTGGTACCATAGCTAATAGTGTTTAGTGTGTATGTTTGTATTTTCTGATCTGGGTCTTCCCGCTACAAAATTTTTTGATACTTGCAGTCATCTTCGTGAAATTGAACTTGTCTAAACATTTTTTCAATGTCAGCTGTAAGAACTACTGGATGAAGTCGAAGAAAAGTGATTATTTCAAAAAGTTCTCTTTGAATAGTCCGGATCTTTCATGAATGTAGCATTTAGTGCCACTCCAGAATTGGTCTGAGCTGAGGCATCAAATACCACTCGCAATTTTGTCGTCAAACTGTCTTGCTTTATTACAGCATGGTGCGGTATGTAGAATCCTGTGGAATCATCATTTCTCAACAAAGACATATGATTCAGATTGATACACTCCTGAATGAAATTATTATATTGCAATTTAAATAAGACATCCTTTTGAAATCGTTTTTCTAAATTGAGCAATCTTTTTTCGGCTGTATCTCTAGAATTGCCAAATAAATGTAAATTCTCCTTAAATGGTAATTTCACACAAAATCTACCATCTAAATTGCGAGAGAAATTTTTTGAAAATGCAACTCACAATTCACTTTTTCAATTGACATAACTGGTTTTGAATCTATGTTCTCCAATTCCCAAATTTTTTTAATTTGATTGCTTAACATTTCTTTAATGTTTAAATTGCAGGAAGTGACATTTAAATTATGTCTTGAATTGTGAGTCATTATTCCGGAAACAATCCAACCAAATTGTGTGTTTTGTAATACAAGATTATTTTATGTGATGTAATTTTATTGGGACATAGTACATGAAAGAAAATTTCAGCTCCAATCAAACGATCAATTTTGTTAGATGTTGCAAAATCTGGATCTGCTAACATGATTCCTAAAGGAATTTCAAAAGATGACACGTTTATGTTGACCATAGGCAATTTTTCTGTAATTTTCGGTAAAACAAAACAATTGAGATTTGTTTCATATGAAGTGACCCGTGATGATAATGTCACTGTAACTCGTCCTGAAATGTGTGATACAGAGCTGTTTATGCCTCTAATTGTCATATTTTCCTGTGTCGGTTTGAGGTTTAACAATCTACACGTTTCTGTAGTTATAAAATTTGACTGAGAACCTGAGTCCAGTAAGACTCTGCAGGCAATGCATTTACCATTAGCGTTGGAAACATTTATTAACGCTGTGGTTAATAACACTTGTAACATTGAATTATTAGTGTGCAATGTATCTTGAATCATATTTTGAGTAAAATTTGATTGTGCAACTTGTGTAGCCTTACTCAAATTACTTAAATCTTCTGCCCCCAACGAAGTATGCGTGTTACCTATATTAAATTCAGAATTTTCTAAATGTAACAAGGTATTGTGTTTCTTCAAACGTTTTTTGCATGGACCCAATTGACATTGATTGTATGTGTGATTATAGCCCAAGCAATTTAAGCAAAGACGCAATTTCTTTGCTTCTGAAATGCGATCATTCACATTAATATTTAAAAATTTTTCACATGTAAAAAACTTGTGTGGCCTTTTACAAATGGTGCATTGATCACCTTTTGATCTATTCTTTGCCTATGTGGCAACAAATGTGTTTTGAACCTTGTTAGGTTTGAATTGTGTGTTTGAATTTTTGTGAGCAGTCGATTGTGACGGTGTTGTCTGATTACCCACATTTCTCTGCAATGATTCTAATAAATTACATCTATGCTGCAAAAACTCTTTGAATTATCTATAAGTTGACAATCCTTTTTTTTCAAGAGCTCTTTTTTCCCATTCTCCATGTGTTGTTTTATCCAATTTAGAGGATAATAAAAATATTAAAAACATGTCAATAAGATCTCTATCTGTGTGATCCCTTGATTTTAATGCTCTAATATGTCTCTAAAATGTGTCAAAAAATTGTCTTAATCCAGAAAAACTCTCTTTTTGTAGCGATTGAATTTCAAACAATGTTTTAATATGACTCAAGGATATAAGTTTTTTATTTTTAAAACGATTCTTTAATAATTCAAGTGCGACTAAATAATTCTGTTCTGTTGTTTCTATAGCTTGAATTAATTGCAGAGCATCCCCTTGTAATGATGATTTTAAGTAGTGGAACTTCTGAACTGCAGATAGACATTTGTTTGTATCAATAAGAGATTAAAAAAGATCGAAAAAATCATTCCACTCCTCATAAGTGCCACTGAATCTTGGAAGATTAATTGGAGGTTATTTAATTTGGGAGCTTAATTCTGTAAAATGTGGTGCTTCCGGTGAAAAAACTAATGAGTGCTTATTGTACTTTTCTAAGAAATCATCTGCCCTAGCACATGCCTCAAAGAAACTATTCTCAAACTTTTCTCTTTCTTCACTATCAATAATTTCAGTGATCAACTCAATTTCTGTTTGAATCTCGTTGAATTCGTTTAAACAAGTTTCCAATTTGGCCCTTCTCATTTTTAATGCACTGTAAGTTTTATGCGTCTCAAATGTATTTAAATAACTTATAAATCTACTTATTTGCCCTTTAGTGGCTTCTATTTGATGCTTAAGTTTATCCATTCTCTTTTTTGCCATTAAACGGTTATATACAGGAAATGCGAAAGGTCAATATTGGACAATGAGACCAAAAATCCACTTTCTTTTATCCTTGTGACGCTTATATGTAAATTTACTACTTTGATTGACTTACTGCATATTTTCTGGAGACGCTATGTACGTACCCCACTAATTTCTGATCGATTGTAACTCGAAACTTCTCTTTTGATTTCCTTTGATAAGGTACACTAACAAGCTCATCTAATGCTTTAAAAAGTATTTGATATCTATCTGCAAATGATATTATGTATAACTTGAATATAAATATTTCAAAATTTCGATGACTCGATGCACTGTTTAGCCAATGACTTCCTATGAAATGTTCGCCGATATGTTGCAATGTATTTTTTTTTTTAGAGTGAGACCTCAGTTAATTGCTGACTGCTGTCTCTGTTGTGACTCTTGGGCTAACGACTCTTACTGTCTTGCAGGCGTACTCCCTGTTACTCACTTACAAATAGCGCTCGACGGGACCATTAAAATGTATGTAATTCGCTGGTTTCTTCTTTATGGACTGTATAATTTATGATGAATAAATAATTGACACTTTCTTTTTAATCGTGAATTATTTTTTATTATTTTTGTTGCTATGACAACAATACAATATCGAACAATATGAAATTAGGAATAAATAAAATTATTAATGAATGCGAAACTTGCTTATCAAACAGATATGAAAGAAACCCTTATAAAGTCCCGCTTAGTGGTCCCTTGTTAGCTAGAAACCTTTTTGATATTATACACATAGTTTTATGGATTTTTGATGGATCAAAATTTCTTACGATTATAGACCTATTTTTAAAATACGCCCAAGCATATTATGTAGAAGATCTTTCAGGAATAACAGTAATAAATAAGTTAAAGCACTACTTTGCACACCATAGTTATCCTAGAAAAATCGTATGTGACGAAGGTAAAGAATTTATAAATAATGTTTTCCAAGAATTCTGTAAACTATTTAAAATTTATTTACATTTTACTACAAATTATAACCCCACTTCAATCTCTCCCATTGAAAGACTTCATTCGACGTTGATTGAAAAAAATCGTACCGCAAAATCAGAAAATCCGAAAGAATCACCAAAGAATTTAATGATAACTGCTATTCTTATATACAATCAATCAATTCATTCGACTACAGGTTTTACCCCTTTTAGTTTATTATATAGTCCGTACGAAAATTTAAATACGCACAAAATTGGGTTAGACAAACCTATTTATGAAACTTACAACGATAGAAGAAAAAGAGAACTATTAGCGTTTTATGAACAAATTTATCAAAAACAATTAAACACAGGCAAAGTAAATATAGAAAAGCAGAATAAAAATAAAGAAACAAATATAGAAATCCACGAACCAGTAACTTACTTTAAAAAACCAAAAATTAGAAAAGCAGACCCATGCTACGAAAAAGTTAATCTAACTTCAATGAAGAAACATAAAATCAAAGGTATCGAAGAAAATTCTAAATCACCAGCAAATATTCATACGCGAAATATTAAACGATTAAAGAAAACATTTCTCATGCAGGACGACCCTATTCTCGACCAGCCTGGTCTTTCAAGTTTAAAACATTAATTTAAGTGGATATTTTATTGAAGAACTAGGAGCTGCTAAATTGTTAAGCCACTATCATAAGTTCTATTTCTATTTTAATATTACTTATTTAGAATTTAGTTTTAGAAATGTATTATCAAATTCATATACTTTTGAAGTTAATTTAAATAAGTATATAGACCACAATACGAGATCTCTAGTTGATATTCTAAATGAAAATTACTGGAAAATTGAAACTGAATTAGCTAAATTTAATAATAAACCCAAACGTGCTTTAATGAACGGTGTTGGTTCAGCCATTAAATACATACCAGGAAATTTAGATCAAACGATCTTCAAGAAATAAATAATAATTTAAATCTTCTTCACAGAAATCAGGATAAAGCTCCTAAATAAATGAATAAATACACCTCTTTTGCTAATCATATTTCAGAACGATATACTCACTTCAACAAAGGATCAACACCGCTCTTAAATCTCTATCAAAATTAAATGATAAACTAAATGATCAAATTTTAATTCAATATAATATTTATTTATTAGAAAAACTTTTAAATACTCTTCAGGTTATTGAAAGAACCATTTCACTAACTCTTAACAGTATAACAAACCTTGAAATTATCTCTAATACAGAAGTGATAAAAATTGCAAATTACTTAAAGATGATTTATAAGAAAGATGAACTATTAGAATTGGACACACTTCATTAATTTAAATTATTCGAATTTTCAAAATTTAAAATGTTAACATTTAATAACATTATAACATGTGTGTTGTACATCCCGATCCTTAAACCCAATCCTTATTCTTACCAAAGGATCTATCCTATTCCGGATCATCAAAACAAAGTGCTATTGCCGCCGAAAAAATATAGACTCCTTGGAATCAATAGTGTATTATGGACAGATGAACAAAATCAAGTGTTATATACTCGTGGACTAAATTCAAATAAGTGTATCTTTAGTGACAGATCAAATTGCAATTTTATACAGACAGTCAATGATTATAAACTTTATTTCCAGTTAAAACACAATAAAATACTAATTTCGAGTAAGAAACCTGTCAAAGTAATTGAACAGTGTAATAATTTTCTACTACAAAAATTAGTAACAAATAATGCCTTGGTGTTTTCCGAAAACAACTGCAAAATTATCATCAAAGATTCTACGTTCGAAAATACGTTCAGCAATTTTACCCATGAAATGCCTGAAATTCAATTCAATCCTCATGTCAAACCTTCAAGATACATCGACTTACAGCCAGAACACGTCGAAGACTTTGCGAAACTTAAAGAAGAAGCAAGAACCCTGAAAGAGGACTTTCAAATCGATCCTTTGATACATGTCACACACATCTCAATTACTGCAATATTTTTATTAATCTTGTTACCTGCTCTAATAGCCTTATACGTATTCAAGAAGAAGATTAGCAACGTTTTTCATGTAAATAAGAAATCAACTTT
The DNA here is from genome assembly GCA_028583605.1 of Dastarcus helophoroides. Taxonomy (NCBI): domain Eukaryota; kingdom Metazoa; phylum Arthropoda; class Insecta; order Coleoptera; family Bothrideridae; genus Dastarcus; species Dastarcus helophoroides. Next base: position 2,129,893 of record CM053329.1, read on the forward strand.
AAATATGGAAAATAGGGAATTTCAAATGGAATCCATCCACCCTTCATTACCTACAATTAAACAAGACGTGGACGCCTTGAGTTAAGGGGGGAGGAATAACGTACCCGATAAAAAAATCAAGTCAACATATAATCAAATTAGATAATGCATGTCTATAAATAATATAGGTACCGGGTGTTTTTTTTTTAATTGGGAGGTTACCTTTATATGGAGTACCATTTATTATAAAGACAAACTGATTTTGTTGATAAAGCTAGTCGGAGCCAAACTTTCTTTTAAAAATATTTTCAACTTCCACTTATACCGAAAGTAGACATCAACTTTCTTATTTTAAATAGCGACCCCCATATTTTATGTTTTATTTGGATTTTACGTAAAGAAATAAGGTGAGTTTATGTATACGTGTTTATTGCTATCTTTAATAGTTTTAAAGATACTTCAATTTTTTTACAAAAAATGACATAAAAGAGGGTTATTTTGACTCTTTGTTTCTTTGTTATTATTTGCAAATAAAAAAAGAAATTTGGGTTAAAGTCATGGAATATTATGGAGACTATAATGACGTAATCAGGTTTTACAATTATTATACAGGGTAACGGAAATTTTATGATCGATATGGTTTTTGTTTTATTCAAAAAAAAGTTATATGACTAATTTATTAATATTCTGCACCATTACAGAAATATAATTCAATATAAAAAAGAAAAGTATATCTATTTTTCCTCTAGTAGCAACTTAGCAGTAGACAAGAAAATTAAAAAAAAAACATAACCACAATACAGGATATACTTCTTCCGGGATTGGACCGTGTCAAAGAACTACTGAAAGTGTTCGACGTTTCGCTTACCATCGTAGGGGGCTTATTCAGGGACAAAGAAACAATGAATGAAAAATAAAATGAAAAATAAAATTTTATATTTCATTCATTGTTTCTTTGTTCCTGAAGAAGCCCCCTACGATGATGGGCGAAAAGTCGAACACTTTCAGTAGATCTTTGACACTTTGACCATACCCTTAAATCAAGCAAATGGTACATTTGATTAACACTTTGGAGTTTAGACCGGTAAGATATACAATGACTTTCTCGCCTACTTATTTGAGGCCCAGTTTATTGCAAACGGTGGTTGACACGCGTGGGCGCCACACCCCCAAGATAAAATACCACTAGAATTCTTCTATGGTGAACCATTACGAGGCAAGTGCTCAAAAAGGTTACACAATTCGAAATCATAAAATGTACCTTTAAATGTATTGAAACAGAAGATGATCACTCTTGTTCTAGTTGTAATTTTTTTTTCAATTAACTTTTCAAACATTTATTTTTCTACAGCTAATTTCCTTCTGAAAAAAAGGGATGTCTGGTTCTTTTTGTTTTGAGTTTTATGTAAAATACCTCCGTAACGGTACATAGTTTTTAAAAATAAATAATGAAACTTTCTTCTCCTTTTCATGTGAAACATAGTTCTCATTTTAAAAAAAACAGAGTTTTTTTGAATAAAAGAACAACAGTAAAGATCATAAAATTTTCATCACTATGTGTAATAAATAGAAAACCTGGTCACGTCACTGTAGTCTCCATAATATTTTGTGACTTCAAATGACTCCAAATTTCATTTTTTTTTCTGAAAATAGTAACACAGATAAAAGAGTAAAAATAATCCTCTTTTATGTAATTTTTTTCCGAAAAATTGAAATATCTTCAAAACTATTAAAGGTAGCAATAAACATGTATACATAAACTCACCTTATTTTTTTACGTAAAATCCCAATAAAATAGAAAATTTGGGAGTTGCTATTTAAAATAAGAAAATTGGTGTCTAATTCCGTAATAACCGGAAGTGAGAAGAAGTTGAAAATATTGTTAAAAGAAAGTTTAACCCCGATTAGCCCGATCCACAAAATCAGTTTGTGTTTATAATAAGTGGTACTCCGTATAAAGGTAACCTTCCAACTAAAAAAAAAACCGGTATAAAAACCTACAAATATACATAAAAAAGTTGGTATATGAATGTTTTTAAAATTAAACTGCGGAAAGTTCTTTTGTTGAATGTTATTCAACTGCCAATTATAGCAAATGCACTTTTATTTTTGGAAACCGCTACCGCGGATAAAATAACCGGGGATAACGATACATAAATACTGGCAATTATCATATTATGTCAATGATCCTGAATAAGTCTATTAAGGAATTAAAATGTTAAGTCTATCGATATATTAATTTTAGTGATGTGTATGTATAACATATACATCATTAATTCTTTAATAAACTTATTCAGGATCATTATTTTTCATACCATAACATAATTGCAAGTAAATACAATAAAATCTAGATGAGGTTTGTTTCTCACTTTCTCAATTTAAACACATTCATTAAATCTGTACAAATCACATATCCGTATCGGAAACATTAGTTCAGCAATTACCGTGAAGGTTAATTATTTGGTTTTGAATAATAACACAAACAGTGGGTAACACAATTACTTAATGCAGTAGTTACAGTAAATTTCCGAAAACAGGTCAAACTAATTTTACTAGGCCTTACTACAAAACAAATCAAACGCAGATTTAATCACAAAAATTAGATACTGAAGATAATACTTTTACAAAGCAAAAAAATGTATTTTGGGAGAGGAAAGGATTTTTGAAAATACATTATACTACTATAATAATTTGGGAACAAAGCGCTACTTTTTCTTAATACCACTTATTTACATTCGCACACATTCACGTAATTGTCGAAATATCCGCAGTCACAATTTGTGAATAATAATAAACGTATTAAAACAAATTTATTTCAAAGTTATTATTATAAAGACCTAGATACAGTATCTTTCTGAAGATGACAACTTGGCTATCGAAACGCATTAAAGCAACTTATCATATTCTTTTTAAGTTTAAAACGAAATTAAAAAAATGAAGGAAATGAAAAATTGTGAGTTAACCTCAGGATTTCACTTTTTTATTTTATTTTTGTATATGGAAACTATTGCAAGACTCTATTGAGTAAACATTTACTTGGAGCTAAGCATCGAATCATCTACATTTTGATTTTTTTTTATATAAAGTGTCTTCACGTGGTGATAAAATATGCAAATTTAAAAAACTAATGACGCCATCGTTGTATTACGGGTGTAAGACTATCAAAAATAATAATAATATACAGGATGTTCATCTTCTCAGTGCGAAAATTTTAAATCGCCAACCTATTGCAACTACAAATAAAATATTTCTAGAAATATTTATATGTGGTCTTTTTTCATTTGCGTGCTATAGACCAGGCTGTATAGGGTTACTCACCCCAGCCGATTTTTGGCAATTTTCTGGAGTATTAGAGCTATCCTTAAAGATAAAGTATACGGTTTTCATTTTACTGTCGCATTTTTTAATCAAATCAAAAATTCCACTATCAAATTTGTCATAGCTGCCTTAGTTTTTAAACTGCAATGTGATTGAAAATCTTTGCTTTTTATGCATGCATCTATTTCTCTTATGCCGTAATTTATCCAAAAGGTAAAAGCTGATCTGGGTTTCTTACGTAGAGTTCAGTGGGATTTTTTTACAACAAATTTTAATTTGAGAGATATTAATCAAGTCATATATTTTTTATGGTTGTTTAAGTCTATTTTAAAAAACAAGCAATTTACCTTATTTATGTCAGCAGCCTGCGACCGATTTACAAAAAAAAAAAATTGAAAATTTATAATTTTTCCCAAAATTAAATGCTTCAAAAGTTATTTTCACGTATTTCTTAAAGATCATTTTCAGGATATGTTCATTTTTTCGATGCAATACTGTTCCTCATCTTGTTACTCGTTTAATTGCATTGTTTGTTCTGAATAATATAATGTGTATATTTTATATATTTGAAATATAATTCACAAGCTTCTTGAATAATTCCATTGCATTATACATAAACCATGCCAACTAATCATTTTCATAATTTTGATATATGAGAGTATAACGGAATTACGGGATATCGGAAAATGACCCTATGGTTTGAAAGCTAAGGTCATAATGAATTTGACACGGAAATCTTACATTTGATCAAAAACTAGGACACGAAGGTGAAAATCCCAGCCCTCCATCTGTAATAATGAGTCAAGTACCCTGAAAAGCGCCAAAAATGGGACACCCTGTACAAACATGCAAACATGTACTACTTCGCACATTATCCCTTACATATATTTTCCAAGTGCATTAATCATTAATATCTCTAATACAAACCTGCGATACAATAATAAACCAATAACAAACCCTGTATTACTTGGAAAAGCAAGATATCACTTGAGCATCAATAATTTATAACAAAAACACGGTCATTGGAATTGAGAAATAGGAAATAACCGAATTATTGATTTTACTTCTATTTTATTACAATTAAAAAATCGAATTTGTTCCAAGCTATGGAATTCTACTAAGTATTCAATGGAGAACAAGCGAAGTAATGACGCAAAGTTCTCTAGTGAAAAGAGTGCCTAAATTTCAAATAAACCAAATATATGGTTTGTATAAAACTAGTAAAAAAATTGTTAAACGTTGGAAGAGGTTTACACTACTGAAATATCGTAAGTGTTATATTTATATTACAATGACTAAATAAGATATATTTTTCTGTAGTATACAACAAAATATATGAATCTTTCTTGTATTATAGATGTTAATAGAAAAATTATTATATTGTCTACCGCATTCTGTGTATAGTAGGAGTATGTAGAAATTTTTAAGTCAGCCTGTGTTCATCATTCATCAACTGAATTTGCTACGCAAAATGTAACTTTTAAATTTTACGTTACTGAACCAATTTTCAAAAAATATTGGTCAAATACGTAACGTATTTACTGCAAAAGTAACCATAACAGGATGTGTTAAATAATTATTAATAAATAATTTAATAAGTTTTGTTAACAATCAATACAATAAAACTAAGACAGTTCCATAACTAAGGGGTAAATATAATACCATTTAAGAACAAAATAATAAACTTAATTTACTTAACGTGATTAAAGGTCACATTGTTTAAAAATCATAGATTAAGGATTAAAGATAAAAAAATAAAATAGGCAATAAAACACCAGCTTATTTGAATATCACTACTTACTCTTATAATCTAAGCAGTGGCACTTGTTCTCCATTAACAGCCACTTACCGTCTGACTTTGGTTATTAGAAGTATTGACAAAATTAAGTATTTTCTGTTTAGCATTTTTTACCGCTATCGGATTTTCGGTTTAGGGTTCCTAGAGATACAGGGAGTACCTTTCTGAAGATGATAGTTTGGTTATCGAAACGCGTTAGAGCAACCTCTGTTGTTTTTTAATCCTTCTTGGTTTTAGGGGACAAGATTTGTATTTCAATTTTTGAAGATAACCAAGAATCAGTCCGTTCCACCAAAAAAAATCTTTATGTTAAAATACTCAATTGGTTTTAAAAAAAATAGGAAAAATCTCATTTTTGTGGGTCATAAAATGCAATAAATGTATCGGTAGTTGGCAGGAAATTTTTAGTAATGGGCGCTTGTTTGTTGGTAGTGGGTACATTTTGTTTAATTAAAAAACACTAATTAATAACAATTCCGTAATACAAGAGATCATTTATAATGAACTTTTGATATTATCGATGCCTCAAAGACACTAAACTTTCTTAAAAATAGCCAATTAACAGCTAAATACAAAGGGAAACTTGCAGATTAAAACTTTTTTGCTATCTTGAAATTTTCGCGCCAATTTCAGCTTTTCTTGGAAGCTTTTAGAATGCAGCAAAACACAAACAAAACTAATTGTTAGTTCCTTTTCAGAATTGCTATTCAGACCTTCTTTTCTTTTCAAATCATTTTCCGATTCATTCTATGTGTTCGTTTATTTGCAGCTTTTTCAATTTTTTTCTTTCTTCTTATTCTTCCTCCGGTAACTTGTGTTTGGGTTCTTCTCTTTCTTGGAACTTCTTTTTCTGGGTTATTTTTTTATTATGTTTCTTCAACCTTATATCAGATATTCTGATTTTTTTTAATCTAGAGTTATGCTTTCTTTTGAGCTTGGTCTTCTTGGTACCGTTACCATTGTCTTAATGTCAGTTCACTTACTTTGGTGAACTTTTCTTTTTTTATGGGGCTCCCTAGCCACAGCAATACCCTCTTAAATGGAATCAAAGACTTTTGTTGACGTCCTGAACTGTGTAGATCTTTATTGAAGGTGAACTATCACATGCTCGGCGTATTTACCTGTTCTGCTATTAGCTCTTGTACTTCTTGCACCTGAAGAACGTGTCTAAGCTTTCTGTGGCAAAAGATAAAGCGAAATTCTCTCCGAGATGGACGAATTTATGTTGAAGAATTTCTTAAATCAAGATGACTATTAGTGAAAAGATTTTCTATTTTTTAATCATTGCCTACATATTGAAAACTGTCTGAAATCTTCGCTTAAGTTACAGGAAACCCAGCTTATGCCGTTGACCGAATCCATTCCCTTAAACCACGCCAAAGTGCCAAAGTCGGTTCCACTTTTCTCTCAATTCGGTATATTTTTTTTAAAACCGTTGTAATGAAGTACGTGACAACCCAAATTTCTTAGCAACAATTACTAAAGAAATTACTTATCCATCACCTTGCAGAGCGCTTTCCATAGTTTTCTATGAATAATTCCAAAATGTTAGCCTCTTTCCTACTAATATGTGTTCTCTAGAATAAAGTAAACAAACGAATGTTAGCGGAGTAAACTTGACTTTCGGCAGATTACAATGGTTTCACACCTTGCTAACCGTTAAATATATGGCAAGTGTGAAGCGAAAAACACTATGCCCACTACTGGTTCCCGTTCCCAAAATCGAATCAGACCGAAACAGGGTGTTTTTAGATAACAAATTGTGATTAGTTACCCCCAAAAATATTTTTGCAAAACCCTGAAAGTATCAGTAGTGAACATCAGTGCCCACTACCAAGACACCATGAGATTTTTTGAACTAGAAGTGAGCATACATTAAAAAAACATTCTTTGTAATTTATTTGCAAAGTATTCATATTTGTATGCATTTTTATTGCCTTTTTCTTCGCCGGTCACTCCTTTCACAATCCTAAATTTCAGTACCTTCTATTAAGGAATGGCAATCTGTTATATCTATAACAAGAAAAAGCCAATAAAACTGCATATTAAAAAAACATTGAAACAACATCAAATGAAATTTTGCGCATAGAAAATGTATTTTTTATACCTTACTTGTTCAACTGAAAACTTGTAGACCCAAATAGAGCGTGATGTCCCTCGCTTATGATCAAAACTTTGCAACTACTTCCTTACCCAATGTAGGAAATATTAGCGCAGTGCGTCACTCACCTTATGTACTACCATAATTCAAATATCTCAAACTGGCCCTGATCCAGGGTGGAAGTTGTAGTTCAACCCGTAGAAAATATGGCATTTATAGTACAAAATCAGTTTGAATGTTATGCATAGGATTAAAGGCTTATTATATGCTTTTAAAGTTTTTTTGTAAGTCTCCAGATATTTTTTTCCAAAATTTCAACTAATTTTTAATTTTGATATTAAACTTAAAAGTTGTATGTTTCCTTTTATCTAAAATTTCGATTTCAAATTCAAAATTTCATATAATAATTTTTATTTTTCGTAATTTAAACATCCATCTGTCTTAAACATAAAATGTCGAGAACTTTTTTTTTAATAAATTTGAAGCACATTCTTTTTTTACCCTTCTTTGCAAAATTATGCGTTTGTACTTTCAATTTCTATTTTATTATCCTTAAAAATGTAATTACAAAAATTTGGTCTTTTTCTAATAGGTAGGTTTTTTTTCCAAATTTCGACTTAAATATGAAACATTGAATGTTAAAATTTAAACTATAATCTAAAAACTCAAATTGCCTGAAAATTATTTTTTTTCTAATGCGATAATTTAATTTTTTTACAAAATTTTTAAATCCTGAGGTTAAACTTGCAAAAAAGTATATTTTCCTAAAACTTCGATTTCAACTTCAAAATTTTAACTCTTTATAGAAATTTTGATAGTTTTTTGAAATTCAAACATTAATCTCTCTAGTTTTACCCAAGAAATAAAAAAAATAAATTAGGAGTATTTAAAGAAATGTTAACTTTTTTCAAAAAATTCCATACTTAACCTTTCAATTGCTACATATTTTTTCCAAGTCGCCATTGTTTACGTTTTGTTTGAAAGTTCCACTTTAAACAATAAATTCTAAACCTTTCCAAAGATGTTCTTTTTCTCGAAATTTATGGAACATTTTTTATTATACAATTATGGGTAATAGCGTTGATGTTCAATCAACGGTAATAGTTTTCTATGAAATTTGAAATTTCAAAATTCAAATTCCACTTTTTAATCTTATTCTCAAACCCTATAAAAATCTTAACCATTTCTAAAGTTTGGCTTTTAATTTTACAAATTTTGAACTTATTTGCATTTTTTTTTTTCAATAACTTAAACTATTTATTTAAAATCTTGATTTAAAGGCAAGATTTAAATTTTTCCAATAATTTTGATTTCTGGTGCAAAATTTTGTCCTAAGCCTTAAAATGTCGACATTTGTTTCCAATTTTTTAGAACATTTGTAATTTTTTGAAAGTCTTACTTCCTGTTTTAACTTTTTTCTCTGAAACTTTTTTTGAACTTGGAGTTTTGATACTATTTAAAGCTATTTTTAGTTTTTTATAACCTAATCTCGAAGTATTTATTTGATCTTTCTCTCGAGATTTCGAGTGTAGACTTGAAAATTTAAATATTTTTCTCTCGATCCTTCTATAATTTTCAGTTAACCAAGTGTCTCCTTAAAAATTGTTTTCCAAATTAAAATGTTTAACCAAATAGACTAAGAAATTATTTAAACCAAAATAATATTGAACCAAATCGAACACAGTGAAATATTAAAATATACATATATATATATTTGCTCTACAAGCAAAATTTTTTCAACTCTACTTAAAAAAAAATCTACATTTATTTGAGCCTAAAAGTTATAAATACAGATCTTTTACTATATTCCTTTATTAAACACATGAGCACTTTAAAGTTTTCAGCACAGTACACATGTATGTGAACTGGATTTACTGTTGGATTCTAAGCATAATAATGGAATTATAACCCCTCAATAAGGGGGGTCCTACGTTAGGTAGTCCGCGATTTAGAGCCAGTTCGTTCCTGAATACAGTGAGCCCATAAAGTAATGCATAATGTCCATGGAACACTCAGCGTAATTTTGTACCTTTGGATAGAACTCTTCTTTGAGTCAATGTAGGATTTGACAACTCTATCTGTAATATGAAGCGTATAGTCAAAAGAAGATACCATTGGATGTCAACTCGTTGTTTGGGAAAACAACAAAAATATGGTCTCTTTAAACATTCGCAGTAATTTGCATTATTTTTTATAAATTTCTTAACTATTTTCTTGTTTTGCTAGACTGAAACCTTTTAAATTACAGCACTAGTAAAATAGCTTTTATAATAATTTTGTTATCAATTTAAGAAAAAATTAGTTAATTTATATATTTTTTTCATTTTCTTTATTATCAACTAAGAATAATTAAAAAAATATAAACGCTATTACCGACTAATTTCTCAAACTCTATAGCGATGTATTTATATGAACATTTATTTATTTACCAAGCAGTGATTAAACATCCAACGGTATTTTTCTTTTTCTGCGTACCCCTTATCTTTACAGATGGACTTTTATGAATAAAACAACAGTAATTTTCTCAATTTTTATTTTCTACTTAATTTTGGATAAAATACGAAAGCGTATTTTGCAAAAATTTTCCAGTGGCGAACTACCGCTTAAGGCCTTTCCCAAACTAGATGTAGTATTAAAATGTGACGGTAGAAAAAAATCGAAAAGTGAGTTTTTGTATATTTAATAATAATAATTTGTTTATAAATGTTTACGGCATAATTAATAAGATCTTATGCTGACGACGTGTGTAGTCTAACAAGAAAAACATGATTCATGGAAATAACCTTGAATGTTTTATTAGCGAATCCATCGAAATTGCATTTCTGTTTATAATGATATTTTTTAATTTTTTTATAGCGCTGCTTATATCTTATGTAAACTTTCCTTTAATGATCCAAATAAACTATTTACAATGTAAATGAAGCTAATGAAAAAATTCAATAAAATAATTATTTCTTTGCACATTATATCTTCATTATTTGATTCGACATGTTTGTGTTTCGCGCTATTTACAAAGAAAAGACCATAATATATTTAGTTATCAACAGATCGTTAAAAATTAACTGTAACAATAGAAAAAAAGCTCATAATAATTATTTTGTTTACTGACACGTATTTGTCTTCTCGTGGATATCCAGGAATTAGAAAATATAAGAATCATAAGCCATAAATTGTGGGAAAGTCACGTGCAAAATTCCACCTTAACAATAATTTATCAACATTGGCGTCACGCTATACAAATTTTCTTACAAATATTATGCTAGTGAAATTACGATTTTAAAATGCTTGTTTAAAGTCACGTGTCCTATACTATTATAATTGTCGGTTTCATGCAGTTATTAGTGCAAATTGGTATTGAAACCATTGCTATTTCATTATTGCGCAATTAGGCAAATTGATTTATTAGGGAAGGTATTTAATGTAACGTTTAATAACGTATACAACATTACTTTAGACAATTAATTGTTAATTGCCAGCAGCCATAAATTATGGCTTATGTTAGATGTAACTTATTAGTTAAATTTCTCCTGTTCAAACTTATTAATTTCAGTTATCAATATCTAATAATTTCCTCATAAAATCAAAAATATTTTAATAGAAAAAAATTTTGCCCATCAAAAATTATGAAATTGAATACATAAATCTTCGATAAAATCAGAAATGCAAACCCCAGAAATTAGAATTATTACTTACAGTTGAATTTTCGATTTTTCTTCCACATGTTAAACTTAAATTGAAATTCTTTACGTTGAATTCCGAATTTCCCGAACAAAGTAGAACCAACAAATCCACTTTTCTTTCAAAACTATTTCTAACATAAACATTCCTCATGCCACATGCGTTTAACAAAAAATCTTCATCATCATACTGCGCTTCACATATGAACATTTAGAGAGTTGCATAATGGAAAATGTGGATCAGTTTTCAGCAATATTTCAGAAACTGTTGAATTTGAAAATAGGGAATTCAAAGATTAAAAAATAATAATTGGGGTGTTTCTATTTAGAAAACCAAAATTCACTTTGTTTCTCAAAAAATGCAACACTCTGTATATCATAAACTTATTTTAAATAATAATTTAGGCGGTTTCCAGAAAGTGCTGTTTTAACATTTTTTATATCTATTAAAGTTTGAAATTTAATTAAGAGAGGGGGGATTGCAATTATAACCAAAGAACCTGTACATATAATGCTAAGAAATTTATTTCCTGTTAGATAGGCGAGATTCTGACATGTTAAATTTATTTCTTTTAGAACAATAATCACATTTAATAACATGAGATGATACCTGAAACTCTAGAAACTGTATATGCCCTTAATGAAATATACCAAAATCATAGGTACTTCAGTAATTTTCATGGAAATAGAAGCTGCACAAATTGCACACTGACTTGTCTTTAGAGCCTTACAGTAAGTTCACTAAATAAGATACCTAGAATACCTACTACCGAACATTTTTATTTGCAACCACTATAACTGGCCATTATGAGAAATGTAATATGATGGTGAATATTTTTTAGGAAACTCATGTGGAATGGTTTTGAAAGAAAAGTAGATTTGCACGTTGAGCTTGAAGATGAACATTCTGCCTTTTTCTGAAAGTTTATCTAAAACCTATTTCCGTGGTGTGCACGTTTGGTTTGTCCAACAATTTGTTCTTGTATTTGTATTGACCATGATACTATTGACTGATGACTGATGTCAATTACTTGGTTATTCACACGTTAGGCAGAATAAACGGATAGTCTCCAATATTGTATGTAAATAAGAATAAATAATAAATTATTCACATGCGCTCTAATATGATCAATGTTGCAGTTATTATAGTAATCAATAAAATTATAAAATCATCTTATTTTACATTTATGCGCTGGTGGTTAATATAAAGATAGATTGACAAATAGAATTGTTTTACTCAAAATGATTGTTTTAGTTATTCTACATTAGGAACATACATATAATATTATTCATCATTTTAACATATTTCTACCTTATGAGCTTAATTTCATATCGTATAATTCATGATTCACGTTTGTAGATAATAGATAGTATGTAAATGACGTATAGTGTATTGTATCGTCTGACTATGTTTTCATAAGATATCTGAAATTGTGGAAATTGTATAAAATACTATTTTAAAACCCTTAAAATAAATAGAAGGCATATTAATTTATAATAAATTCATTTCATTAAGAATAAAGCCAACTAACTATACACATTACAACTAATATCTTTAAGGATATTTATTCGATAAATAATGGTAAAAGTGGGCAATATTTATTATTTGAAGCAAAAAACTGGCTTGAATCACAATTATACAACTTTTTCAAATATTGTCAAAATAAGTGCAGTGTTGTAGTCTAAAATCCTAATGTAATTTATTATGATCTTAACTAAATATTTACCCTATAATCTAATTGCGTAAGAGAAATTTTTGAAAAAAAATAAAGGTAATCCATTTCAAATATCGCATATTAATAGCAATTCTTAATTGTAATAATACGTTTTAAGTTATAACAATTTTCCAAAGCAGGAGATAAAAGCAATTAAGGTTATTAAATAAACGTGTTTTAACTATTTGATAAAGTTGCTTAGTGCGTCGGCATCCATCACTCAATTATCGTTAATAAAGTAATTAACCGAGTTTTTTAATGGATTACATTTGACAACGACTCTTGAATAAATACTACACCGAACATATTAATGGAAATCCAGTTTCATCATCAAAAATGAATTCAATCAGATCAATCTAAAATTGTACATGGAAAAATCATAAAACCCCTATCATTGTGTCATATTATGATCAGTGTGTACAATGCATATATGTATTTATAGAGTTATACTAAAGTTAATAATTTTTATCAAATTTGGAGTGGTACAGTGAAAATGAGTACCATATTTTTGTGTTTTTATTATTATGCTAATTGTTGTTCATGTGCAGGGTTGGTTTTTAATGTATATCCATCATTTTAAATTTTGAACGATTGCATAAATAAAAAAACTGGTCTTACATTGTAGATTCCACTTCTGCAATTAAATTGGCAACGATTTAAATATGCCGGATTGGTTAGGTTGTTTTCAATGGAATATCCTATATATATGAACAAATCGAAATTCCCCACATCATTCTCATTACAAATATATACATATAGCTACTATATGTGCAAATCCATATTCAGCGACTTTCGATAAGCGTTATTCTATAAACATAGTAATATCAACAAATAAAGCAGTCAGCAAACAAAACAAAATAATATACAGGATGTTATCGAATAAGATGCTAATACTGGCGAAGCATAATCTTCCAATGATTTTAAGAAAAAAAGTTTATATCAACATAGGTCTGAAACCGCTTTATTTTTAAGATGCAGGGTCTAGAAAATTAGGAAAAAAACTTGTTTTTCTTTAAATACTTTGATACCTCTTGAAATATTTTTTTGAATTTTGGTAGATATTAATTCGGCATAAAAGCACATTCTATGCAGAAATAATTATTTATGATACAAGTGTTAAAAGTGACATTTTATTTTGTGAACAAAATAAAATCACTTTTAACAAGTGTATCATACAATATTTTTTGTAAAACTGTTAAATTAAAAGAGAAAATGCTGTCCCTAGGGTTGAATTTTAGATTTATTGTTTGCGTGTTGAATTACATATTTGACATTTACATCTGACAATCAAGTCAGGTATTGGATAGAGTGTAACTAAGTAAAACAATTGTAAGTTGTTTAATGTTAATCAGTAACCACAATTGAACTTGTCCTAAAATATTGTAGATTTTATCGCTAATAAACATGAATTTTGAAGAAAAGATTGGAAATTAAAGCAATTTTATTATTCCATCTGATGTTGAAGAAACAGCAAATACATCAACTGAGATTTATTGCTCCAGAAATCGGAACAAAAATATGATGGTATGAAATAAAGAATCTAGCGGATAACTTCACTAAAAATATATTTATGTAAAACTGTTATTAAAAATGACATTTTTAGTTCATTGATAAGTGAACTAAAAATTGACTTTTATAATGACACGTGACAAAAACACTTTTAACACTAGTGCGAAAAAGTTTTTTCGCACTAGTGTTAAAAGTAAATATAGCAGTGTTTCCCAAAATTTTTTGCCCTAACCCGGTTGTTTTTAATATTTTCCCTTCGCCACCCACTAAAAGATGTTTTAATTATATCTTAATGCTGGAAAGAACTAATCATTTGTGAGTATGAAGACAATTCTGCAGCCTGGTATTTTATTTTTGTGGTCCGCTGCCGGGTTGTGACCCACTGTTTAGGAAACACTTATATATATAGCAATATGCAATATAAAATAGAAAGCTGTACTGGTAAAATTAGAAAGATATTTTTTTTTGGTTGAACGGACTGGTCCAACAATATTGTGTTTCCAAACATTAAAACATTCAAAATAGTTATAAATTATTTATTTATAATATTAATATTACTATTACAATCTGAACGGTTACTTATTTTAGTTTTCCTGAGAAGTAATTCCAGAGGTATTTATGCAAAGTAATCCGTGCAAAAACCAGGACGGATGTTGCTTTTAGTCTTCATAATATAAAACAAAGATTTTTCAATATCATCCAGTGTTAATTTACAAAAATCTTGAGAGCGACAGACTCCAAATAATCCAAAAACTGACGCAACTTTTTACTGCATATTTGGTGTCTGGAGCTTCATTCAAAAAAATCTTGTACGCTGGTTTTAATACTTGCTTATATCCTAGTTTGATTTAAAAACTAGCTTTTATCATAGAGAGATTCCATAACTCAGAATTTCCTTCGGCCTAAACCAAAAATATATTTTTAGTGAAGTTATCCGCTAGATTCTTTATTTCATACCATCATATTTTTGTTCCGATTTCTGGAGCAATAAATCTCAGTTGATGTATTTGCTGTTTCTTCAACATCAGATGGAATAATAAAATTGCTTTAATTTCCAATCTTTTCTTCAAAATTCATGTTTATTAGCGATAAAATCTACAATATTTTAGGACAAGTTCAATTGTGGTTACTGATTAACATTAAACAACTTACAATTGTTTTACTTAGTTACACTCTATCCAATACCTGACTTGATTGTCAGATGTAAATGTCAAATATGTAATTCAACACGCAAACAATAAATCTAAAATTCAACCCTAGGGACAGCATTTTCTCTTTTAATTTAACAGTTTTACAAAAAATATTGTATGATACACTTGTTAAAAGTGATTTTATTTTGTTCGTGGGGTTGCCCCACTCGCTAGGCTCGTTCCGCAATACTCCCCACTCACAAAATAAAATGTCACTTTTAACACTTGTATCATAAATGACTATTTTGGTTTACGCCGAAGGAAATTCTAAGTTATGGAATCTCTCTATGATAAAAGCTAGTTTTTAAATCAAACTAGGATATAAGCAAGTATTAAAACCAGCGTACAAGATTTTTTTGAATGAAGCTCCAGACACCAAATATGCAGTAAAAAGTTGCGTCAGTTTTTGGATTATTTGGAGTCTGTCGCTCTCAAGAATTTTGTAAATTAACGCTGGATGATATTGAAAAATCTTTGTTTTATACTATGAAGACTAAAAGCAACATCCGTCCTGGTTTTTGCACGGATTACTTTGCATAAATACCTCTGCAATTGCTTCTCAGGAAAACTAAAATAAGTAACCGTTCAGATTGTAATAGTAATATTAATATTATAAATAAATAATTTATAACTATTTGGAATGTTTTAATGTTTGGAAACACAATATTGTTGGACCAGTCCGTTCAACCAAAAAAAATATCTTTCTAATTTTACCAGTACAGCTTTCTATTTTATATTGCATATTGCTACATATCAGTGTTTCCTAAACAGTGGGTCACAACCCGGCAGCGGACCACAAAAATAAAATACCAGGCTGCAGAATTGTCTTCATACTCACAAATGATTAGTTCTTTCCAGCATTAAGTTATAATTAAAACATCTTTTAGTGGGTGGCGAAGGGAAAATATTAAAAACAACCGGGTTAGGGCGAAAAAAGTTTGGGAAACACTGCTATATTTACTTTTAACACTAGTGCGAAAAAACTTTTTCGCACTAGTGTTAAAAGTGTTTTTGTCACGTGTCATTATAAAAGTCAATTTTTAGTTCACTTATCAATGAACTAAAAATGTCACTTTTAATAACAGTTTTACAAAAAAATATTTATTTCTACTTGCGTCAATGGTGTCCTTGATTATTTTTAAAGAAAAAAGTGATACGCCACTGCTTTTTATCAAAACAAGTTTTAATGTCATAAACAAAATTCATTTCTTGATAAAAAGCTTCCTTTACTTTTTTTGTCTGACGAAAGGTTTCCCATTAAAACAATTACTTAGCTTTAAAAACCCTAATTTTATTTATTTCATGATATGGGTTTATTAATTATTAAAAATAATTGCTTTTAAAAAACATGTAAATCTAACTTGTATAACATAAATTTTCATAAAGAAACCACAATGATCAAAGTTCCCTAAAATAAGACATTACATTCGAAGTAAAGAATATCAAACGCCCATTAAAATGCAAAGAAATGCATTGTATTTTTTTAATACGAAACCGTTCGTCGGACGAAAAATGTTAAGAGGGAATTTTTACTAGGAAATAAAATATCTTAATGAAAACCATATTTATTTTGAAAAATAAAACCAGTGGCGTGATTTTTTTTCTTTTTATTTTCTTGATAAAAATGTTCAAGGACCGTTCATTGTATGAAAAAAAATTGAGGCTGCATTTTTACCAAGAAATGAAGGATGTTTATGAAATTAGTACCTATTTTGAAAAAAAGCAGGGGTGTACCATTTTTTTCGTTAAGAATACTCGAGGGCATGTTAGCGCAGACGCCGCTGATAGAAGTAGAACAAATATTCTTCCTGCAAAAGGGTGCTTTTATGCCTAGTTATTATCTACCAAAATTCAACAAAATATTTCAAGAGGTTTTAAAATATTTAAAGAAAAACGAAATTATTGCCCAATTTTCAAGACCCTGTACCCAAAAAATAAAGCGGTTTCAGACCTAGGTTGATATGACTTTTTTTCTTAAAATGACCTAAGGATTAAGCTCCCTAAATATTAGCATCTTATTCGAAAACAAATAGTATATGTATACATTATTAATGTAAATTACATATTATTTTCAAAATAACCACCATTAATTTCAGATAGATTCCAAAAAGCGTTATTAAAAAATAAAACGAATTTTACATTTCATAAATTTATATTCTCTTGAATTTGATTTTTTATTGCTCGATAGATTCCACTTGTTAACTGTAAATAATCCGATGGATTCTGGTCTGAACTCCACGTAGGCCAATGAATGGGATCATTTCTTTATATAGGGGGTAATATTTATCATTTAAAAAATCATCACATTATGTTGGTGCCAATAAACCCTTCATATATCTATAAGTGGCAATTCATCTGAATAGTCCTTTTATAGAATTTCCAGAGGAGTCTCGATTTTTAATCTTTGACCATTTAGGGTACTTCACCGCTCAAATAAGTTTTATTTAAATTTCTGTCAGTTTTACCGACACACTTGCAAAATTAAAGGACCCGTGCCAATGCTGAAAATATTCAACGTCACACTTACGATTTTTAACATATAAAATATAGGGCAGTAAGCTTGTTTCATGTTCTTATCGTAAGCTAACTGGCCTTTGTGAACTTTCCACTGAGGTAGATTATGTATATTATGAATATTGCGCAGAACTTTATCACCATCCTGTATGTATTAAGTGGTGAAACAAAATTGCCAATCGAAATCACGTGTTGAAAAACGAATTATGGCATTAAGTTTCAAGGACAGTTGTACTAATTTGAATGAACAATATAATATTGCTAATTCAAATTAGTACGATTGCCCTTGATTCTCACTGCGATCATTACTTTTTTTTTCCAACCAATCGTCACCTGATTTACATACACGTATACGTATGTGCATAACACGTTTCATCAACTAAATCCAAAAGTTAAAAAGCATGCTTGTCCATTATTGCGTGCTATGTCTACATTGTTAATACAGTTATATTGAAGCGCATGTGCGATAAGATAATTCATTAAAAACTCACATGCTAGTCTCGCGAGTTTGATAGTTTAATTACCTTTGTTGTTGATACAAGTCCGCTATTCGAGCTATTTCATTCATTAATTTTATTTGGTTTTACTGGCGAACATATATTAAAAAATAGTATATCAAAATTATAATTTTACGCTAGATTAATTTTTTCAAATATAAACGCGACAATGACAGCTAGTCTTGTTTCTGCTGCAGGTTTGACCAAAAACGAGTGCTCTTGCGATGATGAAAAGGAGTTTCAACAAAATGGTAAGTGCAGCGTTTTGTATAAATTAAAATGTGTCCAACCAGTACCTAAGTCCATCTGCACTGTTCATAATGTTCTCAAAGAAATTTAAAAAATCTTCATATTTTATTTATCACAATATTGTGGACTTTAATATTTTCCACCCCAATGAAATATTTTCGGTTTTCCCCTTGGGATATTTTTATTTGAAAAGGTTGTCTTTTAAGTCAACAAAAACGTAGGGAGAAGAACAATAGAGTTTAAATTTTTAAATGCAAAATTTAAACCGCAGAAGAAGTTTGCTTCTAAGAATTGGCATGTAATAAATTTGCAATAATTAAGATAGTAAAATATTGTATAAAAAACTTTATGACCTTCTGATCGCACACCGTTGATGCAGTGCTTCCCAAAAGTAGCGGATAAATTCTATAAAACCACGAAGAAACATATTTCAGAAAAATACTCATTCACGTCTATTTTTATTTCTGAAACCTTACTCCCCTAAAAGCCAACAATATCAAATTTAAAAATTCAAATAGTAAAATACCCCTTGCGACACCTTGATTGCTCCATAAAGTGAACACATTAAACGCTCCATATCTTATTTCCAATGCATGTTACATTTTCCAGTTAATTTATTTAAAAGCATGATAGGAAACTAAATATTTGATAAAAATAATAAACGCTCTAAAAAAGTAATTTGTGCTCGATATAAAATTCAAGTGCTTATTAATGCAATGAATGTTTGATAAAAATAATAGACGCTCGATAAATGTGATTGAATGCTCGATATAAAATTGGGGTATTTGTTAAAATAATAAGGTTTCGATAAAAAATATAGAGATTCGATAAATAAAATAATTGCCTTGTATAAAATTCATATGGTTTAAAAAATTAATAAATATTCGCTAAAAAATTATAGAAGTTTGATTAATTTATAGAAATGCTTAGTGATAAATTCTAATGCCCCGTAAATTATTTAAAATTTCGTAAAAATATTAACTGCTGGACAAAATGATGTTATATAATGAATGTTCAGTATTGAAAAGTGATCGTGAAATAGTACTTCCGCTTCAATAAAGTCATGATTTATACATAATGTTCAAATGTCCACATAATTTTTCTATTTTTCTTTAATAGAAAAAACCAATGAACACAAAATAAACATTTATTGAAAAAAAAAGGAAACAAAATAGGTAACAATAAGAAAACAATAAACTCGGTAAGAAGATGGAAAGATTACCTAAAATAAAAAATGTCTTGTACACACGTCAAGGAAATTGTAATCTATAATTTACCTATTGGAATAATCGAGCGCTTTTAGATTTAGCTGGCCTCCCACGACGTCGCTTAACCCCAATTGGGACTGCTTTTGCTTCAGGAAGTGGTGTGGTAAGTTTTAACCGTATGGCCACACAAGGTGTTTACAAATCAGCATTTTCAAATAATTCGGACAATCACATTCTCCATTAATCCAGTCATCTTGGTCGGGAATTTTTACTGTCCATACCCTAAACGCAACTGTCTTATATTCATCAAATTGTGAAAGTCGAGATTTGTAAACTGTTCAAAATCGTCCAAATTCACATCGGTCATACTTTTTGAAGGAATAAGGTGAATCTTGCCCGATGGAGTCGCATTACAAAGAATCTTTTTTTGTGCTTTAACCCACTGATAAGATTTTGTCCACAAATCTAGATTGATAACCAGTTTTGATTACACTTCTTTTAGTTTAGACGAATAAGTAGTTACGTACACACTCCTTTAGAATCACAGAGAATCGAGATAGCGGAAACCGTTCTGTTAGAGAATTTTCGTCCTTTATTAATGTGTTGAAAACCTCTAGAACATTGTTAGTGCTAGACTTTTCTTATCAACCACTTCATACCAATTTCGATTCACCTGTAGCCATTCACTTCCAAAATAACGTAAAAATTCTTTTTACTCTTTCCGTTTTAAAAGAAACATCACAGGTGCTCTATCGAATATAGCTTTTCTTAATTGAAGACAATCAATATCTTCCAAAATTAAAGGTATGCTTTCCTTTGGTTGCACAAGTTGATCAGCTTTTTTTCTTACGTTTTGCTTCATAACGTGGCCGTACTACCAAATACCTGTTTGAAAGCATTTTTTATACTATGTGCATCATCACATATTAGTACCGAAGAATTGATGGTTGTACCAACACTGTTTTCCACCCCAGTCTTCAGTGCCTTGAAGGCAAAAAGAAAATTTCAAGTGGCTCATTTGCACAAACGCCACTCCAAAGGTTGTTCCAAACACTAATATATGTGGCATCAGCATGGACATGGCAAAGATTTTGTGATTGTCTGATTCAGTTTTTAGTTGATATAAAGAATCGAAAAAAATGGGGATCGCCGTAATCTATTTGGTGAAATACAATAAAAGCTTTATCTTCATTTTCTGGAACTGGTAAATGCTCCTTTATGAGAATGTCCAAAATCTTTTTTGATTTTATTTTTGAATCATTATTATTGATCTCCGTTTTAGTATGTCCGTTTATTTCAGCTGTTGTTTTGGACGATATATTTTTGCACGTATGAAGCAATTCCGATCTATATAAAACTACATCATCAGTATTTGCAGGATAATATAAATATACACCTGAGGCGCATTGCTCTCCTCGATATTTAACTTCATTGCAACGATAAATTGCACTAACGTTGCCCTCTGTATCAATTTACGATAAAAGCTCCAAACACCTGCTTCTTCTACTGATTTTAGAGTTAAGGCCTTGCTGTTAAATACCTGTTCTCTTTTCCACTTGTTATCAACCTTTTTTCTTCTTTTCCTTTTCTTTGGTTTCTCGAGTACATCACTCCCACTACCCTTTGACGTATTGAGGAATCGCAGTGTCACCCATAATAGGTGACGGTTTTAAAAACATTAAACACCTATTTTCTCTGTGCATATTAGCGGTAACTTCTGTAACGGCAAACCCGCTTCGTTTTTCGAGGTTACACAGGTTTGACAGTAAATAAGCGTACTTCATTGCAAATTGATTTAATAGATTTTATATTTATATAAAGTGCAATAGCATAAGGCAAAATATCATTTAATAGCGAACATAAATTTATCAAGCCTTTATATTTTTATTGAGAGCATATATATTTGATTAAAATACCAACCACAATTTAGCGCGCAAATTTTATATTTTATAATGTAATTTTAATAAATATATAAGGCATTTTCTAATATTTTATACTGCGTTTTTAAATTTTTTATCGAGCATTTAGTATTTTTTTAATTTGCAAATTGTATTAAAATACAGAGGTGTATTTACGATCCATTGATAAATCTTGCTATACTGAATGCAATAAAAACCGTGTTTCATAATCGGTTGATAAATAAGAAAGACATTTGCCAAAATGAGACTTTGCCAGGAGAAGCTATCTCCTCTCAGCTGTGTATACATACATTTCTGTAGTGTCAATTATCCTGAGAGAAGCTATCAGAGACTTATCTACACAGCTGATAGGAGATAGCTTCTCTCAGGATAGTTGACACTTATGTCAAAGAGAAAATATATTTTATGATGGAGAGTACGGAATAAAGGATCTAGTGTATACGCACCATCAATCTAGTCACTAGGGCTTGTTGGACATTGTCTACCGTTTATGAGAAAATAGAACTGATTTCTTGGTGGATCATTTCCTTTAATACCGCAATATTTTCAGGTTCATTAAAACAAACTCAATATCTTAATTTAGTCACTGCTCACTTTCTACCGAACAACTGAGAGATGATAATTTCGATTATGAATGATATTTCATATTTCAAATTGTCCAAGAAGTGAGATATCATTCAACAACTCGATGCAACTGCGCACTTCTACTGAGATCGATCATTCATTTTAGAGCGATTATCAGTGCAATGGAATATGAAATATGAACTATCATGGCTTGAACTTCGAATGAGATCTGAGTGAGTAATCATTCAGTATTCATATTCCATATTCCGAAATATAGCGACATTTGTTTTTGACATCTCAAAAAATAAGACATCATTCATTTCGATATGATTGTATTGTTTATAATGGTCAATGCAGTGTGTCTCACCTGGAATCGCCGGAATCGATATCTGACAAAGTACTCATCCAAAAAATTTGAAAATTTAACAACTTAGCAAAGTCGACAAGACCAACACAACTAAAATATTCGCAAAGTTGTAATAGTTCCACACCCTATATATTTTTTTATTTTTGGATTTTATTTGATATTTTAAGGCCACTTTAGATAACAAATATTGTTCCTAAAATTAATAGTTTTTGAGGTCATTGAATTTTTATTAAAAAAATGACAGATGTAAGGCCTCCGAAATTCTTTGTATCTTTTTCCAGAAACCAAATATTTATTTCGTATTTGGTAGGTAAGTAGAACACATGAGAAGCTATCTTTCACAACTGTCATAAGTTAAAAAACATTATACTGAGTGTAGAATTCAGGTCTACATATTTTGGTAAATTCAAACAACGATAACTTTGTTATCTCTAATGGAACACCCTATATATTTTTAGCCTATCTTGTGTAGATTTTAGTTATCTTTCACCTAATATTAGCTTTCTAAGGTTGCTCCTACAACTTTTAGAAATAATTGCAATTTTTTACCTTTTTAGCCATTTCACATTAAATGAACTCTTATCGGGTCGTATATCAGTAACGTTATGAATAGAAATAATCTCTATCAAAAATTATACTGTTTGGAAACCATTTGCCAAATTATTTATAGTTTATTTTATAGTATGTGCATCTGCATATTTTGGTAAATTCAAACAGCGATAACTTTGTTATGTCAAATGGAACATCCTATATTTTTTTTTACCTATCTAGTGCAGATTTAAATTATCTTTCAACTAACATAGGATTGCGAGAGTTTCTTTTACAACTTTTAAAAATAATTGCAATTTAAACTTTTTTTTATTTCACAGTCATTGAATTCTTATTGAGTAGCATATCAGTGACATAATAAGTAAAAAAAATGTAATGTACTTATAAAAAAAGAAACAATCGATATCGTCAATTGAATTATGAAACAATCCTTCAAATAATTTATAGTAGTTTATAGAGTGTAATTGAAGCTAAAATTAAAACGTGACTAGTCGACATAATTGACAATAGTATTTCTCTAACACTATTATAGAAACTGCACATTCTATGATTAAAAATTGTGTTGGAACAAATGGCATTCCAGCACTCGTTCATCAGATCATCAGAAGCCGTTTAGGTTCATTTTAGGGCGGAATATTAAGTAATTTGTTTTTGTTGTTTGGTTACATGTAAGAATTAAGGTATTTATCGAAAGTCGCGCGTTTCAAATTTGTAATCTATTTTGAAGATTTTTATGAACATTAAGGGGTTTTTCTATAATCTTCTTAGAGAAAGTATAGTCTACAACACGTTTGGAATGGCATATTCAACACTCGCGAAACCGTAATCCTGCCTTTTGGCTCGTGTAGAATATGCGCCATTCCACAACTTGTGGTAGAATATACTATTTGACGTTTTTATTATCAACAACAGATTTTCTTCCATCTGATTTCTCTTTGACGAAAATTGTGAGATTTTCTACCATTCGCTTTACCGGATTTCATGGGGGCTTTACCTTATCTGGATATCGAACGACAAATTTACCACTGCAGCACATGTTTGTAATATTACTTTCTTACATCGATATAAAATAATAACCAATTTAAAATAATCCTCATTACTAAAAAAGATGGTCAGGCATGTTTTCATTTTAACTTCACTGCACACAATAAACTAATTTGACAAATGGTTTCCTGACAGTTTAGTAGTCGATAGAGATTATTTTTACTTATAACGTCACTGATATGCGACCCGATAATAGTTCATTTAATGTGAAATGGGAAAATAGAAGTAAAAAATTGGAATTATTTCTAAAATGTGTAACAGCAATATTTCCATTTAACATAAAGTTATCGCTGTTTGAATTTATCAAGATATTCCGACATGAATTCAACACTAAGTATAATGGTTATGAACCTATATGACAATTATGCAAGATAGCTTTGAATGTTTTCTATTTACGTACTAAATATGAAATTAATATCTGGTTTTTGGAAAAAGATACTAAGAATTTTGTGGGACCTCAGTTATCTCTAAAACTATTAATTTTAAGAACAATGTTTGTTATCCAGAGTGGCCTTAAAATATCAAATAAAATGCAAAAATATATAGGGTGTTTCGTTTAAAATAACAAAATAGGTGTCAATTTCCGGTTATACCGGTTATACTTTGTTCAGTAGTAAACATCTCGTCAGCTAAATGTCCCTGCGCTATTTATGCAATTTATATTTCTAAGGCAAATTTAATTTTAGTACCTTATATTTATGGTGTATTTGTATAGTTTCTGGCCCTTCAGACGTCTCACATTAATTATTGAACATCAAAGATGATTGTTCTTAAAAGATGGACAGTTCTAAACAATAACACGATTGGCATAGTTTTCATAATTATTTTATGCTTTTTGTTGAAGAAATCTGTACCTTTACACTGCAATGAGAAGTTTATAATTGCAAAAACCCAGGTAATAGTCAATAATTCCGAAACATCTGAAGAATAATAAACATTTAAGAGGAACAAAAAATAATCGATTGACATGGGAAATTACGTTGATATTCCCAATTAACTATAACTATAACTAATTAAAATATGTAACTGACTTTACACGCTGCTGACCTTGAAAGAAGTATCTAGTGATTTAGTGATTGCTCATTGGAAAAATACACAATTCCTGAACCTGTTTTTGGAATATTTAACGGAATTAACTAGCACTACACTATTCTACCGAGACTAAAATTCCAACGATGACATTTTTGCAATACTTTTTTTTCGTCTTGTTTAAAATTGTAATTCCGACATATTTTTCTTGCGACACTGAACCAGGCATATAGAATCTTCTTTTAAATAATTTGGAAAGTAAGCAATGAACAGTTATGCTGATTAGGACCTGGTAAGGAGGTAAGAAATCCTTCAGCCAAATAGTTATCTAGATTAAAATGTATCAGGAAGTATTTGATTTGAGAGTAAAGATACCAAATAAGAAATAATTACGAATCACTTCAGGTTATGCCTTAGTGTCTGAAATCGATCAAATGTTGAAAATAAATACACTCTCGTTATTTGTTTCAAGTCATGTTTTGTACCCATTTTTTACTTGCTTCAGTAACAACGGCATCGCCCTCAAACTTTGTTCTCATACGATATGGACATCATATCCGCTCTTTCTACTTACTACTATTTTCGTCGGGGATTACTTTTTTCACAAATCCAGATCCTTATATCCTCAGTTTCATTTAGCTTTTGTTAAAGAATCACAGTCTCTTAAAAGTTTCCCCAAACATCGCTTGCATTAGATCTCATTGTCAGATCTCAGTTAGTCAATCGGAGTTTGAGACTGAACACTCACTCCAGAACACTAAAAACTATCTCAAAGAACGTAATGATAAATGTAAATAAGAAAGATAAGTTTTAACGTTGTGGCCTTTTTTTTCTCTTGAACCTTATCAAAAACTGAATATATTAAGGTTTTTCAGCTCTACTTTTTCGTATGTGATGTCAGAATTGAAAACAATGATGCATAACAACGCAAAGAGGACACCAGTGCGATATTTAGGAATATGATAAATGTTTCTAATTGGGCAATAAGACTATCCATGATTGAATACAACCGCAGTGTTTATTTCTCACTAGGATTTAAGTTTTTTATAGCCTTAAAAAATATTTCTTTATTTGTCTTTATTGTCATCTCTATTTATGAATATATTTTGTAAAGTTGTAAAATAATGAGAATTTTGAGCTGTACTGACGCTTGATACTTTATAGTCATAAAAATATAATATCTGTCCAAAGCTGACGAAGATGCCCACATCGTTGTACCGGAATGGAGGTTGCAAAAAGTACAATCTCCTATCGAATTAAAACATGATGAAAGCAATGCCTATGATCATTTTGAACCTTTGGAGTTCCATGGACATTGGGATCAAGGTGGAACAGCTACATTCACTAATAATGGTTTCACAGGTACTAGTAAAATAAAATATTCCATGCTAATTTCGTTAAATCTACAAATTACAGCTCAGCTAAGATTTCATGACAGAGAGCTACCGCTTCTTATGGGTGGACCACTGCATGAAGACCAGTATGTATTTGAACAACTTCATTTTCATTGGAGCGATGACGATCATAGTGGATGTGAACATATTTTTGAGGGAAAAGCGTAAGTTAAACAAACAGTATCTTAGAAATCGATTAATCTTGTTTAATTTTAAAGGTATTCTATGGAAGCGCATGCTGTTCATTACAACAAAAAATATGGTAGCTTTAAGGAAGCAGCAGATAAACATGACGGACTTGCAGTGGTTGCTTTTTTTATCCATGCCACAGATGACGACGAACATCCATGCTTTAACAAAATCACAGAAGCAGTCAAGAAAATTGTTAAAATAAATTCCACTACAGAAGTTGCCTCAGGTAAGATGGAAAATGATTTCGTAGTATGTGTTAAAAGTGTACAGGATTTCTCCATATAATTTGCCACTTTATTAGAAATTTAATTAAAAAATACTGAAAATTTTCTAAATTTTTAAAAATCTTTAACCATACCAAAAAGACAATTGGAAAAGAGCAGAATTCTATCGATTTAAGCAGAACGCCCTGTACATTATTACTTTTTCAAAGTCCTCGTGTTTTTACTATTCCAAATATATAAATAAGTCTATATTTAGACTTTTCTTTTCTTAAGTTATTTAAATAAATTCGTAACCAAAAACACGATTGAGTTAAATTGTCTTCAAATTTACATAAGTATACATTCAAATTCAAATATGCTGCAGGAAACGTCATAATTAGGCATGGGAAAATTGCTTTGTTTCAATTCATGGGTCACTAACAAGATAGATAAACTAATATTTTTTGATATGTTTGTCTTAAATAGCTGGAAAAAAGATAGTGAAAATACAGATTTATTATGTATTTTTGGAACCAGAGAAATAGGAGAATTTAAAAAAGATAATATATAGGGTCTAGTGTTAAAAAACCAATCTTTATAGAATTCCGCAAATTTGCCATTGCCAAATTTTTGTTTGGTTGTTAGATTAAAAAAATTTAGGCAAAATCTTGCAATTTTCGTGTTAGAAACTTTTCTATGTTCTATTAAATAGAGGTGTAGAATGGCGGCAAATTATACGAAAAACCCTGCACATACATATCTGACTTAACAGAGACCCTTAATTAACTGATTTAAAAGTAGAACCTAATAACAGATCCAAATGACATGAAATGGTGCACATTGTGGCTTTAATTTAAGGGTATTTAAACCTAAAGTAGGCGCGCCATGTTTTGTAACACGATAAGGCGTGCGCGGTCTCACAGACCACATCTAAAATTAGCTGTTAGTTTTTAACATTTTTTGGTTCTATAATGCAATATGGTATCTTGGTATATTTATTGATAAAATTAAATTACAAATTATGCACAGCTTTCACATATAAACAAAAAATTTAGCCAAATTCAAAATTCAACCTTATGTACGAATTTCGGAACTTAATTTTCAATAATATTATATTTAGAAGTCCAAAAATAATTTTTATTTAGACAAATCTTGTTTGCAAATTCTCTCTACTGACTTATTTTCAAGCAAAAATCAATTTATATCCAGGACTATAATGACATAACAATTTAACATGCGTCGGCAGACGCGGTATCACATAATATAAATAGCTACAACTTATAAAAATGAACATATAATAGATCATTTGACCCAGCATCACCTTTGTGGTGTTATGATACTCAGCTAAACCCAAAATGAGCATCATTGGCAAACAAATTATTGAAATATAAAGTAATAAATAGAAGTGCAGTCTGAGAGACCTTGCGTGCCTAACGGCGCATTAACTAGTTAGAAAAATATCAATAACTATTGAATGTAAATGATGCAAAATTAAATTCTCTTACGGTGGATAGCTTCTCTCAGGATAGTTGATACTTATGTCAGAGAGCAATGTACGGAATAAAATGTCTAATCTAAACGCACCCTTACTAATTTTTGAAACTTCTGTCTGTTTCAGACTGCCTAACTTGGATAAAAGATGAAGCCCAATGCAAAGGTTATTACACGTACCAAGGCTCTTTAACAACAGAACCTTATACTGAAAGTGTGACCTGGATTCTATATACAGTTCCTATTCATGTTTCTCGAAAGCAGGTAAGTCATAACTTACATCATGTTGTTAAGTGACGGGTGTCCCATTGTCTGTACTTTTCGGGGACATATTGGAGTTACTATTAAAGATAGAGCGATTTTTATTTAAATGTCACTTTTTGGCCAAATGAAAATGTTCAGGGTCAAATTTATTATTTTTTGTGCACAACGGGAATAACCACCTCTTAAAATGGGCTTACACCGAATTTTATCAAAAATTTTAAGTAATAACTAGAGACCGGATTTTAAGCACAATCAAATAAGGTAAGAAGGTAAGTAAAATGTTAAATTAGGCAAAAACGAACAGTTAAAAGCACCGAAAAATCAAAATACTCTAAAAAGGGCATTAAAAGATTTATTGACAATTTTAAACATTACCTTTTTTCCAACTACAAATTAAATATCTCTCAATATTTTCCACCGTCAAATTTGTGGGTTTTGATGGCAACGAATACTCGTAATTTAAAAAGGTTTTCGAGACATCATTGGGAAACGAGCTATTGCTTTCATCATTAGTGTGAATGTAGCCGAAGTCTTTAATTTTTTAAACATATTGATATTTTAAAACAATTAACGTTTTCTTTAATATTATCTATTTTAGGGAGAAGAAAATAATGAAGCAAATTTTTCCTCCGTATATTTTTGAAACAAAAGAATTACGAAAATTCACAATAAATTAATTTATCAAGAGTTCTAATAAAAAATATTTACACTAGATTTTTTTACAACTATTATTATTATTAATGGCGAATGTGGTATGTACCTTGCATAACATCAGGTTTTTTGCATTTAATTGAAACGAACACAATATTTTTACTGGAGAAAAAAAAGTTTGCTGTGATATAATTTAAATTATTAAAAAATTTTTTCAACATCTACAATTACACGATTTTTTTAAACAATGTGTTGAATTGGGGCACTTTCTCTTTTTTGATCTATTTTTCACACACAAGTGCACTTACGCAAAGTAGTTCAAAGATAAATCAGAAAACTAATATTCTTCTGATAATTTTATCATTTATCCAAACATCTGTTTTTACGAGTACTTGGAAATTAAAATAAATAAACAACCGGCGATTGTAAATTGCAGCAGATATTTCTCCATCTATAAAAATTGCAGCGGGCGCACGTCAGGTATATTATGAAGGGCATGTAAATTGCGGCGGAATTAAAAATGTCCCCTATTGAGTTTCTAAACGACAATAATAAGACGGTTGCTAGAGAAATCCTCTATTTTTCACTTACAGTAGAACAATATGTAATTTTAAATCGTATATGCGTGATTACCATATAAATTGATTTTTCAAAATCTGTCACCATTTTAGATGGTTTTAAATAAAAATTTTGTTCATTGCATATCTCTACAATTTCTTAAATGCATTTCTTGTATGATGAAATGTTTTCTTTTAATAGCCAGAAAAGAATTGGCACGTAGTGTCCATTTTTAAATGAATGGATAGAAAAAGCTGTTTAAAAACATGTGGGCAATATGAACGAGTAGTTAGGTAAGAAAAAACTATTAAATGCTGTGTTTGTGAAGTTTGCGTAGGGTTGACACCCGGTAAATTTTTTTTAGGCCTTAACACTATTTTTAAATGCTATTTTTCAACCAAACCAAAAGAATATAGAACAAAACATAATCTAATAAACATTTAAATGTTACCGCTGGTGACACAGTAGCCCCGTGTGACAAAGTAGCCCCGGTTTACGAAATATTTTACCAGTGCAACTTTTCAGAGTACACACCCACTCACTCATTTTTTCTAAAATTAAACTATTTTTGTTTGTTAATAACAAAGAAAATATATTTTCAGGGCGTAAATTATTAAGGTCAAATTTAGGATTTATTTCTAACACAATTCCTAGTTTCCAAGACATGTAATTAGCAAATCATATAGTCATTAGCCCCTACCAGGGCCTAGACTCCCGCAATTTATCTGGTTTGAAATAACTACCTAAATTTAACCGCCGCAATTTACATCTGCCTCTTCAATTCAGTTGTCCTGCGCCACAAAAGCAAGCAAAATTTTAAATGGGCTGGTGGGTTATAATTGTTATTAAATTATATTTCTTGGAAATTTACTCTTGAAGCTCCTTCTTCTTATTATAATGGATTAAATTTCCATTTCATTGCTTTGTTTTATTAAGTACGTAGTTCTGCTTAAATTCTTCAGAAGTGTATCATAAATGTACTTGGGAAAACCAATAGAAAATAATGAATAGATCCAAATAACCTATAAAAAGGCAAAAACAAGAGAAATTGAAATTTCAGCAATGCTAACGCATAAAAAATGCCGAAAAAGGTGAAAAGGTGGGATATATGATTTTGCATAAATTCCGGCCTCTAGTAATAACCATTTTAGGAACAAACATATAAATGCAAAATTTTCATAAATTTATTCTAAAAATTAATACCTCCAGGAAAGAGCTGCTTGTTAAAAGTGACAAATTTAAATGTAAAAGCGAATTTACATTTTTCATTTTGGATGTACATCGCCAGTGATTCATCCGCAGTAAAACAGTAAGCGTCGTTTTCATCTGCATTTCATCCAAAGTGAAAGTATTTTGGATGAATGGATGACTCATTGTAGTGAATATATTACGTATAACTATGCATATATCTTTAGATAATAATAGTCAAAGCATATGTATGTATATTGTGGTGCAAACTCGTAATTATTAAAATGTCTGCATCCAATGCCTAGTTTTGAGGTTTTTTTCTTGACCGTATCAATATTGTGTAAAAAGTGAAAATTAATATTTTGTGTAAAATTGCTTTTCCGTGGAAAGGTAAACATGTGGAGTCATTTCTAGAATTGTACATACAAAATGAGTGCTTGTGCAATAAATAATAAGTGTCAAGACCATTATAAAAAAAATATGCGAGGAAGTGAATTCAACAATTATGTATTAACTGCAACAAATGACATAAATTCAAATTTCTGGAAAGAAAACACTGGTCACCGAGTGATTCGCCCGAATATTGAGATGAATATGTGTAAACTGTTTACGTGTTATATTTCATCTTCACCGCAGATGAACCACTCGCAATGCACAAGTGCAAAGGTCTAAATTCTCCTTCGAATAATGACCGTCGTAGAATTTTGACAAATAATGCTCAAATTTTAAAATGTTTTGATAACAACGCCCTCTCAGGCTAATATTAAATCGGCTAGTACTGTTGAAGAGCGGTGCTTACAGACAAAATGAACACTTTACTAAAAAAACTTTATTAACTGAACGTTAAAACATTAATTTTACGCGGCAACGAAACAAAACTGTTATTAATATTGACAGTACTTCATATATCTATGTTACTATACTACGTATAACAGCCCTAGTGCTTTACTAGAAATTAGGACTGAGAGTCCTAATTTCTGTATACTATTTAATAACGCAAAAGTGCACCCCAGAGTTGACTCCTATCCTAAGCAAATTGTTCACACTCTCTTACAACAAAGGTGTATTCCCTAACATCTGGAAATCTGCTAGAGTGCAGCCTGTCCCTAAAAAGGGAAAAAGGAATCTGCCTAACAACTATCGCCCTATATCTTGGTTACCCGTTATATCTAAAGTGATGGAAAAGGTTATCAACATCGAGATTCTCAAATATCTAAAGGAAAATAGAATCATCTCCGACAGGCAATACGGTTTTAGACAACACCGTTCCACTGGCGATCTACTGGCATATGTTACTCATATCTGTAACTCAGCTATGGAAAAACGTGGTGATTGCCATATATCCTTGTTTCCTCATCCTACTCGCAGTGCTTTGAAAGCATAATGGGGGTTACCATTTGCGAGTGGATTAAACTTAAAAAAAAGGTGCAGCTAATTGTTTTGTTAACAAATGAGCTACCTTTGTCTTCATGCTTTTATGAGTTATCTGGATTCCGTTACTTTTAATATTTTCCTTAATGAAATGACGCTTCAGGTCTATGTGTTTGGTTCTTGGTTTAAAGTTGTTCTTGGTTTAAAGGATTGCAATTTGTCATACCAAATTTTTCGAGTATTTCTTTTATACACTTTATCTGATTTAAGCGTATTTGTCCCAATTTTCGATTACGTTCAATTTTTATTCCTAAACATTCCTTAATTTCTCCTAAATCCTTCATTTTAAAATTTGTTGATAACTTTTCTTTCAGATCACTTTTTAGTTTTTGACAATTGCTTAATACTATTATGTTATCAACATAAATTGCAGCGATAACTATTTTCGTTCCTTCCTTTTTATAAAATATACATTGATCTTTCTGAGACTGCTGCATGCCGCTGTGTTTTAGGGTTCCAACTTTTCATTCCATGAACGTCCACTTTGTTTGAGTCCATACATAGTTCTTTTTAATTTGCATACTAAGTGACTTTGATTTGTTTTTATAAACCCTTCTGGTGGTTTGACATGAATGTCTTCGTAAAGTTCTCCTTGTTAGGAGGCAGTAACTGCCTCCAAATGATCTATGTCTAAGTCATATTTAACAGCTACAGCAAATAATAGACGTAAGGCATTATGACATATTATAGGTGCAAAAGTTTCTTCATCAATCCACCAATTCACCAATTCTTGCTTCTGACTGCAACCTTTAGCAACAAGACGGGCTTTATATTTTGGCACGTTTGCTTCGGAGTTAGATTTTCTTTTAAATATGCACTTAACATCAATAGCTTTTCTGTTTTCCGGTAGTTCGACAGCTCGTTTTCTTATCCGTCCTCCGTGTCTTCCATAGGTAGTTTCCATTTCTCTTTCTCTGAACTTTCTAAAGCTTTTATTACAGTAGACGGTGAAAAATAAACTGAATTCACGAAGTAGTTGTACTCGTAGTCTGGGTCTTCATTTGGTTTTGTAATTTTACTTGAGTGTCTTACGGGTTGCCGGTTTTCATTTGTGTTTTCTAAACTCTCTTGTTTTTCGTCTTCACTTTCATCTGTTTCTTTTTCCTTACTCTGGTATTCTCCTGATTCCGGTTCTAGTAAAATCTCTTTCTTCTTCTCATTGCATAATGGTAACAACGGGTTCTTTTCGAATTTTTGCTCCGGTTGCTTCAAAAATCCATTTTGTAGAAAAATAACGTCTCTGCTAAACACAATTTTATTATTCTTTGTATTGAACAATATCTAGCCTTTGGAATTGTTACAGTATCCTACAAAATGCAGTCTTTAGATTTTTCATTCAGTTTTTTCGTTTTTCATTTGGAATATGAACCATTGATCTGCATCCAAATAGCTTCAAATAGGACAAATTTGGTTTTTGTTCGTCCAAATTTCTTCAGGTGTCTTCTTATCTTTTATAGCGCTTGTTAACGAGCGGTTTATTATGTGCATTGCCGTATTCGATGTTTCGGCCCAAAATTCCTTTTTTTAGATTCGCTTAGGAAAGTAAGAATCGAACTTTTTCTACTATAGTTCTGTTCATCTGTTCTGCAATTCTGCTTTTGGTGTGGGCAGGTGTTGCCTCGTGCCTTACTCCAGTAAAATTTAAAATTTTACCATTGTCAATAAGTAAGCACTTGATTTTTAAACCAGTTTGGTTTTCAACAAGGCTTTTAAATTTTTTGAACACTTCAGTTACTTCTCCTTTTTTTTAGAGTAAATAAACACCTTGTACGAAAAATCATCAATGGAAGACAAAAAATATCGGGATCCTTGTATGGAGTTCACTTCAAATGGTCCGCATATATCTGAATGAATAATTTCTAACGTATGTGTCGTTCTTGTATCTTTGTTGTGAGGTTTGAAAGGATTAGGTAAAATTTTTCGGACATATGTATTTGTCAGTGTGGTCCAATTTGATTCCATAAGTTTGATTACCAGTGGCCTTTAGAATATTATCACTTGCATGGCCTAAACGGTGATGCCAAATATTTTGTTCATCGATAGATGCTACATTGATTAAATGTTTTTCTCCAATTTTATTTTGACCCAATTTGTACATGCCATTGGGCTGTGTTCCTGTAGCTATTAAATTAGTAATTTTCTGGTAAGCCTGCTAACAATAGCGTTCCAACCCATTCATCACTAATATCAAAATTGATTCCACGGAGTTTGTGAGCGGTTGTAATTATTAAATTAACGTATTCTTCAATTGAATTACAATGTTCCAACTTTGTTGTAGTTAATGATCTTAGAAGCCCTACTTTCCTCGCTAATCCGTTGTCTTCGAAAGCTCTTTCGTGGTTTCCCATGTTTCTTTGGCGGTTTTTGCAGTCTGAATATGTACGTAATTTATTGGATCTACAGATAAGGCGATTTTTGCTTTGGCTTTGCGTCACTTTTTTCGTTGAAATCTTTTTCATCTACACCAACTGTATGATTTCCATAACCTGTTGAAGAGCGGCACTTTCAGACAAAAGGAACATTTTACTAAAAAGAACTTTATTAATTGAAGATTAAAGTATTAATTTTACGCGGTAATGAAACGAAACAGTTATTAAAATTGACAGTACTTCATATATCTATTTTAAGTTCCATGACATTATTCTTTACATAACATCTAAAGTTAGTTCTATACTACTAACAAGTACAACCTTTAATACACCCAGGGAAAGTATTAGAAGGTGCTTGGAAAAATCAAAATAAAAGTCTTTAAGCCCATCAATTGACATTAGATAGATCTCTTAAAGATTGGATTTTTCATTATTTATACAAGGGAAACTGTTACAGTCTTACATTTGATTTTGACAAATAGTTTTGTCATGGATATATCAATTATTTGGATAAATGTACGAAAATATATTTACTATGCATTCATATTTTAGGTTCTAAAACCGGTTTTACTTAAAAGTTTTCAATAAAATTCGAATATAAATACAGCGGTGTACACTTATTTTTTTCTAAAATAATTGCTAATATAAATTTTACTACTAAATATTGAAGTAGTAGGCTTTTTGTAAGAATTCGAAAGTATTTATTTCCAGTTTGTTAGGACCTACAATTTAAAAAACCGACTTAGATAGCACAGTAAATAAAGATTCTGCAGAAACCAATTGGTCACACTGCATTTTTATTTAATTATATGTTTTGTTCCAGGTTTCCTTCTTTAGAGAATTAAAATCAACGCCATGTGAAAAACACAATATTTTAAAAAATAATCGACCTATTCAAACACCACCTCCAGATAAAAAGCTTGATATAATTTACGTAAGATCACATCGGAAGAGTGAATAGTCTAGTTTTTAAAGCTTGTAATGGAAAATAATATTGGCATTGCACAAAATGTATTTTTAGATCTTATATTTTTATAACAACATTAAGTTGTGGATTTATATTAGTTTATTTGTTTATTGTAAGCTTCATGTGACTAAAAACTAAAAACACTTCCAGTAATATGAATTTCAGTATTGTAGCTTAAGAAATATGGTCCACGGTAATAAATATTTTTTACTGTAATAACATATACAAATATATACAATTAACAATATACCTTATGGTAGCCATGCCTTTGATTTTTTCTCCTCTAAATGTTTTTCATACGATTCTATGCTGTGTACAGATTCCTCTTCCTCTGTAATTTCCTCTGCAAATATCTCATCTTCTGAATAATACATTTCATCGTTCTTAATCATGACAAATTTCTCGGGTGATTTTTCCCGACCATATGATGTAGGAACTAAGTCAATTGTTTTAACAACCTGTCTTGTTGTTGCTGTTGAAACTTCTTTCGGTTTTGTACCCATTTTATCCCGGACAGTTACTCTTGATTGTGGTTTTATTCCTAATGTTGATCGCCTAGAAGTATCTTCTTCTTCCATTTCTTCAATAACGGACAATTTTTTAGAAAGCATGGAAGTTGCAGGTGTAGTTATTGGAGTAACGGTGGTGTCTTTGACCCTGGCAATTAATTTATCTTTTACTAAAATTTCTCGTATTTCTGGTTTATCGTGAACAGCCAATAACTTGTTGTAGTAGACTATATCTTCTGCCGATTCAAATGGAGCGGATGCTACCTTTTCCGTATCTGCTTCATGTATGTAGCATCGAGCACTTTCGATATCTTTCGGTGGTATCTTCAACAATAATTTATTATCACATTTTGTAATTTAATTTCATTTAATGGTAATGTTGGTAAAATAAAGTTGAATTTTTGGTAACCTATGTAACAAAAAAATTTGGAAAAAAATAAGTAGCTGTGAAGTAATGAAAATGAAGTTTGTATTGAGTTACCACTGAAAACAAACATTTCAGTTTAACATTCCTTATCATATTTGTCATGTAGTTTATGAAGTCATGGGGTTTAGACTAGAAATTCGAAAAATCATATTCCATTTAGTTGTAATATTCCAAATAACAAAGATGTCTTTAAAAATTTACCGATATTATCAATACGTACTATTTTAATAATGAAAATGTCTTTTGGTCTGATCTATCCTGTGTGGTAGAATATCTAGAGATTGGTAAGAGATTTACAACATACATCCTCCAAATGTTCCATAGGCACGTCAAGATGAAGACTTTTGCAATATTCAATATTTAGTAAAAATATCTATGACAAATGTTTTTTTCAATTTGTTTAACATTTCTTCGGCCCAGTTTGGAAATATTTAAATTTTTATGGTTTGTTAACAATTTTATAAACAGTTTTTGAAATGCGACTACGTGATATTTAAATTTATTGAAAACGTCACTTCATGACAGTTTACAAATT
This sequence comes from Dastarcus helophoroides, assembly GCA_028583605.1. Taxonomy (NCBI): domain Eukaryota; kingdom Metazoa; phylum Arthropoda; class Insecta; order Coleoptera; family Bothrideridae; genus Dastarcus; species Dastarcus helophoroides. Next base: position 2,167,299 of record CM053329.1, read on the forward strand.
AAAAGGTTAGTTTATTTTACATAGAATAGGAAAAATGAAAAATAGGAGACCAAAAATTAGATATGGAAAAAAATAAAAATTTTGTTTTTTTGATAAATTAGGAAAATATAAAAAAATACATAAAAGAGGTTGTAGCACTGGACATCGATGTTTCGCTCTCATTTGAGCTCGTCAGCAGTGCATAACATGGAAAGGGAACAATGGGGAAGAAATACTTAAAAATAAAAATTTTTTAAATATAAAAAATAAAAATAAACAAATTTTAACATGAATAGACGTTTCATCATTAATTTACTGTGTTAAAAATTTACTGTGTTAAAAATTTAAATATTTGAAGCCCAATCCACAAGAAACAACTACTCCGAGGGCTAGTTGTTTCTTGTGGATTGGGCTTCAAATATTTAAATTTTTAACACAGTAAATTTTTAACACAGTAAATTAATGATGAAACGTCTATTCATGTTAAAATTTGTTTATTTTTATTTTTTATATTTAAAAAATTTTTATTTTTAAGTATTTCTTCCCCATTGTTCCCTTTCCATGTTATGCACTGCCGACGAGCTCAAATGAGAGCGAAACATCGATGTCCAGTGCTACAACCTCTTTTATGTATTTTTTTATATTTTCCTAATTTATCAAAAAAACAAAATTTTTATTTTTTTCCATATCTAATTTTTGGTCTCCTATTTTTCATTTTTCCTATTCTATGTAAAATAAACTAACCTCTTAATTTGTAAACTGTCATGAAGTGACGTTTTCAATAAATTTAAATATCACGTAGTCGCATTTCAAAAACTGTTTATAAAATTGTCAACAAACCATAAAAATTTAAATATTTCCAAACTGGGCCGAAGAAATGTTAAACAAATTGAAAAAAAAACATGATATTTCCGGTCAATAAGGGTCTACCATGAAGAATAAATCTATGACAAATGATGGAAGACAGGAAATAAAGAATAGTTACGATCAGTGACGGCTCGCGTATAGGCACTGTGGAACTGCAGCGTCCCCAATTTCGCTTATGAGTTTTTCCTCAAAATTTTCCGAAGACTTTTTCTTAAACAATTTTTTGTAGAGATTTTAAATTTTTTCTGATTTCTTTTTATAAAAATGTCAAGTTTTTTTATGAAGGATTTTAAAATCTATTTTAATCTTTTTTTTTTAATTTTTGTAAACATTTTGAGAAAATAATTAAAATTTCAAAATGACATCTAAATCCAACTCTTCTTGCATTTCAATATTTCTCTAAAAAAATTAATAGCGAATATTCGAGTTTTTACCCGAAATCTCAATTTCAACTTTTTTATATAAAAATTTTTGAATGGGGCAAAATTTTGGAAAAATATCGACATTTAAAACAAATTGCAGAAATTTTTATTAAATTTTCAAAGAAGCTGAATTTTTGAATATTGGAGAAAACTCAAAATAATCAAAAAATTCTTCTTATCAAAAAGGTTGAAATTTTGAAAAGGTAAAATTTTGGAAATAGTCGAAATTTTGAGCAGTTCAAATTTAAAATAAAAACTATTTTTTTTAAGTTGAAGATTTAATTGGAAATGTTCAAAAAAAATTATAAATAATATTTTGAAAAAAGTTCGAAGCTTTAAAAAAAGTTAACTTTTCATAAAGAGTCGAAATTTTGAAAAAAAAGTCGATGTTTTGAAATGGAGTCCAAATTTTTAGAAACATTCAAAATTTTACGAATTGATCGAAAATTTCAAAAGGAGTTTTTAAGAAATGTCTCACTTAAAGGAAAAATCAAAATTTTTAAATAAAGGATCGACAGTTTGCAAAGAATGTCGAAATTTTGAAAATAGTTGAAATTAAAAAAGTAGTCGAAATTTTTAAGTATTCCAAAAATTTTTAATTTTGAAAAATGGCTAAAATTTTGAAAAATTCGAACATCTAAAAAACCGAAATTTTCAACAAAGTGGGAATTAAAAAAAATTGAAAATTTCAGAAAAGTGCAGATTTAAGAAAAGGTTAAAATTTTCAAAATAAAAGTCGAAATTTTTTGACACTGATCTTATCATGTCATATCAAAACTTTGAAAAAGTAGACACATTCAAAAGATCTGAGAATTATTATCGAGTTTTTAAAATAATTCGAAATTTCAAAAAAGTTTTAAATTTTGAATAATTGAGAAATTTTTACTCAAATTATCAATAAAAACCAAAATTTTCGAAGCCGAAATATTAAAAACGAGTTCAAAATTATCAGATAGATCGATGTTTTCAAAAGTCGAAATATTGAGAAGTTAAAAATTTGAAAAAAGTTTAAATTTTTGGTAGTTAAAATTTTGAACCAAAGTTAAAGATTTTTTAAAAAACATTGAAATTTTAGGTCAACCAAATTAAAATTTTGAAAAAAATGTTAAACTTTTCATAAAAGATCAAGATTTAAAAAAAATCGAGATAAAAGAATTTCGAAAATTAAAAAGTAGCCAAATTAAAAAAACAAAAATAGTCAAAAATGTAAAAAAAGTCGACATTTTATAAAATGTCTCCATTTCCAAAAATCGAAACTTTTGCAAAAATAGTCGAAATTTTGAAAAATGTTTGACATTAAAAAAACAGTTGAAATTGTTAAGAATCGAAATTTTCAATAAAAATATTATAATTTTTCAAAAAAAGAAACAATGAAATTTTGAAATAGATCGAAAATTTAAAAAGTCAAAAGTTCAGTTTTGAAAAGTTTACATTTTTAGAAAAAGTAAAAATTTTCAAATGGTGAAAATTTAAAAAAAAATGTACTTAATTTTCAAAAACAAAACACCGAAAAGTTTAAATATTTTTGAAAATGGAGTAATTTTTAAAAGAGTATACACAGATTTTTGAAAAGGTCAATACTTAAAGATAAAATAAAGTTGAAATTACAGGAAAACTGTCTAAATTTTGGAATACAATCGAAATTTGAAAAAAATCTAGTCTTTCAAAAAACGCAACATTATTCAAAAATTTTCATTGTCAAGTTTTCTGAGAAATCTAAAATTTTCGAAAAGTTACATTTTGAAAATGTCGCAATTTTTAGTTGAAATTTTAAAAAGTTAAAATTTTGAAGAAATCGGCGTTTTGGATCAAACATAAAACGCTAAACATTGTCGCAGCACCCTCATTAGTTTTGGCTACGAGCCGCCACTCGTTACGATGCCGAATCTATCATCAAAAACGATGGAATTTTGTATATAATCTGAATGTTGTTTTTTGTTAATTAGATTTTAAGAAAACCCATCTTTGATAATTGCTTCAAACGCACTTACGTTAGAATCTGTTTTAAACAATCATAAAATTTAATATTACAAGGTGCTTATTCCAATCAAATTGAAATCAGACTGAGAGCTACAAACGATCACCTAAAGAAATTTTAGCTTCAAATTTTAATAAAAAGGAATACATTCTAGGTTAAGCTGTAAATCTCCGAAAAATATGAAAAATTAAATTTCTCGAAAAAGAAATGTTTCTTGAAGCATTTTTTGGCATTTCAATAATTTTCTAAACATTTTCACTTTAAACTAATAATTTTTAACAAATAATAATTCATATTTTTTATTTCTCCAAAGAAATTTCTTATTTTTTCTTTAAATACTGTTGTACAGGGTGTTTACGTGAAAACTATCCACCTATGAGCTTCTGCATTTCGGTTATTTTTCAGATAATTTAAAAAAGTGATTATTATGATTTTTTATGGACATTCTCGATATTACTAAAAAAACAATTGAAGATCAGATGCAAGCTCAAAGTAACCTAACTTTATTTTTTTAAATTAGATACCCTATATATTTTTATATATTTTGATAGTGCTTTTCATGCCAGTTTTACTTATATATAATTTATATATCTTATATTCAAAATTTACCTAGATATTAACAAAAATATATTGCATAAAATCACTGAAATATCTGCTATAATAACATCAAAGAAAAGGTAAATTGATTTTATATTAAAAAACTGGAGTTTTTAAATGTATTTACAACATAATAACATATTGCAGCATCGCTGGTATTATATCAGGAAATTTTTATGATTTAGTGCAATATCTTGTTTGTTAATAACTGGACAATTTTTGAGATTAAGATATATAAATTAAATAAGCATAAACAGCACTATCGAAATACAAAAATATATACAGGGTGTTCAATTAAAAAAATAAAGTTCGGTTACTTCAATCTTGCATCTAAGGTTCAATTGTTTTATTAGTAAGGCATCAAGAATGTTCATAAAAAATTATGATGAACATTTTATTCAACTATCTGATACGATGAAAAGTAACAGAGTTACAGAAGCAAAAATGTGTATAGTTTTCGTGTGGACACCCTGTACATAAAATTAATAACGACATCTCAATTTTCATGTCAAAATTTCGACTTAGGATGTTGCATGTGTGTGAAAACTTAAAACTTAATTTTTTTGGACTGTTTTTTACAATAATTTTATCTCCATATTTTTAGTTTAAATTTCAAATGTCGAATTATATGGAATCTAAAAATTAGTAATCTGAATTTTAAATTTTACGAAAGAAATTCACATAAACTCAAAACTCAAAAATCGACTCTCTTTATAAAAGTATTTGTTGAAAATATCAAGTTTAAAAATCAAAATGAAATGTCGAGATAAAGACGTTACGTTGAAAAAAGATTTAACCTCTTCTAAAGATATAATATTCATTTTTTGCCTTGTTCGACTTTTCCATATCATTTTTGAAATAATGTAAATTGTTTAAATGAATAAAATACTTTGAACAAATTATATTGTAGTATTTTTTTAAACAATTTTCTCCTCTCCCTTGTAATGAATTCAAAAATAAGAACGAAACATGTCTGATTAGATTCATTTTAGCATTATCGAGTCGAGTTTTGTAAATATTCAAGTTATTATTTAGATAAATAAAAATTGTTCACTTTGGGAAAAAAAAATTAACACACGACTATGAGATTTTAATAAATTTTGAAACGCCGTCTCATGACATCTGAGAAAAAATAGGTTTAGTGGAGTGTCTAGGGGTTTTGACCTAGGATTACAGGTACAGTGGATGAAATGTTTAGATAATAATATATGTACAAAAGTTTACCTATTAAAAAATTGTGATCTTTATTAAAAATAATAGTAATAATAATAAACTCGGTGTTTCAAAATAAGGTGCTCATACTTAAAAAGCATAATCCTCGAGTAATTTTAAGAAAAAGGTCTTGAAAATTAAGAAAAAATTTAGCTTTTTCTTAAATACTACGAGGCCACTTAAAATATTTTTTTCAATTTTTGTAGATACTAACTAGGCATAAACACAATTTTTTTGCAGGAAAAGTATTTGGTTTTCTTCCATCCGTGGCGTCCACGCTAATATGTCTTTTAGTATTCTTAACGAAAAAATGGTACGTCAATCCTTTTTTACAAATGAACTACTAATTTCATAAACGACCTTCATTTCTTGGTAAAAATGCTCCCACAATTTTTTTGTCTGATGGACGGTTTTCGGTTAAAACAACTATTTAGCTTTAAAAACTATGTTTACTTATTTTGTATTAAGGGTTTATTAATTATTAAAAATAGTTATAAAATCACGCCACTGTTTTGTTATTTAAAATAAATGTGGCTTTTGAAAAATATTTATTTTTAGTAAACCCTTAATATAAAATAAGTAAACATAGTTTTTAAAGCTAAATACTTGTTTTAACCGAAAACAGTTCATCAGAGGAAAAAAATTCAAGGGAGCATTTTACCAAGAAATAAAGGTCATTTATGAAATTGGTACTTAATTTGTAAAAAAGGAGTGACGTACCATTTTTTTCGTTAAAAATACTCAAAGACATATTAGCATGGATGCTACTGATGCAAGAACAGCAAATATTTTACCCGCAAAAAAATCGTGTTCAAGCCTAGTTAGTATCTACCAAACCTGAAAAAAAAATATTTTGAGTAGTTTCATATAATTTAGGGAAAAAATAATTTTTTTCTTAATTTTCAAGTCCCTGTAACTTAAAAATAGAGCGGTTCCCGACCTATGTTGATATAAACTTTTTTTCTTAAAATCGCTCGAGGACTATGCTCCTTAAGTGTGATCACCTTATTTTGCAACACCCAGTTTATTATTATTACTATTATTTTTAATGAAGATCACAAATTTTTAATAGGTAAACTTTTTACATATATTGTTAGCTAAACATTCCATATATTTTTATTTAATTTCACTCACTGTAACTGTAATCCTAGGTTTTTGAATTTTTAATGCTTCAGGCATTCCACTAGTTAGTAGTTTTTTACATAGAAAACGAAAAGCAAAAATTTAAATATAGAAGACCAAGAATTAGACTTACTTGGATAAAAAACCAAAATTAAAAAAAAATTAGTTAAGTTACATAAAAATATAACGAAAAATGTGTAAAATGGGTCGTAGCATTGGACATTGAGTTTCATTCTCATTTAAACTCATCAGCAACGCATAACGTGGAATAAATAATAAATAAAGGAGGAAAAAGAGATTATAAAACTTAATTGATGAACTATTTAAACATTATTTAGTCATAAACTAGAACGAAACAGAATTTTCCCCCATAATTATAACTTATCGTCATCTATCTTTATTTCAGCGTTCTACTCGCAGGGCTCCAAAGGCGTAAATATGGTTGCCCTTTGCGAGGGAATTGAACTTTAAAAAACTAAATAGACGTTTGATGAGGAGCATTGGAAAACTGGCGGTCATAATTATTTAATTATGGAAAGCTAAATCTATCAGTTGTCTTTTTTAAATTTTTTATTTTCTGTCCAACCATATAAATTTTGCATAACTTTGAGTTAAAAAAAATTGAGAAGAGTACTTCTTCATCCGATGATTTTTTGTGTATGGTATTATTAATATAATTGTTTGTTTTACGTTTTCAGCTGCAGCATTCAACCCTTCCAATACTGAAAATATGACGCAGATGATGCGATTATGGTACATTCGCTCTGATGTTCCCTATAGATTCTGTCACGATTTTCGCTGAGAACTTTTACTCATGAATCAGCTGCGAATAATACACGTTAGTTTGGAGAAGACTTAAAAGGCGATATAACAATTGTTAGCATTGATTAGTCAACTACTATTACGAACATTGATACTAGTATTAAATTTTGAACCCCAATTAAATACTACCAAATCAACTATTTTACAAAGAAATGTTTTTCAACTTACAATAATTAGACCATAATATAGACTGAAAAAAATTTAATAAAACTAAACAAAAATTTTTCTTTTAAAATTCCTGATACATGTCGTTTGGTTTCATTCGTTTCAAATAATAGAAATATCTTGTGACCTCTCGTTGAAAAACTGTCCCATTTTGTAATGATATTGCTGTACAATCCATAATACAAAATTGAAAGCTATAATTCACAACAAGCGACATTTGTAACATTGGTTACATCGTACATCTGCTTGTAAATATTCCACATTTAAAACCTCGTCTACGTAAAAATTTACTTTTATAAATGTCATATTCTTATTTGTTTTTTTTTCTTTTGATAATCACAAACCTAGTGTAAAAAACTAGTGTAAAACTTTAAACGAAAATCAACCTGTTTCAGAAATTTTGTCAGAAAAATGTTCAGCTTTATTGAATTTATATATAATATGACCCTAAACAAATCATGCTCGAAAAGCCTACCTTGTATTCTGGGAGCGTTTCTAACATTTCAGTAACTGCGTCTATTGCCTGACCGAGATAAAAATGAACAAGGACATACATATTCTGTCTAGCATTAATTCCAGGAGTTAAATCATTATCGTCGTATTCTTCGTAACTTCGAATAGATGATTTACTTGGTGGTGTAATAGTTTTTGTCCTTATGAAAGGTTCTATATATGGATCAAATTCTTTGTAACCCATTCCCGGACTGAATGGTGTTATACCCTTGGTACTTTTTACTGGTTTGATATCTTTGGATCCAGATCCTTTGCTTGTTTTGTCCTTGGACGATTTGCCATGGTAAGCGCTATGGAGCCGTACAGGGTCATCTAGGGAAATATCACGTAATCGTGCGGGTTTTGGGAAGGCTTTAATTTCTTCATCCTCAGCTCCTCTAACTCTTTTCAATCTACGTACATATAAATCGTCGAAATATTCAAATATTATTCGATCTGGCTGTATTTCATTTTCTTTTGTTGTATTACCATATTTCATATTAATGTCATCATGCATTCTTTGAAGGTCCCAGCTCATTGTGTTGAAATAAGAACAAAATATGGAATATGCGTAAAAATACTTCAGTCGATTTAAATTTGGAAATACGGAAGGTCTTTCCAATTTATTAAGAATATTGTTTAATTTACTAGCGTAGGTACTTTTTAGTTCAAGTACTACCTCTTGAACTATGTTGGCAGTGCTTTTACTCTGAGTGGTAACGGTTTTTACTTTGATCTTACTAGCTCCTTTCTTTGGAGATCCTGGTTTGTCTCCTCCAGCAGAACCTTTTGTCTGGGGGCTTCCGTGCTCAGAAGGGTGTCTTATATTCCTTTTATGTTCAGTTTTCTCACTAACATATACTAGTATATCTTTCTCTCGCGCCATTTCCTTCAACTCTTTAATGGAGTAAGTCCATTTTAAAGGATGATGCGATTGCCTGATTTGACAATAGAATTCATTTAATTCATTTATTATAGTCTCATTGTAAATGTACTTTGGTCTTCTCTCGATGTCCAAAATGTCAATATTGGCTCCCTCAAACATGTCTTTTTCTGTATATACTTGAGGTATTGGCTCTAATTTTCTATAACTGCACATTGTTTTAATTTCTTGAAATACCTGAAGGTGTTTAGTAGGTATCTAATTGCACCGTTGTAAATTTTTACGTACCTCAGAAATAATTCTGTCTCTTATGGCAATGATGGTGTTTCGTTTTATTTGCTCAATCCTATTCTTCACGCCCTTGACGTATCCATTGCCCTGAAGAATAAATATTAAAGAATGATTCTCATTCCATAAGGAAGGGGAAGTGTATATTTCCCATCTTTCTACTTCGTAGCAAGTTTCGCTTGGTCTAAACCAAATTGGAAAATTAATTTCGGAATCGGGCAAAACTAATAACTCATTTTTATTGAAGAAAAAAGCCCTTTCTTTACATCCAGTACCTGAAATATATAATTTTTTAATTATTGTTATTTATTAAATAAAACACTCGCTTCTACTTGTTAAAAGCAATTTAGAAGGCCATATGACTATCTCCGACAAAATTAGTCGGGAGGCGATAGTAGACAGATATGGGATAAAACTATAAACTATATTCACTCCTCAAATCATTGGAAATTTTTATTGCGAGGTGATAAACTGAGGGAAGTAAAAACCCAAACCGAGGCTAAGTGAATTTATCTATTTTACGCATGGTTCCATAATATCTAGGGAAGAATAGTAGCGGAAAAATACAGGATGCAGAAAGTTCACATTACGAGCAAGTGCGTTTGTTCCTTTCTAAAGGTAAAACATAAAACCTATGCGTAGCTGTGTCTGACTTGCAGCAGAATAACCTCAACAAATGCAATTGTATTACATTTATCTTACAATTAGTCTTTATTATATCAAACTTTTTTTGACGGACGAACATTCGAGTGCTGGAGTAAAGAAAAAGTAGAGACATAGTTTCTGAAGAAAGTGAGAAACCTTATAAATATGTATACTTAACCACCTGCAAGACAAAGCAGAAGTCATCTTCCAAGAATACATAAAGAATACTGGGGTATAATTCCGTGCAATGCAATTCTATACCTTGCTTCTTACTCCCCTAGAATGAACATAAAGAACATTCACCTCATGGTGAGGTTAGGGTTGCCAGATCTCTCATATTTTCCAGGTACTCCCATCATTTTAGTCAAAAAATGCTTTTGTTTTCCCGTATTTGAGAAAAAATCTTCTCTATTTTAAATGAGAAGTTAGTCGTCAATTTACGTAAGTAACGGTAATGTAGCCATTATTTTGAGATGAAATCCATTTTTTTTTTGGTCATCAACTGTTTCTAAATGACAAAATTTCTTTTTTAATAATCTCCAGTAAAATATTGCAAAACCCGGTTTTTAGATGCCAATATCCCGCCAATTCGGAAGTTACAGGTGTATCATGGGTCACTGCCATATGAGAAAACACCTCGACAAAATATCAAATTGGTTATACTAGATGATTGGGGAGCAATCGTTCACATTTAAAGGAAGTGTAGAACGCATAAAAGTAAATAAAACAATCTAATAAGCATAGGGTCAAATATCAACAGTTACTAGATTGCAGGAATATGTATTTTTATTGCTCTTTTGCGAACAATTATTATTTGATACTTTATTTTGTACATATCGTGCATTAGATATTAGTAATTCTCATTATTATTTTCATTATTATTATTATTATTATTAGGTTATTACTATTATTATTATTATTATTACGTCGTCTAGCTTGATCTGCAGATTTAGAATTTTTACAAAATAATTTGATAGATTTACTAGACGATGCCCCATTAATTATACTAGTCAGTACATGTAGTTTAAGCACGATGGTGCTCTTAATATAAAAAAAACTAAATAATTCATTGTATTAGAGAGTTTAAACTAATATACTGTACCTAGATCTTCAAACAATTTAAACTTCTTGAACTCTTTCCAATATATTCTAACAGCCGCAGTCCCTTCATTCTTGAATGTAATATATTGTGTGGCCAAAGGATCATGCTTCATGTCGTAGTCAAACAAAATCCTCATCTTGGTTGTAGGTGATACCAGTGGAACTGTGTCGCCAAAACACATTCCGTTTATAACCATTTGTAACCTTGGCTTCGTAGGGGAATGCTTAGCCACTTCATATTCTACATCACCTTCCTGCAATTTATCATGTTGTGCTTCTTCATAAATTTTTTTCTTTTCCCCAATTATAACTAGTTTCTCAAATTCTGGTATGTGCGGTTTTATTCGTTCAAGATAATATGTTAAATGTTCTAGCTGTTCACGGCGATATTTTGAATTTTTCCATCTTGTGTAAATATCTCTGCAACATAAAACAGTAAGAACGAATACAAAACACAAAACAGAGAACTACTAACAACAGAAATGTTTTATTCACGACTAATTTTTCTATGTAATCAATAAAGTGCATATAAACAATTGGCCATTTTGAGTTAGATTTATTTCGCTTTATATTTTTTTTTCAAAAGTTATTTAAGTGCTACATCTACTTGATGTCAAAATTTTGAGTTTAAAATGTTGATTTATAATTTTTACTTAATTTGTTCTTACAGGATCTAAATAATTACTCGTGGCACCATATCTTATACGAAAATAATAATGATAATTAAATTAGTTTGTTTAATGAATTTATTTTAGGTACATTTGATAAACATGCTCCTATTAGAGAAATTAAGGTGTCGAAATCTAAAGCGCTCACACCTAATTTAAAACTATTTATGAGCCAAAGAAATTCGGCTTTGCAAAAATATAAAAGGACAAAATCTGAGCATGATTGGTTAGAATATAAACGCCTTAGAAATTTTACACTATCTTTAACCCGTAATAAAAGAAAAAAATATCTTAATTCCGTTTGTAGAAAAAATAACTTACGTAGAACTTGGTCAACTCTCAAACAGTTGAATGTACGTCCGAAAAAATTGGCTACAACACCTGATTGCATATTGGATCCTGAAGACAATTCGAAATGTAACGAAAAAGTGAACTATTATAAGGCCAGTAATATTAATATACATATGAGATTTTCTTTTGGATTATCATCAATTTCCAAAGTAAATAAGCTAATAAATAGTAGTAAAAAGAATGCTATTGGAGTTGATGGAATATCATCATTTATGTTAAAATATTGTAGTTCTTTTATTGACCAATATATAACCCACATTATAAACTGTTGTATTGAAACCGGTTACATTCCCAACCTTTGGAAAATTGCTCTTCCTAAAAACTCTAATCCTACTTCATATTCTCATTGAAGAATTATTAGTATCTTACCTGCAGTTTCAAAAATTTTCGAGAAAGTACTCTATTCACAGATTTATGAATATTTGAATAGCGATAATATATTACCCAGTTTTCAGAGTGGATTTCGCAAAGGATTTAATATATCAGTGGCGCTGGCCAAAGTTATTGATGATATTATTCAGTCTTGTGATAAGGATAGGGATTGTGCTCTGGTGTTGCTTGACTTCTCCAAAGCGTTTGATACTATTAATCACGGGATAATATGTGCTAAATTAAAATCTTATGGTTTGGACAATATTTCTCTAAATCTAATGCAGTCCTTTTTGGATCAACGGTCTCAAAAAATTGTTTGTAATGACAAATTTTCCTCTAAAATTATAATTTCTTCTGGTGTACCACAAGGATCAGTATTGGGACCTCTATTATTTTTGATTTACACCTCAGATATTCTTAAGTCTTTAAAGAATTGTAGGATTCAGGCATTTGCTGATGATACACAAGTATACCTCGATTTTCATTATAATGCAGCAGAAAAATATATTAATGACGATTTAAAGATTTTGAGTGAACTATCTGCTGATCCTAATTTAAAACTTAATCCATCAAAATCTTTTTTAATGTTATTTGGTAATAAAAATCGTACTGCGCTTATCAAACAAATTTTTTTAATAAAAATAAATGGTGTTAATTTACCTGTAGTATATTCTACAAAAAATTTAGGTATCATATTAGATTTAGACTTTCGCTTCAGCAACCATGTAAACAATTGCCTCAAAAATCTTTTGTTTCATTAAAACTTTTGTACTCCAATCGCCACATTTTAAATATATCCTTAAAGAAAACTCCTTATGAGTCGCTTGTATTATCACATTTCAATTACTGCGATTTCTTATATGGTTTTTGTTTAGATAGTGCCGATAAAAATCGTGTTCAAAAAGTCCAAAATAAATGCACAAAATTCATTTATAACCTCTGAAAATATGACCATGTTTCACATACATTTCGTGATCTTAAATGGTTAACAATGGAAAATCGCAGAATTCATCACCTTGGCAATACAGTTATGAAACTCTTAGTGGATGTTGATTCTTCTTTATTGTTAAGAGAAAAATTGTTACCTCGCCCTAATATACATAATCTAAATTTGCGATATAATGATTAGTTAAGATTTTATTATTATTATTAGATAAGTTAACAATGCCAGTCTATCGGACAATCATGTTCCGTCGTTGTTTTACATTCAATTCTGTAAAGCTCTATAATTCAGTTCCTAAAGAGTTACTAACCCTAAAACAATTTAAAATTAAATACAAGAGATACCTTCTCGAACACCAGAACCTGTAATTCAAAATTTATGCTTAAAATATTTATTTTTATTTTTAAGTATACCTGTACAACATTACAATACATAGAATATAGTATAGTTAGGTTACAAATTTGCTTTTCTCTATTAAAAGATGTTATGCACAAGTGTATCTATGTTGTTAAATTTTCTCTCCAAGGATGGGTCATGGTTAAGTAGAATAGGTATTTAGCTAGACTATGCCATGGATTCATACCTGTGCCTTTTTCTCGATATTTTTCATTAATATACATTTTATTTTTTATTTAAATAAAATCGTGTATTATTAGTATTACTATTATTATTATTTATTTTAAACTTGAAAAATATCCGCCTGTTGCTACATATTGTAACCACCTTTCCTTGCTCCAGTCTAGACCCTTTCTTCAAAATTCCGAGTTTAACTTCGAAAGTTTTTCCCCCTGTTTTTATAAAGTTCGAGTGTTTTTTGTGGAATCTCAACTTTTTATTTACTTTCTCCCAAATTATTGACTTATTTTAATTGTTTTGATTTAATTCCGAATTTGCAAAAAAAAAGTACCGAAAACCTAATAATTTTTTAATTGTAGATTTTTTTGAGACTTCCTCTTTTTCTCAAAATTCATGCTTTCAATTCATGATTTTTTCTTAAAAATTTGATTTGAAACTTCAAATTTTGGCTTTTTCTAGACATGTTCATTTCTTTTAAAGTGTTGTCCCGAAATGTCGGCTTTTTTATTGTTTTTTTGTCCAATTTTCTTCTCCACAGAATTAATTTCAAACTTACTTTTTTCTTAAAATTATTGCTTTAAACTCGAAATTTCGACACAGAGATTTTAATTTTAATACCAAAATATTTTTTTATTATCTTTATTTTTTTTTTAATTTTAAATTGAAACTTTAGATTCTGCTATATCGGGTGATCGCCCTGTTTTTTTCCTTATTTATAAAGATAACATTTTTAAACCTGCTACACTTGATGTACTTATGAAATGTCAAATTTTGACATGAAAATATTCCTACTGCTGCCACTTTTGCTAAAACTGATACCAACTTAATATTTTTAATTTGAATACCCTGCAGAATACTACATTTTTGGAATCTACATAATATTTTTTTCTGAATATATTACACATAAAACAAGTGACTTTTAAAGGACTAAACGTTTTTTTGGTCCCATTTTATTTTTCCACCTAAAAGGTCATGACTCATCCTAATTAATTCTAAGCGACCTCATTAAGGCTGCAAAAACTTAAATTAGGAAAACTTACGGGGAATCAATTTTTTTAATTTGTTTTCCACAGCTATCTTATGTTCTTATTGAATAAATCTTCAAATAAATTGAAACTGAATATTTTGAATTCCTTTGGCTGCAACTTCCGTTCATTAATTTTACAGCAAAAATAAAAATACGGTTAGATTCGCCATTAATTGTACTTTTTTCGGGATACCATAGTACCATTATGGTGCCCTTTAAGAAAACGAAGTTATTGATATAAAAATCATTTTTGTTAACTTTATCACGTGATGAAAGAATGAAATACTTTTTTTCACGCGATTTGATTTATGTAGAGTTAAAGAATTAATTAGAATAAGTCATAGCCTTCTTAGTTGAAAAATAAAATGAAACCAAAAAAAAAGTCGATCCCTTAAAAAGCACTTATTTTAGGTGTATTATATTCAGAAAATTGTGCAGTTTCCAAAAATGTAATAATATACAGGAGGTCTTATTTAAAAATCAACAGTTGGTATCAGTAGCAGTAAAAATGTCATTTTTATGTCGAAATTTGACATTTCATAAGTACATCAAATGTAACAAATTTAAAAATTTTATCTTTATAAATAAAGAAAAATTAGGGGATGTATCGTGATCCTGTTACACCTGATATATTCTTCGATTTTTTTTTTTAAATTTTGACTTTTTTCATAACTTTCATTTTCATCTTTGTAACAAATTCGATTATAAACAAGTCCAAAAAAAATTTTATTTTAAAATAAAAGTTTCGATATTTTTCTAAGAATTTCAAGTTAAACACACTGCCAACTCATCGTTGGGTTACATTTTTTACGGCAACTACAAGTTATCTCCTAGGATGATTATTATTTTTATAGCCCTTTCTTGTTCTAAAATAAATGCTAAAATGTAGCTACCTCAAAAATCATTTTTATTTATATTATCTTTAAAACATTAACATTCATTTTCAAGAATTTAGATAATATAAATATTACGTAAAAATTACTTTACATGAATAGTTTTGAAACAATTTTCGACGCAATTCGTAGAACATTCTGCAATATCTTCACATTTATTTTCACTCACATTGGAGCAATGTTCAAACTTTTCAATAGTATATTTGTTTTTACTTTTTAATGTTGTTTTATTTTTAATGTAAAAATAAAACAGTGTTAGTTTTACGATAATTGAAGCGAAATTGAACAAATTTGGTTTGTAAAACGACAAATTATATGTGGCAACAAATATGTTAATCTCAGACACTTCAAGTTTCTTTTTTTTCAAGTGTCGATTTTAAGCTCTACATTTCGAAATTTTCTGCAGATTTTGGTTTTTACAAAATTATAATTCTAATCTCATAATGTTGCCTTCTTACCCAAAATTTTGAGTACATTTGGTAATAGATTTTAAAATGTTTTTGTAAAATTCTTTGTCCCCATAACAAATTTAGGATGGTCAAAGTCCAGTAAACACGTAAGCAGGTGAACATTTAAGAAAGCTCCTGGGTAATGTCGGAATCAATGCAACTATCCGAAAGCATTCATTCGTTCATGTAACATTTTCTCAGAAACACAAATTAAATTTTCTGTAGCAAATTTTAAGCTCTTCAACTTTTGTAGGCAACATGTTTTTGTTAAATTAACATTTTTTGATTATTAGCAAGAAAACAAAACGTTCCACCTTCAAATCAATATAGCGACCGTTTGTTACATGATGTTTGCGAAGAACTTTCTACACTTATTTGTTAAATCAAAGTGAATATATTTCTGTTATTCTACTTATTTTGTAACAAAAGTCTATTTTAGGATATCATTCTCTAAATCTAAACGTCGCGCAGCAGATAACAAAGATTTTACGGATTATTTTATAATTAAAAATCAGTGATAGCCTGACTTCTTCATGAGTATTTTATTTTGTAAATACTGACCTTATTCTAGGCAATATTCCCTTTTCTTCCAAAATTGCCTTGGGAATTCCAACTTGTAATATATCAGAAGGTATTTCAACTTTCTGCTCCTTGGTTTTTTGTGCAAAATATGTTTTATCGATAGCACATGGCTCGTTTAAACTGTATGGCAAATACCAGAATGCCGGATTTCCTCTATATTTATCAAACAGAAAAGGCCATTTGGTAGCTTCGAAATAGGTCTTTTCATCAAAAACTAATTTAATTTCATCTGCCAAGTTCATAAGTAAGTTGCCTGGTTCTCTCTTTAAGCGCCTGCCTAATTGAGCATAAATGTTTTTCCGCCTTTTCATCCATGTTTCGTAATGTTCCAAACTTCTCTCTTCTCCACCTTCAGGTTCACATACAAGCTTGGTATTTTTTTGAAACTCATTCGATAGAGTACTATCAGTGACAGATGGCATTTTGACAATAAATGTGTCAAAATCTCAGTTTGAG
The DNA here is from genome assembly GCA_028583605.1 of Dastarcus helophoroides. NCBI lineage: Eukaryota > Metazoa > Arthropoda > Insecta > Coleoptera > Bothrideridae > Dastarcus > Dastarcus helophoroides. The sequence goes on from CM053329.1 coordinate 2,184,189, forward strand.
TTCACTATCTCTTTTGACAATGTTTTAATGACCCAAAATTTTAGTGATGCAATATGGCAGAGGAAGGTAAAGTTATTTTATCATTTTTAGATTATTCTCGAGATCATTTAAATTGAAGAATAAAAATCTGTAACATATTTTCTTTCTATAAGAAGCAGAACAGGAAGAAGAGGACCTGCCTTTTTTCACTAAATTTGCAAATCTGGAAGGAAATTTTAAGTCACCTATTGATATAAACATTGCATTTGCTACTGCAATCGAATTTCCTCCGTTGGAGTGGATCCATTTTGAAGACACTCCAAAAAAGATAAAACTTATAAATACAGGCCTAACAGGTAATTAATATAATTGCTTACTATATAAACATACGACAACAATTGACAAAATTATTAATGCTTTTTGTCATCACCTCTGTAAGTTTCAATAACTTATTGAACCAAAAAATCAATATAGAAACCGATTGGAATTAGATTTATTGCCTTCGATAACTAAGCAAGCTGATCCGGAAAAGATTAAACTACTGTAAATGATTAACTGCTGCTCTGTTTCCAATTGTAGTGAATTCATAAAATATTATTTCTTTTTTTATATTACAAGATAAAAAATTCCAATATTTTAGTAGTTTTATTAAAATTAAACAACTTCTACTTCATTTTGCAGCTTCACGTCCAGAGTTCGAAATTTCTAAAACAAAATATTTTCGATTTTAAAGTGAAAATGTGACCCAATAATGAGTAAAATATAAATTTTAATCCTAAGGTAAAAAATTTGGAACAACTCCAAAACAAGAAAACTATTCTTCATGGTGGACTCTTATTGGTCGGAAACATAATGTTTATTAATTTTATTTATCATTTCTACCACCCAGTTTGGAAATATTTTATATTTTATTAATGTTTGTTGACACCACAAGACCTCAAGAAACAACTACTCAGAGGGCCAATACCCCTTCCGGCATTGCACCACACTTGTGAATCGAACTTGGACGCTCTTGATGATTACTGTTTCTAACCGCCGAAATTTCTTCAGCTAAGGTGGTAGACTGGAACTTTCAGTCGTCCGAGGTAGTACCACTCCACGTATCACTAGGAGGCGGTGAAATGATGCTTACATTATGTTTCTGTCTCTGACACGTGAGTCGGTTTCTACTATTCTTCTTTCCTCATCCTGTACTTTTCCTTATTTCCTTTTTTCATCTACTCTGATTTTTTCTTCTAATTATTAAAAACAAAGATGATGGATTCTCTTCGTGCAAAAAATTCCGGACGTAAACTACCCTCCCGTTCGGATGTCCGGGTGGAGGGTGTACAAGGGAATCCAAAATCGACGAAAAATTTTAATGTACCACGGGCCAAGTTTCTTTCAAACAATTCATTCAAAATTCAATTCTGTAACATTCGGGGTCTAAACTCAAATCTAAACTAGGTTCATTAACACCTTCAAAATGAAAGACCCCATATGCGGTCCCTGACAGAAACCCAAGTCTCCCCATCCATCAATACAGTCCATTTGCTTTGCCCTAACTACGACTTGCACACAAAATTTCGACACAAGAGGGGAATTTGTACTTTTACGCGAACCGACCTGTCCTGTCAACGAGAAGAAGCATTGGAATCTGCTGATCATGATGTGATTTGGCTGAAAATCTGCTCCAAAAACAAAGTAATATTCATTTGTTCACTTTATTTGTCTCCAAACGATCCCTCATACAGACAGCTCTTCTCTTATCTCTCCGTCATCTTTGACCACCTACAGACGAATTATCCAAAAGCTGAGGTTGTCTTTCTCGGTGACTTCAACGTACGCAACATCCCCTAGGTTAAGATTATCTTCCGGAACTGACGACGCGGGAAGGGTGGCAGAGGCTTTTGCCATCACTTGTGAACTATCGCAATTAGTTGAGGAACCAACAAGAATTTCTGATGTAGATACCCATCAACCTAATCCTACTTGACCTTTTCCTTACAAATTCACCTAAATTCGTATGAAATCTCTGTGACATCACCGCTTGGAAATTCGGATCACAAGCTTGTAGCAGCCTCTCGCTCGCTTCATATTACCACCTCCTTCCCAGACGCAGTCCCGTAGGGTTTGACACTTTAACGTCTGCAAACTGGGAAGAATTAAGAGACTTCTTTGCATCTTTCCCATGGCAAGAAGTCTGCTTTAACTCAGACAACCCTTCCTTAGTCGCCGAATCTATCACGGAAACTATCCTGGTTGGTATGGAATGCTCAATTCCCCACTCCCAAAAGAAGTCTGCCTTCAGTAAATCTTGGTTCAGTAAAAATTGTGCTCGGGCTGTCTTCTGCAAATATCGCGCATATCGTCGTTGGCGAAATAATCCCTCAGCCGAGACTCTGTCCATATGTGTAGATGCACGAAATCCTTGTAAACGGGTTATTGACGAGGCAAAAAGGGATTTCGATCGTAAAATGCGCCAAAGGCTTATTCAACTATCCGAACCGGTTTCAGGTCCTTTTGGGGATTTGCAAAGTCGATTGGAAAGAATTTTACACCTTCAAATTTTCCAGCTTTACTCGATGAAAATAGCAATATTGCTACTACCTCTAAGGAAGAGGCTGACATGTTAGCCCTAATGTTTGCTGAAAATTCCAATCTTGATTCTCGAAACGCAGAATCCTCCTATTCTTCCTAAGGTTGGCACTTCGATGCCTGAAGTTTTTTTCAGACAACGCACAATCAGGAAGGTTCTCCTTGAGCTCGACACCTCGAAAGCTTCTGGCCTTAGCTGGTATTCCGCTATTGTTCTTAAGAAGTGCGCCCCAGAGTTGACTCCTATCCTAAGCAAATTGTTCACACTCTCTTACAACAAAGGTGTATTTTCCAATATCTGGGAATCTGCTAGAGTGCAGCCTGTCCCTAAAAAGGGAAAAAGGAATCTGACTAACAACTACCGCTCTATATTTTTGTTACCCCTTATATCTAAAGTGATGGAAAAGGTTATCAACATCGAGATTCTCAAATATCTGGAGGAAAATAGAATTATCTCCGACAGGCAATACGGTTTTAGACAACAACGTTCCACTGGCGATCTACTGGCATATGTTACTCATATCTGTACCTCAGCTATGGAAAAACGTGGTGAGGCTAGGATTGTGGCATTGGATATCTCAAAGGTTTTCAACAGAGTCTGGCACCGATCTCTTCCCGCCAAATTAACATCTTATGGTCTTCCTCCTGGACTCTGACATTTGATATCCAATTTTCTCGCTGACAGATCTCTTCAGGTCGTCGTCGATGGCATCTTATCCGAGACATTTGCGATTAACTCAGGGGTTTGTTCTGTCTCCAACTCTATTTCTGTTACACATAAACGATCTCTTAGCTTCAACTTCCAATCCTATATACAGCTACGCAGATGATAGTAACTTTGTGTCATCTTTTTTCTGCGACAAACCATTATCTATTGCTGCTTTAGATCGACTAAGGGAACAGCAGATACAGATGATTAATCGGGATCTCGAGATTATTCTGTAATGGGGTAAGAACAATTTGGTCGACTTCAACGCTTCAAAAACTCAGGCCGCGGTTTTCTCTAAGAAAACATCAAAGGATAATACAACACACATACTAATGGATGGTAAAATCCTTCCGATGGGATCTAATTTATCTATCCTAGAAGTGAATGCGAGCACTAACTTCTCTTAGGACAATCATGTGCGCGCCATTGCCAAATCTGCCTCTCAGAAGCTAGGCTTTTTTTTAGAGCTAAAAAGTACTTCACATCTCATCAGCTATTAACACTATACAAAGCTCAAATTAGGCCAACACTAGAATACTGTTCTCATGTTTGGAGTTCAGCCCCAAAACACACTTTAGCTCTCTTGGATTCATTTCAAGGAAGAGCGATTCGCCTAATTGATGATGAGTCTGACCGATTCTCTCGAAACACTAGAGCACAGATGTATGGTTGGTGACTTGTCTCTTTTCTACAAATACTATCATGGAAGATGCTCGCAGAAACTAATAAGGTTGATCCCCTCAAGGGCAAGATTCTGGAGGAGTACTAGACAGTCGGAGACAGCAAATTCCTGTGCGGTCCAGCTTGACACAGTGAGGATTTCAGTCTACGGAGACTCTTTTTTCTATAGAACTTCCAAGTTGTGCAACTTGTTACCGAAAGGAATTTTCCCCAAAAATTACAACCTATCCTTATTTAAAAAGGGGGCTCATCGCCATCTATCTCTGTTTCCGCATCCTACTTGCAGTGCTTTGAAAGCATAATGGGGTTACCCTTTGCGAGTGGATTAAACTTTAAAAAAAAAGTTAGAAGCCCCCACCATTTGCGGAGTTCGTTCGTTACGTTAAAGGAATAGGTTTATTCTTCATGAAGAACGGAACGAACGGACTCCGCAAATGGTGAGAACTTCTAACTACTAAGCTGAAGAAATGTCGGCGGTTAGAAACAGTAGTCACTAAGAGCATGTAAGTTCGACCCACAAGTGTAGTTCAATGCCGGAAGGGGTATTAGCCCTCGGAGTAGTTGTTTCTTATGAATCGGGCTTCAAATATTTAAATTTTGACCACCGTAAATGATTCATGTTAAAATTTTTTTTATATTTTAAAATTTTTTATTTTCATGTATTTCTTCCTCATTGTTATGCACTGCTAACGAGCTTAAATGAGAGCAAAACATCGATGTCCAGTGCTACAACCTCTTTTTTATATTTTCGTAATTTATTAAAAAAACAATTTGTTTTTCATATCTAATTTTGGTCTTCTATTTTTCAATTTTTCCTATTCTATGTAAAATAAACTAACCTATTTTTTGTCAACTGTCATAAGGTGACGTTTTAAATAAATTTAGATATCACGTGGTCATATTTCAAAAACTGTTTTAGAATGTTGTCAACAAACAATAAAAATTTATATATTTCCAAACTGGGTCGTAGAAATGTTAAATAAAATTAATAAACATATTTTTAAATTCTGAGGCTTCAAAAATTTTTGTAAGAAATTAACATTTCAGAAAAAAATCGATTTTAAAAAGTTCATGTTTAAACTAGAAATTTATTTTCAGATATTATTTTTAATAATTTTAATTTTTGTTGCAAAATTTTCACTTAGAGGTTTCAACCTTTTTTTGACTAAATTGTAGATTAAATTTCGATTAATTGAAAGAGAGTTCCGAGCTTAAAACTCAAAATTTATCTAAAAAAAAATTTTTAAGTGTCACTTTAATTTTGACACTTAATCTCGAATATTCGTTTTTTTTCTTCTGGAAATAACATTTAAAACGTCAACATTTCTAGAAAATATTGGATTGTTTATAGCTTTAGTTTATTTTGTAATTTTTTTATTAGAAGACCTTCTTTTTATATTATTATTATTTATATAACTTTTCTAAAAATTATAGCTTTTTTTATCGCCATCTCAACTTGAATCTATTATTTTCGAATTTTTCCGAAATATTCAGAAATCAAACTCAAAGAAACCGAAAATTAGAGGTTTAAAGAGCCAATATTTAAAAGACTTGTAATATTGGTACCATAGAATGAGGTTTCTTTGATTCGCATGGTTGCTTTGATAAAAACTTTATTTGATTTTCAAATTCAAATTACTTAATTTTTAAACCGAATGGAAAATATTTTTTTACGATTATCAAGACGAAATATTAGTTATTCACATAACTCAGTCTCATCAAAATAAGACAAGTTGCGGAGTGAAAAAAAATAAAAAAATATAAGTAGTGTTTTTTTAGAGATTTTGTACTTTTGAATAACTTCAGCATTAACAAGTCAGGTATTGTGATTTTTTAAGAAAGTTACCTTAACCGATGCTTATTGTGCTACACCATTTTAGTTTATTTAATGGTGTAACAGTATAAACATATTTTATAATCGTCTCTGTTTTCGATGGGGTGACTTTGATCGCTGATGGGGTAAGATTGATCAACTATCACTGTCACTCCACTAACTTTTTTGTTGATTTGAAAATATCTGACATGAATTTTTAATCTGTTTTTCATATCGCCATACCTAGAACTTATCAGAAAAATTTAGGTTCACAAGTTTACGAAATTACAGCGACGAAGCTTTGGAAAAAGCGATAGCGGTTCATTGAAATTAGTACACTCTGTGGTACAATAATTAATAAGTACCACGGAAAGTATCCAAAAAAGAAAGCCTCAGCTCAACCAATTTACTCGGAAACCGAATAAAATTCTGTAATAAAAAATCTGTAGCAAAGTGTGCTGAATAGGGTTTCCGTTCAGTATTATGGACTTGCGCGAGCTTGGTAAAACCTTTCTTCTTCTTTTTATACCAAAGTCTATTGAAAGAAATAATTGCAGAAAATTTCTATTTCATACTAATATATGTATAGCACTATAATTTCATCTTTTCTTTTTCTAATTCGTTAGTAAAGATATTTTAGGTAGAATTTTTTTATTTTGTTTTGAGTAACCTCAAACCATAAAAATTCTTATAGCTTCCACGGTACTTGAAAAAAAGATGATAATAAAATGAAATTAAAAATTCAGGTTTAAACTAGGATTTTGATAGGTTTGGGAATTGAAAAATAATTCAAAATTTTTAATAAAAATAAAAATATTCAAGAAAAAAGTAAAAATTTAGAAAAAAAATGCTAATTTGAATTTCTAATCTCAAAGCTCCTCGCTTTGTAAAAAAACATGACATCAACAGTTGAAGGAAATATTCGGGTTTGAGTTTAACCCGGAGGTTTATAGAAAAAATTAAACTTTCTAAATTAAACATTTGTGTGAAAAAAGGATATTGTTGGAAATAAAAGAACATTGAACTGAAAAACTCGTACTTTCAAAGTTGACATCTTGAGAAATAAAACTAAAATTGAAAAAACTCAAAATTCGAAGGTAAACATCCAAAAATTGAAATTAATTTTTTTGAAAGAAGTTACCATTTCAGGTTTACTCCTAAAATGTTCACCCTATTTTCAATGTCTCGAGATTAATACTAAAATATAAGAATATTGTAATATTTAGTGAAATTTATACTTTAATATTCAAAATTTGAAAAACTAAAAGTATAAAGATTTCAACCAAAATGTGAAGAAAACATTTGACTATACCTTATCTATACTTGAAAAGCACTCGATCTGTTTTGGAATACAGTAGAAGTTCAGCCAGCTTTGAGAAACAAAAATCATTTTATTAAATCGGATTTTCCGGCATTAAAAACAAGTCTCCAGTTTAGAGTTTTATGTCTGACGAATAAAGATTGAAGATCTTTAAAGAAAGATGATAAAACAGCAAAATACTGTTGCGCGTTGTCGGTTTGAAATTAAAACTACGTGAATTGTAACCACTCCACTTTATTTCCAAACTGATCTCGGAACACTACAGTTGTAATTCACTTAACTGACCAACTAATTAACTCACTTACATTGTTTAATTAACTAATTTATTAACTAACTGAGGGAAAGCCGACCGCTTATATATAGATCCCGTTCCGGTTTCTAGAAGGAATATACTCATAAGACTTATCGTTTACACAAATTTCTAGAGCGCTTATCTGCCGTTTGATTCATTATGGCGGTCGCTTTCCCTTATCAAATTTTTCTAGAAAAATTCTTTATTAAATTCTATAATTACATTTTGGTACACTTCGCCACTAATTTGCCCAGTCTGTTGAGGTGTACCACTTTCATCTTGGTCCTGGGGCTACGCTGGATCCTGTATACCAAGTCGTTGATCCTCTTTAGCACTTTGAATGGCATTTCCCAAGATGACGTAATCTCCGGCGAAACTCTTTCCACCGCTGAGGGTTGTATAGCCATACCAATTCGCCCTCACTGAAACCACGTTGGTTGGCGTTTACGTCATATCCTGTCTTCATCCGGTCCGTCGCCAAGTTGATCTTCGTCCACACCAGAGCATCTGTCTCCAATATCGCTTCCCTCAAGCCGTCTACGAATCTCATCGTCTCCTTGGAGGTCTGCTTTGGTAATCCAAACACCAAGTTACACGGAAGCCGCAATTCCCTTCCGAAGATCGCTTTTGCCGGAGTCTGATCCGTAGTTTCATGCGTTGCCGCGCCATTAAAAACAGTGGTAGGTCTCAGTCTGTCTGATGCTTGGAAACGACCTTCGAAAGATGTTTCTTCAAGATCCTGTTAAATCTTTCCACCATTCCATCAGACTATGGATGAAAAGGCGTCGTTTGAGTTTTCTTTATTCCAAGAAGACGGCACACCTCCTGGAAGACCCCCGATTCGAAGTTTCTTCCTTGGTCCGAGTGTAGTTCCAAGAGAACACAAACCAAATCCACAGATCAAGTTGTTCACAAGAACCCTTGCGATTGTGGTAGCTTCCTGGTTTGGCATGGCGTAAGCTTCAGGCCATTTAATGAAATAATCCATAGAATATACTTGTTTCCATTGTCTGACGCTGAAATTGGTCCTATTATATCGGTTGCAATTTTCTCAAATGGAACTCTCACATTATACTGCTTTAGGGCCCCTTTGGTTCTTGTACGAAGACCCTCGAATGCAGCGCAGGTGACACATTTCCGATACCACCGCTCGACGTTTCTCCCTGCAGTTAACTCAATAGAATCGTTTCCGAATCTTCTCTAGGTTCTTGTTTACCCCTAGATGTCCACCAGAGATCTCATTGTACACCTCCCCCAAAACCTGTGGAATCTCCTCCTGAGGCATCACCAACTGCAAGTTGACCCGCTTTCCATCCACGCTTTCCCATGCCCTCTTCAGCGCCCCATCATCTACCTGAAGGGATTTCCATCGGGCCCACAAATACTTAAGAGCTGGACTTCTGTCGGAAACTTATTGCCATTCGGGTCTATCTCCACCTTCTTTCCATTCCAATATGGGTCCGATATCAGCATCGCTCTTCTGTAGCTCCCAAAGATCTTCAAGAGTCCACCCATGTTCTGGCTGGACGGACATGACCCTTATGTCCACCATGTCCTCATGGTCCTCAACTCGTCTGCAGTGTTTGCAATCCCCACAAGATCTTCTGGACGTAGCGTCAGCGTTGTTAGGCTGTCGTCTTGGTCGATGCATCTTAAAGTGGAGCCTTTCTAACCATCTAGCCGTCTGCCCTCTGCGTTCTTAATTCGGAGTAAACAAGAAAGCGACGAATTTTCTGTCCTGGTGAGTAATTCTTGCCCATACAAATATTTATGGAAGTGTTTCACGGCCTTCACTATCGCGAAAAGTTCTTTTCTGGTGATGCAATAGATCCTCTCCGGCTTCGGATCTTGCGGTAATATTCGATGCCTCTTCACCACCTTCAACTTGGGACAGCACAACCCCAATGCCGACGTTGCTGGCGTCTGGGTCTTACACGAATTTCCAATTCTGCTGAGGATAAGCCAAGATAGAGCTTGTGCACAAGGCGGACTTCAGTTTTCAGAAAGCGGTATCACAATCGGGAGTCCAGACATACAGTTTTCTTCTTTCCGTTAGTCGGATGTAATGGCACAGCGATGTTGGCGAAACCTTTCACAAATCTTCTGTAATAGGTGCATAACCCCAGGTAACTCCTGAGTTCATGTATATCTTTGGGTCTTGGCCAGTCACGGATTGCTTGAGTGTTGCTGATATTTGTGTGCGGCTGATACAGTGTGGCCCTAAGAATTCTACTTTCCTTTGGAACAAAGAGCACTTCTTCGCATTCAGCTTTAAGTTAGCTTGCTTTAACCTGACGAAGACTTCTTGAAGATTCTCTAGATGTTCTTGCCTATCACGATGACATCATCTAAGTAAACCAAGTAAGGTTTTTTAAGTGAGTCCTCGAAGTATCAGTTCTAATACACCTTCGAAAGTAGTCGGTGCGTTTCATAGTCCAAGAGGCATAACCGTGAACTAATATATTGCCCTTTCAGATAAAAAGGCAGTATTTTCTTTGTCGTCGGAATCTATGCTCACTTGACAATATTCACTTTTCAAGTCCACAGTTGATAACCAGGTGGACCCAAACAAAGTTGTTAAAATCTCATCAATCCTTGGTTGTCCTTCTTAGTGATGACGTTTAATTTCCGGTAGTCGACACAGAATTTTGTTCATCAGTCCTTCTTTGTAACCAAGACTACAGGTGAAGACCATGGACTATTAAACTCCTCGATGACACCATCGATGACATCTACAAATATATTGAAGAGTCATTTTTGCAATAGGGAGCATTACAAAACCCCTTTTTAGAGTTTTAATCTTAGTATCTGAAGAATGAAGATTAAAGATCTTTAAAAAAAGCTGATAAAACAGTAGAAGAAAAATATATTGAAGAGTGATTTTTGCACAGGGAGCATTGCGAAACCTCTTTTTAGAGCACATTATTGGCAAAATAAACAAAACTAGCCAATCTCCCTTATTTTTAAAGATACGAAAAAAATATAACAAATTAAATTGGTGTGGATGTGTGGATCTTAAAATATTTTTATTATATGGTATTAAAAAACAATTGCATAACACAGTTCGATATATTTAACCAACATCAGTTTTTTTAGTGGAACAGCCTGTATATTTTAACACATTGAAGTTGCCCTCTTTCTTTGATGCCAATGGTGCCTAATAAGTTATAATTTTTTTTCAATTATTTTGGCAGAAGTGACGTATTTTTAACAAATAACCAACAAAGAATGAACGCCAACATTCAAGAATATTAAATAACGAGATAAATTATATGGCTAATAACACAGTTAGTAATCTAAAATATCATTTAGAAGTATGCCTGAACTTAAATGAAGGTCATTTTGAGCAATTTTCTAACTTCAAAAAATTATTTTCTCGTTACGAATATATCGTGTCTGCCAAAGCGATTGATATAATTTATAAATGATACCTATCATTAAAATCAGAAAAAAAAGACTGTCAGAATATGTAAAAATGTACAGTGTTCTATTTTGAAAAAAAAAACGAATGTTTGTTAAATATATCGAAATTGGGTAATTCAATTGATTTTCTGATAGCATACCATAAAAGTATTTTGACCTTTTACATTTTTTTTCATAATTTTAAAAATAAGCGAGATAGGCTATGATCAATAACTCTCCACAATTATTTAAAGAATTTTTACTTTGCTGCTTTTTGATAAGTATCCAATTATCCGAATATAAGTTTGATGTACGAATGCCCATTAAAGGATGGACCTGCGGAGATAGTATATTCTCGAAAGAATCCTGAATCAATCAATTTTTTTGTGAAGGTAGAGACAATTTTTAACCTCAACTCGTATCCTAAACTTAGCTTTCCTAAAGTATTTTCCAAAAAGATTAAAATAGCAAAGAAAGTCATCATTTAAAAAAATTTGATTCTCTATATGTATACTGTACAGGATGATTTGTGTGCAAAAAAAGTGCAAACAAAATAAATAAAGCACGTTTTAAGTACCGCCCCTCTAGATATAGTTGCCACTGGTTAAATTGTGTTAATTAATTCTTAGATTTTTGGAAAGAGCACGAAAAGTATGTGGCAAATTTTATTAAATTATCTGTATATGTTTCACAACTATTAATTAAAAACAATAATCAGGAACTAACCTTCCGCACCCTGTAACTCGGAAACGAAGCCTTTTCCGAAATATGTTTATATAGACTTTTGGTCTTACTTTGGGCTTCAAAGTGCCAATCTAAATTTATAGTACTACTTTTATAATCGCCTTGTATATTAAGTGTCAACTATTTTAGGAGAAGCTATCTGTGAGTCTCAGCTGTGTAAATAAGTCTCAAATAGCTTCTCTCGTGTTTCGTTTAGATTAGACACTTTTTTCCTACAATTCTCTCTGACATAAGTGTCAACTATCCTGAGAGAAGCTATCCGAGACTTATCTACACAGCTGGGAGAAGATAGCTTCTTTCAGGATAGTCGACACTTACGTCAGAGAGAAAATTTATTTTATGTCAGACAGGAATGTACGGAATAAAGTGTCTAGTGTAAATGCACCATCAGCTGTGTAAATAAGTCTCGGATAGCTTCTCTCGGGATAGTTGATACTTCCCTCAGAGAGTAATGTAAGAAATACAGGGTCTAGTGTAAACACACCCTTGTGAAATATCCATATAAATAATACGTTATTTAGTCAGTCTAGGATCGAAATGGTACAATGAATATCCTTACATTTGTGGAGGACCACTAGAAGAAAAATACGTTTTCTCACAAATTCATTTTCATTGGGGGAAAGATAATATGGAAGGTGGAGAACATTATGTAGATGGTAGTCCAAGTCCTTTAGAAATGCACGTTTCTATGTTTAAACATCCACTGGATCGTGAAACTGCAGTTCGAACTCCAGATGGAGTTATTATCTTAGTATATTTTTTTAAGGTAATCATTTCCTGATTGGTATTAGGTGTCCTTTATAATTGCCATTAGCTTCAGCATATACCAAATCCTGACTTGGAAGGTTTTCTTCCATTTATGCCGGAAATAAAGGAGCCTCATGCTCAATTTAGGCTGCAACCATTGCCACTGGATATTTTCATGCCGAAGTTTGAGAATGATTACTTGATGTACTGGGGTGCTGTTACTACCACCTGTTGTATACATCCTGTAGTATGGATGATATGCAGATTACCTATTGGCATATCATATGATCAGGTACGTTAAGGGATTTCTTCAAAAACAAAGGTAAAAATCAAACAACAGAGCACTTTTATTGAAGAAAAGTGTTATGGTCAAGCACTTTTTTTAAATCGGCTAGTTTTCATAATGATCCAGGCCTTCGTGATCACTTAAATAATATACTCAAATACTTTTTTCATTCAAAGTGTAAATAAGCTACCTTATATGGTTTTAATGTGATTTTATTAGCAGGCTCATCCTTTATTTTTACAGCTTGATTATTTTCGAGATCTGCTAAATGAAGAAGGCGAACCATTATACCCGAGGAACAGATACATTCATCCCCTGGATGGACGACATATTTTTCACGTTAATCCTTCTGGAAATTGTAATGCTACATTATTGCCTCTGCCAAATATAATAGAATAAATTAATAAAACAAAGATTTTGAGTTTCTTCGGATAAAAATGCCACCAAATGCAAATGTTATAAGTTTGATATATTATACAGATGAAATCAATTTTGCAGAGAAAGGAGTAGTTAGTCCATTGAAACGATAAGAATACTTGATATATAGGTATAGTACAAAGTCTCCCTAATATATTTTTATAGTATAAAAATATCCAGTTAGAATTTATTCAATCCATATGTGTATTTTATATCCAGTTTAATTTCATCAGTCAGATTCAAATTTTATACAGTTGGATTGTTAGTGAGATATCTATAAAAGCAATTATAAGATTGATGAGATTTCTTTCAAAGGTCGAGAATTATTTGACAATTATTTTTTATCGAAATAAAGTTTTTTTATTTCCATTTTTTTCAAAATTTCTCAAAATTTCTAGTGAGATCCCCAAATTTTCGACATTTTTTGTTATTCGAAGTTTAAGTTCAAAATTAAAATCCAGATGTTGAGGTTAAGTTAAATTTTGCAATTTCAACTTTTAACTCAAAAATTCGTAGTTAAAATAATAAAGATTTCCGTATTAACTTCTAAGTTTTGAAAAGAAACTTAAACTGTAAAACTACACTATGCTATCAGTTGTACGACACTTTGTACAACTCAAGTTGATTCGATCGTCGAAGCGATAATTGCATACTGTGTGGGGTTATCGTACAACTAGAAACCGGATTTTAGCATTTGCATATTTACATATATGGAAATGCATATTCACCGGTTACTACATATTTTACCTAAAATTCAACGATGATACATATTTTAGCTATATTTACAATATTTTTCGATGGGTACCTAATGATTCAAGTCTTACTAAGCACTGGGTGGGACATTTACTCTCCTTGATTAAAGCAGTCTATCGAAAATTTATATTCAAGTAGATGGGTACCATTTTTTACTTCAAAATTCTGCTTTTTTGCAAAATTTGTCTTTTATTTAAAATTCTGAATTTATTATAAAAATGTGGCTTCCTTTCTATCAAAATCTGTTCTCTTTAAAACTTTAAATTTTTATCTTAAAAGTTTCGTTTTTTTTCTTCAGACATTCCATTTTTTAAAATTATTTTTTCAAACATTGCCACTCTTTTAAAATTCAAATTTCTGCAAATTTCAACTTGTTTATCAAAAATTGCCTTTTCCTCAAAATTTGGTCGATCTTTTGACAAAAAAGGTAAAAACTTTAATAACTTTGTTCGGAATTTTTAAATTTTTGTAAAAAGATAAAAGGTGCAACAAATTTTCTTTGTAAATTTCAAGGTATCCGATATTTTTTATGAATCCAATTTTTTGAAAATTCCAACTTATTTTTCAAAAATTTAACATTTATCTCAATATTGGACATTTTCTGACGTCATGGTGAGGCATTTGTCTCCCTCTGACTTAATCAGTCAAGAAAAAATAAATCTTCAACCGAAAAATATAAAAGTTTTCTTAAAATGTGCCCATTTTTTTCCAAAATTTAAATCTCTGAGATATTTTGAATATCTACTATATTTCGTCTTTTTCATTAAAATTTCTTTCTTAAAATTTGACTTTCTCTAAAAATTTCGTTTCTCAATTTCAAGGTTTTTCACGAAATTTCGTCTTTTTCGAAGCGTTATTTTTTTAATCTTTAATTTTCTTCCTACCAGAATCAGAACTTTTAAATATGTTTACAATTTGCTCAAAATTCAGTATTTAATGTTTCGGGAAAAGATGGCTTTTTTTCAAATTTGTCGTTTTCTTTCGAAATTTCGATCTTTTTCTCCAATTATTTTTTTCTTTTAAAATTTGTATTTGATAATTTCGATTTTTTGCTTGAAATGCGTCCTTTTTTTGAAATGTTGACATTTTTGTCAAAAATCATCTTTTGGAAAGTTCAACTTTTATGTCAACATCATTTTCATCCCAAAATTTTGATTTTTTCCATTTTTTTTTAACTTTCTATGGTAAATTTCTATTGTTTTTTCGAAGTTTCGTCTTTTTGCTCGAAATAGGTCGTTTTCGGGATTTTGGACTATTTTTTCAAAATTATTTTTTTTTTCTCAAATTTGCATTTTATTCCAAAATTAGACTTCTTTTTAAAATAACCCTTCTTTGGAAAATTTCTTAATATTCTACCCTTTAAATAACAAACATTGTTCCTAAAATTTATAGTTTTTAAGATAATTGGATTTTTATAAAAAGTTTGACAGACGCAAGGTTCCACGAAATTCTTCGTGTCTTTTTCCAGAATGTTTGTTTTTCAAAGTGGCATTAAAATATTAAATTAAATTCAAAAATGCAAAAATATATAGGGTGTCTTATTTAAAATACCGAAGTTGGTGTCAATTTCCTGTATAACCGAAAATAGTACAACTTTACGAATATTTTAGTTGTGTTGGTCCTATTGTCTTTGCTAAGTTGCCAAATTTTTAAAGTTTTAGATGAGTACTTTGCTAGATATCGATTGCAGCGATTCCCGGTGGTACACACTGTATATTTTGACTTTTATCTCGAGATTTCGACTTTAAATTACAAATTAGGATTTTTACATCGAAATTTGGAGAAATGTTTATTGGTAGACATAGAAATGTCGACCTGATTTCCAAATCCTTATTTTCAACTCAAGATTTCGGTAAATCTTTTCCTATCATTTTCCAAGTTTTTTCAGACATTTCGACACTAAAATTGAAATTTTAACTTAAACCAAGACATTTTAAATTTAAAAGTGAAATTTATATTTGAAGCTTTAAATTTTTACAACAGTGCTTATAAAAATTTCGGAATATCGTAGACTTTTTCCTGAAAATACAAATTGAAGCACAAATATTTAAACTCCAAATTTAAAGAACATAATTAAAGATTCCAATTATAAGTTTCCAACAATACAATTCTAAGGAAAGCGTCAAAAAAATAACCTTTTGTGTAGAAATGTTCATTTCAAAACTTTAGGGAAAAACTAAAACTTTAAATAATAATTTGCGTAAATTATTTCTGAAAATGTGGGCTTGAATATTAAAAAATTACGGAATTTAAAGTTAATTTCGGAATTTATACTTTAAACTCAATTTTTTTATCTTAAAGTATTGATATTTGTTGGTGACATGTTGTCAACATTTCGATTAAAGTCGAAAATAAGGAAATAGTAAAAAGTACAAGTAGATTTTAAACTCTACAATTTAAAATCGAATTTTCGAACTTAAGTAATTCTTAAAATTTCGACTTTATTCACAAAATTTCAACATAAAAATCGAAACACCTAAAAAATGGTATAATTTTAAGTTTGATATTCTGAAAACAAAGGTAAAATTAAAATACATAAAATTCTAAATATTTAGTTCAAAACAAAAATAAGGAATTTTTTTTGAAGAAGTATCGAAAATTTTTCTTTTTCAAACTTGACATTTCCAACTTTTTCTAAAAATTTCCTTTTTTATTTAGAAATTTAATTTCAGCTTTAAAATTGAAATTAAAAAATAGAACTGCCAATTTATATCGTCCCCAAAAAATCTAAATTTCGAAAACAAAGTTTGAAATTTATCTCTATGTAGTTTTCTTTCTCGATCAACTTCCCCATTTATAAATATGTCTAAACTTATTGAGAAAATCTGCTATCTTATCCGTCTCATTCAATATTTTTAATAAAGTATAACATTAAGTTTAAAGATAATACATAAATTCGAATTGAAGAAATATTTGCTTCTATAGGCAACACGCTACCTACAAATCTTATCTTATCGAATTGGATTTATCATTAAGGTGTTGGTAATACTATTAACAACCAAGCAATGTATAAATTTTCACGTTTTTCCCTGACAACTCCTTAAAACAAGCAAAATGAGACTCACAATTAAAACTGCAATTTCGCAAATCGAATTAGATGCTATACCTAAAACTTTATTTAGGGATATTTTTAAAACGATATGCCGCAATCTAGGATTATACGAAGATTGGTTTTTTGGACTTTTGTACAATAACATTGCTTATAAAGAAAAAGCTTGGCTAGATGATTCCAAAAAGGTGAGTCTTATTTATTAATTTATTTAATCTTTCAGTGATTGGCCATCTAGGCTCTGAAACAATTTATTTTTTGATAAAAAGGAATATTTTCCTTCCTTGCTTTTCCGTCTCTAGGTTAAACAAGGATAACTATTGCATATTTTTTTGGAAATTTTGCATTTAACATTAAATTCTTAGCAACTGTTTCAAAAGCTTCAAATTAACTTCAGCATTATAATACTAAAATTTATTGGCATGATTTGGGGCAACAACAAAATACTTTAATTGTAAACTGTTACTTTTATCAGGCAAAATTCAATAATTATTAAGCTATTATAACGTTGGCACCGTCAATAATTTTACCAGAATTACGGTTTGTAAATACATTAATAAAAGAATTTTTTCTTTATCATTCTCAATTAAAACTTAATAGTTCTTGGCAGTGCAAATTATAAAGCTTTTATTTTTTTAAATAGTCATTTTCTACTATTATTCATTTTCAGGCTATTAAAGATTTTCGAAAAGCTTGCAATTACTTATATTTCAAAGTAAAATACTATCCGGAAGACATTGCGGAGGAAATTTTTCAAAAACCAACAATTGAATTATTTTTCCGAGAAATTCATTCCGATATTACAAAAGACAACTTGTACTGTCCACCGGAAACGTGTGTTTTACTGGCCTCCTATTATATGCAAGCTAAACATAGTGATTTCAATCCTGAAAAACATGGCGAAAATTTTTTCCAAAGTCAAACATTTCTACTGCCAGAAAGGTAAGTATTTATAAATAGATTTTCACTTTATCGTTATGTAGAAATATCCCGTTTTAATTGGCTCTATAAATTAACTTGTAACTAATAATTACAAATAGGGATTAGACTATTTCGAAATTCGTCATACCTATTTTGATTGCAATTGAATATATGATCAATTATCTGTCTGATAAGATTATGGAGACACATCATAAGCTATTTATTATGAGGATTCTTTGAAAATGTAAAATTTATTTAAACATGATTAATCAAATAAATTAGCAATTTGTTTATATTCAATAAAAACATGGATGTGCATTATAAATTTAATTGAATAATTTATATTATTGAGGCAGAATTTTTGATAAAAGTTTAATCAGAAATGTAACTTGTATTTAAGAAATTACCTAATATTAGTCATTTTTATTTTATCTTATAAATAGACGTAAAATGTTTCATCTTTTTAATCGTTACTTCTTTAAATTTTTCGATATTGTTAATTTATAAATAATAGTAAAGTAAAAGACATAGCATCGGTAAAATTAGGGAAAAAATGCAAAATTTAACGATCAAAATTATTCCGTTGACAAGTCTAAAATATTTCTTGCTCTTGAAATTTTTAAAAAAATGTAAAATTTTAAATTTTTGTTTTTATTTTTTCTTGGCGTTTTTTAAAATGTAATCGAAAAAATAAAAAGGCTTTTTCATTGGCGTTTTTTATGCTTTACAAGATAGTATAAGAAGTTTTTTCCACACGTTTCGTCTTTTCGATACTATCATCAAATACATTATTTTAAATACGCACCTATAATTTTTATTGCATCTTTTGTAGCTTTTGACACTCGGATTTTATAGATGTATGTGGCTAAACGTTTCGTATCTTTAAACTGTCATCATATTAACGTTACTTTATTATTTTTTTATAATTAATAGGTAATTATTATTAACAATGAAATTATAAGAATTTAATTAATTTGTAACAATACCAGGTAACGGCTCAATAAATAAATTTTAATACAAAACGGCAGACATACTTAATCCTAAATAACTGACTACCAAAAATAAGGACTAATAACTATCGACAAAGCAACTATGGATATTTAGAATAATAAAAATCAAATAAAACAATAAATGTCACATTTCGCTTGTCGTAATTTATTACATTTTGGTTAACTATTATTCAAAAATACAAGAAATGTTAATCTAACAAAAAGTTTTTTCTTGATGATAATTTAGAATGACGAAACGTTGAGCCATATAAAAGTTTAACACATTAGAGAAGTCAGAGAATAAAAAGCTACCCAAAGATGCAATAAAAATTACAGATGTCTATTTAAAATAACCTACTTGATGATGGTAGCGAAAAAATGAAACGTCTATTAAAAAAACTTCTTATGATATCTTGTAAAGAATAAAAAACGCTGGAGAAAAATTCTTTTTAGCATTTCGATTATTCTTCAAATAATGGCACGAAAAAATAAAAACAAAAATCCAAAATCTTATTTTTGGCCAAAAATCTCAAGAAGAGAATGTGGTATTTCCAATTTCTAGACGGCATATTACTAGTCGCTAAATTATGCAATTTTGCCCTAATTCAACCCATACTTACTTTTTTCGTGGTCCCTGTCTGTAGTAATAAGCGAATTTGTTACAACCTGTATCAGGCCCGTAACCAGGATTTGGGGAGGGGGGGCTGCGATCCTTCTGCTAAAACTACCTAGTCTTTGTTTACGTTTAGGTTAGAGCTAAGAAGCCACAGTCCAATACTACTTTACTATTAATGTTATTATTGTATACAAGTATACTAAAATATAAAAAAATACACTAAAAACATTTCTAGAGTCCAACTCTTCTAACATTCTGATAAAGTAATTTAACAACAATGTTGCCTATTTATCTCAATTTAATTTCTAAACAGATGTATGGGTAAGATAATAAAATCACTCGAAAGATATTCCTTTTCTAAAATTTATCTTTGAATTGTTTTCTATAACCTTACTTGTGTATGAAAAATGCCTCTTAAAAGTGTTCTTTTTAAAAACATAGCTTGAAGTCAGCTGGAGAAAAATCTTTTTTTTTAATTTTTTTCAAATTTTGATTAAATTCATAATTTTAACTTTTATCTCAAATTTAAAGTTTGCACCCGAACATTTAGAATTTGGATATTCTTTCTAAATTCTGGAAGATTAGATGTTTTTTTTAATTCAAGTTTCCTCTTAGCTCCCAACTCTTTTTCTAACTGGCAACAACTTCAATTCCTACGTTTTCTATTTTGGGCAATTTTGGGAATTATTGTTGCTATCTGAATTTGCAATGCCGAAATGCATTTGATTCTTCTGAATTTCAAAAAAGTTTTTGCTATAAAGTTATTTTTCGTTTTTTAAGTTTTACCTTTCATCTCAAAATTTTGAACTTTTTTGAAATTTTCAATTTGAATTAGTTTTTTCGTTAAATGCGAAGTCTGTTAATACATTTACTTATTTTCTCAAAATTCAAGGTTTAAAATCTTTGTATTTACTTCAAACGCACAAATATTTTTTTAAACTTCGATTCTTTCTAGAAATTTTGCCAAAATTTTTGTGAAAAATATCAGATATCGAAACTCTGAACTTAATGAGTTTTTTAAATTTGGAATTTTAATTTGAAATGTCTAGAAAAATCTTACATTTAGAGTGACAAACTCGTAGAAAAGGTTTAATTACGACCGTGTTTATACATAAAAATAACTAGAATTCATTATTAAATATTTCTGAAAGTATTAACTCTTTTAGAAATTTTGAATTTCCAAACAAAAAGTAGGATATGTTAATTCTTAATAAATTTACCTGTTAGAACTCGAGGTATTTAGTTTTTTAAATTCGAAATTTTTAAAAAAAAGTTGTTTGGAATTACTCTTTAAATCAGAAGAAAAAGGAAGCTATAATTTTTGAAAAAAAAGGTTTGAAGTCAAAATATTCCAAACAAAATCTAATTTCCAAAAGATGAAATCTATTAACAGAAACTAATAACACTCAACATTTTGCCTTTAAACAAAACTCAAAAAATAAACTTTGATATTTCCTGAAACTTTAGTGTTTTCTCAAAATGGCCGGGGGATTTTTTTATATTAAATGTCTAGAAAGAAAGTCAAAATATTGTGAAGAAGTCTGAATTTTGAACCAGTTCTAATGTAAAAATTTTAACTAACTAGTGCTTAGGCTCATTTTTTTTCAAAATTTCGACCTAAATATTGACATTTTTAAACTCGTCGTGAAAAGTTGTAAACATTTTATAAATCAATTTTTCCTAAAAATATAAATGTAAAGTTGAAATGTCGTGATTAGAAGTAAATAATTTCTTAATTAAAGTTGAAATTTGATAATTAAGATAGAAATTTAAATATTTTTTTTTGGAATTTTTCACTTGGAAGTCGCATTTTGGAGAAAAAAGTCGAATTTCGAAATTTTTTATTATGAAGTTAAAACTTTTTAAAAAAAATTAAAAATTTTGAATTAAGCTGATGGTTTAAAGTTATTAAAAATATCCTAATTTTACAATTGAAAAATGCTCAAGTTTTGTGTAAAATTTTTTTTAAAGTTCAATGGCCATGTTAGAAAATTTACAGAAAAAATTCATAAAAATAACTTATTAAAAAATGTTTTCCTAAAATAATGGCTTCTAAGAGATTTGATTTTTTAGTAAAGGGCCTAATATTCAAAATTTTATTCAAATACCGAACTTAAATGTTTAAATTCCAAAACTGTAAAACTATTATCACAGAATCCAAGTTTTTCTCAAAATTTAGTGTCAAAATTTGATTTTTTTTTTAAAATGGGGAGTCTAAGCTTGAAAAACTTGCAAAACTCAACATTTTTTTAATAAAATTTGAAACGTAAGATTGAAATTCCAAATAAAAGAAAAGAAATTTCAAGAATAGTTTAAATTTTTCTAGAAACGAAATCTCAGATTTAAAAGTCAAAATTTTGGAAAAAATTCAAATGAATTTAAGGTAAAAATTTTAAGGTTTAGGATGGAAATTGAGAATAAACTCTAAATTTTAAGAACTTCTTCATTTGAAAATGTTATATTCTTTTTGAATATCCTGAGTATGACCTAAAACCTATTTTTTTTTTAAATTTCGACAGATTTCAAAATGTTTTTTTTTTGTTAATTGTGAGGTTTGGTCTGTTAAGCCTTCTTTTAGAGTATTTTACCTTTTTGGTGCCTTCTTTAGCTTTTCGTTTTTGCCTAATTTAACATTTTGTTCACCTCTTTACCTTGCTTGATTGTGCTTAAAATCTGGTCTCTAATAATAAGAAATAGCGCGAAATTTGAAAAAAAAAACATCCTTGCATTTCAGTCGAAAACAAAATGATCCATAAAAAATGGTTTTTAAAAATGTCGCACATCTGGAAAGTTCAGTTCTATCTAGTGTGAAGCCAAAAAATTTCGGGGGGGGGAGAGGGGGGCTGCAGCCCTCTAGCCCTCCCTGGTTACGGGCCTGACCTGTATACATTTAGGGTAGGTCCAGTGCTGGATTTACGTATAAAATATACAAGCTGAAGCTGAAGGCCCTCACCATCTTGGGGCTCTCCAAATAGGACCGAAGGTCGTTTTTTTTTTAGTTTGTCGATAAAATTGTTGGTGTGAAGAACCTTTTTTTTGGTCAGCAACAGAATTCTTGGGCCCCGCCGAAACGTTAACAAAATTTAGGAGACCAGAAATTCTTGAGACAGTATGATGACCTTTTTTTTGCTCGCAACACTAACCCCATATCTTAAATAGCTTAGGATACCATCAAGTCTAGATCCAATCTTGGCAGATACCATTTAACACCAAATGATCGCATTTCAGTATAAAATGTCAAATTTTGTTGTAAAAGTAAACAGATAAACGTGCCTAAAATTGAAAATATGTACAACCGCAACCATAGACTAGTTTCGGCCTTACTTGGTCTCATCAGTATGGTAACACTTCCAACTTAAAGCCGCTAGTCCGTCGTATAAGTATCAAGAGAGTAAACCCCAATTGCAATTTGGTTTTCATTAGATTTTAATGAAATTAGATTTCAATTGCATCGTAATAAACTTGTATATATTCGTATATACAAGGCTTATTATAAAAATGTTGCTTAGTCTTTTTTGCCAGTGATCGATTCCATAACTTTTTATAAAATTTTGTTCCTTTTTGACTTTTGTATGCCAACTCACTTAACGGATCACATAAAATTGGATTGCTCTAGGATTGCCATTACTTTAGGAATGTGCATTGACATCAAAGACACTCCTGCTATCTAACTGAATTAATATTAAGCGACACTAGAAAGACACTGATAACATTTCAGATACCTCTAACTATCTGAATATATCACAAACTAATGTTTCTATTGATATTTTACTAACGGATGAAATAGATGGAGAACATCGTTGACTGTGATATTCAATCAACGAGAGATTAGGGAGTAGTCGACATTGGTCAAGTATTAAATTTTACATCAATTAGCACATCGATTAGCGATTTAATTCCTAATTTGCCATCAATATTAAACCTTCGAGTTTTTCTAGTAGGCTTAATTTTTATTTTGCGAAATTTTGATCTTAATATTTCTGGTTGAACTTAATCTAGGGAAGCTCTTTTTCTCCAAATTTCGATTTTTTTTATTTTGTCTTTTTCTTCGTATTTCCGATTTTACAGTTTCATTGTTTATTTTTTTATAAACCACTTTGAATTTGGAATAATATTTGGAATTTTTTATTTGAAATTTTAACCATCATCTTCATTTGAAATTTTGGTTTTTCGTTCGACATTTCGACTGCAATTTTATTCATTAGGGGATATGTATAAAATTAAAAGACTTACTTTGAAGTAAAAAGCAAAAGCAAAAGATAAGGATGAGAAGCAAAAGTTATAAATAAAAGATTTTACTTTAATTCGTATTTATAATATTTACCCTTTCTTTGCAAGCAAATCTTTTAAAAAATAAAAGTAAAAGGTAAAAACTTGCTATTTCAAATATGATACAGGTCCTCGAGGTTCATGTAGGGGGTCATAAATAGGCCAGCGGCGAGGGAAGAGGGATGAAGGGGGCAAATGCCCTTTGGACCCAGGCTTCATGAGAGTATTTAGTACCCAACTAAGGGTCAGAATATCATAATTGCCCCAGGACTCTAGACAGGCTTAGTTATCAGATATATCATTATTCCTCATCCACTGTCTCCTAGTGTAGGTAACTGTGTTTCTTATCTTCTTGATAACGTCCCACACTGCCTAATTTCTCAATATACGAAAATCATAAAGTGATCCAGGCCATCCCGTATTACTAGTTATAACACGCCTTGGATCGCATGTAACTTGGACATTCCAATTTGAAAACCTTTTTTTTTACATATTCATATACTTTGGCCGGCTTTTCAAGATGAACATGTGTACAGTCAGGAACTCCAACAGCTCTTAATAAAGGAAATTTGCCAAGCCCTTTCTCATTGGTCACCATATATTTTTTTAATTTTTCTTGGTTTCAGGAGACAAAATATGTGTATCAATTTTTGAAGATAACCAAGGACCCTTCCGTTCCACAAAAAAAACATAGTTCTTGGTTTATAATATTTTCTTGCATGTAAATTCAACACGTTAGTCATTTAAAACACTCAATTACAACCATAAACTTAGACTGACTAAAATTTACACAACTAATAAACAGACAAATAACTTGATCTGTAGAAAAAAGCTAGCTTCCTAGTAAATGCATTTTTGGTGAAACAAATCCTTTGATTTTTAAAGTAAAAGCTTTTTTTATGAATATGGAAAAAGTAAAACTT
Source organism: Dastarcus helophoroides (assembly GCA_028583605.1). Classification (NCBI taxonomy): domain Eukaryota; kingdom Metazoa; phylum Arthropoda; class Insecta; order Coleoptera; family Bothrideridae; genus Dastarcus; species Dastarcus helophoroides. Next base: position 2,208,677 of record CM053329.1, read on the forward strand.
ACTTTTTACTTTCAAGCAAAACTTTTAACACCGAAGCAAAACCTTTTCCTTTATTTTTTTATGCATAACATCTGCAGTATTTCCTTTATTTTTGCGAAGTAAAAGCTGGTACTTCTTTTTATAAATATAGACTATTGTTTTAACTTTAAACTCAAAAATTAGAGTTTTTCTCAGTAATGTTGATCCTTATTTACTTTTTTTTTGGAATTTCTACCTTATTCTCGAAATACCGACATGATTTTTTTATGGTTCGAAACTTTTTTTCATATACGAGTTTTTTTCTGAAAAGTTTGAATTTTTTCGCAGTTTCAAGTTTAAACATAGTTCAGATTTTTTAAAGTTTATAACTTTTTTTGAAATGCCCACTTTTTCTGTAAAATTCGCCTTTTTCTGGAAATTCAAATTTACACTCAATATTTTTCTAAATTCCGAAATTTCCACTTTCAAATTTAATCTCAAATTTATAATAAAGTTTCCCTAAAATAGTTATTTTTAAATCGAAATTTAGAGACATTTTAATCTCTTTCGATTTTTCTAGAACTTTGAAAATAACAAATTATTTCTCGAAATTTTACATTTAAATTAAAAACGTTCAGAATTCTTTTTACATAATCTGTACTTAATAAATCTCCAAACACTGACTAAAGGTAAGCGCAGATTTAGGACGGTGAGCGGAACAGCGCATCAGGCCGCAAAAATTGAACCGGACCCTTAACAAAAGTTTTTATGCGGTAACGTACACTATTGGCTTATCGAGCCGAAGCGGATATATACGGTACCTCATAAGAACCTTATAAGAATAAAATACAGATTTTTCTTGCTTGATGCCCTGCTCTCCAGACTAATCTGTATTAATACAGGATATACTTCTTCCGGGATTGGACCGTGTCAAAGAACTACTAAAAGTGTTCGACGTTTCGCCCACCATCGTAGGGGGCTTGATGGGTGCTCTGATGTTTTGAAATTGGCCTTTTCATTCTTTCATTTTTGCATATTTCCTTATATTTCCCTTTTTGTTTATTGTTTTCTTTTCTTTGTTCCTGAAGAAGCCCCCTACGATGGTGGGCGAAACGTCGAACACTTTTAGTAGTTCTTTGACACGGTCCAATCACGGAAGAAGTGTATCCTGTACTAAGTATGGCCGTGGAAGCCTTCGTTAATTTGTATTAACCTTAACAGACACACATTCTAAACCAGTAGATCTAGGAACATAAAATTTCATACAGATATTTTCCGTAATACATAGATGAGCACTAGGAGAATATTTTTTTTAATTTATTCTCTAAGTTGGTAAAAATGAGCCTTAAAAATCAGGTAAAATGTATGCTATGTATTCCACACCACTGTATTAAAAGTTGCCAATATGTGTTGAGATGCGTTGATAAATGTGTCTTCACATGAATTTATTCAAATGTTTGCAGGTGATTATTGCGCATTTTGTCTTTTCAAAAGTTACTTTTTTTAATTTAAATTTTTAAACATTTTAAGCTAGAAATTTTGACTTTAAGTTGACATTTCCGATTTCCGATGTTTAAATAGACATATTGAGGAACATTTTATTAGACATTTAGAAGTTTCTTCTCGAAATTTCGACATCTTTTTCAAATTTTGCCTTTAAACTTAAAATTTCATAAAATAGTTTTTTAAAAATTCAAATTTTTAAATTTTTTTGTGATCTTTTTTTAAAAATTCCTATTTAGATTTTTTTTTTCGACTTTCTTTTAAACTTTTTAGATTAAACTTGAAAAATACGCCTTTTTAAAATGCCAGCTTTAAAATTAAAATAATTTGTTTTATATAATTTGTTCAAAATTTTAAAAGTTCTTAATCTAGAAAGTCGAATTCCTCAAAAAATAAAAAAATCCGGGAACAGCGAATTTTTCAAAAAATCGAAGTTACAAAAATTCAAAGTTTCGGTAAAAAGGTCAACATTTTCAAAAAAAAATCTTAAAAAAAGTCGAAGTTTTCACAAACAATCGAAATTATGAAAAAAGGTAGAGATTTGAAAAAAATTTAAATGTTCAAATCGTGATAAAAGTCGCAACTTTGAGAAAAAGCCAAATTTTGATGATAAAAAGCCAAATTTTCAAAAAATTTAAAAGTCGCAATTTTAAAAAAATCCAATTTTTCAAAAAAGACGTTCTAAAAATAGTCAAACTTTACATATTTTTTAAGTTTGAACAAAAACCAGATTTTCCAAAAAGATGGTTATTTTCAGAAAATCAGAAACTCAAAAGTTCAGAACGAACTGAAACATTTTAAAAAATCGGGTTTTAAAACAATCAGATTTGCTAAAAGTTATACATTTTCAATAACAAGATTGGAATTTTGAAAAAAATCAAAATCTTCAAAAGTAAGCTCAAAAAAGTAAAAAACATCAACATTTTCCAAAACATTTAAAATGTTGAGAGATAAAGTCAAATTATTCAAAAAACTTTGAAATACTGAAAAGGAAATTTCAAAAAAGTTGAGAAAGGAAAGTTTTGAACAAAGACAGAAATTTATACAAAAAGCTAGAATTTCAAAGTAACTGGAATTTTCAAAAAAGACTAAGACTTCGAAAAAAGTCGAAATTTTCAAATTAAGTCAAAATTTCGAGAAAAAGTTGAAATTTTGGGAGCCCAACAAAATAATGTGTTGACATTTTGAAAAATTTGGATATTTCAAAATGCTAAAATTAGTCAAGAAATTCCTGATTTTCAATAAAAATCAAAAAAATCAGAATTTTCAAAAAAATTTACCCACAAGTTCTTTTTCTCCCTTTAGGCAGACAAAAGCGCAGAGATCATCTAGAGCAAGGATGAGCAACCTTTTTTTACAGAGGGCCAACTATAAAGCTAAAAATTTTGCACGTGCCGCATATAAGAATAATATGAATGCTAGATGATAAGCACTATAATTATTATCTCTTTATTAACAAAACAAAAATAACAAAGGTTACATAATAGAAATACTACAAAAAAAAACGTAATTATTATGGGAAAAAAAATCTTAAACTTTAATGAGAATTTTGGCCGAGCTTATAAGATATTTAAATTATTAATTGGGCTCGATAAGCCAAAAAAAATGGGATCTAATTCAAGGCGAAGCTAGAAGAATAACAAAATGAAAGTAAAGTTTGGAATTACTTCTTTGCGACTAGTTGGTCTATATTTGCAGAAATAGACGACACAGCAAGTAGCACACAACTTTCCAGTCATACGTTATTTAGTCTTGATCGGCGGTTGCTTTTGACTATTTTCATTGCGGAAAATAATTGCTTACAAATATAAATTCTTCCGAAATATTTCATGATTTGCGTTGCATGCCTCACTAATTTGGAACTTTATTAAAAATCAACTTCTTAATTTTAATAGAATTTTTAAATGTCCACGTCCTGAAATTTAATCCTCAAATTAGTGTAGTTTTGTAAATCCAGCAATTATATTTGCACTCACCTGGAACTGTTTCCATGTCTATATTAAATGACTAAGATAAAATATAGAAACTGCACACAGTTTTTTTTGGACCACAATATTTTAAATTTTGATTCAAATTAATTGATTAAGGTTTCAATTTTCTGGCCATATTTACTTGTATCCGAAGGAATTTCTTTTCACAAGTATGGAAAATGTTTCGTGTTTTTTGACAACATATGTTTCTTCCAAATTTAAAAATGATAAGTTTTTTGCGTAAAATTGTTTTTCTTTTCCAAATTTTTTTATGTGAAGTGGTAGAGCTTGGGCGGGCCGCACGAAAAAGTGAGCCTTGCTCATCCCTGGTCTAGAGCAAATATAAATTATGGTTTACCTGAAAATCTTGACCTTTTTCTCAAAATTACTGGTTTACACTTTCACTATTTTATCTTATTCTAAAAGTTCTATTACAATTTTAAACAATTTTTTCTAGATTTTGTTTTTATTTTTAAAACATTGATTTTAATTTCGAAATTTCGATCTTCTCCACAAAAATAATTACAGTGTACAACTCAATTAAAATTCATTATTTTATTTTTTCCTTATTATTCTAGTGCAGTTTTTATTTTGTTTTCCTATTATAAACACGATCACGATTTTTTTTGTAAATGTAGAATTTATTTCGAAATTTCTAGTTTAAACTAGATCATTTTATGTTCATTTCTTTTCTTGAACTTTATTTGGCTTCAAAATTCGTGGGAAAAATATGTAATAAAACTTAATGGTAATATCAATTATGTTAGTAATTCTAAAACAAAATAAAGTTAAAGCTGAACCCAAATATACAGTGCGTTTCGCAACTGGAAATGTCGTACTTAAAATTGAAATATAAACATAAAATAAAGTATAATTTTTCTGATTCGTTTAGGAAATATTTCTTAAAAAATATTATTTTATTCCATTATTTGAACAATTTTAACACAAGATATTTCAACTAAAAATAAACTCTACTTTATTGATTTTCAAAATCCCACCATTTGTATTGCCTACAGAGTTTAGAATTCTGACCTGTAATTGCTTAATAGTATCAAGTGCCTGAAGCATAAATTAATTGTTTAAGCTAGCCCTTAAATAAAAAGCGAATGAGTTATGCTCCGGGAATCTTGTAGACCGCTGTTGAATTCTCAAATAACAAAAAAAAATTGGGCAGTCAGGGAGAATGCCGCCAGAAATAAAAACTTAAAATTATGATATGACAAACTTCAAAATATTTAAAAAAAATCTTTTTCCAAACTTTTAGCGGTTTCTCTCAGTTGAGTAAAAGTACAAATAATTGAGAGCGGCGACTAACATCCACTCGTCCCCCCCCATATAACCACCCCGCCCCCTCCCCAATTTTCCTTTTTTATATAAGAAGAACTTAAAAAAAAAAACTTTAAGTTCGTCTCACTTCCATTTGAATCCTTGCTTACGCATGGTTTAGGCGGAATTTTACGAAAACAGGGCTTCCGGGTTGTTTACAGTTTTAACGGCATAGTAAATTCGCCTTTGGGTAGTTGGAAGGATAAGGTAGAGCAAACGGACAAGTCCGGTATTTACCAAATTTGATGTAAAGATTGTGCTTAAAAGTATGATGGGCAGACTAGACGATCTCTTAAAATCCGACTGAAGGAGCATTTGGCTCATTTGAGGTATGGAAGAACTGATAAATCAAGTGTGGTTCGACATGCTTTTAAATTAGATCATAGGATAGATAATAATACTAAATTGTTAAGAGTAGTTAATAAGAATTCTGTGTTAAATGCATGTGAAAGCTTAGCCATCCATGAGGCTGGAGACAACCGTATCAATGGTTGCGCTAGGCCTTTAGGCCATTAATCTCTGTAAAAAATAGTTAGGTTAACAGATAAGAAATTGTGACACTACGACGTGTATGATTAGATGCGCATTCGCGTTCGGATGCGGTCGATCAGGCACGAAGTGAATACTCGTAGTATATAAGGATTAATTTTAGGATTAGGTGTTGATATCTTTCTGCTTGGCTGTCGAAACGCGTTAAAGCAACCTTTGTTGTGTTTTTTAATATTTCTTGGTTTCAGGGGACAAGATTTGTTTTTCAATTTTTAAAAGAGTCATACAAGCAGAGTTTTTTGAGATTCTTTTACAAAGCTATGAGTTCTTGTCTAGAATACCGTTTACCTGATAAACCATATTATTTACTAAATTGTCAAAATTATATTGTGAATTTATGTCATATTTTGAATAATTCCCAAATACTGGATTTACAGTAGACAAGAATAGCTGTATGGCATTTTTATAGAAACAACTGTACGTGACAGCATTTTGATACATCGTTTATTAATATTTTTTTGCTAGGGTAATAAACCAGTATGATATAGACATGTCTACATGGACCGAGAATATTGTAGAAATGTGGAAAAAACATGCCGGTATGGATGACGAGGATGCAATGTTAGAGTACCTAAAATTGGTACAAAATTTAGAAATGTACGGAAACACATTTTTTGACATCGAAAATAGAAAGGGAAGCAAATGCATACTGGGTGTAAATGCTTTAGGTCTCGACTGTATATAAACCTGAAGATAGGTTAATAAAATTCTAAAATCGACAATGCATAAATTAACAGCATTTTTTTTAGATTAAATCCCCAAATATCGTTTCCTTGGTCTGAAATAAAAAATCTGAAGTTTAAAGATAGAAGGTTTGCTATTAAACCAGTCGATAAAACAGCCAAGGATTTTATATTTTTGACATCAGATGCAAGGACCAGCAAATTTATACTAAAATTGGGAGTAGGAAATCATTCTCTATATGTGAAAAGGCGGAAACCAGAAGCATCAGAATTAACACGAATGAAACAAGCAGCAAAAGACGCTAGAATACAAAAAAAGGTTCAAAAGTAAGTATTGTTATTTCTTACACATTCAAAATTTACGAATATTTATTGCAGAGATAAACTAAGGTCAGAAATTCAAGCTAGAGAGGAATCAGAAAGGAGGGAACGTGAATATATGGAAAAATTGAAGAAAATGCAAGAAGAACTAGAGGAAAGTAAGACTAATCTTCTTGAAGCCAATAGCATAATACTTAAGCTCCAAGAACAATTAGAAGAACTTCGTAGAGCAAAAGAAGAATTGGAAAAGCAACAATCCGAATTAAAAGAAATGATGGAACGTTTGGAACATACCAAAAATATGGAAGCCGAAGAAAAATTACAGCTTGAAAGGGAAATCCAAGAAAAACAGTTGGAAGTGCAAAAAATACAAGAAGCGGTAGCTGTTAAAGATGAGGAGACTAAACGACTACAAAGTGAAGTTGAACTCGCAAAGCAAAGGGAAGAGGAATTAAGAATACAGCGAATGAAAGCTGAAGAAGCAAGATTAGAAGAAGAACGTAGAAGAAAGGAGGAGGAAGCAAAAAGAAGAGAATTAGAATGTGAACTGGAGGCATTACCCGAGGGAGCTAACACCGCACTACCAGAATTAGTTGAAGTAAATGATAAATTGAGAGAACAACTTAAGGTATGAAAAAATGGCAGTTATTTTTTAAAAATATAATTTTTCCTGTGTTTCTAGGCCCTTCAGGAGAAATTAGAGTATTCTAGGAAAGAGGAAGAAGACACCGATTTGGACAAAATACATCGAATTAATTTACTAGAAGGAAGGGATAAATATAAAACATTAAAAGACATTCGCCGTGGTAATACTGTTAGACGTGTCGAGATGTTTGAAAATATGTAATTCTTCAAAACGCAAATGTTATCAGCTTACTAGTTCGTTCAGATTTATTTGATTGAGAAAATTTATTTTTACCAGCTTTTGTATTTTTTACATCTTCTATTAATCCTTTTAGTAATGCCTCAGTTTTGTAGTCTTTTTTTAATTTTAAAATAAGCTTCTATAATATTATAGCTTTTGTTTTTTAGTTTATATTATACATTATTAAGGTTTATTGTTTTAATAAAGATTAATATTTTTATAATTTCATGTCAGTAACTTTACCTAACTTATGTATAAGAATATTAAAGAAAATAGGCCGTTTGTATTTAGGATGCCTTAAGTCCAGGGATGAGCAAGACGTGGCCCTCATTAACATTTTTGTGCGGCCCGCCTAAACTCAACTGCTTTAAATAAAAATGTTGGAAAAGAAAATGTCAAACAATTTGACGAAAAAAGTTTGGAAGAAATATATGTTGTCAAAAAGCAGGAAACATTTTGGAAAAATTTATGTTTGCAAACAATTATTTTCCGTAATGGAAGTAGTTAAAAGGGACCACAGATCAAGACCAAATAACATACGACTGGAAAGTTCTGTGCGAGTTGCTGTGGCAAATTTGGCAAAAAAGCAACTCCAACATTGTCATTAAAGTTTGTTTAACATTTTTTCCCATCACTATTTTTCTTTTTTATTTCTATTATGTATTTTAATTAGGTAATTTTTACAGTACTTTTGCTATTTTTGTTTTGTCAATAGAAAGTTAATAATCAGTTAATCTAGCGCTCATATTTTCCTTACCTGGGACCCGTGCAAAATTTTTAATCCTTGTAATTGGCCCGCTGTAAAAAAGGTTGCTTATCCCTGTCTTGGTCAAAATATCATTAATTTTAACTACCTACTCGGAAGGCTCAGTAAGGACAGAAAATCCAAAAAAAATGGTTTAACATTTTAAAAGATCAATCCATAAACCCTCCATATTATGGCGCTACTGATTGCATTAAGTGATTTACGACTTCATAACTCAACAGAGGCTTGACACTTGGTTAGTGTCAAATTTTGGTACAAGGTAAGTTTAGCTAAATCATATTATTTTTATAAGAAAAAAATCACTTACTCTATGTACTCAAGATGCATCCTGCATTGTAACAACATCTTAAAAAATTGCATATTATAATTTTAGTAAGTTAATAGATATTATTTAATATTAATTTACTAATTATTTTTAAATAGTCCCCTATATTGACAACAAAAAAGTTTAAGTTAAAGCAGCAGTATGCTCACTTCGAAGAAAAGCTACAGAATTTGATTTTATTTTCAAAATTTCTTTAGAAATTACCTGGAATTTTAATTTTTTAATTTCAACTTTGGAGTTATAGTTTCGAAATTAAAGTCGAAAGTTATGACAAAATGATTAGAAAAAGTTGAAGATTTCGAAAAATATTTCGGAAACTTATTGCATTTACTTTTAATTATGGATATGTTTTAAACTCTTATGCATACATAATTTCAAGCAATAAACTTGGAATAATTTTTTTAAATTTAAATATTAAAGTCAAAATTTTGTTTTTCTTGGAATATTTCGCTGCCTTGGATTTGTAAGGTTCTATGTTACAAGGTAACAGTTTTGAGATAATGGTCTTACAAATTTTTAGTATTTGAAAATAATAGTTAATTTAATTAAATTTTTAATTTGTATATTTTTCCTGACATATCACCGGATGAGTAGCCAGAAACAACTAAAAGTACATAATTTGTTTTTCTGAAAAATGAGACAAAAATAAAATAAAAAAACACAAGACCTTGTATTTTCGAAATTGTTTAATTAATTCTTACAATGTAACATAGAACCTTTTAAACGTTTCAAAATTGAAAACGTAATAGAAGCAGATATACAAGACTTAAAGATTCATTGTTAACTAAAATTTTTAACGCAACAGAAAAGGGAAAACTAAGGTCTAATATCTTTGAATAAGATAATATTTTGTTAGGACACTTACTTAATTCAGGTTCGCTTCTTGGATTTTTCCTTGGTCTGCTTTTTGGTCATTGCCTTGGTCTGCTTCTTGAGGTTTGCCTTGGTCCGCTTCTTGGAGCTTGTCCTTTTACCACTCATTTTATCTTTTGGGTTAATTTTTGTGGTAGTTATATTGGGAATAACAGCTTTGAAGTATGCCTGATCAATTTTATGTATGTATGGCAGCATAGCTTTAATGGCTTCCCTCTTTGTCAAAGGGAATTCTACTTTTCCTTTGCTAGTTTTAGGATCGGAAAATACTAAATGATTTATTTCTTCAGCTGTTCTCCTGATGGGCATAACATTAACTATTTTAAAGTCGTGTGATGCTTTGTAACCGATGTTTAGAACTCCCTTTCTAATTTGTAGAACTGAAACCTTGGTAAAAGGAACTTCACTGTAATTGTAGAACCCTGCTAAAGACTGGTAATCAAGGAAATCAGATCTGGATTATAATATACGGCTTTTTGCTTTTACTTTTAGTAAGATTCTTACAAGAGAAATCAGCAAATAATATTCCACTTTACTTAAAATTCGTTCGATAACGCTGTGTACTGAATCAATTTCTTGAACACAAGAATGTCCTGGAGTTGATATTTCAATGTTACCATTTCTATTTAACTTTGCTTTAAAGTGTGAGCAATTGCATAGCAAATAACAGAATTAAATCTTGATAAGGACCCTTGGAATATCATTACCCTTATGGCCCATCATGACTTTAGGCCAAATAGCGCAATATACTTACCCATTAAGAGAAAAATCTGCTGTCAAGTTATGCAGTGACATTTTACTTTTATAATAAAATGATGAAACCTCGGCCTTAGGGTATAATAAGACATTTTTGAGGTAAAATGTCACCACAGCTTTATTTTTATTTTTTCTCTCATTGTTCCTGCCTTGCCTTGCTGCTTCTTTTTCTTTCACATACTTCAAATATTCTTCTTCATGTCTATCATTTTTTTCTTCAGCTGTCTCAAGCTCCTGTAATTCATAGACATTGCATTTGTCTTTTTTAGGCTTATGGAAACAAATATTAAAGTAATTACAGAATTACAGAAAATCTATCTATATTGTGATAACTTAACATATTCCCTATCCTTATCCGAATCATAACCACTTTCATAATATAGATCTTCTTCTTCATTTTTCTCTTATTTTGATTACCTAATTTACCACACTGTGCAAAGTTGACGCTAAATACGATCTTACCCTCTTAACCACTGCAATACATTGCAGAAAATCGCATAGTTATTTGTTGTATCATAGAACTTTGTGGTCTTGTTTTTGTGATTTTAGTTTGCTACAAAGTTCCATGTAGAACAGCTGGGCAACATAGGAGTTTGTACCGGCACAATAAATTCATTTATTGCATAGAACTTTGTTAATGCGCGCTCAGGACCTTTATTGTATATTCTAGGACATTTGAACCAGGTGCAAAAGGTGCTAAGATACCCATAGAACCTTATGGTGCTGATAACTCATATAGCGCTAAAATTGTAACATAGAACCTTATAATTCCAAACCAGCGATTTGTTGGCATACCTACGTTTTTTGGTAACATGTCTCCTTTCTGTTCTTTTTTTGAAATAATATTCAAGTTGTTGAAAAAATATATCTACTGACAACTTCTCTTTTTGTTTTTTTTTTATTTTTGCCTCATTTCTAATTACATTTTTTATTCTTGCAGTTTTTTTTATCTCTAGCATTTTTATTGCCCTGTTATTTCAATCTCGGCTTTTATATTCCATGTTGATAATCTATACTAACATTACAAAGAGAGAACTAACTCCTAATCGACTGAAAAGCTTAATCATCAACTCCGAGCCGAACCTACTGAAGTCAGGAATACGAAATTTGGAAAATTGGTTCATTTCATGGTAAAGATGAGCAATAAGAAGGGAATTTTGGAAATTCATATTTTAAAGGAGTAAGAACGGGGTGAAATTGTTTCTAAATTAACATGGAACAAAGTTAATAATACTGCATTCTATAATCCAAAATTTTGTATAAATCTATGAAAAAAATAATTGGAACACGTATTTGGTTACCCCTAACGGGGTAAAAAGAATTGAAATGGAGTTTTAGAATTATTATGGAATTGAGTTAATAATGCGTTTTATAAACATGTGGAGGTTATCTCTGAAAGAAATACTTAAACATGTATTTACCAGATTTTTTCGATTTAACCTTTTAAGAGCTAAAAAGCATATACAGTGTATCCTACCGATAGACTTACTAAAGGGGGATTTCTTTTTTGTTTGTGGTTTTATGAGAAAAAGTCTTTCCTTTATAAAAACACCTGCTTGATCTTAAATCACCGAAAATGACATTTTTTCGAGTTTTTTTGTACAGGGAGCTCAATTATCTGAAAATTTCAAAAAATGGCCAAAAGTAAAGTGTTGTTACTTTTGGGGGTATCGAAAATTGTTATCAAGAAGTGTAGTTTATAACTTTTTTTGGTGGAACGGACTGGTCCTTGGTTATCTTCAAAAATTGAAATACAGAACTTGTCCCCGAAACCCCTATTCTAGCGTATCTACACCATTTTTGCAAACAATTTAGAAAATGCATAACCTTAAACTCGCAAAACTGAATTTACAATGAAGGTAAATAATAAAAAAATTAACAAAAAATTGAAGAATGCCTTACGTTCTTTTTACCTCTGCATATTTGGTACAGACTCCTTATCATTTTCTTCTTTATTTCTACCAAGTATTTAAATATTCTTTCATGGCAAAAGGAAACTTCAAACGGCTATTTGACTTCAATTGCATCCATTTTAACTAATTTAAATAATATCGATATAATTACTGTTTTTCGAACTACGGTCTGTTTAGGGGATATGGCAGGGCTGCGCCGATATACCTGGGTTCCTAACTCCCCCATGAAGGGTCACTTAAGCTTTGGGCAGAACTGGGCCGATAGCTATTTAATGGCCCTTTAACGGCAAATTATGCTTAATGAATTAACAAATGTACAATAATAAAAATTATTTGTTTCTTTAAATTTCTAATTAGTTTGTTTTCTGATTTTGTGCGAACCATATCAAAATGTATAAGCTTGAAATCATGTTGAGCCAAAGAGGCAAAGAGTCACTTATGTTTCAAAACTATAAATTCTCCAATTCTGGAAAAACGCAGTTAGGAGTTAAGTGGAGGTGCACGGTGAAGACTTGCCCAGCAACAATTTTTACTAATGATACCTTATCGACAATATTAAGTAAGTACCTCCATATAAAAGTAAAGTTTTCTTTCTTTAATTTAATTCCTCGTTTTGAAAATAACTAATTTAATTAACTTCAACCATAACAAAACCAAATTTTAATTAAAACATTTTTCAGAAAAAAACGACCGCCACAACCATGAGGTATCCAACACACTGGAACGTCAAAAGCTTTCCAATGGAATAAAAAGAAAAGCAACCGATGAAATCGCGGAAAAACCATCGAAACTAATTCAGAGAGAACTGAAGAGGATCCATCCAAGCAATTTAGAATCCTTTACGACACAGGACATGTATAATATTCGTAAATGTATGTATTATGCAAGAAGAAGTGTGTTACCAAAAATACCCACATATTTAAATGAGGTTCACGAAGTGTTGAATTCGATTCTACACGATACTAAAACGACTAAAAATGAGGTTTTCGTATTAGCAAACAATGAACTCCATAATATAGTTATCATATGTGTGAAACTGTATACGTTGATGTTACATTCAACTATGCTTCAAAACATTTTTGTCAAATGTTTACCATTCATGGTGTTAAAAATGGACATTATATTCCTTCAGCGTTTTTTTTTACCGAATAAGAATCACCAATCATATTTAAAATGTTTTGAATTGATTAACGAATACTGTGTGAACTTAAATTTAAATTTTTCACCATCAAAATTTGTAATTGATTTTGAAAAGTCTATACATTTAGCGGTAAAATTAACATGGCCTGAAACTGCAATTGTCGGCTGTAGGTTCCATTTGTCGCAGGCTTGGTTGAGAAAAATCCAAACGCTAGGCTTAATTAGGGAATATAAAGACAAAAATTCACCTGTTGGTTGTTTTTAACACTGGTTATTTGGATTAACCTTCCTGGCACCAAACGACGTTGGAAAATCGTTTGCGTTTGATTTTAACGAGGTTCTGCCAATTGGTTGTCAGAAGTTGAATGAATTTTTAAATTACTTAGTGGAGAATTATATAGATGAAAATAGTAGATTTCCACCCAGCGTTTGGGCAGCTGAAACATCCTCCACAGAACGAACGACAAAATCTTGTTAATCTTTTCACTCGTCATATAATAAATTATTTTATCATACTCATCCAAATATTTTTGCAGTAATAGATGCTTTAAAAGAGATACAAAATATGATTAATATAAAAATGAATAGTGTACATTTACCAAAAAAAATGTGAGAATAAAGATTATAGACAGCACATCAAATTTTTGAATGAGCTTGTAGATTCCTATAAAAATGGTTCAATCACGAGATTTGATTATGTAAAGGCAACATTGTACCATTTTTCGAGAATGAAAATTTGAATAATAATTTTCTTTATGAAATTTCTTTCATAGGAAATAATAGTGTTTTGTGTATTGATTGTATAAATTGTGATTTTTTTATTATACGTATATTTTTTATTATTATATATATCGTGTATATAAGTATTTATGACAAAAGTATTTAAGTAATGAGTTGTACATATTTAGATTTTCCGGTCTTTCTCTACCAGTAGGTATACATTTGTGATAAATAAAGATGTAACACATTTTAAAACGCACTTATTATTGCAAACACAAATCAAAGAAGCAAAATACAGCGCGCGAGTGTAAAGCCTGAAATGTATAAGTCCTGTAATTATCGGTTTGATTATTTTATGCCAATTAAGTAATCGGCGCACTTCTGCCGTCGGATTGAAGGGGCATTTCGGCCATCAGCGCAGCTATGCCCTGCCGTTCTCTTACCTGAGATGAATCGGCGCAGCTCTGCCCTGCCCTGTTTAGGATTTTTCGGTAAGTTTTGAAAGGAAAGGTCATTCAAAAGGCAATTAAATGACCTTTCAAATAAGATATCACTCAACCCCCTTCCCATTTAAGATTTTAGGGGTTGACTCTGCTCCAGCTCAAAGGTTGTTGCAATTTAATTGAAAGTCGGCTGATGTCCCCCTTGAGAACAAAATTGACGTGTTTTTTCCTAATTTCATATTTTAACAAACTGGAATATTATTATTATTGATACACTGTATGTAAACTCACATGAATAATCTGAACTGAAAACTTACACTTCAGTTGCTTGTTAGTCAACAAAATAGTTGTATTTTACACATAATTTTGCAAATTGTATTACCAAAATATTAAAAATAATATTCAAATTATTCTTAATTTCAGTGAAATTTTAGCCTCCATAGAGAGCCATGAAACCGGAATAGTATACAGCTGCATTGCACACCTAACTTGCATTTTAATAATTTATTTTCCAAAATGTGAATTTACATGATGACAAAATTTTTTTTCAACTTACAAAAACCCCCATAGTATTATAAACAGACCTTAATGTATTTTTCAAAGTTAATATTAAAAAAAAGTATTTAAGAATTTACTGTGATTACAGAATTCGATTATTTTGAAGATGAAATAAATAGAGATGGTTTAAATACACTGGCTTATATTTACAATATAGTTTAACAAATACATTCTGCATTTTGTACATAAATAATTACAATTATGCTCAGGTAGTGCTTAATCCTAATCAAAAGTCAATTTATTTACAGTTTGTGATTGTCCTTTGACTATCGTAAGTAAAATTAAAGAAAAAATAAAATAGAATACTATAACAACCACCAATACAATATAATTGTGTATAAGAATCCTTCAATTGAAAAGGAATCATTTTCATAAGCAACTTTTTCTAAAAAAGACGCTTATAAACTCACAATAGATGGCACTAGTCTTAAAAATATTAAGAAAAACAAAGTATACAAAATTGTACTCTTTAAAAACAACAGATAACAGGACTTTGTCCTATTATATAATATAGAAATAAAATGATGTTAAGTTACATTATAAAGAAAATTTAAGTTTATTGCACAGCAATTAATTAAACTACTAATCTGAAAAAAAAATTAATATTCAAAATATTAAAATATATATATATATAAAAATCACTCATTTGGTATTAAAACAATAGTGGTTTGGGAAGCTAGCTGTTAATTGGTCCCTAACCCTAAGTCACATTGCATTTTTCGCGTTTTTATTTTATCATAAAAATACAAAACTACAACTCGAGGTTGTATCTTACCATGTGAATTTGGAATGTGCTAAAATGGCACTTAGCAGTCCCAGTCTAGTATATAAAATTTAAATCACAATAAAATAATTATTTGCAAATTTACATTACTAATAATATTATTATATACATATATAGAAAGAACCAGTAGAAATCGATCTGATTTAATTCATCCATTTTCTGCAATTAGGAGCACCGCACATGCAAGAAATTTTGTGCTGGTCATCTTCAATATCGAATTTATAATCATAAGACAACTGAAAGAAAAGTTTAATTGAATTTATATAATTCGGTTTAAACTGTGTTATTTTTACCTCTTCCCCTCGCTGAATGCGTCTTTTTGCGAATATTATGATCCTAAGATCTCTATCTACTTCAACAATTTCAGCTACACAATTAGGATTACATGAATGATTTATGTATCTTGCTAATCCTCCACATAAAGTTGCATCAACAACTCGCTCTTCATCTAGCCTGAACATGTAGATGCCTCTATTCTGTAAAATAAAAAGATGTATTACTTCAATTGAAATAATTTTATCAACTTTACAATTTAGTAAATCACATCAGGAACATCAGGAATACATTAATTCGTTGGGCAGGGAGGGGGGTAACTACTTATCTTCCACAAAATTATTTTGGTCGCCATCCATTCTTTAAGATTTTGATTTTTCTGAAAATGGTTTCTTTTTCTCGAAATTTTGCGCCATTGAAAATTTCTATTTATTCTGAATATTTCTGCTATTTTAAAAAAAATTCAGAGTCTCTTGAACAACTAACCTGATTTCAAAAATCTCAAATTTTAACTTAAAAATGTTGAAGTTTTTGAAAAATTAATTTTTTGGAAATATGGACATTTCAATATTTGCATTAAAAAAAATCAAATTTCTTCAAATCTATAAGACTTATTTTAAAAATTTCGACTTTTTTTTTAAAATAATGATTTTTTGAAAATCTTCACAATTCAGATTTTCCACTTCTAGAATTTTGACTTTTCTCAAAATTGTAACAATTTTTTTTAAACATTTCAATTATTGTTCAATATTTGGTACAAAACGACCTAAGTTTCGGTTTCGGTCCAAAAAGGCCGAAATTTAATTCTTTCAGTTTTCATTTGAATTTAAAAAATAAAACTTGGAGAAATTTTTTTTTTATTTATAAAAGTATTCCAGATTTCTTCTGATACTTATTTCGTTTTTAAAATCGGGAAAAAATCTAACAGTTAATAATAATAATAATAAATTTTCGAATTTAAAATGTTTAAAAATAAAATTTCCAGAAATAGTTATTTTGAAGTTTCGAGAAAAAAAGTAGGAACCCTTAAATTTCTATTTAAAAAAGTAGACATTTTGAGTTTTTGATATAAATTTTGGAGAAAATATTAAAAATCGGAAATGTGCAAACAAACTTAATATTGCGAAAAAAAAACCTCATAATTTATGTTATAAAAAATCCTTAATACATAGAATTTATGCCCAAATTTTCGACAGTAATACCGAAAATTCGATTTCAAACTCCTATAGTTAAATGCGAGATTTCCTTAAACCCTAAATTTTAGAAAAACTTATCATTTTAATTTTAGTCAAATATTAGAGCGACAAAATTAAACACGTCGAGGTTAAACTTTATATTTAAAAAAAAAATTCATCTTTGAATTCTCGGATCATCTTTGTTTGAAGAATTCCATTTTCATTGAAAATTTTAAAAAAACACTTGAAAATTTCCTTTTTAATGTCAAATTTTTTTAAATATTTTGACTTTACTTCAAAGTTATAAATTGCGACTTTTCTACAATTTCAACCTAATTTTTGAAAATTTTGGCTTTTTTTCAAAACTTCCATTTTATTATTCAAAATCTACAGGTTGTAACAAATTCGCTTCTTACTGGATTGATCTCTAAAACGGTAAGAGAGAGAGCATTGTTTAAGTTGGGGCAAAGTTGCACTATTTTATGATCACAAATATTCCGTTTAGCAAACGAAAATATCTCTTGCTATTCTTAAGATTTTTGGAAAAAAGTAAAATTTTGGATTTTCGTTTTTATTATTACTTGACATTATTTGAAGAGTAATCGAAAACCTAAAAACACTTTATTATTAACGTTTTTTATCCTTCACAAGGTAGCATAAAGTTTTTTTATTAGACGTTTCGTCTTTTCGCTACCATCATCAGTACCTTATTTTAAATACGGACCTGTAATTTTCATTGCACTTTTGTGTAGCTTTTGAATCTTTGACTTCACTGATGTATCAAAATTTTATGTGGTTAAACGTTTCGTGACTGTAAAGTACCATCAAGGAAAAACTGCTTTTTTCAGATAAAATTATTTTGTATTTTTGGAAAATAGTTAACCAAAATGTAATAAAATATGACAAACGAAATGTGACAGCTATTGCTTTATTTGTTATTTGTCATTCTAAATATCCATAATTGCTTTGTTCGTAGTTATTAGTCATTATTCTTGGTGGTCAGTTGTTAATGTTTATGTTTGCTGTTTTTTGTTAAAATTTATTAATTTTGCCATTACTTTTTTTCGTTACCAATTAATTGCATTTTTATAATTTTATTTTTAATAATGATTACTTAAGTTATGAAAAAATGATAAAGTAACATTAATCCAAAAAAAGTTTTTTTTTCTTGATGAAGGTTTAAAGTTATGTAACGTTTACAGTAGAAATTTCAAAAGATTCAATAAAAATTACAGGTCCGTATTTAAAATAAGGATCTTGATAATGGTAGCGAAAAGACGAAACGTCTAATAAAAGAACTTCTGATGCCATCTTGTGAAGAATAAAAAACATCCATAAACAGTGTTTAATTTTTTTATTACTCTTTAAATAACGCTAAGAAATAATAAAAACGAAAATCCAAAATTTTATTTTTTTCCAAAAATCTCAAGAACAGCAAGAGATATTTTTGATTTCTCAATGGAATATTTCTGATCATAAAATTGCACAAATTTGCCCCAATTTAACCGATGCTGTATCTCTTACCGATTTCGAGATCCCTGTAGTGAGAAGCGAATTTGTTACAACCTGTATACTTTTTTAAAATGTTGATTCGAAAATTTATCTTTTTTTTTGGAAACTTGACAGTTTTTAAACTCGATTATGGTAAAACATTTCAATTATCATTAAATATTTGGATTTTTTGAAGTTTCGACTTTTGAAAACATTGACTTACTTGAAATGTTTGCTTTTTTTAAATTCGACTTTTCTTCAAAATTGCAGTTTTTCCTTCAAATTTCGACTTTCTGAGAAAGATGATTTTTTTAAGTCTTTTGACTTTATATTCTGAAAATTTTGAATTTCCACTTTTCCGTTTTTTTTCCATTGTTACCAGATTTTAATTAACCTTCTAAATTTAAGCCCTTTCACAATGTCGCTTCTGTTTAAGATTTTGATTTATTTCCAAGGTGTTTGAAAACTTTCACACAAAATTTTGATCTTTCCACAATTTTTTTTTCAAAATTTTGATTTCTTTAAAAATCTGATTATGTTGAAATATTGTTTATTTTTTAATCACTTCTGCCCTTTTTCACCTTTGCTCAAATTTCAAGCTATTTTCTCGGAGTTTTTGCTTTTTTTTTGAAAACCGACTTTTTAAAAATAATTTCACTTTTTTTCTTAAAGTTTCGACTTTAATAAAGTAAACTGGACATATATTGGAAAGATTAAACATTTCGACTTATTTCTGAAAATTTTCACTTTTTCGTAAAATCGAATTTTTTTCAAAATTTCGACTTTTGAAATTTTCAAACTTTTTTTAGTTCTTATTTTTTGAAAATTTCGACTTTTTATCATTAAATTTGGAATTTTTCCTAAAATAGTCATAACTATTTTCGGAATTTAAACTTTTCAAAATTTTGACTTTTTGTGAAAACTTCGACTTTTTAAAAGTTTTCGAAAATGTTGACCTTTTTCTTGAAACTTAGTTAAATTTCGATTCTGAAAGGAATTTTAAATAAAAGTATATTCGAGCTTAAACTGAAAAATTTCAAAAGAATTTAAAATTTTTTTAAGAAACTTTAGAAGGCCTAAAAAAGTTTCTCAACATTTCAAGTTTAACATCCAAAGTGCCAAATGAAAGTCAATACTTCGTGTTTAAAACTTAAATGTTTAGAAGTTTAGGTTTATGTGGAGGCACATTCATCAACGATCAGCTCTCAATGCGTATAGGCAATTTTAAACACAATCACATGTATTATTCATTGCATACATTTTAAGTGGTTTTGAACCACCTTAGAGGCAAAATTTTAAAAAATCCCCTCTTAGTGCTCACCTACTACCTATAAAAACACGTGTGTGAAATTTTATGCTTCTACATGCACCGGTTTAGGCTGTGCGTTTGTCTGTCAGTCAGTGCTTAAAGATTTATTAAGTAGAAGTACAAATTATTTAGCCAAAATATTTAAGTTTTAACATCATATTTCGAGAAAAAAGTTCACATTTCACGGCAGACTTGAAACTTTACACAAATAAAATTCTACGTACTAACACGAAATTTTGATAAATTAGATAGATAATTTTGATAAAATTACGACTTTTTGTTGAGAAGCTTCTAGAAAGGAAAATTTTAATGTGAAAGATCCAAAATTTCCCTCGAAACCTTAATTTTTTTAGAAAACTCGAAAGTTTTAAGAACTCTTTTGTTTAATTTATTTTTTCAAAACTCGGATTTCAGTTGCGAACATTCCTAAACGTTTTTTTTTATTTTCCAAAATATTGGTACGTCAAACCTGAGATATTGGCTTTTCTTTCCGAAATTTAAAGTTTAATAGCTAAGCTTATTAGTAAAAGTAAAATGTGGTTAAAATAATTGGTAACTATTTTTTTAAATATTGTTGCTTTGTTTTAATTGTAGGTGCATTTTCGGTTTCGTCGGAACTTAGGAGTAGAAGCCGAAATTGGATTTAGACCAAAAATCCAGTTTCGGTCGGTTTCTATAATTTAGGCTTCTTCTGCAAATTCTGATATTCTTTGTAAATTCTGACTATTTCTAAAAAATTGTTTTCCAAAGATGTCATTTTTGTGAAAATTGTAACCTTTTTTCAAAATAAACATTTTTTCATTTCGACCTATTTTCAAAATTTTAACTATTTTTCAAAATTTTAAGTTCTTGTCAATTGGTTTTGAAAAATTCGTCATTTTTAAAATCTTGATTTTTTAAAAAAATTCAACTTTAAAATGTCAAATTTTTAAAAAAATTTGACTTGCATAATTGTAATTTCCATTCGACTTACTTAATATGAAAAAAATTGCATCTGGTTTCCTTTTTCATTTTCTTATTAAATTAATCAACCAATCTATCAGTATCACTTAATTATTTACATATTTTCATTTTTTATATGTATTGATATTTTATACCCAAACTTAAGAATGTTTTCTCTCGGTTGCAATAAATCATCATATACAGTTGTGTCACATTATCTAGCGAAATTTTGTTTATAACATTTACTTCAGAAGAAGGTTACTACCTATTTAACACATCTTAATAAGTGATAATTATATGATACATATTTTACCACTAAAACTGGCATTACCTCAAATATTGTATGGTGCCTTTCATAATACACTTTGAGGCCTAAAAAAAAGGTGATGCACCTTAAATTATTTTTGACAATTAAAAAAAGTCATGTGCCTAGTTATGATAATTTGTCACTGACTTAATGATGAAAATAACAATTAAAATGAGTAAAAACAGTCGACCTGCTAATAAAAATTGAAAACAAATTTATACTGATGATTGGTAAAAAAATGAACAAAAACAGTAAAAGATTGCTGAGGAAAAGTACTTACTTTAGCCTCATATTTCTTCTCTCTAGTTTCAGCTAATTCAGTCCTAATAATTTCTCCTATATATTCAATTACCATAGTATGTTTCTCTAAATCTCTAGCAGAATATAAGCCTAATCCTTGAATTTTTGACCTGCAAAATCATAATAATTAGTCCTGCCTAAGTAACAACAAATACAACATTACCTGGCCAAATATACGTTATTTCTCCACTCCTGCTTCATTTTCTTATACTGGGAACTTTTAGAATGCACAAACTGTTTGCTGTAAGGGCAAGTCACATCGCCGAAACTTGTAGCACTCGCTGGTATAATTGGGGCAGGTCCAAACAACGGCCTAGAACATCCTGTGGTGCGCTGGGTATGCGGCCGTTTCCAATGTTGCTGATTCTTTAACTTTGGCTCAGTTCTCGCAGCCCCGGATGGATTTATTGCCAGTGGAAGCTCCAACAGAGGATTTCGTCCGTATTTAAACTTGTAATCGGTCAGTGTTTCGATTCCTGGAAGACTTTCTAAAACTCTCACAACTGCGGGTTCTGTAAGACCAAAGAGATCTTCCCCATTCATAAATTTAGGGAACACTTGTAAACAATTATTTTCTTTTCTCAGCATAGCAAAATGTTCTAAAATGCGATTCCATATTGCCTTGGGCGTACAATCTTTAAATTCGATGTCTTCTTCTGGTGGTTCTTGCACGATTACTCTAAATTCTGGTCTACCGCAGGATTCATGAATAGAACAAATGTATCTGCACCTCTTATTCAACCTTCGCATACTCCAATAGAATCTAATGATTTTATAACCGATTGGGTATATGTAATTTGACGTGTGAAAATTTTGGAGTTGATGTGGCAACAACTGCCCGACATTAAGGAATATGAGGCTACCCACTCTGAGAAGGTTGTTGGTATCTGAATGATGCATAACTGCTGCCACTTGTCGGTTTTCATCGCGATTGACGTAGACTCGTCTCGATACCGATAGTGTTGTTAATTCGCTGTCTTTTTCGTTTTTAGGAACGTGCGCGGTGCAGTAGGTCGTTTTATTTTTGAAAAATACGCAGTTGTCTTTTACAGCACAATTAAGGTGATATACACTGGAACATCTGTAACAAAATTTAAAAACAAAAGGTAAATTGTGCATGATCAATTGCTCCAATAAGATTTCAATAATAGGCCAATTGATCAAATCTTTGGTGAACCAGCAACAGCAGATTATAAAGATACAGATAAAGAATTATTAATTACTTCATACAATAATTGAAAAGCCACATGTCAATATTTTCCTAAATTAGTGCTCTATCAAAACAGAGTTTACTTGTGGCACTTTTGCATTTACCTATTCAATTGAGCAGTATAGCATATTTGCAAACTGCATAAAAATTTTGAATGCCTTTAGTTTTATTGGAAAAAAAAAAGACAAGCAGCTTACCTATTTTTAAAACACCTAACTGTTGCCCCCAATCTATTGCAGTGGATGCAAGTGGTGATCATACTCTGCCTCAAAGCATTTTCTAAATTCATTAAAGCACCATTTACGGTTTCATAAACTCCTTCGGACCACAAACCACAATTCAGATGTACCCACTTGTCGACATCGTAATTGAGAAGTCTTCCCGCTCCATCTGCAACGCCATCTCCTATACAATGGCAGAACATGCACCTTCTTGTGTCATCCAAATTTTTGGGAGGAGTTACGGTGATTGCTAATTTATAAAGAAGCTCCATGGTTTCTTTATCAGTGGGTTTCTTGAACTTTGTACTTGGTTGGAGGCATCCAGGGGTCCAAGTTTTATATCTGACGCCTTTCCAAGTAAGATTTGAAGAGGATTTATCATCCAAGCACTTAGTTTTCATACTTTCATACGGTCTGTTAAAGAGAGACATGGTCTTGTCGTCTAAGGAGATATCACGTTTCAAATCACGCATAACGCCCATATTTTGCACTATAATCGGTTTTTGGTCCAAGTGGTTCCTAATTTCGTGTTTGTCCTTTTGACTCAAATGATCGATAATTGCGGCGGCCTGTAACATGCACAGCATTAATGCAAGAAAACTTAAGCAAAGTTCGCAATGTTACCTTATCTTCTGTTATGGATGGTGATCTATGCATTAAGGCGAATTGCATATAACAGGTAGAGCTGCAGAAAAATAATTCGTCTCCATCTCCCAACAGCTCGGAATCTTTCGATAGAAAGGGTAGTTCGGAGACCTTTTTTCTGATCATATTATTTAAAATGACAACATCGCAGTGTTTACAAAATTTGGCAGCACCATTGAGAATGCTTTGAATATCTATTGGAGCTATAAAAAAAACATGTATTCGATTTTTCTTTCAAGTGAAATTTGATAATGTGAAGTTAAATCAGAAAATTGTATTTCTATAGCTCAGGGTTTCCTAAACTATGCCTTCGCGGAACACCGTTGTTGCGCGGAAAGTTAATAGGTGTTACACGAAAACCAATATAATAGGAGATAGGTGGAGAAAGACACGAGATGCTAATGAATAAAATTAAGTTATACCGTGAGCAACTCGATACTTAGAGAGCTTGCCTTTCAGGATTCGATCCCCAATCGCTGCGATCAACAATTTTATTTCTCTTAAAGTTGACATTTTTAACCCTTACTATGTGGAATTCTTCAATATTTATAACTATTAAACTTTATTAACAATAAATTACAGCAAGAAATAAATTCCACGATGTTTCTATAAATATTTGATATGATCGGACCTGGTTTCACTTTTTATCATAGGCGGCAGTATCAGTAGTTTGTTTAGGCGTTGTTATGCTAGCAAGCTCCGTGAATAAAGTAACCATACGCTACGATTTGACCGGGATAGTCCACTTTTTTTTCTGTCCCGCTGTTCCCAGTATACATAAAAATGTCCCATTTTAATTAATGTGATCATACGACCCGTTTCCAAAAAAAGACAGTAGCAATAAAGAAAGCGTGAATAAGAAGGTGGACTTGATAATTCCTAACGTGATTCAAATTGTCGCAGTTGTCTAACTACAGATACATAAGTGCCTTACAATAAAAATGTCGTTACATCTTTTTTTTTCGAAAGTTTTGATTATTTTTATATTTACTTTTTCCTCAGGATTATTAAGTTCAAATTTAAAATGTTTATCAAATTTTTTTCTGAAAATTTCGAAAAGTTATTTAAACGTAAATCTTAAACATGACATAGACCTCTTGATATTAAATTAAAAACTAACGAGGATTTCAAAATTCGAAAATTCAACATTAAACTTATAATTTAAAGACATTTCCAAAAACAAAACAAAAATTGAAAAATATTGGAGATTAAAATCGATGTGTCCAAAAAAATTTAAAATCTCTTTAAAAAAGCCAAAAATATGAGTCAAAATTTCAAACTTACAAAGAGAAAAAAAACGAATTTTATTTAAAAACTATTCAAAATTTCGAAATGTCGAGTTTAAAGTAATGGAAAAAAGTAACAAATTTCAAGAAAAATTCAGAAAAAATAGAAATTTTAAACAAAAAAATCGAAACTTATATTTTAAAAATTTCTAAAATTTCAAATTTTAATTTCATCAAAACTATCGAATATCAATAAAATCCCATGCAACAAAAATTGAAATTTTAAGGTTAAGTTGACCATTTAGTTCTAGGATTGTACACTTAATTAAAGGAACATTTCGTTAAGAAACAAGGAAATGTTCACATTTAAACATAAAATGCCGAAAACAGAATTAAAATTTTTTCAGAAAGTCAATTTAGGTATTTTTCCATATTTCACGTTTTGTAAATGATTTTTTTTATCGAAATTGAAGTAAAAATTTTGAGAAAAAAAAAGTTCCAACAATTTTAAACAGTTCATAAAAATAATATTTTAAGAATTTCGAGAAAATAAAAAAATAGTCACAAAATGTCGAGTCGCAAAAAAATGCAGAAAATAAAAATTTATGAATAAATTTAAATCATTTTAGAAGTATGGGTTTTGCTCGAAATTGATATTTTTTTAGTTTTACACAGACATTTCGACTTTTTCTACAAATGTCGACTTCCAAGTCAAAATTTTGAGTTTAAAATGGAAAAAATAGGGAAAACAATTTACATAAAAATATTCTTATAACTTCCGGAAAATCAAAAAATATAGTTAGACAATTTTAAGTCAAAAGAAAAACTGTAAAAAACAAAAAATATGAACAAAAAGAAATATTTTAGTTTTGCTCCAAATTGATATTTTTCTTGAAGTTTGGTATTGCCCTAGAAATATCAAGTCCTCCTCCAAATTCCAACAAGAAAAAATTCAATTTTCTAGTTTTCCAGTGGAAATTCCAAGACAAAATTTCGAAATTTCGATTCGAAACAAAAAGGTTGAACATTAAAAAAAAACGTTTTAAACTTAATAAATTTATTATAAAAGATTCTACCATTTGCGACACCAGATTCCAAATTTCTAGACTTTTAAAGAATATATTTTAGAGAACATAAGATTTCTTTTAGACTAATTTACTTAAACCTAAAAATTTTGAATTTTTTAAGAATATTTTCGTAACTTTTTAAACAAAGTAGCAAAAAATCGTCTTTCTTGAAGATCAATTTTTTGGAGGTGTCAAAATTCATTAGAAAAATCGAGTATTACACGAAAAGTTGAGCAAGATTGTTTTGGTAACAATTAATTCAAACAAAGCTTAAAAAATCGAAATTAATTAAATAAGAGAAAAATAAATTTCCAATTTAATTCCCGACATTTCGGCTTTTTTTTAACTGGTTGGAAGTTTCGAACAAAATTGTTGTTTAATAGTTGAAATTTACCGAACAAATCCGATGTCAAACAAAATTCCTGCAAAATAAACAAGATGCTTCGTAAAAATGTCATGATTTGGGGAGTATTCCATCGCCGAAAAAAATTGGGAAACCCTGCTATAGATTAAATTTTGAAAATTTTTTACATCTTTGCAAATGGGTAGTAATGGAAAAAAAGTAGATTTACCACATGAAATTAAAAGGTGCTTACCTCCTTCTTTCCCGTCTTTGCCCTTCGTTCTGTACAAGCCCAATTTCTGGCTAGGGGGCGTACTTGTTCTTTCCACTATTTGGTAGCTCTTAGGTGGTGGAATTTGCAAAATATTGGCCAAATCCCTCAACACTCCCATTATATCTTCAGCGGCTGACGAAGTAAGAGTCAGTGTTACTGTAACGTTTCCGTTATCTTTCAACGGAGTACTTTGATTTGAACCAAATTTAGATTTGAGTGTAACTTCATTACCGACGTTTTCCTTATTATCCTAAACATTTAAACATTAATACTTACGAAAGAAAGAAAAAAACGAAACAAAACTTACAATCTCCGATGTTTCTTTTTCGTTCTGGTTGCTGAGTGGTTTTAACCTTATAGGTATTGGGGTGATGATAGGCACTATCGGCGAAAGTCTCATTTTCGACATATCATCTAAACCTTCCTCTTCATCTTCTTCCTCATCTATCAGTTTCAGTCCTATGAACTTTGGCGGTTGCTCCAATATGGAACATTCAGGGGACGAAGCGCTAACGATGGAATCAGGACTATCCTCCCGACAAAACAAATCAAACTTCTTATCTTCATCAGTATCAAATTTGATCAAAGGAAACTCTTTATCATAAAATCCACGCTGAGTTGAGGCAGGAGGTTTCTCCGGGAGTGCTTCCAGATCCCCGTAAGGTTTAGTGCTGTAGAAATCTTGATATCCAGGTACAACTGCATCGCCATATAATCCGATCAAATCCCCGAATCTCGAATCGTAATTCTTCATACCCAATTTACTTAATTCTCCGGATCCAAAAACGGGCATCACGGTGAAATTTCGATTCAGAATTGGTTCAGAAACATTCATGGCAGGTAATGTGCGCAACTGTGCCAAAACTGTGTCAATATAGGAATCATAGTCCTCATCTACTTTAGAACTTTTACGGGGTCGTTTTTTCGGTTGACCCAAGCCTTCTTTTTGAAGCAATTGTGTTTGACGTCGCTTTTGTTGGTACATTCGTCTCTTTTGCTTTTTGAGTTCTTCCTTCTGGTCGATCAGCGATTTTTCGGAAATTGGATCCAAAGAATCGAGTTCCTCTTTCATGTGAATATCAGATCGACTATGTTCCGACATTTCCGAATGTTGTGAGGTTTCATCCATAAATTCCTGGATTTTGTAAGAAACAAGTAAAAACAGTGACATAACTAACAAAGAGTCGAACAAAACAAATTGAAAAATGTTAGAAAAAATATAAAAATTCCAGAAAAAAAAGAAGAAATTTTAACAAAAATCTAGCATTGGATTTTTTATTTTCGAAACCAATTCGATTATCATGCAAAAGAAATATTAATCAGACAAATGGGACTCTATACTAAAAAAAAAGAAAGAAACAAAGTCGACAAACTCTAGAATAAAAACAAAATTACAAAAAAACATACATGCAACTTAAAATTCGAACAGTCGAATATGAAATATTGTAAAAAAAATATATTTGATCTATTCAATCTAGTCCTCATAAACAGCGACTATCAAAATATGAAAATGTTATCTTGTGTGAAACATATGTAAGTTGCAGAGAAAAAATTTCGTTTCTCTTTGGGGCAATATAGTTACAGTGGAGCGTCGTTTATCAAAACTAATTATTCACTTGTTTCGGATAATCTGTCTTGTATAAAAAACAGTTGATATTTAAAAAATAAAGCCGAAAATTCAAATTCAAAAAGTCTACACTAAAAAAAAACTAAATTTTTTAAAAAGTCTAAATTTTAAAAATATTTAAAATTAAAAAAATCTAAAATGTGAAGTCAATATTTTTTTTTAAAAATTCTAAATTTTGAAAAATGTTCAAATCATTGACAGTTAAAATATACAAAAAAAGGTTGAAATTTAAAAAAATACAAAAACTTTGAAAGTCAATATTTTTAGGAAATGTCGAATCCCAAATGTTGACAGTCAAAATTTTGAAAAAAAATTAATTTTGGAAATTTGAACTTTTTAAAAAATGCTACATTTTCAACAAGTAAGAACTTTCAAAGAGTGGACAATTTGAAAATAAATATCGAAATTTAAAAAAAAATTCAAGACTTTCAAAAACTGAAATTTTCAACTTTTAAAAGTCGCAATTTTCAAAAAGAAGTATTTAAATTCAGAAAGAAGTCGAAATTTTGGAAAAATAAATAAATTGTAAAAACAAGTGGAAAATGGTTAAAACATTAACTTGCAAAAACTGACATTTTCCAAAAAGTACAGATTTTCAAAAAAAAACTATATTTAGAAAGAATTTAAAATTCTGAAAAGTCTAATATTTCAAAAATAAAAAATAAAAAAATCTGGAAGTCAACATTCAATTCCAAAACTTTGACAAAGAAATCGAACTTTTCGAAGTGGACAATTTGAAAACAAAATTAAAATTTAAAAAAAGTAAAGATTTTTGAAATTTTTTAAAATTTCCACAACAAGATAAATCTTAAAGGTCGAGATTTTTAAAAGAAATAATATTAGATCCGAAAGTACTCGAAATTGTGGAGAAAAGGTTAAATTGTGAAAACAAGTGGAAAATGTTAAAAAAGTCCAACTTTGAAGAAATCAACATTTAATTAAAAAAAGAACTTTCAAACAGCTTAGATTTAAAAATAATATATCAAAATTTGAAAACGAATAGAAAATTGTAAAAAAAAAGTCCTAAATTAAAAAAAAAGCTATAATTAGAAAAAATTTTAAATTTAAAAAGTAAAATTTTACAAAATTAAAAAATTTTGAAAGTCCATATTTTTAGGGAATGTCATTTCCAAATTTTGACAAGTCGAAATTTTAAAAAAAAAGTTTAAATTTTGAAAAATTCTCCATTTTCAAACAGTAAGAACTTTCAAAGAGCAGAAAACTTGAAAAAAAAATATCGAAATTTAAAGTTAAGATTTTCAAAAAACTTAAATCTTCGAAAAAATTTTCAAAAAAAAATACTAATTTTAAACAGTGGAAATTTTTGGAACAATCGAAACTTAAAGAAATGTAGAAATTCTCAAAAAAAGATTAACACTTTAAAAAAGCCGAAATCCCGAAAAGGTCGAAGGTTTGAAGAACAAAAGTAGAAATTTTCAAAGGCGGAAATTTTCAAAATAAACGCGAAATTTTGGAAAAGGGCGAAATTTGGAAAAGGGTGCAAATCAAAAATGGCGAAAATTTAACAAAAACTGAAAATTTGAAAAAATTTTAAAAAATCGATTCATTTAACGCTTTAAAAAAACAGTGCCTGCGACAATAGTAAGTTTCATCTGCGTGGTTGGATGACATATCAGCTAGTATACTATATTTAAACAGAAACTGACAAATAATATCTTTTGAGACATTATTTTCTCTTTTCTTCACAGCTAAACAACAGATAAGGCGTATAGCATGTCATGAAAATATTGTTTAACTGATTCAGTGGCGGCATTCGGTTAATTGACGTTCAGTTAATTCACGCTCTACTGTACCTAGGATTTAAGGAAGAATTTTAAGATTGAAACAAGTTGAGTTATAGAGACCCAATATAAACTATTAACAATTTTCCATTTGGGAAGACGATTTTGGGATATCTACAGAACATCCATTGATTACTTGCCTTTTTTATCTCCGTCACAAGCTGGGGACTCTGTAGAGGTGCGCACGGTTCTTTTTTCACAACTAAAGGCGGAGTTTGTAAACTTGTAGAGTCCTGACTGCAAGACGATCGAGGAGTAGGTGGCGACAGAAGATCATCACGACTCGGCGTCCTGCTTGGTGGCAAACACTTCTTAGATGTATCAATATGTAGCTGTTGCTGTGAAGTCACTGGTGGTATAGAGGTAGGTACTGTTTGACTTTGCTGACTAACAGGACTTGATACGAATGAAGTTTCTCGCGTCATTATTGTCGGGCGTTGTTGAGCTTGAGTTTTGAGTGGTTGCTGATTTTGATTAGGCGTTGAATTCGGTTCACTTTTAATTACCGTCGGCAGTAGTGAAGACAATGTAGGCGTTGATGTTTTAATTAAATGGGCTTCTAGATTAGGCGTTGAAGATGTTGGTACTGAAGCTGTCGTTATAATAGATGGTGCCTGGCTGGATGGCGTCGACTGGGTGCTGGCACACGCCGTATTCTGAAGCAATTTCTTAAGTAGGACATTTTGGGAATCTTCCATTCGGTTGATAATCTGACCAGCTGAAGAAACACTCGGAATTTTTGTCGTCCCTTCAGATTTTAAGTCCTCGTTGGATTTTTCCAAATTCGATTTATCTTCCTGCTTAATTGACATCTCGTTGTTGGTTTTGAGAACTTTGGTTAATTGTGTATGGAGGAAGTTACTCGTGGAAACAACTGTTCGTGCACTGGGTGCATTTGTGGATATCGCCAAAAATTTATTAATGTTGTTGTTGGTTTGAGAAACGCCAACGGCAGTTATTGGGGAAACCACTACGTTAGGCTGTGCTTGTACTAATGAGGTAGTTAGACCTCTTGATATAGCAATTGGGCTACCAAGGAGACTAGCTGCTGTTATTGATTCAGCGGAAGACTTCGTCGTGGGGACAGCTGCAGGATGGGATTGCAACATTGCCGTTAACGTTAGTGAAGGTTTCCTTGAAGGTTCGGGAGTACTTTGGGGAATTGTGGAAATTACCGAAGTCTTCTGAACCACCACGTTGGAACCAGTAGATTGGGGTTGAGTACTAATTGTAGCCACTGAAGTAACTGGGGTTAGTTTTGAATGATCAGCAATTAATTGAATACTCCTAGCAGGTATAAAACTGATAGTACCAGAAGTTTGAACCGACGAACTTGCTTGTAATGTCACGCCTTTGGAAGTTTGAAGTATTTTCTGTTTTAAATTGGGCACTATCACAGTACTAACTGATTGACCGCTAACTTGCTGTATTATTCTGGATGTCACCACAGGTGAAGAAATAGTGGTAATTGGACTTGAAACTTTCTGCACATTGCTCTTTACTGCAATAGAGTCAACGTTGCTAACTGAGGTGGAACTAGTGGTGTTTAGAGATAACAAAGTTCTCAACTGTTGCGAAGCATTAGCTACGTTGGTAGTCAAATCTTTGGGTTGTGATAAAGGTGATAACTGTGGCACGACTGACGGTTTATTGGTCGATGCCATAGAAACAGCTACAGGCTTCTCTATTCTAATACTGTTTGGCAATTCGTGATTTTGTTCTTTTCTCTCTCCAGCACTATCATCTTGTTTTATTTTGTCTTTAATATTATCCTCCAAAACAGTAGGTGGTTCGCCAGTGATATTTTCTATCATATCCAAGACGTCTTCAAATGATTCAAATTCACCGGGTAACCCTTTCCCGTCCCTTCTGCGATTTTCCAGAGCCTGTAGTGTTATGTTATCTAACATTTGTTCTTGAGAAGGCGTTGGGGATGGTATCGAAATTACCACTGATTTGGTATCTTCAGAAGTACCACTTTCGAATACAACATCAGTTTCGGTGCGTGCTGTTATTTGAATACCAGACTGACTCTCCTGAATTACCTAGCAGAAAACAAATGAAATCACATTTGAGGCATTTCTCTGAAAATGTATGACAATATATCAATTATTCGTATTGCAAAACAGAAAATACTAGAACTAGAATTTTGGCCGGCACCCAATTTCGGCTTTTGTTATGATCTCTTAACTTATTCAAATTTATTAAAATTTATATTATATCCTGAAATTTTTAGGTTTCAGATAAAACCGCTTTCAATGAGCAATTCTTCTTTCGACTATAGTGCATTTATAAAACAATATTTTTAATACCAGGACTTCATTAATATCAGAGTCCCACGTGACCGCATTGCTTCTCTCCTAGTGATTTTAGTTTCTATAGGTTTGGTGCAGGAAAATGACAGGACAATCTAGGGACTAAGAATACTAACAATTGATGAGCGTTTCGTGCTTATGATTTATACCTACCAAATTTTGCATATTTTTCATGCAACAGTATTCAACCTAAAAAGACCTTGCCAGGCCTATCAGACACAATATTTATTTTAGTAAGGCGAATATTGTATGATGATCCTGTAATAATTTTAAAGGCCACGTTTAAACATGATATCTTTATACAATCCCAATTCCTCCAAGAATGACAGGCCACTGACAGGCAGGGAACATTGACCAGCAGTTGATAATTAGGGATTTTATGATTTATTTTATGCATAAGTGTACGTTACCTACAAGATTCAGTCACGTGTGACTCGGAAATTAATGAAGCCCCTGTATTAAAAATCCCTGCCTTACTTAAAATTGAGAGGCATCCTACATTATTTTCAAATTAAAGAAAATCTAGTTTTGAGTTTTAAAGGCAAAATGTTGGGGAAAAATTAAAATTTGAAGTTTAATCCGAAATGTAACATTTACTTTAAAAATTCCAATTTTTTAAATTTTAACTCTACACCTGTGTAAGTCAAAAAAAAAAACTCCAAAAGAAAATGTAATTCGAAATTCTGATTATAAAACTAAAATTTTTAATTGGGATTAATTATGAAATTATTAGAAAAAAAATCGAAATTTTGGTTTAAAAGTCAAAATGTTGGCAGTAAAGTTCAGAATTTTAAGATTAAACTGAAATGCTTGGAGTCAAAGAAAAAATTCCAGAAAAAATCAAATTTTAATAATTTAAACTAAACCAAATTTTATAAAACGAATTCAAGAGGTAGCTCAAAATTGCCACTTTCTTTCTAAAATTTTAGAAAGAGGCATAACTACAAAATCATGTCGTCATTAATTGAAAGTAATCATGAATTTAAAAAAAACCCAAATTTGTAATTTTAAGTTGACATGTCCAAAAATATTAAACATTTTAAGATTTAACTAAAATGTTTTAAACCAAATACAAAAATTTACAACCTTGCTCAAAATATATTTTTAAAAAATGTAAGTTTTTAAATGTTGAGCTTAAACACATTCAAAACTAAGTATAAATTTTGGGACAAACTCATAATTCGCTACTTTTCAAATTTTTTAAATACTCGATCCCCTTACAAGTAGAAAAATTTTGACGACACCCTAGAAAATAAATAAAATTTCAGAAAAACTTAAAAAAAAGTTTAAAGTTTTATTTTTCTTCTTGCTCAAAATTACACAGAAATGAATATTCTTAGTATATAAGGGTTAATTTTAGGATTAGGTGTTAGTATCTCTCTGAATATGAGCAATCTTTGTTGTGTTTTTTAATCCTTTTTGGTTTCAGGGGACAAGATTTATATTTCAATTTTTGAAGATAACCGAGGACCAGTCCGTTCCACAAAAAAAAATTTGAAGTTTTCTAAAAAAAAGTCAACATTTTTAGGTAAATTAAAAAATATTAAAAGAATTATGAAAATTGTTATTTTGAAAAAAGGACACTAAA
The DNA here is from genome assembly GCA_028583605.1 of Dastarcus helophoroides. NCBI lineage: Eukaryota > Metazoa > Arthropoda > Insecta > Coleoptera > Bothrideridae > Dastarcus > Dastarcus helophoroides. The sequence goes on from CM053329.1 coordinate 2,242,245, forward strand.
AAAGTCCCAGTTAAAAAAAAAAATGAAAAATTTTCAAATAAACTCGATATTTTAAAATAATTTGAATTAAAAAAGTAGTCAAAACTTTAAATTGTTGAGAAAAAACTAAATTTTGAAAAAAAAATAATTTTAAGAAAAAGGTGAAATTATAAAAAACTCGAAAATATTTAAAAAAATCCGGATTTCAAAATCTACATCTTCAAAAAAGTAAGGATTTTTAAAAAGTAGAAATTTTGCAAAAAGTTCGAAATTTTCAGAAAAGTCGATATTTTCATTATTTTATTCCAAATTTTTGAAAAAAATTTAAAAGTTTCTAGAAAAAAAAAAACCGAAATTTTCAAAACAGTACAAATATTAAAGGTAAAAATTTGGAAAAAAAAGTTGAAATTTTTAAAAAGAGCCCAATTTTGACAAGAAATCAAATTTTTGCAATTCATATTTTTAAATAAAGTCGTAGTTTGGAAAAAGTCAACCCTTTAAAATCAAAAAGTTTTATTCTCAAATGTTCAACAAAATCTGAAATTATCGTAAAGTAAAAGATTTAAAAAATGTCGAAATTTTCAAAAAGGTCAAATTCTGAAAAGTCAAATATTTTAAGTCAAACCAATAAACCAAAATTTCGATCAAAAAGTTGAAATTTTGAAATTAAGTGGAAATTTTGCAAAAAATTTCACAAAGATCAAAGAAAGCTAAAAAAATTCGACGTCAACAATTTTTATTGACAAATTCATAAAGAAATCTAAAATTCTCAAAAAGAGTTGAGAAAAATGTAGAAATTTTCAAATAGGCATAATTTTGAAAAGTCAAATATTTGAAAAGTCAAACATTTAAAAAACCGAAATTTTAAAAAAGTAGAAATGTTGATAAAGTTTAAATTTTAAAATAAAGTCGAAATTTTGAGAAAAATTCATATCTTTTAAAAAAACCAAAAAATTCAAATACCTCGACATTGTCAACAATTTTTATGGTCAAGTTTTCAAACAAATCTCAAATTCTCGAAAAATGAAAATTTTGAAAAATCTCGAAATTTTAAAAAATGCAAAGTTTTAAAAAATTAAAATTTGGAAGTCCAAAATTTAAACAACCGACATTTTGAAAAAAGTAGAGAATTTGAAATGAAGTCGAAATTTTGCGAAAAATTCATATCTTCACAAAAACCAAAAAACCTCGACATTATCAACAATTTTTATTGTCAGGTTTTCAAAAAAATCTGAAATTCTCGAAAAGTGATACTACAGAACAATCCATTGATTACTTGCCTTTTATCTCCCGTTCCATAAGCTGGGGACTCTGTAGAGGTCGGCACGGTTCTTTTTTCACAACTAAAGGCGGAGTTTGTAACACTTGTAGAGTCCTGACTGCAAGACGATCGAGGAGTAGGTGGCGACAGGAAGATACATCACGACTTCCGGCGTCCTGCTTGGTGGCAAACACTTCTTAGATGTATCAATATGTAGCTGTTGCTGTGAAGTCACTGGTGGTATAGAGGTAGGTACTGTTTGACTTTGCTGACTAACAGGACTTGATACGAATGAAGTTTCTCGCGTCATTATTGTCGGGCGTTGTTGAGCTTGAGTTTTGAGTGGTTGCTGATTTTGATTAGGCGTTGAATTCGGTTCACTTTTAATTACCGTCGGCAGTAGTGAAGACAATGTAGGCGTTGATGTTTTAATTAAATGGGCTTCTAGATTAGGCGTTGAAGATGTTGGTACTGAAGCTGTCGTTATAATAGATGGTGCCTGGCTGGATGGCGTCGACTGGGTGCTGGCACACGCCGTATTCTGAAGCAATTTCTTAAGTAGGACATTTTGGGAATCTTCCATTCGGTTGATAATCTGACCAGCTGAAGAAACACTCGGAATTTTTGTCGCCCCTTCAGATTTTAAGTCCTCGTTGGATTTTTCCAAATTCGATTTATCTTCCTGCTTAATTGACATCTCGTTGTTGGTTTTGAGAACTTTGGTTAATTGTGTATGAGGAAGTTACTCGTGGAAACAACTGTTCGTGCACTGGGTGCATTTGTGGATATCGCCAAAAATTTATTAATGTTGTTGTTGGTTTGAGAAACGCCAACGGCAGTTATTGGGGAAACCACTACGTTAGGCTGTGCTTGTACTAATGAGGTAGTTAGACCTCTTGATATAGCAATTGGGCTACCAAGGAGACTAGCTGCTGTTATTGATTCAGCGGAAGACTTCGTCGTGGGGACAGCTGCAGGATGGGATTGCAACATTGCCGTTAACGTTAGTGAAGGTTTCCTTGAAGGTTCGGGAGTACTTTGGGGAATTGTGGAAATTACCGAAGTCTTCTGAACCACCACGTTGGAACCAGTAGATTGGGGTTGAGTACTAATTGTAGCCACTGAAGTAACTGGGGTTAGTTTTGAATGATCAGCAATTAATTGAATACTCCTAGCAGGTATAAAACTGATAGTACCAGAAGTTTGAACCGACGAACTTGCTTGTAATGTCACGCCTTTGGAAGTTTGAAGTATTTTCTGTTTTAAATTGGGCACTATCACAGTACTAACTGATTGACCGCTAACTTGCTGTATTATTCTGGATGTCACCACAGGTGAAGAAATAGTGGTAATTGGACTTGAAACTTTCTGCACATTGCTCTTTACTACAATAGAGTCAACGTTGCTAACTGATGTGGAACTAGTGGTGTTTAGAGATAACAAAGTTCTCAACTGTTGCGAAGCATTAGCTACGTTGGTAGTCAAATCTTTGGGTTGTGATAAAGGTGACAACTGTGGCACGACTGATGGTTTATTGGTCGATGCCATAGAAACAGCTACAGGCTTCTCTATTCTAATACTGTTTGGCAATTCGTGATTTTGTTCTTTTCTCTCTCCAGCACTATCATCTTGTTTTATTTTGTCTTTAATATTATCCTCCAAAACAGTAGGTGGTTCGCCAGTGATATTTTCTATCATATCCAAGACGTCTTCAAATGATTCAAATTCACCGGGTAACCCTTTCCCGTCCCTTCTGCGATTTTCCAGAGCCTGTAGTGTTATGTTATCTAACATTTGTTCTTGAGAAGGCGTTGGGGATGGTATCGAAATTACCACTGATTTGGTATCTTCAGAAGTACCACTTTCGAATACAACATCAGTTTCGGTGCGTGCTGTTATTTGAATACCAGACTGACTCTCCTGAATTACCTAGCAGAAAACAAATGAAATCACATTTGAGGCATTTCTCTGAAAATGTATAACAATATATCAATTATTCGTATTGCAAAATAGAAAATACTAGAACTAGAATTTTGGCCGGAACCCAATTTCGGCTTTCGTTATGATTTCTTATTAACTTATTCAAATTTGTTAAAATTTATATTATATTCTGAAATTTTTAGGTTTTAGATAAAACCGCTTTCAATGAACAATTCTTCTTTCGACTATAGTGCATTTATAAAACACTATTTTTAATACCAGGACTTCATTAATGTCGGAGTCCTACGTGACCGCATTGCTTCTCTCCTAGTGATTTTAGTTTCTATAGGTTTGGTGCAGGAAAATGACAGGACAATCTAGGGACTAAGAATACTAACAATTGATGAGCGTTTCGTGCTTATAATTTATACGTACCAAATTTTGCATATTTTTCATGCAACAGTATTCAACCTAAAAAGACCTTACCAGGCCTATCAGACACAATATTTATTTTAGTAAGGCGAATATTGTATGACGATCCTGTAATAATTTTAAAGGCCACGTTTAAACATGATATCTTTATACAATCCCAATTCCTCCAAGAATGACAGGCCACTGACAGGCAGGGAACATTGACCAGCAGTTGATAATTAGGGATTTTATGATTTATTTTATGCATAAGTGTACGTTACCTACAAGATTCAGTCACGTGTGACTCGGAAATTAATGAAGACCCTGTATTAAAAATCCCTGCCTTACTTAAAATTGAGAGGCATCCTACATTATTTTCAAATTAAAAAAAATCTAGTTTTAGTATTAAAGGCAAAATGTTGGGGAAAAATTAAAATTTGAAGTTTAATCCGAAATGTAACATTTACTTTAAAAATTCCAATTTTTTAAATTTTAACTCTACACCTGTGTAAATCAAAAAAAAAACTCCAAAACAAAATGTAATTCGAAATTCTGATTATAAAACTAAAATTTTTAATTGGGATTAATTATGAAATTTTTAGAAAAAAAAATCGAAATTGCAGAAAAAATCAAATTTTAATAATTTAAACTAAACCAAATTTTATAAAACGAATTCAAGAAGTAGCTCAAAATTACCACTTTCTTTCCAAAATTTTAGAAAGAGGAATAACTACAAAATCATGTCGTCATTAATTGAAAGTAATCATGAATTTAAAAAAAACCCAAATTTGTAATTTTAAGTTGACATGTCCAAAAATATTAAACATTTTAAGATTTAACTAAAATGTTTTAAACCAAATACAAAAATTTACAACCTTGCTCAAAATATATTTTTAAAAAATGTAAGTTTTTAAATGTTGAGCTTAAACACATTCAAAACTAAGTATAAATTTTGGGACAAACTCATAATTCGCTACTTTTCAAATTTTTTAAATACTCGATCCCCTTACAAGTAGAAAAATTTTGACGACACTCCAGAAAATAATTAAAATTCCAGAAAAACTTAAAAAAAAGTTTAAAGTTTTATTTTTCTTCTTGCTCAAAATTACACCTACATGAATATTCTTAGTATATAAGGGTTAATTTTAGGATTAGGTGTTATTATCTCTCTGAATATGAGCAATCTTTGTTGTGTTTTTTAATCTTTTTTGGTTTCAGGGGACAAGATTTATATTTCAATTTTTGAAGATAACCAAGGACCAGTCCGTTCCACAAAAAAAAATTTGAAGATTTATAAAAAAAGTCAAAATTTTTAGGTAAACTAAAAAATATTAAAAGAATTATGAAAATTGTTATTTTTAAAAAAGGACACTAAAAAAGTATCAGTTGAAAAAAAAATGAAAAATTTTCAAATAAACTCGATATTTTAAAACAGTTTGAATTAAAAAGTAGTCAAAACTTTAAATTGTTGAGAAAAAACTAAATTTTGAAAAAAAAATAATTTTAAGAAAAAGGTGAAATTTTAAAAAACTCGAAAATATTTTTAAAAATCCGGATTTCAAAATCTACATCTTCAAAAAAGTAAGGATTTTTAAAAAGTAGAAATTTTGCAAAAAGTTCTAAATTTTCAGAAAAGTCGATATTTTCATTATTTTATTCCAAATTTTCGAAAAAAATTTAAAAGTTTCTAGAAAAAAAACACCGAAATTTTCAAAAACAGTACAAATATTAAAGGTAAAAATTTGGAAAAAAAGTTGACATTTTTAAAAAGAGCCCAATTTTGACAAGAAATCAAATTTTTGCAATTCATATTTTTAAATAGTCGTAATTTGGAAAAAGTCAACCCTTTAAAATCAAAAAGTTTTATTCTCAAATGTTCAACAAAATCTGAAATTATCGTAAAGTAAAAGATTTGAAAAATGTCGAAATTTTAAAAAAGGTCAAATTCTGAAAAGTCAAATATTTTAAGTCAAACATTTAAATAAACCAAAATTTCGATCAAAAAGTTGAAATTTTGAAATTAAGTGGAAATTTTGCAAAAAATTTCACAAAAATCAAAGAAAGCTTAAAAAAATTCGACGTCAAAAATTTTTATTGACAAATTCATAAAGAAATCTAAAATTCTCAAAAAGTAAGAGTTGAGAAAAATGTAGAAATTTTCAAATAGGCATAATTTTGAAAAGTCAAATATTTGAAAAGTCAAACATTTAAAAAACCGAAATTTTAAAAAAGTAGAAATGTTGATAAAGTTTAAATTTTAAAATAAAGTCGAAATTTTGAGAAAAATTCATATCTTTTAAAAAAACCAAAAAATTCAAATACCTCGACATTGTCAACAATTTTTATGGTCAAGTTTTCAAACAAATCTCAAATTCTCGAAAAGTGAAAATTTTGAAAAATCTCGAACTTTTAAAAAATGCAAAATTTTGAAAAGTTAAAATTTGGAAGTCCAACATTTAAACAACCGACATTTTGAAAAAAGTAGAAAATTTGAAATGAAGTCGAAATTTTGCGAAAAATTCATATCTTCACAAAAACCAAAAAACCTCGACATTATCAACAATTTTTATTGTCAGGTTTTCAAAAAAATCTGAAATTCTCGAAAAGTGAAAATTTTGAAAAATGATGAAACTTTGAAAAAGGAAAAAAATTGAAATTTTGAAATGAATCAAAATTTTGTCAAAAAATTCCTACCTTCACAAAAATGCCAAAAAAAAAAAATTAAAAAAAAAATGGAAAAATTAAAGAGGCGAGAATTTCAAAGAATCAAAATTTTTGAAAATTTTGAAATTTAAAAAAAAATCGATTCATTTAACAAGTTAAAGAAAGCAGGGCCTTGGTAATAGTGAGTGAGGTCAGGCAACATACCAGCAAGTTTGTCTCATAACTTTAATTGATCAAAAAAACAGTCGTCATCGGAATTAGCAAAATTATTTCCAATAACATTCGAAATTATCTGAAATATTTATATCGGTTTCAGTTACGGATTCGGATATTTTTTTCATTTCGGATATCCGACCGTTTCGGTTACGGTACTCCATAACATCCCTATTTTCAATACGTAAGCACACTTGTGGGAAGAGAAATGCGGCAAGATTCAAAGAAATATTTGGTTCACCTCATTTCTCTTGCCGTTCTGAACAACAAACGTGCGCCAACCTTCAGAAGACTGTCAAGCCCTTCTATATTCTTTCACTTAAAACCATAAAGTTTAACAGTAAGGTAGTCAATACTTACTTGTGCAGTCATCTTGAGCTCTGGAGTGTTGTGAATAATAACAGGTGACGAAGTTTTCGTAATAATTGGACTCGATACTCTTTGCATCTGATCAGTAACGAGGACGTTGGTTAGTTTTATATTATCGACCATTTTCCTAGTTGCAGTCTGTTGGGCTTCTTTCTGTGATTCAGCATTATCCGAAATGGTCCCTTTACTTTCAATATCACCAACCTCTGCAACAGACTTCTGCGGAGTCTGAGGTCTTTGCATGTTCCTGCTTCCTCTGCGAGATTATAACCTGCTGCGTTGTGGGTTCAGTCATCTTATTTACGGGTGGTGAAGGTATTTTGGGTTTATCATCGTCTTTCTTTTCTTCATCACAATTTGAACTGTCAGGAGAAACTGAATCGTCTTCAAATATATTTTTAGGCAAAGAACTGTCATGTTGGGTACTCAAAGATAGAGATGTTGATGGTTTGTCAATAACCTTAACATTGGGCAACTGTCTAACAGCACTCGCGCTTATAACCGGAACGGTAAAACGTGACGGGAGAATTGAACCTAATTGAGCATTGTTACCGCTAACGATGGTGATAGCACCGGAAGTGTTTACCAGTTTGGGTACTAGAACATTGCTTCGTAATGGAGAATGTTGGAGAATTATACTTGTCAATTTTGGAGTTGTTCCAGGCGTCGCGTTGCCTAAAATTTTAGTGCCGGGCGGAAGGATAACTTCGGCGTTTACCTTGGATGTTTCAGGCCCACTATTGGCAACACTTGTTATAATAGGTGTTGTAGTAAATAGTGACACTTTCGGTTGCTGTATTCGCTGAACTTGCTGTTTCTGTATAACTTGAATACTTTGTTTCTGCGCTTCGCTGTAAATGGTCGTGTACTTGTGGAAGTCACTAACGTCAGTCACACTGATCATGGATGCTTTTAAAATTTTGTCCTTTCTCGAGCCTTCGTCTATCAATTCTTCAAAATCTTCTTTTGTTGATATTTGTTCTTCTTGGAGTTTCAAAGGCTGCTCCACCATAACAACTTCAGTTTCATCATAGCTTGTAGATTCAAGTTCTTCCGGGTCCTCATGAGAAGGATCTACGTGCATTTCTTCTTGCTCGGGAGATTCCGGGGCGTCTGCCATTAACGAACTTACTTCTTGGATATTATATTTCTTAGTTTTGCCTTGCATAATGAATTCATCATCACTTGTTGTTGGGCTACGAATTACAATATGCATATTTTCCTCAGTATATTCACCTTCCATTTCCTCATCTGGAATATAAAATCACATATGTATAAAGAAATAATGAAATAAAAGTTAAAAGTAAAAGTTGTTACTATAATTCCGTCCAAATTTAAATGGTGGCAACTGTAGAAAGATAACGCAATCTACAATAATACCAACTGAAGAGTAAATTCGCGCCAGGAATTTCAGCTAAACTTATATAGAATAAAACATATTATGTACCTAACATAGCCACTCTAATGCACAGACCTTTGAACATTTATTAGATTCGAAGAATTGGAAACCAAAGGCCAGTTTCGATATTGTTAGATCTCGTCAGTTTGGTATATCCAACTCGAATGCTAACAAATGTTCCCACAAGTAAGTACTAAAGAATTCTTTAGTTTTTGACATTTTGAAATTTCCATTTACTTCAAACTTTCTATTTTTTTTCAATAATGACTTTTTCCAAATTTGGATTTAATCTGACAATTTTAACCATTTCTAAATTCTCTTTTCTAGGCAATTAATTTCGCTTATTCTCATTTTATTGCAAAACCTCGATTTTGAAAATTTCGACCTTTTTTCATAATTTCCACTTTTTGTAAACATTTCAACAAAATTTACCGCGTATTAACTTTTTTAGAAAAATTCATTTTTGTTGAAACCTTTAACCTTGTTAGAAATATTTACTTATGTTGTTTATGAAAATTTTAACCTTTTTAAAATGTTGAATCTTTCAAAATATAGATTTTTCAGAACAGAATTCTGACTTTTTTGAAAACTTCAATTTTTTAACAAGTCGTTTTTCCCAAATTTTGATTTTTTCTTATAAACTTAGACTTTTTGAAATTTTCGAATCTTTTTAAGGATGTCAACTTCGAAAATTTCGAACTTTTTCACAATCTTCACCTTTTCTTTAAATTTAAATCATTTTTCAAAATTTTAACTTTTTCTCGAACCTCTGACTTTTTCTAAAGCTACAATTTCAAATTTAGGCTTTTTCTCCAAATTTAGACTTTTTTTTCGGTTCATTTACATTTCAACTTTTTTTAAAATTCCTCCTTTCAAAATGTCCATCTCTTTTTGAGTTTGAGTTAGAAATTTTTAACGTTATTTGAAAATTTCGACATTTCAAAATTTCCTTTTGTTCAAACAAAATTGTTTTTAAGACTCTAAGTTCTTATAAATTTAAGACTTTTTGAAATTTTTGAATGTTTTTCAAAATGCAAACACAAAAATTTCGAACTTTTTTATAATCTTTAATTTTTCTTTAAATTCCAATCATTTTTCAATATTTTGACTTTCTCTCGAAACTTGGACTTTTTTTAAAGCTATTTCGAAATTTAGACTTTTTCTCCAAATTTCGATTTTTTTTTTGGTTTTCTACATTTGAATCTGTTTTTAAAATCTCATCTGGTTGGAAAATTCTCTTTTCAAAATTTCCACAAATTTTTGAGTTTTTCGAAATTTTGACTTCCTTTTTGAAAAAACTAATTTTGGGTTTATAAAAAAAATATTTTAATTTTTTCACTATTTAATTCAAGTATCCTTTTCCACCTTGCCTAGGGCTTAAATTCTTGAAATCGACCCAGTACGTGTTTAAGTCATTTAGTCATTTCTTTACACAGTCTTGAGTTATAAAAGAATATTTTTAATCTTATTTCCACTTAAACTTTGATACTCCTTTTCCCCCTTTAAATGGTAAATATAAAAATTGCCAAAGCATATGCTCAATAATTATTTATTACATTCCTTATACAAAACGCTGGGTCATAAAATTTTTTTTTCTTTTTTTTTCTTTCCAACTTTTGATAGCCCATCTACCCCCTTATTAAAATCGACGTAACACGGGTTTCAGTATTTCTTTCGTACATTATTTACACAAAATTTCAGTTATAAAACGCATTATTAATTTGTTCCATGCCAAACTCGAAATTCGATTTCATCGTCTTTTACCCCTTTTGGGGCTGTATTTTTAAAATCGACCAACAAGGGTCTAATAATTTTTCTCGTAGATTATTTTCACGAAAGTTTAGGTTTGAAAAAGCATTATCAATTCTATTCCATTGAAACTTCATTTAACACCTTTTTACCTTCTTAGAGGTCGAATTTCCAAAAATCCTTTATTTCTCATCTACACGATGAAAGGAATCTTCTTTTCAAATATCATGTTTCTGACTTCAGTAGCTAAGGCTATGGGTTGATAATTAGGTTTTTCGGTCGATGAAAAATTCTCTCTTCATAATATTAGTAGAGAAATATAGATAGTATAGAACTATAGGATATGTCAGGAACTAGGTGAGATATTTTAAAACTGTTTTTACAAAAATACTACGATCAAAAATTACAATTTTTTTTTTATTTAACAGACTCGATATCTATAAAAGTTTAGAAGATCCCAAATGAAACATAAAAGGGCCGTCTTTTAAGTAGAATTTAAAAACAAATTTTACAAATTTCATTATTCTTGTAACTCATTAAATTACACAGTAATTGGTTGCTACAACATGTATATTGCGATGTTTCGACATCCATAATGCAAACTCAATTTACATTTATAATACCAGCTGTAATTAATATGGTAATTTCTTTGAAATATTTACAGTAAATGGGCAACATGTTTTTACATCTGTAAAGAAACTAATGCCGATAAAATCGATAAGATGCACAATTATACAACCTCTACAAAAACATCCAGATGAAATGAATGAACGTGAATTTAAACGTACTTATTTAAATGATATTAAATTAAATATAAAATTTTTTGATATTTCATTACACTCGACCAGATTTACTACACATTTCTCTTTTAAAAATTACCGATGTTTACGGAAACCGCAGCCGTTACCCTCATATCCCACACACTCGAATTCCACTCCAACTAACAGTGATAAGTTGTACAAACTCCCACCATGTCACTACTTTTGTTTTACGTGAATTGCCAACAGAATCCAGTTTTTATCCCAGTAGCAAATCGCTGAAGAAAAAGATGACTAACAAGTGTTAGAAGTGCACTTCAAATGACAGCATGTTTAATTTTATTTTCCATTGAAAGTTGATATGCCCCCTTATTTTACACATTAATAGGTGGTTTGTTAGAACCGCTCGACACGTTTCAATTTTGTTTAACCAATCCTGTTATGCTATCTAAAACATCTGGATAAACTGGATGACTTTTGCGGCGTTCTTATATTTTCAATCGAAACAAACTGCTGACGGAAATTACAAATAAAAATAAAAGAGATCCGCAATGATATGCAACAAGAGGAGAAAGAAATAAGAAAGGGAACACACGCAGAATGGAACAACAGTCACCAGCCAAAATTAGCTGCAATAAAATCTCAGTAAAACCTTAACGGAGAGGAACAGGATTATGAAGAGATGTTAAACAATTAAGGGGACACCATGACTAACAGAGATGAATTACATTGAACAAGTTTGGAACAGAACTGTTAGGGCGTTAAACCGGATCCAAACTTTAAAACAATTGACGAATGAGTTACAAACAATTTTGAAAGAAATGCACCAGATACAAATGCTTGGGAACGGAAACGAATTATAATTTATAATATAAAAACAGAATTTAAACAGAATTTAAAAACTCTCGAGTTTAAACAGAAAATGTTTAAACTAGAAATTCCGTTGTAAGCAAATAGAATGCAACCTAGATGCACTATGCAGCCCTCTAAGCTTGTATAGTGGATAATAGGTAGCCAAACTACCAACATTAGAATTTAGCCTTCTGGGACTTTCCTGAAAAGTAACCGCTTAGCTAAACGTTTGTGGTTCAACTGTTGGTAATTCGGCTACCTATGATCCACTATACATGCTTAGAGGGCTGCATACTGTAGTCTAGTTTGCATTTTATGGTACTTGCATATACGACACTTATTATAGTTCTACCTCCACATTTTGTCTATGGACCAATATGTGGCGGTAATCTTAAAAAGTCACAAGGATGTTCGTAGATTCTATATTTGCCAGAACATTTGTTGGCATTCAGTTTGGATATACCCACGGATTGGAGAAGGATAGTGCACGATCGAAGAAAACGGTGTCGAAAAAACGTCTAGAGAGAAGGTAGTAGGTTCTCCTGATATCAGGAGTGATGGATTTCTACTACCAATGAGAAACGAAGTAAATAAATATAGCTATTAAATAGCTGTTGAGGGAAAGAGAAAATAAATAGTCGGAGCCACTCTACTTTCTAGACGCACTTCGGTCAAATTTTTATACATGGCCAATATAGGGCGTGCATTATCCTTATTCTATAATCCGTGGATATACCAAACTGACGAGATCTAATAAGATCAAAAGCGATCTTTGAATTTCAAACTCAGAAGCTGATAAATGTTTAAACCACTGGTTTATCCATCAGAAATTTTGTTCTGAAAATAAAGATTTTTTTTTAATTTCCCGTTTAAAACCCTAATTTCATGTTTGTAAATTTTAGGTTTCTCTTAAAATTTGAACTTTTTTTTAAAAATTAGAAGTTTGAGCTTTTGAGTTACTGAAAATTTCAAGTTTTTGCAGAAATTTGACTTTTGTGTTTTGTAACTTATTTTTATTTTACTTTTTTGAATTTAAACCCAAATTCATAACTATTAAACTCTAATAAATACAACAAAAGATATTTAAAATTTCACGATGTTTCCATAAATTCCACACAGTAAGGGTTAAAAAATCTCAATTATTTAACCCAAAATATCGAGATTTTTTTTACCAAATTCTGTGAATTCATAATTTTTTTCTTATAAATCTAAGTTAAGCTTTCAATTTTTACTTAACTCCTTACAATGTAGGCTTTTTCTAGAAATGTTAATTTTGATTCGTAATTTCAGCTTTTATTTTAGAAATTCGTATATTTTTTTTAGAGAAGCTTGAATTCTTTTTACTATTTTACAGAAATGTGCACATTTCATTTTTACTTTTATTTTCCCTAAAATTAAGATAAGACACGAGACTTCTTTATTCATTCAAATTATTTTAAGCTTTTATCCAAAAAATTCAACTTCAATTTTCAAATCTCGAACGTCACTGTCGAAATTTCGCATTATTCCAGAAATTTAACCATTTAATATTCCTAATTTTGACTGTAACCTAATAAATTTAAACTGAAAATATCAGGACTTTTTTAAACATCCCCTCTATGAAATTGGCACTAAAATTTTGAATTTTTTGAGATGAATCTTTATAATTTTGACTTTTAAGCTTTTGAATTTAAACTGAAAATATCAAGATTTTTTCAAATCACTAGAACTATTCGTGCTTTTTTTAAATAAGTATATCTCCCCCTAAAATCTCAAATTCTTCTGGAAATTTTGATTTTGCATCGAAATTAGGGCTTTCATTATAGGTTAGTTTTTTTTCAAGATATTTAAAAATTCTTTTTAATTTCCGAGAAATTCATTTTAAAACTTAAAATTTCGAGTTAGCACATTCATTTTTACTTCCTTTTCGGTAAAATTTCGACCATTTCATTAAATTCGATATTTTCTAATTTTTAGGTCAAAATTTCAACTATTAATTTCCTAATTTTAACACTGTGCGGTTCAACTTGACACAGTGAGGACTTTTGTCCTCACTGTGTCAAGCTGGACTGACTTTTTTCTATAGAACTTCCAAGCTATGGAACTCGTTACCCAAAGGAATTTTCCCCAAAAAATTACGACCTATCCTTGTTTAAGACGGCGGTTCATCGCCATGTATCCTTGTTTCCGCATCCTACTCGCAGTGCTTTAAAGGCATAATGGGGTTACCCTTTGCGAGCGGATTAAGCTAAAAAAATGTATATATATTTGTCGAAATTTCGAGAAATGTTTGGTTAATCAATTTGTGTATTTTTAAAGTCGCCTTTGATCTTGAAATTTCAAATCTAAAGAAATGCTACAAGTTGAAAATATTTACGACCAACAACCATAGATAGGTTTCCACTTTCCTTTGCCTCATATTACTTAATGGATGTAAATTCCGTAGAGAATGTGCAACTGACTTTTAACTATATTTTATGAGAAACATTTTTGCTACATGCTAATTGAAAGAATATAGCTTGATGTACGCATGTCATGGAGAGGGCGCTTGTGTTTAACATATATGTAATACTTCTCTATGGCCAGCTCCGCTCTTTCTCGCCAGCCTTCACACGGGGCGATGAGTCGCAATGCGCATATGTTAGAAATCAGCTGTGCACGACCAAACATAAACACCTGTTTAACCCGCGCGTAGCGATTCGTTCATTTTGTTCATTCATGCGCAATACTCGCCAATCACCCATGTTCCATCTTTCTCGGATTTGTCAGAATAAACTCGCGAAGAGAATAGGGAGCTGGCCATATAGAAGCATTACGTATATGGTATTTAAGGGATGTTGTTATGCAACCCATTATACAAAGTTGAAAGTTACCTCACTACAGTGACTGTTGTAACTTTGTTTACATCATACATCTAGTTGAAACATCTAGTTGAAATTATCTACTGTTAAAAAATTTACGAAATTGACTCATAAAGCATTATTTTGTGTTCTCCTCTCCTAACACGCAAAATAATGTACACAACATGAGAAAAATGTTAGAACAATTTTATCTTCTCTTCCTTCTTTACACTTTAACCGCAGCCTTATTTTCATTAGCATTAGACATAGGAACAAACATGGTGAGATAGATAATTTATAAACAAATTCATACCTTTATCATCTGAATAGTGTTCTTCAGATATGTCCACCATATTGCCGTGAAATAAGAGGTACTCATCAGCAATTTGCACCGCCTCCAAAGGACTCGACATCACATCGCCCAGATCATTTTGCGAGAACGTCTCAATAACCGAAATTTCGTCCCCATCATTGGCAGCAGCTGAATTCAGCGACACTTCTGTAGATAACACAGTATGGTTATCATCATCATATTCCATCAAGTCTTCGCAACGTATTTGTTTATCGGTGGGACTATCCGAAGATGTCGACTCTTTGTTATTAAAACCACTTTCGACGGACTTTTTAATTTGTAGCTTTTGAGCAGGCGATAGACGACTGATTGAAGCAGGAGGTGGAGTTACTGGCGGTGTGCTTGAACTGTCGTCGAAATCGTTGTAATCGACACTTACTAGTGAACCCATCTTGTTAATTGATGCCGGATTGTGCTTTTAACGAGGGTTTCTTTTTTAAAATTGACACTTTGCTTAAATGAGATTCTTTTTTCAACTTCGGTAGCCCAGAAGACGCTTGTTCAGCTATTGGTTTTTCTGATTCTTTCGTTACATTACCTGGAACAAAATAAAATACAGAATGAAGATATAGCCCTTTATTTTAATTTGTATGTAATGAGGGCACATACAGAGATTACATTAAAGTTAAATATTACTTACATTTACGTCATATTTTCAAATTATTTAATTAAATAGAATTTAAAAAAAAAAGAAATTGCAAAAGTTCTGTTTCTCCAAAGATATTTAGTATATTTATTATAAATAAAATTATCATTATAAATATTATTATACATAAAATTAAATTGAAATAAATTCGTGCCACTATTACTCCTGTGCAAGATGTCCTGTCCTTAGCATGTTAACACCGGCGTGTACCACCTATACGTACAGTTAAAGAACGGGCTACATAATTTTTTGCAGATATTTTGCGATTTAGTATGCCATTAACATTTCCAGTCTAATAAAGTCTTAATTACCTAACTCTGTCAATGAGAAATCGTCAAAAAAAGTGGAAACCTTAAAAGAAGGAGCGAAATTTTCAAGAAGGGTCAAAATTTTAAACAATTCGAAATTTTCAAGAAAGTCCGGGTCAAAGAAAATCAAAATTTTCAAAGTCTCGATTTACAAAATGATTCAAGATTTTTAAGAGACAAAATGTTGGAAAAAAGTTGATATTTTTAAAGTCAAATTTTAGAAAACTCGAAATTTTGAAAAAGTCAAAATATTTAAAAATATCGAAATTTCAAAAATCAAAATGTTCAAAAGTCGTAATTTTCAAAGAAAAAAAAACAAAACTTTTTAAAAGAAGTCGAAATTAAAAGTTTTAAAAAAAGCCGGCATTTTGATATAGGAACCGAAATTTTTAAAGTTGAATCAAAACTTTGAAAATAAGTAGAAATTTTGAAATGTTGCAATTTTAGAAGTCGAAATCGTTAAGGCCAAAATTTGAAAAGCTCAAAAATTTTAAAGATATAGGAAAATTTCAAAAAAAAGTCAAAACCTACATTACCTATATTCAAAAATATCTTAATTAAAAAAAGTAAAGAATTTTTAAAATTAAAATTTACAATGATAAAATTTCACGAAAAATTTTAATTTTCCAAAAAAAAATTGTAAACTTAAAATTTTGAAAAAATGTTAAAACACCGAAAAAAACAAAATATTAAAAAAAACAAAATCAAAAGTCTAAATTTTGAAATTAAAATTTTAACAGAAATTTAATGAGAAATTTTGAAATGGCGAAATTTTCAGAAAGTGGACATTTTCCAAAAGTCGAATTTTTTAGGGAAAATTTGGAATTAAAAAAAAATGTTCAATTATTCTTCAGAAAAAAAATCGAAATAACTTTCAGAAAGTCAACATTTCGAGAAAAAGTAGAATACTTTGATTTTACTTTTTTAAAAAGGAAATCAAAATATTCAAAATAAATTAATTTAGTTTTTAGTTTTTATTTCAGTATGTACAAAAATTTAAAAATAAAAATATAGTAGAAGAATTTTTCAAAGTCAAACACAAAAAGTCCAAACTTCAAGAAAATGTCGAGATTTTTAATTTGACAAAATTTAAAAAACAGAAATTTTAAAATCTTTTAACTTTAAGAAAGAGTTGCAATTTTGATAAAAATGGTGAATTTGTAAAAAGTGGAAATTTTGAAACACCTATCGAATTTTTTTTTTACAAAAAAAAAATGAAACTTGAGAAAAAGACGAAATTTTTAAACCTAAATTTTCACAAAAATGTCCAAATTTTGACGAAGTGCAAATTTTAAGAGATGAATATTAAAAGTCGAAATTTTTAAAAATTCAAACACAAATCTTGTCACATGAAGCCAAGAAAGATTAAAAACAGAACAATATTTCTTGGTTTCAGGGGGCAAGATTTGTATTTTAATTTTTGAAGATAAGCAAGGACCAGTTCATTCCACCGAAGTTCAAAAATTCACGAAAAGTCGAATTATTTTTTAGAAAAATCGAAATCATTTACAGAAATATCCAAATATTGGATATTTCAAGAATTGAATATTTAATAAATTTAAATTTTAAGAACATTTAGAAATTTTCCTAAAAATCAAATTTTTCAAGTTAAAAAAACGTCGAATTTAAAAAAAAAACTCCAATTTTTCAAATAAAGTAATAATTTTTAAAAACAATCAAAAACTCACAATTTGGAGAACAGGTAAATTGTGACAACTGAAATTTGAAAAAAAAGTAGAAAATTTTAAATATTGAAAATTGTTTAAAGTCGATATTTACAAAACAATTAAAATTTTGGGCAGAGGTCGAAAACTTGGGGAGCCAAAATTTTCACAAAAAAGACAAAATTTGGAAAAAGTGGAAATTTTGAAATGACGAAAATTTCAAAGTTGAAATTTTTTAAAAAGTAAAAACTTGTCAAAGTTAAATGTTTAAGGAAAAGTGAACATTTTCAAAAAAAATTATTATTCTTCAGAAAATTCGATAAAATTTTCAAGAATCAAAGATGTTTTGAATGAATTTTTAAATGAATTTGAAAAAATTCGGTTTTCATGAGAAAAATCGAATATTTCAAGTTATAAAAGAACCAAAAATTTCAAAGAAAAAGTTTAAATTTTGATTTTTTTTAATTAAGTCCGGAAAACTTCGCGATAAAGTCGAAGCTTTCAAAAAGCTGAATTTTTCAAAAGTAAAACCTTGAGAAAAAGTAAGTTTTGTATAAAAGTAGAAACTCTGAAAAACAAATTAGAAATTAAAGAAAAACCGAAAAATTCTAAATGTCAAGTTTCAAAAAAGATCGAAAATTTCAATTAAAACAACTAAAAATTTTGAAGTTTTCAAAACATCTACCCGATCTTTTTTTTTCAAAATATTAATATGAAAGGAATTTTTCAAAAGTCTGAATTTCAAAGAAAAGTCGAAATTTTGAGATCGAAATGTTCTGTGAACCGCAATGTTATTAAAAACGTCAGAATTTTCAAAAAAGTGAAGATTAAAAAAAATTCGAAATTCAAAAATAAAATATCAAAATATTCAAAAAAACGACACTTTTACAAAAATTGCAAATTACATGAAAGTCGGAACTTTGGTAAAAATTCTAAATTTTAAAGTCGAAATTTTTAAAAATTTCTTTTTTTAACAAAATTAAAATTTTCAAAAAAACAATCTCTATTATTCAGAAGAATAAATACAGTTTTCAAAAAAGTGAAAATTCCGAGAAAATTAAAAAGATCCAACTTGAATATACAAGGTGAATCCAAAAGTAGTACCATAAATTCATTTGTATTTTAGAGCCCAAAATAAGACGAAAAGTTTATATAAACATATGTCATAAAACACTTTGTTTCTGAGTTAGAGGGTGTGGAAAATTAGTTCCTGATTATAATTTTTAATTAAGAGTTTAATTTAAGTGTACAGATAATTAAATGAAATTTGGCACAACTACATACCTTTCCGTGACCTTTCCAAAAATCTAAAAATTAATTAACACAACTTAACCACTGGTGAGCATACCTAGGGGGCAGTGCTTAAAACCTGTTTTATTTATTTTGCATGCACTGCTGTTGCAGCTTCTAATAAAAGTTTTTACATAAAAAAGGTACTTCTAGTGAGATTCGATATTGTCAGCGGTTTTCAAGTAAAATGCATTTTTATGTCTCGATGCATTAAAAACGTTCGCCCAAAAATCCCGGATTTGACACATAGTTGGGTTACCAAAATTAATCTCCTTTATAAAATATTTTTTAATGAAAACATATTTTAAGAAGTTTATTTGTAAGCACAGAGCAAAAATTAATATTTTGTCATATAAATTATATACTAAGCATCATTATTTAATATCAAAACTTTGAAGTAAAAGATCATGTCACCAAAAATAGAACATGATTTTAAAACTGTTGTAGATGCAAAAGTCTGTCATCAGCTCATTCAGGTCTTAGAACTACTAAACTTTCTTCTTCTTTTTCTTCTCTTTTTCTTTCTTTTTTTCAAATTTAATTACTGATTAATCTATCTTTTTCAGATTAAAAAAGCATTACATACCTGGCGGTGTTGGGACCCTCTTCGCTCCTCTACCAAAACCCCACATGGGGGCGCCACCTCTTAATCCAAGTTTACAATATCTGATTTTTTCAAAACCAGGAGGCAACGGCACTGGATTCAATGGGTTATTTGGATTCCCTCCCCCACTTTGCATATTTTCTGGTGTATAGCTAGCTCTAGGGGTGCTAGGATTTTCCAAGCTAGTCGGCCTCTCGGGCATTGCTGGACTGCAGCTGCTGTTAGCACTTGGTGGTCTTCTCATACCCATCGGCGACTGTATTTGACTCAAAAGAGGACTGCGAGGCACCGGACTCGGAGATTGATGGTGTTGCTGAGTCATTGGGCTGCTGGGAGGTTGATGACTTACTGCTGATTGATGATATACTGGACTTCTTGGAACGGGGGAATTTGGCGTTTGTGGTTGACTGTTACTGAAGCTGACCATTGGGCTTCTAGGTGGCATCGGAGATGGTGGCATGGAATGCGGTGACATGATCTATAAATTGAGAATAATTTGTAAGTAATTTGAATTCCTTTCGTTTACTGATATGAAATGACTTTGGTTAAAATATACTTAAAAACGGAAATGTTACCATAGGACTTTTTGGTGGCATGGGAGATTTTGGTGGATTATTAATCTGTTGTTGTTGCTGCTGCTGCTGTTGGTGATTCATCCTAACTTGAGCCTGCATCTGAGCAATATGCTGTTGCTGTTGTTTAGCTAACTGTTGCTGCTGCTGTATCATCAACTGATGCTGTTGTGGTGTCAAAGGTTGAGGTTGGGCAACACCTACTTGTATTTGTTGTTGTTGTTGCTGCTGCTGCTGCTGTTGTTGCTGTTGCTGCTGTTGTTGCTGCTGTTGCTGCTGCTGAACTTGTTGTCTAATAATATTTCTTTGCTTAATCAACTGCACAGCGGCTCTTTGGAACTGATGAGCGATAGTCTCACTTTGCTGCTGTTGTTGGGCAAGACCTTCCAAAGTTTGTTGGTGAGACTGCTGAAGCACTTGCTGCTGCTGCTGTTGTTGTTGTTGCATAAGATTTTGTTGGTGTAACTGTTTCTGTAAGAGTTGTTGGGTAATGCTAGGCTGCTGAGATGGAGGCGGGCTGTTTAATGGTGACGGAGTACCGACTTTCGGATATCCGGAAAGGACCGATGGTAAACGAGACAATCTTTGCTGATCTGTAGGTGTCCTCACAAAGCGCATTTGGGGAGTACCAGGACGTAAATCACTCATGTAACCAACAGGACTAGTGACAACCCTATAGTAGAAAAATTTTATTTTAACCAAAGTAATTCTTAGATTGACGTACAATTTACGTCTACGTAGATACGCATTCTACTGTTATGAATATGGGTAATGCGCTAAGATTTCATGGTTTATAAAATTTTCAACACAAGAAAAGTTTTGGAACAGACTTTCTAAGCAATTTATTTCTATCAATCAAAGACATCTTTAAAGGATAATTTGTCGCATAATGAGGATATGTTCTCTTATTCCCGCAAATTGTATTATATTTCTAATTTATAAATTAGTTATAATTTATTCACTAAACATTCAACTTACCTTCGATGTTGCGGTGATGTCATTCTAGGAGTAGCTGGAGGTGGCAAACAAACTTGAGAATGAGGAGAATGCACTGGACTATCTCCTTGAGTGGAATGGGGTGTGCCAATCCTTGGTGAGGGTTGCATAGGAGACATACCTCCTCCTGCGCTAGGCACGCTGCTGGGACTTTGCATAAGACTAGGCACTGATCCAGGTGAATGACTAATCATCGGACTTGGACTGTGCATCGGTGAACTCAATTGTTGTTGATGCTGTTGTGTCAATGGGGATGCAGATGGAGACATCATCGGAGACTGTTGAATTGGAGAGGACGTGGGTCTTGCCAATGGTGATGGGGCTGTCTGTTGACCGGGCAGATGCATCGGAGATGTTTGGGGCTGTTGTTGGTTCGCCCCTTGTTTTGCTTGCTTATTGCGGTATTCCTTCATATAGACCAGTAATAGTAATGGGACATTATATAAAGAGTTGCGATTATAGACATTGCTACTTTTAGACTATGCACTTTCTAAAATGTGCCTAAATGCTACCTACGATTGGGTGATTTTCCTAAGTGACCTATCAGTGAAAAACCAGTGGAATATATATGTGTATTGGACGTAACAGACTAATGGTATATTCTTTTTTATTTTTGTTTTCCTTATTTTTTTAAAATAGTTTACGATGGCCCTTGTAAGAGTCAAAGAAAAAACAAACGACATAGTATCTCAGTGATACGTAAAAAAATAATTTCCACTACAAAAAAGTGGTTATTTAAGGTGTGCAAAAAAATTATAAACCAATTAAGGTGCATTTCGTTATTATTACTAAAGATGACATCGCGTTTTCCCAAACAGGTTTATAAGAAATAACCACAATAATGGAGCAGAAAACATTTCTAAAGATGTTTGTAGTTTTGCCCAAACCCTAATTAGATCATAAAATTTTTTACTCATGGATAAATTAATGAAGTCAAAACAATTAGAAATTGACGTTTTGTTTCTTTTAGAAAACACTGGATCAAAAGCTCAGTGAATCAAGTAGCGAATCGCTGAAGACAATTTTAGAATCTTTTATGTAATACAAAATATTAATCAGACTTGGATTTGATTGGTCCGATCTTGTTTGTTTTTTTCTTTCATTTATTTCTTTACGATTTTTTTTCAAAATTTTGTGTTTACATTGGAAATACAGAGAAAAAATTTAAATTTATCGTTTAGAACAAGATTTCAATGTGCCCTCTTTTTTTTATTACTTAATTTTATACTTTTCCTGTAAATTTAATTTAATATCTAGATAAACTTACAAATCTTGAGGTAAATGTCGAAATTTCCATTAATATTTTGAAAATTTAGAGTTAAACTCAAAATGTCTCTGTTTTTACAAAGTTTTAAGTTTAATTTCGAAAATTTCATGTTTAAAGTTTAAACGTGTAGCAATATGTTGAAGTTTTAATTTTTGAAATTTTTTAAACCGACTTTTACTGAAAATTTGAACTTTTTCTCAAAAATTTCGACTTGAATTTCTTAATTTTTTTTTAATTCAAAATTTAAATTTTTAGTTAAGCATTTCGATTATTTCTTGAGGTTTTAACGTCTTAAAATTTTGTTTTTTTTTAAATTTCGAAATTTATGGTTTTATAAATTGATCCATAAATCTTGTCCCCTGAAACCAAGAAAGATTAAAAAATACAACAATAGCTGCTGTAACACCTTTCGATAGCCATACTATTATCTTCAGAGAGATACTAACTATCAAGTTAGTATTACAAATTTAGTATCTCTCTAAAGATGATAGCTTGGCTATGAAAACGCGTTAGAGCAACTGCTGTTGTGTTTTTTAAACGTTCTTGGTTTCAGGGGATAAGATTTCTATATCAATTTTTAAAGATAACCAAGGACCAGTTAATTAAGGTTTTATAGGCAAAATTAAGAAAATTGCTTTTGAAATTTCGACGTTTGACGTACGGCATCACCTTTTTTAGTCACAATTTTCCATTTAAGCAATATAAATAGTTATAAAAATCAAATAAAAAAAAAGAATTGCTATTTACAAAAAATGAGATGACACCATTGACAAAAATTCAGTAACCTCTGCGTAAATTTTTGCATATCAGAAGTGGCATTTTCGAAACAGAAAATGAATAAACATGTTAATGTAAGATACCAACTTTTTATTCCACCATGCAATGCAAAAAACTATTATTAAAAAGAAACGAAAAACGATGAAATCACTTTTGAAGTGAAAATTTCTTTAGGCACGTTGAGCAAATTTGGTAGGGGAAAAACGTATGGTTGGCGTTACCATCACGCTAATTTGCGTTACCAACATGGCCTAATGTTAATAACCGCATTATCTAGCTATGAATAAGATGTGTAATAGAATTAAAAATTCGTGATCGACGTCGGGTTTTGAACTTGCGAGCTCTCAACCTATCAAGCAACATCCGTCGGCTTAACTCACTGAGCTATACAATATAGATTTTAACCGGCTTTAAGGGTGTTGGTCCCTTGAGCGTGTCTTTCCTTCAAGCAGTCGTTAAAAAATAAATATAGTCAAGTAAATTCGAGTCTTTCTTGAAATTTGGATTTTTTCCTGAAATTTTTCGAGGGTTCGCCTTTTGTTTTCGAAATTGCGACAAAATTTGACTCTTCCTGGGAAATCTCGAATTGTCACCAAATTTCGAAATTTTTCTCGAAATTTCGATCTCTTTCTTAAAATGTCGATCTTTTCCTCAAAATTTTGATTTTTTAATTTCAAAAGTAGTTCGGGTTTTCGAAACTTTCGATTTTTACCTTGAAAATCGTCTTTTTCTCCGAAATTTCGGTATTTTTCAAAATGTTAAAAAAGGCCATATTTTTATACTAAATTTGATATCCTGAAAATTTCGACTTTATCCCAAAACTGTTTTTTTTTTTTCATTATAATTCGTCTTTTTCTAAATTACTTTATACTCAAAATTTTGGGAATATTTTTGCGAAATTTAGAGAAAAATATTTCTTGTAATGTCGAGATTATGTCAAAATTTAAATGAAAATTAAAATTGTGAGCTTTTTTTCTCCAAATTCGATTTATTCTGGAAATTGAGACTTTTTCTCACAAAGTGTTCCAGTGAAAAACTCAACATTCGCATGCGAATATTGGAAATGAATATTCGCATTCGCATCGGCGAATGTGGGAAAATCAACATTTGTTACATCCCCTACTATCACTACTAATTTTAAATATCGCAAAGAAGTGGAGGTGTTAGGGTCCGATCTAGCGCTGACAAGCGTGACAAATGTCTAGGGCAGCAAAAATGAAGGTCACGTTAAGACGTAAACTTTACTGTATGGAAAGTCGGGATAAGTCACACCGCAGTCCTCGAAATTTAGAGTAAACTCGAAATTTCGAGTTTAAACTTGAAATGTTTTATTATTATTATTTGTTTTTATTGTTTAAATTTCCACTATTTTCAAACATTCGAATTGTAATTTTTAATTTTTCACAAAAAATTTTGATTTGAAATAAAGTCTTACAAATGAACTATATGATTTTTTAACACAACATTAAAAAAAAGTCGCTACCTAAAAATTTGGATTTTTTTTCTAAAATTTTAATTTTTTGTTGTTGACTGAAATGATTTTTCCTTAAAATAAGGTTCACATTTCGACTTTAAACGGGACATGTTGATTTTAAGGTCGCAATTTTTCCTTTAAATATATTAAGTTTTTTTTTGACTTCTACCATGGTAATCAAACGTCAACTTAATGCAAAATATCAAGAGTAAAATAAAAAATTCAAGAAAATTTTGTTCGCGTATCTCAAGTTATTATCCGCAAATTTTATTTTATTTCTATATTTCAACTATTTTTTGAAAATTTCAATTTTAAATCTAACTTGAAATTTCGCCCTTAAATTCAAAACAATTTAAGTAAACCTTAAAAAAACGTCAACATTTCTAAAAAATGTTTTTTCTTAAATTGAAATTGTGGAACTTTTTTCGAAAAAATATTTTTTAGTTCCAAATTATTATGAAGTTTTAATGCTAAATTTCTACTTGAAACGTGAAATCCTTGGAATCATTATCTATAGAAATGTTATTTCCAGTAATTTATAATTATATTTTGCACACTTTAAATTGTTGCTACGAATTTCAAGTTAGTAGTAGTCAAAAAAAAAAACCTTTCGTTCGAAAAAATAAAACATTTTTTCTATATGAAAATTTCGAATTCTCGATTTGTAGACTTTACAAATGAATTTTTGTTTTTTTAACTCGATAAATTTATTTTTCATTAAGGTTCCGTTTTGTAATTGAAACGAGACTTGTTATAAAATTTCGCGTGTAAATTCAAAATTTCGAGGTTAAAAATCTAAATTTAAAAAAGAAATCATTTGGAAAATTCCATTTTATAAAAAAAAAATTAGTTACTATAATACAGGATGTCCGGAAAGTAATCGGGCGCAGCTTAAATGTAGCTTCCTGTGGTCAAATAGAACTGATTTAGTCCAAACGTGCTTGGTTTAGAAGTTACAAGCATTCAAAGAAAAAAGAAATGTTTCTTGTTCTGGGTATAATTCAGAAATGAAACTTCGAATCATGTTGAAATTGGGTATAGTTATGTTTTAGGTAAGTACAAGCATTGCAAAGGAGTAAATAGTGCCGCATATTGTAGATGGCGCTGTCGACAGATTTCTTCGATCTATCGTTTGGATTTATCGTATTTTTTTTGCTGGTCCTATTCTGATACGTTTAACTGAAAATAATGATAGAGCAACTAATTCTCCGTAGAAAAGCTGCACTTATTTTAAGTTGATGCAATGTACTCTTTTCAGTAAAAACGTGTTTGAAAATTTCCGAAAATTAAACTACGTGAAATAAATTTTCTAATGCGATCAAGTTACGAAGTTACCACTTGTCAAAATGACACTGATATACCTAAAAACAAATTTGTTAAAAAGCCTATCAAACCACAATAATATTAATAATTTGAAAATAATTACCCATTACATTTACACTTTGCACAATCACACAACGAGATTTACTAAGTCAGAACAACAATTAGTTTTAATCTGATAGGCTTTCAAACAAATTTTCTTTAGTTTCAGTATATCAACATAATTTTGACAAGTGGTAACTTCGTAATTTAATGGAATTAGAAATTTTATTTCAAATATTTTAATGTGTGGAAATTTTCAAACACGTTTTTGCCAAAAACGGTGCAGTGTATCAACTTGAAAAAAGTATAGCTTCGCTACGCAAAATTGACTGCTCTTTCATAATGTTTAGTCAAACGTATCAGAATAAGAGCAGCAAAAAAAGATGCGATAAAAAAAGAAATACAAAAAAAAACTGCCGACCCCGCCCTCTACAATATGCGACACCATTTACTTATACTTATCTAAAACATAACTGTACCAAATTTCAGTACGATTGGACGTTTCGTTTCTGAATTATACGCACAAAAAAACATTTTTTTTCTTTGAAGACCTGTAACTTCTAAACGAGGCACTTTTGAACTAAGTTAAATTTGTGTAAATCGGTTCTATTTGATCATAGGAAGCTGTATTTAAGTTGGGTCCCATTACTTGCCGGACACTCTGTATAACATCTCAAAGATTTTTTCCGAAATTTCAATTTTCATCTGGAATTTTCGCCTCTAAAAAACGAAACATTTTTTTTCATTCCATATTTTTTGGAATTTAAGATGGCATTTAGAAATTTCGGGCTTTTTCCAGAAAAAAATATTTCTTAATATTTCGAATTATTGCTTTGAATGAATTTTGAATTATTAGAAGGTGGTTTTGCGACGTGCAAGTTTAATTTTTAAAAAATATTTCAAATATTTCAAAAATCTAATTTTAATTTTAAAAATTTCACTTTAAATTCGAAATTCAGAAAATAATTTTTTTTTCGAAAACTCCCAATTTTTTTAACAAATTTTCATTTCACTAGTGAAAAATCTATCAATTTACTCCATTTGCAATCAATTTTTTTGCGTTTTTTTTTTAACTTTTAATTTCATGTTTCGAATTTTGCTCTTTACTAAAATTTTATGAGCTTAAGAAATACAGCTTTTTTTATTAATTTGATAGACATACTGAATTTAAACTGAATTCTTTTAAAATTAGGAAACTTGTCACAAAACTAATGAAAAATCCAAAAGTTTTACTTTTTTTTAAAAGGAGTTTTTGAAACTGGAAATTTTTTTAATTTGGAGCTTAAACATGAATATTTTTTGTAAATATTGAATTTCTTTCTAAAATTTTAACTTTTTCTACAATTATGATCATTTATTCTAAACTTTCACTTTCATTTCAAAATGTAAATTTTTTCTTACAAGCATCGAGGTTTTTGTATTTCTATTTTAACCCTTAAGTGTGGACAATTCATTTTCATGCAAAAACTAGTAGTTCACAAAAATTAAAATAAATAATAAAATAACAGTAGCCCCGGTAGGCTTAAGGGTCACAGAATTCCAAAGATTGATGATTAAAAAAGGAACTCCCGCCGCCGACTATCCGAGGGTTGCAACGAGGAGCTCCACGGACCACATGCGGACCGCGGACCGTCTGTTACTGACCGCTACTCCAAAGTGTTAAATAAGGCCATTATAAACTTTGCTCCAAACTTAGCACCGGTATGTACTGAGGTGTTTTGTCAGGGGACAAATGTTTTAATGTGTCGCTTTTAACAGTGTCCCACACTGAACCCAAATTTGCATTGTGTATTCGCATTTTAAAATTGGCTACCTAACTTAAGAGGATCATTTGTACAACATGCTTATTAAAGAAATTATTGGTGAAAACGCAGGTTATGTACAATGTAACTAAGATTACAAAGGTCACTAGTGTGAGGTAACTTTCATTCTTGTATTATGGGCTGTATAGCAACAAATCTCTTTGCTTTATCAGAAGTCCTCAATATTTATCTGTTAATTTTTTTTTAATATTGCTATGCAACCCTTAGTAGAAAAATAAAAGATTTGTTTTAAGGTCAGCAAATATTTCTTGCAAACCAACAAGGAAACCAATTTCCTTCTAGATCATATAAAATTAATTATGAGAAGAATAAACTTGTTACAATCTGATATGTCATTCGTTTTTTCTTTGCTCTGAAGATACTTTGGAGATAATGAATGAAGGAAGTAGTTAAATTGAATGTTTGACTTCCAAATTTCATGTAATCATAAAATACGTCTATACAGGATGATTTAAAATTCGAAGTACATACGGATTTTAAGAGCGTATTCTTGGGGTAAAAATAAGACTGTTTCTTCCTTTAATCATGTGTCCTAAAGTGGGTGGCATTTTAGGACACATGTTTGTAGAAAGGAAAAGCCTTATTTTTAACCCCAATTTTGAATCACCCTGCATATTTCTTGTAATTTTTGTAAAATCTTTTATCGATTTCGTTTTCCGAACTGCACATTTTTATGTCGTGATTCAAAACATACATAGCGATTGTTATATAGCATAACCATAAAAAGTTGCCGAGAACATGGTCAAAGATAATGTGGTAGGAAAAAACATTACAAGATATTTAGATCATTAAAACACCACAAACTGTCTCAATTTCATTTCAAAAACAGAAAAAACTTAACGGAACCAGTAAATACTTGAGATCACATCACAGCCAATAAAAACCTAATATACTATAACTTAAACGGTCTAACATTTGTTTAAAGTGAACCGTAGGTTTGATTTGTTGCTTGCATGTGGAAACAGGAAACCAAGATAAGATTTTTAGGCAGCTTATTAAACTGAAGCAGACTGGCACAACGCGCTCGCTAGATCGATTGGTGCATCTAAGATTAGCAGTGCCTATGTAAAAGACAGATACCTGTATTAACATGCTATGTTGCCTCATTTGCTTCCTACTGGATTCGAGATGTTTTTGCAATATGGCCTGCTCTGACGAGATTCTTTGCAATTCAGTGGCATCAGCTTCGGCCAGCTGATTGCCCGATTTCCTCAATTGACGCTGCTTACTATTCAGTGACTGAAATAATCAAAATCCGTGAATAGATCTCGGTTTGTTAAATATTAAATGTACCTTTCGTATCTTTCGCAACTTCTGCACTTCAGTTTCGTAAAATTTCAATTGCTCGGTAAGCACACTATGTTGATGATTCAGCCATTGCTCGTAAACCATCTGTGCTTGTTTGTCTTGCTCCGTTACGATGTTTTCTGGGGGTAAAGGTGGCGCTGCTAATAAATTTGCATTAAATGTTTGTATTCTTGGAGTTACATCAGCGACTGGTTGTGGGGTAGGTGTGGGGCATGGTCTATTCTGAGTGGTTTGCCATTGATTTTGAGATATCATCGACCCGGATGCTGCCATAAAAAATACATTTATACTTTCTTGAGACAATTTATAATTCTTTACTTACTTTGAATATTTGGCGAATTAGTATTAATTAAAGAACCACTGTTAAAAACATCGGCCTTCAGGCGTTCAAAGTCATGATCGCTCAAAAGTGTAGATTCGCTGCTTACAGATGAAGATTCTTGATTTTGTCCCTGATTTATGTTTTGTTTTTCTTGCTCTCGTTTTTCCTGTTCCAAAAGATCTTCTAATAAAAGAGGCTGTTCCTTAATAGTAAAAATTTTGATTATAGAGTGCCTTATGAATGCCGAATGGAAATTACACTGATTAATACATAGCAGTGTATTTTTCTGTTATCACTTTTTTACATAAATGGTGAAAATTTATATTTTTAACCAGTAAATCTTTTACTTATGAGCAAAATGAAACGGCATACTCCACAAATATGAAGAAGTCATATACAGGATGTGGTTGGTTGACGAGATGCAGGGGGTAAGGATTATGAATTTTAAGCTTATGTCCATCTTTCTCCTAGGGGGCGCTAGAATCGCCATATTATTTATGTAAATTAATACATATTTTTTGTTTATTAAGTTCCGTTCAAAACAAATAAAGAATATAGAAGAACGATCAATTCTACAAAGAAAAGATACGTCTGTTTGAGTCGTCTAAAACTGTAGGTTTTTAAGATATATGCATTAAAAAGTTTTAATGTATTTTTTTACGATTTCTTAAGGCGCAGATACTATAATATTTTTTTAAATTTGAAGAATTTCGTAAGAAAGAATCAAATTATCTTCAGGAGTGGCGGTAAATAATCCAAGAAGCTGCAAATACATTTAAAAATAATAGGAAAATTCTGATTTTGACATTTAAGAAAGTGAAATTTAAAATTTATTGAAGTAGGTGGTAGACACTTGCAACATTCGGTTTAAAGTTTGTTATTGTCGCTAATACCAATCATGTTAATAGTTATTTACTGTGGCTTTGATTCCTTCTCCGTATTTTTGCATATTTTAAAAAGTAAAAAATCATAATAAATTACATTGAACCTTTTAAATGCAAACTGCAAAATGCAAAAACTGAAAGCTTTAGGCGACCCAAAGGGCAGTACCTTTTTTTGTTGAATTGATTGTTCTTTTATAATATCGACCTGCTTCAAGCGTAACTCAACAGATAAAAAAAATATGTTTTAATTTACGTAATAATAATGTGAAACTAGCGCCCTCTAGGGGCAGAGTCAAAATAAACCTAATATTCGTAATTCTTACACCGAAAAACATAAAATTCCCAAATATTAAATTGATAGCATCAAAACTTTTGCACTTATTGGGAAATTTCAGAATAAAATTTAAACTTTAAATCCCCTGTATCTCTTAAACCAGCGACTTTACTATTAGGCATGTTGAGCTCAATCGTAATATTTTGGTGTATAGTGTCACCAGTTTAGAGCTAGCCCATTTTTCTGGCTCACCCTGTATCTTTTAATCTATTTTGTAACTTTTTTTCTAAATATACATTACAAAGACGTAGCTTTTGTGTAACTGATTTTGCTAACCCAATTAATTTTAAATTAGCTCTTCAATGAGAAATGTAATATGTATTCAAGTCAGCAACACATATACTTCTTCCAGGATTAGACCCTTTCAACGAACTATCAAGTGCTCGGCGCATCGTCAGCAAAAGTTAAACTTACCTGCCATGCAGATAAATAATAATAATAACAACAACTTAAACTGGCAAAAATACTTGTTTTTTAATTAACTAAACCACGGGCAAATATTTCGAGATTGAAAAACATTTCTAAAAGTTTTAAGAATAAAACTCGACATTTAAGGATAAAAGGCGTTTGGGTAATTAAAATTCAAAATGTTTAGAAATAAATTGGAAATTCAAATTTAATATTAAAATTTCGGGGAAAAAATTGGAACTTTAAAAAACATCCGCTTTGACTTGACATTTTTAAGAATAGGTTGAAATTTTTTTATAAAACATGAAATTCCTCAAAACACTGGCTTCACCACAGAGTTTTCAAACAAAAAGTACGAAGAGACTGCTGGAATTATGTAAAAAAGAAAAATACTGGAAACAACACAGAATTTATTTAGACTATTTTCAATTTCACTTCAATTTTTTTGAAATATGTGGTTGAAGTTTTAAAGTTCTAACCAAACTTTTAAGGAAAAAAGACAAAATTTCGATGCTACAGAAAATTTCTAGAAATGTTAAGAATAAAGCTCAACATTTAAAGAAAGAAATTTCGGGAATTAAAACTGGAGATGTTTAGAAAAGAGCAAAATTTTAAATTTAAAATCGAAATATCGAAAAAAATAAAACTGAAATTTATAAGAAAAAGTTCACTTAGAGTTGATATTTTAAAAATATGTTGAAATTTTCCTAAAAGTTAACTTTTTAAAAACAATTTAGAAATTATTAAAAACATTTCTAATTTAACATCCGCAAAATTATGGAAATAAAGGCAAATACCAAAAAAAACTTACAATTTTGAGGTTCGAATCAAACTTAGAGAAAAAAGTGAAAACTCGAATTAATTTCGAAATAAAGTCAACCTTTCCATCAGAATCGAAATTCCGCAAAAAAATTTAAAAGAACAAAAAATTTGAACAATACGGATAAAAATCTCGAAATTTATTTAAAAAAATTAGAATTTTCATGGTTAACACAGTAAATTTTTAACACAGTAAATTGATGATGAAACGTCTATTCATGTTAAAATTTCTTTATTTTTCTTTTTTATATTTTAAAAAAAAATTTTATTTTTAAGTATTTCTTCCTCATTGTTCCCTTTCCATGTTATGTACTGCTGACGAGCTCAAATGAGAGCGAAACATCGATGTTTTTTATGTATTTTTATATTTCCTAAATTATCAAAAAATCAAAAATTTTTATTTTTTTCATATTTAATTTTTGGTCTCCTATTTTTCATTATTCCTTTCTATGTAAAATAAACTAACCTCTTAATTTGTAAACTGTCATGAAGTGACGTTTTTAATAAATTTAAATATCACGTAGTCGCATTTCAAAAATTGTTTAGAAAATTGTCAACAAACCATAAAAAAATTTAAATATTTCCAAACTGGGCCGAAGAAATGTTAAATAAATTGAAAAAAACATTAAAGTCAAATTCAAAAAAAAATAAGAATCTTAGAGAAAAAAAACAACTAAAAATGTAAATTAGCAGCTTGCAGAAAGAAGTTAAAATTTCAAAAAACTAGTTGAAATTATTTAAACAAATTCTCGATAGCTGGAGTTTAGGCTTAAGAGATTAAATTTGAAATGCTGAAAAACAGAAATCGGTATTTATAGAAAACTTTCGTAATATTTCGATCTTAAATTATAAAACTTTACAATTTCAGAAAAACAAAAAAATGCAAATTTTAAGTTAAAAATTTAAGGAAAAAGTAGATATTTCGAAATACGACTCAAAATTTCAAAAAACAAAAATGAATAATCGCAATAAAACAGAAATTAAACCAAAAACAGTTCCAAAGTGACATTTCGAGGAAGAATAATTCGGAATTTCGAGATTAAACCCGAAATTTTACAAAAAAAAATGGTTGTAAATTCCCTGACCACCAACGCCCAGAGCTGTTGCTCGGCTTACTCACCCCGACTCGACCTAGCGAGGGGTCTGCAAACCTCGTAAAAAATTAAAATAAATAAAAAACTTTACATTTCGGCTTTGAGATTGCCATTTCTGTTTTCCACTAAAATTTTGGGTTTAACTTCAACATTTCAACTTTTTCTAGACATTTTTGGTCTTATTATACATATTATTCCAAACTTCGATTTTAGTTTGTCGAGCTAAAACCCAAAATATCGCAACTATTTTAAAATAACTTTTAAGTATTTTTTTAAAGTTTCGATCATTTTCTCTAAATATAAACATTCTTATCCACAACTTTGACAGAAGTTCTTTTGAATTGACATGCCTGATGTTTAATGTTTAACCTCCAATCCAGATAATAAAAGTCGATTTTTTTCCCTTTTTTTTTAAAGTTTAATCCACTCGCAAATGGCAACCCCATTATGCCTTCAAAGCATGCGAGTAGGATGCGGAAACAAGGATAGATGGCGATGAAGTTAATCCATAAAAAAATTTTCTTTTAAAGTTTGGACTTCAATCTAGAAAAGGCCCACTTTTTTCGAAATGCCGCCTTATATCCAAAAATTAGAAATCTAAATGCCAGCTTTATAAATCCCATTTTTTTTTTCAAAATTGCCAATTCTTTGGTAATTTTTTACATTTAAAATTTCAGGTTGGTTTTCCAAATTTCCACTTTAAGGCCGGTCGCATAGTACGAAATCCTGGTTGGTTTGCAGAATGAAAAATTCAGGTTCAAATGGACGCATTTCTATGAAACTTCAGGAATCGGGGCCTGTGCGACCAGTGACTGAATTCTAAATTTGAATGTCTGATTCGTAAACCTGATCTGAATTACGTATGTGTGCGGCCTAACTAATATTTCTGGACATTTTCCCCTTTTTTTTTTCTACAGTTTGATTTTAACCTCGAAATGTCGAATTCGTTTCCAAATTTTAACTTTAATTTCGAAAATTTTTCACGTAAATTTAATTGAAAGTTTGTTTTTTCCTACAACTTCAATTATAAGCGTTAGTATTTTTTTGTAAATTTCAACTTTTCTTCCGAAATTCTAATTTTTTTTACAAAAAATTAAACTGAAACTCAAATTACAAAGTGCGAGGTAAATTTTTTGAAATGTGCGTTCTAAAGTCTTGAATTTTCTGGAAATGTTGACTTTTTTTCCAATTTTAGACTTAAACCTTGAAATATTGACGAATTATTTCTCGATTTTTTTTTCCATTTCAAGTTTACAAACTCAATTTTTTTCTAATTTCGATCGTAAAGTCGAATTTTTTAAATTAATTTTTTTGCTATGATCTATGTTTTTTGGATCTCAATATGATGACTTTCTACAAAATATTGACTATTTTCGAAATTTCCACTTTTTTTCAAAATTTCGAGTTCGGATTCAAACTGCATTTCGGAATTACTTTTTTGAAATTGCTGCCTGAAATACTAAATTTGTCTTCAAAATTTTCACTATTTTTTCAATTAAGTCGATTTTTTTTTTGTTAATTTCAAATCTTTCTTGAGTAGCGATTATACTACTCTTATACATGAAGCGACAGGTCTGCATAAGAATGTCTACCCAATGCAGGTCATTTTATTTAAAAAAAAAACAAACACAAGGCCTACATAAAAATAAGAAGACATCACAGTTTTTGAGGTTTTGAAATAAGATGGGAATGGAAAGATATTTTGCTTAAAAGTTTGCTACGAACGATAAAGTGAAAAAACTGTACTTTGTATTTAATACTTCTATATTGCCAGCTCCGAGTTTTAAGTGGGTGCACAACACCTGTCTATTTCTACTCGGCTTCTCTCCGGGGATGATTCCCAATGAGCAGGAGTTCGGAATCAGACGTGCGTGTAAACATCAATGTGTCGTCTGCGCAAGACTCGTAGTCTCCGTAGACTTGCCTAGCTTTATCCTTTACTATGCAGACAGTTGTTGCTTACGGAGAGAATAAAGAGCTGGCAATATAGAAGTAATTTGGCATATTTAGGCTAAAGTAAAGACATAATTAAACTGCCAATGTTCAAAAAATTGAACAATAAGGTCCCTTTCCCTTTGTGGAGTGTACCAGATCATTTTGCAGTAAAAGGAATAAGTAAATTGTGTGTCACGTTTTATTAATACTGTACAATAAGCATGCACCTAAGATTTGAGAATGGGTTATTACATTCTGGTGTTATGTACAAGGTGGAT
This sequence comes from Dastarcus helophoroides, assembly GCA_028583605.1. NCBI lineage: Eukaryota > Metazoa > Arthropoda > Insecta > Coleoptera > Bothrideridae > Dastarcus > Dastarcus helophoroides. Next base: position 2,277,156 of record CM053329.1, read on the forward strand.
TAAACCAAACTAGATCTCTGAGGCGATGTAATTAACATATCGTATCATTGTTTACACTATCTTAAAAACGCCAATACCAAATTATATAACTTTTTGAGCTAATTATGTTAATCAGAAAATTTTAAATCAAAAAATATTGTTACACTTTTAGACATCCGACGAGGAGCGGCAACTGGAAAAGTAATTATCAACGAAACATGAAGATTTGTTTCGAATCAACATCTAAAATTTCTGTAAATTACAGAATATAATCTTCTTTGTTGATTATAAGGATATGACTATAAATAATATGCAGCTTTAAGGAGACTAATTTAATTAAAAAAATGTAAAACTAGAACAAGATATTAAGTATCAATTCATTCGTTAATGTAATTTTTGAATTTTTATTACGCGAACATTTTTAAATACAAGAATACCTTTAAAGTTTGTAATATCCCAAGAGTATTGACAAGAGGAAAAAGAAATATCAATAAAACACATAGATTTTTTTCGCAAATTCGTTCTAAAATCGGTAACACATAACCAGTTGACTCATGCAAAACTGAATTATTGATGCTATTCTAAACCAGGGCTTCTTAATCTTTTTTCATTCACGACCCCATTTATGACTGATTTTTTTTTTAAATATTCGTTTTGACAAATAAAACTTTTTTTGAAATTTTTGACTTCAAAATTGCGCCTTTTTAAAAAATTTTACCTTTTTAAAAAAAATTCGTTTTTGTTCCAATTTTTTCTGAAAATTTTGACTTATTTAACTTTTTTTTCGATTTATTTTAAAATACCGATCCCAAGTTTTTAACAAACTCGATTCTTATTGGAAAATTACGACTTTTTAAAAAATTTCGACATTTTAAAATATCCCTTTTTTTTGGAAATTTAGACTTTTTCTCAAAATGTTCACTTCATTTTGGAAATTTAGACTTCTTTTGGATTTTTCCGAAATTTCAACTTTTTTTTTGAAATTTTCAAAATTTAGATTTTTTCTTGACTATATATATATAACCTTTTTTAAAATTTTACTGCTTACTGAAAATATATACCTTTTTTTTTTTCAAATTACGCAGGCCCACAAAAATAAAGAGATATGTGCTGGGGGCCGGAATATGATTTTATGGGGTATTTTTTTCTGCTGAATACGAATCTAAAGTCAAAAATTGGGGTCAATGAGCAAATAACCCAGAAAAGCCCAAAAAAAAACGATAAAAGTATCGTCACTTATCGGCTTTTTGGGTTTTCTTGGATTATTTACTCATTGACCTCCAATTTTAACTTCAATTCGTATTCAGCGGGAAAAAAGTCCCCAGAAAATCATAGTCCGGCCCCCAGTACAGACCACTTTTTTTGTGGACCTGTGTCATCATTAAAAATTTTGATTCTTTTTGTAGACTTTTTTCAAAATTTCAATTATTTTTCTCCACTTTTTTTCCAACATTTTGACATTTTTTCAACATTTCGACTATTTGAAGAACCTGTCTTTCAAGATTTTTATTGAAAATTTTATTTATTATTTATTTTATTATTTCACCTTAGTTTAAAATTTCGAATTTAAAATTTTCCAAAGACTAAATAGACTGAACGCTGCAGGGTAACCAGTCAAGGCAGTTTGAAGCCTGGCGAAAGCGCAGCTCGCAACGCGCTCTTATTCGTTAGCAGACCTTTGCGAAGACAACATCGGTTTTTTTATCAAATAGGCATTAAATGTGAAAAAATGTATTGTGGAACACTGTCGGAACATAAGTGAATATATTAGTGAAGGAAAATCAAGAGTTTCATTCTTTTGGTAGGTAAAAATAAAATATATAAATATTCAATTATCAATGTGCGCGAGTCGCCGTTTCACTGCAGTCATCACATATTTGCAGCATCGGCTTAACAATATTGTGCACACGCGTCACGTATTGAAATTCGAAATTAAAAAAAAATCGAATTTTTAAAAAATCAAGTTTGAGAAATAGTAAAAATTTGAATAAAAGTCGAAATATAAAAAAAATTCGAATTTTTCATAAAAGTTAAAACAAAAATAGTCAAAATGTTGACAAAAGTCAAGTCGAAATTTTCAAACAATGGATTTGGAACTTATTGAAAATTTCGACCTTTGTACTATTTCTCAAGGTTTTGACTTTTTGAAAAATTCGATTTTTTTTTCAAAAATGTACACTTCATGTAAATTTGACTCTTTAACAATTTTATTTTCTTTTTGAGAAATTGGATTTTTTACAAAATTTCTTCTCAGAATTTCGACGTTTTCAGAAAATGTCGACATTTTATAATCCACGAAGTTTTAATTTTTTCAAAACTACGACTTTTCTTGAAAAGGAATTTTACATGAGCATTCTTAAGTTTTTATTTATTGTTAAACTAGCAAATTTTGTTTTGTCAATATCTTAACTATATAAATTATGACTAAGACACCTTTACCTTATAACTACAGAATTAATGGCATTAAAAAAAAATTGTTGTTCATCTAATCAACTGATATATCGCCTGTTAAAGATATCTTGGGACGCAAAATAAATATCTTCCATTAAGATCTCACAGCCATAAAATTTGGCTTCACGACCTCATCTGGTGTCACAACCCACAGTTCAAGAAGCCCTGTTCTAAGCAATTTTTTACACCGTGCTTCCACTTGGTAGATGTAAATTATGATTGATTTTAATTGGTTAGGTCTTCTTGTTTAATTTTGCCTCTTGCATAATATATTGTTTATTTCATTAGTGCTTGTAATCCATAACAATTTGCAAAATTCCCGAACTTGAAATAGACATGTAAACTAATACATGTAATACATATAAATTGAATACAACTTGTTTTTTGTAATCTCAGGTTAATAAAAAAATTAAATGTAGAGTATCTAAAAAAACATTGTTTTGTTTCTATTTCTCTCAGAAATTTCGAGTTTTTTTTTTTTTCAGTTATCATTTCTTATAATATCCAAAATTAATTACGAATCCCAAAATTAGCAATTTTTATTACAGAAATTTGTTTTCATGGCTGTTTTAATTAAAAAATACATAAACTTAAAATTAGTTTAAAAAATATTTATTTCAAAATTTTATACGAGCCGATCAAATTTCTCCTCTGTTCGCTAGAGCAGCAGTTGAGAATGGTTGGCATAAAAGCCTACCAAACTATACCTAAGTCCATTATTCCCAATAGCTGAAGTACCACCTTATACAAAACAGAACCAATATTGCTCCACTTAATGTTACAAACATGTCACAACTGTATTAAATAATAAAAATCCAAAAATTCCTGTATCAGATTATTTCAGTATTAAGGAGATGCAAATTTAGAAGACTTTCACGAAAATGAAAAGGATCATAGTGCAAGTAGTGCTAGCTAAATTCTAATGTTTTGCTGCCTTGTGTTAAATAAAGATGTGATCTCACCTCCAGGAGCAAGGGGCGTCGCATGTGGGCGTGGCCCGGCATGGACATGGAATGATGGACGAGTCCTCCACCAACCTGATGTGGAATGGGCCCCATTCTCAATCCCATCTACCACACACATGCAAGCAACAACACCATAACCTCAACCAATGTTAGTAAAAAATAAAAAGATGATTACCCGCCCCCAGATAAAATGTGTCATAGTAGTTCAAGTTTTACAAATTTTGCCCTCCCATTAATTGAGACATTATTTTATTGAATTATATGAAAAAAGAACAACAATATTAAAACATGCTGGTAAATAAATCAACTCTTACCTGCTGCTGTTGTTGCTGGGAAGTCGATGTAGACCCTGGATAAGGAGGTGGCGGCCCAGGATATGGCGGTGGTGGTGGGGGTGGCACTGTAGCCATTCTAGGCGGAACGCCAATGGTTCCAGCACCGGTATGTAAAGAAGCATTGGCAGCAGCCACATTTAGCATTCTGGGTATATTCTGTCCAATACGCATTTGCAATTTCTGATTTTGTACTGTAAATACCATACAATTGACAATTTGCATTAACAACAGTTTTTATCACAGATAATACTTACATTGAGACATTAGAATTCTTTGGTAATTTTGAGGAACTTGGAGTTGGACGTTGTTATTTTGAGTAACAATTCCAACTACGCCATCTGGTGTTTGAAGTCTAGAACCAGGCGGCATGGGCCTGTTTTGAGCGGCAGCTTGTTGCACCTGTTGTAGCATATGCTGATGTATCTGGTGTAGTAGCGGTGCATTATTTTGAGGGTGCGGTTGGCTTTGCGGTTGGGACACTGCCAAAGGTGGTGGTTGATTGTTAGAAATTTGAGAAGTAGCTGCAACTGGCTGCGCAATGCTATTTGTCCCCATAATGGTTGATGGTGTTGCTGATGGAGGTGCTACAGGGGGAGTTGGTTTATTTATCGGTTTACCCGATGGGGATTGTGCTGGTGGTTGAATGACTGCAGGTTGCTGTTGCTGAGGCTGCGAAGGTTTTGACACGTTTTGTTTATCTTTTTTATCATTTTTAACTGGTTCTTCTTCTAGTTCCAAGTCGAGAATATTAGTTTTCTCCCCAGCTAGAGCTTCTAGTTCTGGATCAGCATATTCCAAAATATTGAAGTCGGCCCCCATTTCAGCTAAAAACGTGATCTCATTAAATAACTGTCTTAATTAATAAAATATATGAATGCATATATCTAATTCAGGGAATTTTAGAAAAATTTCCATATTATTAAAATGGATTGAGATTTGTAATAGTTTTGAAATGTTTCTCAGTTGTTGCCATGCTCTACACGATTTCTGCGCCAGGTGTAAATAAAGTATTCAAATCCAAGTCAAATATTGCAGAACTTACCCAAAAGCTCATCGTCATCTTCACCTAATCCTCCAAGTATATCACTGACTCCTTGCAGTTCAACCATAGTTCCGGTTTCTTGTTCCAGTTTCTCTAGTTCAGCAGTAACATTATCCGGTATCTCTTGTTCGCTGGACATACTAGGTGAAGCTGTTGCCTGTGATACAGGAGCAGTGGGAGTGGCTGCCATCTGATGTTGTACAGTTAACTGCGATCTAACTTGCTGCTGCATCTGTTGCTGAGCCAAACCTAAGGCGATACGTGGGCCGGCTACTTGATTATCACCAACCATGCGTGCCTGGAAAGCCGGATTTCTTTGAAGAAATTGCTCATATCTTTCTGCTGCCGCCGGACGAACCACATTCGGTAAACGAACGCCACCTACCGCTTGGAAACCTTGTGTTTGATTTTGTGCTTGTTGCATAGGTAAAGATGACGGATGCGGTAAACGATTCTGAAAAAATTAAGAACACTATTACCGTTTTGTTATATGAAGTAACCTCCAATATCTTATACCCTGGCAAGTAAAAACTAAATGTACAAATGCAATGCAACATTCAATAACAATTAACTGCATTTTAGGTGCAATATATACCTTATTTTGTTGTTGTTGTATCAGGAGCCTCATCCGAGCATCCAATCCTTGTAATCTAGGTTCGATTTGTTGCATCCGTATCCCTATTAGCGGACTTGTGGGACGCGTTAAATTAGCCAAAGGAGTAACCAGCCTCGGTCGCGGCAAACCAGGTGGAGGAAGAGGTTGCCTAAATGTACCCTCGCCTGTAGGTGTGGGGGTCGAGCTAACAACAGCAGCTTCCCCTTCCTGACTTTCCGTGGGTGGCCAGACACGTTGTTGGCCTTTACCGGCTAACACTTGGTCATCGAGTTTTTTAAATTGTTGTCGTTGCAATAAATCGCGCAAATGATGATTCACATCCGCTCCTGCGGGCACTGAAGGTCGCGGTAATTGGAACTGAGGCTTAGGGGTAGCTGGCTGCTGCGCGTAAGGGTCCGAAGGGAGACGCGTCTGATATACAGGCGATTCGATTTTCGGCGTCACCGATGGCTGTACGAAGGGATCCGTTTGCTGCTGCTGTGGGTCGTTTACGGGTGTGCTGGCAGCTGAGGTAAAATCGTGAGCAACTTGCGATGGTGTTGAAGGTCTTATTGTAGTAGAATGAGCTGGATGGGTAAAAGTCGGTGACTTTATACTTAATGGATTGTTGAACGGTCTGGAGTTTGGAGACGGTGAAGCAACTGGACTTAACTCTTGAGGAGTCGTAGACACTTGCAACGGACTAGGTTGCTGCTGCAAGAATTGTTGACTTGACTCCGAAATGGAGCGCTGAACTCGGGCAATGGCTGCAAGAGATTTACAAAAAAGTGGAAGTTTGGAAAAAAGGTTATATTTTCAAAAATCACAATTTTCAAGAGTCGAAATTTTAAAAAAATGAAATTTTTCGAAAAAGTGGAAATTTACAAATAAAAACAGAATTCATCACATAGTCAAAAAATGTATAGCTCGAAATATTCAAAAAGTCGAAATCATCAATAAGTCAAAATGTTCAAAAGAAGTCGAAATTTACATCAAAATTTAAAAATTTTGAGAAAAGGACTTTAAAAAAAATGTCAAAGTCCGCATTTTGAGAAAGAATCGAAATTTGTAAAATAAGTCAAAATTCGGGGTAAATTTTGAAACAAGCACTGGAAATTTTGAAATGTCAATATATTCAAAAAAAGATCAAAATTTTCAAAAAAAAATAGCATTTTCAAAAAAGACTACTAAAAATCTAGAACAAAATAGGAAACTTAAAAAAGAATCAAATATTTAGAAAACTCTAAATTTTGCCAAGACAAAGTTTTGATAAAAATAGGAATTTGAAAAGTGGAAATGTTGAAATGTCGAATTTTTTTAAAGACAAATTCACAGAGAAGTTAAAATATCTAGAAAAGCCGAGAACACAAAAAGTAAAAGTTTGCAAAAAAATGGAAGTATTAAAATGTCAAAACTACTAAAAAAATCAAAAATTCCAAAATTTTAAAGACATTCTTAAAAAAAATCGAATTATTCAAAAAAGAGTCAAACTAATTTTCAAAAAATATGGAACTTGGAGAAAAAAAGTGTTTAAAATAATCAATTTTTCAAAATTTAAGTCAAAATTTTAGAAAAAATTCAAAATTTGGAAAAAATCAATTCTTCAAAAAAAGTAAAAACTTTAAGAAAGTCGAAATTTCCAAATAATAAAAATGTTCAAAATACAACTGTGTACATAAGTTAAATTTTGAGGAAATGCAAAAATGTTGGAAAAAAATTTTCAATATTTATCAATATTTTGAATAAAATTCGAATTTTTAAGAAAAGTGGGAAATTCTGGAAAAAGTGAAAATTGTAAAAGAAATTTTGCAAAGTCCAAGTTTAAAATCTTGACACTGAAGTTTCCAACAACAAAAAATCTGCAAACACATTGAAATGTTCAAAAAAACTCGAAATTTGCAAAACTATCAAAATTTTGAATAAAAGTCGGAATTTTTAAAAAGTCGCCATTTTAAAAAAGATTTACAACCAAAATTTTTAAAAAAATCAAAATATTTAAACAAGGTCGATATTACATCTAACATTTCGAAAAAAGGTGAGTTTTGAAAGTTTGAATTTTCAAGAAAAAGGACTTTTTTAAATAAATTTAAAAATTTTTAAAAAGGCAAAATTTTTCAAAATATTTAAACTTTTGGAAAAAAAGCTAAAATTTTAGGAAAAAAACTAAAATCTTCAAAAGTGTTTAAAAGTTTAGGGATAGTCGAAATTTAAAAAAACAAATGTGGAAATTCTGGAAGAGAAAATTTGAATTTCAAAAAAAGTATGGTAAATTTTGAAATGACAAAATTTCGGGAAAAAAAACGTTTGTAAAGAACCTAGTCAGCAAATACGTCGAAACGTTCGAGAAACTCAAAATTTGTAAAATAAACATCGAAATTTTTAAAACATTAAAATTCTTCACAAAATAAAATGGGGCAAATTTGAGAAAAAGCCGAAATTTTCAAAGTATATGTAAGTCAAAATTTTAAAAAACCAAATTTTAAAGAGGTGGGAATTTTGGAGAAAAATGGGAAAATTCTAGGAAAAAATACTAATTTTGACAAAAGTGGATTTTGGAATGTCAAGTTTCAAAAAAGTCAAAATTTGAAAAAAAAATATAGTCACGTCTAAATGTCCAAGAAAATGTATAAAAATCAAAATTTTCAACAAAAGATAGATTCTTAAAAAAAGAAAAAATCAGAATTTTTAAAGATAAAATTTTGAAAAAGGTGAAGACAAATCAATCGAAATTTTGGAGAAAAAAAGTTAAAATATTCAAAGCAGTTCCAAATCTTAAAATAAAAATCGAATTATCCAACCAAATTTTCAGAAATTTGAAGTCCGTGAAAAAAATCGAAATTTAAAAAAAATGCCAAATTTTGAGTTTTATGTAAAATTTTTGACTTAAAATTCAAAAAAATTTAACACTTGTAAATTTCAACCTTTGAAAATATGTAGACCTGTCAAAATTTCTCCTTTGTTTTCAAACTCCCATTTTTATCAAAATTTCGACCTTTGGCTTGTTTAGATCTGGACATTGATTTGATTGTTTTTGAATATTTCGATTTTTTTGACAATTTCGCCTTTTTTTGAATATTTTAACATTTTTTTTTTGTTGGAAATGTCGACTCTTTCAGAACTTTAATGTTTTTTTTTTAACTTTCAGTTGAAAATTTGTACTTTGAAAATTTAGACACACCAAAATTCTTTTTTGTATAAAATTTTACTTTTTACAACTTGTTTTTTCAAAATTTACATTTACAGCGTTGCTCGCTTGTAAAGAATATCGAGGGTTTCATCTAATTTGTAATTTTTCTAAAAATTTCATTGTATTAAAGATTTCGATTTTCTTTTTTGAATATTTCGAATTTTGATAGGTTTTTTCTGATAATTTCCACATTTTTTTAAGATCACAATAACCTGCAGGTGCTGTTCTTCCAGCGTACCTGAAGAAGTAATAATGGGTAAAGGGGAGAAATGACATTACACTAGTATATGATAGCTAATATGGGATTATAAGTTCCGACAGAATAGATCCCTGGGGTACCCCTCATCGTAAATGGGGAAGGAATGCCAAAACAAAGTTTATCTACTTAATTAAATTACGCATTTAAAATAAATAAATTTGAAACATACATTCCGTACCTTGGACACGCTGCTCATGAATGACATGTTGCTGTTGTTGCTGCTGTTGCTGACGCATGGCCTGCAGTTGCTTCCATTGCCTTTCTTGTTCGGCCTCCCTGGCTGATTTCTGCTGTAGAGCTGCCTTTTCTTGATCCTAAAATACAACAGGGTAAGAAGACCAACATTAAAATTAAATTACTCATAACACTACTGAGCTCCCAGAAATAACACAAAAGTACAAAACCAAGACAGCAATCACCTATTCAGTTGCAAAAAGCTAATATTTAACAAAAGATACATGCAATTAACGAAAGGCGGAGATTTTTTTGTAACAGGAAATGGAATGCGACATTGAACAAAAATTCGGAAAAAAAAGACAAATATGATTATTTACTACTACTTTTAAGAATGGTTAGAGTTAGTGCTAAATAATTCCGAAACTTTTAATTAAATTCTTCTAAAATCACATGTTAGAAATTGTATAGCTCTGTTACCTGTGAATAACTGGGATAAAGGGAGGAAACGTTTGATACTGGTGGGCACTTCAATTAAGTAGTAAGTTGATTCGCGAAAAAAATTTGCATTTATTCCGCTGTAATTATATTTTTGAAAATCATTAAAAACATAACTTTAAGTGCCGTTTACTTTTTAAAATGGGAATAATCCGCATGCAAAAATACTGAACATTTTGTAAAAAAAAATAATAATAAACATTTGCCATTACACTTATGATACCAAAATTATAAAAAAAGTTGCAAAATATTGGCCAACCACAAAAGACAACTTTAAAATTAAGCTGTAAATAAAAGTTGTCACACAGAACCAATGGGTTCTCACCAGCTGTGGCTGAGGTGGAGGTTCGTAATTTTCCTGACAGAGGGAGGGAAGAGTTCGCATTATCTCCGAAGGGGTCAATACGCGTATTTGCTGATCGGTCGCTATAACCGGCGAGGTAGGGAGGAGCGTTCTAGGAGTGGGAGGGACTTCGCCCGTAGTTGGTGGTTGATATAGGGGATTAACAGTGACATTTGGTGCGGGGCCTCTGTGATCACCTGGCACAGGAGGTGGACCGTGCATCGTGAATTGTTGAAGAGTTGAAGGATGCGGAGTGGTAAGGACAGGAGCGGCAGTTGAAACCACTGGTGATGTAAGGACAGATACAGAGCTAGTGGTTGTAACAGTAGTGGTAATTGTGGAAGCTGTGGTTAGTGAAGGCCGCGGTTGTTGTTGGGTGCACACCTCTGACACTGTAGTCGTCACGATGGTTGGGGCTATCTGGGCAGGCAAGCTCAAGGAAGGCCCTGGGGGCGTAGTCGATACCTTGGTTGTTGTAGACGATGTGTTACTGCTCGTCTCCTTGCTGATCTGCGACTAGAGGGGTGATAACACACATGTACAAACTAGTGATGACAAACGAAAGGTCTTTGCAAGCTAGGCAAGCATTTTTTCTAAGGGCCTTATGTGGCGGAGGATATATTCTTGAAGGCACATATACTAACATGTACGTTGCACATGGTTAGTGACAAAACCCACATCACCCTTCATTCAGTTAGGATAAGTTTCATCACAAACTTCATAATTGTATCAGATTTTAATTTTTACAAAATCATAAATTTAAATAACTTAGGATATATTAGGGATTAAGCTCTTATCTCTGTTTTTCATCATATGTACATCACAATTTAAATATATAACACAATTATTTTTAAAACGTACCAGCATCACCATTAAATAAAAAAAAATGTCTTACATGAAACTTTTCAGGCATAACTTTAGGTTTAAAATTCATCAATACAGAAAAAAAGTATCACAAATTCCCTTTTGTCGCGTTGTAAGTTCTAACTAAATAACCAGAAGTTTACCAAAAAGTTTTATCCATTAATCAATTATTTAAGTAACATGTAATATGAAATTTGTGATAAAAATTAGAATTTCCAAAAAAGCTCAATTTTAAAAATCTAGTTACAACTTTCAGAAAAAGTCGCATGTTAAGATAAATAGTAAAATTTTGAAATAAAAGTGCGAAATTTCGAGAATAAAATTAAAAATTTTCCAGAGAAAGTTAATTTTAAGAACAAAAAATTTGAAATATTGAAAAAATCTAAAAAATGCAGACGAATTTTAGGAGAAAAAGTGTTCATTTAATATTAAATATATTTGATTTCGAGATAAACATGAAAATCTCAAGAAAAAGTCAAACTTTCCGAAGTCGAGATTTTGGGAAAAATCAAGATTAAGAAAAATAACGGAAAAAATGCGAAACTTCGAGAAGCAAACAAAATGCCAAAATTGAGCAAAAATTATAAATTTTCCAGTAACATTTTATGAAGAAAAGTCGAATTTTTGCAAATATGAAGTCGAAGTTTTAAAAAAATGGCGATTTAAAAAAAAATGGCAATTTTTGAAAAAATGGTCGAAATTCTGAGAGAAGAATTTTGTGCAAAAAGACGACATTTCCAGAATAAAATAGAAATGTTACCTAGAAAGTAAAATTTTGAGAAAATAATCAAATTTTGGGAAAATAGTCAAATTTTTGGGAACATAATCAAATTTTGAAACAAATCGTTAGGAAAAATGAATTTTCAAAAAAAAACTAAATTCTGAGAAAAAGACCAACTTCGAGGAAAAACTTGAGATTTCCAATAACTGAAAGAGCATGATAATGTATGTCAGATACTCCGACGCGAAGCGAAATGTGGCACGCAATTGGGAGACTGGCGGCTTAGAGAGATAGATAGCAAGATGAACTGGCGTCACTCTGTGCAAAATATACGGCACCGTTTCAAAAAAACTTTTTTTGGTTAATTATTTGCCACTTTTTGGTAACCTTAATTTCTTTTCCCCTGCTTTTGTTTCATTTTCAAATTCGTATTTTTTGTTTGCTTTTTTAGAATTTGCATGTCTTTCTGCATTTGGTGACCCTAACTCTTACAGGGTTTAGAATTGAAAAAGTTCAACAAAATATCATAATTTCATAATTTTTCCGATTCTTATATTAAATAATTTAATACAATTTTTAAACCAGCGTCTGTAATTAAAATGAAATTTTTGCCAGTATATCTTTGATTTTGGTTTTTGGTAAGTATTTCATTTTAGCTACTTATTAGATATCTTTAAAAATAACCTTAAAAAATGATTGATAAAAATCAGTACACTTATGATTTCCCGAAATTCTCCGAATCTAACCCCTATAAATTTAATTTTACCGAATGCAGAAAGTTAAGTTTTTTTCCAAAAGAGCAAATAAAAAATTCAGGTGCCATTTGAAAATTCGAAAATTAGTTACCACACCGACAAAATAAGAGCCAAGAAAACAAAATGAAAGTCAGTGGAAAATGACAAATAATTAACCAAAAAAGGTTCATCTGACACATCTTTTCTATAAAAATGTTTAAAAAAGATACAGCTAATGTTCTACACATACTTCGGACCCTGAAAAACCAAACGGCTCGTCTGTCTATTAATATCATTTTTTATTCTTAAATATACAAAAAGAATTTTGTTTCAATTACTTTGGACACAAGATATTCATTTAATAGAAACTGATCAAGTTCATTAAAAAATACCTACTCTGCACAGTTCATTGTTCATTTCTCTTAAAACAAAATCTGCACTAAACTAACAAGGAAAGGTCGCGAAGTGTCCGGCGCCGATTTTGCTAATTTTTGGATATGTTTTAAAGGACCAAAATCTAAGAGACACGTATTTTTTTTTATCGGCTGATAAACGGTTTTAAGGGTAGTTTTACCCCCTCAAACTTGAGGCAAAAAATGCAGATTTTGCTGTTTCTCGAATACCACAAATGATATTCGAGTCGTTTTTTTTCCAAAAGTTTTGCTTTAACGAGAAATAAAAGAAAAACTTTTTTTTTTAATTTTTCCACCCCCCTAATGGGGGCAAAGTACCCCATTTAGAAGTTTTTTAATCATAAAAATGGTAATTACGTTAGTAAAATTCTGAAAAAAATATATGTTATTTTATACGCCAAAACTAATTTTACCTGTTTTTGGATTTTGTCGAAAAAAATTTATTTGGGGGGTAAACACCAGTTACACGAATACGTGTATGATAGGATGTACTTTTATGATTTTTGTTTTATTTTTTTTCTGAAGCGAAGTATTTCGACGAGAAACTAAAAAAATCATTTTTTAAGATTCTTTCTGTAACCCCTCATCCCCACCCTCCACCCTTCCCTTATAGGAGGGTGAGCTACCTACTTAAAAAACTGGAAAATTCGAGATTATTATGATCCCTCTAGTATCTAACTAATTTTTCCTGTTTTTGGATTTTGTCGAAAAAAATTTATTTGGGGGGTAAACACCACTTACACGAATACGTGTATGATAGGATGTATTTTTATGATTTTTGTTTTATTTTTTTCTGAAGCGAAGTATTTCGACGAGAAACTAAAAAAATCATTTTTTAAGATTCTTTCTGTGACCCCTCATCCCCACCCTCCACCCTTCCCTTATAGGAGGGTGAGCTACCTACTTAAAAAACTGGAAAATTCGAGATTATTATGATCCCTCTAGTATCTATATACACCAAAAGAAAAGTTTACCAAATTTTTTAACCCCACCCCTCCTGATAGGGGTGAATTACCCCTTATGAAATTTTTAATTAACAAGAAAATAGTCATTATAACAGCTAAATTTTGAAAAATAAATATTATTTTATACATCAAAATTAATTTTACTTTTATTTGGGTTTTGGTGAAGGACAATATTTTAGGGGTAAACACCCTTTAGGTCAAACACGTATATAATAGGATGTATTTCTATGATTTTTAATTCGTTTTTTATCTGAAACGAAGTATTTCAACGAGGAATTAGACAATTAATTTTTTTGAACTTTTCCAGTCACCTCTCTTCCTCTCTCTCCACCTTATCTTACCAGAGGGTGAGTCATCTACTAAAAAAACCGGAAATTCGAGATCATTACGATCTCTTTTTATACACCGAAAAAAATTCTAAATTTTTGCATCTTCGTAAGGGGATAAACAACTCCTTTCTGAGGTTTTTAAGTATTCAAAAAATTGTCATTATAACAGTAAAATTTTGAAAAAAAAAAACACTATATTTTATAACCCAAACTTATTTTATTAAATTTTTTTGGGGTTTGTCGAAGAAAAATTTTTGGGGGTAAACACCCTTTAGAGCAAATATGTGTATAAAATATCTATATAAAAACTGCGGTCAGTTGCCTGAACTTTATAAAAATTTAGAAGTTTTGTATATTAGATATACCTACACAAGAAATATGGGAATTTACCAAAACATTTAAGTGCATATTATTATGGCGGTAAAGATATTCGTTTCTTTTTTCCTGGAACGAAATATTTCAACAAGAAACAATAAAAATAATTTTTCCGAATTTTTCCAGCCACACATCGCGTCCTATTTCTATCAGAAGGATAAGTCACCTGGGATGGGAAATGCAAAAATTTAAAACCTTTCTAAGCTCTGTTTTGTGGTATCTAGAGAGACAGCAATGATCTCGAATTTCCAGTTTTTCAAGTAGATAGCTAACTGGCTCATTCTACTGGTATGCCAACACGAAGGGTGGGAACGGTAGAATCAAAATTTAAAAATAATATTTTTCTACCTTCTTTAAAATACTTCGTTTCAAAAATAACGAGCCGAAAATTATACAAAAATATCTCCTATTGTATATAAATATTTGCGTTAAGGGTGTTCACCCCCAAAATATTTTCCTTCACCCAAACCCAAATACAGGTAAAATTAATGTTGATGTATAAAATAACATTTATTTTTTAAAATTGACCTGTTATGATGACTATTTCCTTGTTAATTAAAAATTTCATAAGGGGGTAATTTACCCCTATCAGGAGGGGTGGGGGTAAAAAAATTTGGTAAACTTTTTTTCGGTGTATATAGATAGTAGATGGATCATAATAATCTCGAATTTTCCGGTTTTTCTAAGTAGATAGCTCAGCCTCCTATAAGGAAAGGGTGAAGGGTGGGGATGAGGGGTCACCGAAAAAATCTTAAAAAATTATTTTATTAGTTTCTCGTCGAAATACTTCGCTTCGGAAAAAAAAATAAAACAAAAATCATAAAAATACATCCTATCATATACGTATTCGTGTAAGTGGTGTTTACCCCCAAAAAATTTTTTTTCGACAAAATCCAAAAACAAGTAAAATTAGTTTTGATGTATAAAATAACATATATTTTTTTCAAAATTTTGCTGACGTAATTACTATTTTTAGGATTAAAAAACTTCTAAATGGGGTAGTTTGCCCCCATGAGGGAGGCGGGAAAATTTTGAAACATTTTTTTTCTTTTATTTCTCGTCGAAACAAAACTTTTGAAAAAAGAAACGAGTCGAATATCATTTTTGGTATGTGAGAAACAACAAAATCTGCATTTTTTGCCCCAACTTTGAGGGGGTAAAACTACCCTTAAAACCGTTTATCAGCCGATAAAAAAAATACGTGTCTCTTAGATTTTGATCCTTTAAAACATATCCAAAAATTAGCAAAATCGGCGCCGGACACTTCGCGACCTTTCCTTGTAAGTTAAACTTTTCAACAAAAAAAAAAAAGGATTTACAAAATAGTTGAAATTTCCAAAGAAACTAGGACGTTCTCAAAAATTTTAACTTTTTTCTCGATTTAAGTTTGAAATAAAAAAATTATATTTATATTCCGAATTTTGAGAGAAGAGTTAAAATTTCAAATTTATGTAAGCTGTCTTCAACTTTTAACTGTTTTCGCAAAATTTATTTCTTTTTCTTAGAGATTTTCCTCGAAATTGCTATTTTACGTCTCAAAATTACGAGTGTATGATCAAAATTTTGGGAACCAAATGCGAAAGGTTGCTTTTTTTAAAACAAAAATTCGAATTTAATTTAGAAATACTATGAAAAAAAAAATTGGACGATTCAAATTTTCAAACTAACTAAAAATTGCAGAAACATCTCATTTTCTAAAGCATTTTTTTTAGTTTTGAGTGTTTATTCCAAATTCAAAATACACTAAATTAATTTATAATTATTAGTTTATTTTGTTTCGAATTTCCATTTTTTTTTATTAAAATTTGAAATGTATACATTAATTAGTAACCAAAACAAAGAGCTTTTTTCAGAAATAAATTTGAAATTTTCCATTTTTATTTCCATAAAACAAAAAAAAAACAATATCTATGAATTATTTATAAAAGTCTAAACTTTTCGAGAAAAAATCGCACTTTTTTTAGATAATATCGAAATTTGCAGAACAACGTAAAAATTTGGGAAACAAGTCAAAATTTGAAAAGAAACAAAAGGGATTTCTAAAAACAGCATATTTGCAGAAAAATAAGACATTTTGAAAGGTCTAATCTTTTGAGACAGAAAAAATCACCTTTTTCTAGAAAATCTCGAAATTTGAAGAAAAACATGGAAATTTGAGAAAGAAATCGAATCCTGAGAAAAAAATTAAAAATGTTTATAAAAAGCATGTTTACAGAAAAATAAGACATTTTGAGAAAAATCTTAAAATGTTCAGAAAAACAAAAGTAAAAGAAAAACTGAAACATCTCAATGAAGTCATCTCGACTTCGTGTTAGTTATGTAAGGGTAGCTCAGATTAATTTAGGATGCCCTAAGATATGTGAGCTTGATTTAGGTTAGGTTAGAATATGTTTACTGCACATGCGTCACAATTTGAATTTCCCGCCTTTTTGTGGTCCAGAATCTGTCTGTTACCATAAATGTATCTATTTAATTAATGTTAAACACTGATATTGAAAAAGTCAATATTTTGATAAATGTCAAAATTTCAACAAAAAAAACTCAAAACTTGAGACTTTCAAAAGTAGTCAAAATTTTGAAAAAGAAGATATTTGTAAAAAATCCAAATTTTAGAGATGAAATCGCCACATTCAAGAGATTTGAAAATTATGAAAAAATTGATAAATTTTCAAACTAATTCAAAGCAAAAAAAATTAAAATTTTGAAAAATTTGGAAATTTTCAGTCAAATTTTCAATAAAAACCAAAAACTTCAAAGCCGAAATATTGAATAAAGTCAAAATTATCAGACAGATCGAGATTTTTTTAAAATCGAAATATTGAAAAGTCAAAATTTCGGAAAAAGTTAACATTTTTGATAGTTAAAATTTTGGAGCAAAGTCGAATATTTTTTAAAAAGTTTATATTTTAGGTTGGAATTTTCAGATAAAATTAAAATTTTGAAAAAATGACAAAATTTTCGTAAAAGGTCAAGGTTTCCTAAAAAAAAAAACGAAATTTTGAAAAACTCTCAAAAATTAAAAAATAAAGAAATTTTCAGAAAAATAAATCGAAGAACAGGCTAAAATGTCAAAAAAGTCGACATTTTATAAAAACGTCTTGATTTCAAAAATTCGAAAGTTTGCAAAAAAAATCGAAATTATTAAGAATCGAAATTTTCAATACAAAAGTTATAATTCAAAAAGAAAGTTAAAAAAAAGTGAAATTTTGAAAATAGTCGAAAATAAATTTAAAAAGTCAAAAGTTTAAAAAGTCCGGGTTTAAAAATTCTACACTTTCAGAAAAAAAATTTTCAAAGGTTGGACATTTTGAAAAAATTTCAAAATTTTCAAAAAGATTTACAAAAAAACCAAAACATTGAAAAGTTGAAATTTTTACGAAAAGATGGAAAATTTTAAAACAGCACAGAGATCTTCGGAAAAGTCAAAACTTAAAAACAATGAGAATAATCAAGATTTTGAGTCTTAATTTTGAAATAAAATCCAACTTGTCAAAAAGCTTCAACATTATCAAAAATTGTCATTGTTAAGATTTCCAAGAAATCCAAAAATTTTTTTAAATTTTCAAAAAAAAAATCGAAATTTAGTATAAAGTTGTTGAAACGATCGGAATTTTGAGAGAAATTCAACCATTCGAAAACTCAAGATTTTCACAAAATCAAAATTTTGAAAAATTTTAAATTTTGAAAAAAAACCAAAAAGTCAAAATTTTTAATAATCCAAAATTATAGAAAGGTTGGTTCCAAAAAAAAAGAGAAATTTTCGATAACTACAAATTTTCAAAAATAGAGTCGAACTTTGGAGTTTAAACAATATTTAAGAGTAAATATTTCAAAAAAAATTGAAATATTGGAAAAATGTTTAAATGTTAAAAGAAAGCACTGGTTGTGATAATGAGTAGGATCGGGTACATATCAGCTAGTTTCTTAATAAAACTCAAAACTTTTCCCAGAAATGTCTAAATTTGAAGAAAAACATCGAGATTTGAGGAAAGTCATAATTTAAAAAAAAAAGAAGCTAAATTTCCATGGAAAAACATGTTCACAGCAAGGTAAATATTTCAATAAAAATTTTCAGAAAAACAAAAGCAAAACAAATTGAACATTTGAAAAAAGTTGGTAGTTAAGTAGGACTGAACGTATGTGTATAAAAAAAAGCATCTATTTAATCCTGCTTGATCATTTAGGAATTTAAAGGAGTTTATGATTATAAATCAGATACTGTAATTATTATTATTATAAACATATAATGAAAAATAGATGGAGCCTCCCTTAGTTTAGGTAAAATTATAATTATCCTACTTTACATTTTACTTTCTTAAATTGCTTTCAATAAAAATGTTCCACAGGTTATGCAATTATTCAGTGATTTACTACCCACTTGTTCGCTCAATCACTTCTTGCATGTTCCCTTAACAATCATTTTAGGCAAATGTAACTTACCTGTTGCTGCTTCTTCATCCTTAAAGCAGATCTGTTGTCCCTCGCTTGCTGGAGGTAAGGCGCTTTCTGCTCGGCGCCAAGCGTTCGCCATTTCTTTATCATTTGCTTGTATCTGTCAGACCAATTGGGATATTCGGTTTTCCATTCAGGGTGATTCACGTTTGCATAAAGCACAGCGGATATTGTTGCTCCGCTTCCCAACCCTTCGTCAGCTTTCATCTTTTCGGAAGATCTTTGGTTGTAAGTGGACACGCCCGATGTGGAAGGAGTACCTGGGGTGGTACTATCCAATTCTGTCGAATTGTCATTGATACTAGGAACCCAAGGACTAGGTGTATCTCCGAAGGCTGGACTAAATTGTGGACTACTATAAATACTGTCAAATAATTTCCAAACTCAAATGAAATCGTTGTGAACTTACTTGCTATATTCTGAATGATAGGGAGATTGTGGCGGGAAACTCATAGGTGAATTGAGGTTATTCTGAACCCCAGGCAAATTAGTAGGTCTGACAGGCGCCGCTTGCACAGGCGGTGCATTATGGGGTAACGGTATTTGCGGTTGTGGAGGGGCAGTTGATACTCCCGATGAAGCGTTATAACCAGGTCTATTGTGAAGTTGGAAAAAGCTACTCTCTTCGGACTCCTGCGATTCGTCCGTCAAAACTCCCTGCAGAGGCTGAATTAGACGCAAATTTTAAGGGGTATTAACAAACTTACCTTGAAAATGTCCTCTACATCTTTACTGTTTATGTTTGGTATTGAATCGAGATTAAAATGAGAACTAAATAAATCTCCAAGTTCGTCTTTGGTATCTTTGGAATTGTTTGAACTACCTCCAAGGGTATCTGCTATATCTGCATCATCGGGTAAATTGGACACTAAATTTTGTAAAAAATAAAAACAATAAATATACAAATAAATAAGTCTAATCTATAAAGATAAGCAGTATGAATATTTAACGACTGTTGAAAAATTTGGATTATTAGGATTTCGATCCTTCATTTGTGCTAAACTTCATTGTTTTCTCCAAAACACTTTTATAGTGCAAACTACTTTATTTAGATATGACAGACATTTTGTCTTATTTTAGTAGATTCACTACACTAGACAAACAAAAAATTGAATTTTGAGTTCAACTTGAGTTCAAATTTCAAGAAAAATTAAACTTTATAATAATAATCTCTTAATTATATACCCCAGAGTTGAAAACTTCTAGAATTTACGAACTTTGGCGATTAAAATCGAAAATTTAAGAGACGTTTCTCTTTTCTTTCATAATTTTGGTTCTGTATCGAAGTTTTGACTTTGACTTGCTTTTTCAAATAAAACTGATTTTTACTATTTCGACTTTGTTTTCTAGAAGCTTCGATTAAAAAGATCAAATTAAAAAAATAAATTAAAATGAAAAATACCAAAAATTATAAAATAAAAAGTTTTGAATTAAGATTTTGAGGCACAGTCACAATTTCAAAAAAAGAACTTCAAATTTATTTAAAAAAGAGTTTAATATTCGATTTTTTTTCCTGAAAATGTGGCTGAAGACTTCAAAATTTCTAGAAAAAGTAAAATTTTTCAGAAATTTTGTTTAATGTATTACCTTTTTTCTATATTTTAACTTTTTTCTTTTGAAGTTTTAAATTTCCACTTTATGTACTTTGATTATTTTTGTTTTAATTTAGACTTTAAATAAAATTTAGTCTTTCTCTAGCAACCTCTTCTTAACCCTTTTTATCGGCATGTTGACTTTTATTCTTTAATTATAGACATTTTTCTCGAAATTATGAGTTGAGACTTTGACAAATATAAGTTTAAATTTGGAATTTTCGAATATTTGTCTTCTAGCTCGAAGCTCAAAATTTTGAGATTAATTTTGGAAAATTGTTTGTCATAAATTTTGTTTGTTTTTCCTCAAAACTTACAGGTTTTCAAAAATGTTGTCTTTTTTCTTGAAATTTGGATATTCTTTCGAGATTTAGATTAATATTCAAAATAAAAAAATAACAAAATTTTTAAATTCAAATTAACACTTTTGCGTTTTAAATCTAACTTCTACTAACA
Organism: Dastarcus helophoroides; assembly: GCA_028583605.1. Taxonomy (NCBI): domain Eukaryota; kingdom Metazoa; phylum Arthropoda; class Insecta; order Coleoptera; family Bothrideridae; genus Dastarcus; species Dastarcus helophoroides. The sequence goes on from CM053329.1 coordinate 2,297,885, forward strand.
GTTAAAGCGAAAATTTGAAATTTTTAATGGAAATGTAAAGTTTAAGAATAAAAGAAACATTCCACAAAAGGTGCAATTTCAATTATTTCTAAACTTAAATTTTCTATGAGAAAATTGAAATTTTAAGATCAACGACAAATTCTCTGAAAAAAATGAACGCGAATTTCAATTTTAAAGACGAAATTTTTGAAATAATTTCAGTTGTAGCTAAAAAGTTTGTGAATAAATTTAACATTTTTAGAACAGCTTTTTGACACAAAAACTCAAGGAGCAAAGGACCAAACTTTCGAGTTTATATCAGAAGTTTGGCGAAAGCATTTACCTAATATTTAAGAGAACACACAATTTTGACTTCTAAATTCTAAATAAATCGCAGTTTTGAGGCTAAAATCGAAATCTTAAAAAAAACCAAACTTTTCAGAATAAAAATTACTATTTTAACGTAAACAAAACCATTGCAAGTTTAAATTATATATTTTCTAACATGTTACCTTTTCAAGTTAACTGTAAAAATTCCTCCTAATAGGTAAATTTTGATGCAAGGTGTTTGAAATATTCACACTACCTAACTCATTTATTTTAAGTGATTTATTTGGAGAAAATTAAATAAATTTTACTCAACATACCTCCTAAGGCATCAAGAGATTCAGTATTTTTGGTTAGTTCATCATCGTCTTCGTTCATTATTGTATTTACCAAGTCAGTATCCAAAAAGTCACCTGGTAAAGCTAAAACATCCTTAAACTCTTCAGTATTATCTTCCTCCTCTTTAGAAACACTGGAACCAATTTTATTGGACACCTTAAGGTCATTTACTTTTAAGTCCATCAGAAGAGAAGATTTTTCATGTTTGACAGATACAGCTGCAACCGCTTTTATTTCATCCTAAAATCAATTTACAGTTGAAAAAATAAAAACCCAACTGACAATAAAACCTTACCTGTGTCAACAGAATAGATTTCTCATCTGCGGCAGATTTTTCTTCATCGCTGCTATGACTCGAAAGATCTTTGTTACTCTCCAGCAATTCGCGTCCGAAAAACGCCTCTTGTAAATATGGGGGAAAGGTTTCCGATAATTTACTCTTTGGTTTTCTTCTGACGGGTTTTCTTCGAGGTTTTTCGCCGGTTTCAGCGCTCATGGTAACCATCGGATCTAGAACTGAAGGCGTGGTTTGACCCGGCAAGAAATCAATATCGTCATTGTCTTGGCCACGAATTCCTCTCGCGCGGACCAAAAATCCTCCAATGCCCATTTTTTGCAGGTTTCGTTGTCTTTTCTTCCGTAAAACCGAAACACCGCTCTCCATAGTGAAAATAGTAAACCCTTCTGGAGGTGGACCATCTTCCTTGGTCCAAATCATACCTTCTTTATATAGTTCTTGGGGTTCATCTTTGACGTCTATAAGCTCCAACTTTGCGCTTTCCTCTAAGGAGTTACTTTCTGTGTTTCCAGCTGCAACCACAGATTCTATAGTTGCCATAATTCCAGCTTCCTTATCTTGAACTGTAGGAACTTTTCGCCTTTTCTTCCTCGTTGTGTGGTGCTCTGATGTCATGGACTTAATTAAATTATGTCCCGATTCACTCAAACAGATTCCATCGAGAAAGTAATTCAGATTAGATTTAACCTCCGGACTTTTTGTGGGAGTTGGCGGTTTCGGCTGAGTGATAACGGGTTCCATTAGGTGAGGAGGCGGAACGTCCCTCGGACGACACAACAAGCAGTTGTAGCCGTCTTCGGCGCATTTCTCAGCTTCCTCTTCAGTCTTAATTCGATCGCAAGCTCCGTGCAACCATCGCTCGCACTGTACGCATTGAACGATTAGGTCGCCCTCTGTATAGGGCTCAGAACAACTAGGACAGGCCGTGTGCGAAGCACAGGGGCCACATTCGGAGAAACTGTTCATCCAGGAGCAGTTAAAGCCCGGATCGGTGGCTCCACAAGATTGACAGACTGCGCACCACTTGCATTTCCAGTTGCCATGAGGAACATAATCTAGAGGTGGATCCATGCAATAAATATGGTATGATATGTCGCAATCGTCACAAAGGATTAATCTGGATTCGTCATTTCGTTGACCACAACCTTCGCATACTGTGCAGTCGAGGCAGCGCCACCCCTTTTGCAGAACGACCTAAAGGGGAAAGTTCCAATAAGTAAAGAAAATAACTCAAGATTAAATTCGAATTTTTTTGGAATTTTTCGAAATTAAAATCAAAATTTCATATTAAGCAACGAAAATGAAATTGATTTTATGACAATTTAAGGTTTTTTTTTCGAAGTTTTGATATTTTAAGTTTTTTTCTCGAATTTTTGACATTAACACGTTAACGCCTGTGTGCTAACACCGTGGCATGCCAAATCCCAAAATATTTACAAATATTCGTGTACTACCGATGGTGCACGTCGACTAGTGCTGAAAGTACGTGTACCACCAGTGGGACACGAATTTTTGTAGATATTTTATGATTTGGTACGCCACTGATATTACGATAATAATTTTTCTCCACTTAGCTTATTAACACAAAGTCGACATTACCTTCGTACTGTGGCGATAAACAATAAAAGGTGTTTAGAAAATGAAAAGCTTACAATGCAATATGTTCAAAAAAAATTTGAAAGCGGGTGGAAATTTTCAAAAAATATCGAAATTTGAAACAGGTCGAAATTTTTAGGAAGTCCGAAAAAAAAGCAATTTTTCCAAAATGGCCGAAATTAAAAAAACCTGATTTTTTAAAAGTAAAAGCTTAGAATATAACTCAAAATTTTAAAAAACGAAATTTTTAAAAAGTAAAAGTTTCAAAATGTGTTTTTCAAAGGAAGTTATTTGCAAAAAAGTAAAAGTTTCAAAATAAATCGAAGATTTAAAAAAAATCGGCATTTTGACACAGAATCAATCAAAATTATAAACAATTGGAAATTATCAGAAAAAATAAAAATTTTGAGATAACTGGAATTTTAAAAAGTCGAAATTTGAAACAAGTGGGAATTTTTAAAAAGTCCAAATAAAAAAAAACTAATTTTTCAAAATGGACGAAATTAAAAAAACTGATTTTTTAAACGTAAAAGCTTACAAAATAACTCAAAATTTTAAAAGATGAAATTTTAAAAAAGTAGAAATATTCGAAACGTCGAAATTAAAAAATCAAAATGTTCAATAGTAGAAGTTTCAAAATGTGTTTTTCAAAGAAAATTATTTGCAAAAAAGTAAGTTTCAAAATAAATCGAAGATTTAAAAAAATTTGGCATTTTGACACAGAATTAATCAAAATTATAAACAATTGGAAATTATCAACAAAAAAAAATAAATATTTTGAGATAACTGGAACTTTTAAAGCCGAAATTTGAAACAAGTGGAAATTTTTAAAAAGTCCACATAAAAAAAAAATTTTCAAAATGGACGAAATTTTCAAAAAAAAATCCTATTTTTTAAAGCTCAAGATTTACAAAACAACTAAAAATTTCAAGAGGCAAAGTAGAAATATTCGAAACGCCGAAATTAAAAAAAAAATCAAAATGTTCAATCGCAGAAGTTTCAAAAACTATAGAATTTTTCAAAAGAAGTAATTTGCAAAAAAGTGAAAATTTCTAAATAAATAAAAGATTTGAAAAATTCGGCATTTTAATAAAGAATCGTAATTTATAAATAACTAGCATCGATTGTGGTCAAAATTCGAACAGTACCAAATCCATGTTTGTATTCAATTTTCAATTCTTGTCTTGGTTTGAGGGATGGAGTGCAAATATAAAAAAATCTACTCTTTTTAAAAATGTATTATTTTTTTAACGACTATTTTGACCTGTTCAAGTTTCTACCTTTTTTTAAACCTTTTTTTTTCAAAATTTAGACCTTTCCTTAAAACTTTTCGAATATTTCGAATATGAATTTTTATTGTTAAAAATTGTGAAGTTGCAATATTTTAAAATATCAACTTAAAAAAAAACAAAATCTTTGGTAACTTCAATTTTTTTTTCAAAATTTAGATACTTTTTAAAGTTTTAATTGTTTGAATATGTTCAATTCATGGCTGAACTTTTTTTGAAAATTTTGATTTTTTTCCATATTTCGGCTTTTTTCGGAATTTTTATTTTGTTATAAATGTCGACTTTGAAAATTTTGATTCTCGAATTTTTGACATTTTAAAAGTTTTGTCTCTTTTTTAAATTCTATTTTTCTGAAAATTTTGCACTTTTGAACATCTTTCTTCAAAATGTTCACTTTCAAAAAAAATGTCGACCTTTTTTAATTTCCACCTTATTTGAAAAATTTAACCTTTTCCTAAAGTTCTACCTTAAAAAAAATAACTTTCGACTTTTTTCGAAGTTTTGACGTTTTTGGAAACCGCAACTTTTTTATATGTTTTCACTTTTTTTCCAAAATGTCTACCTTTTTTTGAAAAATTGCACCTTTTTTTAATATTTCTATTCATTTGAAATTTTCGATTTCTTCGAAATATCAGCTTTTTTCGAGATTTCTAATTTTTTTCGACTTTCTTTTGTTGATTGGATATTTTTGAAATTGCTTTTTTTTTAATTCTCACTTGAAAATTTGATTTTTTTGAAAATGTAGGCACTTCTATTGAAAATTTCAAGTTTCTTCAAAATGTTCACTTTTTCAAAAAGTTCTACAATTTAAAAAAAATTTAATAAAGATGTTTACTTTTTGTTTCAATTTCGATTTTTTTTGGTTCGAATATTTAAAAATTTTGACCTTTTTCCGGATTTTGACTTTTTTTGAAAATTTTAAATTTTGATCAGAATTTTTATTCTCCTAGTTTACTACTTTTTGGGAGAATTTCGTCTGTTTCGAGATTTTTGATTTATTGTAAAATCTTGACTTTTAAAAATTTCGTAATTTAGTAATTTCCACTTTTTTTGAAATTTAGAGCGATTTTCAAAAATTTGATTTGTTCTCTCAATTTTTACTTTACTTGAATATTTTAACTTTGGAAATATTGCACTTTTTTGGAAACTTTTGATCTTATTAAAATATTTACTTTTTGTGGATTTTTTTAATTTTTAAAAAATTTTGTACTTTCAACATTTTTTTCTTCAGAATTTTCTTTTTCTAAATATTTTTAAGAAATATTTGAAAATTTCAATTTTTTCTTCAAAATGTCATCTTTCTCTCCAAATTTTGATATTTTTTTCTTGGTAAGTTTTCTTTCGATTTTTAATTTTTTTCAAAATGTCGACTTCTAAAATTGTGTTCTTTTTAATAATGTTCACTTTTATCAAATATGCCAATCATTTTTCAAATTTTCGATCGTTTCTCAAAGTTTCGACTTTGTTTGAAAGTCATGACCTATTTTCAAAATTTCGACTTGGGCTCTAAATTTCTAAAAAAAAATTTTAATTTCGGTTTTTTTAAGTGTGAACCTTTTTAAAATTACCTTTTTTCAAAATTTTGACTTTCTTGTAGTTTCTCAATTTTTTTTAAATTTCGACCTTTCAAAATTTTTTCCTGTGAAGCCAAAATTGTTTTCGAAAACTTTATTTTCAGTTTATAAAAACTTGAATGTTTTTCCAGTGCAGAATTAAATATTTTTTTTTACTCTCTTAGAGGACCAATTTCCAAAAATGACTTCTTACTGCTCATTTACATTAAGAAAGGAACTTTCTGTCCAAATTTTGTGTTTCCAGTTTCAGCAGTTAAAGCTGTGCGTTGATGATTAAGTTTTCAATCGATCAGAAGTTCTCTCTTTATAAATATTAGTAGGTATGGATTAGAAAATTTCAAAAAAAAGTGGAAATTTTCAGAAAAAGACTGAGTTTTTACAAAAATCAAAATCAAATGAAAGCAGAAATTTTTAGTTAGAATTTCGAGAAAAAGTCAAAGTTGTCAAAATGCTGAATTTTCAATAACAAGAAAAAAAGATCTCAAGAATTTTTATAGAAATAAGAATTTAAAAAAAGTGTTATTAAACGTCGAAATTTTTTTTAAAAAGATTTCAATTTTACAAAAAAGTGGAAAGTTTCGAAAATCTTGAGAAAAAGTCGAAATTTTGATAAAAATTAGAACTTGAAAAGAGAAGATTTTGTGAAAAGTCGAAATTTAACAAAAAATCGAAATTACAAAAAAAGTCTAAATTTTGGGAAAGTCGAAATATTTATAAAATAGGAAATTTTGAAAGGTAATTTTAAAAAAATAGGAGAAATTTGCGAAAAAGAAAAATTTGCTTCAAGAAAACTTCAAGAAAAAGTCGAAACTTTCACAAAAAAAAATGAAACTTAGAAATAGTGCAAATTTTGAAATGTCCAAATTATCAAAATTATAACATTTACAAGAAGTCCGATTGTGAAAACAATCTGAGTTTTCAAGAAGTCAAATAAAACTAGAAATTGTCGAACACATTGAAATTTACTTCAAAAAGACCAAATCAAATAAATCCAATTTTCTAAAAAAAAAAAAAATCTCAATTTTTAAAGGACAAGATTTACAAAATAATTCAAAGATTCAAACAAAATTAAAAAATAAACTAGTCAAAAAATCGAAATTTAAAAAAATATACAATTTTTAACAGTTTAAATTTTCAAAAAGAACAGAATGTTTCAAAAGAACTCGTTTGCAAAAGTAAATCAAAGAGGAAAAAAGTCTGCATTTTGATAAAGAATCGAAATCTAGAAAGAAATTCAACATTTTTTGGAAAAATTAGAAATGAAAAAGATGGGAAATTTTGAAAACCTGAAATTCTGAAATGTGAAAATATTCAGATTAACAAAATTTTTAGAAATGGGCATTTTCGAAAAAAGACAACATTTTCAAAAAAGGCAAAAATTAAATAAAAGTACATTTTTCAAAGTCAAAATTTTCAAAATATCGGATTTTCAAAAAAAAATTAAAGATTAAAAATTTTTATACAAATGGGAATTAAAAAAAGCGGAGATTGAAAGTGTAATAGGCAGTGCAAACAATTTCAAACTTGATAAGTGTTTCAAGTGTCTAGGATTATTTTTAGTTTTTTTTTAATCTTACCTTGGTAACTTTGACATTAACGCAGTACGGATGGTAACATTGACCACACTGAACACAACCAATCAAACATCCTTCTTGATCCTGGCCCAAAGCACCGCACATAACGCATATATCCTGGGACAACACATATTTGTCTTTGGCGGAACATAAGACCAAACGATTTTCGACGCCGGGTTCATCATCGTTTTTACCATCAGAAACGGGCCTTTGTAAACCAACACCGGGCACACCGAACATTCCCCTCATTTTAGCTCTACCACGTTTTCGACCAAACTCGGAAAATCGTTGGCGTTTCATAAAACCGACTTTACCAGCACCGACGGTACTCTGGGTACCACCCTTGCCCCACCCCTTGGGCCTACCAGGGACACCGGACGCGTAACCGAGACGTTTTTTCGCTATTTTGCTCGCGCTGTATGGTTTCCCTTTTCCTAAGCCCATAGAACGCACGGAAGACTCAGTGTAAACCGTGTCGAATTCGGCGGTGTCATCATATACTGATTCTTGGGAAGCTGAAAGCGAGTCTCCATCTTCAATACCTAACAAATGAGAATTGTAAACCAAAAACCATAACAAACATGCATACTTACTGTTTCTTTTTAACATCAACTGCTTTGTAGGTTGATTCGAGTTTTTACATAATAAACAAACGTATTCGTAGTCGGGATGTGCTTCTTTTCTTTGATGATATGTGGTTAAATCTGCTTCGGGATCGCAAGTTCCGTGAACGAATCTACGATAGATAGATATTACGTGAAATCAATTGTTTCGTAAGTATTCCATATTGTTTTTAATAACGTTGAAATTCAAAAAATAACCGAACAAGAAAAATCTGATCAAATACGATAAAACATCGATTTATGTGTGTATCTTACTTAGAAGCTGATATAAAATGGATGAATACCTATTTTTTTCCGTACATATGTCACATGTGTTTATTATGAATGAATATGTGTTTAAAAAATATTAAATCGATAGCAAACAATTAAGTAAAACTGTAGATATTAGTTATGCCGTTTGTTTATATTCGTAAGTAAATATTATTTTAAGTAGCAAAATGTTCTGGTGTGGATATTTTTCTTTACAAGAAAACTACCCTATTAAGTATTCCTCATTTTAGAATAACAAATTAAATGTATGTATCTTCGGAAAAATGAATAAGGGACATGATTATTTGGGACTTCAGCCTTTGATTAAAATCGATTGTTGTTTAAATTTCCGAGTATTTGCAATTATTGTACAATTAATATTTCATCTAGAAAACATATTCCGTTATAAGTGCATTTCTCAATAGATAAAAGATTTAGGATTATTCTGTTGCATTTTACGATTAAAAAGTTAATGCCGATAAACGTTTTCTATAACCTGATAAAAATAGACACCCATTTATTAAATTACTTCAAAAGCTAGATGCATTACATTTGTAACTAAAAGTAATTGCAGCAATTCGTCCATTCAAATCCTGCGTTTATGACATAGTACTAGCGTAGTAGCTAATAAACGATCCTTACCCTGCGTGAAAGACAAGAAAGGATTCTTTGGTCACCTGAATTACCATGTTCGACTATTTCATCACTAGAGACCGGATTATATTCAACATAAAAAGATTAAAATATGCACGCAAAGTGCTTAAAATATGCACAAAAACTGTCAAAATATGCAGCAACAAATAATAATGCTGGTAATTGTAACAAATTTGCTTCTGATTTGAAGAATTTTTCTTTTCTCTAAAACAAATTAGTTTATAAGTACTTCCAGTTTGAACAAATTTGCTTTTAATTTTAATAAGTTTGCTTTTAATTTGAATAGCTTGATTCTAATTTAAACAAATTTGCTATTAATTTGAATAGATTTGCTTCTAATTTGTCAACTTGAACAAATTTGCTTCCAATTTTGAAAAATTTGTTGTATTTGGCTACCTAAATTTAAAAGTTTTTCTCGAAATTTGGTTTATCTCTCAAACTCAATTTCGTTTTAATAAATTCTGAATTTTGTTTTGTTTTAGGTTTGTTAATGTTTAAATTTGGACATTTTTCCAAAAATGTATGTTGAGATTAGAAAATTTTTTAACAAATTTTAGGATGGATTGACTTTTTTGAAAAGAGAAGGGATAAACACCTGGATTTACCATAGATGTAATGCACATATATGGATTTTGCGTTACCAAAAAACGCTATTTTAACTACTAGTCGATTGCTCTACTATTGCGCTACTCCGGATATTTAATGACATTTCTTAAAACCTTTTTAACACTCGGATAATCCAACATCCTGATAGACCACAACCGAATAATTGGGCACCGGACAATCGGACACCGGACAATCCGACACTGGACAATCCGACATCGGACAATCCTACACTGGACAATCCAACGAGAGAAAAGAACAAAATTTAGACAAAAAGGGGAACCTCAAGGAAAAAATTTTAATTTTAGAAACTTCAGACAAAATTTCCGGAAATTTAAATTCTAAAAGATCTAAATTTTTAGAAAAAAAATAAAATAAAGGAATTTCGAAAAGAATACAAAATTTTGAGAAAAACGGTCGAAATTCCAAGGATTGAATATTAAGAAAAAATTTTAAATTATGTAAACAAGTGAAATTTAAAAAGAAATCGAATTTTGGAATAAAATGCAAATTTGATGAAAAAAAAACGAAATTTGAAAAAATAATCGACAATCCCAAAAAAGACGCATTTCGAGCAAAAAATCGAAACTTCGAGAAAACAATAGAAATTCCCCACAAAAAGTTACGATTTTAAAAAAATAGTCAAACTTGAGAATAGTTGTCCATGAAAAAACTCGAAATTTTGAAGAAAAAAAAAGAAGAAAAAGTTGAGAACTCTAGGACCATTATGGATATGATATTGACATAAAAGTCGAAATTTCCAAAAGGTGACTTTTGAGAAAAATGTCGACCTTTCGAGAAAAAGAAGAATTTCAAGGAAAAAAATCTAAATTTCCAAAAACAAATGTTGAACTGACAATAGAAATTTCGAGAAAAAGATCGAAATTTCGAAAAAAAAAAATACAAATTTTGAGGAAAGTTTTTCCAGAAATATTAAATACTGAATTTTTCAATAAAATGAAAATTTTGAAAAAGAGTCAAATTTATTTTAAGTATAGAAATGAATTATAAAGAATTGTTCTCCTAAAAGGAATACGTCAGGTCCATAGCAATGAAGTGTGGCGCCTTTTAAAAATGGGAAAGCTGATTGGCAAAAGTAGCAAATGCAATTTTTTTTTAATTTTTCATATTTTCAGATCAATTCACCTTACGTAAATAATTAAAATTACACTTTGGATTGTACGTATTTCAAAAAAAGAATTCTGTTTTTTCCAATATAACACCATAAAAACTTGCCAACCTATTTATTTTGCAGTCTTATGATGCAATTAATAAAAATTTCGTCTTTAAAGCCAAAATTTCAATAATAAAATTGAAATTTCGATTTTAGGTTGAACGTTAATAAAAAACAAATTTTCTGCTTAAATTTAAAATTTGAATGAAAAGTAGAGAATTTGAGAATTACTCAAAATTGATTAATTTTAAAATTTTAAGACCAAAGAAAAAAGTAATGCAACTCGAAAATTTAATCTTAAAGCTCAAATTTCTGAAAGATGTATTATTTTCAAGTTTTAATTGAAAGTCCAAAGAAGGTTTCACCCCTAACCACATCGGCAATTAAATAAATAATTACGCGATACGTATTTCGCCAGCAGAATTGGCATTTTCAAACGTACTAATCTAAAAAGATTAGCAAAAGATGTATCGACGTCATCTGCATTGAGATTCAAATCGATACTTGAATCTAGTACGCTTGAAAATGCCAGTTCTGCTGGCGAAATAGGTATCGCGTAATCATTTATTTAATTGCCGATGTGGTAAGGGGTGAAACCTTCTTTGGACTTAATCACAAGCCACAGTGTTTAGTTCAGTGCTTTAGTTTTAATTGAAAGGTTTTAAAAAAATGAGTCGATATTCATGACAAAAATATTTTTCATTTTTTGTGTTTAATATGTAAATACAGACATGAAGAAAAAAAACTTAAATGAAAAACTAAGTTTTAACATGAAATTTCAAGAATAAGGTCTGAAATTCCAGCTAAATTTCAAATTTGAATAAAAACCAAAAATAAGTCATTTTAAAAAAAATGTTAAAATTAAAATATTACATTTGCGAGCTCGTAATTTGTATAAAAAAAAACTTATAATTTGGAGTTTATTTTTGGATTTTGGACTTTAATTTCCAAATTTGAACTTAAACCTTCAATATTCAAATATTTTCTCAATAAGAATAACTTTTTGCTGGATGTTTAAAATTTCTGGTGAAAAAATCAAATTTTTATTCTTGAAAGTCAAAATCTCAAAAAAAAACATAAACGTAAATTGTAAATTTAAAAATCGAAATTTTAGACATAAGGAAGAGTTAAATATTCCAACTTATCAGTTTTTATAAAAAAAATGGAACTTTCAAGTTCAAATACAAGATGAATAAAAAGTTAAAAATTTGAAGTTAAAGTGGAAATCTTGAAAGAATGGGTTGAACAAAACTTGTATAATATTGATTCAGAACTTGGCTTCATATTTATACCTTAATGCCTAATATAAAGTTGATGACATGAACAGTCAGTCAAAATTTCAATCAAAATTTTAACTAATGATTAACAATTGACTAATTTTCGATTGTAACTAATATTAAATTTTTCAATCATGACTAATTCAATTATAACTAAAATAACCACTAAAATGTTAACTAACTTGTTAATCTATTAAAAATATTAGCGATTATGCCCAACACTGTGTGCGGCACTTTTAGAGCCTGTAGGTGCATTGGCTTCCCACAGGTACGAGAGATAAACTCCGGCGTATTTATCCGTTTCCAGCAGATAAAGCATAAAAAAATTATTTCATGTATATCCGCTTAACACAGCAAAAGGGTAAAGGGTAAGGCTAAAATTTGCTACTTTCTATTAAAGCCAATGCTTTGATCAATTTAATTTAAAAAGGTGGAAAAACACCTTGAATATAGATGTAACGCCAAGTTCAAATGAAGACTGAAAAATAGTACTAATTAAATGTTAAAATGTATAAAAAAGGAAAATAGCAAATTTTACTTTCTTGCATATCTTTTATTTTAAATACCAACGTTACCAAGTAATTATAAATTATATACTTACTTATTACAGGCTGTACATTGCACCATTTCTCTATGAGCATGCGCTCTGTAAGCACGATGACAAAGTGGACAACAGAACCCTTTATTTCGCTGTTGATAACATGAATCACAGACCGTATAATGCGCGTGCCATCTTGAAGATAGACCAGCCCCAGGGGTTCGAGACCCGCAATCGCCGCACACTCGACAACACTGCAAACACATCATTATAACCTCAATCAGGCTCATGTCACCCATGCACTTACCCTACACTTCCAACCATATTTTGGTATTGAGGTAACAATAGGTCTTTGGCAGCTCGCATGATATACTTTGTCACACTGTTCACACGTCATAAGCTTGGTTTCATCGCCTGTCATTCGACAAACCTGGCAAATGCGGCACTTTCTACATTGCCAACCAGCTCGAACACCTACAATTATGATTTGTTAAGACTCTGAATAATATAATTTTTTAATCAGACCTGGTAATTGTGCAAGCCCTACGCATATTCCGTGGTAGTGCTCTCCGCATGCAGAACAATACATCAAATTTGCAATATCACCTAGTGTTTTACAGGTATAACAAACAGACGCTGAAACAAAGTGATAGACATAGATCTAATTTGTAACATTGATGAAGTAATTTGCTTACATTCACATCGTAGCGCAGCTTGACCGATATGATTGCTACAAAAGCACATAAGAGATCCCAATTCCTGAAAGGCACCAGAGGCCGTTGCGCACGGGAAGTGATATATTTTGTTACACCCTTCCATTTTGCAAACAACACTCGCCCCATAATGGTTGCAAAATGAACACTTTTTGGAAGAACTTCCTAGGACAACCTGACCAACATTTTCTAAAGCCGAATTTTCTAAAGCAAATCATCAAATTAGTAGATTTAAAATAATGAAAAATTAATTTCTTAAACCTCAAAAAAATTAAAATTAAAAACAACGACGTTTATTGTTTTAAAAGGTTTTTTTTTAATATAGCCCCTACTTACCATTTTTTATGACACCATTTGACCAAAGAGCGCAGCTTCTGTGAACGTAAAACTGCCCAGTAGCTTCAAATAAAGCGGAAACATCAGGCCCTTCAGAATAACCAATAATAGTCAACTCATCAATATACTCGCTAGTTAACGAAGGATGTCTGCATTTATTAAAACTTTTCTGCCTTCGACAAGTTACAGGCACTCTAGGACTTTTATCCCCCGAATCTTTCTCGGGGGCGTTCATATTCGAACTCGGAATTTCAACAACTGGTCTTTGAGGAATAAAACCTTCCGGACAATTCAACCTAAGCAGTTCCCCTTGACCCAACTGACTGCGCTCCCCGAGATTGCAAAAAGCGCAAACTTTGCCAGGCCACTGTTCTGGAGCGTAAGGAATATCGTCCATAATGACAGAAGGTTTTTCTCTATTGTCGGAAAATATTAAAGCACCAGTTTCCGGATCAAGCAAGGGTATTTCATCTGATGAGGATAGTGGCAGTGATGAGAGGTCGTAGCTAGTCCCTTCGAAGCTTTTAAAACGTCGGATGCCGCCCCCTCTGCTTTGGCCGGGAGGTCGAACTCTTTTAACTCTGTTCTGGCCACTGAGGTTTTGTCTTCTTGGAAGCGGTTTACCTAAAATAAACAAATTAATCATAGCACTTCTAAAAGGCCTCAAAAACCAAGTTTTTTGAAAAAAATAATCAAAGTTTAAGACGAAATTTCTGATTTAAAAACAAAATTTTCGATGTAAAGGTAAAGTTTTAGGAAAAATAAAAAATTTTAACTGAAAACAGCTACATTTTGGAAAAAGCTTAAAAACGATTTAATTTTAAAAAAATGGTATTCTCGAGTTTAAAAAATGTTAAGAACTTTTGAGATCAACGTTAAAATGTAGAAAAAAAATTAAAATTGTTTTAATAACAAATTAGAGTTGAAATCCATAATTTTAAATAAAGTCGAATAGAATTGAAGTCAATTTTTTAAAGAAAACAAGGCAAATTTCCTAGAAAAAACTGTGTTCCCAAATTTAAATTGAAAATTAGAAAAAATCATGAATAGTAGATTTAATTTTAAACTGGAAATTTTGATTTTTTTTTCTCAAAATTTGCAACTAAAACTTGAAATACTTTTAAATTTCGAGTTCTTATCTTGTTCGTTAATTGTTTTAATTTGCTTTGCAAAGGCCAGATGGCCTCTGGATATAATTTAACGTAAAAAACTTATCGCGAATAATACACATTCGACCGCCTTCATACGGTGAAGTCACATCACTCACGCTTTGATTTTTGGACCCGTGTAAACTAACAAATGTTGAACGTTACCACTATAATAGGAAGAAGAACGTTCACGATCTTTTAAGACACCACAGAAAGGTAGGCGAATTCGGTTTTTTATATTTTTGTCATGTTTATTTGGAAAATACGGTTAATTTGCTAGATACATCTTTCAGAGCAGGCACGTACAATTTGGTCAAGTCTGGGTCAAATAAAAAAATATATATATATAAAATCGCAAACCGAATTGAATACTTAAAAAAGTGCCATTGACAAAAGAAGGGGACCAAAATTTCGAGATAAGGATGTCAAAAATGGAGAAATTTCGAGAAAAAAGTTCACACTTTGAGATAGGGAAAAACTTTTGAGAACCAAAGTCGAAATCCCTAACAAAAATTACATTTCGAGTTTTACATCAATATTTTGGGGAAAAAATTACGATTCAAGATAAAATTCAGAATGTTCTGAAGAAACTTGACATTTCGAAAAGACTAACAAATTCTTCCCGAATTTTGAGATAAAAATCAAAAATTTCACCAAATAAACGGCTGACATTTCAAGGTTAAAACGAAATTTTTGTGAAACATTTTTTCTTTAATAATTCAAAAAAAATTCCAAAATTCGACTTTTTTTTCGAAATTTCGACTTTAATCTCTGAAATTTTAATTTGAAACACCGCTTTTTGAGAAAAAAGTTTAAATATCCAGAAGCTCATAATCGATAAAAATGAATTTAAACAACAACAACAAGAAATTAAGAGAAAAATTCGGAACTTCCAGAAATTGAATTTTATACATATTTTTTTTAATTCTTAAGTATTAGATTCAAAATGGGAATTCTGAATAGTGTTCACTTGGGCACGAATTTTAAAACCCATTTTCCTTTATAAATTTTGAATTTTACCCCTGTATTAGTATCTTCAAAATTTTAAACTCAAATATTTCTTAAAATCCTTGGTTTTTGTTCAAATTTCGATTTTTCCGTCAAAATGTTTCGTTTAGTATTTAAATTTTTAGTTTTTTACTAAAATTTTAACTTAAGGATCAAAATGTCGACTTTATTTCGGTTTTTCTCCAAATTTTAAATTTTCAAGGTCAAATTTTCAAAAAGAAAAAGAAATTTATCGCGTTAATCAGTAATTTTTACTTAATCGCGATTTCGAAAAAGAAAAGTCGAATTTTTGTAACAAAAAATCTTAGAAATGTTTTTATTATATTTTGATTTTTTAACAGTTTTCACTTTCAACGAAAATTTAGACTACTTCAAAAGTGTTTAAATTTTAGTCTGTTTTTCTCTTCAAAAATGAGAAGCTTAAGGTTGGAATTTTAAGAATGTAATAAAATTTCGAAGATAAGCTCGAAATATCTTCTCGAAATTTTGTGAAGACTGCAAAAGTCCAAATAAATTGGAAACTTTGATAAAGTCCTTGTTAATAGATTTGTTTTCTTTCGATATTTTGACATTTTTCTTAAAATTTATCATTTAAAATTTTTTAAGTTTTTTTCCCCTAAAGGTTCGACTTCAACTGGAAACTCAATAAATTATGACTTTTTTCTAGATATTTAGGCTTTAACATCTACATTTGAATGTTTAAAAGACCTTTTCCTCAGGAGCCAGGAGTTCAAAATTCCTAAAAACATTTTCATTTATAAATATATTTTATTTTTTAGAAGCTTCTATTTTTGATCGAATCGAATTTCACATTTTTTCGAACTCTCACAGAATTTTGCGACAGATGTTGAAATTTCAAAAATAAGACAAAATTTTGAGCAAAAGAGTAATATTAGGAAAAATGGATTTCGAAAGAAAAAAAATTGATTTGTTAAACAATGCCCTCGAAATTTCGGGGAAAAGGTCGAAAAGAAGAGGGGAAAAGTACAATTTTAGGAATAATTAAAGTCCATAACTATTAAACTCTATTAACAATAAATACAACAGAAATTCCACGATGTTTCTATAAATATTGGCTATGACTGGACCAATATTTATAGAAACATCGTGAAATTATTAAAATCTGTTGTTACATTATTTGTTTATAGGAGTTTAATAGTTATGAATATTGAAAAATTCCACATAGTAAGGGTTAGAAATGTCAAATATAAATAAAGCCGTAAATTAGAAAGACACGGATAGAAGAAAAAAGCAAATTTTGGAAAATCAAATTTAATATAAAACGAAAAACTCGACCAATGTCGAAAATTCGAAAAGTCAAGATTTCCAAAGGTTGAATTAGTGAAAAATAAGCGAAATTTGGAGAAAGTAAAATTTTAATGAAAAACAGAAATTTCCAAAAATATTTTTCTCCAAATGTTTTATTTTTATTTTATTAAAAGTTTTCATATCTAAATTACGCCAAAGAACCTGAATTTATAAAAAAATTTTGTTCTTGAAAATGTCCAAAAATATTTTTCATAACATTTTTACTTATTCCTTAACATTCTGATCTAACTGAGAGAAAATAAACGAATTGATTTGTAAAAATCAAATTTCAAAGAAAAGCCAGTTTTGAGAAAAAACATTGCATTTTGAGATAAAAGTCAAAATTTCGAAAATGGCGCAAAGTTTGAGATGCAAGTTGCAATTTCCGAAAAGTTAAATTGAAAAAAGTGGAAATTTTCAGAAAATGACGAAAAAAATGGGGGAATTTCGAAAAAAAGACTATTTTTTAAAAAGACGTCCAAAAATAGAATTTTTAAAAAGGAGTCGAAATTTCGTAAAAGATGATTTTGAAGAAAAGACGAATTGTATGAAAAAAAAGATTAATTTTAAGAAAAAGTCAAAATTTTGAGAAAAATACGAAATTTCGAGGAAAATTCGAAATGACATTAGACATTAGATATCGAACTTTGAGATAAACATGAAAATTTCGAAAAAACACATTTCTGGAACATTACATAACAAAAGATCGCAATTTTCAAAAAAAAATTAGAAAAAAATAATGGAATTTTGAAAAAAAAAACCGAAATTTAGAGAAAACGGTACAATGAAATTTCGAGAAAAAAAACGGAATTTAGAGAAAACGGTCGAAATTTCGAGAAAATTGTCAAAATTTCAAGGAAAAAGTGGAAATCTTCCAGAGAAAGTGAAATTTTAAGCAAAAAAAAAACAAGTAAAATTTTGGATATATTATAAACTAAAAAAAGACGAATTTTGAAAATAAAGCCTAAATTAAAAAAAAAGGAATTTTGAAAAATTGTCGAAATTCCGGAAAAGACGAAATTCAACGACAAAAACGAAATTTTAAGAAAAGAAAATGGCTATTTTTAGAAAGCCAAATTTTGAGAAAATGGAGATATTCTCTATATCTTTTTTGCGAAGTTGTCATTTTTTATTAGCTTTTTCTTCGCCAGTTTCTTCTTCCATAAATCCATGTAAGCAATTACCAATCCTTAACAAAAGGTGACTAAAAATCTGGGTTTATAGAAGAAGAAACTAGCGAAGAAAACCCCAATAAAAAATGAATGAAATTTGAGATAATAGTCAAATTTTGAGGAAAAAGTTGAGATTTCTTGAAACATGAAGGGCCAGATTATGAGGTAGGTCGAAATTTCGAAAAAATGCCAATTATGAAAAAATATATCGAAATTTTGAGAAAGAGTTTTTTTCCTTCCTTTTTTGAAAAAACCCAAAAAAAATCCAAATTTTGAGAACAAGATCGACATTTTGGGAAAAAGATCAAAATTTCGAGAAAAGTCGAAATTTCTCAGAGGAAGTAAAATGTTATGGAAATTTCGAAAAAAGAGCCATTTTGAGAAAAAGGCGAAGTTTGGGTAAAAAATCGAAATTTCAGATAAAAAGTCGAAATTTCTTGGCTGAATATTTATTTTCTAATGGCTGCTTGAGTGAAAAGGGACAAGTTCCCCACCTTACCCCAGAAATTGTCCAATATTTAAATAAATGTCGCAATTTTCAGAAATAAGTTGGAGCTTCCAGAAATTTTGATCTAAAAAACCAGTTAAAATTTCTAAATGTCTTTCTTCAAAAATTCCAAATTCCAAATAAAATATTTAAGTTAGGGATTCTTGGGTCACCTTTTTAAAAATCCCGACGACTTTTTTTTGAAGAACCCGGCTTTTATTGAAAATTTCGACATTTAAGCATATTAACTTTTTCTATAATCTCGACCTTTTCTCGTTCGACCCCCAAAATTCCAACTTTTCCTCAATATTTCGAGTTTGAAAATTTCAACTTCTTTAAATTTCTGACTTATTTGGATATATTTTAACTGTTTTGAAAACTTTTTCCTTTTTTGTAATTTTTATCTTTATTAAAAATTTTCTTATGAAATTTCAATTTTTTTTAAAATATTTTCTTTTCAATATTTCAATTTTTTTGTCTGACTGTTTTAAAAATCGATTTTTTCAAAACATATAATCTTTTTTAAAATTTGAATTTTTCTAAAGTTTCGACTTTTGAAAACATCAACTCTTGAAGAATTTGATTTTTTTGTTCGATTTTTTTTTCAAAATTTTAACTTTTTCTCAAAATTTTGACTTTTTCTCAAAATTTTCACCTTCTGAAAATGACGACTTGAAAAGTTTAACATGGATTTTTACTGAAAATCTTGGTTTTCTTGAACATTTTGACTATTTTTAACATTTCCACTTTATATTTAAAAACTTCGAATTTCAAATTGTCCAATTTTTTTTAATTTTTAATTTTTGCAAATGTCAACTTGTTTTTTCGAATTTTTTAGAAATTTTGACGCAAAATTGTGACCTTTTTCCAAATTTGTGACTTTTTTCAAAATTTTATTTTTTCTATAAATTTGATTAATGGAAATATTGATTTTATTTTAAATTTCTACCTTCTTTTTGAAAGTTTTAACCTTGGTTCAAATGTTTGACAATTTCTCGAAATTTTGACCTATCCTGAACTGACTTTTTTAAAAATTTCGAGTTTTTTAAAAATAAACGACTTTTTTTCAAAGTTTTCGACTTCTTTTGCAAAAATGTCGACTTTTTTTTAATGATGTCGATTTTTTCTTCAAGTTTTGACTTTTATGTCGTATATTTTCTGTTATAAAAAATTAGATTCTTCAACATTTTTGAAATTTTCGAACTTTTTAAGAATTTTTACTCTTTTGAAAGTTTCTACCTTTTGTAGTCAAAATTTTAACTTTCCACTTTTTTCAAGATTTACGATATTTTGTGAAAATTTTGATTTTATTTCATTTTTTTTTAAATGTTGACCATTTTTCGAAGTTTCGAATTTTTGTAAAGGGCAAATTTTTAAATTTTGAACGAATTGGATAAAACGAATTCAAGACTTAATTAGATATCGATTTTAAAAATGGCTATTTTTAAGTTTAAACTGAAATGTTTAACAAAAAAGTTGAAATCTAAAAGAATTTTCAAGTTTAAAATTTAAAGAGAAATTTTGAACAAAGAGCACTTAGGATTTTAAACTCAAAATTTTGGTTTCAATTTGAAAATTACGATGTTTAAATCGAAATGTGGAGCAATATTTTTTTAACATTTTAAAGCTTCTTTGAGAAATTACGAGAAACTTGTAGAAATTAAAAAGTTTTTTTGACCTTACTCCCTGCAACTCGACTTTAGTTTTAAATTTAGATATAAAATTTCAACTTTGAATTTCGATGATAATGTCTTTTTTATTATAGGTTTTCTTCAATGTTTTACCTGGCATTTTCACGTTAATTCCAAATTTTTAATCATTCCAAAGTTGTAGTTGTAAGAAAACAATTTTAAGAAAATACATATTTTTTACAATCTTGAGATTTTGAATTTTTTTAAAAAATTTTGATTCACAAGATGTCAACTTCGGAAATCGAAATAAAAAATATAAAAATTCGAACAAGGTCAACATTTCGATTAAAAAAAAATCGAAAACTCGAAGAAATTTTCTTTGCCAAAGCTTTAAAGGAAAGATTAGAAATTTCCTTAAATATATTTCGATGTTTTTCTCAGTTCCAGGATTTTAAAACCTTTGACATTTTCTCGAATTTTCGAGCTTTGAACCAAATATTTTGCTCGAAGTTTAATATGTTAGAAAAAGCAAATGTTTCAAGATTGCAGACGTAAATTTGAAGAGAATGCCAATATTTTAAGATGAAGCTCGAAATTTTAGGGACTTTCTTTAATAAATCAAGGTCTTTTTCGATACATCGACTTTTTTTGTTCGAAATTTCGTCTTTATCGTGAATTTTCGAATTGAAAAATTGCAAGCCGAAACTCCGAATTTTGAAGAATAAATTAAACCTTGGAATAACCTAAAATATATAAATGAAAATCGAGCTTTAACACGAAATTTAGAGAAAGGTCAACATGTCAACAGAAACTTGAAATTTATTAAGAGAATTCTAACATTTTCGAGGTTAAAAATTTCGAAGTTTAAACTTAGAATTTTGAAAAAAAACCTCAAAAATTCAACGTTTTACTCAAAAATTAAAGATTTTTAGAATATTTGAAATTTAAAGATTAAAATCCAAAATGAAGTTTTTTTTTTTTTAATTTTGCTCTTTTTTTCCGTTTTCATTACGTCTCGAAAATTAAGACTTCTTCAAATTTCGATTTTTTTCTCTCGAAATTTCAACCTAGATTTTAAAAGTTTGTAATATACTACATTTAAAATGCAACGCGGTATGTTCAAGAAATTAAGCAAAATTTCGACATTGACGTAAAAAAATTTGCACAAATATTTTAATCAATGATCTTAAACCCGAATAACAGACTTTTTTTGGAAATTTCGCCTGAAACTACAAAATCTCTGCAAGTCGAATTTTGGAGGAAGATTTTCAGCTTTATTCTTTGGAACTTTTTTATCTTAAAATTTTTAATTTAAACATCATTTTTAGATTTTTGTCGACTTCAAACTCGAAATTACACTCTTTCTAGAAGTTATAATTCCCGTTTCTCTAAATTTTCAGTTCAGTATCCAAATTTCGACTTTTTTCTTGAAATTTCTCATTCAAACTCGAGCTGAAGAATTGTCGATTATAAATTTAACCTTGGAATTTTGGAAACATCAACCATTTAAATTTTAAAGTTTAAAATTTTTAGATAGTCAGAATTAGAGCACTGAGGCTTATGATTGAGTCCATACCAATACCCCTTTACCACATTGCCGATGTGGTAAAGGGGTAAAACCTTCTACTGTACTCAAAGTCAGAATTGTTAAATTAAAGCTTGAAATTTTAAATAATTTTTAATATCCTAGTTTAGTTTTTTTTTGAAGTTTTCACAGACTTGAAAGTAGAAAAAAGCTTTTACATTGAAATTTAGAAATTTTTCTAGATTTCCGTATTAAAACTCGAAACAACAAAATTTAAAGATTAAGGAAAATCGGAATTTTCAAATAGACATTCTGAGTAAAAAATAGAAAAATTCTTGAGAAAACCTAATATCGTACTTCTACGCTCGATTTTCCCTAAAAAAATTCAAAGTTTCCTATTTAAAGAGGAAATTTTGGGAAAAAAAGTTTAAGCTAAAAAGTTAATAAAAAAAGTTTAAATTTTGAGAAAGTGGAACTATAAAATGAAATGTTCACACAAAAACTCAATTTTAAAATAAAATCATTATTTTGTTAAATAAGAGGGAAATATTAAAAAAAAAACAATAAGTCGACTTTCAAACTCACAAAAAAAAAACACCAAGCTATTTCCAGACTAAAGACGAAATCTCGAAAAAACCGACGTTTTTAGAAAAATTCAAATTTTAAAGTAAAGATAGAAAATTAAATTATAAATATTAGGAAACATTTTAATATTAATCTGGAAATTTGAATCTTAATTTTAAAATTTGGTTTTTAAATTACCATATTCTAGTTTTCTTTTTGAAATTTCTAGTTGTGAAAAATTCTATAAAAAACCTAATTATAATTTCTAATCTCACATTTTTTTAAAAATGTCAAATATTTTAGGAGTCAATATTTTAGAAGAAAAGTATAAAAAATGTCCAGTTCTCTTCTAGTTCTCAGTAAGAAATTTGTTAAAAATGTTGCAATGTTGAAAAAGGTCCAGATTTATAATAAAATTAACTAACAGTTCGAGAAAAAGATGAGTTTGAGTTTAAACCAGAAGTTTCGAGAAAAAAATTAAACATCTGTGGGAGAAAGAAATAAGAAACAGAAAATGACATTTTAATAAAATATTCCCACAATTTAAAGTCGAAATCTTAAAAAAAATGTCTGAATTAAAAAAAAATAAATTTTGGATTTAACTTCTAAAACTGGAATTTTCTGAAAAAAATTATTCTTTCAAGTTTACTCTTGAGACTATTTTCAAAATCTTGGCTTTAAACTAGAATATTAGAGTATGCTACTTTTTTTCTTCAAATTTTGACTCCACAATTCCAAATTTCTAATATCAACTTTTTCAGAAAGAAGACCAAATCAAGAGAGAAACTCTCATCCTAAAACAATCGAATTTTAATAAGACAAATCTAGAGAAATCAGGTCAGGAATTTAAACGGGGTATCGAAAAAAAAATCAAAATTTTGAGATGAAAGCTGAAATGTTAAAGAAAAAAACAATGAAATTTTAATGCTTAAATTTCTAAAAGCCGACATTTGAAGAAAATTTTTAGTTAATTTATTTTTCCAATACTATTTTATTATTTAAACACTGTTAAAATTCTAATTATCAAAATTTTATAATTCAAATTTAAAATAATGACTCCCCTAGACAAGCTTTTGGTTTGAAGTTCAAAACTTCGACTTTTTTCTTAAATTTTCAATTTTCCAGTAAAAATTTTGGAAAGTTCAAGTTTAAACTCAAAATTTTGATAAAAATGTTGCAGAAGAGCATTACAAATGTCCTTCAATTGCTGCTTAATTCTTGTTTCAATTCTTTAACTGCCACTTTTTTTGTCTGCTGTATTTTCAATGTTAAAGCTTGTTCACACATTCAGAAACCAGTCATTTTGAAAATCACGCTTAATGTTATTTGTACCAATCAGACTTCTAGTTTTGCATCAAACGGAACATTATTAATGTGAAATTAAAAATGTTATCTTGCCCTCCACATACGTTTTCTTTACAAATTACTTGCACTCAAGTAATGATTTATAAAAAAATTTCCATTCTTTATGTTTTCTGGTAATCTATTGAATTATGTATAAATAACATTCCTTTTTAGAATAAATATAGACCATTGAAAATAAAACCAGTTGGTTATTGTAAACAATGGGAACTACATAATTACAAATTTAAAAGTCATCCCTTCATTCCATAAATGCACAGCTGCTTTAAATTCAATTCTACACTTAAATTTGTTTAGTACATTGACTTTTACTGCACAATATCCCCAAATATTGGTAAAAAGTTTACAAACTTATTTGCAAACATCACAGAATCACTACACCTCACAATGATTTTATAAGATACTAACCTCCCTCTCTTCTAGGTCTCCCTCGTCCTCTTTTGATGGAGCTAAGTGGTTTACCCGAGAAATTAAAAGGCGGTAGAAAATCTTCATTATTAGGTGGTGAAGACGCAGTGGATGTTGCTGTTGACCCAGGCCCTGAAGAAGGAAGTTGTAATGGGGACTGAATCGGTTCATCAATGAACTCTTCATCATCGTCGTCCAGGTCCGAGCCTTCGGCATCATCCAAGTCCATTAAGACATCTGGATCAAGTCCAGAAGTCATATCATCCATGTTTTCTTCTAAAACAAAACACCGTCTGATGACACCTTATCAAGGTTAAATGTCCGACATTTTAAAAATATGCGCCAAATAAGCCAACCACTTCACATTTGGCGCTTTCGAAGTGAAGTTACACAAAACTTTAATAAACGAGTGCACAATTTCGATCAATGTACACAGAAATTAACACGTCCGTGTCCATCCTAAGAACTCGAAACCAACGCCATTTCTATGTACACATAAGACGGGAGCTCCAAAGCCGAACTATTGGCAACTTGTAAAACTCCACTGCCGACACTTGTGCACTGCATTCTAAATAACAACAACTTACTGTAATTCAAGAAAACTTACATTTTATTAAATTTTACATGCTAAATTTGTATACATGTCGTAATAACACAAAAAAA
Organism: Dastarcus helophoroides; assembly: GCA_028583605.1. Lineage (NCBI taxonomy): Eukaryota > Metazoa > Arthropoda > Insecta > Coleoptera > Bothrideridae > Dastarcus > Dastarcus helophoroides. Next base: position 2,322,304 of record CM053329.1, read on the forward strand.
ACGTCATTAGCTTCACGGGTAGAGGGAGAGATCTGCTCGTTCGTAAAAGTTACGAAGTGACACGATTGTCTAATTCCAATAGTTGTCGAAGTGTGTCGCCAATCGCGGAAAAGAATAAGACTTGCTGCTATAAAATAAAAGAAAAACTGCAGTACATTAAAACTCTACTTCTGTTTTGATAAAATTATTTTAATAATTTGCCGTTTAATAGGCTTATTATAGAAATCGTGGAACAAAATATTTGCTGATGTTATTTAGTCGAACTACTCACCGGTAGATGGCAGGACTAACAAAGTATTTAATTTGAATCTTTGATTATACAGAATGTCTCTTTTAAGTGACTTAAATGAAACAACTGAAGAGATTAGAGCAAAAGGGGTATAAGTACGTCCTTTCTAGTTTTGAGAAATTGATTCCCAAAGTTTGTTTTTTTTTTAATTTTGTAATAACGGCACAAGTTTTTAGTAAAATGAATTATATGAAAAGATAACGTATAATTTTATTTGTAAAATCATTATATTCGAAAAAAATATATTTTTGTAAAAAATTCAAATTTGAAGTACTTATACCCTTTTTGCACAAATATATGTAATATATTTATTCATTTTAATCATTGTATTATTATAACACATGCAGTTCTTTCAAAAAATATTTATTGGTAAAAAAAATAACAAACTATCATGGTTCATAGTCAGAACTTATGTCATCGTCATCGATGTCGATTTCGTTGTCGGACTCTTCATGTACCTCTCGAGTGGTGCTAGGTTCAAGTCTCAATGTTCGTTTTCTTCCTGTTGTTTTACTTTTGGGATCTTCCTAATGGTTCATGTTTGTGTAAAATAAATAGTACACTGGAGGCATATAATCAAATATACATTTCAACAAAGGATGAAAATCACCCAAGACTGGTTTAAATTCAAAGGAAATCGATTCAAATTCTTGCTCAAATCTAAAGTGGATTATTTCTCTAAACTTAATAGGTCTTCCTTCTGTATCTTTTTTTGGATCTATTGATTTATTTAACTTTTCAAAAAAATAGAACATTTCTTGGGTCATAATATGCGCTATACATTTTTGTAGAAACCAGCAATCACTTTTCTCCAATTTTCGGGAATAAAAACTTGAGAATTCTTTTTATTGCACTTATCAATACTAGCAAAATTCCTATCGCACTCCATATATGTGTGGCCAGGTTCCAGAAATTTATGATGAACTTCTTTTAGTTTAGTTTTGTTTTGTCCCCCACATGAGTCGCTATAGGCAATTATTTTATTGATACTGGATGGTAACAAATTTAAAAAATGCATTAGACAGGAGCCTATCTCTTATATATGCCAAAATTATACGTCCAAAGTTGTCTCAAATAGGAGATGATTGATGTAGAAATGGGTGAAGGTAGGGTTTGCTGTAAATCAAAACATATAACTACGCTTTTCCTGGAGTCTCTGTTGCTTTTGATATCCATTTTTTTTTTTCAAATAACATGCTTTTTGAGCTTTTCTATTATGTAGTTTCGTAAGATATTTTAACAGCATGCACACTCTCTTCATTACCTGACTTATTTATAATATTCTGTAAGTTGTCACACTTTGAGCAAGTGTAGCCGTGGGGCTTATGAAAGCGTAGGTTAAACTCAGTATTAAAAATATTTCAAAAATAGGATAACTTAACGGCAGGCTTATTAGTTTTATTGCAGTATTCTTTATTCAACGAGTACGTTTTTGCCACACTTAGATCTGAGGATAAGTATCTTGGGTTGATGTCTTTTTGAGAATAATGACTCTTGTATTTTGGAAACATCTTTATATGACAAATTACATTTTTATCAATTTTATTTATACTCGGCATTTTCCCCGTTTATCAGTCTCACATATTCCTAATCTATCAGTTTTTGCACACACTGTAGTGAAGCGTCTATTATTAATGTCAAACGTTAAAAAAAAACTGTTTACATAAACGCTTAAACATCATTTTTGTGCGAAATTTCGGCCTTTTTGAGATGCTTGCTTTCTTCTAGCAACTTCTTTTTAAATAAAAGATGATAAATACTCTGTCTGTAAATTATAACTAGGTATCTTATAACATTTTTCAAATAATATTTGTCTATCAGAGTTCTTTAGTTGACAAAATTGTATTTTAGGCCTGTCATTTTTTGGTTATATTAGAGATTTCTTTGGTCGACCAAAATTAGTTTTGGTCATGATTTTTTTTTCATTGGCAGCCGTAGCAGAATAGAGTTTTTAAGTGGATTGTTTTCCAAGATGGAAGATTTAGATTTGGCTCTCATAGTTTGCCTTGAGGATGAAGAATCATCAGAGGAGGAAATTATGAGAGAAGAATCCGATTTATATAAGAGGCGAGAGAGAGAGAGGGAGCTTATGAAATTTTGATTTGCCGTTATTTGATAAATAATGACACCAAATTTAAAGAATATTTTCGGTTGTCTCCAGAATTATTTAATTTCGTGTTGAACTTTATAAGGGAAGATATTACCAGTAAGCCGTGCATCTACCAAAATTCAAAAACATATTTCAAACGGTATCAAAGTATTGAAGGAAAAACCAAACTTTTTCTTAATTTTTAGCACCCTGTATCTTAAAAATAAAGCGGACGTATGGAGATATAAACTTTTCTTCTTAAAATCGCTCAAAGAATATGCCCCTTCAGTAATGGCATTTTTTCGAAAACGCTCTGTATACACCATTTTTTATTTATTCCCATCAAAATCCCCGCAGGCAAAGGGATTATTGCTATGGTAATTATTTCTAAATATTGTTTACATTACATTGAAATTCCTAGAGAAGACTCTGAGATATTGAAAAAATTTGTAACAAAAAATCCTTCAGAATGTAATGTTGCAATAAACACGAATAAAAAAATCTAAAGATGTCAATTCATAAACTGACATATATCTAATTTAATTTTGCACTATATCATACGATTTCTTGCGATTGGAAATTAAAACAAATAAATATGTTCTTAGTCTTCTAGTTTTAAGATTATGTCTCCAAAATTTTAAAATTGTTTCGAAAAGTGTGAACATTTTTCATCATATTGAAGACCAAATTCTAAGTCATTTGGTATTTTCAAACTTTCTATTTTATAAAAATTGAATAATACAAAAGGGAAATATAATATTATATAAAACATCCTGCACATGTACATACTAATAAAAAAGTTAAATAAATCATAGTACCTAGCTACATTCCAACGTAAAATGGCAACGAAACGTATAAAATCGTGCTTGCAGTGTCCTCTCCGTACACAGAGGTCGCTTCGAAAGTAGGGTCGCCGTACTTTTTCGAAGCGGTAGTCCCTAACGTTCTGTAGGAAAATACTGCCTATTATAAGCACGTACACGGTTTTTGGTGACGTCACTCGACGTAACATTATCGTCGCACTATTACGTTACCGTTCTGCAGGAAACCGTAGCTTCATTTGTGCCTACACACATGATTCAAAATTCTTAACTGTTTACTTCGATGCATTGTGTCCTACGTATAATTTCCCTTCTGTTCGTAGTCTCTTCTTTTCATTTCTTTTCCATTTACTGCTATTCTGCCTTCTCTCTGGTCTCTTCTCTGCTGTTCATTCTCAATGATACAAACTAAAGTTTATTGAGTTTATATAGTTGATTCGATTTAGCACATAAAAAACAATCATGTTGTTTAGCATTATTTTATTTACAGCTGTTCTGAAAAACTGACTTATTATTATCTGAACCATTGTCTTAGGTTTCTAAGCTAGGATGTTCTTCGTCTACCAGGTCCACGCCTTCCATCAAATTTTCCCTGCATGATCAAATGTAACATGTCATATACCTTCGGATGTCTCATGACATGGCCAAAATAAGACAGCTTTCGAATCTTCATTGTGTTTACAATTTCTTTATCCTTCTTCATCCTGTTCAGGACCTCTACGTTAGTGACATGGTCCATCCATGCATCTGTATGGTCACATTTCAAAAGCTTCAAGGTATCCTCTGTTAGGATCCATGATTCCACTCCATATAAGACGACAGAAAAGACCTAACACCTGACCATTCTCATTCTAAGATGAATGTTTAGTTCATGTCCACATAGAATCTTTTTCATCCTTACAAAGGTAGCCCTAGCTTACTCAATTCTTGATTTTATTTCTATTGCGTTGTCCCAATTTTCGTTCAGAAGCTGTTTCAAATACTTTATTTTTTGTACCCTTTCTAATTTATTTGGACCAATCCAGAGTTACGCTCGTGGGTTCGGTTGCTTACTCACTACTATGAGTTTGGTCTTTTTAGTGTAAAGTGTAAGGCCATACTGCCTACATGAACTGACCACTTGATTAAGAATGCTTTGGAGTTGCTCAACACTATGTGCAATAAGAACAGAGTCATCTGCATATCTAATATTATTCAATGTTATGCCGTTTCTCACTCCCTCTCTGGTATCCCCTCTTGAAATATTTTCTCCGAGTATAGGTTGAACAGAAGCGACGACAGAATGCAATCTTACCCTACTCCCCTTTTGATCGAAATACATTCAGTTAAACTGTTTTCTGCTGTGAGATTTGCTTTTTCTTGCCAGTAAAGGTTAGCGATGAAACGTAGTTCTTTATCATCTATTTTTGTTGTTTTCAATATTTTTATCATTTTCCCATGTTTTACCCTGTCAAACGCCTTTTCGAAATCAATAAAGCATATGAACACATCGAAATTCACGTCTCCACATCTCTGGGTCAAAACTTGAATGCAAAACAAGGCTTCCCTTGTACCCAGGCATTTACGGGATCCAAATTGTGTATTTTCGATCGTGGGATATATTCGCTGATAAATTATCTTTAGAAACAATTTCAGAACATAACTCATTAGGTTTATTGTACGATGATCATTGCAGTTCTTTGCCTTTGCAGTTTTAGGGATTGGGATAAATGTCAACCTCAATCAATCAGATGGGATGTCTCGTCCATCAGTAAAGTTTTCATTTATTTTTTATCACAAAGCAATAGAAAGAAAACCATTCGTGATCTGGAGCGAAAAATGAAGAAAAGTATGCTTTGGCTTGCATGGCAACATAAATGGAAATTATCTTATATGTAGCTTTCTGGATCAATCACTCGATCTGTCTACTGGTTCTGTACTATCCAACTGTTCAAAATATTTTAGATCAATTGGACAATTGATCAAATCGATTATAAAACAATAACAAATGATACCAAATCTAACTCAAATGTTGTTGCTAAAAACAGGAGTTATTTTGCTCACAATTTGAAGTATATTAACCCCGAGATGACTGCAAAGAATTGTTACAACTCACAATCATCGACTTCGGAGGAATTCCCGACGAAGGTAGTTCACTTAGGAGACCTGCCGACTTTCGCCGTGCTAGATGGATGGAAAAACCGTGTATTGCTTGAAAATTTTCCTATTTAAACATCAGTTTAAACTAACAAAAAAGGAAAAGAAAACTGTGAGAGATATATTATGCATTTTTTGTCATGATGTACCTAAAATATTGGCTTCAAGCTTCTGCCGGATTTTTAGCACCGAAAAATGACTTACTGTTATTAAAAGACCTTACAGCCTTAGAATATAAACCAAAAACTGGCTGTAGAGCTGAAGAAAATACTGGGCTATTGTGGTACTTTTCGAAAGCGCTGATGTTTCTTGCATTTTCCGTCGAAGACCGTTTAGTTCAACATAAAATTGCTCTAAAAATCGAAGATAGAGGATTCAGAATTGAAAATAACTCATGTCAAATACGTCAACGAAAGAAACATTCGAGACCTCTTTACTAGAATTCCTTAAGATTGTTTCACATACTGGGTATCTCGTCAAAGTGTTTGAATTAAAAGGTTAAAACTTGGAAGAGACACTGATTTTGAGACTGCAAAGAAAATCCTTCATTCTATTCCAGGGCAGATGTGGCTTTAAAGGATAAATATAATAAATTGATAACAACTAAGAGCAAAAGGAACATTTGCTTTTATTGGTAAATGAGGAAAAGAAGAAATATTCCAAAAAACTACTATTGTATCCTAGTTATGAATGATTTTAATATTTAGATGCATCTTTATTTGTAATTGTAACAATAATTTTGGATGCTAGATTTTTACTTGATAAATAAAAGTTGCCAATTACTATTAGTGATTTGTTTTTTTATTAAATATGAAACCTTCGGAGCGACCCTTAAAGATTACTCAAAACATCTGAAAAAAATAGTGAAATAGTTCCTCAAGGTAGATAATCAAATGAAATGGTGTCTTGTCAAAAAAAAAAGATTTTTTTTTACCCAAATAAGGACCACTCCAATGATTACTAAAATTTAATTTTAAAGAGTGAAAATGCATTTATAGAATTAAGGGGGAAAATAAAACATTTTCATTATTTTTTATTATTCAAACAAAAATAATTCTTTTATTTTAAAATGATATACTATACAATTCACTGTTTGCTTTTTTTTTGAGAAGGCTGATCCATGTCCATTTCTTCATCACTTGAGTCCAGAGCGATTACAGATGCATCTTGATTTAAAGGTTCATCCACATTTTCTACATAAATAACAGCTTTGCCTCTATTTCTTCCCACTGCAGAAAAATATCCACTTTAGAAATTAAAAGATAATTCGAAAACATTTATAATAAAATGGTTTAATACAAATTTTAATACATCACGTCTTTGTGTACCTTGGCAATACAGGTGTCCCAAAATTCCTGGAACATAAACCTCTACGTATCCTAGATATCAGAATAAGTCAACTGAACTTATTGTCAAATACATTAAATACTAAATTTACTCTTTGCCCGTGAGAGGAGTTTAAAGTCTATTCAAAACTCACATTCTTCTGCGCCGTTTAGAAACGCGTAAATGAATTTTAATGACATTTGCCACTGCTTTCAATAACCACAGAATCAAAAGAATATCAAAGAGGGGTTTAAATTGAACCCCCTTACTTTCTGGTAAATTTGTTTAGTTTTTGAGCATGATGATAGCATTTTAAGATTTTTGTTTAGTGGGAAAACTTATTCATTATCTTCATTTTATGACTCCTGGTTTCGCATAAAATTAAAGAAAAAAAAATCTTTTTACTTTGCTGAGATACTCAAAACTGATATTACTTTTTAGTGCATTGAACAATTATTAAAATCTCATTATTAACAGGTACGTGAGACTATTATGAATTTGTTTCCTGTCAACATTATCTTCTTTTTTTTAGTGCCAGCGGCATCAAAAAATATAAAAATTGAAATTAAGTTAATTTAATTTAAAAAGAAAGTAAACATTTCGAAAAACATGACATTTTTAATTCAGAGTAAGTCGAAATAATCAAGATTTTGAAAAGAGAAGAAATGTTTAGCAAAATTTCCAATTGAAATTACCAGAGAACTCAAGAAAGAAGAACTTTTAAAAAATATCAGTATCTCTGACAAAGTTAAAATTTTGCGTTTCAACCAAAAAAAAATATCAGAATTTTAGGAAAAAGTTCATACTTCGAAAAATACATAAATATCTCTAAACAAGTCAAATTTTTGAAAAAAAAAATTGAATGTTCATTTTTTTTCGAATTTACACGCAATATTTCAAATAAAAAATTAAATTCCACAAACAAAATAAACATTTATCGAAATTCATTTTGGATTGTCGGAAAAAATAGAAAACTAAAAATTGAAAACGTAGGCTCGAAATTTTGAAGAAAAGATCAAAATTTCGAAGTTAACAGACAAGATATTAAAAAAAAAGTAGAAAGTTTTAAAAAAGGTCAAAATGTCCAATTTAAAATCGAAACTTTCAAAAAAAAAGTAAAACTCGTAAGTCTAAACACAAAAATTATAGAAAAAAAACTATTGGTTATTATGTGTTATTTATTTCCTTCAATCAAGGTTTTGACAAAAACCAAAATCCCCAAAATTTCCGAAAAAATAATATTTTATAAAAAGTTTACAGAAATAAAAATTGTGAGAAAAAAATTTCGATTATAAAGTTGTAATTTAGAATTTAAAGAAAACATTTTTGACAAAAAATTAAAAATTGTAAGTTTACACTTCTTGGGACATAAATATCGTTAATTATGTCGTATTAACGAAGTTTTTATTTAAAATAAAAAGTCAAAATTTTTAAAGAAACCTCAAAAGTCGTAAAAAAATTACTTGAGCAATTTATGTATTTATTATTTATATAAGAAGATATATTATTCCTGAAGTAAAAGCTCATTATGTATATGTGTTAAGTATCAAAATTTTAGTATAAGTAAATCGCGACACATTTTTGAGAAAAATAGTCGATCACATATGTAATTAAATTGGCCACCCCTGCGCAATAGACCAAATTAAATTTTTTTTATTTATGTATAAATTTGAGATTGTTTCGAAATTTTCTTGTTACAATTGAAAAAAAAAAAGGTCTATTTTCAAATATACACTTTTTTCTACAATCAATGGTAATATTTATGGAACTGCTGGCTGTCTGAATAATATCTCAGCTCAAGAGAATTCATTCGCACTTCGCAATGAGTCGATGACTAACATAGTGCCTCGGATCACGCTGAACTGTTCGATTGCATTGGGTGCAATTTAATAAACCTGTACTAACTACGAAAATATTCATCTAAATGAAATAATCTAAGAGACAAATTTGATCTGCATTCTACCCTTCGGCTAAATTGAGTTTTTTATTTGAGAAAAAGTAATACTATATGACTCAAAAAGCCTTGGAATGCAAGCACCTATTTTTCCTTAAACTATTTTCCCCAACTATTACGATATTGAAAAACCTGCAGTTTTCCGATAATTATATTCTATGATACAATATCTATGAACCCTATTAAAATTTAAATTTTATCTTGAGAAACCTAGGAGATCAGGGAGGAACGGTCATTTTTTACATATTTTGGGCTGCATCTTTAAAACCATTGGATAAATCATTATAAAAAAATATTTTAGGATCTTTAGAGGAAGTTCTTTCAAACGATACCTCATATGATATACAGGATGGGTCAGAAAGAATGGGCCAACGTGAAACTGGAGATGCTACATACTAAAATATTACGGTTAAGCTTAACAAGCCTAATACCAATTTCGCTGGTTTAAGAGATACAGGCTGCTCAAAATTTAAATTTTATTCTGAAATTTCTTAATAACTGAGAAAGTTTTCAGCCTATAAATTTAATATTTGGGAATTTTATGTTTTTCGGTGTGAGATTTACGAATTTTAGGTTTATTTTGACCCTACCCCTAGAGGGCGCTAGTTTCACATTATTATTCAAGTAAATTAAAACATATTTTTTAATCTGTAGAGTTATGCTTAAAACAAGTAGATATTACGAAAAAACAATCAATTCTACAAAGAAAATGTACTCATGTTTGGGTGCCCTAAATCTATTGGTTTTTGAGTTATTTGCATTTAAAAGGTCCAATGCAATTTATTATGATTTTTTTACTCTTAAAATAGGCAAAAATAGGGGGAAGCAATCAAAGCAACAGTAAATAATAATTAAAATTATTGGTACTAGAAACAAAGATAAACTTTAAATCCGATGTTGGAAGTTTTCTACCAGCTACTTCAATAAATTTTAAATGTCACTTTCTTAAATGTCTAAATCAAAATTTCCCCCTATTATTTTTAAATGTCTCAACCCCCTTTTTTCTAATCGTTGGTTGGCGGTATTTGTCTGGGTCACAATGCTGTGCAAAATTTCAAATTCCTGCGTTACATAGTTTGTAAGAAAAACCTCTTTGTGACAGACGGACATGAGAGTGTGATTATAAGGTTTCCGTTTTTTCCTCTTAAGGTACGGAACCCTAAAAATGGAAAGGAAAAAAAAAAAGATCAGAGTTGAGTATTTGCATACTACTTTCAAAGAATTATATGGAAAATAATAATGTAAATAATATAATAGATTTGTTGCTTATTATTTAGTGATATCTCGCTCTGGCTAATCTGTCTTTTAATGGTAGCTGGTGAGTGATAACTAGGTCGTATTTGGCAAGAATTAACGGTTTTCTACGGTTAAAGATGGTGACGGATCGTTTATTTACTAAGTACATAGCAATGTACGTAGTAAACGGCTAAATGGTTACCCAAAATTACCCCTTACTCGACAATAAGAATGTAACAAAATTATTTATTTTCTGTAAGAACTGACGTACATACACATTTTTTTTATTGCTAACTAGACTAATATAATTAAAAGAATATTGATAGTTTTCGAGTCTTTGACAATAAGCGTTCATCATTTGTAGCACCATGTTAGTTTTATGGATTAATTTACTTCTTCTTTAAATAGGCCAAATATTTTCTTTCCATTTTCTGTCTTTATTAAGTCCTTCGATTATGTAGTTAAAATTAATGACATATGACTGAGATATTATGTATATCAATAATGGGGCGTTTGCTGTAGTAGACTCAATTGGTGCTATTGACAAGGTTCACAACAGTGATATAAGAATTTATATGGTAGCTTATTATCTTATCTTACTAACCTGATCTAATATAAACTTGTAGAGGAAAATGTGAAACTGCGTTCTTGGCTTCTTGTTCATTCAAGCCAAAAATTAAACCTCTGCGTCTATTAAGGAATATATATTATTTACATGTAAATGTGTCGACCCCAATTACTCTTATCATGTTTTCTAAAAACCAAGCCAAATTTAAAGAAAGTGTACCTAATATTTACAAAACTGAAATGTCCAAGTTATTTTCTTTAAAGTAGAAGCTGAGCTATTTACATAAACAAATACTGATAGCAATCTTATGGGTTTTCAACTGGTGCCATATTTATGAAACCAAGTTTAAAGTTTTTTAGGGCAAACTTAAATTGCACAGTACACAAATTGACAAAACCTTTTAAACAGTTCACTGAATTTAAAATCTACTTGAAGAAAAACCTACAATCATCAAAATTGTATTATTAAAAAGGATACAAATTAATGACATCATATGGGCTTCTTACAAATATGGAACTTGATGCACCACTTGATAAAATAATATTCTTCGACTTGCCGAACGTGTGATACAGATGAGACAGATGAATTAAATTTTTTCTCTTAGTGTAATCTTCTATAGCCGGACTGTACAGTATCTCTAAATGATATCCTCTATCACACAACTGTCTATACATTTTTCTGTTACATTTTAGTGGAGTCTTCGCCTCGGGGTCAACAGTTAGTATATCCGCTTCAAAATTGTTACAAACATGCTAGAAATAAAAAAAAATGTTATGTTTTTTTAAAATGATTTCTTATCCAAATAAATCCTAACGCTTTATAAAACATTAAATATTACATATAAGTATTTAATTTACAATGGAATGAAGAGGTATCATATGATGCTATGCAATAATATATTTGTTGCATTAATACTGTCCGATATAAATGTGATGGTGAGCGGAAGGAGTGCGCCTTCATTCAGATTGATAAGTGACCACCTTCTATGCATTCAATTGAGGCATCAATTATATTTGAATAGAAAGTGACGTTTATGGTTGCGCAAAATGTCCCCCAATGCTCGCGATCACATAATTTTATTAAATAAAGTTATTTAAAATTAAAATTCTTATTACTATTTTATTGAGTATTCTAGTGCCTATTCAGCAGTTCTAGAAAATGTCCTATTTTTTACAATTTTAACTTTAATACCAATTCTATAACTATTCTACGCGTATATCAAAAAAGAATGTTTCTTTAGGCCAATGTTTAAATTTTTTAAATTTAATCAAAATAATTTCTGATCCAATTATAATGCACGAAAAGTATGCTTAAGAAGTTAAATACTGATAAAGCAACTGGTATATGGCTGTACATTTATCTAAAAATAACCTAACAAACAAACTGGTACAAAAGAATATAATCTAAAAAATATGAACAAAAGTATAAAATAAATCTACTTATTTTCTAAATCTAAAACATACCAAAAAAGCTTGTTGAGTTGTTGGAAGCGCAGCTAATATTTGATACTTCTTAAAATTTGAAGACTTTGACTGCAAAAAATAAAGTAGTGTTAACATATGCATATTAGGAAAACTTATCAACTTAATAAAGCTCTAAACACTGAATAACAAACAACGCATGGGTTTAGATTAGGAGCACGAATTTTTAACAGGAGTTTATTATACAGGATGATTGAAAATTCAGGGTACATATTTAAGAGCGCATTTTTGCGGCCAAAATAAGACTTTTTTGAAAAAAAAATTGAATTATAAGAGGAAGTCGAAATTTTGAGAAACAGACCAATTTTAAAAAACTAGGTGAAACATGGCTAAACTTCGAGAAAAAAAAAAGACAAATATGGAAGAAATCTTCAGATTTTAAGAAATATTACGGAATTTAACCGGAATGTTTTACATTTGAAGAAAAAAGTTGAACTTTAGAAAGCTGTTGAGTTTTCGAAAAAAAGTTGACATTTTGAGGAATAAGCCGAATTTTAATATATTGATATTTCTCAGAGAAATTTCAAGAAAAAAACCAATTTTAAGAATAAAATTGAATTTGTCAGAGAACGGGAGAAAACGAAGATGTTTGGGAAAAAAGTCAAAAATTTCGATGAAAAGACCAAATTCGAGAAAAAAGTTGAAACATGCGGAAACCTAGCATTATCAATTTTAAGATAAAAATCAAAATTTCGAGAAGGAGAATCTTGAAAAGTCGGCAGAAGGTTGTGTTGAATAAATAAATAAATAAAAGTGTCAGACAATCCAAATTTTGGAAAAATGGTGACATTGAAAAATGCGAACTCTAAAAAGAAAGTCGAAAATTCGAAGCGAAATTAAGAAATCTGGAAACGGAAAACCTTCAAAAATTTGAATATTTAGGACATAACTCGAAATTCGAAAAAAAAAAATCAAACTCAAAAAATGTCGATGTTTCCTGCAGAAAATTACATTTTAAGGAAAAACAAGAAAAAAAAATATATAATTTGAGAATAAATTCAAACTTTTGAGAAAAAGACTAACTTATAAATAACTCGAACAGAAAGACAATATTCGAGAAATAATTTGTAATGTTCAGAAACATAAGACTGATGTTGAAATAAAATTCCAACTTCCTTGAAGAAGTCGACGAAATAACTCGAAATTTGTATTTAGAAAAAAAGACAAAATTAAGGACACAGTCAAAATTTCAAGAAAGGATCGACATTTGGATAAAAACGTCGACTTGCGAGAAAAAATCGAAATTTAGACAAAGTTCGAGTAAAGACAATGTTAAAAATAAAGTCGACTTTTGGAATAATCAAATAACTTTTATTAAAGGATTCAAATTTCTAGAAAAATTTGCAAAACAAATCGAAACTTCCAGAATGTCAAATTTTATTTTAATTTTTCAGAAAAAAATGAATTTGGCAGTAATGGCAGAAACAAAAAGTCACATTTAGAAAACAAATCGTAATTTGAAATAAGTTGAGATTTCCCAGAGCAAGAAAAATTTTGTGCAAAAAGACAAATTTTGTGAAAAAGTCGAAGTTTCGAAAAAAATCTAAAACTTGGAGAAAATTATTACAATTGAAATTTGGCTTTATTGTAAGATTTTTGAAGTCTTTTCCTTTCCTTTTCTTACTTACGAATATCATGTTATGTAATGGAATTTGTGTCCATTAACTATATGTGTGGCTGACCAATGACTATAAGTTGAATGTTGGAACCTTCGGATGAATAAATATGGTAAAAAATGAAATTCACAGGCCACAAAGAAATCATCTGTTGTTCACAAATACTTAAATGCAAATTACATAAACTAAAAGGAATTATTAATTCAAAAAACGTCATAATATTAAATCAACCTATTATCAACATTCTTATTGCTAAGGAACAGGAAATAGTTTTATGAAATTATTTCCAACATTGAAAGTGTTCACATCTACCTTACCATACTGATGAGGCCAGGGTCAGCCATGGTTGTGAATATTTTCAACTTGTAGAATGTTTAACTGTTTCATTACAAAACATTTAATTAAAATAATTGTAATTTGTGTCTCAAATTGTTTAAGAACTAATTTACATTTGATAAAAAAGTAGTAGTAAGCATCGATACTGTTGACGTTTTTCATGTAACCTCATTGATGTTAAAAAATGATGAATTGATTTTTCATAATTTTCATTTGCATCTTTAGTTCTTACGTATTAAAATAACGTAAACTAATTTTAACCCAAATCATGTCTAATTATAAAACAATACTCACCACTTTGTATATTGCTTCAGAAGTAGAAAAACAAATTGTCAGTCTATTTAATATCATCAGGTCTTGACACTCCTAAAAAAAAGTTTAGTAAAATATGTTCACACTCCATTTTATTTTATTCACATGAAATACTAAATGGTCATAAAATAGAAAACAAATCAGTGAATATAAAAAAATACATAGCGGATGATATCAAGTCAAATATCAAAGATATAATTAAAATATAACATATGGAACTCACTTTTGGAATATTAAATTTAAGAGGTGACGGTACTATGTCATTGTTTTCTCTAGGTTCCCCCTTTTTCTTCTTTTTCTTATTGTCAATTTGATTATCATATATTGTTTGATTAATAGCAATCGTTCTGTAACCCACTGTAAAAAAAATAAATCATTTTGATCAAAGTAGGACATTCTATATTAAAGATAACTAGGAATGTAAATGGTGAATCGAAGTATTTGTACATTATGATGCATATCATATAATTTGCATTAAATATTAATAAATTTGTATTTAATATTTAGAAAATTTATTACTTACAGTCATAAATTTCTTTTAATACATTCTCCGGTTGACAATTGACAAAACATGTTTCCTGTATACATAAATCAAAAAAACCTTTTGCGCTTATCATTTTTTATTTTGGTTTGTGGAGAATAAAGGTTTATTAATTTTTATCATAAACATTTAAATTAAATGTTATTTGGAGGTTAAAGTGAGGTTAATGTCACAAAACCTATTAATGTCATAGACAATGTTAGAAGCTAATTAAATGGAAGATTGAAAGCTAGTTTCACACTCAAAAATTATGTGTTGCCTAAATTTAATAGGTGGTTTCAGTATATCTATTTGGGTGGAATGAAAAAAAAATTATATTCATATAGTATACTCGCAAAAGCTGCGTATTAGGCACAATAAGCAAAAGTTTATATTTAAAGGTGGCCCCGATAGGACAAAGTTTTGAAAACAAATTTGAAATTTATTAATGTTCGATAGAGCAAACTTAAATGCTTCACTTTATAAAAAATCGTAGAAATTGTTTTTCTTTTGTTTCTAAGTAATAAGTAATTATAATGTTATTCAATTATGTTGGTAGTAAAAATGTTTAAGGATTTAATTATTAGGTTCTATGTTTGTTGTTTACAGTAAAAATGACTCAAGTTACAACTCGTCAAATGACAAACTGTCCCTTTTTGGCACACCCGAAACATTACCCTCTTCTCAATTACTGACTTACTTTGATGTTATGAAATACTATACATAAGTTAAAGCCAGAAAAATCATTTAAAGAACCGACTGTTCAAGAAATCTCAGAAAGAGTTGCATCTCTGGTTTTAGACATATGGCATTAATACTCGCTTCCAACAGTACGTTTAAAAAAACTATTACAATTTATTAGAACTGACAGAAATGGTGTCATTTCATTGGAAATAGCTACAAAATTATGGAAAACGTTCCTGTTCTCATTCTCAAGTTGACAATGAAACATTATTAGCAGCAGCAACAGCAGCAGCAACAGCAGCAGTAACAGCAGCAGCAACAGCAGCAGCAGCAGCAACAGCGACAGCAACAGCAGCAGCAGCAGCTTTTCTGATAATTCATTTTTAATGTTGCTGAGCCGCCTCCTAAACAGATGCGCATAAAACTTCCATCTTTGGCTCTTGCCTGCGATCGTACTGGAGTTTCTGATAGCCGCTCTTTAGCTTCTACTATCCTGAAAGACGTTGGCACTATTACATCACGTCACTAAAGTAGTCTGATAGATCTTCGTAGGTTCGACGGAAAAGAGCAAGTAAAAGGTCTGCTTTACAAGACCTGAGCCGCAATCAACAAGTGTCTGGTCTTTACTTTGATGGTAGAAAAGACAAAACTTTGGTAACAGTCAAGAAAAGAGATAAATGGTATAGAAAACTACAAATAGAAGATCATTACGTCATTGTGTCTGAACTAGGGAACGTTTTCTTTGGTCATATCACGGTGCACCAGTGGCGGCTAGTGCTAAGGTTTGCAGGTTTGCGCAATCTCCAAAAAATCGCTGGGATAAAAAAGAAAGTAAATTGTTCTTTATGTTGTTTATTTTATTTATTGATAACAGATTTATCGCTACCAACCATACTGCTGAATATTGCGGATTCCGCCTATTCGTAAGCGTTTGATGACATATTGGGTCCACGGTTTGCAAAGTTTGCAGGCTAGACTGCAAACTTTGCTTTACACATATGTACCTGCGCCTTAACTCATATTTTGTTCGCTTAAAATACTTGCCCATAAGCAAGCATTAGGTTGCACTTATGGGTGCAAACCAAATATCGATTCGCTATTATAATCTATCATCGGGCAATGTTCCGAGTCTTGAAACACAAATAAAAATGAATTCAGTGCAAAGTTTCATTGCACAGCCATTCTGTAACCGATCTGTGTCGAAAAAACTGGAAATTAAGCGACGTGGATGACCTATTCCAGACTTAAATATTGTGCAGACGGTGTTTTGTAAAAAGTGAAGTTTTAACAGAAGTAGTTCGCGAAGCTAAAGAAGTACCTATGCGACATTGTTATCTGCTAAACTAAAAAACGATTCAGCTTCACTGGCCTTTTAATTGCAGCAACCTTATTTTTTTCTGAAAAGTTTAACCAACATAGAATCACTTTTCCTGAAAAGAATTTTAAAGAAACCGTCAAGGTTCATCCATTTTTTAATTTACAAAAACTAAGAACTAAACTAACCCTAATTTACGAAACAGAAAAGTTTAAATCGGCTTTTGGTTTACTTGTACTCTTAGATAATATAAATATTTATATAGTCAAAGCTTGTACTCTATAACATTATTTCAGAAAATAGTGAGCTTAGTGAAACTCTAAATCTTTTAAAAATCCTGATAACTATCCCAATGACTTCCGCTGAAGCAGAATGGTGCTTGTCCAGTCTGGAAAGAATAAAAACTCTTTAAAAAATACATTATGCCAGGAAAGATTGTCCGCATTAACGATGTCTTCAAAGAAAAGGACTTAATCCAAGGAATATTCGACTTCAGTAAAAAGTTATTAATAAATTTGCAGCTGCCAAAGTTCCAAAGATGGCAAAAGATGCTAAAGATGGACTTCATCTTCTTTTTCTTTCTGTTTTTTTGCGAAAATAAAAATAAAGTATTTCTTAATTCCTCCAGCTTAATTTAAAATTTCCAGTTTCGGCACATTTTTCCAAATGTCTCTTTGCAACCCCCAAATTTTATTAGCACCAGCCGCCACTGCGGTGCACACAGGATCAGCTAAGACAATCAAAGATAGTATTATAAAATATTTAAATAATAAATCGGTTGACTGGAGTGCTTTACCAGCAGTGGACTGTGATAATGGGACAGTAATAAATACTGGATCTAAAGGCGGTGTCATTTAGCCTGTTAGAGGTAACTTCCGGTGCTGCATGTTGAGAAGAATAATGTGATGGTTTTATCAGGGCCAGACTGTCATAGCGTCAGATAATGCCTTTTTATAATACTAAACTTGAATTTTCTGCTTTATTGGCTATTTTGTAAATTATTTTTTTTTCATAAATTATTTCATACACATTAATTGCATTTTTATTGCAAAATTCTTGATTTATTTTTGTTTTAAGAGATCTTGGGGCACCATAAACTCAAAATTTGTATATCTTTTCTTATTATTACAAAAAAATATGGGTTTCAAAAAACATAAAAAATACTATTCCCATAGATTATTAAGGTTTACTAGTGTAAACCTCTGGTTTATACATACACATCTTAATGAGGCTGTCACAAATGAACGAAATTATACTTTTTTCAAAATTCTTTCGTGCTAGGGCACCTCAAAACATTATAATACATAAATGATATTTAACATGCTTCATTTACTTATTTATAGGCAGCTTTTTATCACTATGCTGTAACAAAAAAAAAACAGGAAAAAAATGTCATGTATGTTCACTCCACCCTAATATCTATACCATATAAGTATTACATATATGATTTATACTCCGATGCAGAACCATAACGAGGCAGCTGCAACAGGTGCAGCGGCACACTGTCCAATGCTAAGGGAGCCCAACATTGTTGATGATGTTTTTTAATCGGTGAAAATAAAGTTGGGATCAGGGTCCGCTTTAGAGAACATCATCTCGAACTTTTGTCCGATGAGGCAAATTCATAGATCGGTATATGGCTACGAAGGTTATAAAATTTTGCTAAATTAATCAAAAGACATATACAGGTGGACCACGCTGAACGCTACAACCTCTAGGAGCTCTTTGGTATCATATTTTAAAAAATAAACATAATAGTTAAATATAGGACGCTAGGGTCTACATGCTAAATATTTTCAAATATACAGGCTGTTCCACAAAATTGATACATATAAAATTTGTGATTTTTTTAAAATTATATACTATGTTTTTCTTTTCATTTTTAAATTCAGTGCAAAAAATAACGTCAATTTTATTCAGGTTTCCCTATACCAAAACCTTACTCTTTTTAAGATAATAAGCTGTTATAAAAAACTCAAGATTTTCAAAAAGTAACTTTCACTCCTGAAAGTAAAAAATGTTGATAATAGCGTCTTAAAATTTTTATTTAGCATATCTCTTGCTAGAAAATGCAGTTGGGATAAATACCTAACATTATCATAGGATGTTTCAAATTTACCGAAACATTTACTCGAACTTCGGACTCCGATTTCTTTGTTAATTTAAAGGGACACCCAGTATTTTTTTATTTTAAATACTAAAAAATTTAATTAGCTTTCAGATGGTATGCATTTTTTATACATAAGTTCAATGGTGCCTGCTTTTAATCCGATATCTAACGTAACATTTGATCATAGTTGGCAAAAAATGTGGATTCAATTAGACGAGCTCCTGCTCATTTTCAAAATACGGCAAGGGAGTAATACGAAATTTTAAAATAAATGGATTGGAAGAGGTGGTCCACATAACTGGCCACCCAAGATCGTCTAACCCCAATGGACTTTTGTATGTAAAAAAAGATTGTATACAATGTTTTCCCTATCCACTCTCAAGGACATGAAAAATCGAATACGAAATGCTTTTGAAACAATTGACGTAAGTATTTTAACAAATGTTAAGAACGCTTTTGAGGAAAGAATAGCGCTTTGTTTTGAACAAAATGGTTCCCACATTGAACATTTGTTAGAGTAGAACATTGTTTTTTATTTTTGTTGGATATTTGATTTGCAATTTCACTAAATATACTAAACCAAGTATGTAGTTCCCTTTTTCTTATAAAACTATTTGTAAATTTAGCTAGGTTAAAATAAAACAAATGAAAAACTGAAATACAAAACTTGTCCTCTGAAACCAAGAACGATTAAAAAACACAACAAATGTTGCTCTAGTGTTTTTTAATCTTTCTTGGTTTCAGGGGACAAGTTTTGTGTTTTAATTTTTGAAGATAATCAAGGACCAGTCCGTTCCACAAAAAAAAAAATTAATAAAATTAACTTATACAGCGGTTACCATAATATACCGAAGCCTGCTATTCTATATCAAAATTGTTTTCTTTTGGATAATGATGAAAAATAGTAAATAGTAGTAATATCTCTTGAACTATTGAGTTTAGGCATAGAAAGCCTACCTACCAACTTAAAGATAATTGCATTTGTCAATATATAAAATAAGAAGATACTGCGTGTTCCATTTAAATTAACAAGGAAAACGACGTCTGAAGTTTAAGTAAATGTTTCGGTGAATTATTTTGAAACATCCTGTGTAAAATTTGGAACTTGTCTAAACCTCATTTTTTGGTAAATGGCATGCCATGTGAAAATTTAAAGACATCCACTGTCAACATTATTTACATTCAGGGATAAATTTTTTTTTAAAACCTTGGATTTTAAAAAATGGATTGTCTCAGAAAAGGTAAGGTTTAGGTATAGGAAAACTTTATAAAAATTGACTTTAAATCTGCAGCTGAATTTAAAAATGAAACGAAGAAAGTGGTGTCCCATTTAAAAAATCCCAACTTTGATATGTCACAATTTTCTGGAACATCCTGTATATTTAAAAATATTTTTAACATGTAGATCCCAGCGGCCATATTACCACATTGTGTATTTGTTTAAATATATTATCCTATAGATCCTAGAGGCCGTAGCGTTCAGCTTGGTCTACCTTGTATTTTGTTGTTTGCTATAAAAGCTCACATTTTTAGAATGACATGATAGAAGGCATCGACTATTTTTGTTCGTAATTCGAATGTAGATATTTTTTTGTCACGTTTCTGGCACTAAAGTGGCCAGTTCTATTCCTGGAAAGAGAAACGAAAAAAGTTAAAAATTTTAAAAAGTACTGTTTCAAAATGTTCTAGCACTGAAAAAGTTAACTTTTTCTCGGAACTTATTGGTTTTATTTTTAAAATTTCGACCATAAATTCGGCTTTAAACTAAAAATTTTGACTTTTAAGCTCGAAATTTCGATTTTAAAAAAAATTTTTTGAAAAGCGATGAAAGTCAAAATTTTAGGTTTGAAGTAGAAATTAAACTGGAAGTTTTGAGATTAGAACTGAAATTACAATTTTAACCTATATTTTTCGAAATAAAAAAAGTTGAAAAATCGAAACTAAAAAAGGAACTTCAGGCAAAATTTATTTCAAATTCGTTTTATTACTTTGAAGTTTCTTTTCAGCAGATATATCTGGGACTCTGTTGACATACTTTCTTACCGAAATCTTATTTTACGTATCAGATCCTTTCATTTGATAGATCACAAGCCACACTAATCTTGAGTCTCTACTACTTCTTCGGCCACATGCTATCCGAAGCTGTAGCAGTCACTTCCAGTCTAGAGTCTTTTGATATAATCTACACTTTTTTAAGATGTCCATTGTAAATTGGAACTTTTATTTTATCTGTTTTCGATTATATATTTTTTTCTCGAAGTTTTAGAACTTTGTAAGATACCCACAATTTTAAAAAGAAAGTTGACATTTAAAAATTCGGATCGAAATGGATTTTTCGAGATTGAAAGTTAGAATTTCGGGAAAGATCAAGATGTATTTAAAGAAAACGAAATCTTTAATTATGGGAACAAAGTTTTCTTCGAGATTTTTTGGACATTTCGAGTTTTGTCCTACGATTAGCCAGAACTTCAAACTTTCGACTCTTTTACCGATATTTCAAGTTTTCTCGATATTTCTCTTTTTTTATAATCACAGTCAAGATAATTTCAGGGATACTTTTTTATTAGGGTTTTAAAACTAATTATATTTGCATTCCCATTACACCTAAACTCCATGTCTTTCTATCTTGTACACCTTCATCTTCTAACTGTCTGCTTTCCATGGCTTTTCTCATTGCTTTATTCCATGATCGTCTCGGACGTCCCCTTCTCATTTTTTCTGTGGGTTTCCATTTAAGTATTCGATGTGGCCACCTTTATTCGTCTAATCGAAGTAAGTGTCCGAACCATTTTGGCCCTCTTTTTTCAGTATATCCACTATGGTTTCGCTTGCGTTCATTATATTTCGAATGTTCTCGTTCCTTTTTCTTTCTAATCGTGATATCCTGGCGCTTCTTCTCAGATAATTCATCTCAATGGTGTTGAGCCTTCTCTTGCACTCCGCATTTAGGGTCCAAATTTAACTTTCATACAGTAGTACTGGTTTCACTAGCGTTTTACCAATTCGAACTTTTGTTTTCTTAGATATATTTTTTTTCAGGGATACAGTCGAAATTTTGAAAATAAATCTGAAATATCTAAAGACAAAATTTTAAGATGAAAGTAGCAAAAAAAATAAACAAACATAAAAAAGTAGAAGTTAAAAAGTCATTATCATAAAATGTTGATTCGAAGAAAAATTGATAAACGAAAAAGAACAAATTTAAGAAAGTTATTTCAGAAATTGAGCTTGATTGAATTTCTAAGCGCTTAGCTTAAATTAAAAAAATTTGACTTCTATTGAGATTCAAACTTCTTTCTAAATTTGAGATAAAGTATGAGTACACTGGAAGCAAAACTCTGTCTTTGCAAAATTTTCTAAAACTGAGTTTTGCATGTAAATATTATTATAACTCCTATTATTAACTATCTCTACAAAAATTCAGCAGTAAAGAGAAAAATACATCGCAAAAATCTGTAATTTCATTTTTTACTTGCAGGAGTCTGCATTTCAATAATTTTTTAAATTTTTTGGGAAAGTTAACAAATGTTGAAGTAAAAAAAGTTCTAATCACATAAAAAGTTACGTTGAAACAAGAGATACAGGTAGACAGCTTAAGAAAAAACTATTTGACAAACTCAGATTACCGCAACATTGACTTTTTTATATTAACATTTTCTCTTCCCAAAATGTATGTTGGAAAATTTAACTTTAAATTCAAAATTATAAACTTTTTCCAGAATAAGTTTAGAAAAAACATATTTTGGACTCCAAAAAAATTTGAACGGAGGAGCGGAGGAGCGGAGGAAAGAGACTAAATTTTGAAATAGAGTAACAGATTTTAATAAAAGTCAAAATTGAGAAAAGAAACCTGATTATTTTATGTTCAAGTGGCATAACATTTCCAGAATGTTAGGTTTACTCTCGAAATTTTACCTTAAATAACGAAATTCAGATCTTAAATTCAAATACTTCCCTTTCTGCTTAAAATTTCGATTTCAAACAAACAACTTAAGAGCGTTTATTTCTGAAGGCAGTAGGATATTCGCTGTACCTAATGTGAAAATTGTAATTTTAATTTTAATTTTTACATTAGGTACAGCGAACATCTTGCTGCCTTCAGCAATAAACATCCAGAAAGAACAAATTTTGCAAAGCATCTATTAGAAACACAATATAAACTTACATGCGCGAACACAGTAGAAGTTTTACATATTTGAATTAACACTAAAAAACTTAATTTCTTGGAAGTTACAGAAATTCACAAATATTTACAATCTAGTCAATTTACACTTATGAACGAGCAACTTGATCTTCTGAACACACTTCTAATAGAAGCTTTGGACGAGAATTCGGATTAGACAGAATATTCGTAGGAGTCTGTGTTCCATGGAGCTGGTTAGCATAACAACGGCTAAATTAATTGCTGGTATAACCGTCGATGATGCAGTAGTGCGAAACCTGGTCCGGTGTTAGCAAATATTTATCGAAACATTGTGGAATTTTTAATATCGTTGCTTTTTAATCGTTAATAAAGTTTAATAGTTAGAAATCCCAAATATCAGTTTTTGTCGAAATAATGACTTTTGCTTTGAAATTTCTAATAAAAAAGTCGAAATTTCCAGATTAAAAATTACATTCTACAAAAATCTTCAATTTTCAAGTTTAAAACCCAAATTGCGAGATTTCGTGATTAAATCGGAACATTCTCTAATTTTTGTAATGAAATTGTTGACTTTAAGGCCGACATTCTCCTAAACTGCGAAATTATTATAAAATAATTTAGATTTTGAGGTTGAAATCAACACTTCGTGAAAAAAGAAAAATGCTCAAGCTTTTGGAATTTTTGGAAGTAAGAATTTTAAAAAAGAAATATAACAATTTCGGTGTTAAGAGCTTTTGTAATCAAAGTTAGAATTTCGACGCCAAATCATAATTCGGCTTTTTTTTCAAAAATTGAATTTTTATACTCTAAATTCGTTCCAAATTAAGAAAATTTCTCTTTTATCCAATTTACGACTTTTAAATTTGAAACTTCAGAATTTCTATGAAATATGTAAATCTTTCTTCGAAATAATTTTTTTTTCAAAATTTTAAATTTATACCGTCAATTTTTGAATTTTTCCTAAAATCTTGACATCAAATTCAAAATGTTGATTTTTCTTTAACTTTCTTTCTACTTTAAATAAACTTTTAACTTTTAATGAAATTTTCAGTTATAAATCCAGTTATAAATCAAAAATATCAATTTGTATTTTCTCCGAGATAGTGTAAATGTTAGAGCGAGCCCTGTCGGGAAGATTGTACAGTTTCGTGTGTGAGAAAAAGAAATTTATATTGATTTTCTGACGATGCACAGTGGTCCGAAGACACGAATATGTGGCCAAAAATGGAAGACGATGTAGAAATTAAGTGAGAGGCTGTATTTACAGGTTGTTGGGGTGTCTAATCAAGAAACTGAAGTAGGGTCAAGTGGGGTAATTGTAAAACCGGGGTAACTGGAAACAGCATATTTATTTTTAAAATTTTCAACTCCAGAAATTTTAAACTGATGGAAATAAAGACTGTAATATCTAGTTTAGTTAGTAAAATTTTAAGCGCACTAACCAGCAGAATAAAAGTGTCACGATATTTTATAAAAAGGAGCAAAAACTTCTAGAGATCATTTCAGATGTGCTTTAACATTATATTTAATAAAAACTGAAAATATAATTATAGGTAAATTATTGAAAAATACTCCTAATTTACATAATGCAAGTCGACAAATTGCATGACCATTTGTAGTTATAAATGCTTCAGATGATACGAGTTAGCATTTACAATTGCCCCAGGAAATTCACCAAATAGGGAAAATTGGAAACAAAATAATGGGGTAATTGTGAACAATAATTAATCCACAGGGAATAAGACTTTTTTCAAAAGTCAATATTTTCTGAACTAATGAACGAAGTTTGAATGTCGGGAATTCCTGTCAATGTCATTTCAGGTTTTGCATCTACTAAAATTCATCCTGTAGATAGATGCTACAAATTTTCCAGGTGGTCAGTTAGACCCTATTCTTCTACCAAAATATACAAAGCAAAAAAATGATATCTGACTCCACTACCTACTACCTACTACTTAAAATTAAGCGGAATTCTCCTATTTTGTTTTGAAAATTCATCAATTACATCGTCGTAAAATTTGTCTTCACTAGAAATATCTTGAATTAATTCCTTTTTCTATAGATATCATTGCTAAACTAGAAAGTTTTTTTTGCCCAATAGAATTTCTAATAAAATTCTTAATTCGTTTTAGGGCGGAAAAACTGCGTTCTGCAGAAGCACTTGTGGCAGGAATAGTAAGAGTTAATTCACGTAACTTAAGAATTTCGGGAAACGCTCGAGTCAGTCCACATTTTACCATAGATTTCCACATGCCATTAACGTTAGTCTTATTTATACCCACTGATGTGCTTGTATATCACCTCAAGTTCGGATCGTAATGTTGAAAAATCAAAATAATCAGGATAATTTTGTTTCAGAGTTTTAAACGCAGCCTCTGAGATTTTATCATTGTCACAAAATTTAACAGCTCTGTGAATTTTAGACTGTTAAAGTTTGCAAATCTTGCGTTTATGTGCCTATATATATATTATCAATTATTTCCAAAAATAATCTTCTATAAGATGCCATTTCATCTCCACCGACAGCACTAGGCATTTTTTGGCCCGATTTTGAATGTGCAAATGTGCATGTAATTTACTCCACAGGCAAACAAATTGTTCTCTTTTTGCAGAGATTACAGATTTCAATTCCTGAATTTTTTTACGCAGAAATTAATGTCGCATGTTTTATTTTGTAAGACGTTGAATAATACGTCATAAAATAAAAATATTTTAGAGAATATCAGCAATAAAAGATTGAAATTCACTTCATTCTTTAATTAAGTATCCGCCAAATTATTTTTACGGCCCGCGAGTACATTTTACTATGAATAAATTTATGTTACTAAATTATTATTATTAATATTAAAATTATTTTACTATGTGAAAATTTAAATCTAATTTGAATTTAAAGTAGGTACTATTTAGTTTGCGTAACTTCACTTAACCTGGCTGAATACAGCAGCAATCCGTTTAACGTCTGATGATGGTTGGCTCAACGTTAGCGACAAATGTTATATTTGTGATTGGTTGTTGTTTATCGATGATTGGCGCACGTGATGCACACACTACCCTGCGCTATTTGGTTGATTCATGCAATCGTGCGAGTGCAGTCTTGTCTTGTTGAGGGGTGAGTGTGTTATAATATTGTTACGTACGTTATCGGTTCGAATTGATACACGTGATAGATGATACCCACTTTATTACTGAATTAACTCGGCACACTTCAACTGAACAGTAACTCACTAATTATTTACTAATTGCTAACCAACTTATTGCACTTGCTTCTAACTGACTGACTCGAGGGAAAACTGACCGCCTTTTTATAGTTTCGGCCCGCGTTCTTCCAGAATTTTCGGCAGATAAGGCTTATCGAATGCCGAAATTTCTGGAACGCTTATCTGCCGTTTGTTTCGTTATCGCGGCCGCTTTCCCCTTATCAGAACCTTCTAGAAACCTTTTTTTATTTACTAAATTCTACAATTCTATCCTAAATCTTATTTCATCTATTTACATTGCGTTACAATATTATTAACTTAATTTCATATTTATTTATTAATTAAAATAATTATTGAATATGAGTGCTATAATAAAAGAAAAATAGACCTCGAAAATCGAGAATTTCAAGATCGCTGGGAGATTATTTATTTATTCTGAACAAGAATGGTAAACCACAGTGTTTGGAATGTTTACAAATCATAGCTGTGTGTAAAGAGTATAACTTGAAGCGCCATAATCTTTGAATGCATAAAAAAAAGTATCATTCGTACACGCGAGACATGAAAATACCACTTGTGAAAAAAAATGAAAAATCAGCTGGATCATCAAACGAATTATTTTAATCAAGAAGCATCTGTAGCTGCATCGTTTGAAGTTTGTTTAGAAATAGTAAAGGCAAAGAAGCCATTTTTGGATGGAGAATTAGTTAAAAAATGTGCCATAAAAATGGCTCAAGCATTTAATGACAACTAAATGGTAAAAAATTTCAAACAGTATCACTTTCTCACCAGACTGTAAGCCGACATGTAAACGAGATTAGCATGCATTCACTAATAAATTAGAAAACCTAATCAATAGTTGCTGCTATTTTTCGGTAGCATTGGATGAAAGCACAGACATTTCCGATAGTCAAATGCTTATCTTTATAAGAACTGTAAATGAAAATTATAATTATTCAGTGAAATATTTACAAACAATTAAAATGTGCAGTAGAGCAGTATGGCGGATTTGACCAGTGCACTGCTATTGTAACCGACGGTGCTAGAGCTATGACGGGCAAAAATATTAGGCTAGCGGGACTTTTGCAAAAAGAAGGAATAACATGTCGTATGTATTATCCATTAGGAAGCATTATGCGGTTTATCCCTACAACTAAAAGACGTAATGGACAAGGTTTGCAAAATTACTAATTTAATTCCCGGCGGAAATCGTTCTCTTACACACCAAAAATTTTAAACATTTTTGGATGAATTGGAAACTGAGTATGGAGATCTGCTTTTACATAGAAACGTTTGTTGATTAAGTGCTGGAAAGTGCTTGAGGAGGTTCTTTAAATTTCGAAAAGAAGTTCATCTTTTTCTCATAGAAATTGCCGTTGATGAAAATTTGACAGCAAATTTAAATGATAAGAATTTTATCTATTCACTTGCTTTCCTAACGGACATTACAAATTATTTAAATCTTTTGAATAAATCCTTGTAATGACAAGATCAAAATGTGTGTTGCCTTTATAAATATGTTACTGGATTTAGAAACAAATTAAAATTGTTAAGGTTTAATTTGGAGCAAAATAATTTATTTCATTTTGAATCTTGCAAAGAGATCTATGAAGAAGTGAAAGAATGTAATGTAGAAGCGAATTTTAAAATATTTCTACCAAAATTGGATATGCTAATTAGAGATTTCAAAGAAAGATTTTCTCAATTTGATAATCTTAAACCGTCTATTGATTTATGTTGTGATACAATTAATATTGATATCAACTTCCTTGATCTTAAATATCAAATAGAATTGGGCGACCTGCAGGCTGACCCATTTTTTACATCTCGTGGAGTAACTGCAATAGAAATATTCAAATTTTTAGATAAAGAGAAATGTCCAAAATTGAGAGATTTTGCACTTCAAATTGTATCAATGTTCGGAAATACATATATCTGCGAGCGTGCATACTCCGATATGAAATATATAAAATCAAAATATAGAAACAGTTTGAAAGATTCCACTTTTGAAGATATAATTAGACTTGCCACAACAAATATTGATGTGGACCTAAAAGATATTGTTGCTAAACAATTACGGCCACAATGTTCTCATTAATATATTACGAATATTTTAAAGTTTTCTTTTTAGTATAAATAGAATATTTTTTTAATTAACATAAACTGATTTTTCATTTATCAACCTTCTTGGCCCCCGAAATGTTTGGTGACGAAAATATGGCCCGCGGGCTACGATAAGTTGGACAGCGCTGTTCTATAGCAAGCTACTGTCTCCTGGTCCCATTCTTCTTGTACCATTAAAATGTTTTCAAAAAATTTAATAAGAGGTAGACGATATTCAAATACAGTTTGGACCAGTCTTGCGTTATAATTCCATCGAGTTGGAGCTACTTTTGGTAATCCCTTGTGAATCTCTGAATCCAAAGCATTTGTTCGCCTTGAAGATTTTGAAAAAACTGAAGCAAGGCCACTTAGAGTTGAAAAAAAAGTTTACATTCTTTTATGTTACTAAGAGACTACTCTAACACCAAATTTAAACGATGCGCCATACAATGAACAAAAAGCGCACTCGGATACTTTTCGTTTACTCTAGTTTGAAGTCTAGCTTTGCGCTATTAATTTTGAACCACAATTCAGCTCCTCAACTATTATGGTTTGAACTATATTAAAAAGGGCCAGTGCTTTTCGGTTCGCCGTAACATTTACAAATCCCAAAAATCTTTCTTTAATTTCTCCTTTTCGGGTAACGTAACGCACAACCTTTGACAACTGACTTATATTTGTCACATTGGTAGTTTCATCCAGTGTAATTGCAACAAATAAAACTTCATTTAATTCACTTTTTATTTTTCTGGAAGTAATCTCAGCTATGCAGGCAATCAAATCGTTTTGGATGACATTAGAAGTGCCTTTAAATACTATGGAGCTTTGTAAATGTAAATTTAAGGTTTCATCGTATTTTAACAGAAAATTACATAAATCTATGTTAGCGGAATCCCCTTAAACACTGTATAGTTGTCAAGTGGTGGCAACTTGGCTACGTCAGGACGGGCGAGCTCAGGAAACGCAGCAGGAATGTATCGCGCAGCTATACCGAAAATACCCCGGAACCGAAGAGCCGTCGCGCTAAATCGGTTGTACGTTAGAAAAGAATAATAGAGTCCTATTCTCTAATGTTGACTTTTATTGGGAAAAAATACCCCCTATTTAACCCCCTTAAATTTACATCTATATAATTACCCCTATTCGATGAATTTTCAGATTCACTGTGACCTCGAAAACCGAGCTCATGCTGACCTAGAAAGCAAATCACATCCATGAGCCTTTTAAGAATTTCACGATTTTTTTTCACTTCCTGATTATGTCTTTCGTAAGTAATTCTCAGCTGATTATCTAATACATGCTCAATTCTAGCTTTGCCAAATGTTTTTTGTTGAAGAATAGCTTCTAAATGAGCCTTACTAGATGAATGCCTCTTTATTAATTTATGAAGATTGTTTAAATCAGAAAATCCATTTCTATTCCATAAATTATTTTCCTTTGAAAACATGTTGCACGACCAACAAAATAAAAGTGATGTTGTTTTACCCCCCATTCACATTTTTTATAGTTTTCGGTTTCGGTAAGGCAGGAGTTGGTCTACCTTTTGAAATAATGAGAATTTTCACTTCGAAATTTAAAGTTCCAAATCCATTTTTCAGTAACTTACAAACAACACAGTTACATAAACTAGCAAACGTGTCGAGACCCGAAGTTGCGCCAACCGCACTAGCTATCTTCTGCAACTCCATATTCTTAGCTTGTTAACCTATTCGCTCATAGCTTACTCCCTCACCAAATTAACTGAATTGTTTTTATTGTCGACGTTATAAAATGGCCCTATTTTACAAACAATCAGAGACTAAGTGTTTAGTAGACAATATTAGATGTAGCGTGGAAAAAGGGTTTAAAACTATAAATATATTAATTTTAGTTTTTCATTTTTCAAGGGAAGCTGTGCTTCCCCAGCTTCCATGGGGAACACCCACTGATCTGAAGACGATAGCTTCAATGTCGAAATGCGTTAGAGCAACCTCTGTTGAGTTCTTTAACCTTTCTTAGTTTTAGGGGACAAGATTTGTATTTCAATTTTTTAGAAGATAATAAGAATACATTACATCGTTAATTGAATACTTTATTCAATCAATGATTACATGAATAAAGTTCATCTGAAACGGTAAAGGCAATTGCCCCATTGAAAACTATTATAAATCATAGCAACCGCAAAAGGGCTGTTCTCAATTATCCCAATATTTTAGATTGTCATTAAAAAGAAGGGGGTAGTTGTAAACTGATTTTTTTCCAAAAAATCCCGCAAAATTTTCATATTCAACAATATAAACTGACATAAGACTTAAACAATAATTAACTAATTCATATAGGTGCCCCAACTTAATTTTCATTAAAAATTTATGGAGCTTTAAACTTCAAACTTCCAAAATCGTTTACAATTACCCCATTTGACCCTAATTTTTTTGATAAACAATATAGCAGACCCAAAATGGTGGAAAAAATTGAAAATTTTAGGTGACACGAAATTTTAATGGTCCATAAAGAAAACGATTTTGTACATGAAGTCAATTTTTTAAAAATAAGGTGGTGAACCATAAAGGGATTAATTATCTTACATAAGATAACTAATGATTGTTCTTCCTTGAAAAAATTATTTGCTCTATTGAATCATTTTAAAAAAACAACAATTTATAATATTTTCTAAAAATCTGAATAATTTAGCTTTAAAAACTGGAAAATGTTTAATATGTAAATAAATAAATAAATAGAAATAAACATTAAGGTATCTCTTATTTTAATAAAATTACTTTTGCATTTATTCGATCTCACCCCTGAAATGTGTTTTTTATTATGCCAATGTGTTATACATTTAAATTTTTAATCTATACGTGGCACGCGTTAAGGTTATCGAAAATGTAGTTATAGAATTCGTATTAGTTATTTTGTAAGGAATTTTCTAGAAAATTTGATAATGGGAAGCGGCCGCGATAATGAATCAAATGGCAGATAAGCACGACATAAGCGCTAACATGAAGGAAATGAACGCGAACCTAAGCGCTAGCATGAAGGAAACGAACGCGAATATCGAAGAACTGCTGGGAGCTCTTAAAGGTAGATCCAAGACAAGCACAACATGTTACAACTGTGGCAAACCGGGGCACTTCAGGAAGGACTGCAGGTCAACCCCCAAGAAGTCAACAAGTCCCACAGCAAGAAAACAAAAATCAGCCGGCGAGAAGGAGCACTCACTGGCTAATGTCGAATAACCAGCCCCCAACACTCTTCCTATCAAACAGATAAAAAGGACCAAGGAGAGTTTGGTGGTGGAAGCCAGCGTAAATGGTACAGGCAACAGTGGACACAGGAGTCATGGTTACTCTGGCAAGCGAAACTCAAGCACTGATAATCGTGGTGGACATTCTACCGTACCTCGTCTCCCTATTCCACCGAATTGGAAATGTAAAATCGAGATATTGCCGGACATTGACTTTGCAGTGTGGTGGTACTCCATCTTGCTGGAACCATAATACATTAGCTGATTATCTCCATTTAAATGTCCATCAATGAAAAATGGACCAATGACATGATCTCCAATAATTCCTGCCCAAACATTACCTTTTTTTAGAATTCTTTGTATGCAATTTTCTCATCCAATGGGGATTTTCACCAGCCCAATAGCGACAATTTTGACTATTTACATGACCGTGAAGAGTAAAAGTGGACTCATCAGTTTTCTGTTTGTATCTAACTTTTGCATCATTTGGTCACAAAAATGAGTTCTTCTATCAAAATCCTCTTCACTGAGCTCCTGACATGGTGCATTTTATTTTCTTTCAGTACACGAATAATCTAGGAATGACTAACTTTCAATGATGCAGCTACTTGTCGACTTGAAGAACGTGGATTTTCTGGAAGAAACTCATTCATTATTTTCAATTTGGTACCATTAGTTAATGCATTGGAAGGTCCTATTTTTAGCTTTCGTACATGTCCAAGTTCGTGAAAATGTTTCTCGATTTTAATAATTGTATCTTGGGATCTAGGCGGTAAATCAGGAAATTTTTGTTGAAATAGACGAGCGACTTCGGCATGTGATCTTGCTCTATCTCCATAACCGATCATTTGTTAAATTATTATTTTTGCATTTCTGTTAAATGACCCATATTAAATTTTCAAAATGTGCAAAAAGATAACTAAAGCACGATACTGATCACTGATTAATTCTCTCACAGTTTTTGATAGTTACTGGGATGTTTTCGACAAGAAGTACAATTGATTAGGATAAGGTTGATAAGTCTTTACCTTTCCTTTTGTACGAAATCAAAAAAAGATATCGAAATTGTTTTGGTCCCTTTATGATTATCGAGAACCGGACGAACCGCTGTTAGTTACTATTAGAGACCGGATTTTAGGCACAATCAAATAAGGTAAAAAGGTGAGCAAAATTAGGCAAAAACAAGCAGTTAAAAAAGGCACCGAAAAATACTCTGAAAAATGCATTAAAAGGTGAAAGTCAAAATTAACAAAAAAAAAACAAATATTGACAATTTTAAACATTACTTTGTTTCCAACTACAAATTAAATATCTCTCAATATTTTTCACTGTCTAATTTGTGCGTTTTCATGGCAATAAATACTCGTAATTTAAAAAGGTTTTCTCTACATAGATCCATAATGTCCAAATTACATCATTGGGTAAGGAGCTATTGCTTTCACCATTAAAGTGTATGTAGCCAAAGTCTTTAATTTTTTCAAAAGATATATATTTTAAAACAACGTACGTCTCCTTTAATAGTAACTACTTTAGGGAGTAACCATGACATTTTTCAAATGAGGTATACCAATTAAAAAATTTAGGAGTTGAAACGGTAATTCGAAGGGGGTTGTATCTAGGGATAATATTTCTGCGACGCAGAATCTCTTCTTATAATCTAAAATTGATATGTCTCGGCATTTTTCCTAAATATGTACCGGGTGGCCAACTAAGAAAGGACGTCGCCTATATCTCAGCTTTGGGGAAAAAATTTCAATAAGAAAAGTGGCCCTGAAAAATCGCTCGAAAATATTTTTGTAGTTAGTGGAAGTCAGTTTTCTTGGCCATCCAGGTCCCCAGATCTGACTTGCTTTGATTTTTATTTGTGAGGGGAATAGAAGCCTTGTTTTTGCCAACTAGCCTACAAAAGAAACGACATGATCGAAAGAATAAGAAACACTATTTAGAGTGGTAGAATGGTTAATGATAAAAGTTAAAATGCAGTGTTGTTCATTCGTCAGAGGATTCACAACATGAAAATGATGGGCTGCAGTCAGTTCGAATATCTAGGGCTCCAGTCAATAGATGATAATAATTTAACATTTTTAATGTATTGCAGTGTCTTTTTTTTTACTTTTTTGAATATTGAATTGTTTCTTCGGTTAATTTTTTTACATTATTCACTGTTATTATTATTAGATCATTGTAGGTATTTTAATTACTTATTTTTATATTATGTAAGACAATTTCTATACCTCCTCTGATTTCGTATTCTAAATGGTAAACCACGTCATCAAGCTTTTACGTTACTAAAATTTTATTTGCCAATATCTCCGGTTAGACAAAAGATATCGAGTTGCGGTTGTCACTGGTATCTAGGGCTTTAAGTTCTCTATTTTAAGATATCAAAATTGACACATCATCCTATTTAAGTTTTTTTTAGAAAAACGGCAAAATTTGTTATCATTTTATATAACGCGCTGTAGTAACGACAATAATTTTAAAATAAAACATATGAAAGTGCATTCGATAGACTAAATAACACTCTTTCTGAACAGACTAAATTTGTTAAATTTTATTGAGGCAAACTGAAGTAAATGGTATTTAAATATTTTTTTTCGATGTCTCCCCACCACTTTATTTGTAGAGATAGAAGAAAGAGTGGAGAACAAAAATATATCGAAACTACTCTAGGATTACAGTGCATGCATTTTCAATATACCTTAAGCAAAATTTCGAGAAAATCCTAATTTTCTATTTAGCTTCACGTATTACGCCACCTAGCGGCATTTTAGAACCACAAAAATATTTTCCAGCGATTTTTCAGGGCCACTTTCCTAATTGAAATTTTTTTGCAAAACTGTGGGATGGTTCATTGCTGAGATATAGCCGGCTTCCTTTCTTAGTTGGTCAGCCGGTACAAGTAACTAAGATATTAAGTTTATTCCATTTGGCTGTTCCACATTGTATACATAAGTATAAAAATATTAGAAATCAAAACACTGTTTCCATAACAAGTGGTTTTGAATGAAATTTTTATTAAATCAACTAACTTGTAGTTATTTAAAATGTGATGTCCGTAGCCACTTTTTTTACAGAAATATAAGCCATTTTTGATGTTATAATATAGAAATAATGTTTGTTAGAAAATTGTTTCAAGTTATTTACAAACATTCGCTGTATAGCCATTTAAAGGCGTTTTGCCGTTTGAATTTTTGAGTCCTCTATCAGGTAAAATTAAATTGCATTTACACGGTTTATGTGTAGAAATAAATAATTTCTAATTTTATGATATCAAATGGCAATGCGCTTTTAGTAATAAACGGAAAATTGGCGATAAAATCGAATTTTGATTGAGTAATTTGCTTGAGTTAATCAAGTGATTTTTAAATGTTATGCACTTGTACCGAGTTCTTTTGATTACATGGCTTGCAATAATACTGGAATGTGCTTCAAAGCCTATTGCAAGGCCAGATAATTTGGTAGTTTTAGGACCAATGGGTATGTTGTATTGTAACTAGACGCAATGGGATGTAAATATTTTAATAAAATAAATGCTTGCAGTTATATTGTGTACCCATACATATACATGTATGGTTTTCTTATTATATTTTATTTTACGTATGCACATATTTCTTTAGTTACGCTTTTCGTTGGTATCGTGGCTGACAGATCATACAGAGGAAAGTTATGAGCCCTGCCACTCATGCTCCAATGGGATGGAAGCACTTTTACAATTACAGAAGAACTAAACTAACTATGACCAAAGGAATTTGTCTGCGATATAAATTGTGTTTCTGAAATATATAATTTCAATATTATTATTATTGCATTTGTCTCGATCGCTTAAACTATTTATTTTTCAATGTGTATTGTGTAAAGGCTGCTTGGCAGAGATGAATGTCATAATTATTTTTGCAAAAACACTAATTTGAAATAAATAATAAAATAGTTATATTTATCTTTTATAAATGAGATTTGTATTATTTTAAAATTGAATTATCAAAATGATGGCAGACGTTATTTAAATATTCTACGCCTTTAAAACAACAAGTTAGAAAAAAGGCCAAGAAATTTTTAAAAACAATATCTGATTTTGAAGTATAAGCCGAGCTAAGGAGTCAGGATCGTTTTAGAGGAGATAATTTAGTTTGAGTTTCAGACAAAACTTAAATTAACCCTATTGCCAGATTGACTTATGGTTTAAGGATATTTTAAAACGATTTTAACATATAAGATGAGTTTTGGTAGGTTAATTAAATTCATAATTACATATATGTATGTAAGTTATATATAGTCATCTTTCATAAGACGACATGAAAGTTAAAACATCTATTGTGAATAACGTTCCATAAGAGGAAGTCGAGGCTAAACATCCTAAAAATGACAACACGTTATATATTTCAAGGTAACTTACCACCACTATACAAGTCAAACCTTCAGCAGCGTTGAATATAAAAGAATAACTTGTTAGAACTTAAGTTATTCTATGTCTCGTGAATACGTAAGAGCATAGCTATTACACAGTGTATTTAATAAAAAAATATTTTTTTAAATTTACAAGTAAAAGTTAATTGGCGCAGTCGCTCCAAATTAGGGCATCTAATTTCGTTTTTGTTTTAACGATTAAGTGACAAAGTGGCAAAGATTTCTCCAAAACCAGTTGGCCGAATTGAGTAAGTCAACGAGAAAATTCCGAGGGCATATCGAGGCTTTCACGCACCCATGTCAACCTGTTGGAAAGGATATTCATAACTTTGTTGTAAGGACACCTACGCCATTTAGAAAATTAAACAAAGATCAACTTCGTCAAGTCGTATTAAATTTTAACTTTGCAGATACTAATGCCGATTTAGACTCAACTCATTTAATTATTTACAAGAAAAAAAATCATGCCTGTTAATCAGTCGAAGCCACACCAAAGAGCTATATTAAAACAAGAATACCTCAATATGATACCTGAATTTTCTGGAGAAACGGAATTTCTCCCACGGTTCATTGAAATGAGTGAAAAATTAGTCAATAAATTTTATAATGCTCAGGATGCGGACGCTTTTCAGAATGAATATCTGATATCGAGCATTCTAGCGAAGGTAAAAGGCGAGGCATCTATAAATATATCTTCTAACAGTATTAACAGTTGGTTAGATTTAAAAACAGCTCTTATTAATCGTTACGCCGATAAACGAGATTGTTTTAGTTTGAACATAGAACTAACAGAAGTTACACAAGGAAATGAAAATGCTCTCGAATTTTATAACAGAATTCAACATTTGCTAAATTTGCAGATTTCCTATTTAGCAATGCATGTACCAACTGATGAATCAAAAATTCTTTCAGCATATTTCAGACAATATGCTTTACGCATATTTCTCCGTGGATTAAAAGATCCCATAGGTTCTCTTATGAGAGTTAAAAGCCCCCCAGACCTGAATACAGCATTGCACCTACTAACTAATGACTTCCAATTAGAAACCATTATAAAAAGTAATAAAGTGGAAAACAAATCCACAAATATTTCATGTAACAAACCGAATGTTACAAGAACGGAATTGAAAACAAATAACCCTAAATATCTGCCAGTTCAACATAACAATCAATACAAATTCTCGAGAACCCGTCAATATTCAGATAATCAAAATATACCATTTAATAGACTCAAACACATAAATCAGACGGCTCAAAAAATTAATGTAAACCCCATCGTAAAACCAGAAATCCAACCTCAAACCATGAGTATATCAACCAGAAATATTGTGCAGCTTGAAACTCATTTAAATGAACACAATAATATTTGGATAACCTTAAAATCTTCTGAGCATAAATTGATATCGAAAACAATTTATTAACTACCCCACATTGTACGTTAAATTTAAAACTTATTATAATATAAATGTAAACTATATCTTCCACATAAATAATTACAAGCAACAACCAGTTTCTTTTATTCCAAATAATTATCTAATTAAATTATGAGAAAATAAATTATTTACCTAGATATTGAAAAAAATTAATAATATCCATGCACCTTTGAAATATCCTAGAAAAAGACTTATACATTGTTATAGGTTCACTAATCAAAAGCATAACAGGAAACATAGACGCTAAAGACGATAAAAGAATAACTATTTTTTAATTTATTAAAACTGTCTGGAAAAATCAAAATGATTTTCACAACCAACTTCAATTGCGAGTAACAAAATGAATAAGCAAATTCAACCACACAATTAGAGATATCTTAGCATAATGAAGATGAACTTTAAAGAAATAATCATTGACAAAAATAATGCCCAAACAATCTTATGTGTAAACATTTTTTATAACGATTTGTTAATACTTCTAGGCACGATATTAAACATTATCCAAGACATAGAAATTTCCGTGTTAATCTGCAAACTCATAGCCCCCAAGTATTATAAAACCAAGAGAATAATTTTTTGAATTACGAATAGCCAGTTTACATTATAAGGAACGATTTGAATTAAAATCCGGAGATACTCTTATTTGGAATTTATTATTAAAGTAAATTGTAAGATAGAAACAAATCAAAATTATTTAGTTTCAATAGCGCTAAATCGTGAAAAAAATTTGAATTTTACCATTTATATTTAATTTCACATTTTATAAATCAGAATTTTTGACTATAGTACTGAATGTCAGATACTTATTAAGATCAGATGACGACACTATATATCTCTAAATGACTATTTGTATAAAAGGCAAAATTCACTAATATCCAAGCCATCCCCCCCAGAGTAATGCAGAACCAAATTGTAAAACATTAATCTTGCTGAACGAAAATTCCACGCAGTGTCGTCTCACGAAATTAGAAGTGACCTAAATCAGCCAATACTTGGATATGTTTCTGAAAGAAGAAGCGATAATTATCGAAATACAGTTATTATTATTCTAATTTAAAAACGCGGTTTGTGGCCATTTTTTTCGCATCCTACTAGCAATGCCTCAGAAGCATAATATGATTATCCTTTGCCGAGTGGATTGCAGGTATTTAAAAAGAGAAGAGTCCATTAAATAGATTAATAGACATGAATTAAACTTTTTAAATAATATCTTTGGCAGTACTACTACTGTTACTTAAAATCTTAATGAAATTTAAGAAAAACCAGATTTTAGATTAACTTTAAAACATTAAATTTAGAAGAGATCTCGACATATTTAGTAACACCGATTGCTGAAACAGTACTATTGTCTACATAGCAATATTGGTTGTTTTTTCTACGCCTTATTCCGATGTATAAAATGGCGACTTTATCTTCTACGAGTAAAATTGTAGGGACCTGAACCAAGAGGACAACTCACATTTTACCAAAAAGTATCAACCTTTCGGTGGAAGCTTCATTTAGACGAGGAAGGAGTTTTGTATCTTCATATAGTACATTTTACATAAGAATAAATGAAGGTCAAAACATCTCTATTGTAAATAACTCCCATAAAAAAAGTTGGGGCTAAATATCTTAAAACAACACTTCAAATATTTCACTTATAATATAGAATGTCTTAGTAGCATTTAGTATCATAAGAATAATTTGTTAGAACCTAAGTAAGTCTAACATTTAATTATTTTGTTTATTTAATAAATGATTTGTTTCAAGTAACTTAACAAAAAATAAAGGATAATTTGTATGTATAGGATGATCACTTATGTCCCCCCATCTTAACATTTTTGTTTCTTGCATTAGAGAAAAATGTTAAATACAGAACTTGTACAAAATTATGTAAGCTATTTGTAGAATACATTTATGTATACACATAATTTTCTGGAAATGACTGACAGATTAAAGGTATGCAAGATTTTTAATTAAAACAAATTAAACGTAGAAAATATACGAGGATCCTTTATTACTAGAGACCGGATTTTAGGCACTATCAAATAGGGTAAAAAGGTGAGCAAAATGTTAACTTGGGTAAAAAGGTGAGCTAAATGTTAAATTAGGTAAAAACCAACAGCTAAAAAAGGCACTAAAAAGGTGAAATACCCTAAAAAAGGCATTAACAGGCGAAAACTCACAATTACCAACTAAAACATTTATTGACCATTTTGAACTCTCAATCGAAATTTTGAAAAAAAACATTAAATTTCAGGTTATACTCGGATATTCAGAAGAAGTATAATATTTTCAAATGAAGAAATTCTTAAAATTTCGAGTTCATTCCAAAATTTTCAGCAGAGTAGACTGTTAAATCTGAGA
The DNA here is from genome assembly GCA_028583605.1 of Dastarcus helophoroides. Classification (NCBI taxonomy): domain Eukaryota; kingdom Metazoa; phylum Arthropoda; class Insecta; order Coleoptera; family Bothrideridae; genus Dastarcus; species Dastarcus helophoroides. The sequence continues at coordinate 2,361,953 of CM053329.1, forward strand.
TTTCGTTTGAAATTTACACTTTATAGAAAAAAATTAAAGTTTTGAGACTAAAAGTCAAAAATCTGAGAAAAAATTCATCATTTCAAGGTTATCCTTGATTTAATTTTTTTTTAAATAATTTAAATTTTTCTTGAAATTTCTCCATTTTTATTCGAAATTTCGATCTTATGTTTTAAATTTCATTAAAAAATGTTGAATTTGGCAATCAAGCTTAAATTCCGCATTTTGAAAAAAAAAACATTTAAAAAAAACTGCAAAGTTATACAAGCGATCTTTTGGGATTTAACATAAAATTTAGAGAAAAAGTTGGATTTTTTGATGGTATTTTTACAATGTTTGAAGTTAAAAAATTAAAACCTTAATTTGGTATTTGAATGAAATTTTGAATACCTATTCGACACTTTACTAAACATTTAATATCTCTTATAAGTCATAATATTGAGAAGACTTTTTTTAGGAATTTCTTTTATAATTTTTCTAAAATCTCGATAAAACTTTGAAAAAAAAACTGGCTAAAATGTCGACTCTTTTATAAACTAAAAAACTAAAAAATTCAGGTTTATTTATTATAATTTTGACAAATAAGTTTAACTCTAAATTTTCAATTTTTTTGGAAAATTTTAACTTCATAATAAAAAAGTAGACCTTTTTTGTTATAAAGTTGATTTCCTTTATAATTTGATTATGATTCCGAGAATTCGACTTTTTTCTCAAAATTTCGACTTTCAAGTGAAAACTCTCAAAAACATATTGAAATTTTTTACTTTCAATCACGAGATTTCAACTTTAAATTCATATTTTTAGAAAAACTTATTTATAAAATTTTTATGACTTTTCGAGCTTAAAAATGCCAAAATAGAAGTCGAAATTTTGAAAAAAATTGGGTCAATATTTTTTTTTTTAAATTTTTGCATTAGCATTGACTCAAAATTCAGAATTCTTTAAAATACTTTGACTTTCTCTTTCGACATTTATTTAAAAAAAATTCCTTGGCAATTTTGAGAAAACAATACGGTTTCAGGAAATATCTAAGTTTCTTTTATGAATTTTGCTTCAAGACAAAATGTAGAATGTTAGTATTTGTTAATTGATTTAACCTTTTGGAAATTAGAGATTTTTTTCTAATATTCCAAATATAAACTTGCCTTGCAATTTTTAAAGTTTATCTTTTTTTTGAATATTCTGAATTCAAATCTTTTTTTCCAAAAATTATGGCTTCTTTTTTTTTGAGATTTGGACATTGAGATTTGGTAACTCTAAATGCCGGGTTATTTCTGAAGTTTTGAATTGAAAAAACTGAAAATTTCAAGTTCGAGTAGGTAAATTTATTAAGAATTAACATATTCGACCTTATGTTCGGAAATTCAAAATTTCTAAAAAGTTAATATTTTCAGAAATGTTTACTAATGAATTGAGTCGGTTTCTTTAAGTGTAAACTTGGTCGCAGTTAAGCTTTTTCTAAAAGGACCTTGTCCACTCTAGATCTTTCTAAACATTTCGAATTAAAATTCCAAATTTTAGAGTTCTAGGTTTCCAGAAAGAATTGAAGTTTTAAGAAAATATATGAGTTTAAAATAAAAACTAAAATTTCAAACTCTCAAGTTTAAGAAAGAAATGTTAAAATATAGACATAATTCGCATTTAACAGAAAATCTAATTCAAACTTTAAATTTCCAAAAAAGGTCAAAATTTTGAGATTAAAGGTAAAAATCAAAAAAAAACCGTAAATAACTTTACGGCAAAAATTATTTTTTTTTGAAATTCGGAAGAATCAAATGCATTTCGACATTGCAAATTCAGATAGCAGCAATAATTCTAGAAAGCATTGAAGTTTTCAGATTGCCCAAAAGAAAAAACGTAGGAAATTGAAGTTGCATCTAATTAGAAAAACGAGTTTGACGGCAAGAAGAAACCTGAACCTAAAAACATCTAATGTAAATTTTGAAATTTACAAAAACTGTCCAAATTCCAAATGTTCTGGTGCAATCTTAAATTTGAGATAAAAGTTAAAAATACGAATTTAAATCAAAATTTGAAAAAATTAAAAAAGAAACGATTTTTCTCCAGCTGACTTGAAATTATGTCTTTAAATAGAGCACTTTCTAGAGGCATTTTTCGCACACAAATGCAGTTTATAAAAGACAGTTCAAAGATAAATTTAGAAAAAGAATATCTTTCGGGTAATTTTATCATCATACCCACACATTTGTTTTTTTTTTAGAAATTAAATTAAGATAAAGAGGCAACATGGTTCAATTATCCTGAGTCACAATAGCGGGCACAACTTAAAGGAGACTGGGTAGGTCATAAAAATAGTTGGCTTTGAAATAAAAGAAAATATGGTATGTTTATTAGTTAAAATTTACTTAATAAACAAATAATTTTTACCTTTAACTAATATTTAAATGAAAAAATATTTCGTAAATATTTAATAAAAACTAAATTTAAAAACATTAGCTTTTATTAACAGAAATTGGTTAAACTGACCACTGGTGACAAGAAAACATGGATATGTTAATGCTATTTGTTATTTTTTTCATTTCAATGCCAACTATCTGTTATATCCGGTACTTTACTGTAAAACCGCTGACAATATCGAATTTCAGTAAGTGTACCTTTTTTATGTAAAAATGATTGTAGTTTATATTTTTGTTACGAAATTGCGATAAAAGTGCACACAAATTAAATAAAGCACCTTTTAAGCACCGCCCCTAGATATTCCCATCACTGCTTAAATTGCGTAAGTCAATTTTTAGATTTTTGGAGAGGGCATGAAAAGGTTTGAAGCTGTGCCAAATTTCATTCAATTATCTGTACACGTTTCACAACTATTAATTGCAAACTATAATCAGGAACTAACCTTCCACACCCGGTAACTCGGAAACGAAGCATTTTACGACATATGTTTTACGACATATGTTTATATATGTCGACGTAGTGTGCATTGATTGGTCATTTCTGTATGAGCATCGAGACGTTAATGAGGCATGTAAGAATTTTTATTATCATATTTATGAGATGCTGGATTGGCATGTTCCCTTACTTAGGGGTCATAAAAATAATTATCCTGAATGGTTTTCCTTAGACTTGAAAAGAACACTAAATCTGAAATACAAATGCTACAGAAATCTAGGAACATGGATGATTACGCAGTTTTTTCCGAATTAAGGCTTCAGACTACAGAAATTTTTATCCAGCACACTAAGTATCCCTAAAAAGTAATCACAAAAATTTCTGGAAATTTGTTAGAGACAAAAAAGGAAGAACATCCATCCCGGGAGAAATGTCATTTAATGGAAATACATACGCTGTTTTCGTCGGTATTTTCTGATCCTACTCAACCATTACTTAGAGGCTGCAATGATGAGTCTTGTGGCGTGCCATCCACATTCATTCCAAATATTGAGGCTTCCAAAGTACTGCAACATATTAAACAGCTTCAAAACAACGACTCATGCGGGTTGGATCTTATTCCAACTTTTCTCATCAAAGATTGTGCAAAAGTTTTGGCTTGAGCTACTAACCTACATCTTTAACTGAAGCTTAAATTCAGCAATTTTCCCCAAGGAATGGAAAACATCCAAGGTCTCTCCTATCCACAAGGATGGAAATATAACAGACGCGGCAAATTATAGGCCAATTTCAATAATATCTGTTTTCGCTAAGGTGTTTGAAAGCAAAGTCTATGATCAGCTGTTTTTTTTCTTTAAAGACCCAGATAACTCATGATCAGCGTGGTTTTGTACCTGGTAGATCAACTGCGTCAAACCTGGTTTCTATTACTCAATTTGTGGCCGAAAAGCTTGACCGGCACCAGCAGGTCGATGTTGTCTACACCGACATAGGTAAAGCCTTCGATCGAATTTCTCATAATATATTACTGCTTAAGCTGAATGAAATGGGTGTTTGTGAAAAGTTGCTCTCTTGGCTAGCCTCTTACATAAGTGATCGTTTCTTTACGTTATTGTTAATGGATATAAATCTGAAGCGTATATGCAGAAATCTGGGATACCGCAAGACTCTAATTTAGGGCCGTTGCTGTTTCTGGTATATATTAACGATATTGTCAACAATATAAAACACTCGAAATGCCTTTTGTATGCTAATGATCTAAAATTATACAGAACTGTAGAATTCGTTCAAGAATGGCCTTACCTTCAACATCCAGAAATGTAGCGTTGTATTCTATACATTGCGCAGCACCGCCATCGAATTCCAACATAGGATCGCGCTGGAAGGACTTGCCAGGTAACATAGTTAAAGACTTGGGTGTATTATTTGAGGAACATCTTTCATTCAAGAAGCATATATTAAATGTTGTTCGAAACTGTAGTGGATTCGATGATGTAGATGCGATTAAAACACTTTATTACGCCATCGTACGTACCAAATTAGAGTACGCATCTGTTATTTGGTGTCCGCATCAGGCATACCTAATTATAATGCTTGAGGGTGTTCAAAGAAGATTTCTGAAGTTTCTCCATTTCAAGAATTTTAACAACTATCAAACACTATTCGATTTCCAGCTACTCCAAGATCGAAGAAAGGCTAGTTTGGCAATGTTCATTCATCAACCGATAAATGGAGGCTCGGACTGCCCCGTGTTGTTAAGTGAGATTTTTTTTTAATGCGCCTAGACCAAATGCAAGAGATTCTGCGACTTTTTACATCCCGAATTGCAGAACAAATATCTTTAAATTTTCACCCTTGAACAATATGATGTGCATGTCGAACACCATAGCGGGAAATAACTATGACATATTCGCCTGCAGGACAAATAAGTTGAAATCCATCGTACGCAATAGCTAATAGCTATCTAAATAAAATAACAGTATTTTTTAAGATAAGGAGGTACTTAAATTAAAATCACCTACGCTAAAGAAAAATCATTTCCGCATATTCGGCCTTCCTGGCAACATTTTAAAACAGGCTCAATTTTCATGTCTTTTTCTAAATATCTTAAAAACTATTAATCGTAGTCCTCTATCGTTTGATATCATTAGTAAATTGAAATATGTAAAAATATACAGGGTGTTTTCTTTAAAAAAGGCAACTTTAGTGCACCACTGCCTATATATTTACACTCTATAGTAAAAAATTATTTTAAAATGTGCCTCAAATGCTAGTGTACCTTTTTGCAAAAACAATTTTTATTATCAAAAAAAAAAAAAAATGGGAATTACCTAGCTTTACCGTGCTGATGATGTGTATAGATGTGTATAGAACACTTTCGCAAAATTTGAAAATATTCATTTTTTCAAATATAAGTCTCTCTATATTTTAAGCTTGGCGAATGTGATTTTTGTAAGTTATTTTCTCGATTTCATATTTGTAAAAGCGAAAGTAAATATGAAAAAAGTTGCGGTTAGATATGGTTCAAAAATTCTAAAATCTTGTAGCCTTTGTTTTGCACCTTCTGGAACAGATGTGCAATTGCGATGAAATTCCAATATGAACTACAAGGTGTAAAAGTAATTCCCCTGTGTCTCCGGCCTGAACCTGCGACATATCAATAAGATTTTTTCAACAAGGGGCTTCTGCTAAATCAGTGTTTCACAACCTTTTTTTGGAAGCAACATACTTTTGGTGCAGTAAGACGACCAAAAAAAAAGCGTTTTCATCATCTCATGAGCGCTATTAATTTTTGACAACCAAAAAAAGTGTTCCCATGACCTCCTAGGAATTTTGAAAAAAAAGTCCAATAATCACCCAATAAACTTTGACAACAAAAAAAAGTTTACTTCATGAAAAAAAAAAGGTTATTACCTCTTATTTAATAATTTGGCGATAGATCGGTTAGGAAACACTGGGCTAAATGATGGGCATTTACTAAACTGAATGTTTCAGTAAATCACTATTGAATTATTTTACTAATTAATATATAAGTCGAACCAAGAGACATAATAAATCGAATTTATCGATTTACGGGCTCCGAAAATACTATACATATAAGTTGCAAAATATTTGATATGTACTCAACCGACGTGTAATCTATATTTAAAGTCAATTTTATTGCAACTTTAAAGCTGAATTCCAGGCACTATGTTTCAATAAGAAAACCCAATATTCCAGTTATTGCAGTACGTGCCATCTGCAAGACACAAAACGTAATGGACGTCTTAATATACTACTGACTTTATCTTTATTGCATCAGTGCTCCATTTTATAAAGTGCTTATCCATCTTCTTAGATTAATAATGTTATTCTCTCAGTTCCAAAGTGTCTTGAAATAGAATGAATATTCATAGTATTTTTGGGCATTGGGAAAATCATCGTGTTATCTACAGGAAAACACATGACTACGAATCGATACATACTGGTTGGTCTGACATTGCGTTAATGTGTGTTGGTCAGTTATGGGGACAGAAGTGAAAACTGAAAATTTGATATAACAGAGTTTTATTTATATTTTCAAATTGTAATATCAAAAATAAAAATTTTATAATTTGCAAATTAAAATTATTATTTTTAGTTTTTATACCTTTTATATCTAGTATTTGATCTTGTCTATTTTGAGTTACTGCCTATTAAAAAAACTGTCACACTATCTAAATTTTATATTTGCACAGCAAATTTCAAGACATTTCAAAAAAATATGTTTTCAATGTACTGATTTTTCGAAATTATGTAAACACTTTAATTTGAATTATCTCAATACTGTAAATAATGAGTTACTACAGCTTTCGTGGTAATATATTAAAACAATTCCATCTTTATGTATCTATCAACAACTGTTTCATAGGCAGCTTTCCGCGGCACTTGTATTAATAAAGAAATAGTTCACTCAGCAACATAAAAAGGACACATTAAACTTCGGTTATAAAAAAAATAAAACATCTTTAAGGTGTTATTAATTATCGATACCCCTTGAAATTCCATGTAATTTTAGGATATTTTCTTCTGGCTTCAATTAAACTCAGTAAATGTTCAAAACAGTTTTCGTCTATTCTTAAAAACGTTTACGACCGCCCCACAATTTCCTTCTTGAAGTTTCTAATTCATTACATTTCAACTGCCTTCTCTATAATCGATGTCTCGCTCACTAACGTCTATTTCTATATAAATAAGCAGCTACTGCTATATAATATACAGCTGCTTATTCCTTCTTTGTAATTGTCACCTGTACGAGATGCCAATCTCAAAACAAAAGTCAATTTTGTAACAGAAACAACCTCCAAATTTGCCAGATCAAAAATGTAAACAAAAACATTAATACGTTCTTAGTAGGCAAAAAGTAATAAGTCACTAGGAGGAAGATGCGTAGAGAACTTAAATCGTACGTTCGCGTTTCGCGTGTCTTTTTGCCGTTGTTTCGCTTATCTCGCACGACGCATTTCGAATTGTCGCCTGCCGGCCTGCCAGAATTTTGTCAGCGTATTTCTTTTTCTAATATAAGCAATTTTTGCTTACGAAGAGAATAGAAATAATAATAATCAAATTAAAATACAATTTAAACAATTATAGTGTACACATTTTCGCATATTCAATTTAACTTCAGTAGTAGGGTTAGATTATCAGACAATTTTGGAGTTAATAGTAATTTCAGAATGCAGTAAAGCTTTCCTCTCTCCAAAAAACTAAATTACAACTGATTTGGTGCAAAATTACCCGAGATATGAACAGTTTTGTGGCGAGAAGTAGAGTTTTTTGCCTTTTTCCGATAATAGATCAAAGCATGACCCTTGCGTCGTGGCAATATTTCTAGGTAATATGGTTACGTACAAGTTTGCCATAAATCAAAGTAACTTGTGTTTTTAATGACACATCCTGTGTTATTTATGGATTGTGTTCTTTTAGGTATTCGTCCAATATAGGATTAGTGTCGCCTTTCTTAAATTTTAATCCACTTGCAAAGGATAACGCAGTGGTTTCCAACCTGTGGGGCGCGCCCTCCTAGGGGGGCGCGAGACTGTTGCAAGGGGGGCATGCAGCTATTTCCAAAATATCTTTTTCGAATACAAATCAAAATATATATTTTGTATATTGTTTTGTAGCCCATTAAATAAATTATAATATCAGTTGAGTATTTATGAAATTAGATTGTTAGAAAAATTAAGGGGGCGCAACAATTTTTTTTTAAAGGGGGGGGGGGCTCAGGTACAAATAGGTTGGAAACCGTTGGAATAACGTGTTAGGTGAGGGGGGTACTACGAGTAGAAAGCGAAAGTGAACACAATGGCAATAAATTAATTGCCTTTTTTATCGCGTATATATAAGTTGTAATTCGCGGTACAAATTGTGGTGACAAGAATTCAAGAGCTTAGACGTTTTATAGAAAAATGTTTATGAAAGTTCTTCCTGTGCAGTAATTTGCTAGCTTTTGCTAGTTTCAACTGTCTCATTGGCCTGAAGAGTGGTGCTCTTGAAGGGATCGGAGCCATCAGTCCTTAAGAAGATTTTCTTGAATGCTTTTGTAAAAAAAAAACAAGGAGAAAGAGAATTGAGGAAAAAAACACTACTTTTTCCTGGCATTTTTGTTGCTTGTTTCTTCATTTAGTTCTGTAAGAAAATTTGTAGAAAAAAATGGACGAAATTATTCTTGGTTTATTATTCTATTTGATTTTTGGGGTAACCTAGCTTTGACAGTCTCATTGGCCTGAAAAGTGATGCTCTGAAATGAATCAGACCCATGCAAACATCTCCCTTAAAGTTCTTGTAGAAAAGAGATAAAAAGAAAAAGAATCAAGGAAAGAAACACTAACTTTTCCTTGGTATGTTCATTGCTTGTTTCTCCTTTTAGTTCTCTAAGAGAATTTGTAGAAAAAAAGCACCTAAAGAGAAAAGGATGGTTGACCAATCGTTCTTCTTTGTGTTGCGTTGTCGCCTGCTCCTTCCTTTAATTCTTAGCATAATTATTTAAAGAAAATGAAATCGATAAAATTTGGGCTATGATCTTTGTGTTAAACATTGTTCGTTAATGCAAACAATAATTAATTTAATTGTTTCAGTTTTGAGTCAATACAAGCGTCAAAAATGAAAAATAAAAATATTAGTGATGGTTTCGATCTTTATTTGATAGAAACTTTTGAGGTAGTATTTAATTTCACACTATAAATAACGTATTTAATAAGAATTGAATACCTTCTTTTAAAAATGCGTTTTAATGTATATAACCTTTCAATTAATTACCTTAAACTGGGTCAAAAATTAATTACGTAATTATATTCCCTTTTAAAAGGGAAACCTAAAGCAACGTTTTTGTAGCAAGGTGTTTCAATTTCAAGAAGATGAAACAAAATGGAACAAAATTAAACAGATTTTATATTCAGTTTTAAATTGCTTCCAATAAAATATATTTTTTGCAGAAAATTTTACTTTTACTGATACTTACCTCAGCTGTTCACTTTAATTAATAAAAATGTAGGAATTTTATCTGAAAGCTGGAGATATACATAAGGTGTGACAATTTGATTTCCGGAACGTTTTAAATGTGTGATATGAAACTAATGGCTATTAATTCAAATGTTTTTGTAATTTATAAACTTTATTAACAGTAGTTACAACAAAATTTAATACAGGTGATCCGCCTATATCATGATACCCTACAAAACGGTTTCGCTCTGACATGTTATGAAAATTGTGGAAATCGTTGTACAGCACAGAAACCTACAACACGGTTTCATTTTAACCCGCTAGGCTGGATTCACATCAACAAAATTTTGTGTTGTGCTTTTTATTTTAATATTTCCAAAACACCTTCTTCCGGCAAGGACAATTATTTTGTGGTGTAAATAGTTATTTGTGTGCTATACCGCCGAATCTGTCTGTGTGCGTCGTAGACTATTCAAATACAGGGCAAAAACAGTGGATACAACCTAATTTTCCACTACCAAACTTTCCATGGTTCTTTTTATCTGTTTGATGGAAAGAGTCTTGGGGGCTGGTTGCTTGACACCAGTGAGTGCCCCTTTCCACTGGCTGATTTTAGTTTTCCTGCTGTGGGGCTTGTCGATTTCTTGGAACTGACCTGCAGTCCTTCTTGAAGTGCCCCGGTGTGCCACAGTTGTAAAATGTGCTTCTGTTGGGTCTGCCTTTAAAAGCTCCCACCAGTTCTTGGATGCTCGCGTCCATTTTCCTCATGTTAGCGCTTATGTTGGCATTCATTCCTTTCATGTTAGTGTTTATGTTTGCGTTCATTTCCTTCATTTCCTTTGGGTTAGCGCTTATGATGTTTGCGAGATCAGGGTCATTCGCGGCCTCTTCGACGTCGGCCTTCGTTATTCTTCGCGACGCCCCTGGCTCTGAAACGTTGTAAGCGGCTTAAACCTCCAAAGCTCTAATCAGTGCCTCCCTTGATGTTTGGACGTTTGACAAGCTTATCACTCTCTGGACTTCCGGGTCTCTTATTCCTTCTATGAAGATTCTAACTGTGTAAAATTCCAGAAAGTTGATTGGTGCTGTTGGATAGGCAATGTACGCCAGTCTTCTCACGTCAGCCTCGAATTCTTGTAACGTTTTGTCACTTTTCTGCCTTCTCACTAGCAGTTGCGACTGGACAACTTGCTGCAAATTGTGGTCTCCGATTCTCAGCTCTAAAACCCCAACTAGGTCTTCATAGTTGGCTTGCTCATGATCAGATAGAGTTCAGAGTAATTCCAGAGCATCTCCGCGCAAGGATACCACCAAGAGGTCGCCTTTTCATTTTCTGTCCACCGATGGCCTTAGCAGCAGCTTCATATTGTTTTCTGCAGGTCTGAAAGGATGTTTTCCCATCATAGGTCGGAGGTTTCACCTTTTGGGAAGAAATAGTGGGTACACTTTCGAATTCATGTTGTGTAGGTTGTCCACTTAAAAACTTCTTCATGGTCTTTTTGATGTTGTTTCGATGATCTTTTTTTTGTGTTACTTTGTCCAAATCAAGAAGCTTGTTGTTGAATTCTTCTTTTACTTCTCCAATTTCTTCCCTGACTTCGCCCATCTCCCTTTTCATTCTTGCAATTTCTCCTTTGACTTCACCAATCTCTTCTTGCATTTCTTCTCTCATTTCTGTAATTTGTTTTTTCACCTCTTCTTTCATTTCTCTTCTCATTCCTGTAATTTGTTATTTCACTTCCTTTTCCATTTTTGCAACGTCTACTTCCATTTTTTTAGTTATATTTACTAATATACTATGCAATTCTTGTTTGTCTGCATTCCTTTTCTGTTCTTCTTCTTGTTTTTCCTGTCGTCCTTCGTTCTTCGTCTTGTTGTCTTCGTTCTTCGTCTTGTCATCTTCGTTCTTCCTCCTGTTCTTTTTCTTGTCGTCCTCGGTCTTTATCTTGTCGTCTTCGTACTTCCTCCTTCTGTTCTTTTTCATGTTTATTTTCTCCTTTATCCTTCATCATTGCTATTAGCGCTTGCAATTGCTGTTCCATTTTTATAGATTTTAATCTCGTTTCCATAAAGCGTTTTAGAATGTTCAAGAATTTACTTGACGTGCTCCGTATAACTACTACTTAACAGTTTATAGAATCCGTGATAAAGTCTAAATTTAATTATCGTCGCGATTCACTAGCGCAATATTCCGCCGCAAAATTCATAAAAATAATCCCGCTTCTGACACCAGATGTTACGCGTGGTTCAAATGAGTAACACGTGAGCTGTAAAACACTTTATTTCTAAACTGAACTCGGAACACTACAATAACAATTCATCTACTATCTCACTAACTAACTACACTGACTTTTGACTGACTGATTCGAGGGAAAGGCGACCGCCTTATATAGTTTTCGCTTCCGGGTTCTAGAAAAATACAGCAGATAAGGCTTATCGTTTTCCGAAATTTCTGGAAAGCTCATTTGCCGTTTTCTTCATTATCGTGGCCGCTTTCTCATATCAGATCTTTCTAGAAAATTTTCTTAGATTCTAAATTCTACAATTAATTTCGTTACAATATATAGGATCTGAAATACTGATCTGGCCATCTTACCTTTATAAAAAGAAGAGATGGCCTATTTTTTGTAGTAACAACGGCTATATTATGGAATTATTTTGCTTCAGATTCTAAACATTAAACAAAAATTCTTTCGAGGGCAAGGCGAGTTGAAAGACGCTTTGAATATGGTTGAAAACAACGAAATGTCCATACGTAAGGCCACAAGGAGATTTTATATACCGAGAAAAACATAAGAATAGCAACTGAAAATAAACTGTGATAAAAAACCGTGCGCTTGGTCCGGGTTTCACATTTGGCTGCACTAATTTATTTTCAGGCCTACTGATGTTCATCATGTGGAAAGGTAGAAGTGTAATGGTCATCTCCTCAAATAGTAGCAAAAAATTCTCAGTGTTGCAACGTAGTATTTATGAAAAGAACGAACTCTTTAAGCTAGCCAAGAAACGTTTTACCATGGATGAGAATGGGCTGGAGCTTTGAAACGGCTTCAAAATAATTATTAATTTTATTGTGGCTCCAGTTTATCAAAGAATAAAGAAGGAATTTTTTGCCTTAAAAAGGCCAACATAGAAATAAGTTTTCTTTTATGAAAGTAATTTTTTGTTTCTAAACAAATTATATGGCTTTTTTATGGTAACTTGAAATATAAACATGTTTATTTCGCTTGAAAAATATATTTTTATTCACCCTATTATTATTCTAACGCACAGACCAATAGGTTTAAACATTAATTATATTCGAAGTTTGGAAACCAAAGACCGGTTTTGATCTTGTTAGATCTCGTCAGTTTGTTATATCCAACTCGAATGCTAGCAAATGTTTCAACAAGTAAGTACTAAAGAATCAACGAACGTCAAGCGTGTAACTCTCAGACTACCGCCACCTATTGGTCCATAGAGAAAACTATGGCCATCGCCAACATTGTCGTATGTCAGTAGAATACAACCTGGACTGCAAATTCATGCAGCCCTCCAGGCGTGTACTGTGAATCATAGGTAGCTGAACTATCAACAGATGAAATACTGCCACCTAGCAAAGAGGTTGCTTTCTAGGAAAGTTCCCAGAAGACAAGGATTCTAATGCGCAGACCAATAGGTTTAAACATTAATTAGATTCGAAGTTTGGAAACCAAAGACCGATTTCCATCTTGTTAGATCTCGTCAGTTTGGTGTATCCATCTCGAATGCTAACAAATGTTCCGACAAGTAAGTACTAAGGAATCAACGAACGTCAAACGTGTGACTCTCAGACTACCGATTCACTATAGATGGCTGGAGGCTGCATGAATTTGCAGTCTAGGTTGTATTCTACTTGCATATCACTCTATTATCGTTAAGTGACTCTCCTAGATATAATTAGGAGAGATGACCCACAGACCAAATTTTATTTCTTGGTCGCAGTGATAAATACTTATTAAATGAGGAATTATTTCATTAAACAATTTAAAGATTTTAAGTATTTATTGTACCACACTCAAATATACATTTAAATAAAATACTAATTAATTATTTAAGAAGTTAGAGGGCACTGATAAAAGTTTGGCCATCTATTGTAGATTTACCTTACGATAAGCTTAATTATAAATTATATATTTTTTAATAAAACAACTTTCGACGTTGGCTGGACATTTATAGTTTTCATAAGATAACCTCAAAAATCAAATTTTCTCTGGTAGAGTTCACTGACATTTTATATATTCCAAAATTATTTCTGATTTTTTGATCGATTTTTTTCTTGAATTTTCCACAAGTAAAGTGCAAAACACCTAATATGCAAATTTGAAGTGGATTTTGGAAAAGTAATGCGGAATAAAATTTTCCAACATAAGCATGATTTTTAATTAAAATGCAAATATCCATATACTAAATATATCCAAACTTCAAACATTTACTTCAACACTAGAAAGCGGGTTTGCATACCATAACATTTAAATGCAATTGCAATAATTCAGCGAAACGTTTAACATTTTCAATTTTAGGATATTATACATGATTAATTAAATGGTTATTTCAAGTATGTAGACGTTGTTTACTTTTGCGTCAAAGGCACCTTCCCAAACCACCCATTATTAATTCTGACCATTCAGTGGTGACGAAAATTATGAAAATGTAAACGAATCGCAATGGTGTGGTTGCGATAAAATGACAGCGTTATTTCGTTATACCGCTCTTCCTGCATCACATTTACAACAGAAATCAACGTATATTATGACAGCGACGTCGCCAAATTCGAGAGCTTTGGCGGTTTCAGCTTTAATACAGCCTGCAGCATCCAGTGAAACTTTAGCAGTCAAACGTTTCAGGCCACAATTCGGTCTCTCGCTTGGAAAATTCATGAGATAGATATTGGGTCGATCCTAATCGCTTCCGGCGTGACGTAAAGACATGTTAATTTAAACTGGATTAGTTTGACAATGTGAGTATTTTCTAACATTTAAGTTTGTGTTTATTATCAAAGAGGCTCCAATTGTAATTACAATTCTTCTATAAATGACAAAACATGTCATTTAACAGAACAGAACAAATAAAATTTGATGGGAATAAGCCAAACTTAATTCCAAGTCGTATATCCTATGAAAATAAATTTATAAGAAATCTATAAATTAAGTTAAACTTGATTCAATAACGTAGCTTATTTCAATGGAAAAATTTCGTTACTTGGAAGCGGAAATTAATTAAAATTATACTTATTTTTTTTTGAGTACTAAGCGGAAAAACGACTTTTTCTTAAACATGAAAATGAAAGCAAAGTCAAGCAACTTTTCTACAATAAAAGTAATAAGGCCTTAAGCTATGCCTGCCAACAAGGAAAAACTGAATTTGTAGTAGTAAATACTTCCAATCAAATTCTAAATCACCCGCTCTTAGATTATGAAAGTTCCATCAACATTTTGCACATTAAGCTAATAATATGAATGAGTAAATCATTATTAAAATTTAATCCTTAATTCATATCAAAGTTACCACTACTTAGAACCCTACAATCAGACCTTGGTTCAACAAGGATGGACAACTACGCCCGTGGGGGGTCACATATGACCCACTATATCCACTATGATGTGGAATCTGACCAACTGATAAATGCGTGTAAATGTAGAATTTTTTTTGCACTTATCCAAACATTGTGTTTTCAGGCATGTAAAAAATTGTTTTAAAAACTTTGAGTATTTGTTTAAGACAGTTTGAGAAAAGAGTCCAAATACGGAGAAAATTTTAAAGTTACACGAAAAAATTTAATTTGTAAACAAAATATAAAGAGAAGGTTGATATGTATATATTTTTCTCAGCACTGCTATAAGAAAAGGAAAAACGATATAAAAAAAACTGAAAAAAGGTTCTTAGATGGGATTGAGTAAGGCCCATTGTATTTTAAGGAAAAAGTTTGTTTTTGGGAAGAAACACAAAATTTATAAAAACAAAATTAATTAATTGAAATGTTGAGAACTCGCAAAGTCGATTTTCTGCTTTGACATTTTGAGAAAATGTTTTATTATAAATATGAATTTTCTTTTAAACAGTTCACAAATTTTTCTCAAAATTTCGGCTTACAGGTCAAATTAAAAAAAGCAACAATATTTTAAAACCAAGGTTTCAATTTCAATTCCGACCAAATAATTTTTACCATCCAAAAAGAAAGGTGTTCAATTTATATTTTCTGCCAATCAGTTTTTGATGGCCAAAAGAAACGTTCTTCATTTATATTTTCGTCTCTAACGACAAAAAAAAATAATCAAGTTTATGGGTCCCCAGGAATGATAAGATAATTTTCCGAGAAATAGTTTTATTCTTTTTCCCAAGATGATAAGACTGAACAATCTATAATGTTGATTTTTCTAGGATGAGCAATGAGCTTTGTAGGGTAAGCAATGTCATTCTCCCTAACTACGCCAATGTTTAAAACATATCTGAAAATTTTAAAAGAAACATTTGAAAGAACATATTGTATGTAAAATAAGAAATTTCTAAAATATCCGCTTAAATTTTCTATTTTTTCGCTAAAAATTTTCTCGAAATTTTAAAATTCCTAAGAAAAACGTTAAAAGTTTGAAGATACTTTTATTAGTCGATTTATTTTACTCCAAACCTTGTTTTTGAAAATATAGAAAGTGTTTCTTATTTTTTAAGATATTGATTCCTTGTTTTTATTGACATTTATATTGTAACGAAATGTAAATTATAGAATTTAGTACGTAAGAACATTTTCTAGAAAGATCTGATAAGGAAACGCGGCCGCGATAATCAAGCAAACGGCAGATAAGCATTCCAGAAATTTCGGCAAACGATAAACCTTACCTGCTTGGATTTTTCTAGAATCCGGAAGCGAGAACTATATAAGGCGGTCGCCTTTCCCTCGAGTCAGTCAGAAGTCAGTGTAGTTAGTTAGTGTAAATAATCTAGACAATAAGCCGGGAAATAGATAAAAATAATATATTATTTTAGATTTTTAAAATTCTTTCTGCATTCGTTTTCTGATAACTCAAGGATCATTCACTGCTACTAGGACGAAGTCGCTCGACCCTCCTTCGCCCCTTAATTTTGAGAACAGCCTCCCAAATGAGCGTTTCGTTAAGAAATTCCTAAATTCGAGAAAATTAACGCAAATTGCCTCGGAAATGCATCTTAGGAGATTATTTGGGTCGCTGATTACGAATACGTGGTTGGTTTTTCCGGAAAACTCATTGCTTGTATGTTGTAAAATTTTAACTCGAAACGGAGTCCTAGGGGTTTTCTGGGTCGCTGATTAAGAATCCGAGATCTCTTTTTCCGAAAATCTCATTTCCCGGTCGGAATCATAAACATTTTTTAATATCCTAGTGGGCTTGTTGGGGTTTTGAGACAATATTGTTGCGCGTTATCGGTTTGAAAATTAAACTTCGTGAATTGTAACACTTTATTTCCAAACTGACTAACTAACCTGACTAACCAACTCACTAACACTGTTTAATTAACTGACTGAGGGAAAGACGACCGCGTATTTATCTGCCGTATGATTCTTATCGCGGCGCTTCCCATTATCAAATGTTTTTAGAGAGTTCCTTACACAATCACTAATACAAATTTTATAACTACATTTTGTTACAATATGATGAACCTTTTTTTAAAGTTGTGTCTCAGGGGGTTTTTTGGGTCACTGATCAAGAATCCGAGGCTTGCTTTTCCGAAAAAAACTCATTTTGCGGCCGGAAAATTAAGAATATTCGCCATCATTCACCAGACAATGCAGAAAAATTTTTAATCGAAACGGTGTCTTAGGGATTTAGGAGAAATTTTGATAATATAATAATATAACCACAGAGTATACTACTCTGTGGTATAAAGTTGAGTTTCCGGGAAATTTCGAAATTGAATTCAAAACTTTTGTTTGGAATTTTAAATTTTAAGAAACGAATTTTATTTAAAAATCTGGATTTTTAATTTAGAAAATATGAGCCAAAAATTAAAACTTCGATAAAAAATGAAAATGTCTAGTAGTATGAAAACAACTCGATTGGTGTGCATTTGAATTTTATCAACTGTAATCAATTTATTTGCAAAAGGAGGATATTTCATGTAGGCGTTTTTATTTTTATAATTCCTTATTTTTTGGTATGTATGTATGCTCTGTACTTTTTTATAATCAATATTGCTTTTATTTGGTAGAAGGTCAAAATGAGATTTAGTTCAAGTAGTTTACTATGTAAATTTTTCTTCTCAATGTACTCTCTGTTTTTTAGAATTCCTTGATATATGAAGAATTTTCCAATAGGTCAAAAAAGAATATTTATCTTTAATTAAAATGAAGCCAAATGAGTTGTTTTATGGAAGAGAGTTCTAGTTATTTTTAAACAATGATGATGTCATTTACGTTGGGTTTAAATATTTAATAAACACATTCTTCTCTTCAACCCGAAATGTTGAAAATGCAAAGTAGCATAGATAATCAATCACGGAATATAAACTTCCAGAACTAGTCATGCCTTAACAGTGGCAGACTTCGAACTTAACTTTAATGTAACTTTAGATTTTAGATTTACCCTTTTGGTTGTTTGCCAATATACGTCGTTTCCTCACATTTAAATTTTGGATTAGTTTAGTTTCTAACTTTAACTAGATCACTGCATAATTAACATAGCCGATAAGTGCAGAAATCTGCACTATTTATTATTTAGATTCGTTGACCTAATTTCTATTGCTTTCATTTCTATTTGGTATTATTATTTTAATTTTAAACTACCTACTAGAAAATGACTAAAATATCAACGTCAAATGCATATATCTTTCTCTTAAAACAACAAATTTTCAGGAATAACAATCAATTTAATCTTAAAATTCATTAGACGTCGACTTTAATATGAAATGTTCCATTAAATGTTTTAAATCTCTAATTTATACTCAAGATGTTGACGAAACAGAATTTGGTCCGAAACGGAAACTTCATTAAACTTGTTAAAATTTACAGTACACCCTATGCTTTCCTCTAAAATAAGATATAAAAAGAAAGAACCATTAGCTAAATTATGTTAGTAGTTACTTAAAAAACTTAAAAAAGAAAACCTAAGAATTGGAAAAAATTTCCGATACTATCACGAAATTTATTTGTTTATTATTTTTTGAAATTTCCTTTTAAACTTTAACTTCACAAGTTTATAACATCAAAGTTCAAATTTCTTGAAAAAATTCTACTTCTAGAAATAAGAAAAAAAAAACGAAGAATCGACATTTGGAGTTGTACATAAAATATTGGAAACTAAGCCTAACACTTTCTAAATTTTTAAAATGAAATCAAAATTTTAGGAAGTCATTAAATTGACAGCAATACTTTTAAGATTTTGCCCTGTTTTAAAAATAGTTAAGATGTCGAAAAAAATTAAAAAAAAATGGTCCAATAAATATTACTTTAAATCTAATTAATATTTTGTGAGTAAATTGGTTATTTTGGGATTTTTATTTCATATAAATTTAAGATTTTCTTCGGAATATTAACTCTTCTCTCAAAATTTTGAGTTTATTTTAAAAACTCTTGATTTTTTTTTAATTTTAAGTTTTGATCTGGAATTTTTAAAAATTTTGAATTTTATTCATATAAATTTTGCATTTCTTTCCAAACGCAAGTATTTTTTCGAAATATGAAGTTGGACCTTAAAATTTTTAAATTAGAAAATTTGACATTTTTTTAAATATACATGGTGAGCGAATCCTGAATGTCTCAGCTCTATTATAAGAAAAGGAAAAACGATATAAGAAATCTGAAAAGAGATTCTTAAAGTGGATTGAGTGAGGTCCAATTTAAGCCAAATTTCCATATTTTTTCATATTTGGAAAGTAGAGTAATGACGTCATTAAACTTTTTTTCAGGAATATACTTATGTTTCTGCATATCTAAAAGGAGCCAGATATCCTATACAAATTTGTAAAAAAAATTGGTATCTTTTTTGGTTAAAAAGTTATAAGCAATTTTATTGTAAAAAAAGTATCAAAAATTCGTGCGTAGTTACTAGGATTTGAACAAACAGCCTTTGGAAATTAGATACATTAAAAATCAGAGCATACTGGCATCTGTCAATAATTGAACTAACTAATGATCGACAAATATTTTTTGTTGCCATTTGAACTTGAAAAATTTTCACGCAAACGACATATTATTTATTATTTTATAAAAGAACCCTAGAAAAGCAGTTGAATCCGTTTTGAGACTATCCCGAACATGTTATTCCACGCCTAAAAATATTTAATAGATTTGTTTCCAAAGGCTGTTTGATGAAATCGTAACGATTATGAATTTTTAATAATACTTTTTTACAATAGATTAGCTTTAAACTTTTTAACGAAAAAGAATACCAAATTTTTTTTGCAAAATTTTTTTAGAAAAATTAGCTTTTCTTCGATGTGTAAAAATATAAGTATGTTTCTAGAGAAAAAAAATTCAATGACGCCATTACTTCAGTATCCAAATATGAAAAAATATAGAAATTTGGTTTAAAAATGGACTTTATTCAATCCCATTTAGGAACCTCTTCATATTTTTTGTATCGGTTTTCCTTTTCTTGCAGTAGAGCTGAGACATCGAGTTTCGCTCACCCTGTACAAAATTCGAGAGTAAAAGAAAATAAATTTCGTTAATTCAATTTATTACATATTGTTCGAAATTTCAAATTTAGTAAGAAATATTAAAACCTAATATTTCAAAATTTTAAGTTTTTCTAAAAATGTTAGGCTTTATTTAAAAGTCGGGTTTTAATGTCGGAATTTCCATAAAAACTTCCAATATTCGAGTTTAAAATAGAATTTTCGAGACTTACGTCGAACATTTGAGCAGGACTTTGAAGATTTAAGAATCTCTTAATTATATGTATAGAGTCAGGGCCTAGAAAATGGTTTATTTTCGTATTTTTGCAACTCAAGATCAAGATCCCTACCAAGCAAGTGTACTGAGCTGCCTTTATTTCAAACATTTCTCAGATTTACTGAACATTAAATATTAATTCAATTGTCTTTATTATTACCATCTATTAAACTCAATTTCATGCCAGAATTTTTAAAGGAACATTTTATGAATTTGAGTTAATTTGAGACCTCATTAAAACAATTAAAACCTGTTTGATTTTATTTCTTCTTTTTGAAATTAAAGCAGCCTGTTACAAAAAGCGTTTCCAATTTCGCACAGAATATAATTACGCAAATAATTCTGCAGGCAGTTTAATGAAATTTAATTGAAACGTTCATTATTTAAATTGGCGACAAGAAGACTAATTTACATGAATAATACACAAAATTTCCTTCATTGCCAAATAAAATATTGAGTAGAAACAATGTAGAGTTCTGAAAGTTCTACTTAGGGCAAATTACACAATTTTGTTGAATGGGGCAAATTCTCACTGTGCAGAAGGCAAATTGAATTTTTTTCTTTGAAAATTGGATCCCAGGCTCAACAACTGCATTTACCAATAAAGTAAACACTTTTACGAATCATTTTAGATATTGGATTTATTGATCAATTCTAGTTCTGAAGGAATAAATTCAAGTTGACAAGTCCCAGGTTAAGTGGACATGAAAAAACTCTTACATCTACTTGAGAGAAAGGTTCACTGCAGTCAACCAGGAAATCGATAGGGGAGATTGAAGTTTTTGACTTTAATAAGTTGCAACAAGACATAAATGAGTACAGACTATATTCGATTCTCTCGATCTTTTAAGTTTGTTGAGTGTAATAAACTTAAAGGGAAATTGTTAAAGAAATAAAAATATGAACACTATTTTGGTAATATTAGTTATGTTTATTATTTATTATTATCAGATTTACACAAAAAGGTATTCTTAAAATTGATTTCAAAGTATTTGTAAAGCAGAGTACTTTTTTATCGCTATAATAAATAATTCTTGTTTAAAGAATTTATATTCTGTTTTTTTACATATGTGACTTTCAGATTAATTTCATGAAAACAAAGGAACAAGAGCCCTGAGACCTGGGATAGAGAACATAAAAAGAACTTCCGTGTTACCCTGTTTCGTATTAACGACGTTAATGTCACTAATGAATACAAATCCCCGTAATGGGATAATACCGCTGTTGACAACCAGAAGATCAGCAACCTGGTAATTTACGACTTAAACCAAGGGTAATGGCATTAGATGTTTTCTAATTAACTAAACTTAATAGAAAATCGTGCTTTTCTTGGGACCAGATTTAATTAATAAATTCGGTATGTACGCTTGCCGAATGTTCCTGGGAAAACTTTAAATTAAAGCCATAAAGCCAATAAGGTTCAGTCTGAGTTAATTATAAATTCTTTGTTATTCCTTGAGCCTTTGAAATACAGACCCAGTGAACGTGTCCTGAGAGTGTAGTATACATATACGTGATTTTAAGAACTACTTTTATATAGCTTCATCAACCCATTTTATTTCACATTACCCAATACCTTCCTTAGAAAATAGAACAAATCCAAGGAGTTCAAAGAACAAATAAATATTACGATTTTCTTTCAGAATTCACCAAAATTAAATTACGAAGTGGGAGGCGATGAGGGCGGTCCGCCCTGGGCGATATATTTTTTTGTTTCAAACTTTAATGTTCGAAAAATAGTCATTCTCATAGTTTTTCAAAACAGTACTACAACTTTTGTCAGTTTTAAATTTTGGTCATTTTCTTAGATTTTTAAGTACAAATTTGAGGTTTACAATTTACAACTATTTTTTTTTAGTTTCTTAAATAAATTCGAAAGGTGGTTAGTACAGATATTTTAAGACTTAAGGCCACATAACAAAAAATTCGAGATTTTCACTATTTCAACGTGTAAGTTCTAATTACGAAGAAACGATTAGACATTTTAAACTCAAACTTCAAATTTGATTTTTTAAAGTCTCTACGTCATGTTAAAGTCAATTTTTACAAAGTAACATGCAAATTAAATCTCAATATTTTTACTTTCGCCAAATTTTTTGCCTTAAAATATTAGCCATAAACTCGAAAATTCGACAATCTTGATATTAAAAAACTATGTTAATATTTAAAATTTTATCTTAAAATTTGAGATAAATCTCGTCCTGTCCAAGTTTTTTATCGTCAGTTTTTTCTCAAAATATCGACTTTAAAAGTAAATATTCAGTTCACTACTAAAATTTTGAGAGTAGCATGGAAATTTCAGGATCAATGGCGAAATTACAATAGGAAAACTGATTGTGAGATTAAAGATATTAAATAATGAAATTTTCGTTTTACATTTAGAAAGAAAAGAATTGAGACCCAAGGTCTGAAGAAAAAGGCAAAATTTGAAAAATAAATGTAAGTTAAAAGAGTGAGAGTAATAAAAAATTATCAAATAATATCAGGCAGTTTAAAAATTAATGTCGAATATTTTGAAATTAAAAGTAAATATATTGAGTTTAATAAAATATAAGGAAACAATCAAAATGTCAAGAGAAAATCAAAATTTATCGAAAAAAACCCAAGTTAAAACTCGAAAAGTTTCCTTCTTCAAACAAAATTCGATAAAATAACAAAACTTCTAGAAAAAAGCACAATTTTTATTATAAAATCAAACATTCAGAAAAAGGTAAAAAACTTAAATTGTAAGTTCGAAATTGGAAATAAAGAAACGCAATTTATAAAAAAGATATCGAGTTAAATCTAAAATCTCGAGAAAAAGTCAAAATTCTAGAATAAAAGATAAAAATTGGCTACAGAAAAATTGAAACGTCAAAAACAAAAATCGAAATGTAGTTTAAATCTTAAAGTTTAAATTTAAAAAGAAAGAAAGTAAACGTGAAAAGTAATCTAATCCTTAAATTTGAGTTGAAATTTTAGTTTAAAAAAATGAAAAGTTAAAACTTTGAATTTGGAATTTTAGAAAAAAACGTTGACATTGTACAGGGTGAGCGAAACTCGAAGTCTCAGCTCTATTATAAGAAAAGGAAAAACGATATTAGAGATCTAAAACAAGGTTCTTTTGGATTGAATAAGGTCCATTTTAAGTCAAATTTGCATATTTTTCCAGAGTTGCAAACCAAAATAATGACGTCATTGAACTTTTTTTTTCCAGAAACATACTTGTATTTCTACATATTTAAAAAGACCTAATTTTTCTAAACAAATGCTGTAAAGAAAAAAATGGGTATGTTTTTTGGTTAAAAAGTTATGAGCAATTTTATTGTAAACAGAGAATATTATCAAAAATTTCTAATTACTACGATTCTAGGCTTCTGGAAATGCAATAAATTAAAAATAAAATTATAGTGGCATCTGTCGATAATTGAATTAATGAAGGAGAAACATTTTAGGTTGCCATTTGATTTGGAAAAATGTTCACGTGAACGATATACAGAAAGAATGGGCAAATGCTAAACTGGAGATACTTTCTTAATAAAATACTTTCTTATCAAAATATTGCGATTGAAGCTCAACATGCCTTATACCAATGTGGCTGGTTTAAGAGATACAGGGCGTTCAAAGTTTAAATTTTATTCTGAAATTTTTTAATAATTGAGAAAGTTTTAATGCCATAAATTTAATATTTGGGAATTTTATGCTTTCCGGAGTGAGAATTACGATTTTTGAATTTATATTGACGT
This sequence comes from Dastarcus helophoroides, assembly GCA_028583605.1. NCBI lineage: Eukaryota > Metazoa > Arthropoda > Insecta > Coleoptera > Bothrideridae > Dastarcus > Dastarcus helophoroides. The sequence goes on from CM053329.1 coordinate 2,385,875, forward strand.
CGCCCCCTAGAGGGCGCTAGTTTCACATAATCATTTACGTAAATTGAAACATTTTTTTTATCTATTGAGTTACACTTAAAAGAAGTAGACAATATAAAAAAAAACGATCAATTCTACAATGAAAAGGTACTCTTGTTTAGGTCGTCTAAAGCTAAAGTAAGCTAAAGTAAAGTTAAAGCAAAGTTAAAGTAAAGTTAAAGTAAAGCTAAAGTAAGCTAAAGTAAGTTTAAGTCATCTAAAGCTAAAATATTAAATTTATAGCATCGAAACTTTCCCAATTATTGAGAAATTTCAGAATAAAATTTAAACTGTGAACGGCCTGTATCTCTTGAACCAATCATATTAGTATAAGACATGTTGAGCTCAATCGTAATATTTTGGTGTCTAGTATCTCCAGTTTTGCGTTGGCTCATTCTTCCTGACTCACCCTGTATTATTTATGAGAAATTTCAAAAGAACCCTAGAAAAGCAGGTAAATACTCTCCGAGATACCCCAAACATGGTATTCTAAACCTAAAAATATTTAATAGGTTTGTTTCCAAATCGTACCAATTGCGAATTTTTAATAATACATTTTTTACAATAAATTTGCTTATAACTTTTTAACGAAGAAATATATCAAATTTTTTTGTTTACAAAAATTGTTTAAAAAAAGTAATACTTTTTAAATGTGCAAAAATGTAGGTATGTTTCTGAAGAAAAAAAATTCAATGACATCATTACTTTGGTTTCCAAATGTGAAAAAATATGCAAATTAATTTTAAAATGGACCTTACTCAAACCAATGTAAGAATCTCTTTTCAGATTTTTTATATCGTTTTTCCTTTTTTTATAATAGCACCGAGACATCGAGTTTCGCTCACCCTGTACAATTAAACTGAAATGTTAAAAATAAGGCTGTTAGAAAATCTCAAAAAACAAAGCAAAACAAAATTTTGAGTACCAAAAAAATTAGGAAATTTTCCAATTGAACCTCGAAGCTTCGAGGAAAGAAATCAGAATCTGAAAAAAGTCGAAATTTTGAGTTTAAGCCCCCCCATTACACCTAAACGCCATCTACTTCTATCTTGTGCATCTTCGTCTTTTAACGGTCTGCTTTCCATGGCTTTCCACATTCCTTCATTCCATGCTCGTCTCGGACGTCCCCTTCTCCTGTTCCCTGTGGGTTTCTATTTAAGTATTCGATGTGGCCACCATTTTTGATCCATTCAAAATAAGTGTCCGAACCATTTTAGCCTCCTTTTTTCCACTCTAGCCACTATGGCTTCCCTTGCGTTCATTATATTTCGAATGTCCTCATTCCTTTTTCTTTTTAACCGTGATATGCTGGCGCTTCTTCTTCTTAGATAATCCATCTCAATGGTGTCGAGCTTTCTCTTCCACTTCGAATTTATGGTCCAAATTTCACTTCCAACAGTAGTACTGGTTTCACTAGCGTTTTACCCATTCAAACTTTTGTTTACCTACTTAGATATGGTTTTTTTCAAGGATACAGTCGAAAATTCGAAAATAAATCCGAAATATCTAAAGACAAAATTTTAGGTTGAAAGTAGCAAAAAAATAAACAAACATAAAAAAAAGTAAAAATGAAAAAGTCATTATCATAAAATGTTGATTCGAAGAAAAATTGATAAACGAAACAAGAACAAATTTAAGAAAGTTATTTCAGAAATTGAACTTGATTGAGTGCTCCTAAGATCTTTCTACTCTTTTCTATTTGGTTTTTAATTTCTGCATGTCTTTTACTTTTTTAGTGATTATAACTTCTAAGTATCTAGTTTTTTCTACTTGTTTAATGGTTGAGTTTTCATTAACCATGATTTGAAATTTAGTGTCCGAATTTAATACTAGGTATTTAGTTTTATCATATTAATATTTAGTCCTCATTTACTGTAGGTGTTGTATAATCTTGTGAGCATGAACTCCAAGTCATAAGCATCTTGGGCACTTAACATTTGATCATCAGCAAAGTTAATGTTGAAGAGAAATTCATCTCCTACCTGAATACCCATGGGTTTACATCTGCGTTTCCACTCTTTTAGTGCTATTATTTATATGTTAAATATGTTAAAGAATAAGGGAGAAAGAGAGCATCCTTGGCGTAATCCTTTAGTTGGTTCAGTCGCAGGTGATAATGCCTTTCCATTCTTCACATATGTCTTATTGTCTTTATAGAATTCCTTAATTATTCTGATTATTCGCGGGTCCGTAGCCGCCAATTCTACTGCGTCCCATAATTTCATCCTGGGAATTAAGTCATAAGCTTTTTCAAGATCTATAGGTTTCTTCGGAATATTCGTTTCTCTTTTCTGCAATTTGTTGTATTGTATTATAAATAAATTGTCTACACATGACCGGTCGGCTCTAAATCCACTCGGATCTTCATTTATTATGTGTCCTATATTTTCTTGTATTTTTAATTTAATGACTCTACCAAATAATCTGCTCAACGTGCTATCAACACTTAGCTCCCTAATAGTTTTTAGGTTCCGAGCGCTTGCCCTTTTTAAATATTGAAACTAAGTACCGTTTTCCATACATGCGGTAGTCGATTTTATCCTAAGCACATAATTTATTTATTATTAAATTAGTAACTTGATTCCATAGGATGTTTCCACCATATTTGAGCATTTCGGTCATGATTCCGCCCGGTCCTGGATCTCTGTTGTTCATCATATGTTTTAAGGCTTGAATAACTTCCTGTCTTGTAATCCTTAGATTTTCATATCTGTTTCTTCCCTCTTCTTGTTGTACATCAGCCCTAAGTTCTTTATATTCTTCTCATAGTATGTTGTCCAAGTTCCTCAGAGTTTATTGAGTTTCTATATTTTTTTTCATTTCTATAAGTCTTCATTGATTTGAGACATTTCCGTGTTTCCGTTGATTGGGATCTTTCTATTTTGCTTTCTATTTTGCTTTCTATTTCAGCACATTTACATTCCCATCAGAAATTCTTGTCTGTTTCTATACGTCTTCTCATCTCCCTTTAAATTTCTTTATACTTGTCTCTATTTCCTCTGAGTTCGTTGGCTTAGCCAGTTTTCGTATGCTTTATTATTTTCTTGTACTAAGATCTCCAAAGTTTTCTGACATACATTTACTGTGACTTTCTCTTTTTTTCTTTTCTTCTTCAATCCAAGAACTTCCTTTGCTGCTTGGTGTATTGCTTTTATAATTCTTTCATGTTCGGCTTCTATATTATTCTGTATATCAGTTTCCTTTAGTTTTTCTTCCACTCTTTTTCTATACAGGTAAGGTCAAAAATTAATTATCCATTCATAAATAAAGAAAAAAAAGAAGAAGATAACACAGGCATAATATGCAATAACGAGCTGTACCCGGAAGCGTTTTTACTAAATACTACGACTACAGCACAAGACACGCCCTTCGTCCTGTACAGGATAAGATTTGTACCTATATCAATTTCTAATATAGAGTTTAAGAAAATAAGATCTTTACATGTACCATATTATCACAGCTTTGGAAAAATCATTTATCCTAACAAACTAACCTAGGCGATGCAAATGGATCATTCGCCTCCTTAAAATTATTGCTGCCCCTAGACTTTTGTTGCCTATGAAGCAGTCTAACAAACCTCCATACACCTGCAAGTTTTCTTTAATATTTTTAAACTTATTCAGTTATTTTTGGGAAACATAAAAATGGTAAATTTCTAATAAAATCTACTAATTTTCCAAAAATCGGTAGATTATGTTGTAAATCCGTAGATTTTATTTGAAATTGGTAGATTTCTAAATCGTGAGGATTGGAAACGCCGTTGAGCGCGAAACTTCAAACAAAGCAATTAAATTCTAGGAAGATCGCGAGGGGCGTGTCTGGTACTGTAGTCGGTTATATTTAGTAAAAACGCTTCCGGGTACAGCTCGTTGTTGCATATTATGCCTGTGTTATCTTCTTCTTTTTTGTCTTTATTTATGAATGGATAATTGGTTTTTTGGACCTTACCAGATGATGGTGTGATCCACAATTTGCACCTCGCTTAACAGCTACATTTGTTATTATTTCTAGACTCGTTTGTCTTGTTATCATGAAGTCTATAATAGATTTTTGATCTAGCGAAGGTCTTTCCCAAGTGTATTGGTGTATCTTCTTGTGTTGGAAAAAGGTATTGTTTATTTTTAGGTCATATTGTTTACAGAGTTCAATAACTCTTATCTCCGTTATTATTTGTTTGAGGATCTCCATATTTCCCTATAACGTCGTCATTGTCTCTAGTACCCACTTTTCCATTAAAGTCTCCTGCTAGGATGAGAGATTGTATCCTTCTACTTTCCTCTAGTTGTTCACTAAGAGATCAGTCGAATTCGTCCTTTTCTTGGTGGGGAGAGTCTTCTGTTGGAGCGTATATTGCTATTATGCATATGTCTCTTCCATATCGTTTGATAGTAATTTTAACAATTCTTTAACTAACATAGTTGACCTCACTTATGTTCTGTGCAATTTTCTTTCTGATCATGATAGAAATTCCTGCTTTACTTCTTTGGTGTTTATTTACTCCGGGCCATATGTGTATATATCCCTTTAACTTCTCTGTTCCTTGTCCTTTCCTTTTAATTTCGGATAGGCATATCACGTCAAGGTTGAATCTTGTAAGAGTTTAAGCCAAAAATGATAAATTAAGACTGTAAACTAACAGTTTTATGGAAAATTTTACATTTTATAAAATATAACGTGAAACTTTCTAAAAATTTGAAAATTTGTGAAAATAAAGTAAAAATTTATAAATTCAAATGATTTTCAAGTAGAAAATTATAAAATAAAAAATTAAAAATTGAAAATGTAAACTCGAAATTTTAAAATTAAAAGACGATATTTCGAAAAAAAATTTAAAGTATTAAATTTAACTTTGAATCATTGGGGAAAAAAGTAAAAATCCAATAATTTAAATAGGAAATTCTTTCAAAAACTGTCATCGATTATACGTGTAATTTACAGCAAGTTTTAATTTAATAATTCATTTTTTTAATTCTCATATTAAAATAGCACGTTCGACATTAAAATCATAATATTTTGAAAAGAAAATCATGTCTCTTATTGCTAATTTTAAAAAATTCTAAATTACAATCAAAATTTTGTAAAAAAATAAAAATATGTAGATTATATTCTAAAAGGGGAAAAAATAACAAATTTTGTGAAAGAAGTCTATTTTAACATTGTATAAGGTCATAATTTTGGAAACAAGGTGAAAATTTCTAAGTTAAAATGTTTGCCAAACATGTAAAAATTGCCTGATATACTTGGTACTTGATACATGAGAAATAAATTTTACGAATAATGTGTTACTTACAGTACCTACAATTGAGAAAAAGTTTGAACTCGAAATTTTGTCCAAAAAAAAGTCTAAATTTCTAGATAATGGTCGACATTTCTAAATAAAGTACTTAAGAAAATTTGTTCTTCAAACATTATGAAACACTCATTATTTTTACTGTTTCTTTCCCCACTTTTTTATTGTTGTCTCCAAACACCCTAATGAGGGCAACAGCTGTCTCCTGAGCTGGGTTCAATTGTCTCCTAAGCCTTATTTACCAGGATTATCAGATTCTTTTTTAATAACAGATCAGTTAATTATATATTGATGGGCAAATCTTGAAAATGCAATTATCACCGGACGTAGATGGAACTAAAAAATATTATTAATATTATTCCGGCTTTATAAATTCAAAATGATGATGATGGAATCCTTTAAAGTCTTCAGTGAAAAAGTAATGGAGCAAATAGTAATTGACGGTTTTAAATTTAGTTTTCAAAAAGTTTTGAAAGGTGAAAATAAAAGAAGGTGGACTAGTAGTTCTAGAAGAACACATTGTAAAGTCTACCTCAAGACGGAAGGCCAAGACAATGTGATTGTAGAATCGAATCTGCTTTATGCCATCGAAGCTGCTCTGGATGACATCGATGAACGACCTTTAAAGCTAATTAGAAGAGAACTTAGAAAAAGCAATGTAGATACTATAATTACTCACGATGTGCTTAGGATAAACATTTACAAAGCGAGAGCATTCATATGCTCAAAAATTCCAAAAAGTATATCAGAATTCCATACGATTTCGGAAGGACTACAATTAATAACCAACAAGGTAGAAACATTTCTTGTTAAACATGATAGTAAATATATCATGGGGATTCTGTGCCAAATGACGTCACGCTTCGGATGGTATGACGCCGATAAGTAGAGGAGCGGGGCATGTTGGGTATCAAATGAAAGGGCGTGTGCTTGTCTAACAGTTGGTTTTACTTGTCTAGCAGTTGGTTTCAGTTGTACAGCTACTTGTCTAACAGTCGGTTATCCGAAGCGTGACGTCATTTGGCGCAGAATCCCCATGATATATTTACTTATGATGACGTCAACAATAATGTGAAGTTAGCATGTGAAGAGAACTTAAAAATTTACGTCAACTTTGTAAGACTTCTACGTCGATGACACATTTTCATATTGCCCAAAACACTTTCTGTAGCTTTTCACTATCCATGGAATAAACAGTGGCCATTATATTCTTTTAATTTTTTGTTTGTTATTAAATAAACAACAATTTATTTATACGATACCATTTCAGTACTGGCAAGAGAAATGTTCCAAATTTCAGACGACTTTTATGTCAACCACTATAACAGCAGACTTCGGGGTAGCCATACGTAGAAGTATAGCTGAAAATATGTATAATTTTATTCAATTTCTATTAATTTGTTTGTTTCAACCAAACTTTTTTTACATCATTACTTGTCATTATAGTTCAGTCACATAACGAGGTTTGGGTTAATAAATACTACTTAATGGCAATTGCGGTCAAGGCAGACAACTGCTCCATGACCCTTTTCGCGATTAGGTAAACAGCAGACAACTGCACCCCTCCGTTTTTATTAATATGCATTTACTTGATAAGGTTGCAAATTGGAGACGGCTCTGGGCCGCAAAAATACGTCACTGAATGTCTTCTTAAATATAAATGGAATATGCAAATTGTCAATAAGATTAAATTTAACACCCATTATGTATTATTATCCAATGTAGGTGGAAATTTTGTCCAACCTCTTCGTATACCGACAAAGTATTTCTTAATTTTATATATTTGGCATTTTTGTAAGTCTTGTAAGAATATGTATTGATTCCATAATTTCCATGAAATTTTCAGAAAAGTTTGAATTTTGTTTACAGAAATTTCGAGAAATAGGTAAACTTTATAAATACATAATCAAGGTTTAATTGGAATAGAAAAGTACTTCCTTTGTGTTGCAAGTTTTCCATAATAATCACACAGAAATATAATGTAAGTTTAAAAACAGATAATTCAATACATTTTCAAGACAAAGAAATATTGAGCACTTATGTTACATATTCTTCTTTGCTCTAAGACCGTCTCTTCTTAATTTTTTTTTTTTGTTTAATAGTTTAATCCACTCGCAAATGGCAACCCCATTATGCCTTCATAGCCTTCATAGCAGGATGCGGAAACAAGGATAGATGGAGATGAACCGTCTTCCTAAAGAAGGATATGTTGTAATTTTTTGTGAAAATTCTTTTCGGTAACGAGTTACATAGCATGGAAGTTCTTTAGAAAAAAGAGTCTCCGTAGACAGAAGTCCGCACTGTGTCAAGCTAGGCCGCATAGGAATTTGTTGTCTTCGATTGTCTTGAATGTCTCAAATATCTTGCTCTTGGAGGGATCAATTCTATAAGTTCCTGCCAGCATCTCCCATGATAGTACTTGTAGAAAAGAGACAAGTCACCAACCATCCGCCTGTGATCTAGTGTTTCGAGAGAATCGGTCAAACTCTGTCATCAATTAAGTGATCGCTCTTCTTTAAATTGAATCCAAAAGAGCTAAAGTGTCTTTGGGGCTGAACTCCAAACATGAGAACAATATTCTAGTGTTGGCCCAACTTGAGCTTTATATAGTGTGAGTAGCTGATGAGATGTGAAGTACTTTTTAGCTCTAAAAAGAAACCCTAGCTTCTGAGAGGCGGACTTGGTAATGGCACGCACCTGATCGTCCCAAGAGAAGTTGGTGCTCGTATTTACTCCTAGGATAAATGGATTAGATCCCATCGGGAGGAATTTACCGTCCATACTATGTTTGTTGCATTATATCTTGAGAAAACCGCAGCCTGAGTTTTTGAAGCGTTGAAGTCGACCAAATTTTTCTTACCCCATTTCAGAATGATTTTGAGATCCCGATTAATCAGCTGTATTTGCTGTTCCCTTAGTCGATCTGAATCAGCGACGGATCATGATTTGTCGGAGAAAGAAGATGACACCGGGCTACTATCCTTTGCGTAACTGTATATAGGATTGGAATTTGAAGCTAAGAGATTGTTTATGTGTAACAGAAACAGAGTGGAAGACAGGACAGACCCCTGAGGCATCCCTGCATTAATCACAAATGTCTCGGAAGAGATGGCATCGACGACGACCTGAAGAGATCTGTCAGCGAGAAAATTGGATATCAAATGACAGAGTCCAGGAGGAAGACCATAATTAATTTGGCGAGAAGAGATCGGTGCCAGACTCTGTCAAAGGCCTTGAGATATCCAATGCCACAATCCTAGCCTCACCATGTTTTTCCATAGCTGAGTTATAGATATGAGTAACATATGCCAGTAGATCGTCAGTGGAGCGTTGTTATGTGAAACCGTATTGTCTGTCCGAGATGACTCTATTCTTCTCCAGATCTTTGAGAATCTCGATGTTGATAACCTTTTCCATCACTTTAGATATAACGGGCAACAAAGATATAGGGCCATAGGGACAGGCTGCACCCCAGCAGATTTTCAGATGTTAGGGAATACACCTTTGTTGCAAGAGAATGTGAACAATTCGCTTAGGACAGGAGTCAACTCTGGAGCGCACAATAGCGGGAATACGATCAAGGCCAGAATCTTTTAAGGTGTCGAGCTCGAGGAGAATCTTCCTGATTGTGCGTTGCCTGAAAACAACTTCAGGCATCGAAGTGCCAAAGGAAGAATAGGAGGTTCCGCGTTTCGAGAATTAAGGTTGCAATTTTCAGCAAACATTAAGGCTAGCATGTCAGCCGTTCCTTTGAAAGTAGTTGCAATATTGTTATTGTCATCGAGTAAAGGTGAAAATTTTGAAGATATAAAATTCTTTCCAATCAACTTTGCAAATCCCCAAAAGAACCTGGAACCATTCGGATAGTTGATAAGCCTATGGCGCTTTTTACGATCGAAATTACTTTTTGCCTCATCAATAACCTGTTTACAAACATTTCGCGCATCTACAAAGGTGGTCCGAGTCTCGACCGAGGGATTATTTAGCCAACGACGATATGAGCGATTTTTGCAGGAGACAGTCCGAGCACATTTTTTGCTGAACCAAGATTTACTGGAGGCAGACTTCTTTTGGGAGTGGGGAATTGAGCATTCCGTACCAATTAGGATAGTTTCACTGATGGATTCGGTGACTGAGGAAGAGTTGTCTCAGTTAAAGCATAGTTCCTGCCATGGCAAACATGCAAAAAACTCTCTTAATTCTTCCCAGTTAGCGGAGTTACACTGCCAAACCCTACGGGACTGTGTCTGAGAAGACGGTGGTATACGAAGCAAGCGAGAGGCTGCTACAAGCTTGTGATCGGAATTTCCAAGCGGTGATGTCACAGAGATTTTATACGAATTTAGAGATTTTGTAAGGAAAAGGTCGAGTAGATTAGGTTGATGGGTATCTACATCAGAAATGGAGAAATTTCCATTTTTTTCCCATTGATTAATTATAAATATTTAAGTAGAATGAAGCAAATATCTGAAAGTATCATTAAAATATCTCTGGAAATGAAAAAGTTATGGAACTTTGAAGTTGCTCTTGTAAAAATACGCGTGTCACGCGATTTGACCTAATCCATAGGGATAGAACTACCCTTAAAAGCGTTTAACAGTCGATAAAAAAATACGTGTCCCTTAGATTTCGTTCCTCTAAAACATAACCAAAAGTTAGAAAAATCCACGAGCTTTTCTTCTTGCTTAATGATTTGTGATGCGACGATCTCGGACGGGTAAATGACGTCACACACACAAACGGTCGCCCTAAAATATGTAAATTTTAATAATTTACTTCTCAGTTATTTATAAAAGGATTTCTAAATTTTTTTCAATAATTTATTAGTTTTGATCTATATTTTAATCACATAGTATTTACAACATCATGAAATTTCTCCATTCTTGTGGGTTCCTCAACTAATTGCTATAGTCCACAAGTGAAAGGCGAAAGCCTCTGCCACCCTTCCCACGTCGCCGGGTCGGGAAAAATACCCTAACCAGGGGATGTTGTGTAAGTCACCGAGAAAGACAACCTCAGCGTTTGGATAATTCGTCTGTAGATGATCGAAGGGTACGGAGAGATAAGAGAAGAGCTGTCTGTATGAGGGATCGTTTGGAGACAAATAAAGTGAACAAATGAATATTACTTCGGTTTTGGAGCAGATTTTTAGCCAAATCACATCATTATCAGCAAATTCCAGTGCTTCTTTTCGTTGAATGGATAGGTCGCTTTGCGTAAAAGCACAAATTTCCTTCTTGTGTCAAAACTTTGTGTCAAAGTCTTAATTAGGGCAAAGCAAGTGAACCGTATTGATGGATGGGGAGACTTGGGTTTCTGTTAGAGACAGCACATGGGGTCTTTCATTTTGAAGGTGTTGATGAACCGAGTTTAGATTGGAGTTTAGCCTCGAATGTTACAGAATTTGAATGAATTATTTGAAAGAAACTTGGCCCGTGACACATTAAAATTTTCCGTTGATTTCGAATTCCCTCGCACAGCCTCCACCCTTACGTCCGAAATTTTTTGCACGAAGAGAATCCATCATCTTTGTTTTTAATAATTACAAGAAAAAATCAGAATAGATGAAAAAATGAAATAGACATGATGAGGAAAGAAGAATAACAGGAACAGGAACCGCCTCACGTGTCAGAGACGAAAACTTGATTTAAGTATCATTTCACCGCCTCCTAGTGATACGTGAGGTGGTACTACCTGGGACGACTAAATACTGCGGCCACAGTAATGTGAAATAAATACACTAAAATGTGCTCGATGTCAACGGACAACTTTTTTGAATCCCGAGAGGTGACAGTCTAATACAAATGCTAGATATCACTGCTTTTTTAAGGCATCATGTTTTATTAACTTCATTTTTGTCTTCATTTTATATTAATCAAAACATCAAAAATGTCATACTAGTTCGTCCTTTTGTCAGAGTGTTTATAATAAACTCAATTTAAGACTTTTCCTAACAAGCTGAGTAGGACTTACTGGTACTTCGCTAAATATTATCAAAATATTGAAGTCCGAAATATTGTTGGTGTTCAGTAATTAACTAGTAAACAAATTCTTTACTTTATTATAATTTGTCCCCGAAAACCCTTATACATAACCATGTACCGAGTAAGGTGCAGCTGACAGCTAAATACCTTTTAATAATTACTTTGTTAAATATTAATCCACCAGTAAATTAAATTTCAAACAGGTTTTGAGTCATTACTGAAACAAAGCAAAAGCTTTTTCTAAACTTTGGCTATTTGCACATTGTCTGTCAGTTGAAAGTTTTCCATTCTCTTTAATTACTCTTTGAACTAAATTTAATAAAAACAAAACTAAAATAAAAGACACCTATCCTTTAGAATAGATTATTTTAAGCGTTTATTTGTAGGTTTAGTGGCGTAGATTCTTTTGCCTCGGTTTTATTAAATTTAACTGAATTTTTATTTGGATATCGAAAGACTTTAACGTATGTAGCATTAATAAGTTATTATTTTGCGCAATAAATTAACCCAATTAAAGCCTAATTAAATGTGAACAGACTACGTACTTCATTGAACAAGTATTGTAGTTATTCTGGTGCCTATTTTACGGATAGTAAATAATACAGGCGTTGCATAGTTCATATTTTCCATAAATTTTCCTCTATAGCTATTTGCTACTAAAGATAGAATGTAATAATTAGCGATACGTTTCAGTCATTGCGCAAATACTGTATTGACATTTCAATTAGTGGGGTAAACACTTTCGTTTATTTGTGGATTCAAGGAATGACATTTTGACGTAAACAAAATAACAACTCCATTTATTTTAAAGGATTTTCTTAAATGTGATTGTAGCTATCAATATTGACTTATTTGTAATTTTACAAATTTTGACAACCACTATTATTGCTGGCTAAACGAGATTGCAACATACTTATCTTAGGGTGCGTTTAGATTAGAGATTTATTTCATGATAGAAATGTCAGGTACCTGAAACTAAGTTTCCTTGCCCGTTTACACTATGACATAAATATCTAATGGAGTGCCGTAAGATTTATACCCCGGAATCCAGGGCCTTTGAATGGATCTTTATAAAACCTTTTGGAATGTGTTTTTAATACTAAATATAAAAATGTTAAAGGATTTATTTTTTTCGATTTCAATTTTTTATTTATTACAATAAATAATTATTAATTTTTCGGAGTTTTCATTCATTTTATATGAAAAACTCGTTTAAAGTTAAATTTTGGAAGTGAGAACTATTACAAACCTGTCCTTGGTGCTTCAAGGTACCGCCGGTACAAAGGTAAGAGGTGGAGGGGATTATAGAAGGGACAACAGCGAATGTTGAGCGTCGTTGACTCCGTTCCCAACAGGATAGTACACGTCGCAACTAGCTAGGGTAAATACGTAGTTGTTTTTGTGCATTAAAAAAATATATTTGTGATTTTTGATTATTTACAATTTATGTTTATTATTGTGCAGTTAGTAGAATAATAGTTAATTACTAAACATTATTCTGACAAGCTTTGAAAATAGTGGCATAGATAGTAACTATTTGTTTTTTTATTTATATTACACGCTTATAAAAAATTGTGAATGCTCAGTAGTATATTTTATAATAAATCGATGCCAAAAATTATATTGTTACAATGTAATTCAATAATACTAGTGATTAATCATGATATCAACTTTAGTTATTAATATTACTAATGTTCGTTCAGTATTTAAATACTCGGGAATGTGTCTACATGCATTCAATATGCAGACAAAAATATATAAAGAAAGGATGTATTCAAGCATATTTAAATAAAGAGAACACCACATCAGCATGCTCTCCACCCAAGGAGAGTCTTCGAACAGTTACTTCTACTTATTTCAATTGGAAAAGAAGCGGATGAAATGAAGGAAAAAAAAAGAAAAAATCGATGAGACAAAAAACATGGCACGGAAGAGAAATATCACCAAAAGAATGGGGTTGGAAATATAAATGCGGAATACTGATACCGGAAACAATGATGCAGCTACCAGCTCCATAATCCTTGCTGAAAATGATTTTTTACATTTTTTACGTAAAAAAGGTGTACTTTCTGAAAGTTGATACGAGCAACCATTTCCAAGATATTTGCCTTTAATGCTTGACGTGCCTTGGTTTTAAATTATTAAGATATTAAATTTTCGAAGTAAGCTTGAAAAAAAAGTAATCATAAGACAGCTTTGAAACTATTTAATTTATGTCAAATATTACTTTGCTGATAATATTATTACCTAAATTTTGAAAATCTCAATGAAGAAAATCCAAAAAATTAAGACGTAATTTATTTTCTAACATAGAAATGTCAGATATGATCTCCGCATAAGAAAAATTTTAATAGTCTGGGTGGTCAAACCAGATATTTGAACATAAATTTCAATAAAACACAGCCAGATTTTTAATTGTTTACAATCCCTTTACATGAAAAAGGTCATTTCCCACATACTTATTTTTGATAATAAATTTTGTTTTGGTATTTTATTTAAATTTGATTTAGAAATTTTAAAAATATGTGTGATAATAATGTCAGTAGGTTAATACTTGGTGAAAACTGTTTTTTCGAGTCAGTTTTCTTACTTTTATTTTGAAACCTACTGCGAAAAGTTCACATTTACATAACTTAAAATAAACGTACCTCAAACTTTGAAGGCAAATATCTTGAAAACGGTTGCTTGTATCAACATTTAGAAAGTATACCTTTTTTACGTAAAAAATGTAGGTACATAAAAATATCTATTTACAATAAGTGTATATAAAGTCACAAAAAAGTTATGATGCTTTAGAAAAATACAAGGCAGCGCAGGTGGCGCCCCCTATGAGTTACTGATAATCTGTTAGCAAATTAGAATTTCTTGATCAAAGAAACCCCCTATGCCAAATTTTTTGTCTATAGTGAAATCTGTTCATCAGTTATGGGAAAAAGTCACAAATTTTTTTTCAACTTTAACACCCTGTATCCTGTTAATATCAACTTTTGGTATAAGGAAAATGTGGCTAAGTCACGTTATTTTTATACGAAAAATCTACTCTTGTTCTATGTACCATTACTTATGGTCTACCCTGTATTTTACCAATTTATTTAAATCTTTGGCCCGCAATACAGGTTAAACCAAATTTTATTTTTACTACAGGGAACTCGGACATCATTAGAGATACAAGGAAGCTTAAATGAGCAAAGTAGTGCAGAATTTAACGCCTAGCAATATTCCGCTGAGAAAACAATTGAATTCCAATTCGTCTTGATTTTATTTAGAAAAAACTGAAAATCGCCATTTTAATAATCAGCTATAACTTGTTTATTTGAAGTCCGATTTAGAAAAATCAAAAACTATAATTAGTTGTTTTTAGGGCCTTTTCACTAGCGTACGTTAATTTTTTCTAAATTTAACTCTTTCTGAGAAAATTATACAAACTTTGTTATTTCTTATAGAAGCCAAATTGAATTTTTTCACTTTCGAATTCAGCATATTTTTCTGATTAATTTGATGTATGTCATGACATACTTCGTATGTGGCAAAGTAGGTTGTTTTTTTATTTAAAAAAATAAATCATAGTAGGTAGTGCAATCGCTACAGCTCTTAATAATAAAAAATACAGTCCCTAAAAAAGCAATAACTATTATTAAAAAACCAAATATATTGTAACAAACTGTATAATATTTAAATATTTATTAATACTCGTCATGTGCATGATTTCCTTCAAATGACAAACTCTCAGAACATTCTAAGAATTTTATTAGGAGCGACTTTCTTATGACTCATACCCAAATGTGCATTCTAGGCTTCTCTAGAAGTTAAGTATTCTAAGACTGATAATGTGCATAAATGTGAGAGTTATTTCTAATGTTAGTTTGTCAGATACTTCACGGTACACGAGTAAGTATTCAGGTTTAAAAGAATTTTTGTAAAAATTGCCGACAAAATTTTAAGAACATCCACACCTTTTCATAGAATTACGCCATTTAAAGGGTCTGTGCATGTTACGGTTATACTAGTAACTGTTTCTATATTGCACAGTTTGTTACAATATTTTTGGTTTTTCAATAATTATTGTAACGTAATTAGGTAATGTATTTTTATTATTAAAAGTTATGGCACTTGCATCGCCTACTATAATTTTTTGTTTAAAAATAATAAATTACTTCATTTAATTTACTTTGTCACATTTGAGGTATGGCATGTCAACTTGATCAGAAAAATATGCTGAATTCGAAAATAATAAAATTGAATATGGTGTCCACAAGAAATAACGAAATTGACATAATTTTCTTGGAAACAGTTGAACAAAAAAAATAACGTACATTAATGAAAACACCTTGAAAAACAACTAATAACATTTTTTAAATTTTTTCAATCGGACTTTAAATAAACAAGTTACACCTGATTTTTAAAAATGGCGATTTTCAGTTTTTTCTAAATAAAATCAAGACGAGTTGGAATTCAATTGTGGAATTCAATATTATTAGGCATTAAAATCTGCATTACTTTCTTGTATCTCTAATAGTTTACAAGATCCCTGTAGTGGAAATCAAATGTGGTTCAACCTGTACATGGGTTTTAGAATAATTTGCCTTATTATATTTTTTTTTCGTTTTTTTAAACTTGTTATTTTTTGTAAAATAATTATAAATTAACATTAAAGCCACTATACAAACATCATTTATTGTGTATAAAACTGAAATATTTACTGTAAATATTTTGTTTTTCACATCCCTCTCATTTTTTAAATAAATTGTTGTTATAAAGATCGACAAATTTCGATCTTTTAACTTTTTTATTTCGGCTTTTAATAATACTATCGTAAAGGTTTTACTAAAATTCATTAAAATGCCCTGGATTCCGAAGTTCTATGACTTTTATGTTTTACGGCACTCCACTATTGTCAAGTAGTTCGGTAGGCCTGATTGAATTTGGCGTCGTATTACTGGACGTTTCCGAGTAATGAAGTGCTGATATTAGACTTCGATTAGCGCAAAGTCATGGTTATTCTTGTATCATGATCAAAATGATAGAGTTGGGTACAATATAGTTGATTCTACTTTATTCCTGTTTAAGGTGTCCAAAGCAAGAATGGCATGGATTAAATTTCAAAAAGGAATTTAATTATTTGCGTACTTGTAATTAATTCCTTAAAATAAGGAATGTTCCATTACTTTTCAACAAATAACAGAAATTACACATTACATTACATTTTTTTATCAAAGTAATGCAATTACAATTCCTTTTTTGAAAAATGTATCTAAATTAGTAATTCATTACATTTTGTGATGATTACTGCCCAGCTGTGCTACCACATAACGATTCCTGCACTGAATTCCTTTTTAGTTTCTAGTACAAAAATGAAAAACTAAAAAGAAAAGTCGACACTTAAAGCAAATACTAAAATCCTTTTGAAAAATGAAAATAAACTATTATTGCAAAAGAGAATCGCAAGAGCGTTTTAGTGATGTGCAAATTAACCCCCTTTCTTGTTTAAAACAGTTAAAGAGATGCAAGACTAGCATACGCCATTGTATAGTTAAAAATATAAAATTAACTCCAAAACAAAATCATCATTTTGCGTTATCTTAAAAAATGTTGATAATAATCATAGGCGTTGTCAGGTTTTCATTGGCCCACACGTTACATATTTTAAGGCAGGCTACAATGGCGCAATTCCGCCATTTATTACTTCCTTGTAATATTACATGGTATACATTTTTTAATTCAGCAAATACTGTTAAAGTAGTTCAATTCCCATCCGTTGCCGTTTTTTTTTTAATATAACATCTCATACTCATCGTGCACATAGTGCAGACACTTGACCTACATTTTGAAAATTTGGATATTGGGGTGAACTTTTCAAACGTGCACTTTTCAAAAAAGTAGTGTTTATTTTATGGCATTTCGATTACACCGAAAATTGACCTAAACTTTCTAATTTTGAATAAAACACTAAAAGATTCCATGTATCATTATTGATGAATAAAACCGAGTATTTGTCAGTATAATTTTCTGTGTTCTGTATATCAACAATAATTATCAAACGTTGATTCAGATAGTTATGTGCCTCTCTACTGAGAAACCACAATTTCTTTAGTCTATTTTTGTTTCTTCTATTTATGAGAAGTATTAGAGGAAAGTAACTAAATGTGGAATAGTATCCCTAATGTGGAATATCCCAATTTATCGAAAACACTTCAAGAAGCACTAAAGGGTGATATTTTACCTTATTGGATCATTTATATTCATAGACGTTTATTAACATAGGTCAAAAGTACTCCAAAAAAAGTTATGCAGGGACAGAATGCATATCTTTATTCTCCTTTTCTGATTTGGGCTTCGTAGCTTGATCCGACATGAGCTTTGTAGCAGTAAAAAGGCCTAAACAATTCAGCAATGATAGAAATGCTCATGTGGAGACGATCACAACTGCCCTAAAGTTTCATTCCTGAATGTGTGATGTTTGCAAACAGCATATTTTTTTACACTTTTATATCATTTATTACCAAAATTCTTCTAGAAAATTAACAGCCTTTTTAAAAAATTGTTGTAGCTTATTATAGTAGTCCATATTTGGGGTCTATTCTATACATGGCTACCATTGTCAATTTTTTAATGTAGATTTTTTATACTTTAAATTAGTAATAAAATTGGCAATCTCTTACCAAGTTATGCAAAATTTATGACTTATTATTAGTAAAATATATTTTACTTGTAGTTTGAGAAGTTTAATTTTTTTATTGGAAAAGTAAAATGGTAAGTAAACACGTGGTGGGTAAGAAGTGTAAGGAGAAGATGTGATTATTGAGTAAATCACAATGATCTCAAAGGAGGTCAGGGTTAGATATAACATAACAACGAAACTTATTTAAAATTGCCACAAAGCAATTAATTATTTTGTTTAAAAAAATCGAGTATGAAAATCTCAATGTCCAAATTTTCAAAATTTAAATCAAAATAGTAGCTGATACATTCTAGCGCTTGATAAGCCAGTATCCTTTGGCATGTTACGGTTAAGTAAAAATTTGGCACAGTGGCTTACGATGATATTAACTGAAAATTGTTCATCCATGTGTTATATTACAGCCGAAACTTATTAGTCGCATAGATCGTCCTTCAATTAGGGATTCTCAATTTCTGCGCTTAGTTCTCCGTAACAGTGGCAAATTAAAATCCACCAAACCGTGTAAAATTTTGTTTACGAACAGACGAACGTAATTGGTGGATTTTAATTTGCTATTGTTACGCAGAACAATGACAAAATTCTATCTACCCCTCAAAAGTGAATTTCGACAGCAGCGAGCAGCTAAAGAAAACGTAAAGTTCAAGAATATCAGCGGCATTTTCAAGATTGGAATATTAGGAAGGCTGTAGTTGCAGTTATTTTGATTTAAACCATTCATGAAAAATTTTTCGCTACCCACCACCATCGTTAGTAATGTTAATGATACACAGGTGTCCCATATCGCTATGTTCAAATTTTGTGAGCATAAACTAGACTTAATTCTAAGACTAAAAAACCGAAAAGTTGTAAGTCGATCTTCTTTTGTTCAAAAGTTACAGGCCATAAATTTAATGTGTTAAAGCTTACCATTTTCCACAATCTTAGTGAAAGTATTATACGGGGTGGCAGAGCTGGGCAAATTACTTTTAAAAAGGAATCATTACATTACCCATTGCTTTTTCAGAAAAAGGAATGAAATTACTTCGAATTACATTACCTTTGACTAAAAAGTAATTCCATTACCTATTCCTTAGAAAAAGGAGTTAATTCCAAAGCAATTACATTTTCAATTACTTTTAAATTTTACAATATAAACGATAGCATACAATGTAGAAAATTCATTTTTTTATTTACTAATACAAAATACTCGATGTCTCAAACTCATTAATTAGAAACCGAAACCTTCATGATAATTAAGTCATGTACAGGGTGAGCGAAACTCGATGTCTCGGCGCTATTATTAGAAAAGAAAAAAGGATATAAGAAATCTGAAAAGAGATTCTTACATTGGATTGAATAAGGTCAATTTTAAGCTAAATTTGCATATTTTTCCAGATTTGGAAACCAAAATAATGACGTCATTGTTTTTTTCCTTTGAAACATACCTATATTTTTCCATATTTAAAAAGACCTAATTTTTCTAAACAAATTTTGTAAACAAAAAATTTGGTATCTTTTTCCGTTAAAAAGTTATAAGCAAATTTATTGTAAAAATGTTTTATTAAAAATTCGCAATTGGTACGATTTAATCAAGCAGCCTTTGGGAACAAATCTATTAAATATTTTCAGGTCTGAAATAACGTGTTTGGGGCATCTCAGAAAGTATTTACCTGCTCTTCTAGGGTTTTTTTAAAATTCCCCATGAACTAATAAATAATGCAGAGTGAATAAGAAAGAATGGGTTAACGCAAAACTGGAGAGAATAGACACCAAATATTACGATTGAGCTCAACATGCCTTATACTAATGTGAGTGGTTTAAGAAATACAGGGCGTTCAAAGTTTAAATTTTATTCTGAAATTTCTCAATAATTGAAAAAGTGTCGGTACTATAAATTTAATATTCTAATATAATAATATCTACGCCTAAAACAAATCATAAAAAAATACATTGAAACTCTTAAATGCAAATATATAAAAACTGTTAGCTTTAGATGACCTAAACAAGAGTACCTTTTCTTTATAGAATTGATCGTTCTTTTATATTGTCTACTTGTTTTAAGTATAACTCTACAGATAAAAAAATATGTTTTAATTGACGTAAAGGATTATGTGAAATTAGCGCCCTCTAGGGGCAGCGTCAATGTAAATTCAAAATTCGTAATTCTCATACCAAAAAACATAAAATTTCCAAATATTAAGTTAGTAGCATCAAAACTTTCTTAAAAAATTTCAGAACAAGATTTAAACTTATTTCTTAAATATCTTTTAAACCAGCCCTACTGGTATAAGGCATATTGAGCTCAATCGTAATATTTTAGTGTCTAGAATCTCCAGTTTAGCGTTGGCCCAGTCCTTTTAATTCACCCTGTATATGTTTTAGGTGAACATTTTTCAAAGTCAAATGGCAACAAGACATGTTTGTCAACTATTAGTCCAATTATTGACAGATGCCACTATACTTCGATTTTTGACTTATTGCATTTCCAGAGGCTATTTTTTTAAATTGTAGTAGTTACGAATTTTTTTTATTCTTTTTTACAATAAAATTGCTTATAACTTTTTAACCGAAAAAGGTACCACATTTTTTTTCTTTACAAAATTTGTTTAGAAAAACTTACTTTTTTTAAATATGCAAAAATACATGTATGTTTCTGGAAAAAAAAGTTCAATTAAGTTATTAATTTGGTTTCCAAATCTGGAAAAATATGCAAATTTGACTTAAAATGGACCTTATTTAATCCAATTTAAGAACCTGTTTTCAGATTTCTTATATCGTTTTTCCTTTTCTTATAATAGAGCTGAGACATCGAGTTTTGCTCACCCTGTAACAGTCAACATCATTTATTTAAACATTAAGCTTCTGTTCATTAGTTCTGACCTGTCAAGTATTTCCGCAGGCCCTATTGAATTAGGCGCTGTATTACTGGACGTTTCCGAGTAGCGAAGTGCTGATACTAAACTTCGATTAGCGCAAAATCATGGGTATTCTTGTATCATAATGCAAAATGGTGTAGCTGGGTATAGTATAACTGATTCTACAAATTTATTTCCGTTTAAGGTGTCCAAAGCAAGTATGGCAGGATTAAGATTCCTCATTGTAATGAAACTACACAAATAATTTCAATTACTTTTTGGAATTTCAATTACTTTTAGAAATTTAGTTTGTTCATTAGAACGTAATTTAAAAGAAGTAATGAGTACCTATAACTAATTCCTTTAAATTCCGTTGCTTTTCAACAAATGACAGAGACTACAGATTACATTATATTTTTTATCAAGATAATGCAATTACAATTCCTTTTTTGAAAAATAAAATTAAAATAGTAATGCATTACTTTTGTAATAATTACTGCCCAGCGCTGCTGGGTGGTAGTTTTCTCTAACCATCCACCTGTTTTTACCCATCAGAATTTTTACCATGGTCCTACTTTTGCCAAACGGGTAGCGCCAAATAAAAGTCCAATTTATTCCAAATCAAAAAGATAAAAAAAGATTGCCTAGAGGTATCTATTGTTCAGTATTGTTCGTTTATTTGTCTGTTTGTTGGGTTTTGTGAAGTGAGTGCCATGGATTTAAAGCTTTGTATTTAATGGACGATGGAAATAAACTTTTGTTTAGTGTTTTTATACCATTAATTAATGGCAATACGACTGATTACTATAATTAAAGGCATATTTTTTCATTTTACTATTAAATTAATTTGCTAGTATTTAAATTTATTCTTATTGAAGAACATGTTTCCTTTAAACAATGTGCTACAAATACCAATGGCCCTCTCCAACTGCCATCTAAAGTAAAATAAGTAATTCTTAATGCTTTTAAAATAAACCAAAAAATGCTTGTAATATGCCGAAACAATTTAATATACAAGGTGGATCATAAGTAATGGTACATAGAGCAAGAATAGATTTTTCGTATAAAAATAACGTGATTTAGCCACATTTAGCTTTCACCAAAAGTTGATATTAACAAAGATACAGGGTGTCAAAGTTGAAAAAAAAATTATGATTTTTTCGCATAACTGATAAACACATTTCACTACAGACAAGAAATTTGGCATAGGGGGGGCTTCTTTGGTCAAGAAATTCTAATTTGCTAACAGATTGTTAGTAACTCATAGGGGGCGCCACCTGCGCTACCCTGTATTATTCTAAAGCATCATAACTTTTTTGTGCCTTCCTGTACACTAATTTTAAATAGATATTTTCAGTTACCTACATTTTTAACGTAAAAAAGATATACCTTCTAAATGTTGATACATGCAACCGTTTTCAAGATATTTGCCTTCAAAGTTTGCCGTACGTTTATTTTAAGTTATGTAAATGAGAATTTTTCGCAGTAGGTTTCAAAATAAAAGTAATAAAACTGACTCTAAAATGATTTATATCAATATTACTCTACTGACATTATTATTACACATATTTTTTAAAATTTTAAAGAAAATTTAAATAAAATACCAAAATAAAATTTATTTTCAAAAACATGTATGTTGGAAATGACCTTTTTCATGTAAAGGGATTGTAAACAATTAAAAATGTGGCTGTCTTTTATTGAAATTCATCTTCAAATATCTGCTTTGATCACCCAGACTATTAAAATTTTCTTGTGCGGACTCGGAGATCATATCTCACATCTCTATGTTAGAAAATAAATTACGTCTTAATTTTTTGGATTTTCTATTTTGAGATTTTTAAAATTTTGGTAATAATATTATCAGCAAAGTAATATTTGACATACATTAGTTTCAAAGCTGCTTTATGATAACGTTTTTTTCAAGCCTACTTCGAAAATTTAATATCTTTGTAATTTAAAACCAAGGCACGTCAAGCTTTAAAGGCAAATATCTTGGAAACGGTTGCTCGTATTAACTTTCAGAAACTACATCTTTTTTACGTAAAAAATATGGAGAAATAAAATAACTCATTTAAAATTAATATACGTGGGTGCACAGAAAAGTTATGATGATTTAGAATTATGCAGAATAGCGCAGGCAGCGCCCCCTATCAGCTATTGGTAATATGTTAGCAAATTAGAGTTTGTCGACTTAAGAAACCCACTTGTGCCAAATTTCTTGCCTATATTACAATTCATTCCATAATTATACGAAAAAAACGATTTTTTTTTTTCAACTTTGACATCCTGTATCTCTGTTAATATCAACTTTTGGTATAAGGTAAATGTAGCTAAATCACATTATTTTTATTCGAAAAATCCACCATTGCTCTGTATACCATTACTTATGGTCCAGCCTGTATATTAATTGAAAAAGGAATAGATAACCTATTTAAATTACATTAAGTGGACTAAATTATTAATTAAAGAATCACCAATTATTCAAGCCCAAATTATTATACAGTTCATTTTCATCGCCTCCTAAATGAAAAGTTTTAATTCAGTTACATTCACTACAGAAATCGACACAAACACATCCACAAATAGTCATTTTTCTCTGAGATAATTATCTGTAAGCGATTTTATTAGGAGACAAAATTTGTTTAGAATAAAATTGCTTTCGCTTCGGCTCTATCCATTTTACCGAAATCTGACTATGGAAAAAGTTCTGATCGGTAAAAAAGGGAGGTGGTTGGAGAAAATAAGCACCTATAGCTTTCACTAACATTCTAGAAAATGATAAGGCTCGACAGTATAAGAATATGTTTAGACGATCGGTAAAGAGGTTATGGATTTATAATTAAAATTATATTTTTTTCTGGGCAACTTTGACAGCTTATAACTCGGAAACTAAAAACTTTTTAACTCTTTTCCGAAAATGGTATTTTTTTGTCATCGTGAATCTGCTGTCAAGCATTGCCGGTGAAATTTGCGGACATCTTGTATGTGTCCTTTATACAAATAAGGAAAAATTTTCATTGTCCATGTAAAACGCTAAGAATTGTCCCTTCCATAGTCTTCTACGCCCGCTGAACTTATTCCCCTACTTTGACGCAGCATGCTCGTATCTTCCAGTTTAGATGTTAGAAAAAACTCGTCGAAAGTTTTACAACAGACTCGACTATTGTTTAGCACAGTCTGGCAGCCTATTTAAACTCCTTATATTCTAATGTTTAAAAAGTTATTTTGTTATATTCTTCATTAGAA
Source organism: Dastarcus helophoroides (assembly GCA_028583605.1). NCBI lineage: Eukaryota > Metazoa > Arthropoda > Insecta > Coleoptera > Bothrideridae > Dastarcus > Dastarcus helophoroides. The sequence goes on from CM053329.1 coordinate 2,409,926, forward strand.
TTATTATTTATTTTGTTTAAGTAATCTCGTTTATTTATTTTGGTTATCACAGAATATCAGTTTTATTTTGTCCCAGACGTTGATTAAATCAACGGACTAAAAGAACAAACAACATGTGGTAAGCAAATTTTAATAAAATTGTTGGCTGCCAGTAGTAATCCCGTAACAAAACACGTTAGAAGCCATGATGTACTACTGAAACCTCCACCAGCACTGATCGCTGTGGTTTGCGTTGAATTGTATACACCGGTGTAGGAGAATACAAGGCGCCACCCATCTATCCCACTATTAGCTCTCAATGTTAAATCTCCTATTAACATTCTCCCTATAGACAGCGTTTGACTTTCCTGATCTGTATATCTAGAGATAGTCGATACCAAATCCAAATGAAATATTTCTAAACATGCTGAAATTATGACCATTCATAATTGTTTTGGTAAGTAAATAAAATTATTAAATTTATATTAACAGCTATAACTTCACGCTTTTAAGTATCTAGTGATTCAATCAAATTATTTTTAAACCATTTAAATCGTTTAAACTGCATAAATAAAATAAAACAAAGGAAAGGAAAAATGAAATTTAAAAAGTACTTTTTTATTATCAACACATTTGGTTAAATTTATTTAAAAGCACTGGTCAATATCATGATGATACATATGTCACAGTTTACTACATATTGTAAACCGGAAATCTTATCTGCAAAGCGAAAAATATGAATTACGTTATTGAACTAATATAATCGCATAATTGGGGCACTTGTAATTCTACGCTCCTGCCGTTCCGTGGAGTGTTTAGTTTGAATCAATATTATTTGCTTTAACGTATAAAAATAGCATCAGATTTACTTCTGTAAATATTATGATAAAGTAACAGGTTTTAATGATTTGGCTAATTTAATGCGCCTGAAATTAAACTGAATTGATGATGCTAATATGGGGAAATTTATATATAACTGATGATTACCATACCGTGTTAAGGAGAAAATATCAAAAATTTTCACGGGTCTTTAATTGCTTTGTTAATAACAGTATTGATTTCGTTCAAAATAAGAGATATGTAGGGATAGTTATTAGCCATGGAGAATTTTACATGGCTATTATACACATTCTATTTGATATTTTAAATATTTTATATATTTGTATATTTAATTGGATTTCATATTTTTTAATAATTTGTCCTGTAGTGGAATTCGCCTGTTGAGCACATTTAGAAAATAAATAAATAAATACTAATTTACAATTTGTTTCAGGGGTTGCTTTAATTCCGCCATGCCAAGTCTGAAATGGAAGTGATGGAGTTTATAGAAGTAGGTCTGACCCTCCTCGTGGGAACCATTATAGTGTCAACTTTATTATTATGCTATTACTGCGTCTTCCACAAAATGTTCTGCCCAAAGAAAGCTACGGAGCCCCAAAACAAAGGGGAACAAAGAAGAGATTCTGTTTCTACGCGATATTTAGCACAACCATATAGTCAACAAACAGAGACCAGCATAGTTTAAATACATTTTAGTATTATTAAATCAATTTGATGTACATATTTTTCTTTTCGTAATAAAATAAATATAATAATTTTTGAACTTTTAATTTCATCAATAATTAACTGTTAATGGCACAAATAACGAGCCGACCAACGAAAAAACATAGTTAAAATTTCATAACAAATTCAAAAAAATAACGTTATAACCGGAATTGTCACAAAGTAGACATTATTTTATTTGCGGAGGTCATTTTTAAAAATGCTAAGATCCAAATTTTCAAAATTTACATCGGAGGAGTTTCTAATCCAATTGTAATTAACCATTAACGTGGGACACTCTTTATTTTACCGAGACTAATTCAAATGTAAGAGGTAGACGTATTTAATGAAAATATTTCTTAAGCAGCGAGAAACATTTGAACATAAACAGTAGGAGATACAAAGAAGTTTTAACAATAAGAAATAAACAATTAACACGAAAAGTGAAACAACGAGTAACGGATAGAGGTAGGAAATAGAATGAAATAATTAACCAGGATAAAACGTTGTTAGCGAATGTTGACAAAACAAATTTAAAGTGTTACAGTTTTTACTTGTCTCAATAAAATGCTTTTGAATGCGAGCACTTTTTTAATTCTTAGATAATATTATTTCTTATGAATTAATAAAAAAGCATTTCGTGTTTGTTTTATTGCAGACATGTGAAAGGCAGAGGTGCATTGTAAAAGGTGTATCCTTATAAGAGATATAAATTGAAGACCTAAAATAACACCTGGAATAAGTGCATATTTTTATTTTATTTTTATTATTATTAATATTATTATTATTATTATTATTATTATTATTATTATTATTATTACACGTTTTTTTTATTAATTCGCTTTTTTGTCTGTGATTAAAAACTAGCCTCAATCGACGTTTGACATTGATGTGTGTCTGACAGTTCTACAAATTTTGCAACGGATTTTAAACTCACTTCCCGATGAGCTGGACACTTGAAACTTTAGCCATAGCTCGGAACTGGATGACAATGCAATACTTTAATCCAGTCATGACAATTATTGCTCAAATAAAAAATTCGAGAACCAAACTAGACTTAAGATGAACATAACCTAAAAAAAACATAACCTAAAAAACCAACCTAACCTAAAAACGAACATAAGCTAATTTCGAATCTTCAACTGATGAATAATACTACAATTTTTAATAGATCTCCGCAGTAAATGGTAGAATATTCAGCGAACTAAAATCAGTCTGCCAATCAACAGCATTTGGCAAAATCACTATCTTCTTTGAAATCGAGGACAATGCTTACTAATCATCACCAGCTAGTAAATTTATTAATTCTGCATTCGTTTCTGTTGATATTTGATGACGTTTTCATCTTTTAGGTGCAGAAAGTCCTGTGGTAGCATTAATCATTTTATCTACTGAAAAAATGAAATATAAAAAATACAACTTTATGAAAGTATCACTAAAGTTAAAATGTCAACCAACGAATGTCAGTTAATCAGTAATTCGTTAAAAGTAACGTTGAGGATCGTATCTTGAGAAGGATATGTAAACAGATTATGAGTAGGTTGTCGGAGCAAAATGTATAAACTTCTACAAATTAATACATTATAAGATAATCGAATGAGTCAAAGCCAATGTTGTCAAGTAAGAGACATACTTTTAATTTAAACTTCTTTTATTAATATACAATTTAATATATAAGTTTCATTTTGAACTGAGATAGTCGAGACAATCAACCAACGCAATAAAATATCTATTCTTGCATCAATTATCCATGTATTGTATGTATTTCATCTTTTTAGTTTTAAATCTGCATAGAGCTAAGAATCTGTATGAAGTTATAAATCTATATTTGAGCAAGGGTTTACACATCTTTATCTGAGAATTTACGTAGGTATTCCTAAATGTTTTACTTGAATTGGTCTAGGAATTTACTAACAGGGTGTTTAAGGCTTAACAATAAAAACAATTCTGAAGTGAAGGGGAATGCGAAGAAAATAATAATATAATTAATAATAATATTAACTTAATAGTTAATAGTGTATTTGTGACACGTTTTTTGTTTTAAATCTTACAAGTATTTTTATAACTATTAAAAATTCATAATCAGAATTTTTCATCTGAACCATCTGTATGGAGTTAGGAATCTGTATGGAATTATAAATCTGTATGGAACTAGGAGAAATTATTTTATACTTTTTGGTCCGTTTAAAAAAAGGTGTTACTTTAAAAAGTTGTTTTTATTTAAATTACTTAAGTTATAAAAGCAAATTTCGGTGGCTTGAGGGAAAAAGAAATTCTCGTCTTTTCTTACAATGTGTCTGGTAATCTAAACTGCGACAAACTGGATAAATACCATATGAAATACTCTTGTAACTTGCGAATCAACATTTTTACTAAATATATCCTACTTGTCTGTTCCGATGTCTTTTATCAGTGTTATGGTTGATTGAATTCAATTAACGTTGTTATTGATTGTCAGTCCGTTATTGCAGTGTCAGATTTTCTAGTTGTTTGAATTAACATTTGTCAATCATTCAGTTATATCAAAATTTTAAGGGGAATACTCAAGTGTCTGCTACTCTAATATGTTCACTATTATCTCCAGTCACAGCTTACCCATATAAAGATAAAAATGTTAGTTAAATTTTAAAGAAAATAGTATAAAGCAGAATTTAAAATCACATTTGTTTCAATAAAATTTGCCTCAGCAGATAAATGGGTCAAAACATACTAATACAATTTTTCTTTTTTTGGTGGAGTGGACTTGTCCTTGGTTGGATATACAAATCTTGTCCTGAAGAAAGATTAAACAATTCAACAAAAGTTGTTCTAACGCGTTTCAATAGCCAATTCAGTATCTCGCTGAAGATGATTGCTTTGCTATCGAAACGGGTTAGAACAACTTTTGTTGTGTTTTTTAATCATTCTTGGTTTAAGGGGACAAGATTTGTATATCAACTCTAATACAATATTAGTTTTTATGGTTTCTCAGCAAATGCAACAGTGCAACAAGTCCCTCTGCTTTCAAATTATATTCGTCCTTAAACAAGTTTTCCTCTCTTAAATCACCTGAAATTCTGTTTCGCTGACAAAACGCTATACGCCTGTCAAAGATTTAGCAGTTTCCTGTGCACTGTGTCCAATTCTAAAGCAAAACGTTTACACCATGAAGCAAAATTATTATCAGCCTTTTTGAGAACTCATTAGAAAAATGGTTTTACAAGAAAAGACGTCATGCAGTAGTAGTGACTAGAAATTTATAAATTTATTATTGTTGCGCGTTATCGGTTCGAATGATTAACAACTTAGTAAATTGTAACCACTTTATTTCCAACTGATTCCGGAACACTACAATTGAATTCAGTCACATTGTTTAATTAACTTATTCATTGACTAACTAACACCGCTTAATCAACTAACTAACTGAGCGAAAGCCGACCGTGTTTATATACCTTCCCAGTATTCTAGACTAAATCCATACAGATAGGGCTTACTGTTCGCGGAAATTTGTGGAGTACTTATCTGCCGTTTGCTTCATTATCGCGGCCGCTTCTCCTTATCAAATTTTTCTATAAAAATTTCTTAGCTACTAAATTCTATAATTACATTTCGTTACTCTGCCTCCCTCTTAAAATTGATCGTCCCGATCAGTTCCAATTAGTCACTTTGCCACTATATTTGCACAGTCTGTTGAGGTGTACCACTTTCATCTTGGTCCTGAAGCTACGCTGGATCCTGTATATTAAGTCCTCTATTAAGATCCTATTCTACACTTTGTACGGCCCTTCCCAAGATGGCGTAAACTTCGGCGAAATTCCCTTCCTCCGCTGAGGGTTGTATAGCCATTGCAATTCGCCCTCACTGAAACCACCATGGTTAGCGTTCACGTCATATATTGTCTTCAAACAGGGCACCAGGGCATGCGTCTCCAATATCGCTTTTCAAGTCCAACATAGAAAACCAGCTGGACCCAGACAAGGTTGTTAGGGTGCCATCAATCTTTGGCAATGAGTAGCTGTCCATTTCAGTGACGTCGTTTAATTTCCGGTAGTCGACACAGAATCTTGTTGACTCGTCTTTCTTCGTAACTAAGACTACAGGGCTGCAGGTAATCTTCTTGGGAGTTGGCGGATAGGTGCTGCAACGCCAGTGTTGGTTTGTGTCGAACTAGGTTCGTCTTTCCTAGATTTTGGTCTCCATCGTTAAAAGCGCCGTTGTTTTTCTATAGAAATGATCTAGCCAGAACTGCTTGGTCCTTGGACAGGTTTTTCAGGTATATGTTCATCTTGACTTGCTCAATCTTTGCTTTCTGCACTGGCGCACAATTGTCACCCAAGGAGCTCATTGTGGCTACTGGGGTACAGACTTCCAGAGTACTACCCTTCTTGATTGAGCGTACTGTGAAAAATACGTTGGAAACTCTCACAGTTACTTTTTGAGATGTTCTAACCACGGATCTCGCCACTAGTAAATTCTTGGAAATGTCATAAGTCACTAATCTAACGCAGCAGCCCAAATTTCCTTCCATCACAGCCATATTCGACTTTTCACTGCTTTCCCGTACCACAGCTGTTTTGCAGGCAAACATTCTTACCTCCTTTGCGGTGTCCTTTGGTGTTGAAAAGACAGGCTCTTCATTTCCAATCCTTAAAATCTTCTGCGCCGGATCGAAAGTAAGCCGTGTTGCCTGATTACGTCCATCCCCAGAATCAGCTCGTTTTCGATATCCGCCACTACCACCCGATGTAAAATCCGTAGTTTTCCCAGACCAATCATGACCGTTGCCTCTCCTATAATAGGTGCAGCATTCTCTGCGATAGTATCTTTGGTTGTGACGGTAGAATGTTCCTGCGTACTAAAGTAACTATGGCTCCTGTGTCCACTGTTGCCAGTACATTCCTTCCATCTTCGCTGGCTTCCACTACCAAACTTTCCATGGTCCTTTTTATCTGTTTGATGGAAAGAGTTTTGGGGGCTGGTTGCTCGACACCAGCCAGTGTGTGTCCCTTCTCGTGCTGCTTGTCGATTTCTTGGGGCTGACCTGCAGTCCTTCTTGAAGTGTCCCAGTTTTCCACAATTGTACGTGTTCTGCTTGTGTTGGATCTGCCTTTAAGTGCTCCCACTAGTTCTTGGATGCTCGCGTCCATTTTCTTCAGGCTAGCGCTTATGTTGGCGTTTATTTCCTTCACTTCCTTCGTGTTGGTTTGTGTTCATCTCCTTTATTTTAGCGCACTGTTCGCAAAATCAGGGTCATTCGCAGCCTCTTCGATGTCGGACTTTCTTATTCTGCGTGACGTCCCTGCCTCTGAAATCTGTAAGCAGCTTCAATCTCCCAATGATTCTCGATGTTCGAAAATTTGACAAGCGCATCACTCTCTGGACTTCCGGGTCTGATATTCCTTCTATAAAGATTCTAACTGGGTGAAGTTCCAGAAAGTCGGTTGGTGCTGTTGGGTAGGCGACATATGCCAGTCTTTTCACGTCAGCCTCAAATTCTTGCAGCGTTTCACCACTTTTCTGCCTTCTCACTAGCAGTTGAGACTGGACAACTTGCTGCAAATGGTGGTCTCCAGATCTCAGCTCTAAAGCCCTAAATAGATCTTCATAGTTAGCTTGTTTATGATCAGATAGAGTTCGGAGTAGTTCCAGAGCTTCTCCACGCAAGGATACCACCAATGAGGTCGCCTTTTCGTCCTCTGTCCACCGGTTGGCTTTAGCAGCAGCTTCAAACTGCTTTCTGTAGGTCTGAAAGGATGTTTTTACATCATAGGTCGGAGGTTTCACTTTTTGAGAAGAAATAGCGGCCACACTTTCGGATTCATGTTGTGCGCATTGTCCACTTAACAACTTCTTCATGTCATTTTCGATGTTACTGATCTTCTTTTGTGTTGTATTTTCCAAATCAAGAAGTTTGCTCTTGAATTCTTCTTTGACTTCGCCAATCTTTTCTTTCGTTTCTTCTCTCATTTCTGTTTTTGTTCTTTTATTTTTGTAACGTCTACTCCCATTTTCAATTATATTTTCTAATGAACTATGCAATTCTTGTTGTCTGTATTCTTTCTCTGTTGTTCTTCTTCTTTTTCTTGTCGTCTTCGTTCTTCCTTTTGTTCTTTTTTTTGTCGTCTTCGTTCACCTTGTCGCATTGGTTCTTCCTTCTGTTCTTTTTCTTGTCGTCTTCGTTCTTTCTCCTGTTCTTTTTATAGTCGTCTTTCTTTTGTTTGGTCTTTAAATTTCGCTAATAACGCTTGCAATGGTTGTTCTATTTTGGTCGACTTTATCTCGTTTAATTTCTTTTTAATCTCGTGTTCTAGAATATCCAAGATTTTTCTTGACGCGCCCCGTATAATTACTTAACAGTTTATAAGTCCATGATAAAGTAGTTTAGAATGCTAGGTTCTTAAACAAAACTACATTTTCTTAGTACAAACAAACTTGTATATTCTTTACTGTTAAAAAATAATAAAACAAAATAATAAACATCATAAACTTAAATATTTTCAATTATATGTAATGGTTGTAGTAGACCAACTGAAAATATCTTTATAGAACTCTTCTGAACCATCTATTTCATCATTTTCAACATATGGCCTAAATTTGTGTAGACATACCATTTTCTATTCCTTAATGAGCACTTTTCTGTTAGGCTAGGCTTTTTGATTTGGAAAACCAGAAATAGTGTCAGTTATTGATATTTTGAATGTGTGCTGCACACAACCATCTATAAACTCCCGTGTATACACATATCGTTTCAAGAGAGATGCATGTTGTTTTATAAAACTTAGGGCACCATTTTTTTATAATTCTTAATCAAGTCATTGTCGTCGTAGTTAATTAGGTAAAGAGTGAAATTTTTCCTCTGATTTGATGACAATAATTAGCTAACATACTCCAAAGGAATATAAATTAGGTCAATATTTTTTTGTATTCATTTGATAACTGCCAAATCGCGGTCAAAAGACATAAATGAATGCGAATGCGCATGGATCGGAAAGTATATATCGACAGTTTTAAATATGCCTAACTGGACAAAAGCAAAACATATTCTTATTATAGTATGGTTTTTGTTTTGTCCAGGACATCCATCTAAAAAAAATATAAAAAATTTTACTTTCTCAGGTATTATTTTCTATCTCACAATCAAATCTACAATAAAGGGACTTTTCCTACCTAAAACCATATTCCACTTTTCAAATCGCAAATATTAGTTATATTATAATTATATTTATAGAAAACTGTTGCAGATAGAAAGTGTCCTGGATTGGAAGACATGGAAGTGTAAGATATTGCATGGAATCAACAGAAATTCCTCTCACAGACCATTTTGTCACAACTCAGCGATTCCTTTCATTTTATTATAAAATTTTTTTGATCTACGCAAATGGATCATTTTTTCTGCTATAACTAAAAGTTTCGCTGTATTATTGAGGGTTTTTTGACGTTACCTTGATATCTAACTCTTCACATGTACAACAAGTGTCAACTTGTGGTCCCCAAATGACAGATTATAATTCTCTTCAAATATTATCAGATAAAATTTGTAGTTAATATTCAAATGGGGAGATCGCTCTAAAACATTTCATGCATGATTTTAACATTTTAGCATAAGTATTCATATTTTTGGCTAGTGTAATGTCCTTTTTTAGAAGATAGTGACTCTATTATGTTCCCGAATTTTTTTAACCGTAGAAATGGTTGCAATAGTTGGTGTTGTCGAAACTGGTATTAGTCAAACGGAAACAACAAATGATTTACACCAAACAAACAGGAGAGTCGGGGTGGAGTTTGAGGGTGAGTTAAATCTGTAATAAGAATACAAATTTAGTGTTCTATCTTTTTCAATTGCAAGAATTTGGTTAAGAGCCGTATTATTCTTATATTTGGGTTAGCTAGAATGGTGTTTATATTTAAGGGAATGTCATAACTAACTTGCGAAATTTCTCATACAAACAGAATCCGGGTAATATGTTGTTTGTACATTGGAAAAATATTGAAAAGATATTCTCCTGATTCGCAGTTTGGATTATCTTTTACTCCAATTCTATATAGGTGAGAGTTAGTTAAATAGTGCGGATTCTTATATTGTAGTAGTTATATGCCTACGATCTATACACTTTAGTCACTTAAACCACGTTGTTTTGTTGAATGTATTAACTAGAGCGTAAGTTCTACCAGTGGAGTTTAGCTTTTTTTTCCAGATATTTCCAGATATGGCACTTATCTTTTTTTTTTGACGCTCGCATATACCTCACCATAACTTAATTTAATATCCTTGGGTACCCTGATGTCTGCCCCAATCCTTGTCAAGGTGTCTCCATTTCATTACCCTTTATCTTGTCATAGCTAGGGACCAACATTAATTTTATATCGATATTGTCTTCTTTAGTAAGAAGATTAATCTTTTCTAAAGTGTGTTAGAATCATTGTCGATATTTAGAACCAATTCTATTTATTTTGTCCAAGGCGCATCTTGAATCGGTAATTATAATAGCATTTTGTATGTCTTTCGCTACTATTGTTTTGATTGCTTCTTGAATTGCTATGTTTTCGGCGGTACATATGGAGATTTCTTTAGGGATTCTTCAGGAAAAGTTATGATGTAGGCCGGGGATATGGATACTAAAGCCCACCCTCTCGTAATTCTTTTTGGATGCTTCTGTGTAAATAAGTTGCCACTGTGATTTAAACTTATCTATAAGAGTTAGAAATTGATATTTATTATTTAAATCTTTTTTCCCATGGTTGATTTAATGATATTGATGTTTTCAATTTGATATTTATAGTTGGTTTCAAATGTAGGGAAATTGTTGGATATGTACCGGGTGGCCAACTAAGAAAGGGCAGCAATGAACCATCCCACAGTTTTGAGAAAAAAATTTCAATGAGAAAAGTGGCTCTGAAAAATCGCTGAAAAATATTTTTGAGGTTCTAAAATGATCGCTAGGTGGCGTAATACGTGAAGCTAAATAAAAAATTAGGATTTTCTCGAAATTTTGCTTAATTAAAGTATATTGAAAATGCATGCATTGTAATTCTAAAGTAGTTTCAATATGTTTTTGTTCTACACTCTTTCTTCTATCTCTAAAAATAAAGTGGTGGGGAGAAGTCGAAAAAAAATTTTTTTTAATACCATTTACTTCAATTAGCCTCAGTAAAATTTAACAAATTTAGTCTCTATAGAAAGAGTGTTATTTAGTCTATCGAAAGCACTATAATGTGTTTTTATTTTAAAATTATTTTCGTTGCTACAGCGCGTTATGTAAAATGGTAACAAATTTCGCCATTTTTCTAAAAAAAAATTAAATAGGAAGATATGTCAATTTTGATATTTTAAAATAGAGAATTGAAAGCCCTAGATATCAGTGAAAACCTCATCTCGATATATTTTATCTAACCGGAGATATTGGCAAATAAAATTTCAGTAACGTAAAAGCTCGATGACGTTTACCATTTAGAATACGAAATCAGAGGAGGTTTAGAATTTGTCTTACATAATATAAAAATAAGTAATTAACATACCTACAATGATCTAATAGTAATAACAGTGAATAATGTAAAAAAATTAACCGAAGAAACAGTCTAATATTCAAAAAAGTAAAAAAAGACACTGCATTACATTAAAAATGTTAAATTAATATCCTCTATTGACTGGAGCCCTAGGTGTTCAAACTGATTGCAGCCCATCATTTTCATGAAGTGAATCCTCTGACGAATGAACAACATTGCAATTTTAATTTTTACCATTGACCATTCTACCCCTCCAAATATTGTTTCTTATTCTTTCGATCATGCCCTTTCTTTTGTAAACTTGTTGGCAAAAACAAGATCTTCTATTCGCCTGACAAATTAACATCAAGGCAAGTCAGATCTAGGGACCTGGATGGCCAAGAAAACTGACTTCCACTTCCTATCTACCTGCCACGTGGACCTGGTTTTGAACGGTGGTTCAGCATATCCCCAATTCATTAGCTTCTTGTCCTAGCACTTAAATGAGGATTAAATTTCACATATTCTAAAACATTTATAATATTTTGTTCGATGCGACCTCTACGTTATCTTCTGAACACAGCAAGATGCACATTTCCTGTGGTGCGTATGCGATGTATTAGTCGAAGGAAAACTCTTTCACTTTGATTGTGTTTTTCGGGGTACTGCACGCGTAGATTTAGCAGCATCACTTGCATTTTCTTGCATTCGAAATAAATGGTTAGTTAGCATGTCAAATGCTCCTTCATTTGTTTAAATCTTTTTAATTTTAAAAATTGAAATGCAAATCTTGTCCCCTGAAACCAATTTTTTATTTTTTAAAGAAGTGTATAAGCGAAAATAACAATTCAGTTAGAAGAGCAGGTAATAAACACATTTGCAACCTTAAAGATTTGCACCTTTTTATTTCATTTTCGCAGTTAACTTTTTTCAAGGGCCACTTTACCAGTTTTGTAGACAAACTATGTGATTATTTATAACTTAAACTTTGTTTGTCAATATCTTCGGTTAGACAAAAGATATTGAGTTGCGATTTTTACTGATATTTAGGGCTTTTAATTCTCTATTTTAAGATATCCAAATTGACATATCATTCTATTTAATTTTTTTTTAGAAAAACGGCGAAATTTGTTGCCATTTTATATAACGCACTGTAGCAGCGACAATAATTTTAAAATAAAAACACGTGAAAGTTCCGTCGATAGACTAAACAGCACTCTTTCTATAAAGACTAAATTTGGTAAATTTTCTTAAGGCTAACTAAAATAAATGGCATTTAAAAAAATTTTTTTCGACGTCTCCCCACCACAGAACAAAAAGTGTAAAGCAAAACAAATCATAAATATTCTAGGATTACAATGTATTTATTTTCCATATACCTTAATTAGGCAAAATTTCGAGAAAATCCTAATTTTCTATTCAGTCTTACCTATTACGCCATCCCCCAGTCATTTTAGAATTTCAAAAATATTTTCCAGCGATTTTTCAGGGCCACTTTTCTTAATGAAATTTTTTTCCCAAAGCTGTAAAGTGATTCGTTGCTGAGATATAGCCGGCGTCCTTTCTTAGTTGGCCACCAGGTACATTTTGTTTAAAATTAGTGATATACAGGGTGGACCATAAGTAATGGTACACAGAGCAATGGGGGATTTTTTGAATAAAAATAATGTGATTTAGCTACATTTACCTTACATCAACAGTCGATATTAACAGAGATACAGGGTGTCAAATTTGAAAAAAAAATTTCGATTTTTTCGTATAATTATGGAATGAATTGTAATATGAGCACGAAATTTGATACAAGGGATACAAGGAGGTTTCTTTCAAATTTGCTAACATATTACCAATAGCTGATAGGGGGCGCTACCTGCGCTATTCTGCATAATTCTAAATCATCATAACTTTTTTGTGCACCCACGTATATTAATTTTAAATGGGTTATTTTATTTCCTCATATTTTTTACGTAAAAAGGTGTACTTTCTGAAAGTTGATACGAGCAACCGTTTCCAAGATATTTGCCTTTAAATCTTGAAGTGCCTTGGTTTTAAATTACTAAGATATTAAATTTTCGAAGTAGGCTTGAAAAAAAAGTAATAATAAGGCAGCTTTGAAAATAATGTATGTCAAATATTACTTTGCTGATAGTATTATTATCCAAATTTTGAAAATGTGAATGAAGAAAATCCAAAAAATTAAGATGTAATTTATTTTCTAACATAGAGATGTGAGATATGATCTCTGAGTCTGCACAAGAAAATTTTAATAGTCTGGGTGGTCAAAGCAGATATTTGAAGATGAATTTTAATAAGAAACAGCCAGATTTTTAATTGTTTACAATCCCTTTACATGAAAAAGGTCATTTCCCACATACCTTTTTTTGAAAATAAATTTTGTTTTGGTATTTTATTTAAATTTGCTTTAGAAATTTAAAAAATATGTGTAATAATAATGCCAGTAGAGTAATATTTAGTATAAACTATTTTGGAGTCAGTTTATTATTACTTTTATTTGGAAACCTACTGCGAAAAATTCACATTTACAGAACTTAAAATAAACGTACGGCAAACTTTGAAGGCAAATATCTTGAAAACGGTGGCTTGTATCAACATTTAGAAAGTAAACCTTTTTTACAAAAAAAATTTAGGTAAAGAATTATATCTATTTAAAATAAGTGTACATGAAGACACAAAAAAGTTATGATGCTTTAGAATAATACAAGGTGGCGCAGGTGGCGCCCCCTATGAGTTACTGACAATCTGTTAGCAAATTAGAATTTCTTGACCAAAGAAACCCCCCTATGCCAAATTTCTTGTCTATAGTCAAATGTGTTCACCAGTTATACGAAAAAATCACAATTTTTTTTTTTCAACTTTGTCACCCTGTATTTCGGTTAATATCAACTTTTGGTATAAAGTAAATGTGGCTAAATCACGTTATTTTTATACGAAAAATCTACTCTTGCTCTATGTACCATTACTTATGGTCCATCCTGTATAGTTTAACGCTTCTATGAGGTACGGCATTTATTTATTCCTCCAAAATCCTATCCTATTGTGATACATTGAAGTTTTATTTGTTGCAGTACTGAATGACTTTAAACTACAGATTGTAACTAACATTTTGCTTGCTAAAACTTTTCTTGCGTATTCTAGATACAGTTCTGCAGCTTTGGGTAATAGGATATTTGTTGGTATTGAGTTCATGTAACCCATAGCTGTTTTTAATGTCTGGTGGTGTAAGGTATCCACTTTTTGATATTGTTTTTGTTCTATAATGCACAGACCAATAGTTTTGACATTATTAGATTCGAAGTTTGGAACAAATACCGGTTCGATCTTGTTAGATCTCGTCAGTTTGTATATCAATGGAGGCTGCATGAATTTGTAGTCTAGGTTCATCTCTTGCATACGACTTTGTTGGCGATGGCCATAGTTTCTCTATGGACAATAGGTGTAGTACTAAAGTCACTCGCTCGACGCTGTGAATGTTTTAGTACTTACTTGTCGGAACATTATAGCATTCGAGTTGGATATACCAAACTGACGAGATCTAACAGATCGAACCGGTATTTGTTTCCAAACTCGAATCTAATAAAGTTCAAACCTATGTCTGTGCATATAGAATCCTTGTCTTCTGGGAACTCTCCTAGAGAGCACCGCTTCCGCTAGGTGCAGTGTTTCAACTTTTGTAGTTCAGCTACTTGGGCTTTAGGAGTATGGATCCGTAATCGACATGTCGACATGTAATTTGAGGAATCCTTTGGCGGCTAAAACTTACGTATACGTTTTTCCTTGCTTAACCTTCGAAATTTTCTTCCTTTTATTATTAATGTATACCTCACATTTTACTCCAGCTCTTTTAATAATTTTGCCGTGTAACTGACATTCTTTAACCTTTTTTTGCGTTTTTGTTGAGGCTCTATATTACATATTTCGTTGTTGGAATCCATTTTCTAATAAACTATAAAATGAGTAATCTGGGCCATCTGTCCAAATTTCAGTCATTTAAAAAACCACATGAATACTTGACATATGTGGTTCTCTTATACATTTTAAATTTTTACCCACTATCATAAATTAGAGGAGATTCGGATACATACATATAATTCTCTCACAAAACGATGCAGAAAAGTATAAATGTTATGAAAGCAGAAAAACTCATTTTGGCAAAAAGATGGATAGATGTGGTTTTTAAAATAACCAGTTCATTTAAAGAAGGTAGTCCGAGTAGGCGGTCAAAGGAATCAACATAATAAACTGAATTTTTATTTCATAAATTCAATATATTTTTATACACAAGTTTAAATACAAATTACAAATGTTAAATGTAAAAGAACATGTGGTACAAAATTTGGTGTGTGAATAATTATTATCATTAGTAAGATGTATCTTTTTTCTAATTTAAAACAAAATGTTACTGCTTGATTGTTGAAATCAGAAAATGTAAAATACGATGAAAAAAGACTCATAAATTAAATAATATTTAATTTCTATTATAAATATAAGATTTTTGTACTAAATAAAATAACTACATTTAAATGGCAAAAGTAAAACTAAAAATATAGCTGCAGAGGGTGGTAACATAAATTAATTGCTAATTGTGGAAAATTTATAAATAAATTCTTATCACTTCATATGTACATTTTTAATTAATTATTATAGAAATAAGTATAGTAATACTTAAAACTAGTCATACAGCAGTATGTTTAAATTAAATATTTAAATTATTATAAACATATAAAATATTAAAGTGTTTTACACATGTTACTAGTCTAGAGTTAATTCTGTAAGTTGGAAAACATGCCGCTATTCACAATTCTAACGATTTCGGGTTTGCAGTATAGATTGAAACTACACTCAACAGTCAGTTCTGATATTTGTGGTCAGTTCAAAGGAGCTTGGTCATCACTAACTATTCTAGATTTACAATGACAGTCGTAGTTCATGGTATGACTAAAAATATGACGGAATCTTTGTTCATTTATCTTTCACTAGGCTTGGATAGTGAGAAATGGTGATTAAAAATAGTATTTCCACTATTAAAAATAATAAACTTGCATGTTTATTTTATTTTGAATCAAATTATTTTCACAAAGTAGGAGTACACCTAGCAGAAAATGTCATTGACGATTTTATTGGGTTAATATGGTTTTTCAATGCTTCCAAGTATTTTTAATCACCAATGATGTATACAGTCAGTATCAGTAAAATATTTCTGGATTAGTTTAAAAGACTAATGCAAGAAAATTTATTACCTGATGTTTGCTACAAGAAAGCTATTAGTTATATTCGCTTGGCTACCGTATTAATTTCATATATAAAATCCATATAGTATATAATATAAATATCTAGATACGAAATAATCGCATTATAATTATTTTCTAGTCTAGATAGTTTTAAAATACTTATTACATCACCACCAGTGCATCTGTTCCATGCGCACGTGCATTTTCTGCTTCATCCACATGACGGCTAAATAAAAGAAAGTAGAAATAGTGACTAAATACAAAAAAGCCGATAGAACACAGTACGATTGGTGGTTCATATCTCTTTTGGGCATTTTTTCGATTTCTTCGTCAAGATCTGTCAATTGCAGATGTTGCACTTCGCTGTCTGTTGTTTCGTTTTCTACGAAAAAAGTCAGCGTGTATGGTGGATGGATTTGGGAAGTCTGTTTGGGCATTATTGGTCTATTGTCCAATGAACTGATATCTGCTGATGCTGTTTGCATTAAGGGGTCATTGTTCGCCATCTCTGTGATGGACGTGGTGTCGGAATTGTGAATAGCGGCTTGTTTCAGTCAGTAGCATTTCTTCGTACACGCACATTTGCGCACGATGTCTATGTCTTTGGTGTAACGGGTACCATCAGTGCATATTAATCGTACCTGAAACCAATGAGGCTTAATAGAATATTTCTTTGTTGACATCAATGTTTTGTTAACAAACTGAACAGAATTCAACTAAATTTGGCGATTTTAGAGCAAGAACGACAAATGAGTTGGCAGAAAATTTGGATTCAAAAAAGTGTTCGCTATTGCCTGACTAAATGTGGAAGTGTAAAGTAACTCACTATAGACCATTGTAAACAACAGAAAGTAAATTGAAGAAAAAAGTAAATTGGGTGGCACAAGGTGAGATTGAGAGACACATTCGTATGATATTTTAAAAACTTCAATATTTGGAATGATAAAGGCGATTTGTTAAACAAAAATAGTCATACACACCGAAAGCTGAACTACAAAGCAAAATAGACCTTTGAAAAAATAATTTAGAATAAAAAAGAGTTACAGCTCTCAATCAAAGAGCAAGAAGAATAAACTTAGAGAGATCTTCTTCAAAATTTACACCATCGAAAAGACATACTGACAAAAAGGTAACAACGGTTAGCATATGTACATTCCCTAGACCGTCAATGTTACTGGTTGCTGTAGTCAGCCAGAAAACATGAATATTTCCAGCTATTTCTCTAAACAGCAGACGAAAGGCGCAACACACAAAATTTATATGCATATGTGCCTTTTTTGGAGTGTTATTTATTAATTCATGATCTTCTTTGGAAATTTGAATAATCTGCGTAGAAGTTAGATGCCATAAGTAACTTAAATTGGTTATGGAACATGAGTTGCCAACATGGATTAACAAAGAGAAAAATTTTAATTTAGTCTGACAATAGTATGACCTATCTAAAGTCATGCACAAAATCAATATCGAAGGAGATTAAGAACTTTTCTCTAATTACTAAAGAATTAATTGTAAACACAATATATTTTAAGATACAAACATTACTTTATGCCAAAGATGCTAAAAATAAGAAAAGAAAAACAAGTACAGTGAAAGGAACAGAAAGTATAGGTTTATGTTAGATAAAATTAATAAACAGAAAGTATAGGGTCAATATTTTTGTTAAAACTAAGCCATTTCAAATTTATTTCAAAAGGTTTTCCAATAATTGCAAAAATGTAAGTGCAATCGAGTTGGGGGACAACCATTAGACAGAAGATATGCTATAAACTGTCAATATTGATAAATAACAACGCGATTATCCAGATAAAGCAATTTGGTAAGTATTTATAAGATGTTTAACAAATTGGTATAAATCTATTTATTACATGTCCCCTATTGATTTTCTAAGGTAGTGTTAGGTTAATTAAATTAGTTCATGTAGACAGATTTTTTTATAGGAATGTATTAGAATTTTGAAGTAAATAATTATATTATCCTTAAATGAATTTAGTAAGCTAATAATCATTGTTATAAAAGTCTTCTATAGTAAAAACAAGTGAAAATATCTATTAAGAATAAGCATCAAAAGAGAATGAACGTAACGTAGGGTTTAATAACAAGATAATTAAAATAGTGAAATAAAAAAACAAAATTTTGACTCGCAGTGCTTTGAAAGCATAATGGGGTTACCCTTTACGAGTGACTTAACTTAAAAAAAATAACATAGTGCTAAAATAGAAGTTAAAAGCTACATACAGCTATGGCAATTTCAGCAGATAAAATTTCAAAGCAAGAAATTTAATACACGAGAACAAAAGCTCAAGGAAGATGAATTCTTTAAGTAAAAATATTGATCTGAGCCAAATGAATGTAATTAAAGATGAAAATAAGAATTGTTTGTTTTTTTATTTTCATAATATGAGTGTAATATATTTTTGATTTGTTTTTTGTTGGTAAGTTGTTATAATAACTTTCTTTTGCGTTAAGTCTCAATTACCAATAGTGTTGCATTTACTGCCCAGGAACCGGGTAATATGTGAGTTTTACGTTTCCTAACTGGTTACCGCAACCAGTAGGGTTTGCGGTCTAAGAAAAGTAAATATGCCAATGTTTATAATGCCAATTGTGATTTTGACAAAAAATGTATATCATGGTAGACGCTAAAAGTAGGTGGAACCAAACTTCTGCATAAAATTAACGTACCACTTGATTAAACTGAAATAATTAGACTAATGACAAAAAAAACTAAATTAAAATGAAGGGTTAGAAAATGAATCTATAGGATCATTTGAGAAAGAAATCAAAAAAACAATATTATTTTAAAGAATTTAACACTTCTTTTGTTAAAAATGAGTGGAAGATGCTCACAAAAACTAATATGATTGATCCCTCAAGGGCCAGATTTTTGAGGCATACAAAACAGTCGGAAACAGCAAATTCCTGTGCGGTCCAGCTTGACACAGTGAGGACTTCTGTCTACGAAGACTCTTTTTTTATCGAACTTCCAAGCTGTGGAACTCTTTAGAGAATCGAATTTTCCCCAAAAATTACAACCTATCCTCGTTTAAGAATGCCATCTATCATCGCCATCTGTCCTTGTTTCGGCATCTTACTCGCGGTGCTTTGAAGGCATAACAGCATTATCCTTTGCGAGTGGATTGAATATGAATAAAATATGAAAACAAAAATTAAAATGAAAATCATTAAAAAAAATTGAAAACGATAGAATCAATGGATTCAATGTGACTTCAATTAACTTGTAAGTCTTACTTTGCTTTTAATTACCACATACGCCTTGGCGTTTTAGTAAATACATTTTCAATAGCATTTTAGTGAATATTCTCCCATTCTTCACTTAATGCATTCGCCAGTTGATTGTGATTGGCAAGTGAGAATCTGTGATCTCGAACATTTTTTTAAGATGCTCCCATAAATGTTCAGTGGGAACGGGGTGGGTAATATAAGGTGGCAATCTTATTAAAGAAATACCAACAACATCCAAGTAGCCAATAACCTTTTTAACCAAGTGAACGCATATTGTATTGCTATAAAATGGCACCAGAAAAGGAGCAAATGATATTATAAATTTAAGTCGATGTTTTCTAGGTTAATAATTTCCATTCACAGACCTCTCACCTATAAGGACTAACTTTGTACGAGCGACGAAGCGGATACCCTTGAAAAGTATTACAGAGTCGCCACCAAACGGGGTTCTTATAGAATGATGGAGCAGGCAAATCTCCCTTCTTCTCTTCTTCAGGCATGCTCACCTCCTTTAGAAGGTTTTAAGCTAAACTGGTCAATGTCAATGAATAAAATCCTTGTCAATGGCAAAATAATGTTGACCACTTCTGTAAAATTCCAATTTTTAAACAAATTTTGACTGGTTCCCTACTCATTAATTCGGCTTTATTTAAATATCTTTTGATTATTTCGGATGATGCTACAACAGTTCAAAGCCCCGATATTTCATTTTTTAACACATTGTTAGTGGTTCATTGGTTTCTGAACGCTGATTGTTTCAGAACAGCGTCTCTGATTGGAATATTGTTTTTTTTATTGATTTGGCCTTTGAATGTGAAATCCTGTTTCGTTAAATCCTCTAACTATGCGATTTATGTTGGAGTGATTTCTTCCTAATATTGGCAACATATTGCATGAAGTACCCCTTATGCAGCAGAGTTGATTCTCATACTACCTTTTTAAGGGATAAATTTATTTGGTGATTCAATTTTTTGCAGTTTGAGAAGTCGGAAAAGATCCAACTTCTAGTTGTAAGACACTTAATAGATTAAAGATAAAATTATCATAGCCGCCGAATATCTTTAAGAAAATGTTAGTGGTGCTTTAATTTGTATCCAGGAGTTTATATGTTAATTTGATACTTAACCTGACTAGATATTTCAAGAGGCGTCATTGAAGCAGTCATAAAAAAGATGGAGGACCATAGTCTGTCACTTTATTTCACTTGGTTTTCCATAATGATTAATTATTAAAGTTTATATCATCTCCAACCTAGTATTCAAAATAACTGACATAATTTTTTTGTCGTTTACGTATAATGTACCTTTTTACATTCTCTGCATGATTTAGAATAATGACTATAACACAATTGCCTACCTTTCGCCTTTTGCTTTTTCTTGCGTGGCAGCAGCTTGAGCCACAAGTTCCTATGCATTTAGCCATCTTCAGGGGCTTTCTTGATCTGCAGCCATTTTCTGAATAGTACTCCCTGACTTGTTCTTTCCGACAAGTTGGTGCTGCAAAAATCATCATCCATTTAAAGAAGCATACAAGATTAAGGGGATTTTTTAAAAAATTTACGAATAACAGAAAGATCTTTTAATTAACATTGGTGATAATGTGTTTAGATTAATGCGAACTATATATTAATAACAGAGATGAGATAAACTAATCTGATAAGTGGTAAAAATGCGAGGTATGAACCTGTTAATAAGACCTCCTAGTGTTGGTATGTATAGTTAGTTGTTTAGTTTTCAATGTGGAATCATCAAGACTTAACAAGCGAAGTCTATGACTATCTCCGCAATTTCCACCACCTTATAGCACATTGAAAAGCATTACGTGAAGCTCTAAAAAGTTAGTATAATGATTGTCATGATATACTTACACTCCTCCTCACCTTGCTCGCAGTACTTTCCCTTAAAGCCAGGTCTGCATTTGCAGGTGTATTCACCATTAGGCGTAGGAATGCATTTGCTATCATGTCGACAGTGATTATCTTCACAAGGATCTGGGGGACTAGCTGGCTCTTTTATCATACCATCCATATCATCTTCAAATTGCATCATGTGATAATGGGGCTGCATCTGTTCTTCTTCTTCGTCCTTTTCGGGCTCCATAATTCCGCAACCTGGTTGAACTTTTTGTTGTGTGGCAGCGTTGCCGAAATCTACTTGTTTGTGGTTGATCCACACTTCTTTCATACATCCTACAAAAAACAAATTGCTGGTATGAATCTATGAATATGTGAACTGTTTAAATTAGGACGATCGTCTTTAGATGTAATGGGATAATTAACTTAGTATTTTCACTGTTATTTTTTAAGGTAATAAAAGTATGATTTTAAAATTTTAGTCTTATTTTCAGAAATTAGAATTTATATTGTGTTATAATTCTAACTAATGTAAATAATATATCTTTCAGAGGTATTTACGTTCTTTGTAGTTTGATAGTAAAAACAATTTATGGGTTTACTTACCGCGGAGGCTTGTTAAATTTCTTAGGTGCCATTGTGTAAAAGCCTGTTGACCCGGTTCTGCTGGAATGCCTCCTAAATACATTGGCGTAGGAGAGGCGAAGGTAATCCTTTGAGCCATCGTTGATGATTGATCTAGCTAAGCCTCTATCTACTCTCAACGTGAAGTTTTTCTTAATGGCTAGAAGTTCTGCCGTATGATATTTTCCGTCGGACACCATTTCAAAGCTAAAGACAAAATTTAGTAAACTTTCTTTTATGAAAGAATATGAATAATTACTCTGAAGTTATTCATAGAATGTCGTTTAACATATTCATTGTTTTATTTAAAGAATAAATATGGATAAGCATTGAAATATCTATTTATTAAATTTGCTTGAAAGTAGAATTAAATGAATTGATAGTAAAAACAAGCCTAGAAAAAGAATATAACGCGTAACAATTAGGTTATATTCATAAAGAGAATAAAATTTATTATTCATTACATTTAATAACAATTCAGCTTGGTATTCCAGGGAACTTCCAGGTATACATGCAATTTGTTTCCTTCGTTGCATCCATGTAACCCGTATATGGATTCACACGTAAAATTTGATACACAATTTTACCTCTTTATGGGTTAAAATGCAAAACCTCTTTTATTATTTGAAAAGTTGATTCTTTTTTTTTCTTTTCTTCATCTAGTGAGTTTATGTGCTTGATTGTTTTATCTTTGGGAAATATATTCCTAGTTTAAAATTTGTTTCGGAAGAAAATATGTAAGGTCAATGTAAAGAAATATGGCATTATACGTGTTTGATTTAATATAGTTGAGCATGAATGATCAGATTGTTTTTCACTATTGCATGCAATGAAAAATATTTTAAAGTTCTCAAAACCCATTTTCATAACATACCTGTACATGGTAGATACTGGGTAATTTCCCACATCGTAGCTTACTCGTATTCTTCCGTTAAACAGCTCAACAGCCAAATGTTCCTGATGGCCATCATACATAAGAACTCCATTTTCTTGTAATGTAGAAAATACAATTGTTACATTAGCTTCTGGTTTCGTTCTTAGGGGTTCCAGTTCCACATAGGACGTATTATGAACGAAACTCAAACTTGTAAGGTATTCGCAGCGTTTGCCTAAAGTAAAAATCCACATTAGATTAACCACAAATACAAGTACTACTTTCTGTCATACCTGAATATCCAGGAGCGCATTTACATAAATAATCAGTCATAGAGCCAGGTGGTTGAAAACATACTCCATGGACACAGTCGTGGTGTTGACAAGGAGATGTTTGTGGATACATCATGGCAACTAGTGGTGTAATTTCGCAGAATTTTCCAGAAAATTCTCCACTACATTTGCAATGATATTCATTTATGCCATCCACACAAGCAGCGCCATTCTAAAGTAAATAATATTGACTTAAAAGGCATATTATTTTTAAACCAAAAATAATACCTGGCACATATGATTTTCACAATCGTCAATGTTAATGGTGCAATTTGGTCCTTTGAAGCCTGGGAGGCACTCGCAAGTGTAGTAGGTATCGTGGTCAACACATCTGGCATTATTTTTACATGGGTTGAATTTGTCCGTACAAAAGGGAATTTTGTTCTCACAGTAGTCACCTTCGAAAAGAAACATTTAGAGTTTACCGCTAAAATAAACTGCTGAACATACCCATAAACCCTGCTGGACATTTGCACTGGTATGAGTCAATAAGATCCACACATGTCGCATTATTTTGACACTTATTATTAGCACAGTCATCAATGTTGCTCTCGCACCTTAATCCCGTGAATCCAGTTGAGCAAATGCAGCTACAAAAAAGATAGGCAAAGTTTTTTTCTCTCTACATTACTTAATAAATATACCTAAATCGACCTTCTTCTAAAACCTTGCATGATGCACCATTTCTACATGGATTCCCATAGCAAGCGTCAATCATAAATTCACAATTTTTTCCATGATAACCTGGGGCACATTTGCATTCATAGTCCCTATCCTGAAGTGTTTGACATTGTCCACCATTTTTGCATGGGAATGTATAACAAGCGTCGCACTTTGCTAATATTTCATTACTAACTTTTCCTGAGAATTAAAACATCAGTTTTCAAAATATCAGAAATAGATTTTAGCTATAAATACCTCTGCACTGAAAAGCACTCGATGGTGTAGACAGAACAGACTTGTCTTTCATGTTTGGAGGTTCCGCACAATGAGCTATTCCTGGTTCGACGTAGTCCACTTTAACCCAGTCAGACAGCCACCGTAGTGAACAATCGCAATATAGGGGATTTGCACCCAAGGCGCTAAAAATTAATTTTGAGCTTCGTATCGAAGTAGTAGTATTGAGTTTTATTGCAGCAAAACTTACATATGACTTATGGATTTTAGGTTGGAAAACGTTCCTTCGGGAATCATAGAAACCTGATTTCCATGAAGAGATCTAGGAAAAAATATATGTAACCGATTTTTATTGGAAACTAATAAATTCCGGGTAGTAAGGTAAATGTACAATACCTAATTTAATACTGTTTTTCTTGTTTTATTAGATTAACGGGACGTATGGTCGTGATTTGTTCTATTAACACATCAGACTTGAATTTTTGCGATGAAACATATATTTACAGCATTTGGTAACATGAGAAGTTCATTTGTAAATAAAGATCTGCCCCTCCCTCTAAGGATAAGACTGACCAGATGCTATATATTTCCAATCTACGGTGTGGAGGCATGGACGCTGGCAAAGGTATTGATGAGGAAGCTTTTGAGATGTGGCTGTATCGACGTATCCTCTGAATATCCTGGATGGACCATATTACCAATGAAGGAAAGCTACGTCAAATAGCGCATAACAAAGAAATTCCTTTCATAATTAAAAAAAAAGGAAACTCGAATACCTTCATGTTATGAGGAACGATAAATATCGCCTTCTACAGTTAATAGTGTAGGGAAAAGTAGACAGCAGAAGGGGCTCATGCAGAAGAAGACATTATTGGCTACAAAACTTGCGCCAATGGTTTGGACTTACATCTGTCCAACTATTTAGAAGCGCCGCAAGCAAAATCAGAATTGCTATGATGATAGCCAAGGTGTCGCGAATAGTCGCGAATCCCATGAATGTTCCGATTATTTGAATTTGAATAATCTTCTGTTGGCAACACTGCAGTGGAGCATAGAGAGTCTGCTTCTAAGGTAGAGGAATACCCGGAGCAAATAAATGAAGAGGAAATAAAAAGTCCCTAGAGAACAAAGAAAAAGGGAATTACTGCGTAAGTATTAGATGTGCATGTGTGTAGATAAAGGGTGTGGTCTTTTTGGACAGTGGCCTTATTAAGGAAGTATTGTTGGTAAGTTTTTGATATGTCTAAGCTTGTAATTATCAGAGAGTGTAAGGGTTGATGAAAATTAGTAAAATAAAGATAATGAGATGAGAATAGCTGTGTGGTCAGGGGTGGCTGTAAGGGGAGGTTGGAGGCCACTAATGAGGGTGTTTACCCAGTTTTAAAGGTAGAAGGTGTTTGTGTAGAGATATAAGAGAAAGAAAGTACGTTAGATATAATTGTGAGAGAGTGTTTACCCTTTAATTAGCTCCAGGAGGTATTTACCTCAGAATCAACTTTAGAGGGTGTTAACCCTATAAGTAGTATCAGAGGATACTGTAGCATAATCATCTGTAGAGTAGCATCAGAGAATGCTTGCCGTAAAATCAGCTTTAGAGGGCGTTAACCCTATAACCAGTAACATAGTACACTTATGGCATGATCAACTTTAGGGGGTGTTTCCCTTATGACCATAGTGTTAACCCTATAATTAGAATCAGGGGACCTTTATGGCATGATCAGCTTTAGAGGGTGTTTCCCTTATGACCAGCATCAGAAAGTGTTTATATTAAATCAACTTTAGAGGGTTTTCACCCTAATAATAATGATAACAGTAGAAATTTACTTTACCCATGATACAAGAGAGTGTTCACACTATTTTCTGTTACGAACTTATTTATATAATATATGTACAGTTTCAGTTTGTTAATAATTAGGTGAATCCAAGGCAATCCATTTCGCATATTGTATCTGTAACCTACAATATTCGCGACACAAGGTCCGTAACGGATTGGACACACGATGATGATGATATTATATTTCTAGTAATTTTAAAAGAATAATTTGCAATATAACTTCGGAAAGATGGGACAATAATATAATTTGCAATTCTTTGTGAAATATTATTAATCTGTTTGCCATTTCCAGGTTAAGATTTGTTTAAAATCGTGTTAGTTTAACAAAAAGCCTAATTATTTCTTATAATTTTTAACAAAAGCAGTTACTCTAAAGAATTACCGATAGCTTCACATATACTTGCTAAAATTAGAGGCCGACCGAAATTTCGGTTTGTGTTTCGGCGAAAAAAAAGCGGGTTTCGGCAAGGTTTTGGTTACGCCCCAAAACAGGCTGAAAATTAGGCTTATCGGAAACGTCAAATTTTAAGATTAAATTCAGACTTTTAAGATAAACCTAAATTTTGGAAGAAACTCGTCATTTAAGAAGCGAATTCGATAACTATTTCGTTTTTAAGTTGAAATTTTAGAAAAAAGTTAATATAATTTTTAAACTGAAAGATTTCAGAAATGAAAAAAAATTTTCAAGTAAAAAACTAGAAATTAAAAATAAAAGTATAGTTGCAACTTTTTGAATCTAAAATGTAAAAATTGAAGTTTGAGAAAGCCCAAAAAGAAACAATTTAAATTATTTAATCTATTGAATTTTAAAATGAAATTTCCAAAATATATTACTCATTTAGAAAGTTTAAGGAAATTATTGAAATGTTGAAATTTAAAAAAATGAGATTCCAACATTTCCTTAAAAGAGTCTACATTTCAAGTTTTCAATCAAAATTTTAAGAAAATATTTATAATTTACCGTTTAAACTCAGGATTTTGCCAATAAACTCAATTTTTTGTAAGATTGATTTATTTAAGAAAAAAATTCAAATTTTAAATGCATGTAGTGCATATGTTGGTTTTATTTAATCTCGAAAATTTAATTTCAAACTGAAAATTCGAATTTCTTTCTAAGTTCTCAAATTTGAATCCGAGTTTTTGCTTGAAACTTAAATTTCAAGAAAAACCCAAGATGCTGAAATTAAAATCGATGATTCGTGAAAAAAATTCAACTTTTTAAGGTGAAACAAAATTAAAAATGAAATGAAACTTTATTCGAAGCTATGCCTGTTTTGCTCTCGAAATTTCTCCTTTGAACTTCGAAGTATAAAATAAAAAATTTGGAAAGCGAAATTGAAACTTCAGAAAATATTTACTTTCAAGTTTTAAGACGAATTTTAGATAAAAAATTAAAAATTTAGGGTATTAACCCAGAATTTTGTAAACTCAATGATTCGAGAAAAATCCTAACATATGTATAATAAATGTTTGTTTTTTTGTTTTAATTCGAATTTGTGTCTCAAATATTCAAACTTTCTCCATTTAAATCCAAGATTTCATCAATTATGACTTGAACATTTTAAGAAAACTTATAATTTTCAATTTACAGGTGAAATTTCGGGAAAAATCCAACATTTTCACCTTAAATTTTGAACAAAAAGTTAATTGAAATAATTTTTTTATTATTGATATTTTGACTTTCAATTTAAAATTTATCATAAAAGCGTACAACTTTTTTAATTAAAATATTTTAAGCTTTAACACCGTTTCGAGAAAAATCACTTCACCGTTTGCATAAGGCCCAACATTTATAAAAATAAAATTCGAATTTTAACATGAAATTTCTAGAAGAAAAACAGAGATTCTGAAAAAGAAATTGAAATTTACAACAAGGTTTAAAAATTTAAATATTGGATAAACATAAAATTAAAAAAAAAATATTATTACTTAGTTAAAAAGATGAGAAATTTCTTTTATAAATCAATGTTTTTGTTTTGGAAGTTTGCACTTTCATTCAAAATGTAGACTTTTTTTATCAATTTTTAAATTAAAACTCAAAATTTTACAAAATTCCACAATTAAACTGGGAATTTTAAGAAAAAAGTTAACAATTGGAAAAAAATTCAAATTTCAAATTTCAAATAAGAAAAATCCAATATTTTCATTTTAATCACAAAATATTGACTTTGAACTTAAATATTATGTTTTTTTTCTTAAACCTTTCCTCGAAACCTTAAACTTTCTTGATAAAGTAAAATGTTCAGAGAAGTTTGGTTTATTAATTTACCTTTAAAACTTAATTTTTTTTTAATCCCAAAGTTGATTATATATTTTTAAAAATCTTGACTTGAAATTCAAAATATTTGCTCCTTTTTTTTAAAAATTTAAATGTTAAATGTGTAATATTTCCCGTTTCTTTAAGTTTAAGGATTGACTTCTTAAAAAAGGTGGGAAAGTATAAATTTAAACTCGAAATTTGGAAAAAAAGGCGAAATTTTCGGATTTCATTAGAAATCTTTTTGGTTTTCTTAGCTTTGATATACGCGTTTGAATGTAAGACTTTTTTATTCAAGTGTTTAAATATTAATCCTCCAATAAAGGTAACATCGAAACTGACTACTAAGCTAGTAGGTAAACATTTAATTGTTGCTGATTGTTACTGCTTTGTTTGATTGTATGGGTATATAAATGTAATTTTTACAGATTTAACGTTAGGCTCTTGTTTGGAATGAAACCAGACGAGAAGTCAAAATGCGGCTTCGGTTTCGGTTTCGGCTAAAAATCTTGTTTCGGTCGATCTTGATTTTATTTCCAAAAAGATTTATTCGCGAATTAGAATTTTTAGTGCTAAAACCTAATGCGATATTTGATATTTTTCGCACAATTTAATTAAATATTTTCGAAATTTCGATATTAATTTTTTGACAAAATTTTTGAATGAAAATAAATCCATTTATCTGGGTACAAAATTCATTACTTAAAAGGTTCCATGGCGGAAGAAATATTTTTGTTAACTTAATTTTTTACAAATTTTTTTTCATTTAAGCACATAAATATTTATTTAGATATTAAATAGAAATATCTGCTTGCGCTTTATAAATAATATAAATGGTGTTTTGGGCCAAGTGATACAAGATTTTTTAACAATATAGATATTTAAAAAAATGCTTTGTTAGTTTCAGATAGCATTTAATTTGCATTAAAAAGATATGTATACTTGTCAAAAATACATCTTTTCAGAGAAAACTACAATTAAAATAAAACTTGCAATGTTTGATTTACTGCAGAAATGCTCAAGTTGATGCGAAACATAATAAGTTATTCAAAATGTTATTATAGTTAAGGATCGTCCATTAATCACATGAGGTTTTTAAGCCACTTTTTGATACCTCTTTACCACACTGGTGATATATGATGAGGTTCTAGGCTGCTTCACCCCCACCTATCTAATATAATGTTTCTTGTTTTCGTTAAAAAAATTTAAAAATTTTCGGAATACCTTTTAATGAAAATTAAATGCATTTACTTGACTATTTTCGACCCTGATAAATAATGGACAAGCATCTTGTATAGCTCAGCGGCATCTTACGCTACTTACGCCTTACGCAGCAAGGTAGTGTTTGCACGAAAATATACATGTGATATGTAAAAACAATCCCTCGTCCACATTGTGGTCAAGAGTGATTAGTGATGTTATCCAATGTTTTTCCTCTTTTATTTAGACCTCACACGGTTAATGGACAACCCCTAATACCCCCGCAATTATTACGGACACAAAATTAAAAAAAAATATTGTTTTCAAAGTTTTAAATATTGTACAATAAAGATAATGAAATGCTCTTTTAAAATAATGGATCATTTTCTAAAAATCTCTATTGTTAAGCAAAATCTGAGCAAAGGTCCAGAAAGTATGGTATATTTTTGGCAAAAACAAACAGATAATCGCATTTATCATCCAAAGAAACTTTTATTTACAAAATTTGAGGACAAAGACCTGCAATTTTGTAAACAATCAACTTTGTTCTAAATTAAATTAATTTAAATCGCCTTATTTTTAACCAAATGAACTATAGGCTAAATAAAAATTGGAATTCTTTAAACTTAATGTTTTGTTAATTAACTCTGAATTATTATTCTTGAAGTGTCTACTTTTTCCACATGTTTACCTATAACACTTTCATTTTTAACTTACTTTCGGAAATTGATTTTAAACTTCATCGTCGAATCTTATCTGCAAATTTCAAATGTTTTATCAAAGTTTTAAGTTTAGATTGCAATTTTTTTAAATAAGCTTCCAATTTTTATTTCGAAATTTGGATTTTAAACTTAAAATTTAGACCTTTTACTCAACATTTAAAGAAATGTTATTTATTTCAAATATCGACCTAAATATCCAGTTCGAATTTTTCTATGGAAATTCCAAATTGTAGTAAAATATTTTTTTCCGTGAATTTTGGAATTTTTTTGACATATCGATTTTCATCTTGAAATTTCAAAATCAAGCTCAACAGTTTTTTGAGTTTAAACCGAAAATTTTGATATTCATTTAAAAATTCCAAATTTCTTCTCGAAATTTTGCATTTAATCCTAAACATATTTTGCAAAATCTCATAATATTTTTTAGATCGTTTTGAATGCTGTGAGTACAATCA
Organism: Dastarcus helophoroides; assembly: GCA_028583605.1. Lineage (NCBI taxonomy): Eukaryota > Metazoa > Arthropoda > Insecta > Coleoptera > Bothrideridae > Dastarcus > Dastarcus helophoroides. Next base: position 2,440,445 of record CM053329.1, read on the forward strand.
CAAATTTTATGTAGCGTATCATCTACAAAGTGTAACCCATACTACTAAGGTAAGCACAGTGAATTTTAAATAGTCATTAATTGAAGTGGTTTTCGATGCTAATTGTGTGAATAAGAAGAAGGAAAGCACATCCAAATCACGATTTTTTCAAGATTTTTACTTAACTTTAATAGCAGTAAGTTGTAAAATGAAAAAACCTGGTGCTTATTTTGGAGGAACACTCAAATTAGAGTGTTCCTGATAAATCTGCACTTTGTAAAAACAGTGCACTTATAACAGATTATAGTTAATTACATTAATTGTAACTAATTTAATTTATTTTGTCTTTTGAGCGAAATCAGATATATCAATTGTCTTAAATTTTCTATTTATTTTGTTTATTGTAATGATTTATTTTGCCTTACTATCCGGGCTCTAGTCATTTGTGAAATAGTGCGTTCAAATGAAAAAGTCATCAAGTTGGCTGTGAAAATTTCGGTCTTAGATAGTTTATCAGTGATTGGTAATTAACTTTTTAATACATTTTAATACGTTTTAATACATTTGAACTGCTACTATAACAAATCTACAAATCGAAAATTCAACTGATTTTGTACAAAATCATTCGTAGACCTTGAAATGTTTCACTATTTTATGAATTTATGAATTAATTTAAATCATATTTGGTCAAAGAAAATTTAAAGAATATTATTTAACAAATTTACAAAATTCTAACCTCTTTGCATAAGTAAGTCGTCACTAGTCAAAGTGGTACTTGACAAATCAACCAGAAGAGTACATAAGTAATGACATGTCATTTTATCTACGATCTGTTCTAATAAAAAATCACAGCACACTTGATGACTTTTTCATTTGAAGACCGATACATACAATATCCTTAGAGAAGTTAATCCTGTAAGAGCATCCCTTTGCACACACTGTAGTTTATTATAGCTGATTATCAGTGTGGACAGCTTAGACAAATTGGCAAACGTATTATTAGACAACATTCCTATGTGATTATTGCTTAAATCGCTGAAAGAAACAAAACATATCTTTAGCTGAAATGGAAAAAATCAAGAACTTACAGCCTAGTCAGTGATTTTAGATGTGAGATACGATCCGCCGGTATTTTACTGATAAAATTAAAGTCGAGATATAATTCCGACGTTTCAGGTGGAATTCCTCTAGGAATCTCTTTAAGGTTAGCCCTGGAGCATCTCACGACTGTGCCAGTACAGGAACACATAGGAGGGCAATAGTTCTCGCCTAGGCAGCCTTGATCATTGTCACCTGTTAAATTGAATTTGCTTAATTAAATGTGTTATTTTGAGTTTGAACTTACTTAAACACTTGAATTCATTTTTGGGGAGCTCCTTTATAAGAACATCTTTAACCCTATCTGGTTTGGCGCATCTTGGAGCAGATCCACTTAGTCCTTTATTCTTTAACCAGTCCGAAAACCAAGCTAAGTGGCAGTTGCATATAAATGGATTTTGCACAAGATTTCTTAAATTAAAAAGGAGAATTATATAATGTGTACAGTAAAAATTAATATCTACATACAATGTGTGTAAGGAGGTTAAGAAAGTCAAATGATCCGGGCATGATACACGTTATTAAATTATTATTTAAGGACAACACTTTTAAATTATGTAAACCCAGGAACATCTTGTTGTGAATTTCCAGCAATTTGTTATCAGACAATAATCTAAAATTATTAGACGTTATTCAGTAGTTTACGGAAATGAGAAATCTTACATTTCCGATATTTTTGAGGCACCTTCAAACGCATTCTCCTCAATTCCAGTGATTTGGTTTCTTCTTAGATCTATTTTAATCAAGTTAGGTAGCCTTCCAAATAAGCCATCTGATTTAATTTTGGTTAGTTCGTTGTCATGTAGTAGTCTAAAATTGTTTAATTAGTTATTGAACCAAAAACGAAATGATTTTCCAAGCTTACAAAACAGTTGTGTACAAAGGAATGTCCCTGGGTATTTCCTTAAGATTTCTGGAAGCACAATCGACTATGGTTCCATCGCAAGTACAACCCGCCGGACAAGCATTATCAATTAAGCATTCTCCAGCAAATCTTGTCCGGAATTCCTCTTGACCTGGAACACATTCTTTGGATTAGTATTTTTTAATTACATATACACCTTTTGTATACAGTGCTAGTCTGTAACTTGGGATAAATTCAGTAAATTATAGACAGTTTTTTTTTCGGAAATATGCATGGAAACATCGATTAATATTTTAATTTGCGCTCTTTTTGATTTAGGAAAACTTTATACAGCTTGTCCCAAATTTAAGATATGACGTCCTCGACAATTTTTTTAAATGCCAACCCTATTTTTTTCTTGACTATTCTCAAAGGGTATGTCAAGTTTCACATGTGTACCAAATTGTTGTTGTTTAGTTCCTTATTTAGTAACCAATTCGAAAAATCAAAAAATCGGATTCAATTCAATACAATTCTCATAAAGTTTAAAAATCGCGTATCAGAAGGTATTCGCTTGATATTTTTTGTCAAACTGGGTTGATCACAATCTTATAAACAAAGTTAATAAATACAAATAAAAAGAGTTTGGTTTCAACAAGACGGTGCCCCTCCTCATTTTGCAAGACCTGTGCGTGAGTATCTGTACTTCCAGGCAGATTGATTGGTAGAAATAGATCTTTTGAATGGCCATCAGGTCTCCGGACGTAACACCTATGGACTATTTCTTATGGGGGTATTTGAAGAGCAAAGCTTTTAAGACTAAACCTACAAATATTGAGGAGTTGAAAGGAAGAATAAGACAGGAGTGTGGACTAATTTTCTCCGAACTAATTAGAAATGTTTAAAACGAGTTTCAGTTCCGTTTAGGGTATTGTCAGTTAGTAAATGGACAACATTTTGAACATTTACTGAAGAAAGATTATTGAGTTGAATCAGATTCCTTGATTTTTCAAATTAGTTAATATTTGTTAAATATCTTTTAAAAGACAAGAAATAAAAAATTGAAATTTGGTACGCACGTGTAAATTGACATATCCTTTAAGAGTAGTCAAGAAAAAAATAGAGTTGCCATTTAAAAAAATTGTCAATGACGTCATATCTTAAACTTGGACATTCTGTATAAAATTTTCTTACATAAAAAGGAGCGTACATTAAAATATTAATCGACGAATCCGAGCATATTTCCGAAAGAAACTTACTTTATTTACTGAATTTATTCCAAGTTATAGACTAGCGCTGTATGATAAATTCGTTTTAAAACTTATCAAGGTAATAAATATATCCAACATATTAACAAAGTTATATAAATATTTCAATCATTTATTTTTTTAATTGTATGGTTGACTGCCAGTAAATTATTAAAGTTACTTCGTCAATGTATTTTATTTTATTATTGAGTTCACAATATGCTCTTGCAGATATTTCGATAGACTTTTGATATTGTCAATTATTGCAAAACATTTGTTTATTATTTTGCACCACGGCAGCTCATACTTCATTGCGATCTACTTCTGTATGATTCTGTATATTTAAACTTATACTGTAAGAACTATATAATTAGTTATTAGTAATTGTGAAGTGTAAGCCATATTTGTAAAAGAAAAATTTAATATTAGAATTGAGACAAAATTTATATCAAATTTCTGATTTCTGTCTTTTATGTCTTTCAAGCAAAGAAAATCTCAAGTGAGTCTTAAGGCCAAAAAATTGAAACATTCTGCACCACATCAATTAAATGATCTTTCCAGATGGGTTTTTTTGTGAAAGGCTAGAATATTTTCTTACAATTACATATTCAATTGAATTATTATATAGTGGAGGGTTACGATGTTAAAGCCCTAATTGAAATAAAAATAAACATTTGATTTCTGCTAAATTTTCATCTATCTAGCCAATAAGCATATCCAAAGGAAAAGCAAAACAATGCTACATTTACAAATTATAACAGATGATGGTGGATATATTTTCTTCTTTGCAATCCAAAATTCATAAAATAAATTTTGGCAAATGCAACGCTGAAGCAATTGAGGATCCTGCGAAAATTTTTGTTACCCTTTAAAGGAAAGAAACCAATTTCTTGCAACAACACTGAAAGTATTTTGGGTTACCTAGATTCTCAAATCATTGATTAAAAGATTGACATTAGCCTTTAAAATGTTTTTTTTTTTGGTAAATAGTTTCTTAATGAAATGATTTCTAGCGATCTGGTTTTGTATTCTGCTCTTTCATATAATTTTTTTTTGAAATATATCTAGTAATACTGTTTCAGTAAATAAAAAAATTAAAATAATTAAGTTTTTCCAAAAATATTCGACTTGAAAATTGAATTATTGTCTTCCTACTTATATACGGTGTAGTATATATAATTTCGTAAAATGGTGACACATAATATTATCTACGAGATAATGATAAGGCCATTGTTAATTTTTAAAGATATAAATGCATATTATGCTAAAGCTATTCAGCTAGTGACTTGACTTTAGAATTCAGAATTTTGTAGAGTGGAAAAAAATTCTAAAATCACAAACAACAAATTACTTCAGTTATGTAAACACTTATTTCTTAGTCACTACTGATCTATGGATTTCTCAGTAAAATATATAATTTCCATCTAAATAAATCTAAATAAGATAAAGACCATTACGGAGATGAAATACACATAATTCGTTCTTCCTTGAATTTTTTCTTTTGAAAAATGCAAAAGTGTTGCAATGAAGGCTACTTCAGATCGACTTAACTTACATTTCTGTGCAGGGGTTGATGCTAATATACCAACAATTTAAGTCAAAATATTTAATAATGTTTTTTTCTAAAGTTGAAGCTTAATGAAACGAAAAGAAATTAAATTTTATTAACAATGGGTTGTGGAGACAAAACAGGACCCAGAAAGAAATTGGCACTTAATTTAATAATAAATACTCCACGATCTAGAGTGAGTCAAATTAAAAAGAAATTTAGAGAAATGGGTAAAACCCCCTCTAAAAAGAGTAGAAAATCAATACCTGAAAATAAAAAAACTAGATTGTTCTACTAGCATTTCAAAAAATCTCTATTCCAGTTCATAACAAGAACCAGGACTTTCTTTTTGAGCTAGAAAGTATTTCATATCTCATCAGCTGTTCACTTTCTATAAAGCCCAAGTTAGGTCAACACTGGAATACTGTTCTCGTGTTTAGAGTTCAGTCCCAAAGCCCGCTTGGGCTCTATTGGATTCAATTCAAAGAAGAACGATTCGCGTAATTAATGATGAGAATTGGACCCAGCCTCTCAGATCACTGGAGCACAAAGGAATGGTTGGTGATTTGTTTCTTTTCTACAAGTACTTTCATGAGAGTTGCTCGCAAGAACTGATAAGTATGATCCCTCCAAGGGCAACATTCGTAAGGCATACAAGACAATCGCAAACAGCAAATTCCTGTGCGGCGCAGCTTGACACAGTAAAGACTTCAGTGTTTAGAGACTTTTTTCTCTATAGAACATCCGAACTATGAAATTCGTTACCGAAAAGAATTTTTTCCGACAATTACAACCTATCTTTATTTAAATAGGCGGTATATCGTTATATATTTGGGTTACCATTTGTGAGTGGATTGTACTTTGAAAAAGTTGCATTACACAATAATATGCATCAACAGTTCTTAGAATGCCAAAAAGGGAAAAGTGGCGTCGTGCAAAATTATCTCAGTTCGGAAACTTTTGGAAGATGTTTTTTATAAACGAGCTCAATTTCGTGAAACTTTAATGATTAATAAATATATAAATGAATAAATAAACAAATAACTAAATAACCGAGATCCGATGTTTCTCAAAAGGCTGCTTTTTCTGATGAGGCTGCATTTGTCGGTTTTGGGTAATTGGAAATATACCTTGAATGCAGGAGTATCACACTCAATGGCCAGAAAAAGTGAATTTCTTGCCACAATTATAGGGGGCTTTACAATTACACTCTTTCCCGCGGATTTAACACGCGCCGTTCAAATCTCGCGAGGAAAAATGTCAGTCTAAATGCAAAATTGTCACTTAGGAAAATAATGCATTAAAATCATGCATGATCGACTCGACGTAAAAGACCGTGCGCGAATGGAACGTTACATTCCTCATGACAAACTTTTGGAATGCTCCGTTCTTTGTGTACTGCTTGGAACACGCGATTGGCGCGTACAGACAAGATCGCACGAAAAGATGAAAAGGTGCCTATTAGATAGGAGGTTTCGATATTTATGATACGATTAGCTCCTCCAAGTAAATTGGCTATTTCCAAATAGAAATGATTTATGGTGTCGCAAAGATAGTACACTACCATAAAACCTATCCTCTTCTTCTTGTCCACCACAAGAAGAAGAGGAGTCATTGATTGGTCACCTAGGTTCCCATATTTAATTTCTCCAAATTTCTTTTTATGAGATATTTAAAAAGTAAACTATACCAAAATAGACCACAAAATCTAAATTAGTATATTGTATATTCCGGTATTAAAAGAACTCATTTGATGACGGTAGCACACATTTTAGAAAAACTCCTAGAAGAACTTACTGCTTGCCTTTAACATTGCATTATATCTGACGGTCGTCAATTTAAAAATCTGTTGTAATTTATCTTCTTAAAAATAAATTATTAGATGTAATTTGAAAATATATATATGTATATACAGGGTGAGTCACTAAGCGGGAATCGGTCTTTGGTAGGCGTATCGTTCAAAATATCGAAAAATGTTTCGAATAGAAGTTGTTTGAAATAAAGTTTTCCACAACCTAAAATTATTGCCAAATATGGCGGCCTTCCGGTTACACCGGAAATGAACACAACTTTCTTATTTTAAATGGAACACCCTATATATTTTTACATTTTTCGATTCCTTGTTAAAAATGAATATAAATTTATTAAGACGACATAGGCCCTTAGTTGAACCGTTTTCGCGTAATTTAATTTTTTTGGTTAAATTTGACGATTTCGGAGCTTAACGCCATTAACGATATTTTCCAAACGCAATGACTCAGAGTTGTGTGGCATACGGTTTTGGATTCGGAAAGAAATGGAGTATTTGTTTACGCCTTTGCTGTTAGCAAGATTTCTTAAATTTCTTCACATCCGTCGACTCAATTCTTCAGTTGTTCAAACATGCATAACTTAATTTTTTCAAATGGAACCACCTATCTTGAATTATCTTATCGGATGCAAAATTAAATTACCTTTTTCTTGGTACCAGATATTGCCACCTCCGTTCAATAATTTTTGAGAAATGTAGAATTTAAAAAAAAAATTAATTAATTTCGTATTATCGCGTTAGCCCTGGATGTCGAGGTTTTGTTTCGTCTCGTTTGTCCGGCAATAACTGACAGTTTACCTCATTGTTGTCGCGAGGTCTTGGTATTAGTACTGAAAGACAATGTTTACTCAAGAAGAATTGGTCGATATGGTTTACGCCTTGGGCAGTGCTGACAGAAATCCATTTCTTGTCTCAAGAATTTATGCCCAACGCTTTGCCGATCGGAGACATCCATATTCAGCGGCAATCCGAGAAAAAGGAGCGTAGTAAACCAACGACGCATGAAGAAAACCAAGTTTTAGTAGCGGCTGCTGTTGTCCAAGATCCGCACTTAAGAACCAGAAGAATAAGTGTGACATTACAAATAAGCCAAAAATCGGTTTCATGATTGTTGTGTAAAAACAAGTTTCATCCGTATCACACCTAGCTAGTGCAAGAACTCAATCAAGCTGACTAACAATCGATGCAGTTGTGTCAATGTTGATTGAAAAAGTGTGGTCCGACAAAAAGTCTTCCTATGACACCACCCCAAACATTCAGAGACCACCTATGCTGATGGTCTAAGGGTCTTATCCAATGAGGATTTTCAGTGTGGTAGTAATGGGAGTTGTGTCTTCCCACGAAGCCGTTCTTATGAAATGTACATTCGTCCGTAAATAGTACATTGTCCAAAAAGTCATTTTGTTGTTGTAGTTTTCGTAACGCCCACTCACAAAACTGCATTCGGTTGTTGAAATCAGCTTGATTGAGTTCCTGTACTAGCTGGACACGATACGGATAAAACTTTTTTTTACGCAAGATTCGTGAAACCGAGGTTTGACTTATTTGTGATTCCTTGCTTATTATTCTGGTACTTAAATGCGGATCTTGGACAACAGCAGCCGCTACTAAAACTTGGTTTTCTTCATGCGTCGTTGGTTTTCTACGCTCCTTTTTCTCCTATTTCGTACTACCAGTTCGCTCAAACCTCTCTCTCAATTTAGCGAATGCCGCTGAATTTGGATGTCTCCGATCGGCAAAGCGTTGGGCATAAATTCTTGAGGCAAGAAATGGATTTCTGTCAGCACTGCCCAAGGCGTAAACCATATCGACCAATTCTTCTTGAGAAAACATTGTCTTTCAGTACTAATACCAAGACCTCGCGACAACAATGAGATAAACTGTCAGTTATTGCCGGACAAACGAGACGAAACAAAACCGCGACATCCAGGGCTAACGCGATAATACGAAATTAATTAAATTTTTTTAAAAATTCTAAATTTCTCAAAAATTATTGGACGGAGGTGGCAATATCTGGTACCAAAAAAAGGGTAATTTAATTTCGCATCCGATAAGATAATCCAAGATAGGTGGTTCCATTTGAAAAAATTAAGTTATGCATGTTTGAACAACTGAAGAATTGAGTCGACGGATGTGAAGAAATTTAAGCAATCTTGCTAACAGCAAAGACGTAAACAAATACTCCATTTCTTTCTGAATCCAAAACCGTATGCCACACAACTCTGAGTCATTGCGTTTGGAAAATATCGTTAATGGCGTCAAGCTCCGAAATCGTCAAATTTAACCAAAAAAATTAAATTACGCGAAAACGGTTCAACTAAGGGTCTATGTCGTCTTAATAAATTTATATTCATTTTTAACAAGGAATCGAAAAATGTAAAAATATATAGGGTGTTCTATTTAAAATGAGAAAGTTGTGTTCATTTCCGGTGTAACCGGAAGGCCGCCATATTTGGCAATAATTTTAGGTTGTGGAAAACTTTATTTCAAACAACTTTTATTTGAAACATTTTTCGATATTTTGAACGATACGCCTACCAAAGACCGATTCCCACTTAGTGACTCACCCTGTATATATATATATATATATATATATATATATATATATATAAATTTCCTTGGAATTATAAAATTCTGATAAGTAAACTTATTGTTATGGCGAAATATAAAATAAAAGACCCTTCAAAACAACTATGCCATAATTCACTTTTTTATTTAAAAAATCATCGATGGTCACTGTTGATGATCACTGTTCACTCTTACGCAGACACATATAGAAAATTATCTCATAAAACGTACATTTAACCATAAAAGCAGACCTGTTTCGCTGCTGTATATAGTTAATGGGTTAATGCGCGAGTAGAATTTACGTGTGCCAGCCTGACGGTTTATAATTTTTAATAATAGACGGTAATGATCTTTTTAATATTTGACTGTCCTCTTATTTCGTCTTAGTCAACTGTGTAATAACAGAACTTGTAAAATGTTACTTTACACATTTTCGGAATAAACAACTTTAAACAATATTTTAGATATTACTGTTGATGAGGATTTATGGAGAAATTGACTTGTAAAAGCAGCTTGTAATTATCCATATCAGACAGGTGTATGATATTGGTTTGTTTAAAACATATACAGGGTGATTGGGGAATCGTTGATTTCAAAATAGGTGAAGGGGGGAACAAAAGTAAACAAAAAAGGCCAATAAAAATATGGTCAAATATCAAGGGTTACTGATATACCAAAAAAAGAGATGTATATTTTTATTGTTTTTTTGCGAATATTAATTATTATTGTTACATCATTTTGTGTAAACCGTGCATTAAAAACAAATCGCATAAGGTGTTAGTAATTGTTATTATTATTATTTATACCAGTTACTTGTCCCAATTGTACTGAATAACCTTCTAGCTCGACCTGCAGATTTAGAATTTTTGCAAAATAATTTCATAGATTTTCCAGACAACGTTCCATTGAATATTAGTCAATACATCTACTCTTGCTCACTTTATGGTAGGCATGCTGTGATCGATCATTTTAACAATGATTTAAGCTATACCCAAAGATTAGAATCACAAGAATTCAAATCTGTCGATCTTGGTGGCCAATTATAAAAACTGCCATGGCCTTCCAGCGCTAAGGAAAACGATCACAACGCGACTGAAAGTACCATCATGCTGAACTATTCAAAGGAACATTTTTTTTCCAAAACAAGTAACTGGTTTAGTAATAATAATAATGACAATAACTAATATCTTGTACGTTTTGCTTAGAATGCGCAGCCTGCACAAAATAAAATATCACACCACAAATGGCAAAAAGCGATACAAATACATATTTCCTTTGCTACCTCAGTTCTTTGTTTAATTTTGTTCCCCCTACACCTACCTATGTATTAAACTAGCTAAATATCTTAAAATTATAGCCTAATAATAAGTTCATAATCTTGTCCTTTCATTTAGTAATCTATTTTGCATATTTAATTATTTATTAATATCGTCTGCAGGCGAGACTCTTTACAACATGCTGATCATCATAAATCTAGAGATAATGCTTTACTAGTTACTCTACAAAATAATCAGAAGGATTAAAAAATTAAAGCCTGTAGACAAAGAAAATAACTCAAAAGCCTTGAAACCGTTCGCCTGCGTGAAGTGGCCAGAGATTAGAGTGTTTCAAAAGCTTTGTAAAGTACTTCAAGCATGCAATTACATGACAAGCAGATGTAATGTTAAAAAATGACACCTTTGCCACTGATTATATCATCGAGTGGAGGTGCTTACCCTTACATTTGAATTTTTCGTCCTTCAGAGCCTCGATCCGCCTTCTTTGCATACGCTTGGGTGTGTCGCATCGGGCGCCAGATGTCTCTATGGGATTGCGGTGAAGATATTCGGCCAACCATTTTAAATTGCAGTCGCATATAAAAGGATTCCTCGCCAAGTGTCTATTATAAAATGGATGGAACAGCAAAAGTAAATAAGGGATTCAAAAGCAATTGTTTACTTACAGCGTTTGAATGCTTTGCAAAGAATCGAAACTTCCGTTGGCTAGCGACTGGATGTTGTTGTCATAGAGAGAACTGAAATATAAGTGGGTTATTGCGAGATGCTCGAAAAATTTTTATGTTTACTTACAGAAGACTTAGGCTGTGTAAATCTTTGAAACTGTCTCTTCTTATGCAAGATATCTCATTAGCATTTAATAACCTACAAAGTAGAAAAGTTACACACTAATCACTAAGGTGAATTTTGTATCTTACAGAAGTTGAAGGGATACCAATCCCTGAAAAACTCCTGCGGGTAGATCCTTGATTTTATTTCCGTACAAAACTCTGAAAATGTATTTGCTATCAATTCTTAAAATGTTTGGTAAATAGAAGAACTATTGTACCGGACTCTGGTAATTTTAATGCAACTATTTGCTATTTGATGATAAATATATACAGTAAAATCTTGACTATAATACCCACATTTTTTTTTTCTGTATGTGTATGTGCGTATTACACTGGAGTAAAAATTAAAAAATAAAGTTTGTAAACATCGAACAACATAGTCGCAGCAATTGTAAGAAATTTGTTGTCTCCAAAATTTAGTGCCAAATCAAGCATGCGAATCATATACTTGGGCATGTTATAATCAAGATTTTATGGATATAGAAACAACAAGAAGCTTAGAAAAAATAATTGAATACTGAAATCGAGCGAACGATTAATAGAAAAATCAAAAAGAAATCATATCGAAGATTTTACCATTACGAATACTTACAAGGAAGTCAAAGCTTTCAAACCCAAAAAAGCATCTGGTGCTATTTTCGATATCTTATTATTGCTTAGATCGCTAAAAGTAAAATATAAAGTACCCTTTTATATGTATACTCTATAACACTTACATTCTTCTCAGTCTTTTATGAGCCGCAAATGCTTTCGTTGAAATTTCGGTGATTTCATTCTGTTCCAAGCGCCTGAAAGTATCAAGTTAGAAAGTAGTCTTTAAATATTTTTAAAAAAGAGTTACAATTCTGTTGTGCCTTCTGGAAGATGATCTGGTACTTTAGTTAGGCCTTTTTCTCTACAATCTACTATTCCGTCTGCGCATCTGCAAGGATGAGGGCATTCTGGTTCATTTATGCATTCACCGTTGATGGCTTTCTCCGCTAAACCTACTCTCAATAATATAAACGTGTAAACTATGTTCTTGACATGGCTTCAGCACTTACCTGAGCACTTAAATTCGGTCTCTTGTATGTCGGCAATGCTTTGCCCTTTAAGATGATTTGGAGAATGGCACCTGGTGTATTGGCCTAGTCTGCTATTGTGACGCAAAAATCTGCCTAACCAGGACATCTGGCAATCGCAATGTAGTAAATTGTCGTTCAGGCGTAAGGTACGTAGACGAAACATATTGCTGAATGTGTCTTTGCCAATCCATGTTAAATTATTGTTATTCAAGGTCCTACAATGAGATGAAAGAGTGCTTTAGATGTGAAAAATGAATTCTAAAATAGAGGTCTCGAGAAATTTGTTCGTTTAATTCAAGAGTGTCAGGGTATAGTGTATGAAAGGGGTGTGGCATGAGTGCCGTATTTTGATCATTTACGAACTAAGTCTATATTACAGAAAAAAAATTATCAAATTTCAGCTTTTTCCGATGTCGTTAACATGTGCCATCGAACGAATAAAAATTTAGCTGTAAAATACATCGGTTTTTTCAACGCCTATTTATTTAGTCTTTTGTTATTTTATGTTCATTTAAATATATTTCGATGAATGAGAATAATGTTTATACTTTTTGATAAATATAAAAAAAAATATTTTGATTGCGCTTCCCTTCCTTTTACTGTACGAGGGTTGGGTGAATTGTTTTCGGCCCGAGGCAGAAACGGCGCTAGCAGGTCTAATATTTGATTCATATTCCAGAGTATTATCCCTCACTAGCTTGTGTAAAAAATTTCAGGTCGATTTTTCCCTTAGAATGTGTTTGACATTGACAGCTTATTAAATAAGATACCTCGCTTGCTTACGAGAACATGGAAAAATTGGAGGAGTTTGAAATCATCAAATACTTCTTCAAATTAAGCAAGAACTCAATTCAATGCTTAAGGACAGGGCCGTGCTATGATGAAAAGAGGCAACCGCATCAGGCGCCACCTTAAGGGGGCGGCATAAGCAGCTAAATCAAAATATAACTAAAAACTTTTACACATCGCCCTATGTTAAGGGTGGGCAAATGCGGCTGAAGAGGTATTTGCTGCATTGATGAAGGTCGACAACATTTCCAGAAAGTGACCTATTTGGAAGAAACTCAAAATTTTTAAAATTACTGTTCACATTTTTTTATTTTCTTATTTAAAGTTGCAAAGAAAGTCAAAATTTCCCACGAAATATTTTTATTACAATTTCTAACTAATTTTGAATAGACAAGCAAACTTCTAGAAACAGAAGTTTTCAGCAAAATTCGAAGTATAAAAAAATGAAGCTATCTCGAAAAAAAATGAATTATATTAAAGAAAGCCAAATGTTCTCATAGGAAGTCAAATTTTAAGAAAATATATTACTTTGAGAACATTTTGAAATTTAAAGAACAAGATATATTTGTAATTTCTAGAAAAATCATAAAACGAAAGAAAAACCAAATTTTAAAACCATCGAAAACCTAAAAATAGTCAAATTTTTCCAAAGAAAAAAGCTAGGTTTTGAGAATAAAGTAAAACGAATAAAGCAAAATTAAAAATTAATTGTAGAAAAAATTAAATTGTAAGATAATTAGTAAAATAATTTCGAAAGTAAAGAAAATGTTAAAAAAACTCCAAATTTAGAGAAATGTGTCAAACTTTAAAAAAGTTAAAATTTCCCAAAAAATGCCAAATCTGAAGAATAAAAGTCAAACTTTCCACACAAAATGAATTCCAACGAAAAAAATTGAAATTTGTAGAAACATAACTAAATGTCCAAAAGTCAAAATTTCGAAAAATAGCAAATTTTGAGAAACGAGTCGAATTTTCTAAAAATTAAAACATTTGCAGTAAAAGCTAATATTTGTCGACGACATTTCTAGAAAAAATGCAGCAATTTAGAAAAAAATCGAAAAGTGCTAATTTTGAAAAAAGTCAAATTTTATCAAATACATTTTAATTTCAAAAAAAAAAGGGAAACATTCTAAGATGAAAGTCTAATTATAAACAAAAATTAATAAAAAGTCGATTTTTGCGAAGAAAGAAAAGAGACAGGTTTTAGAAAAATTAAAGAGTTCCTAAATAAACTGAAATTTTGAGCAGAAAGTCTAATTTTAAGAATGAAATCGATATTTTGAAAAAAAAACAAATATAGAGAAGAGCAAAAATAGTCGACATTTCGAGAAAACGGCGGATTTTTACAACAAAGTCGAAATTTTTAGATAAAAAAGTCTTCTCGGCCGAATACAAGTTTTTTGCGTGACTGCATAAGGCAGAGGGGCGACAATTACCCCTCCCTGCCATATAATGACTACGCCTATGTACTAAGAACATCCCTTTAGTTCGACTAGTATGAAACTTATACATATAAGTGTTTATAGACTCCCGCTAAAGTTTCGCCCCTTAAAGTTGTCCGCTCGTTAAAGTTGACAAGATACGATTGCTAAATTTGCCCCTCTCTAATTTTCGAACGACGAATTAGACTTCCGAGTTTTAGCGCCACTTTTGAATAACCCACTCAACCGCACAAGGAGCAATACAACATATACATTTTTCGACAATGGTAGGGATGGAGGGGAGTAGCAACTTTAACGGTCGATCCAGTCCGGTGAGCGCAACTTTAGCGGGAGTCTACTGTATGATGCATGGAAGTATATCTGACCCAAAGATCTCTTTAATTTTGGTCGATTTTGACCCGCGGTCAAAAAAGGTTGCCGACCCTCGATCTAGACTAATATTATAAAGAGAGAATTTCTGATCAACTGAAAAACTTTTAAATTTTGTTTTATAAGCTAAAAATAAAGTTTTCGAACGCAATTTTGGCTCCATAAGACAAAATTTCGAAAGGTGCAAAGGCTGAGAAAAAAAAAAGAAAATTCAAAAACTTCGAGAAAGTTAAAATTTTGAATAAAAAGTAAGATTAAAAAAATGGCTATTTTAAAAAAGTAAAAAATTATGAAACCAAGACAAAACTTTAAAAAGGGTTCAAACTTAAAAAAACAGAAATATTAAAATCTTCTTTAGAAATATAGAACAAAAATCGAAATTTGGAAAATAAGACATAACTTTTAGAAAAGTCTAAACTTTCAGAACCGATCAAAAATTTGAAAAATGGTAAGAATTTTTGATAAATGTGAAAATTACGAAAGAGAACAAAATATTCGAATTGGACATTTTGAAAAAATAAAAAATTACAAAAAACTTACCAAGAAAAATATTTCAAAATTTTGAGAAAAATATGACACTGCAGAAAAATCGAAATTTTAAAAAAACTAATAAAAAATTGTTGAGAAAAAGACATAATTCTAAAGAATTATTTGAAAGATACATACGTACTTAATTTTAATAAAATCCATAAAAAGTAAATATTTTAATAAGGTCAAAAGGTTCCAAAAAAATCAAAATTTCCAAGTAAAGTAAAAAATGAGAGAACAAATGAAATTCTTGAAAATCAACCGAAATTTAGAAAAAAAAGTGGAAATTACTAAAAAAAAGATCGCGAAAATTTAACAAGTCGAGATTTTACGATAAAATCAAAAATTCCAGGACAGAGGAAATTCCTTCAAAAAGTAAAGTATGAAAATAAAATTGTGAAGAAAATTTGAAATGTTCAAAAAAACTCAAAATGCTGAAAATGAAAATTGAAATAAAAAGTAAACATCTTTATTACCTTTTTTTTTTCAAATTCAAAGCCATAATTTGAGGAAAAAGGACAACTTTGAATTTGCCTCAGAGAGGTCATAATTTCTACATAGACTTCGATATTGTGTATTATACGATGTTACAAAAATTAAATATTTTATTCGAAATCTTGAAATAATTGCCTCATATGTGTTGACAGTTCTGCGTTAAACTTACACTTAACTTTTAATCAATTATTTAACTCATAATCGAAGATTGTTTTGTTTGTTTTAAAGAAAAAACTTTTATGGGGCAGCATTTCGAATAGTTGCATCATATTCCTTACCGCATGGCCCTGCTTAAGAACTTTTCTTTATCATATTTAACAATTAGACAGTGTATTTCAGAATTTAAAAAAGGTCTCACTCACGATGACCCACGATCAGACCTCCTTTTGGGATTACAACCGTTGAAATGATCCAGAAAATTTACAAAATCATAGTAAAAAACCGCAGATTGAAGGTGAGTGAGATAGTCGAGACTACTGAGATACCAACTAAACGTTTACGTTATATTTTACAACATATACTTGCATGGAGAAAGTTTCCCTTTTCAACCAAGAATTTATTTGATCCTGTAAAGTGTTAGTCACCTCTTCAACATTTGTTAGGAAACGTTTTTTTGATGTAGGTTTTGTTAGTATATTGGACCATTCTACTTAACATTTTTTCCAAAATTTGAACATTTCTAACTGTAAGTTTGCAAATTTTACAGATTATTTTTCAAATTTCTACCTCAATCTGGAAATTTAGAATTTCTGAAAATTATGCTTTTTTGTTGAGATTTTAATTTTCCCTTCTAAATTTCAAGTTTAAAGTGGGATTTTAGATCGAAAAAAATCGAATATTCTAAGTCGAAAGTTTAAAATTTGTAGAAAAAATTAAAGATTTAGCGATCAAATAATAAAATTAGTTTTAACTTTTGTATGTATACTTATTTAACATTGTAACTTTTTCTTCTGTTGTAGTAATTAAAAAAAAATATTATAAAGATTTCGAGTTCAAACTCAATATTTTGAGAAATTTTGAATCAGAATTCAAAAAAAATCTTACGGGAAATAAATTGCCAAAATGTATGTTTTAATCAAAAAAAGTCAATGTAAAACTCCAAGATTAGAAATTAGCCTGCAACTTCAAAATTTAAAAAAAAAAATCACAATCTTGAGAAAATTTTTGTTAATTAATCGGAATTTAAAGCACATTTTTCATATAATTTTTGATATGATTTTCATAATTTTCACTTTTCTTTGTTAATTGCAAAATTGTTTTTTAAAATTTTGATTATAAATAAGAAATCTCAAATATTTTTTTGTTAAATTCGTTCTCTTCCTCTTTTTATAAATAGACATCTATATTACAATAATTATTTTAAGAGTAGTAATTTTACACTAAAATTTCAAATAACCAAGTAATAAAGGTATCTCCATTAAAGCTGTAAATGAAAACTTTCATATTATGTACCTAAACTATTAACTGTTTTAAATATTAGTAATTTAACTTCATATATTTTTGCAACTCTTCCATAATTAAACGTTTCGCAACGTTACTGATAGAAAACATATAGAAGCTACATATTTTTATCCTGTCTGTGTCTTCAAATCTCCTCGTGGGGCCAGAAATTCTTTCCTTTTATCCCTCCATGTCTCTATTCTCTTTATGTTGTTATTTATTCTTATTCATTCTCATGTGTTTTGCAGGTTTTACATGTCTGACTTTTATGTGATGCAGATTTTATATGCCTGCTTGTGATCTGTCAACATATTTTTCACATGTGTGGGGCGTCTTGTTCTTCTTTCGCCTACTAGTCATTTGACCAAGCCCCCGGGAAAACCACACAACAAGCCGTGATTAGTGGACTGATTTTTTAGCTCGAAATGTCCTCTTGATTTATTCGACTATCTTCAGAAGTTTCTGCATCTTTTCTATGAAGCTATTAACTTCATTTAGTTATGCTCGTACGCTGTTGAATTGCATTGCCAACGCTTACTTTTGCCTTTCTTAATGTCGCTTGTTTCTTGCTTCTTTTCGCTGTCTTTCTCTTTCGCTATCTGAGCCTTACCTTTGCTTGAGTAAGTACCTAATTCGCTCAATTCGCTTTTGTTCTTCGGTAATGCGGAACAACTCGCTGGGTGAGCCCCTTCTCAGTTTGTGCATTTCGCTGCCTATGATTTCGGGTGTTCACAATTCCTCGTTGCGTATTTTTCCCGGCATTTGACACAGCTTCGGCCCAATTCTTCTGCGTGTATCCGAACCCTTAGCAGTTGAAGCACTGCCCGATGCCCTTTCTTTGCCTGAGGACCTCTAATACTATTTTTAGGCCACAGAAAGCTTTCAGGTTCTAGATCTTCTTCTCATATCATTTAATTCAACAAATACGAGTGACATAATTGTCATGTCCTTGATTCTTTTGTGCATACTACCTTAGCTGGATGAAATTCTTTAACCTTCAAATCGAGTTCGACTTTTAAAGAGATGGTACTATATTGAGATTGCTTTCCTCTGAAAGGGAGTACGTGTGGTACGGTATCTTCTCCTTGTTAAGCACCTCAACTAAGGCTTCGTGATCTTATGGATAAGTAGAGTAGATTTTTATTTCTGCCTTTGTGTATTCAGTCTTATTGTTCTACATTAATTTCTCTATATCCGTCGAATTTTCTTGTTTCCCTCTCTTCTCCTCTTGAATTTTTCCGTTGCGTTTGCTCGGCTTTATCTCGATTGACGTTATTTTGAAAGGTCCAATCTTGTTCCGCTTTATGCGCTTAGGCTGCTTTTCTTTGTTTTATATTTTCTTCTCCATCTACTGTGTTTTTATTGTTAAGCTCTCCGAGTTAGCGATAGAATCTTCTTCAACTTCTTTTTTCTCCGGTGGAGTTTTAGATTCGCTTTCCCTCTTCGTGTTATCTAAACTTTCTACACTTTGTGTATCGCGCAAATTGCACTTTTTTCTTTGATCGCCTGGCTTATTTTAGTACCATAAGCTTCTGCTGCAATGCTATTGGCGGGTTTATAATGTCTTCTAATTTTGGGCTTGCTGCCTTTTGTTCGTTATTATAGATCTTCAACTTTCTCTTCTTCATTTTCGTAAAACAATCCCGCTGGAGAACAAACCTCTCTGTTCTCGCACGGACATTTCAATCGCACTGCAGTGGCACTAACGAACCTCAAACCTAAACACACCAACTAACCAACAACACATATTTTTAATATTTCAGACATTATTTAAACTTGAGCAAATTTTGATCATGGATAATTTATTATGACATAATATGAGTTTCGTTTTGAATTTTTATAGTCATGGTTTTTTTTTTGGACTGTGCGAAGTACGCATTATATGTATTGAGTTAAATGTGT
This sequence comes from Dastarcus helophoroides, assembly GCA_028583605.1. NCBI lineage: Eukaryota > Metazoa > Arthropoda > Insecta > Coleoptera > Bothrideridae > Dastarcus > Dastarcus helophoroides. The sequence goes on from CM053329.1 coordinate 2,459,676, forward strand.
AACTTGGAAAAAACTGAATTATAACCGTGTATGCAGCGAATCGATACAAACTAATTACAATCGTAACTTTATCCCCTGATTAAACCGCTAAATAGTTTTACTATTTGTTCTACAATTCAAGAATCTTCTTAGATTTAACTCGAAACAGTTGGAATCCAGCAAGTAATCTACTTACAGTATCTCCAAGTCCTTGAAACTTCTTAATGCCTGATCGTCAATGCAAGTCAATCGATTATTGTCAAGTTGTCTGGAACAAACGGCGATTGTAAGATAGATAGCAAAACAGTAGCATTGCATTCTTTGTAAATAATAATGACGCCAGTTAGAGCAGTTTTAAAATTTATGAGTACAACGAAACCTGTAGTAATCAATCAATATAAATTCTAATTGCTGCCATTTGTTTAATGAGATGTTCTTTGTTTTTAAAGTGACTACAATATAACCTGGAATTATGTAAATCTTTAATGCCCAGAATAAAGTTTCATTCATTGCAAATAGGGTAATTGTTACTATTTAACCATGTGATTAATGGATACAATTATATGCAGGATTTTAACTAATCTTTTAATCTTAATTAATTTTTTTTGTATCTTCTTTGCAATGTTACATTAATTTCGCTGTTTGAGACTTTCCTGTAGAAATTGCCATTCTTTAATAAACCATAAAAATCTAGATTTGTGAAAAAAGCAACAGGCTAACAAAATATTAACTAAAATGAGGCACTAAAATAAAATGAAGGTTTTTGATGTTTAAAATGATTTTTTTGTTAAGTTAACCGATATGTATCGTTCTTAGAACCATAGACTAACGGAATAATTAAAACATAATAATATTTTAATACGGTTTTCATTGGATCGCTTTATCACCTTTATATTTTAAAATACAGAGTTGTCCACTTATAATAACGAACTCGGTTATTACGAACTTTCGCTCATAACGAATTAACCCTCGAAGGTACGTTCTATTAAATGTGATAATTTTTTCGCATATGAATCCATTTATAATAAACTTTTTAATATATATGAACCTTAATTTTTGGAATAATCCTCAAAATTTTTGTCTAAAAATTGTTCGACCTCTTTGTGGAGCAATAGAATTTAATCTGGATCGAAAATTTAGTTTTCTTATACTCTCACTAGTAAAAAAGAATGACTTGGTGAGAAGATTGCAACGAAATGCGAAATTTGTTGTGCAAAAATTGTTTTTAAATTGTATTTTCCTGCAAGTTGAAAATAATTTTGGCACAGATGGTAACCTGCCATTTATCGAGTGGATAAAGAATATTCAACATAAAGATAATAACAACATTCGAGAGAATCTCTATTTTATGAATGAACGAAACAAATTAATTTTTTTTAATACTTTTTAGGTTCTGCTGTTAGTGTTCATATATTACAAAACATAGTTACGTACTTAAGATATGTATTCAAATACACATTTATTTATATATTAACAAAACAAAAGGATTTCCATTGACATTAATTGTAGAGTGGAAATACCAAAGAGGGTAAGTGCCAAAAAATGCGGTTTTTCAGTTTTTACCTTAAATAGGCACTAAATGTCGTCGCCAATATCCCAACAAATGCTCCAAGGGCTAATTCTTATTGTTTGGCTGCTAACTGTAATTAATTGATTAACTTAATAAGTAATATATGGTAACAAAACGTTTTTCCCTAATAACTCCAAACTTCTTATTTGGTACTTAGCCCCTTTGATATTTTCACTCTACAATTAACATTTATCGTTTATTACGACCTTCGCTTACATAGCAAACTGATTTCATTGGTCCCTTGAAATTCGTTATAAGCGAACATCAGACATCACTCCGTATCTAATTCTAAATAAGTAATTGAAATTGTTAATTATTATTTTAGTAATAAATTTTTATACCAGCATTGAATTGATGATGAATTGATTCAACATTAAGATCACTATATAAAATATCAAGTACTTACAGATTCTTTATCGCTAGGATTCCTCGCAAAGTTTTCTTTCCTATAACCGTTATTAAGTTATGGCTGAGGTCCCTGGAAAACAAGAATATGATGTGATTAATGATGTAAATTTAAAACTATCGATTTTTTATTTAGATAAATATTGGCTCTAGATAGAAGACTTCCTTGACAATAATTAATCAAGTATTGCATTATGCATGAGTCACTCGGCTTCTAATTAATGCTGACCGCAACATGCAATTATTGATGATTTGTAGGTACATATGTATATTTTTGTAAACTATACAAATAGAAAGACAACCTTATTGCGGAAAAACTGTCCTCTAACAATAATATATATTTTTAGGCCTACCTACCACTTGAGGTTGCATGTAAAATCGACTTTAACAAATCGACAAATATGTTAGAATATTTATCAGATTATATTAAGGCTCCATCTAGCTATAAACATTGAAACATTTATTTGCCAGGCAGAGATAACAAATGTACTAATTTATGATTACAAACTACATCTGATAAATATTTCAATCTATTTGCGCATTGAAATTCACTCAAATTCAATAACTACAATTCCTGGATTAAGGGGGAATTTTGGATTGGGGTTAATGTGTACTAAAGGTAAAATATGGAAAAACGATTCTTTAAGCATATTGTTTACGATTTTTTTAAGCATAAAATAAGGAAAAAATGTTTGTAGAGAAATGATACACTGCGTTTCACTAACAGGTAGGATATCTCTATCTATATCTTTCCTACTTTTGCAATATTGTCAAACTGCTTCAAGTCTACAACTTAAAAATACTTTCCATTATAGAGAGTGTTCCGTATTCCCCGGGCAGATAGTCACTTTACAACTTATTAATATTTTTGTATAAAATTTTCGGACAAAAGTTTCTCAGCTTTTTCAAAATTCAAACCATTCGGTAAGTCATATGTTACGCATTTTTATACAGGGTGAGTGAGAAAGAATGGGCCAGCGCTAAACTAGAAATATTAGACACCATTGAGCTAAACATGCCTTATAACAATGTCTCTGATTTAAGAAATACAGTGTGTTCAAAATTTAAATTTATCCTGAAATTTCTCAATAATTGAGAAAGCATGGTAGTTTTTTTGGTGGGATAATTACAGATTTTAAGCTTATTTTACATTTTTCACATTATTATTTTTTAAATTAAAAAATGTTTTTTTATCCGTTGAGTTTCGCTTAAAACAAATAAAGAATTCAAAAGAAGGATAGCTTCTTTAAAGAAAGGGTTACTCTTGTTTAGATTGTTTGAATTTACCGGTTTTTAAGATATTTGTATTTAAAACGTTCAATGTATATGGTTATGCTTTTTATTCTTAAAATATGCAAACATACGGAGAAGCAATCACAGCAAAAATAAACAGCAATAACAATTGTTTGTAACAGTGACAAAGAAACTTTAAATCAAAGGTTGGAAGTGTCCGCCTCAATCCATATAAAATTACACATTCTTAAATGTTGACAACAAAATTTTTCTATTATTTTTGAATGTTTTAGACTCCTGAGAAGAATTAAATTCTTTCAGATAAACTAAAACTTTCGAATTTGAAGAAATATAGCAATGTCAGCGCCTGAAAAAATCATAGTAAAATACAACTGAAACTTTTAAATGCAAGTAACTTAAAAACCGATAGATTTATGCAACCTTAACAAAATCACCTTTTCTCTCTAGAACGTTTTTTTAGATTTTCGGCTTGACTTGAGCATGGTTTAACAGGAAAAAAAAATATGTTTTAATTTACATAAATAGTACGGTGAAACTAGTTCCCTCTAGGAGAAAGGTCAAAATAAGTTTAAATATGTTTTAAATATGTATCTCTTAAACTAGTGACATTGGTATAAGGCATGAGCTCGACCGAGATCTTGGGGTCTAGTAGCTTCAGTTTAGTGTTGGCCCATTTTTTCTGACTCACTTTGTAGATATTTCATTTAAATTTAGTGTGAATAGATTTCTAAGTATGCATTATTGGAATATGATAAACATTTCATTTAAAAATATACAAAGTGATAATGCGATATAAAAAAATATATATTTTTTGTTAAATCCACTGTCTTTCTAGAAATAGACATTTATGACTAAAATAATATTTAATTATATCGCAATAATTATTTTGAAAGGGGTAGTGTTTTTGCAATAAAATATCAAAACGTTTCAGTTTCAAATAACCAAGAGATAAAGGTAGCTCCATGAAAGATTTTTATAGAAAAACTTTCATATTATACCTGGGATTAGGAATGTGACGAATGTTGATTTTCCCACATTCGCGAATGCCAATGCGAATGCGAATATTCATTTTCAACATTCGCGAATGCGAATCCGAATATTGGCTTTTTCATGTCACTTACAAAATTTTGTGAGAAAAATCGCAATTTCCACACAATTTCCATAAATGGAATTTAAAGAAAAAAACGAGTTTATAAAAATATTTCTCTTACACTTATTATTTTCATTTAAACTTTGACAATCTTGAAATTTACAAGAAATATTTTTCACTAAATTTCGTAAAACTTCTATTCTCAAAAGTGTTATGTTTTCAGCAAAGTTTTAATCCAATTCTAAAAAAATAAAAGAATTTGGAAAAAAATTGGATAAAAAGCTCAATTTTAAGGAAAAAATTCTTGAAACATAAAACGTTTAGTCGAAACTTCAAGAATAGAACAAATTTTGAGAAACATGTTGAAATTTCCGGGCAGTCAAAATGATGTTAGAAAATATTCGCTATTGAAATAATAGTCAAAATTTTGAGAAACAAGTTGGAATTTAAGTTTTCTGGAATCCTTGTCTTTTTACAAAAATTCAACATTTTCAAAATATATTTTTCAAGTAAGTATTATTCTAAATTGTTTACTTTTTTATCAAAAAATCCCTTAAATTTCGAGAAAAAGGCGAAGTTTGATAAAAAGTCGAAATTTGTAGAAAGATGATTTAAAAAAAAAATTGAAATTTTCAAAGAAAGTCAAATTTTGAGAAATGACGAAATATTGAAGAAAAAAAAAACGACGAATTTTGAGAAAGTCAAATTTGGGTAAAAGTTCTATAACTTGAAAAAAAATTCGAAATTTTAAAGAAAAAGAGAAACTTTGTAAAAAAGCTGAATTTAAAAAAAAAGTCTAAATTTCAAGGGACTGACTAATTTTCAGGAACAAATGAAAATTTTTGGAAAAGGGTCTCGCAGTTGAGGATATAAATGTTCTGATGGTTGTAATGAACCAGGGGAGAGCAAGCGCCCTAGTGCTCTATTCTAGTTAATAGGAAAATAAAAAAAATAAAAAAAAGAGAAGAAAGAAAGAAAAAAGAAGGGGCATTAAAAATACTTTTTATTAGGTGGAATGGGATAATTATCCAATTGCGGTAATTACCGCAATAGTTGTTAGGTACGCTACCAATGGACCTTCAAACTCATGATATAGATACCTTAAGGGTCCATGAACCCCAGTTTAAGAAACCCTACCTTAGCAGTTGCATTATTATTCCATAAATAATTTCCCATTTTATTGCCAAATACATTCGCAATATATTCGCATAATTTCTTGCGAATGCGAATGCGAATATTAAAAAAATGCGAATATTCCTGAAAGCCAATATTCGCGAATGCGAATGCGAATATTCGTTAGATCACTACCTGGGTTATTAGACATATCGAATATTTCGAATTTAGACATGGCAGTTAATAGAAGTGAGTCAAAAACTATAAAATTTAGGAATAGTGTTTGTTATCTAAAGTTGCCTGCAAGCAGAATCTAGAAACACATAAAAGTAAAAATATACCGAGTGTTCTATTTAAAATAACAAAGTTGATGTCTACTTTCCGTATAACTGGAAGGAAGTACTAAAAATATGGCCTCATTGACTTGACTATAGTAGCGATTACCGGTGGGACAGACTGCATATTATTTTAAAGGTCTGTCGAAAAAATATTTCAAGGTGAAAAATGTTATTTTTTTAATTTAATTTTTTCCACCTTTCACAAACACGATAGGTGTCAGACTTATCATCATCTCTATCAGGAAAACATTTCTTCCTACTGAAATGCAAGATTAACATTAAAAGCTGATTCTAATTAAAAAAAGAAAATACACAATAATGAATTATATAACCTTGGGTTAATTTATGAACTAAATGATTTTTAACGATATATTAATTAAAACTAGAATAGCAAACAGGTTTTGTCTAATATTGTTGAAAGTTAACATTTATTTCAGATGTAAAACAGACAATTAAAAATTGGCCTAATTGTACATATCTGATAAAGGAACTTCCTCTGTTTACAAAGGATCTTTTCATTTTTAAGTCATAAATAAATCTCCGTCATAAAGTGTGAATATGTCCCTTTTGTTAGCTGATAATATTTATAGTATAAATTTCGTCGCATGCATTCACACCTAGACTTCACAACAAACTGTATGATTGATGCTACTTACAGGCGAAATAAATTAGGCATCCTAGAGAATAAATTGTCCGGTATATGTCGTATACTGTTTCCATTGAGCCGCCTGTAAAAAAGCAGCGAGTTAAGTTTTAACAGAGATGATGGTCATTATTCACTGTTACTTACAGCCTCTCTAAGTTTATGAGTTCCTGAAAAGCTTCTCGCTCTATCGTGTGAATTTGGTTTTCTGTTAGCTGCCTGTAAAAATTAACTTAAGTTCTAACGCATAAGTACATTTAGCGAAAAATAGGTTGCTAATATAATTTGCATACTTCTTAACAATTATTTTTGTAACAGAAATGTTAGCCTAAATAAGAATTTATTTTTGGAATGTTAGTACTTGGTAATAATATGTAACAGTTTACTGGAAGTCTTCCTAAAAAATATTGCTAATGGCAAATACTTACAATATTCGAAGTTTTCCCAAATCTTGAAAATCCGAGTCAAATATCACCGTGATGTTGTTTCCTTGGAGGTCTCTGAAACAAGAAAATTCATTGTCAAGATTTGTATTGTAGACATTTTAGAGTGTCCTAAAGTTAAAAGGTAATGAAAAAAGTACCATAAGGTTAACAAGGTCATTGTTTTAACTTTGAAGATAATACGTTTATACCACTTTTACAGAGTTTTTCAACAGGTAACAAATAATCAAAGGGTATTTGTTTCATTGTCTGGGGTTTTTTTCAAACTTAAAATAATCCTATAGTAAAATATGTATACGTAATATGCAATAGTAATTTTTTTCGAACAATTTTGCAGTTTGCAATTTTACTTTTAGATTATTTGTATAGGGTCGTTTGGCTTCTTAGGACCTTAATCTAAATTATTTCAATGTCTCACGGGCTTTTCATTAAATCTAATTGTAGCTAAGCTGCCAGTTTCAGGAGGTGTTATTTCCATTCTTCCAAAATGTTTTATTCTGCCCCGAACCAGCGAGGGGCAGCTGCAAAATATGTACTCTGCTGTTTCGTCTGAGACATGACGGAACCTATATAGACCATTGTCTGTTTTACCTATTGTCTTGAGGTGGTATCCCAAGAAAACCAGTAATGAGACCCAAATTGTTCTTGGGTAGATCGATAAGCTTTCTTGCCTTGTCTGGCGAATAATTGATTAGAAATCTTTTCGCTTGTCTTTGGCCTAGAGTATTTGTCTAGAGGGGTTCATTTGTTCCTTTTTCCAATTGTGGAGTTTCGTTGAGACATGGCTTCTAGTAATACCAAAAAATGGTTCGGGTCCACAAAATGGTGTTATGACTTCTCTTTTCGCAAGGCTATCAACTATCTCATTTCCTTCTACTCCCTCGGGGCCTGGCATCCACATTGAGGTCAATTTATTGCCTATTGCCAGTTGATTTAGGTATTGTCTACTCTCCCAGACAATCTTATAGTCAAAGGCGTAGGGCTTGAAAGCTTTAAGTGCGGCCTGGCTGTCTGACAATATAAATATTTTAGTTCCTTTAATGCGTCTCTTAAGACATCTCGAGTGCACATATTTATGGCACGTACTTCGGCCTGAAAGATGGCGGGGCTATTGCCCAGGGACTGTGATGCCCTACAATTAGGGCCATATATTCCAATACCATCGTGGAGCTATTTGTTTACCAGATAAAGGTTCCATTTTTTTGTTTTGATATGACGAACGAGTTTTCCTGGCGGCTAGAAATAATCATTTCTTATGAAATGCCGAAATCATATTTAATACTAATATAGCTATTTGGTAGTATTAGGATATGTGTCTGGACAAACTCCATAATTTTGTGCTGTTCTGTAAGGTCCCTTGCTGGTATTTTTTCTGTCTGATAGATCCATAAAGCACAGCTGGTCGCTTCCCTCTTTGCACAGGGGAAGGTCCAGGATGACCTCTGCTATCGTAGGGCTGGTGCAAAGCCCCTTTTAAACTCAGACAGGCCAGCCATTGCACCTTCTGCAACTTGCTTTGGGCCAGTTATTCTTCAGTTTTTGGTCACTGTATGAAGGAGGAATATGTAACGGTGGGTTTTGCTAGCGTTAACATTTTCGGCTTTAATTCCCGTGACTTACCGATTAAGCATGTCCAAAATGTGCTATAGCTTTGTTGGTCGTCGCTTTAAGATGTATGCTCCAAAAAAGTCTGAAATTAAGATGGACTTCTAGATATTTTACCTCATCCCAAAGAGTAAGTTCTTTTTTATTAAAAAAGAGACCTCTTAGATTTAGCTTTTTTCTTTTCGTAAAAGAGATGGTTTTATTTTCTTCTTGTTGAATCTTAGTCCTTCCTTTTGACAGTATTTATGAAATTTTGTATTAGGTTATGTAGTATACCTTCATGCAAGTTTCTTCTTGGGGGCAACCCATGTCTGCAGTATTACTTAGCCACGCCCAATTCTCCCAAGTAAAAGTGTTACATAGCATGCCTTATGTCATGTATTTATTGAAAGCAAAACCTGAGGTGCTTCTTACATCCTCCATGTGATAATTAGAGATAATTTACAGCAGTTTTTACAAATGAAGTTACTATTTGAAGCTAGAATATTTCGCGGTAAACCTAGACATTCTAAAAGTCAGGAATGTGGCAGAAGGGTCAACCTGGTTATAAGGGATATTTTGGTTTCTTGATTGGGCTGTCGGACTGCCATTTTTCAATTGAAAAAAGGAATGGATCTTTCCATAGAGGTATAAACATAAATCCATATGAGGCGAAATTTGGAATTCCTGTACTAAATAGCTTATTGAATTTAGACATACCTCATAAGATTCTTCAGAACATTACCAAAGAAGAAGAGTTTGATAATGTATCAAACGATCATTCAAATGTGGACTCGGATATACATATGAAATCATATTAAATCTTATTTAAATAAACAAACTTCTTTTTAATTTTAAATGGAAGGTTAATAATTAGATACAGAAGAAACGCTATTTTTTCTGGTATAAATTTTAAAATTTCACAACGGTTTGTGTATTTTTTTTCTCTCAATTTATAGTTTCGAGCAAAATATCACTAACACGTCTTTCTTTACACCTTAATACTTTTTGCACACCTGAAAATTTATGGATCATTTGTCATTTGCATTCACCAACAACAAATCATACAGGCATGTCAAACATCATGCTGCACTATACTATACACACAATTCACCTTTTTTATAATGTTGCAAAGTTCTGTCGAACTTTGGTTGTTTCATGATTGCACAATCCTAGGTTTGGCTGTTTTGAGGTGGGCAAAGCCCGAAGTAGAATTGAACTTTGGGTTTTGGTCGTTTTAAAATTACCAATTCTAGAATTTCGCGCAAAAAAATTGACCATTAGGCATTTCCGAACTTTGCACCCAACCTATCTAACATTAAGATCTATATTTATATGTAGAAATGTTTTGCATAGAGGAAATCCACAACAAGGAGGAAATTTAAATATGGACACTCTTGACAATCTATATTATAAAAACGTAATGCAACATCTGTACTCTATAACTAGAGTGTTAAGTTACGTTTTGTCAATAGCATTTACAACAAGGCATTTTTTGGCAAACTGGTCATCAGATCCGACGAATAATATTTACTAAATGCGGGAATTTCCAATCCGAGGTAAATTTTCTAAAATGCACTTTTGGAGGCTTCGGAGTTCGGCATCTCGCATTATTTTAGGGTTATTTTATAAAATGCAAACCAAAAACATGGGAATTGAGGGATCCCATGAGTTTAACATCGAAATCTTTCATTTGGTTAACAATAGAGCACTAAAGAGACCATCGCGACACCATCTTTAGTAATAATTCACTCATTAAAAGTGCTGAAAATGGGATGCCCTGTAGGATAAATCTTTTTTTATTATTTTTTTCTAAAAATTCTGTTTTGTACTACGTTCTCTCAATAAAAATAGCTGTGTTGTAATGCAAAATGTAACATCCGCAATATGTATACAAATCTTTAATAACAAGTGAAAAAGTCTAATACCATTGTAATATTATCACATTGTTGAAATCACTCAAGTTACTTAATTTTTTCACAGGCGCCAGAACAGGATATACGAATTCCTCAGCAGATTTATCACGTGACAACCCTTGAGCATTTATTCAATTACACGGATGAAAAGGAATAATCAAATAAAAGTGAAGATAAAGGGCATGGAATAGATTAGGGCTGCTACTGAGTCTGCATACAAACTAAGGTGGCAAATGCAAAGTGACATCCTCGTTTAATGCACATTGCAACCTATTGTTACACAAAAACAACTCGACGTGCACTCCATACTCAAATATTTACACTTCCCCGGCTTAATATTGCTACGGAAAATTTAATTAAAAGGGGTAGTTCTATTTGCATTTTGTTTAAAATAACATCTGGTTGCATTCCCTGATAGTGTGATTGCTGAGATGGTTGAGATGACTAAATATGAATGAGAGTCATAAGATGCAGTTATTATTAAAGGTCAATATGTACTGTACAAACTGTACATGCATATTAGTGGCGTTGATTATATGTAAAGCTTTTTTTATAAAAATATGCAGCTTTAAAAAAATATAGGTATGCGCCGAAATAACACTATTATTGAACATGTCGCAGGCAAATAGTAAAATCCGGCAGATAAATTCCCTGAATAAAAATAATGTTATTCTTCATTATTTTACTATACCTGTGCAATTTAATCTCCAAAATAATATGCGAAATTTTTCTTTAATATGGTCAATGTCTTGAAGTCAAATATCATAAATAAATATAAGAGTTAGCCCTGTTAGTGTCATAAAATTAAAAGTTAATTGTGAATAAAAACAATAAAAACCAACTAAATTATTAAGTAAAAACTCGATAAAATATTTTTAAATTGCAATTAAACATCCTCATTATAAACCAATATTAAACTCAGAAGTAATAAATGACCAAACTTCTTCATCTCAAGCTGTTTCCATAAAAAGTTCGTTAACCTCGATATCGTAAAAATTCGCAGAAGGCGGGGTAAAAAAGAAAAAGTGCTGTTAATGCCATCGGTTCATCGCTTTCTTGCATCAAATATTAATTTCATATTGAGAAGTTCTTAAACATTAATAATGCCATTCGATAAGTATCTGAAGACGTTACGTATTATACATTTTCCAGAGTTAAAGTTTCAATTTAATAATGGAATCATTTTGTACGTGTAACTTTCAGATTCAAGTTTAGTATTTATGAATTTAACTAAATTATATGTACGTGGTCATGCTTTTTAGTTAAATAAAATACAAGGTGAGGTATAAATTTGTTGAAATTTAAATAAAATTTCTCGGGGAAAACAATGAGCAGAGGGACAAGCGGCTAGATAATTTCTTAAACATTTAGTCACAATGAACAAATTTACGGGGTGAGACTAAACTAATTTATGACCTACCTCTATTTCACGTAGAAAAAATTTTAGTTAGCAATGACATATCAAATTGTACATAATGTAATCTGCAAATGTGTTTAGATATTTGGAAAAAAGCAAATGGATTTAACATAAGAAAATATTTTATTTAACTTTTTAGTTGGAAAAAAATGCTTATTATATCCTGATTTATATGTGTTTTAAAAAAAAGATACACAAAAATTGCAATTTGTTCTTCGTTCTATTAAGTTACTGGACTTGGGATAGAATAAGTTGGTCCCCTTCAAGATTTTATGTAAGGAAATTATTAATTATTTTTTTATTACAACTATAAAAATCTAATTTTCCAAATCCTTAAGCTACACTGCCTCAAATGTTATTTAATTGAGCAAAGATTTCAACTTTTGGAATGAATAGGTATCTGTCTAGTTTTGACCAGTGGATGTAAATTAATCATAAATTATTTTACCTTCAGCCCAACTTTTGAGAAGCGAATTTGCCAGTGATTATTTCAAGAAAAGATTGGGTGCATTCGCTCCTTAAATATATAATAGGCAGGTTAGAACTCATAGGCTCTTTTCATCTGTTCTGAGTTTTTTTTTGGGGAGATGTTTTGATCCCCATTCTAGAACGATTTCCTGATCACGATTAATCTTTTGTATCTGGTGTTGTTTCAGTCCACGTAAAGCAGCGACATGGTAATTTTTTTACCTGCGATTGGCGATTACTGCATTATCGCACTTTAGGTTGCATACTATTGTTGCGTGTTCTCGATTCGAAAATCAAAACTTCGTGAATTGTAAACACTTTATTTCAAACTTATTTTGGAACACTACAATTATGATTCACTTAACTGTCAAACTATCTAATTACCTGACTAATCAACTGCCTGACTGAGGAAAAGACGACAGCGTATTTATACTGTCCGGTTTCTAGAACGGAACTCCGTACAGATCGCTCACGAAAACGTTTAAGAGCGCTTATCTGCCGTATGATTCATTCTCGTTTCTTACACTACACAATCACTAATACAAATTTTGTAACTACAGTTTGTTACACTATTTAATGTTCACATTTAGAACTGACCGATAGAGGTGGTGCTCTATCATAATGGCTTCAGTCGCTTATAAACTGACACGATTTTGATTCGATCCAAGTGGAACTAATCTTGTATTCTTAATCCCAAAATTTGGTGAATATGCCAGCCTATCGTCTGAGTATTGTATGCTACTGACAACAAGATAATACTAATATACCAATTACTGTATTATCTGTACCCAAGCCGCCGAAAGGTCGGGGAAAGGGGCAAAATATGTTTGGCATCCTTGCTACATTCAAATTTAGAAATCAATTAATCGTAATAATCATATTGTACAAATAACATATATCAGATAATGTTAGGCAGCTGTATGTGATTGGCTACTTGAAGAAATCTTGCATTGCAGCAAATAGCAGTGGAACCATTTTAAAAGAGATATGCATATGCACAGTTTCATTGTTATCATTTTGGGTGTTCGCGTGAGGGAGCCTTCAAATTTACAGACTTAAAATTATGAATTATTAGGTAATACACAAGCGGATATAAGTCTACATTATTGTCTTTTGATGCAAACACCATGTATCTAATAAAGTATTTGAAGAGTACTACTTTTTATTTATACGGGGATATGAATAATATGGAAAATAAAATGCTTTTTCATCTTTCGCTAAAAACATGTAGTGTTTCTTTAAAAATATATTTAGGCGAGGGCAGTTGCGTCGGAAGATGGTTGGTAGCATAATAGTCAGGCAGATTTACATTCCTTTGCGTATTAAATAACACTTTAAAAGCTCCAAAAATAAACCAGTTCCAACAACTTTTGGAGCGGATAAGTACCTGATATAAAATAAAGTTCCCTGGGCTTCTCCAAAGTTGATTTTCCGTTTGCAGGTCGTCTGGTAGCCTCCGAATTTGTTACTATACATCTTAGTATGTAGAAGGTTGTATTATCGCAGTCCAAGTTCTCTGAGGTGCCGTTCACCAGTTATTTGACTTTATTTTTCTCAATATAAAGCATCAGCATTTTTTCATGTTTTGAGTTTATTATTGGCTCATCTGGGAAATTACGCAAGTAGTAAACAACCAAGTTTTAATAGATTATTAGGTTTAAATCCCTTAATAGGATTTTATGTAAAATTGTTTGTAATCTAGCATGCATAGACAGGATTTGCCCTATTGCGGACAAACACACCGAACATTACCAGAATATTAATATTGCATAACTTTGGCATGTGCATTTACGAATCCCCAACAGTTTTACTGATACGTACATTTAAAATTCATCTGAATTATCGTGTAATACCGAAGCAAATGTTAATGTTCCGAATGTAAAGACGCAAATAATTTCAACGTTCTGCTTTTGAGATTTATTTCTAATTCGAAAATGTCGATTAGATATATTGATTACAGAAAAAAATATTGCTTCACAAATTTTACCAAAAATGTTTTATACTGAAACAAACGATATATTGAATAACATTCATCATCCATGACATTATGATTAGAAATCAAATTCGGTAAATCCCAGTAAAAAAATTTCTCGCAGTAAAAAGGCAATTTATATACAGGCTGTTTTCAAATAAGATCCTAATACTTCAGGAGCATAATCCTTGGGTCATTTTAGGAAAAAAAGTTTATATCAACATAGGTTCGGAATCGCTTTATTTTTAAGATACGGGGTCATAAAAATTGGGAAAAAATTTCATTTTTTTTAAATACTATAAAACCTCTTGAAATTTTTGTTTGAATTTTGTTAGATACTATCTGGGTATAAATAAGTATTGTTTGCAGAAAAAATATTTGTTTTACTTCTATCAGTAGCGTCGGCGCTAAAATACTCTCGAACATTTTAAACGAAATAAAAAAAAAATGGTACTTCACTGATTTTTTCCAAAATAGCTACTAATTTCATAAACATCCTTCAATGTTGGTACTTTTTTCGTACTATGAACGATTTGGGATTAACTTGTCTTTGAACATTTTAGTCAAGAAAAGAAAAAGAAAAAAGAATTAAGCCACTGATTTTTTTTAAAAAATAAATATAGTTTTCAATAAAACATTTTATTCCTCAGTAAAAATTCCCTCTTAACCTTTTTTGTCAGACGAATGGTTTTTGATTGAAAAAATAAAATGCATTTCTTTTCATTTCGATGGGCGCTTGATATCTTTTACTACGAATTTAATGTCTTATTTTAAGGGAACTGGTTACTGTGGCTTCTTTATGAAAATGTATATTAGATAAGTTAGATTTACATGTATTTTGAAAGCAACTATTTTTATAATGAATAAACCCATAGCATGAAATACATAAACTTATGTTTTTTAAAGTTAAATAATTTTTTTATAGGAAAACCTTTTGCCGGACGAAAACAGTTAAGGAAGCATTTCTAACAAGAAATGAAAGTTATTTATGAATATGGTACTTGTTTTGGGAAAAAGCAATGGTGTCACAATTTTTCGTTAAGAATACTCAAGGAATGTTGGCGAGAACGCCCTTGATGCAAGTAGAGCAAATATTTTTCTTGCAGAAAATGCGCTTTTATGTCTAGTTCGTATCTACCAAAATTCAAAAAAATGTTCAGGCGGTTTAAATGATTTTAAGGAAATACCAAATTTTTTCTTAATCAATTCATATGCAGTTACATGGGAATTACAGAAAAACGAAAAAGTATATTTTAAAGAGCTGGTTTGATATATCCAGAGACAAGATAGACTGAACATAACAGGGTAAGAAGTGAAGGCAGTTAGTTGAAAGCCTGGCGAAAGCCTAGCTCGCAAGGCTCTTTTATAATTTGACAGACCTTTGCGAAGATAGCATCCGGTTTTATTTTAGAAAATAGGCGGTAAATATGGGAAAATGTATTTGTGGAACATTGTCGAAACCGTAGTGAACACATTAGTGAAGGAAAATTAAGAATTTCATTCCTTGGATAAAAAAATAAAATATATAAATATTCAACTATCGGCGTGCGCGCGTCAGCGTTTCACTGCAATCATCACGTGTCTACAGGTTTAACAATATTGTACACAGGCGTCGCGTTTCATCTAAATCGTTAAATTTTACTTAATCCGGCCATGTCAAAGAGTAGTGGGATGCAGCGCCCTACGTCTCCGGATTTTACATTCAGCGGTTCACATGTTACGAGATTGAAACATTCAGTCTATTTAGTCTCTGGATATATCATACTGTTAAAAAAAGGTTGGCATAAAAATGATCCAAATTTTTCGAAGATAATGTGGCACCGCGGATTTACAGAAGCTTGCAAGAATTTTGAATGAATGGAATGAAATCACTAAATGAATTTTTGCAGGAATGACCTGGAATGAAAATGATAGCTAAATGCTTAAATCATCCGAAGGTATAAGGGATTATACATCCTTCCTTAAACTAGATAGTGCATATTATTTATTAATAGCTAAAAAAGTATGGACTGCTCTGCTTTGCTTTTACCAGTTTGCTAGGAATATTTCTAGAAAAGTATCATTTTCCCATAGAAATCATGTAATAGCTATTAATGTAACGAAATTATTATGCGATTTATAATAATCGAGGACGTACGAGATTGTTTAATCGATCGCTAATGATCGAGTTGCATTCAAAGCTTTATCGTATCATTAACAACGATGACATAAAAAATCAACAAACTTTTAAAATGAAATTTGAACTTGGAGTATTATGATAGGTAACTAACATATGAAAATTGTATTATGTGCTGCCAAGTTATTATGAAGCTGCTAAATATTATGAGGTTAACAATAACCAATAAAGAGTTAATTTTAAGGATCCTTAATTTTCAATGATACGATAAAGTTTTAAACCAACATTATTTGCAAACTATTTTGTAAAATGCCTTAAAACTTTTTGTTCCAAAATGTCATTAACATCTTTGTATTTTGAGAAAAAGTGCCTTAACGTAAAAACTTATTAGGTTACATAGAATTTGGGGTTGAATGCATTAGGGGGAGCATTTGCCCTATTCATAAGACCCCATCTGCATATGACACATTAACATGTCTGTTATGTATATTAAATGTTACTAAAACATCCCTTGAGAAATCATATTGTAACGAACTGTAGTTGTAAAATTTGGATTAGTATTATTTTATTAATTGTGTAGTGTAAGAAACTCTCTAAAAACATTTGTTAGTGGTGAGAGGCTGCGAGAATGAATCATACGGCAGTTAAGCGTTCTAGATTTTTCCCGCTTGCTCGAGCCCGATCAGTACGGAGATCCGTTCTAGAAACCGGATGGACTCTTGAAGGTCTTCGGGAGCTACAGAACAACGATGCTAATATCGGACCCATATTGGAATGGAAAGAACCTGAAGATAGATCTGAATAGCAAAAGCTCTCAAAAGCCTGTGGGCCCAATGAAAATCCCTCCAGGTAAAGGACGACGTGCTGAAGAGGGATGCGAAAGCGCGGATGGAAAGCGTGTTAACTTGCAGTTGGTGGTACCTCAGGAGAAGATTCCACAGGTTTAGCGGCAGGTGCAGATGGGACCCCTGGTGAACATCTAGGGATGAACAAGACCCTGGAGAAGATTCGGAAACGGTTCTACTGGGTTAACTGCAGGAAGGACGTCAAGAAGTGGTGTCGAACAAGAACCAAAGGGACCCTGAAGTAGTATAATGTGGGAGCTCCATTTCAAAGAATTGCAATCGATGTGGCGGGACAATTTCCAGCATCAGACAATGGAAAAAAGTACATCCTGGTGGCCATAGACTATTTCAGTAAATAACCTGAAGCTTATGACATCCTGGAAGCTACGACAGTTCCAAAGGTTCTTGTGGACAACTTCAATCTGTCCATTTGGTGTTCCCTTGGAACTACACTTGGACCAAGGAAGGAACTTCGAATCGGGGGTCTTCTAAGAGATGTGCGTCTTCTTGGAATAAAGAAAACTCGAACGACATCTTTTCATCCACAATCTGATGGAATGGTGGAAAGATTTAATAGGATCTTGAAGAAAAATCTTTCGAAGGTCGTTTCCAAACATTAGAAAGACTGGAGCCGACAACTAACACTATTTCTAATGGCTTCTCGCGCGGCAACTAATGAAACTACGGGTCAAACTCCGGCAAAGTGATCTTAGGTAGGGAACTGCGTCTTCCGTGTGACTTGGTGTTTGGATCACCAAGGGAGACCTCCAGGAAGACGATAGGTTTCGTAAACAGCTTGAGAAAAGCAATATTGGAGGCACATGCCCTGATGCGGATAAAGTTCAACTTGGCCACGGAGCGGATGACGTGAAGATATGACGTAAACGCCAACCATGGTGGTTTCAGTAAAAGCGAATTGGTGTGGCTCTACAAGCCTTAGCGGAGGAAATGAGTTTCACCAAAGTTTACGCCATCTTGGAAAGGGTCGTAGAAAGTGCTGAAAAGAATCAACGACTTGGTATACAGGATCCAGCGCAGCCCAGGACCAAGATGAAATTGGTACACCTCAAAAGACTGTACAAGTATAGTGGCGAAGTGACTGGGAACTGATCGGGACGATCAGTCTCAAAAAGGAGGCAGTAGTTGTAAAGTTTGCATTAGTAATTGTGTAGTGTAAGAAACTCTCTGGAAACATTTATTAATGGAAAGCAGCCAAGAAAATGAATCATACGGTAGATAAGCGTTCTAGAATTTTCCCGCTTGCTTAAGTCCGATATGTACGGAGATCCATTCTAGAAACAATAAATAAGCGGTCGTCTTTCCCTTAATTCAGTCAAATAGTCAGTTAGATGGTTAGATAGTCAGATAGTTAAGTGAATCATAATTGTTGTGTTCTGAAATAAGTTTGAAATAAATTCAAGGGGTTTTAATTATCGAACCGGTAACGTGCAACAATATTAGCTATTCTTTTCAAGATATTTCTAAATTATGCGTTTAGTAAAAGGTCTATTCTTGAAGTTGGTTGTTTCAGAAATACTCATTCAAAAACTAATTTATTTTCGTTTTTATTTTAGTTACCCTAATTTTTGGATTAAAACTTTGTTCATTAACCACATAAGCTCTGTTTATCATCGAATTGAATCATGTCAAATTGTATAAAACAAGAGATAAAGAGCCTTTAGAAAGGATGACGCCTGCCGCCAGAGGTTTCATATAAATTAAGAATACTAAATCAATTTTTACTTTTGCAGTAAATTTGATGTTTGCATGTAAACAATTAATGCAATCTAAAAATGCGTCTAACTGTCTAAAAAATCTGAGAAAATCAGCTACAGCTATATGTAGATGATGTACTGTAGTACAACATATCTGTCCCAAAAGATTATATTCTTCCACTTATCTTAAATGAAAATATTGTTTTCCGAATTATCCGTAAACATATTTAATAATATTAGTGAATAGATGAAATTAGATTACCCATAGGAAGATCCTCATTTCTAAGGTCGGCAAAATATCGAATTAAAAATAAGAAACGTAATACCTAAGTTTATTTAAATTTGCAGTGATATAGCTTTATCAGATTTGCTTTATCTTTAATATTAACGTGCAGAAAAAATAATCAAAGTAAAAAAAAATTCCAATAAATTAGATAATTTCTAAAACAATATTGGGAATATTATAACATACAAAAGTAAACGCACCTTGTCGTCAACTTTCTCAAAGACTCCGTAAGTTCGAAAATAACTGAAAAACGTGCCAATACGGTCTCTGTAGATTGGCTTTGCCAGCCAAAGTCATCTAAGTGGCAATAATAAAAGAATTTCCA
This sequence comes from Dastarcus helophoroides, assembly GCA_028583605.1. NCBI lineage: Eukaryota > Metazoa > Arthropoda > Insecta > Coleoptera > Bothrideridae > Dastarcus > Dastarcus helophoroides. Next base: position 2,479,155 of record CM053329.1, read on the forward strand.
ATCTGTTGATCTCGGATCAGATAACACCGTTTCTACCAAGGGTTCATCCAATTATATAAGAAATGATTGCGAACATAAAACGCTATGTCCTCCTTCGCGGTTGCTTTCGTTCAAATTAAATCAACGCCCTGTGGTAATTTGCTGTCGCCGCCGTCGTAACAGGTGTTTCAATAACTCACATTGTAATTGCAGCTCATTTATCATCATTATTTGGAAATAGGGAACTTGTTTAAATTGTCTCGGTGAAATACGCTTGGCCGTCTGCCATATCACAGCTAATGAACTAGATAAAATGGTTGTAATATGTTAATCTGTTTGAACTCGGTCTTACGTATTTTATCAGGCGCCGGATTTTAATTTTACCCATTATAAAGTTCTGTTATGACAATTTCCCGATGATGGACTTTCATTGTCTACTACATTTTCAGTAAACGATTAGATATTACGAAGGAACACTATTTCCGTGCTAAATGTCTTTAGGATCATATGGTATTTTACATTAATATACTTCTAGAACTTTTATGAAAGTAGACATACCTTTCCTAACTGTCTTACTCGTGTATTAAGTATTCGGAACAAACGTTTTTTCTGATTTAAAAAAAAATGTTTGAGCTGTTTGTTTGATTTTTCAATAAGCGAAAACTTATTACTTAGATGCAAGTAAAATATTTTAAACCAGTAAAAAAAATTAATAAATTGTTAAACCCTTGTAAGAAGGGTCATTAATGGCACATCTAATTTGCTTTGGTAACAATATTCTTAATGGATATGTTTCTGTCACCTCGTTATTAATTATACAAAAATGCAAGTTACTGTGGTCTGGCTTTTGCATTTTTAAAAGTGCGAGTACGGATCTGCCTTTGTTTACTGGTTCCACAAACGGCCACACCAAGTGTGCGAGAAAATATCCATTATTTCCAGCATTATTGCCTCACTGGGCATGATTCTATTATTTGTCTCTCTTCTGGTCTTTATAACGCTCAGCTGGTTTGCGTTGGATTAATTAAATATGACTGCCGTAAATGTTCGAGCCATTCAAGATTTTATTAGAAATCATATTGAAATGACAGCCTAGGTAGTTGATACAATCTTCTTAACTACCGAGAGCGCTTTAATGGATTCGGGGGAACAGAAGAAAGCTGGGAGCGGTTTTGTTCAAATGTTCAAATAAATTTCTTTGAATCAATTAACATGAAAATGGGCCTAAACATGTTTGGATTAAGTGCAACTTTGAGTTAAATCGGTAATCTAAATATGTTACCTACATATTCTCACGTGTGTTTACAATACGGTGATGTAAATGTTATCGATATTATACAAATTTTATTCTTCTATGATTGACTATTAGCAACATATTTATAGACAATTTGATTGACGATATTATTTGGTTTGAGAACAACTTTTCTATACTGTTCAAAACATAACCGAGCTTTTTTAATTAGGCGGTAATTGATCATCTATTTGTACTGCAAGTGACATAATGGTCCGAGTAATGGACCTTGCACGAATTAGTTACATCTCATTTGGGCTATTAGAGAGTAACAGTAACGTATTTTAGGGTTTGCAGCCATTTCCTCATTGTTCGAATTACGAAAACAACGATGCATCGTGAAATTTTGCACGCAACTGGGAAAATTATTCACAAAACCTTTGAAACAAACTTACACAGTTTGTCAATCAACTGAAGATGAGCCTTAATCAAGAAATCCTTTATTAATGATGATACACACCCCCAGAAAAGTAAAGATCTTGTCCGTGTCAGTAGTAATCTGAAAATCAGAAAGCTTGCAGAAAATTTGCCACATTAAAAGGTCAAGAACTCAAAAGTCAGGACACGATATTATGACAGAAAAATTAAACATCCACGGAGTTTCTGCAAAGTTTGCTCCTTTTTTTATGACCGCTGAAAAGTAAAAAAGATATTGAATTCATCACAGGATTGGAATATTGAGGCAAACATCTAATCATTATAGTGTGTTAATGAAGGACTTCCTAGCCCAAAAAAAAAGATAACGACAGCACAGTATAGATATTAGCTTACGCATACAGTAGCGACAAGAGGTGTCGGTACCTTTGATCTTGAAGTGGCTAAAATCGTTGACCTTTAGTGGAGTCAGCCATGTTGTGGATTGTGCACGCCCGCGAAAATTTAAATTTATTTATTAAACAAAACCATCAAGTTTATTAATTTTACCGTTTAAATTCTAATTTAATACCTTACAAATAGTCCAAAAATACTTGTTCTCGTGTATTTTTTAAATAATGTGTATTTTGTAATTACTGATAACCTGATGAGTATAAAGAATACACAAAGAAAAACTAAACACAGATTGTGACTGACGGCAAAATAATTTTAACAGGAAACAACTTCTTTATTTTTTGTATAAAACTGGCAAATGCGAGTATAATAAAATAGTTTTTTTTAATAAAACAAATTGGGTGTACTCGAATATTACCGTTTGCCGTCATTTGGAAATTAAAAAGAAGCTGACTTTATCAAATTATTATTGCTGTTAGAGTTACATTTATAAATAGAACGTGTAAATTCTCCTCTTTTCTCTTTTATTTGGTTTCATCTTATTAGCGCAATGAATTATAACAACACTGACATTTAAATAAAACTGATCCAGCGTTGCCAGATGACCTAAACCTTATTCGCGAACAATCTCCTTAAAAATCCCACAATTCGGATGAAAATCCCTGATCATATCAAATTTCTAGAACATCCATAAATGTAGATAAATTGTCTTACATTTTCACCATGAATGAATAACATATGAATATTCGCTCAAGTGCTGATTTTCCCGAACACTTGGCAACTCTCAACTGATATTCAGTTACCCAACGAGCATAGATCTTACTTCTGGTTATCATAGAACACTGCGACGCCATGTTCGGGATTGTGCAAATTGACGCATGAGCAAACAAAATTCATGACAAAATTTTAGCACTTTGTCGCTACTGCATGCGTAAGCTAATATCTATACTGTGACGACAGTTCCATCCACTGTCGAGGTAACTCCAACCTTTTTTTTTAATTTTTTTTATTTTAATTCAGTGCATTGAAGAAATTCATAAAATGCCAGAGAAAATTTACGGTTTATTTATTTACCTTTGCCCAAAATCTGATAACTATTCTCCCGCAGTTTCTCTATCCCCAGGATCTTGTTCCCAGTGATTTTCTCTCATCTTCAAAATTAAAATCGGTGCTAAAAGGATGTCATTCTGATTCCATTAATCATATTAGTAATAATTCGTCACTGGTATTAAAAGATGAAACAGACTTCATATGGCTAATTTACGAATAATTTTGATTGGATTAGAAACTAATTTGTAATATTTTAACGAAACGACTTTGATTTCTTTAAATTATCCGGTAAAAAATAAATATATTTCCAATTGTTTGAGTCAGTGGAAGGAAGCTAACGTATGCATTTTGAATGCATCAAAACCATCATTTGTATTGAAAATCGTTAAGCACAAAGTTTATTTTTCACATACAGGAACAAAAAATATCATTATATGACAAACTAGGCCTTATTTTTCATTCGATTATTTGTTGTAGACTCATAACTTATAAAAGTTATTTATAATTAGTATCTCAGAAGCGGATCCAATATGGGGTCTTGTGGAATCCCTAGGTTATTAATATTGGAGTTGGACGTGTAGGTATTAAAAAAAAGACACTTAATCCATTACGAAGCTAACTAGAGAACCATTCAATGACAACGGTGTTAAAGGCAAATTTTTTAAATTTATTTCGAAAGAAAGATCAATGTGTTCATTTATTAATGCATTTTTTTTTCAATTTTTATTTGCAATCGAAATTACCAAGAATGTTTATGTCGAAAAACAAATTGATTAGAGATAATTTGTAATATCTGGTGGTGAACTGTCGATATCATATTTTTTTAAAATGAAAGTGGATTGGCAGCTCCCAAGTTGGATGTATTTGGCATTTTTGGTATAATTGATTCTCTTCCATTTTTTAGGAAATGCGCCTGCCTTTTAAGTGTTTGTTGTTGTTAGCAATTATTAACAGGAACTAATTTCCTTCTGATAGTAGAACCTATTGTACCATTTATGTAGACGGTTAAACTACTGTTATTGATGTTTACATTGACATTATATCCTCAATAAATTGGGTTAAACTAATTTTCGAAGGCAGTCTGAAGAATCTGAATATGAATTAAATGTTGTATTTCTGCCTGTAACATTGAGCTGAATGGCTAATGCTCTATTTAACAAGAGTATTAAACTTTTATGCTACATTTAGGGCACAATGGAATTTTGTGGGTAATATTTTCCTTACTAGGATGAATACATATAGGCTAGGGGAAATTGTTGTTATCAAAATATAATTTGGAGAACATCATCAATCAACAAGGAAATTATTAAAATAGGTATTATATACTTAATTTTTAGATAATTTATTATATTATCAGCCTTACCCAATTGTCAATTTTAATGGTATTGAATTTTAAAGAACACTTAAATTACAAAGTCGAAAAAGATAAGAATTTGCTTTTTGAATTATGCAGGTTGATTAAGGAGGAAACCCCCAATATTTAAAGGAATGTAGGGGGGATAGAAGTAAACAAAAAAGTCTAATAAATTTATGGTCGAATATCCACAGTTACTGAGAGGAAAGAAACCATCTATTTTTAAGGTTTACCTTCTAAAATTTATTATTTGATATTTTATTTGGCGTGACTAGCAAAATAGTAATTATTATTATTCTTATACCAGTTTCTTAGCTCAATTGTACTAAATAATTATCTAGCTTGAGTAAGAAATACAGAATATTTGGAAAATATGCTCATGGATTTATTGGACGATGTTCTATTGAATATTAGGCAATACATATAGTCGTAAGGTAGTGCTCTTGCTAATTCTAGTCGTATTGTGATCGGTCATCTTAACAATAGTTTTCCATAGCCCTGGATTGACCATTGTATTTTTTAAAATTGGACGCCAAGGTCAATAGATTTGAATCCCGTTGATTACAACCTGCGAATATAGCTTAATTAAAACGTTTATGCAACAAAGCTGAACTGAAGTGTGGTACCACTCGATTAGATTGTCACATTTTCATCGATATCTCCATAACCTTTGATATGCGACCATATGCTGATGAGCCTCTTTTATTCAGTTTTGCCCCCCAGACACCCTCTATAAATATTGGGGGGTCTGCCCCAATCACCTTGTTTAATGTGGTTGTCATAAAAAAAAACCTCTAAAATTTCATTTCACAAAAACTTGCACATGTTCTTTGCTTCAGAAAACAAAAACATTGCACAATTGTTGATTATAAATCAATGACATTTTGGGTAAAACTGAAAAGGAAAATTTTGTGTTTTACAGAATAGTGAATGATTTTGTAGTATCACAAATCATTAAATACATCTTTACAGCAACATATTACGATTACGGTAATTTGTTACTTAAAATTAAAATAACCTCTTTCAAAGGCATCTGGAGCTTGAATTTAAAAAACTTTTAGGGTGATAATATTTAATATATAAACCTAGAAACTATAAAAAAGGTAAATAGACAGAAATATTTAGAACACAACTCAAAATTAATACATTTTGTTCAAGATGAATATTAAGGTAAGGGATTTGCTTTATAATATAAACGTAAAGTTGTAAGTAACAAAGATGGTTTTTGTTTGCACTTCTCCTTCTTCCAATATTAATCTTCTGAAGTTTCAATTCGAAATATAATTAAAACGGAGGGAAGGAAAGCGTTTAATTATTGTGGGCACATTTAATATAAGCAATATTCAAGACACCCTCAATAATACAAATAAGGGAATGATATTAGCTACAATGTCTTGTGATGGCATATTGCTTGCCTGGAAGCTGTGTGTACACAAAACAGTGTACATCATAACAACAGGCCCGTTCGTATACGAAGTAACATCTCTAATATCATATTTAATACATTCAGGATGAATATGAATGTAGGCGCTGAGGAGAAGCCAACCGTGGCGTTAACTGATACGAGTCATATTGCTGTGGTAGAATTTTGTCATGTTGTTACTTGCGACCTGTTACATTTTGCATTCTCAGAAGGAATATTAAATGATGCTTTTGTACTTGCTTTTATAACAACATATTTTAAGCTAAGACTCGCTTTCCTACGATAAAATATCTCGCTACTTGGGGATAAATTGAATTTACTTAGTGGGGAACAAGCATTACTACTGTACCTTTTACCTTTAATGAGTACATATACTACATATATTTAGTTGCACACTCTCTATTTACCAACTTAAATGTTCTTAAATGGCATCAACAATAGAAAATAGAAAACTGAATTTTTAGTCACGTATTTGAAATTGAATACAATATGAAAATAAAACAAAGAAAGAAGTTTTTCTGTTTCAAGGGTTCATCAATTAAAACAATTTAATCTAATCGTTTTATTTATATTTTCAGTGAGGACTTGTAGCCCGTGAGATCCTCATATCGTATACCCCTTAAATATAGTTTATGAGTTTATTTAAAGTTCGCAATCTACGTCAATATATCACGAAATGTAGTTGAACTGCAGAACTGTATTTGACCCGCGTATTTGATACGCATTATTTTGGTGGAATGGACTGGTTCTTGGTTATCTTTAAAAATTGAAATACAAATCTCGTTCCCTGAAACCAAATAAGATTAAAAAATACAACAGAGGTTCCTCTAACGCGTTTCGATGGCCAAGATATCATCTTCAGAAAGATACTAACACCTAATCCTAAAATTAACCCTTATATACTAAGAATATTCACTTTGTGCAAGATCGACTGCATCCGAACGCGCATGCGCATCTAATCATACTCATCGTAGTGTCACAATTCCTTATTTGTCAATCTTAACTATTTTTAACAGAGATGAGTGGCCTAAAGGGCCAGCGCAACCATTCATAAGATTGTCTTCAGCCTTATGGATGATTATTATCTATCCTATTAAACTGTTAAGAGTAGTAAATAAGAATTCTATGTTAAATGCTTGTGAAAGCTTAGCCATCCATAAGGCTGAACACAGGGTTATGAATGGTTGCGCTGGGCCTTTAGGCCACTCATCTCTGTTAAAAATAGTTAAGGTTAACAGATAAGGGATTGTGATAACGAAGGCCTCCACGGCCAGAGTCAGTACAGGATATAATTCTTCCGGAATTGGACCGTGTCAAAGAACTACTAAAAGTGTTCGACGTTTCGCCCACCATCGTAGGGGGCTTCTTCAGGAACAAACAAAGAAAAATAAATGAAAAGAGAAATATGACGGAATATGCAAAAATGAAAAAATGAAAAGGCCCATTTCAAAACATCAGAGCACGGTAACTCACTATGTCCACCATACCAGAGGCGAAACTCTTCTGAATTGAAAATTGGTACAAAGGATAAGAAAGTTTAGATAGAAGAACACGATAACTCAGTATGTCCACCATACCAGAAGAGTTCAGAAGAGTTTCGCCTCTGGTATGGTGGACATACTGAGTTACCGTGCTCTGATGTTTTGAAATTGGCCTTTTTATTTTTGCATATTCCCTTATATTCCTCTTTTCATTTATTTTTCTTTTCTTTGTTCCTGAAGAAGCCCCCTACGATGGTGGGCGAAACGTCGAACACTTTTAGTAGTTCTTTGACACGGTCCAATCCCGGAAGAAGTATATCCTGTATTATATAATAGATTGTGACACTACGACGTGTATGATTAGATGGGCATGCGCGTTCGGATGCGGTCGATCCTGCACGAAGTGAATATTCTTAGTATGAAAGGGTTAATTTTAGGTTTTAGGATTAGGTGTTAGTATCTCTCTGAAGATGATACCTTGGCTATCGAAACGCGTTAGAGCAACGTCTCTTGTGTTTTTTAATCTTTCTTGGTTTCGGGGGACAAGATGTGTATTTCAATTTTTGAAGATAACCAAGGACCAGTCCGTTCCACCAAAATTTTGCGTAATACTAAGATTAACTGCCTGAATAATAATAATGAGTCCTTATCACAATTGCAAATCGATTGGGGCGTTAACTTAAGAATTGTGTGGTGTTCAAAGAATTCACTATCCTGAAAATAGTTACCCGTTATATTTCATCCATTCATGAAATGATTAAACTTAAGCCAGTTAAAAAAAAAGGGGTAACATTTCAGCGAACTCCATTCAACTGGAAAAGCAACTTCCATTCGACCGACCGGTCAGAAAATGTAATTAGTGTTTAATAATTTAATAACCTTTCACGAAGCTCTTTTGGCGAATTAATTACACCCTATTCACGAATGATAAATCATAAGGGAAATAATTGGCTTAACAACGAACTGGACTATTTGCACTGGAAAGGATTTGAATTTGAATAACAGCGTATGTTCACTGATGAATTAAACAAACTCACAATTTTTTTATGAAACCGTATTAACCTTTGTTCTTCTACTTCTAAACTAGGGATCTGCTTTTTAAATTCTTTAAGTGAAAGCGGACTCCAGAAAATTAAATAAAGCCTAACCCTTTGATGTTTAGCTTTGTTGTATAATGTTGCATTAATTATTAGTGATTAGGAAACGATAGATCGTTTGCATAGTTAGCAACTAAAGCTTTCAAAAACTGTACCATTGTTAACGGCTAATATATTTCTCAAATCTATCACGTACGTACGAAATGCCAAAAAACACTCTCGACTAGAAGATAGTAAATGAGCTCCATCGATGGGGATTTGAGACATGAGGATTAGCTTCCATTACATACGCAATTATTCTTGCTTTCATTTCAACGTCATTCCGATGCTATGATGTTTACGACCGTTACGAGCAACTTAAAGATTTGCTCAGACGGCGACACGGTACAAAAGACAAAGCTATTCGAATTCTAAACAAAAGGTGAAATGAACCTTCATTTGTTCGGGAATTTAATAGAACTTGAACTGAATCCTTTCGACAAGAAATTCCTTTGGAACGAAACGAATGTCTTTTGATACAAAGGGGGTTAAAAAGACTATCGATGTTTCAAAATAGATAACGGCACGTTAACGGCTATTCATTTACTTTCAAATCATGATTGATTAATACTCTCTTAGATGAAGTTACTTAGTATCTATATTTCTCTAAACATGAATTTAGCGGAAACTTTTTCAATGGCATAAATATTAAGCCATTAACACTAAATTCAAGCAAGAGATAGTTTACAGGTGTTCATTACTTGATTTTTCCTAAAAAAGTTTTGTTATAAAACAACTTATATAAATGTTTTGATTTTGCAATGACTAGAGACCGGATTTTAGGTAAAATACTATGATTCTACCTTTTCACCTTTTTTGGCGTTTTACATGCGTTATTGCCTAAATTTCAATTTTGTTTGTCTTTTTGCCTTTTTAAAGGTTATTTGAACCTATTTTCACAAAATTTCGTGCCTATTTATCCTTTTCTATGGATTTTCACAAGTGCTTTCTTACACTTCTAAAGAATTTATACAGACCCATTTACTTAATAAAATAAAGCTAATAATATGAAAATCGAGTCCATCATAATAACAAGAAGAAGCTTGAAGTATAAATTTCCAGAAAATTGTAATTTAATAACAATTACTCTTATGACTCACACCCCCTTAAAAGTATTACTTGCTCTTGTTGGGCACGACAATTATTGAACTATATCCTGTTTATTTTATTTCTAAGTAAAAACAGATGTTCGAGTAAAATGATAAAATTACCCGAATGATATTCCTTTTTTAATTGTTAATTTTTAATCTACTTTGCGTAAGAGCACTTCTGTGGGAAAAATACCTCCAGAAATACAAAGTGCTCTAAACACATAGTTTAGAAAAATCGCGTAATTGTAAATGTTAAAAGACTTTTTGTAATATTTTTATATCACTAGCAAAATTCTTTTCAGTAAAAACATTGTGTTCATTTCAATTATATGCAAAAAAAATGCTAGGAAAAATCTAGTATTCAATATTTTTATTAGAACTCTGGGTGATTCCTTTGTTGCAAAAATATACTGAGGAGAAAATTTTCTACGAAGGAGAAAAAGCTACTTAAAGATAGCTATCAAAAATACGTTGCTTATACTTCTTATCTTATAAAAATAATATGCTGCATTATTTTTCTCTTCCGAAAATAGGTAATATTAAAGAAGGACGTAAATTGTTTTAAAATGTCCTCCTTTTGAAGATATTTAAGTCTTTGGCTAGATTCGTGCTAATGGTGAAAACAATAAATCGTTACTAAATGATATAATTTGAACATTGTCTATCTATCAAGAGAAATACTTTTTAAATTACTAGGATTTATTGTCGTGAAATCATACAAATCTTACAATGGAAAATATTGAGAGACAAACATCTATTAACATTTGTAGTTGGAAAAAGGAAACGTTCCAAATTGTCAATAAATGTTTTTCTTCTTAACTGACCTTGTTTGATTGGGTATTTTGCCTTTTTAGTTCCCTTTTTAGCTGTTCGTGTTTGCCTAATTTAACATTTTCCTCACCTTTTTACCTTGTTTTATTGTACCTAAAATCCGGTCTCTAGAGATGACCTTTTCTTTCTTAGTTGTTAAATCTTCCATATTAGCTCAGGAGGAAAATTAATTTAATCCTTATAAATTTGTCCTATATAGTTTGCCCCATCGGTCTGAGGAAAAACAATAACTACTCACGAAAATTGAAATACAAAACTTGTCCCCTGAAACCCAGAAAAAGTTAAAAAAACACAACAAATTTTGCTCTAACGCGTTTCGATAGCCAAGCTATCATCTTCAGAGAGATACTCAGTATCTCAGTCTCTCAGTATCTGCTTGGCTGTCGAAACGCGTTAGAGCAATCTTTGTTGTGTTTTTTAATCTTTCTTGGTTTCAGGGGACAAGTTTTGTATTTCAATTTTTGAAGGTAACCAGGGACCAGTCCGTTCCACCAAAATTATTACTCAGCGAAAGATAAATTTTAAAATTTCGTTTTGTCTAGAAAATGGATGTACCCTATTTTAAAATTAAATTCATTTATACAAGGTGTTTATATTCAAAGTACAAAGCACCAAATGCATTACGCTAGTATATTATGAAATTATTAGAAAGTTACATCGCTGCTGGTCAAACTGACTTTTATTGTGTTGAGCTATTTTTAATTCGTTCTCCCTGGTTTGGGTTTATTGTGGAAAAGAGTGGCATACTACAAACGATTATAACTCCAAGGTATCTGAGTTATTGACAAAAACACCGAAGTACATTTCACATAAAAATCATACTATACTATAAATATGTGGAATTTATCATTTTTAACTTTGGTGAATTTCATATTAACCGGAATGCAGATTGTCTGTTAGCTTATTTGTCAAAAGGAATTATATGTAAAACAAAATTAAAAACGGTCATTACAAAACAACAATTTTTAGCGGATATTAGCAAGGATAAAATCATAGAAAAAAAACCCATAGAAAAAAAGATATCTAGAAGAACGAAGACGTTAAGAAAAATAAACTAAAATGGACCCCTTGATGAGGCACTTTGGAGCAAAACGATACTGGATAGCATTCGAAAACGGTTCTGCTGGATGAACCGTTGGCAAGAGTCAAGAGATAGCGTCGAAAATATATCATCCATGTAGGATCCAAAAGTACTCCTACACGATTCAAAGAAACTTTGAAACAATACTGTTTGAGAAAATCGAAATAAACGTGGCAGGACTATATCCAATATCAGAAGATGGAAACAAATCCAGGAAACAATCACCAGAGCAAGGGGTTTAAGATTTGCGGGTCCATTGGAGCTGCATTCGATCTAAGGCAGGATTTCTGAATCGGGAATTTTTCAAGAAGTGTGCCGCCTGCTTAAAATCTATAATATTCGAATTGCGTTTCTTCGCCCAAAATCCCATGAGGTAGTCAAAAGATTAACAGAACTTTGGAGGAACATCTCCCAAATGTCGTCCAAACATCAGGAAAACTGGAACCAACAACTACTGCTGTTTTTAGTAGCCTAATACGCAGTAACTAGTCAATATGGAAAAATATATTTAGGAATTTTTAGAAATTTTAGAATTAGAATACGTAAATATTTACTTTTATTTTTACATTGAGTATCTTTAATTATTTTAATTTTAAGAAGTATTTTCTTTAGTTTGTGAATTTATTTAAACAATTTGATATAAAACATTGATTTGTGATGTCAACTATGCAATTTCTTACTTTAAGTTATTTTTATTTGTTATATATTTTTTCTTTTTTACTAAGATTATTCTCTGATTATTGTGAACAACTTATTAAGTTTATCAAAATCTGCTATTATTATAACTTTAATTTTAAAATAAATATCATTAATATTCATAAGATTTGTTTTCTTTATTTCTTCAATAGTTGTGTTTTATAGAGAAGAATATATGCTAAGGGATTTAAAATTAAAACGATTTATCATATTAGTATCAATATTTGCTTTATTTATAACATTAGGTAATAATTATTTCTACTTATTTTATTAGGATGAAATGGGTTAGGATTAGTTTATTATTGTTTAGTAAGTTATTATCACACTGTTAAATTTTATAATTCTAGGATATTAACAGCTTTGACTAATCGAATTGGTAATTATTATCACCAATTATTATTATTAACTATTGCTTCTGGAGGATGAAATTATATTCATTATAGTGAATTTACAAAAGTTAATTATCCAGTAAAATTCATTTTTTTAATAATTATTTTAACTGCTTTTAATAAAAGACCTCAAATTCCTTTTTTTATAATTGTCAGCAGCAATAGCTACTCCATAATAAAAGTACTGACAAGTCATGTGCTAATAAGTAAAATAGTACAAAATTATTTATGCAGCCAAATTGCGTCATTATACGCTAAATTGAATTCCTTATTTCCTGAAACATCTGTTTGAAAGTGCCTAGACCTTACAAATAAATGCGGTGTAGTGAAGAAAACTTTTCTCCTTTAAAACAAACTTTCCAGTTACTTTCAAAGCAATTTTTTGGTCCACTCGCAAGTTTTCGCAATCAAAGGCTATAGAACTGCGGCGATTATTTCAAAGTGCTTGGCAACTCCTTGAGCGAAACTTTAAACAGCTTCGCGTAATTAAATTTATTTGCTTTCCGAAGAATTTAAATAGTTTTAGTAGTATGGCGTTTTTCCTATTAGCACCGTAATAGATTACTGTGTGTAGTACATTTGTTAAGTTAATGCGACCGCTTCTTAAGGAAGATAATGAGATTTTTAATTCAACTGGGAAACCGAATGCGGCGGCTAAGTTTTATTGCCAACATGCGACCAAGTTTAACTAGTTTGATTGTTTGTTTCTTAAGAATATATAGCCAAGAGGCGAATTTCTAGACATCTTTCAATTATTTAAGTTAATTATTGTGAACTGTTTTCTGAACTGATTTTATCTCCTTCTGAGCATACCTTTTCAATAGAGCCAAATAAAAAGAGAAAATAACATCAAAATAAAAAGCACTTGCGATGATTTTTAGGAAACGGTGGTGGGCTAGAATTCGTTGAACCTGTTACTAATTTGACGCTCATATTTGGTATCTCGGAAAAGGTAAGAGATAGTGTTGCTAGAATGGAGACAAAGTTGCCTGTCCAATTATCCAATAACATGTTTGGTGGAATTAAACAGATTCTCCTTTGTTTTGGCAAAAAAAGTTTTTTCTAAAAATTGATCTTTCTAGAGTCATTTGTGAGAATATTACCAAACAAAAACCATTTTTATGGCAGCTTTTCCAGGTCTCCAAGCTATCATTTTTTAGATTTTTACACTACCATTATTAACTTCATTTTTTAAAATATGGATCTGCTTACTAACAAGTAAAGTACCCGAGGTGTACCCCACCGATTTTTTTTTATTTTGTGATATGTTATAGTACATAACAAAATATTGGATATGTATTTTTTTTTAAATGCTAACTAGGCGATTTAAGTGGTGAAACCACCCCTTAAAATTAACCCCAAAAAACAGTTTTTCTTCAATAACTCAAGAATTAATTAGAATTTTTTGATGAAACAAACTCTCTGTTATTTCTCATAAAAAAGCGCTCCTAAAATCATATTGGTTATGTTAAAAAGTTTCTACCCCTAATTGTTATTGGGGTGAGTTTAATTTTTTTTCTTATATATCAACTTTTGAACAACTGAATTTTATCAAATTTAACAATTTTATTAAGAACACTAAAAAATAAAATTGACATGTCTCGGGGTTTTACAAAAAAAATCCTTGAAAGGGGTGATTTATCCCTTCAGTTAATTTTTTTCTGTACAGTGATATGGAAAGTAAAACACAACATATGTTTTCAATTTTATTTCTATAATGATTATTTTGACATATATTTGCATTTACAGTGAAATAACGTAACGCCCCTATTTTTATGACCCTTGGAGAACTCCATGGATTTGTTCATTATTAGTTTGCGAATCAAAAAATTTATTTTTTCACCTTTCACTTATTATATGTTGATATTTCATCAAAATAATGTATCAATAATTTTTTTAGATGCTAAATTTGTGATTTAGGTGGTGAACTCCCCAGCCCCTAAAGATAACCCCCAAAAACAGTTTTTCTTTAATATCTCAAGAATAAATTGGAATTTTTCGGTAAAATCATTGTTACTTTATTTCTCATAAGAATGTGCTTCTAAAAACGTATCAGTTATGCCAGAGGGTTGCAACTCCTAATTTTAATAGGGGTGGGTTTAATATTTTTCTCTTATACCAACTTTTAAATCCTTGAATTTTATGGAATTTGGCAATATTATTAGGAAAATTAAAAAATAAAATTGACCTGTCTCGAGATTTTACCAAAAAAAGCATTGGATTTACCCCTAGAGTCATTTTTTCTGTAGAATGATATAAATAATTAAACACAACATATGGTTTCAATTATATTGCTATAGAGCTTTTTCTGACATATAATTTGCATTAAAAGTGAAATAATATAAAACTCTTACCTTTATGAGGGTTGGCGATGGGATTGATCATTATCAGATTACGGGGTAAAACATTCACTTTTTTACCTTCTACTTATTTTATGTCGATATTTCAACAATATATATGTCAACAATTGAGTTTTAATTTGAAAATACTTTTTGTTTAGGGTCTCACCCCTAAAATTTATATTTTCGCTTGAATGGAAAGAAATGTTCTTTACTGAAAAGTCTCGAAACATTATATTGTGCTGAAACAAATTTACATTTACCGATCATTTCAGTCAATATAGTTATATTATTAAGAAAATTAAAAACCAAAGTTGACCTCTCTCGGTTTTGTAAAAAAACTCATCCGAAGGGCTGATTTACCTCAAGAGTTAATTTTTTATCTGCAGTAATATAGAAAATTAATCGCAACATATATTTTCACTGTTACTGTTGAAACATTTATTGTGACATACATTTTCCATTAGAAGTGAACTACCATAAAACTTTAATTTTAAGAGGTTTGGAAATCCCAAATCACAAATGCGACAAATTTGTGGCGCATATGCATAGGTTAAAATATATTTGA
The DNA here is from genome assembly GCA_028583605.1 of Dastarcus helophoroides. Classification (NCBI taxonomy): domain Eukaryota; kingdom Metazoa; phylum Arthropoda; class Insecta; order Coleoptera; family Bothrideridae; genus Dastarcus; species Dastarcus helophoroides. The sequence goes on from CM053329.1 coordinate 2,494,632, forward strand.
TTGTATGGATTTTAAATATATTTAAAAATGTTTAAATTTTATTTTCTTGACGAATATAAGCAAAATTTAAAAAAGCCCAAGTCTGCTGAATAGAGAATTAAAAACCATTTCAAATAAGGTATCACACGCATCCTTGTTCAATTTAAAAATTTTAAAGGGGTAACTGTAACTCCAGGTGGGTTGAAGGGAGAGGAATATAATTATGCCTTAAAAGTGTAATTTGATAATCTCAAATTTCGTAGATAATGAATTTACTTGCGTTACTTTTGGAACTTACGTTGTGTATTTAATCCAAAACTGGAAGAGATCAACTTTGGTTTTTAATTTTCTTAATAATACTGCTACATTGACCGAAATGATCGGCAAATGTAGATTTTTTCTGCACAATAATATTTCTTTACATTCAAGCAAAAATAGAAATTTTATCTGTGAGACTCTAAACAATAAGTATTTTCAAATAAAAACTTAATTTTGATGGAACGGACTGGTCCTTGGTTATCTTCAAAAATAGAAATACAGAACTTGTCCCCTGAAACCAAGAAAGATTAAAAAACACAACAAAGGTTGCTCTAATGCGTTTCGACAGCCAAGCTGTCATCTTCAGAGAGAAACTAACATCTAATCTTAAAATTAACCCTTATATACTAAAAATATTCACTTCGTGCGTGATCGGCTGCACCCGAATGCGCATCCAATCATACACGTCGTTGTGTCACAATTTCTTATCTATCAACCTTAACTATTTTTAACAGAGATGAATGGCCTAAAGGTCCAGCGCAACCATTCATAAGGTTGTTTCCAGCCTTATGGATGGCTAAGCTCTCACATGAATTTAACATATAATTCTTATTAACTACTCTTAACAATTTAATATTATTATCTATCCTATGATCTAATTCAAAAGCATGTCGAGCCACACTTGACTTCTCAGTTCTTCCGTACCTTAAATGAGCCAAATGTTCTTTCAGTCGGATTTTAAGAGATCGTCTAGTTTGCCCGACATACTTTTGAGGACAATCCCTACATGAAATTTGGTAAATACCAGACTTATCTATTTGCTCTACTTTATCCTTTAAACTACCCAAAAGCGAATTTAATTTTCCGTTAGAAGTATAAATAACCCGAAAGCCCTGGTTTCGTCAAATTCCACCCAAACCCTGCGTGAGCGAGGGTTCAAATGGAAGTGAGACGAATTTAAAGATTTTGTTTTCATTAGCTCGGAAAGTTGTAGTATTTACCAATTCACATTTGAATTTTTTCTTATTAATAATTTTATAAATAATATTTGGATCGAATCCATTAACTTCAGCTATATGTTTAATTGTCTTCAACTCCTTTCTGAATCATTCCCTACTAAGAGGAAGACTCAGAAGGCGATGGGCAAGGAAGTTGAAACTTGCCATTTTTTGCTGTATGCAATGGTTAGAATCGGAAGTTATATAGCGGAAGGTACTGGAATCTTTCCTATATACATCAAATTCTAATCTATTTTTATTCCTAATAACTAAAGTGTCTAAAAATGGTAAAGCTGCTTCTTTCTCTAATTCTACGGTGAATTTAACTGTTGGAAAACGTGAATTTAAAACATCAATGAAATTATCTAAATTTTGATTTTTTGTGTCAAAAATAGCAAAAATATCATCTACATATCTAATCCATACCCTAGGAAACAAACTACATTCATTTTTAAGACGTCTTTCAAAAACACCCATGAAGAGCTCTGCCATTGAAAGGTGACAAAGGATTTCCCATGGCTGCTCCCTCAAAACTCAAAACTTAATTGTTGGCATAGTATATTGATGAAATATCGGCATAAAATAAGTAGAAGGTGAAAAAATGAATGCTTTGACTCGCAATCTGGTAATGCTCAATCCCATCACCAACCCTTATAAAGGTAAAAGTTTAATATTATTTCACTTTCACTGCAAAATATATGTCAGAAAAAGCATTATAGCAATAAAATTGAAACGATATGTTGTGTTTTACTTTCCATATCACTGTACAGAAAAAAATTAACTCAAGGGGTAAATCACCCTTTTCAAGGATTTTTTTTGCAAAACCCCGAGATAGGTCAATTTTATTTTTTTGTGTTCTTAATAAAATTATTAAAACTAATAAAATTCAGTTGTTCAAAAGTTGATATATAAGAAAAAAAATTAAACTCACCCCCATAAAAATTAGGGGTAGCCACTTTTTAACATAACCAATATGATTTTAGAAGCGCTTTTTTATGAGAAATAACAGAGCGTTTCATCAAAATATTCTAATTAACTCTTGAGTTATTAAAGAAAAACTGTTTTTTGGGGTTAACTTTAAGGGGTGGTTTCACCACTTAAATCACCGAGTTAGTATCTAAAAAAAAATATGTGTCCAATATTTTGTTATGTACTATAACATATCACAAAACGAAAAAAATCGGTGGGGTACACCTCGGGTACTTTCCCCGAAGTTTCATTTTCCGTAAGAGCGACAATTACAGCGATGTACCATACCACATGTTGTCTATATTTATTTACGTTAACGAATGTTTCAAGAAAAAAGAACATTAAATATAGCCTTGTATAGTCCTGATTTGCCGGTGGGTAATGTTGTACAGGTGTCCGCAAATTTAACCGACAACGCTTGACTATAAATTCAGGTAATTCAGGTAAATAAATATGATCTATGAAAATATTGTTTAGTTTTCCATGATTATATCTCGGGTAATTTTGATTATTGGATAGAGGTCAACTTTCTCTATACTCTAGACTAGTGTTTCCCAACCGGTGTGTCGCGACACACTGGTGTGTTTGTCGGAAGCTTCCAGGTGCGTCTCAAATGTATAACTTTTTTTTAGTGCTCACAATTTATAGAGCCGAACATGAGGACGATTCTTTTTTGATCGTCAAAAAATAAAAAATTCACCCATATGTCTCTTTCAAAAAAAAAGGGAAAAGCTGTTCTAGACTCTACACGATGATTCTATTTGATACATTTTTAAATTATAACTAACTCTAAACTTTGTCATTGGAAAACAACTGTCAGGCTATTTGCATGTCTTCTATCACGCTATAGGTAGCAATTCTTTAGCGATTTCTTCCGTTGTTATTTATATCGATTGGGAATTTCACAAAATAAAATTCTATTTTGTAAGTGACTGATCAAATATTTTAAATGTTATTAAAGAAAAACGTACTAAAGAAAAATCAACCCTAGGAATCCCAGGTCCTTGTAACTTTTATTCAAATTGTAGATCAACTTCCAAGTCCCTCTTTGGAACAAAGTAAAGGGTAAGACGAGATTCGCTTCCATTTTGTGCAAAAATTAATTTACCTAATGGTTTTTTTTCTTTTCATTTCATAGAAATTGATTCGTGCCTTTTGCTCAAGTTATATCTGTTTGTGAATCAATTATGGCGAAATTATAACAAGCGTGTCAAAACTGTCATGTCAAGTCAAATTTACTTATTGTAGAACTGTCATTGCCCAAGAAAAATAATCACTGCTAACATTCAGTAATGTACTGAAAACTAGCTAGAAAATACATAACATGCCATGCATACAGTCTGCCCCACCGGGAATCGTCGCGATCCATTATCTAAAACATTTGAAAATTTTGCAACTTAGCAAAGTCGACAAGTTCAGCACAACTAAAATATTCGCAAAATTGTAGTATTTTCGGTTTACCAGAAGTTGACACCAATTTCGTTATTTTAAATAAGATACTCTATATATTTTTGCTTTTTTAAATTTTATTTAATATTTGAAAGCCAGTTTGGATCCTAGTTCCTAGTTCTTGGGTTTGGATTTTTATAAAAAAATTGACAGCTGCAAGGTCCCACGTAATTTTTTGTATCTTTTTCCAGAAACTACATATTAATTTCATATTTGGTACATAGGTAGAACACATATGAAGCTACTTTGCACATTTTTCATAATTAAAAAACATTATACCGGGTGGTGAATTTACGACTCTATATTTTAGTAAATTCAAACAGTGATAACTTTGTTATCTCAAAGGAAACACCATATATTTTTTTAACTTATCTTCTGCAGATTTAAGTTACCTTTCAACTGATATAGGCATTGTGGGAGTTTCTTTTACAACTTTTAGAAATAATTGCAATTTTAACTTTTATTTTTTTATTTTAGACATTAAATTTTTATTGAGTAGCATATCAGTGACCTAATGAATAGAGACAAATTGAAAAAAAAAACAATCGATATCGACATTTAAATTATGAAACAATCAATCATCTTATTTATAGTAGTTTATAGGGTGTGATGAAGCTAAAATTAAAACATGTCTAGTTGACATAATTGGAAATGCTATTTCGACATTTTTATTATAAACAACATATTTTCTTCTATCTGATTTCTCTTTGATGGAGTTTAAGTTTGTGAGATTTTCTACCGTTCGCTTTACTGCATTTCATGAAGGCTTTACCTCATTACTAAAAAAGATGGTCAAGCATATTTTTATTTTAGCTTCACCACATGCTATGAAATAAACTATAAATAATTTGACAAATGGTTTTCTGATAGTTTAGTTGTCGATAGAGATTATTTCTACTCATAACGTCACTGATATGCGACTCGATAAGAGTTCTTTTAGTGTGAAATGAAAAAATAAAAGTAAAAAACATCAATTATTTCTAAAAGTTGTAACAGCAACTCTTAGAGAGCTTATATCAGGTAAAAGATATTTAAAATCTACATAAAATAAGATGAAAAAATATAGTGTGTTCTATTTAAAATACCAAAGTTATCGCTGTTTGAATTTATCAAAACGTTTGGAAGGGAATTCAACACTCGGTATAACGTTTTTGAACTTATAAAGTTGTGCAAGGTAGAGCCTAATATGTTTTCTACTTAGGCATTGAATATAAAATTGATATCTGGGTTCTGGAGAAAGATGCAAAGAATTTCGTAGCACCTTGCATCTGTCAAATATTACATAAAAATCCATTTATCTCAAAAACTATAAATTTTAAGAACAATGTTTGTTTTTTAAAGCGGCCTTAAAATATTAAATACAATCCAAAAATGCAAAAATATATAGGGTGTCCCTTTTAAAAGAACGAAGTTAGCGTCAACTTCCGGTATAACCGGAAGCACTGCAACTTTGCGGATATTTTAGCTGTGTTAGCTCCGTCGCCTTTACTGAGCTGTTAAACTTTTAAACTTTTTAGATAGGTACTTTGTCAGATATCGATCGCGAAGTTTCTAGGTGGGATACACTCTATAAGATATTAAAATAAAATGTACTGTAGTATAACTGTCACGGAAATAGAATCTGCACAAATTACCCATTGACTTTTGGTTGACAGTTTTGTATTTAAATCCTTACGGCAAGTTCACTAAACCATAGGCATATTACCAAGCAAAACA